>CM067109.1:37168884-38418884 GCA_034008185.1 Gorsachius magnificus | reverse complement strand
GAGAAATGTTAATCATGACCAGCCAGGGTGCAGGTTCAGTAATACTTCAGATGAAAAATACAATTCCCTAATGGAAGTATTTCAAATATGAAGGGGAAGGGCATTAAAACAGAGCATATCATTTTCACGGTTTCTTACTCCTTCAGATAAGCACCTTTTCTTTCAAGCAATGATGATACAAGTAATTTAACAGTTAACATAAAAGTAATGTTCTATACATCACTTTGAATCAAAGATGGCTAAATATAACCCTTTCTCTATCCTCTGATATGGTAAGCTATGGGACTGTAGCGCCTCCAGTAAATGTGATTATAGCAAAATAGAGGATGATAATAGCACATACATTCTTACCACAAAGCCACACAACAGTTTTAACTTGATTGTTTCTATTTGCTCAATACATAAGTCAATTAGACGGATGTTACTGGAGTCAGGGAATATTAATACTTGTCATGTTAGAAGAACAGCACTGTACAGGCAGACCCAATATGATGTGGCTGCACCTGGCAACTAAATGCCGTCTCATGACAGGTCATATTGTTATAGCTTCATCTAGTTTATTTTTGGGGTTTCCTAATGAGATCCAAATTTGGTTTCTCTCTCCTTAATTTAAAGTGCTGGCTCACTACAGACCTTTGGAAGCCATGAACATGAACATGACTTTAAAGTTGTCAACATATATTCTCAATCCTTGCTTTTATCGTGATGAGAGAAGACTTCTATCAAGATACATCAATGAGAAAAGTAATTTTTCAAAAGGTTATTTGCAGTTTCATAAGTCTGGGAATCACCAGCCTAGATTTTGCTCTGGAAACACCTCAGCAGGTCAAAAAAAGTGCATCATTATCTCCCATATCAGAAAGAATAAATAACTACTTCAAAAGGGCAGTGTTAAATGTTGGTAAGACACCTTCAGAGCTTATTGGGATAGCTTCCTTGGGACAGGCAAAGCACCAGATCACATGATTTTCAGTGTTCACTCTAAGAATAACAGGGGCATAGCTCAAATTCTCCCAGTTAGGAGATAAAAGGGAAGAGAAATCCCAATCCTACTCTGGAGATTAAGACACTGTGGAATTTGATACAGTATGTCTTTAGTAAGACATTCACAATTCTGCAACAGAAAGGAATATTGTTATTAACAGACAATATATGGAAAAGCATGTTTATTTTCAGGGTGAGATTATTCATTCCCCAGTGCAGTTTCTACCTCGCGCAGTTTAGTGCAACAAAATTATAGACTGGTAATCAGCAGATGTCTCTCATACAGGCACTGAATCTTGAATAGACAAAACTGGATGCCTAAGAAGACAAGACAGAAATGCCACAGACTTTATAAAGCACGCTATAAAAGTGAAAAACTTCCCTCTCACTAACAAAGCATGTAAGCTGAGGCTACTAAAATTTTACCAAGATCTAACAGGGAATTTTTCTGAGTGCAGCAATGTGCCAGCTCCAGTTTGATGGGATTATCTAAATTCTATTTGCCTCGTGTGAATGCAGATGATGGCAGTGCACTACTACTCTTCACTAAAGTCTGGGGAACAGTGAGAAATGTTGAATTTCCTGCTGATATGCAAGGGGCCTTGCCAAGATCTAAGTAAATTTTACGTAATGTTCACATCTCAGTGCACCATTTTAACATTCTGGGTTCAGCTGTAAAATGGAAGAAGAAAATAATAAACAGCAGCTTCAGTGACAAACTGACAAAATGGAACAAGTTGTCGTTAGCGCCTTCGCACGGCACCTATGATATCACTTGAGAGAGGAGAATCCAACAATTATACACGCAGCAGGAAGAAATCCTGGGCACTTTTGCACCAAGACAAACCAGTCATCTTGTCTAATACATGTAGATTTTTGCAAATTGAAATAATTTAAATTACTCTGAATTGTTATCAAATTGGTCTTTACAACAACGCAGTTATCATCTTTGCCTAAACACTACATTCATGCCTAACAAGGGAATTTCCATTTTAGCTCTTAGGGGATATTTAATGTATTCACATTATCAATGATTTATAACACTTTTGCTCAGATTTCACTCATTCTGCCACTGAAGATTCTTTTTTAAATTAGTTCTTCTGTGACAGATGTCTATGCATGACTTTAAAGAGACATTCAAGCAGGGGACTGTCATCAGCATATTGGGGAAATATTTTAAATATTTAAGAGAGTATTATTAATGCAACAAAGATCAGAGTAATGAACAAAGAAACAGAGCACTGGAACCAAAGTCTACTTTTTCATTATTAGAAATTCCTGTCCAAGCATTCCTCGTATTTTCAGTTGTTCTAGGCCCAGTTTTATAGAAGTTATTACTTACCCTCAGACTTTTAAAAGACTGGAATTCCTTCACAGTTCTGGTTTGGGTATCTTTAGACTCCAGCTCTCCCGAGGAAATGGAAAATGGAAAGAGAAAACAAACTCCCAGTTCTTTGCACAGTACAGTAGGACTTAGGAAACTTAGTTTAAGAACCTGCTCTACTCATCTGTTACGTGGTCATGAGCAAGTCAGGCAGCTTCTGCATGCTAAATGTGTCCATTATTCTGAGAGAGTTTGAAAGTTGTGTAAATGGAGGCTACATAAACAATACCAGCAGGGAGATAAATACTGGGCAAGCACTGTCCAAGAAAGGTATCAGTACCAAATAAAACCCGGAATCCCCATGCAAGAGTATATAGAAAAAAAACACTAAAAAGCCTAGACAACACTCCTTTTTAAGATCTTCTGCAACCAAATACTGTAGAAAATTTAGGATGCAAAATAACTGTTTTAACCAGTAGTAATTTTAGCCTAGAAAAATAACTAATATCATGGGTTTAATTACTTCAAGTTAAGAGGTATGCACCTGCAACATTTTTTTTCTTGAACTTTTTTTTTTTCTTGATGTGTTTGAATGAAAATGAAATTTAACATATAGAAGTATTGCAGAAAGATACTGGTGTTCGAGCCTCCCAAGGAAAGTGTTCCATCCGACTGTATTGCCAGGATGGAGTTAATAGTCACCTATGAATCTGTAAGAAGCACTCTACAGCACTGCTGATGATTTCATTCTCCTTCCTGTCTGGCTGGATTTTTAATTAAACAAAAACTTTCAAGGAACTTATTATCAGAGCCTATTCTTCTGGTTCTCTGAAATGATTGATTAGCATCAGCCCACTTATTTTGAAACAGTAGTAGCAATCAATGAAAGCAATTACGCTCATAATAGAGTACACAGTGAAACACAAGTCTTGATGACCCTTTAAAACTTCAATTATCCTTGTAGCTAAATAATATTGCTAAAACATTCCATCTATATGAATGATTTATACTGCTGACCAGCTCTACTGTGCTTAACCACTTGCTGCGCTAATTAGACAGGCTACCTGGAGTTTCTGGCTTTTCCCTCATTTTGGATTACAGAACATTGCCTTCACATAAAAGGTTTTTGGTGGGTAACAACAGGTAGTAATGTGCCTGCAATTTTGGTTTTATCAGAACATTGTTTTCATTATCTGGCCATAAAGAATAACATGAAGAAAACATTGGCATTCAAATTGCACAAGACATTTACAACATTTCTAGACAAGCAACACATTTTCCATCTTCATTTAAATGTAAACAAGTGGATACACAGAAGGAAGCATTAAGGTGTATGTTCACCTGAAAAGATCTACATCTTAGAATACCTTTGTGGTGTTTTTTACCACATGGATCTTGAAAGTTTAGGCAATGTGTTTGTTGCTTTCCATACATCGTGAACCTGTGGCAGGACCATAGCAGAGGCACTTAATTTCTTGCAGATAATAGATCTGTGTCTGAAACAACTAAAACTCCAGCTTTGTTTGTAGGAAGAGCACACCCTCCTTCTGGCCAGCTCCTTCCCCCTGTCTCATATGCCCAGAGGAGCTCCCAGATCACTGAACAGATGAACCAGAATGGCTTTTAACTGGCAGCCTAAATTGGAGATCGCCATCTGAGATTATCAGGACTTTTTATATATATTTGAATGCCACTTCTTCTTATTGTAAATGTCAAAGGAGGAACCCTTTGTTCCAAGATGCAGGGTGTGCACAAAGTTCATGTAGTGTTTAATTAATTCCAGTCTACATAACAATGCAAGCTAATCAAATCAGAATTTGAAACTGTACACATTTGTATACTCCTCCACGACCAGAAAAAAGCAAAATAATAGACTGTTTAAAGGCGTATTTTTCCTTGGAGTTAAAGAGTGATGATACAGTGTTTGTGATGAGCAAACCGAGCATTATTTATAGCACTGGATTTATTAATCACTGATAACATCCATGTCAATCTTTGTATCAGCAGAATTTCTCTAAATACTAATTACCTTACAGAATTATTTGTCAACCAAGAAGTATTAAATTGTTAAGTGTTTATCAAAGTGCAGTTTGTACTGCTGTGTTTACTTTAGCGACTTGACACAATGTTTGCCTTCCTCCAAAATAAACTTAAAAAGCACATAAATTCTACCAATCCAAGCAAGAAGCATGAGAAGTTTCAAACTACTGTTATGAAGAAGAACCCAAACAGAACAATTTCTATGTCTGCTAAAATCACTGATTACAGGCAGGGAACAGTGGCATAGCAAAGCTGCTCTCAGAAGACAGTAAAGCCAGGGAGGCTGGAATGCATACGCAGCACATCTGAAAACACAGCAGGGGATCCAAACACAAATTCACAGCCAGGAACAGAGGGGAGTAGTGAAACAACTACATTGACACAGTGTACAGAAAGCATCTTCTTTTTTCCATGAGAGCTTTCAGTTTTTATAAAAGGCATGTGCTAAGATCTGTTGCAGAATGTAGGTAGAATTGCTAAAATACATAGATGACTCTTCCCTAACAGTAAGATTTTCTTATTTGTTGCACGTAACACAGGACAACTACTCCTTCAGAAAAAGTCATCAATGAGCAAAATAGTGCAATTTCACAAGTGCATCTACGCTGATACAAATAAACCTGAATAGATCAAAATGGGAAATTAATGAGCATTTAACAGCTAAGGCTACTAGAAACCTTGCATTAGCCAGCCAGTATCTGTAGTATTAGCCAGAAATGCATCCAAGCACATTTTGCTACTTCACATACAAACCAGGAGTAATTTCAAGCTAAATGCAGAACATGAATAATTATTCTGAGTTAATGCAACCATGATAATTAGAGCACTTGAAACAGAATGGTGATTGGCACTACCAGAGCATAAAGGGGTGCTAGTAACAAATGTGGTTAAGTCATTATCTCTGGTGGGAGGGAGAGACACAAATAATTACTACCTGCAGATCACTGAGGAGCTGGCTGAGATACATTGTGCGGGAAATGGCAATGTATTATGAAACCAGTGTCTTTATTAAATCTCTGATTTCAATATCCAGGGTTACACTCCAGTCTGGCTGGAGTCAGGCTCTCTGCTCCCAAGTGTGCCTGTGGAAAGTACTGCCTGCGCAAGGCCCTCTCGGGGAGCAGGACTGAGAGGCCAGGACCCCACAGCTGGTTTTAAGAGACATGTTTATTCAGCCCATTACCAGTCATGTGCAAATTCGTTACAGTCATTATGATCTTCTGCAGTCTGCTTTTATTTGCTTTTCATAAAACAACTCTAAAGCAATCAAACCAGTGACTACACTGTTAAAAGTACAGCCTGGTTCCTTCAGGAATTACTCAAAAATAAGTGAAAAAAGCCATAATGTAGCACATCTTCTGATTGTTGTCTTCCTCAGTCACCTAGCAACACAGTGACAGAGTGCTCCATTAAATATACATGTTAAAAACCTTGGAGTGCAGGGAATGGTAAAGATGTTTACAGCCAGACTCTGTTTTCATGATGGTTAAATGTATATGTAAAGAACATAGACTCTGCACCTACCACGCAGCAGTGTTTTGAAACCTAGGACCCCGCTGCTGCTTTCATTTTTGGCTTCTTGTCAGGGGAGGGAATGGTTTGGTAGGAGCAAGCTGCGCGGGAGTACTGCTCTCCCCAGCCTGGTATGGGTTCATGTCTCCATTTTGGTCTACTTACAAATAGTATTTTATCAGCCCAAGTAAACAAAGTTTTATATAATTTTTCCCCTAGCTACAAAATCTCAGTAACCACAAAAGCTCCTTAAAGACTTCTGACATCAAGAATGCAAAAAAAAAAATCCTGACTTTCCTACAGGCTGTAGCAACATGCTTACTTGGCGGAGCTTTTCAAACAGCTCTGAAGAGTTGAAACACACTTGTATATATTTTATTACAAACTTCTGATTGCAAAGCTACCTGATGGCTCTGTTTTATGAGAGCTATTAAGTATCAGACACATTACAGCCTCTGGTGTCTAAGCCACTGGGGAAAAAATAAAAAAAAAGTTATTTTTTCTTAAGTCTCCTTGACCTTCATTAGAAAGTTTCCCCAGATAACTGTGTGCTGCAGACTCGCAAAGACTAGCCACAGCGCTTACAGGAACTGCCACAAATGACCATGAAAATTCCTTCACTAATTGCAGTTCTGCTAGGAAATAGCAAGAGGACATCATATGTTCTCACATCATCAAGCAGGCACTTATTTAATAGAGTGCTCAACCTCTCAAGAGTGGTTTCACCAGTCCTTTTGGAATAGTGAAAAATTAAATAAAAGCATGCCATTCTGACTGTGAATTGGCATTTCCTTTCAAAACAAGATATTTTGATAATAAACAACATTGGCCTCAGATTTTAGGCTGAGCATGAAAACTACTGAAATTGCAGACTCATTAAGAGGCCTGGAATTAATCACCAAGCTTGAAGTTGCAAAAGGCACTCTGATAAACACATCTCTTTTGAAAACAAAACAAAACTCTACAAAACCCCACGCTAACTTTGAGTGACTGCAAGTGATCAGACATTTGGTTTACTTCAGATATGAATAAGATCACTTATCAGAAGAGTTTCCTAAAGCCAAACTAGAACTTAGTCAGTGTTGACCATTACTAGCTTCACAGGTTGGTAACTTCTGGGCATTTGCTTAAGCCAACTGAATCGGTGATGTGGGTCACAGACCACACAGGGAATAATTTTCTCATTTAAAATTTTTCTTTTTTTCCTAAGAAAATTAAAAATAACAGACAGGTGGAGCCTTATTTTATTCTTCTTCTTTTCTACATTTATAGTTTTCCCTTCTGTGCTTGGTCACATATGTGAAAAAGAGCACTGAAGAACCAAATAATAAAAAATTCATTTAAAATATGTTTTGAGCTAGGAAGATTATATTTTCCTTGATAGAGTCCTCAGGTGGCCTCATTTTATCTTTGTGAAAAAAGAAACACCTAAAAACCCGCATGTATTACATTCAGTCAGAAACTCTGCTACCTTTTATCATCATTTTCTAACAGGATTACAATGCTCTCAGCACCGTAGTTGTTATGAACTCTGATACGGTTACAGCAGATATCCAGAGCTGCTTCGCCCATTGTTCATAAAAATCAGTCTGAGCTTCACGCAACAGAAGGCTGAACTGTGCAGAGCACGGACCAGTTTTGACCAGAAAAGACATAGACATAGGGGAGCAGAAAATGGGAGGGTCAGGCAGCTTCATGAAAAGGTCGGGCAGCTTCATGAGTCTCATGCATTTTGTCTCAGTGGAGAGACTAGTACAAGTAGAGAACAGTACACAACAAAAAGCAATGTAAGAGAAAAATACTTGTATAGTGCTTTGAGATTTAACTTAGGCACATTGATTGATGCAAGCAGCAATTCAATTTCTATTTTCTATGACAACCTGCTGTCCTAATAGCATTGGAAGCACTAACCAGATTGTAGACTCTTAGACTGTAGTATGAAATTAATGCATTCTTTTTTTTTCTTTTTTTTTTTTTTTTTACCTGACCCTGCAGGAACAGGAAATTATTTGGGTAAAGTTAGAGGATACAATCAAACCTCAGCAATTCACTCTGACTGTTTTTTTAGCATTTATAGTAACATACACTTTTTTGAGTGGGCTGTAGATAGAAACACAAACCTGGATAGAAACACAAACTTCCATCTACCTATTCCATTTTTTACTTAGTTCGCAGAAGTCCCAGAGTCCCAGCTGCATTATGGCAGTTTCATTTCTGTCCTGGCTCAAGGTTGAGTGAGATCCAGACCAAGATCCAGACCAAATCTAGGTGCCACAATAGACTGGTCTTTCCCATTCCAAATCCAAGCCTTCGTAAACTACTGATGTTGCTATGCTAACCAATGCATGTGCTCCTTCTCACAAGCCTTCACAAAGAGAACTGGCAAAATGGGAGAGGGCATAGGTAGGAAAGGGGAAAGAGGAAGTATTGGTTAAAAAAGATGATGAATTTAGTACACTGACTTGCTGAAACTTTTAAAAAATGTTTTAAGATCGTATGAGATCATATCCTCCTATAATTAGGAATTCAAAAAAGTTTAACCTCAGCCTAAATGAGGTATTTCTTTAAATATGGGTATTTTACATTGTTCTTTCAGCTTATGTGATGCCCAGTTTTGAATAAAATAGTATTAGTTCAAGTGAAAAAAGGCACTTGATGTCACCAAGGCATGTGTAGTATATGGAAACATAAGAGGAATAATGTTGAAAATGGCTCTTAGCAAAATGCATACACCTTACACCATATAATTTGGACAACTTTACATATTATTGTACCTTGCTTGATTCTGCCTTTGAGACACAGTGACCTTGGAACATGGATTTAATTTAGTGGACTATTAGAGCTTTGGTAGTACTCAATGAGAGACACAAAGAGATCCGCCTCTTACAGACCTCAGCCGATCCACTTATCTAAGATCCTGTCATGCCAGTTCAGTGCCCTGATTTTTAGACAGATGAAACATTTGAACTGTATCATGATGTTAAGCTAGAAATCATAGAAACATAGAATGTTTTGGGTTGGAAGGGACCCCTAGAGGTCATCTAGTCCAACCCCCCTGCAGGGAGCAGGGACACCGCTAACTAGATCAGGTTGCTCAGAGCCCCGTCCAACCTGGCCTTGAACGTTTCCAAGGATGGGGCCTCCACCACCTCTCTGGGCAACCCGTTCCAGTGTTTCACCACCCTCGTTGTAAAGAATTTCTTCCTTATATCCAGTCTAAACCTACCCTGCTTCAGTTTAAAACCATTACCCCTTGTCCTGTCACAGCTGGCCCTACTAAAAAGATTTTCCCCATCTTTCCTCTAGGCCCCCTTTAGGTACTGAAAGGCTGCAATCAGGTCTCCCCACAGCCTTCTCTTCATAGGAGAGGTGCTCCAGCCCTCGGATCATGTTTGTGGCCCTCCTCTGGACCCACTCCAACAGTTCCATGTCCTTCTTGTGCTGAGGGCTCCAGAGCTGGACGCACTACTCCAGGTGAGGTCTCACCAGAGCAGAGGAGAGGGGCAGAATCACCTCCCTCGACCTGCTGGCCGTGCTTCTGTTGATGCAGCCCAGAGTGCGGTTGGCCTTCTGGGCTGCCAGGCACATTGCCGGCTCATGTCCAGCTTTTCATCCACCAGTACCCCCAAGTCCCTCTCAGCAGGGCTGCTCTTGATCCTTTCTTCCCCCAGCCTGTATTGATACCGGGGGTTACCCTGACTCAGGTGCAGGCCCACCTCTCCAGCCCAGGTCTCTTTGGATGACACCCCATCCTTCTGGCCTATCAACTGCACCACTCAGCTTGGTGTCATCTGCAAACTTGCTGAGGGTGCACTCGATCTCACTGTCTAAGTCATTGATGAATATGTTCATCAATTGGTGAATATGTTAAACAGCACCATCCCAGTACGGACCCCTGAGGGACACCACTACCCTCTGGATATGGCCATCCAACCAATTCCTTATCCACCGAACAGTCCACCCATCAAATCCGTAGCTCTCCAATTTAGAGAGAAGGATTTTGTGAGGGACCGTGTCAAAGGCTTTGCAGAAGTCCAGATAGATGACATCCATTGGTTTTCCCTTGTCCATTGTTGTTGTCACACCATCACGGAAAGCCACGAGATTCGCCAGGCAGGACTTGCCCTTGGTGAAGCCATGCTGGCTATCTCGAATCACCTCCCTGGCCTCCATGTGCCTTAGCATAGCTTCTAGGAGGATCTGTTCCATGATCTTCCCAGGCACAGAGGTGGGGCTGACAGGTTGGTAGTTCCTGGGGTCTTCTTTTCTACCCTTTTTGAAAATGGGCACAATGTTCCCTTCTTCCAGTCCCCAGGGGCTTCGCCTGACTGCCATGACTTTCCAAATATCACGGGGAGTGGCTTGGCGGCTACATCAGCCAATTCCCTCAGGACTCTGGGATGCATCTCACCAGGTCCCATGGACTTAAGTGCATTCAGGTTCCCCAGGTGGCCATGAACCTGATCTTCTCTTACAGCAGGAGGGGTTTTACCTCATGTGGTCTCTTGATGCGGGAGGGCTGAGGAGAGAGGTTGCCAGTGAAGACTGAGTCAAAAAAGTTGTTGAGCACCTCAGCCTTCTACTCATCTGCTGTTACCAGTTTGCCGGTCTCGCTCATCAGCAGGGATATGCTTTCTTTAACCACCCTTTTCTGGCTGACATACCTGTAGAAACCCTTCTTATTATTCTTCGCATCCCTTGCTGAGTTTAGTTCCAGCTGCGCCTTGGCCTTCCTGACCACATCCCTTCACAACCAGGCAGCGTCCCTATACTCTTCCCAGGATACCTGTCCCTGCTTCCACTGCCTGTGCAGTTTTCTCTTCCTACTTATTTTGACCAGCGTCTCTCGTCTCAGCCATGCCAGTCTCTTCCCTTCTTCGCCTCATTTCTTACACCTAGGGATTGAGAGCTCTTGCGCTCTGTGGAACACATCCTTAAAGTTCTGCCAGCTCTGTTCTGTCCCCCTGTCCCTGAGGACTGTTTCCCAGGGAGTCCTTCTGACTATCTCCTTGAAGATCTGGAATTTTGCTTTCTTAAAATTTAGGGTCCTGACTATGCTCTTCGCTATTCCCATTTCCCTCAGGAGCATGAGCTCCACCAGTGTGTGGTCACTGCAGTGCAGGCTGCATCTGATCTTGATGTCTCTGATGAGCTCACTTGCATTGGTCACCACCAGGTCCAGTATCACATCCCCTCGGGTAGGGGTGTCTATTACCTGACTTAAGAAGTTGTCCTCAATGCATTCTAGAAATCTGCTGGATTGCCTACAGCTTGCTGTGTTACTTTTCCAGCAGATGTCGGGGTGGTTGAAGTCCCCAGTAGGACAAGAGCCTGTGAGCACGAAGCCTCCTGTGAGTTGGAGGAAGAACACTTCATCAGTCAGCTCCTCTTGATCTGGTGGCCTGTAGTAGACACCAACCACCAGGTTCCCTTTGTTGCCTCTGTCTCTGATTCTTACCCATAAGCTTTCGACCTGCTCGTGGCTATTCTTCAGGGACAGCTCTTCACACTGTAAGGATTTCTTGATATAAAGGGCAATGCCTCTGCCCCTCCTTCCTCACCTGTTCCTTCTGAACAGTCTGTAGCCTACATTCCAGTCGTGGGATTCATCCCACCAAGTTTCTGTAATGGCAATCAGGTCATATACACGTAACCACATTCACAGCCTAGTATATTTTTCCTAATCGACTTCAGATTTGCTGATGTCAAATGCTGCATAGGTCAGTCTGCTGGAGACACATCTGGTGACCTAAAGGACAGAATTTCTTACTGCAGATGAATCATTGTGGAGAACTCATTCTCATGTGAGTAGAAAGATATCTGCACCAAACAAGTGGAAGAAAAAAAAAACATTGCAGGAATTGGGAGATATTAGTATTTCCTTTCTCCCTTTACCCTTCAAAGAACAGAAAGAAAACACTGCAATGAGACTTACCCTTTCTTTACACTGATCTTTGTTAACACTAGGAGGAAGCAATGTTACATAAAGACAAAGTCATCACCTTCCAAATGCTGCTCTGCCCCTAAGGCTTGTGGAGTGTAACAGAAGATACAGTTTCAATGATATTGACCTCTGTCAGGGTATATTGCATTATATGAAAGAGCCTTATTTAAAAAAAAAAAAGTCCATTAAACTATTTAAAAATGCTTATTTATCCAGCTTGGAATACTTTACTTGTTACACGACTGAATTCTTCCATTTTACAAAGCATTTTAATTTATCAAGGTGACTCTTGAGTGATGAGGGACGGTCATTTTTACAAGTCACGCAGCCCAACAGACAAGAATACAAATAACCCTTAGGAGCGTGTTGCTCGTAGGAAGGTGGCAATAGGCCTCAGAGGAGACAGCATGTAAGTTTCTCTGTCTCAAGGTGCTCAAGCTCACCTCTCTCTCTCATGCCTCCGCTCCTACCCCATTTTACTCATTTTAATATTCTCTGATTATGAATGCACTTGTCAACATTTAAAGAGCTGTTATCTGTAATTATCGATGACAGCTGGAAGGTGTATTGAACTCCTCTGAAATAAACTAATTAAGAACAATTCCAGTGACTAGAAAGCATAAAATTCAACACAGGCTTCTCTGAAGCCAATATGAATAGACAGAAAGCTTATATAACTTTTCCTATCCGTTATTACTGCTTTAATTAGAGGACCCATAAATGACTGAAGAGGACATATGTCAGTGGAACTGCAATTTGCTTTTTGGAGGATGGATATAATTTCAAGCCAGCAGGAAGACTGTAGTGGATATAAGGAGAAGGAAAAAGAGAAATAAAATAATACTGTGCTGTGATTAAAAATCACACCAATTTACACAACCAGGTTTAGCACTAACCCAATTATTCCAGAAAGACAAACAACTGAATTCTTACCTGCAACTGCTACAAAGTCTGATGTCCAGACTTTACAGGGATGTCCAGACAGCATCTTATTTACATGTATACAGAATTAATCAAAACCCTAGAATGCACACATGCACTGTTAAGGATTTTACTGCTAAGATGCTTGCAAAAGGCTCCTTATTTGCTAGAGAATTTAGAAATATCACTAGAGCGCTATCTGAGATGTTAGGCAAACAAGTGAGGGTTTGCAATCCAAGGCAATGGCGCTTATCCCTAGCAAAGAAAAAACATTCAAAGTTACCCCCCCCCCCCCCCCCCGCCTTGCCCTAAAAACATGGTGCCTTGCTGTGCATATCTCTAGGTCCTGCGTGGAAACGGATGCAACTCTGTACTGGTACTGTTGCTCCTTGATGATAAGAAGGGTCCCCAAAACCACTCCAGATGAAAGAGATATGGACAGGTTTGAAACATGAGCCCCCAAAACAGAATGATGCTGTTGTAGATGAAAGCAGCAGAGAATCATTCAGAGTGGAACAACCACATATCAAACTGGCTAACCCCTTGGATGGATTCTCTTAAAGACACCTGGGTTTATTAGTTGTTTCTGAGAATACTACTCTTAAGAGCTAGCAACAACCATGAACAGAAGATTTTTCACACACTAGGAAGAAAACAAAACGCAAAACCTCCAAATGACTGCAAGTATATATTCAACACAGCAAAGTCACCTGACCCTCAACACTACCGGTTTGAGTAACTAGTTAGCATGAGCTAACTAGAACATTCTGAAGGTAAATACATCGGGATAGGCATGAACCCATGTCCTGGTTTTGGCTGGGTTATATTTAATTTTCTTCATAGTAGCTGGCAGAGTGCTGTGTTTTGGATTTAGTACTAGAAAAATGTTGATAACCCACTGATGTTTTTAGTTGTTGCTGAGTGGTGCTCAGACTGCTCAAGGATTTTCTGAGCTTCTCCTGCTCGGCCAGGTGCGTAACAAGCTGGGAGGGAGCACAACCAGGACAGCTGACTCAAACTGTCCAAAGGGCTATTCCATACCACATAACGCCATGCTTGGTGGGAGTTAGCTGGTTGGGGGGAGAGTGATCACTGCTCGGGACAAGTTGGGCATTTGTCAGCGAGTGGTGGGAAATTGCATTGTGCATCATTTATTTTGTATATTCTATATATACTCTTACCATTATAGTTATTATTATTGTTATTCTTTTCTCTTATTAAACTGTCTCCCTCTCAACCCAAGGGTCTTACTTTTTTTTTTCCTGAATTCTCTCCCCCATCCCACTGAGGGGGCATGGGGAGTGAGTGAGCGGCTGCGTGGTGCTTACTTGCCAGCTGGGTTAAACCATGACAACCCAACATGCCAAAATCGTTCATAATGGCTATGCAGCCCACAGAGCAGATGAAAAAATTAAACACCCGAATGGTGCTCCTAGCAAAGAGTCTAACACAATACTGAGAGGTGTGCTCAGTTAGCCGTGGTAAGGAGAGCAAAAGGAAGAGCCTTTCACAGTGAAGTAGGGAGGACTTTCTGTTCCACCCAGGATTAACACCTATGACCAAGTCACGGTGCAGGAAAAAGCTAAGTCAGGCTGAAGTCTAGGATGTGTATTTCAAACACCCATGTAACTTTGGGGTGTATCTTCTGTGTTTTTAATTAAGGCCAGTATTGGGGATACAACTGAGGCATGTGGATTTTGTGTCCAACTGAAACGATGCAGGATAGAAATCATCACAAGAATGCTTACAACTGGTATGGTTCTTGGGTTATTCTTTCATCCTCACCCAACACAGTTAGCAAACCGATGTTCTTTAGTGGACTGAACTCCAACCTGTTAACTCGCAACAGGTTTCAACAGTACCAGTGTCCCCTGCCTGAATATTTTTGCTTCCCACTTCCAAAGGGGAGGAAAAAAACACTACTAGCAGTCTGTTCCCTCCTTGTACAGCAGTGCTTTAAGGTTTCAGACAATCTTTGGGACTAAGAAAAAAATCACCTCGTAAATTTTCAAGACCATGTTACCTACAGTAAATACCATATTCTTAAATGGATGTATTGATAATTTATTTCCTAGACTCAAAGTTAGTTCCTCATAGTTCCTTTTTCTTAATACATATATTTTTTATGGCATTATACTTATAGACAGGAAAGATATATGCACAAAACTATTCTTTTTGGTGTAGCATGTGCATGCATAAACATACAAAGCTGCAATCAATCTGTCTTTCTCATACAATTTCTTAAGAGAAAGTAATAGAGGACACCTTTATTTGTCACAAAGTTGCTTGGTAAATAGAAGCTGGGCAGTACAGGCAGTGATAGGGAAATGACTGCTGTAAAGGTAAAGGACATTTCTTCAATCATTTCTACTGGATAGCCTCTTCGAGGTGGTGAACATCACATTTGTTCTGTTTCCCATCTATTCATGATGCAATTCATGCGAGATACTTGTTGACATACTTCAGATTCATATTTCTCTGCCTGAATCAAAGCATGGCTGACAGTACTGCTGTCAAAAAATAGATTTGTGTATTACACATAGAATTTATCCTTAAATGGTCAAATTCATCTGTAGCTCTTTAATGGCTATGGTCTAGTTACACAGTCAGGGCAGTTACCTCCCACTTTTGGGGGGGGTGTGGGGGGGGCGGAATCGATCCTCTAAGATAAAGCAAAATTATTTTGTCATTCTGACCAAGGAGACAAGCCTTAGATGGCCTGAATTCTTCAAAAGGTATCAACATGGAACAAGTCTGCATAAGAAAAAAAGACACCAAGCACAGAGAATGTTGGTCACGTTTGTGAAAACAAATTTCCAGGTGTTCATGTGACAATCAGTGATTAAGAGCACGCTTTCTTCAGGAAAACATACAGCCACAGCTGCTGTCTCAGTTCTGGCCATACGTACAAAATGAGGAATTCACTCTTATCTGTTTCCCTGCTGCCATCATGCTGGCCCTCATGAGAATTAATCTACATGAAGAACAATCTGGCTAGGGTGACAGCCTTTTGTGAAGTGTAATACCTCTCAGATGAAAAGGTTTCCCCTGAAGAATTAATGCCTACCACTTTCCATGTAATTTGTAAGAGTAACTTATATAAAAATGACTGCCTAAATAAGGTGGGCAGAGCTAAAGTTCAAGAGCTTTTTCCTGTACACAAAAAACCCCGTAATGACAAGATGTAAATAAATGGAACTGACTTCCATCTTCCAATTGTTTTAATGGGATCATGAGAATTGAAGACAAAAAATAATGTTAATTTTAATAATAAACCAGTTAGATTCATAGACATTAGACAATATATCTCAGGCAATATAAATGAAGACTGACAGACACATAGAAGGAGATATCAAAGAGGAGTATTGCTTTAATTCTCTTCAGAATTAATATAGAAATATATGTATCTTTGTAAGAACTACATACATTTTATTTAAAGGTGTGCAGTAAGAAAAGAATGATTCGCTACCATTACTGAGAAAGAAAAAGGCGGCAATATTAACAGTTAAGTTCTTTTCATAATTTTCTGTCTACGGCAATTAAAATGGCTTGTATATTAGCAGTATAATGAATCAGTACACCGATGTTAAGTAGCCTGAAAATGTTTCAATCATTGGCTCTTAACTAATTGAAGTTTCTATCTTCTGAAGTTCTTCACTGCTGTGGTAGATGATGAAGCAGTTCAGAGTTTGGCGTAATCTTTCAGGATCATTTCCAATTTCTGGCTCATCATGATGTTCCCCTTCACTTTTAGTTTACCAGATAAGAATGCCTACAAAAAGCAGAGGAGGGGAAAAAAAAAATTATTCAACTGTTCAACCACAATCCAAAAGTTGCTAGAACCAAACAAGAAGCCAAAGGTAAGTGCTGATGTTTAGTGCTTGGGAGAAAGCGCTAGGTGCACCATGCCCATTGGTTATTAGCAGAAAACCATCCAAGTTCAATTTTAAGAGCATCCAGAATCACAGTTTTCTATCCTGAGTACACACAAGGCCAAGTCAATCACCCAGGGGAAAAAAAGAAAAAGCAAGTACAAAGCAACTCAGTGGCCTCCACTTCTTTTCTACATATAGCACAGAGGACTCCTGGTGTAAGACAAACTTCTTCACAGAAGCTGATGGCAAAACTTCACCAGGGCTCAAAAATACATCTCCCAGTCCTCCCTCCCTATGCTGTAGATATTCGTATGTCCTTATATGAAACAAGAAAATGGAATGAAAAGGCCATCTAATGAAAATTGAAGGCTTAATGAAAAGGTCAGCTACTCACTCAAATTCGTAACAAATCCAAACAGGAACTTGCACAATATATGCACATGCATATTCCAAAGAAACGCACTGGCTTTATATACAGCGTATTACAACAAACAGGAACTAAACAAGATTTCATTGCATTTGCAGAATCATTGATCAACCACTATTTTTCACTGAAATGCTGGTATATTACATTTTTATTGTCCCTGCTTCAAAGAGCTGTATACCCTGTTTCAATCTAGTTCAGTATTTTTTTAAAACTAGTTTTGCTTTGTTGTGGCTTTGCAAGTTGAAAGCTCTTTGAAAGTTCTGAAACAATATGGGTTTTTTTGCATAGTCCCATTAACTTGAAATACATTCAAATAAGGAATAGAGAGAGCCAGCAGAAAAGGATTTGAATAGATGCTTTGAGCTTCTTTAGATGAAAAACTTCACAGAAACTCAAAGGAAATACTAATGCCTAAGAATAGATCATGTTCTTGAATTGCAATCGCTATTCTTCAGCACTGTGAAGATTACACGTCAACAACTTGTTTGTTTATGCTTTATGCTTGCTATATACAGAGGGTCACAAAGGATTTGCTCATGTGGTATGTAGGACTTGTAACAAACATTTGCCAGCATTGTTAGTCTCCAATTTTATAATCAAAATCTTCAATAACTTCTGCTTGGGATCAAAGAAAAGGAACTGTTTGATGTATTATGAGCTTAATTAAAGTTTTCATTTGCTCAAGCTTTAATCTGTAAACTGACATATTATATTTGTAACAGTTTAGTTTACTTTTACAAAAGGCATTTTTATTAGCAAAATTAGCAGTTTCAAGCAGTTGATTACTCCAAGAAGCTAAAAGTGCAGATTACATACTTTTCTTAAATCTTTCTTTCACTTAAAAATCTACCTAGTTTGGGTGAATTTTGACCAGTTTCAATGGATCTACATAAATGCATTGTTTGAGATTTCTCTTTGCTGCAGTAGTAACAGTAAATGAGAATACTGCAACAAATACCAACTTCCTGCAACATCAGCAGCCAAAATACCCTGAACGATCAAACTGGCAAACCCAAACTTGGCAAATCATATATTATGAGGTGCCATGAAACAAACAAACAACTAACTTTGTACTGTCAATCTTTATGTCATTTGAGGTATCTTTGTCTCAAGATGACAGAGATGGCACCATGTCTTCTGACTTAATTCAGAGTAAGGTAATGATGCACTTATACCTCATCTGACTCTGGTTTGCACTGTCAAAACATCCAGTATTGCAGATTTTGGAATGCAAACAGTCATGAACCAGAGCTTGCTTTAAGGCAAATAGTATGCCCCCGTGCAAGTGCGTATGTCTGTGATGCACAGCTTTTACCTTTTGGGGGTTGGTCTTTTGTTGTACCACATCCATGAAAACCTCGTCTGAGACAGTGAAGGTGGTATCAGCAGAACTTCTTGCAGGTCCTTGATACACTGCTCCAGAGCCATTCTTTAAGTCAATTGCTGAGAAGAGACAGGAAAGATAGTTTTACTTGAAAACATAGATAAAATTTTCAGTCTAAAGAACACTACTCTCCTTATCTATTATTATGAAGTGTCCAGTCTAAACATAAATCTTGAGCTAACAGCCACTTAGAAAATTAAAGGGGTTTAATTCTTCTTCTTTAATGAAAGAAAACAACTGAGATTAGAATAGAAAAAAAAAATATTCCTGAGAGAGCAGGTTTACAGCAAGGACTGCCATTTGAAAATTCTTGAATAGATGGCAAAAACCATTTTTAAACAACACTTAAGATTGACAGGATATTAATTAGTGCAATTACTGCAAAAATGTTAAACTTAGTCATAAAGCTCTAATGTTTTAAAACAGCATCCTATATTCAGAGAAGGCAAATCTGGTAGTGTTCAAACATGCTTCTCCATTTTCCCTGTTCTGCCCCACAGGCAATATAGCCTGTTCTGCTTCATGCAGAGCATTTAAAGCCTTGCCAAATATCTGTCTTTCTCTTCTGGAAAGCCAAAAATTCCTCAAAGTGACTGGAGCTTCAGAGTGTTCTTTTCCCACACCAAATGACCTGCCAAAATAATCTATTACAAGGCTAACACTATCAGCTATTGTGTCATTTGTTTAGAAGAATATTTTGACAGGATGTGCTCTGCCAAATCATTCTCAGATTTTGCAAATTCCCAGTCTTTCCCTTTATACCTTTTCCTCTTACCTCCCTCACCTTCCCCCCTCCACCCTCCCCCCCCGCTTTTTAAGCGCAAAATAAAATCATTATTCAAGTGGATGTTCCCGTAAGGACATGACATCTCAAATCACAGAAACATGGATGCCTAACCAATATTAACAATGCCAGCTGGTTTCTCATTATTTCAGGAACAGGTTTAATGGACATCACTAACTTGATGCAATAAGAGGGGAAGAAAGAAAATAAAATTACTTAGCACCAGATGAATAATCTATACCTTCTACGTTTGTGGGTAGGAGCTGCGTAACATTGTTTTGATCCAAAACAGTTTCTGTATAGTCTAACATCTTAGGCAAGCCTTTAAACATTGTTCCTGTAGGTTATGCAGGCACAGGCTACTATTTCATTTTTTTAAAAAAAAATCGTCTATTGAATCATGAACTGCAAGTTTCACCTCCTCAGATTAACTAACCAAGCTTAACCGTCAATGCACTTTTAAAATATACCCCTTATCAAACACCAGAAATGTTACAAACCATACTGATGCAGCCAAACAGATCCTTTGACCCAAACAGCACTGGTCAGCAAGCCCCATGTATAAATTCACAAAACACATACTTGGCTTTCTAGGATGCTTACAGGTCTTAATTATTTTTAATCACTTCCAGACCTTAAAAATCAAAAGAGCATGAGTCCCTTTCTCATGTTTCATTTTGCATGCGTTACTGGTTTTGGCTGTCCCTACCTTTCCCAGACTGTTCCAGAAGGGAACCCAGAAGCTGAAAGCCTGACATAACATCTCCCAAGACACAACAGACCCTCTTCTCCTTCTCTACTCAGCACTGACTGGAAAAGCAGTTTTGATATATCTCATTGATAATACTCATCCCTCAGTCTCTGCAGTGTAAAGTTCAGATGACAAAAAGTTAGAATTAAAAATGTGTAATGACTCAGACAAGTTCTAACAATGTCTAGAGTTTAATCTGAATATAGTACACACTTAACATTGTTACAATCCCTGTTCTCCTCCATTTCCTATCCAAGTCTCAAGAGCATGGCTTATCAATCCACATCTACAATTAACTGTAAGCTCTCAAAGCACAAATATGCCTGTAAACATTGCACAAACATGGTACCATGGGCAAAACCATTACATTTAATCACATCATATCCTTAACCCACCTCAAATTAACTTATTAGAAATTCCAAAAAAAAAAGGACCAATCTAATAGTATATTCCTTTTTTAAAAGTATGACAATATAATTTCCATTTCCTCTTTATTCTTTTTAAAGAGCATTAAGATTTTTCCTAAGGAAGAAAAAAAGAAAGAACAGAGCAGCCACAAAAGAGAAGAGCTCTGTGACAACAAATACTGTCTTTTTCACAAAAAAAACCAACCAAAAAAAATCCCTCCCCCCCCCCGAAAAAAACCCCAAAGGAACAAGCATGAGGAAATGAAATCTCAAAACTTGATATGTAAGCCCTTAGTGGGTAAATTCTGTTGAATCACACTGTAGAAAGAGTGATCCAAACTACACCATATTTTGGTATATTAAAGAGGGAAAGAAAGTCCCCTCCTTATAAAGAATGGGAAACTACCCCAAAACTCTGCTTATTCTTTTTTTTTTTAAGGGGGGAAAAAAAATAGTATTAGAAACATACACGATCATTTTTCTCGCCTCCTCACCTAGCCTAGAGTATTCAGATGACAACTGAGACTAAACTACAGCACTGGCACACAGAAAAATGGGTATAACCTAGCAATGAAAGAAATGAGCTGAATACCAGAACAGATTCCAACCATTAGAGCAAAAAAATTCTAGCTTTCCAAAATGACCAGAGAGGTGCCTTCTTGTAAAATACAACTTTATGAGATAAAGCAATGTAACACAGCTGCCTGCTGTAGCAGGAAACTGTCTCGATGCAAATCTCTTACATGTCTTCTACACAAACCTCCTGGATACACATCCCCCTGGGGTATAGCTACCGTCACGTCACTGCAGCTTGCATGCTGCACTACGACTGCAGCAGCCAGCTTGCCAATGACTTGGTACTGGTGTGGCTATGTCAGTGCTCAGGTGGCTGGTAGCCTGGGCAGCTGCCAGGCGACTACCTCACACGCTGCTAGTGCGGCTCCACAGCTAGCAGTAACAGACGAGTAGCCTTGAGCTGTCTCCAGTGTTCTTTGTTCCTGAGAACATGTAGGCCTCCATGGCTGCTACAGATACAGCTCTTCTCCCAGCCACGGCTGATCCATTCCATACAAAACCACAAGTCTGAAACACAGGCGTGGTACTCCTCAATAACTTGTGTGACAACACAAACTTAAAGCTGAAGTCCCTTTTAAAAATCAACTAGCTTCTTAAATATGTACAAATTTAGTATTACACACCTGGCAGAAAAGCAGAATCAAGCAGTTTCAGTGGATGAAACAGTAGTTATCCTTCAAATTTTTGTTTTTACTTGTATACATGTGTTATATTACAGTAATTAAGTGTCTCTGAATTATCATCATCCATAAGATGCTGTTGTAAGAGACATAATAAAAACATCCAAAAAAAATCACATATATACAAGCTAAATACTAGACATGGACATTCTACAGCAGGTAGCCAAGTGGCCTAAAAATCTAAGATTTGGGGCACAGGTTTTGCTTTGCTTTCAAAGAGTGCCTTACCATTTCCAGGAAAGAAATACTAAGGGGTCAGACTATTTTTTCTTTGTTTTGGTTTTTATTCTGCTTTACCAAGGATAAGTAACTGCAATAGATGGCTCATCGTCAAAGCAAAAGGAACAAAGTGTCACCCACTCTTCATCGCCTGAAGTCATATTGCATCATAAATTATTAAGCAGCTTCACCGTAATTTGTCAGATGTTCACAATCAAACACACATAACCATTTCTCCCCAGTTCTCCTAACAAAGTTCTATTCTTTTGAGAACTAGAAAGGAACAGAAGTATCTTCTGCCTTCAGCAGTGCCTTCAGAAGCATACTGAAAAGCAACAGATGGGTAAACTCTTCTGAGTGCTGTTATAGAGAGCCATTAACTATCAGCTAGCAAATTTCAATGCAATGTCTTTTCTCTGTGGAAAGAGAAGTTGAAATGAAGTAGCCTAACTCTAAAAAAAAAGATAAATATTTTATAACCATTGGAAACAGAGGCAATTGTTGTACAGTAATAAATATGCAGGAGAAAGCAAAGCATGCTTTAGGTAGTGAAGCCAACTGGAGAAGTCAAAGCTGGGGAGTCTCAGTTAAGAATTTTGTTAAAAAATAAGAAAATATAGCTCCAGTACCACTGAGCTTATTCCTTAGGTTTTGATACTGCCAGAATCTGTATTGCTTTACCTTCTTAAGAGGATTTTCAGCATCCTCTTAAATTAGAACAGCTTGCTTCTATAGAGAAAAACCACTAATTAAGACCAGTTGTCAGTGGCTACAGTTCAACATTGTTTAGGCAGCGAATGAGCTGTCCAAAATTTCACATCCTGAGTGCAAGATCAATGGTTCTACACCTCCCCATGGCTTCACACCATCCACAGAGAACTACATAAAAGTAAAGGTCATCGCTAATTACACAGACTAGTGTTACTAACATTAGCGCTACCACCAAAAAGTGTCTCGGTAACAACAAAAGCTAAACCCAATTAAAAAACCCCACTTCATTTAAAGTAATAAACAAAAATCTTGGTGTACTGCAGAGAATAGAGATTAAAAGGTTACAGTTGCATTTAAAACAAAACACTAAAAATAAACATAAATTTTAAAAAAATGCTTTTAATTCCTGGAAGTTTGGAAAACACCCGAACAACTGCATACATGAGAACGAACGATAAGCGATCCTTACTAGGAACTACTTTCTCTTGGTTGCTTCCCTCCTAGCCTCCTCCCAGATCTTAAGAGGCTCAGTCATCGAGTAAGACAGCAATGAACTGTGGGGCCCAGACTGCTTCTAGTGCCGTCAATTGTTGCAGTTTTCACAACAGCACAAAGCTGTGCAAAAGTGACAAGTCAAAAAATTAAGACAAGCCAGCACAGCTATGTAACAGTTAGGAAAGGAAAGTGGCCTAGCAGGTGGCCCAAGAAAACCACAAACTGCCTGTGAAGGCCTGGGAGGCCCTTATAAAGAGAAGCCTAAAAAGAAGAAAGGTAATTAAACAATTAGCATCAACTCAAGGCTTAAAACAAAACAAAAAATTCCCCCAAAATAATCCACCTCCTCACGTTTCAGTCATTTCAGTGATCAAATGTCAAGAATTTTGACCATACATTGAAGAAGTATGCATTGTTCATCCACAGGAACTGAATTCTAAATTAGTTTTCGTGTCACATTTTCCTCTTTGCTTTATTGTAGCTATGTATGTTATGGGATCTAACTCTCAAATCAGCAATTTTCTTTTAAGAAAAGAGAGAAAGATAATTCAAAATTGTTATAATGTAACTTAGCATAACGCTTACAAAACTGATTTTAAATTATTGTACACATAAGATCAACTAATAATCAGTGGGCCAAATTTAAACATAGTGTAAAGAAGTGCAATTCTACTGACAGAGTTGACTAACATTAAAATCTGATGCAGGTTTGAACCCAGGCAAAATAGTGACACGTAATTAAATTCAAGCTATAGCAAAGGTAGTATTTTACTATCATCTTCTGGTTTTAAAGTAAAAAAATTAATTGTCAAAGGCTAAAATTTTTAATTACGTACAGAAGTGTCTATTCCATTAACAACAGAAAAAGTAAAGCATTCAAGTCAGTAAATGGCATTGTCAATGTTACATATTCTAAACTGGATGTCATCATTTGTGTGCATTACAGAAGTCTTGGTGATGACCATGTAGAGGTCTGTCAGAAATCTTTTGGGTTATCAACAATATCTTAACTGCAAGAAAGATTCCTTTGAGTGCAAAGACACAAACTACTCTCTTCTTCCACTTTCGCCATGCAAAATAAATTATGGTACCATCTGGTAGAAGAGACAGTACATGATAATGCTCTTGAGTGCTGAATAATAATGTATTCAAACAAGCAAAAATATTTAAGCTGGCAATTGCTTACAAATCTTGAATGCTTGCCTCTGGAAGGTGAGGTTTTTTTGCTTTGTGTTTGTTTGGGTTTTTTTTAATGACCAGAATAGTGTTTCAGAAAATCCCCAAAATAAAAATTCCACCATGCAGATACATATACCTTGCCATTAGAAATCTACCATTAAATAGCAACAGTAGAATGTTTTTAATCCACAGAAGGACAAACTGTGAGAGTTGACACTACATTGTCACAACTGCTAACACTCTGCCAGCGAGTTTACATAACCATTTTAATACTTTAATATTGCACTTTAATATTTAAAATAATCAAAATTTTAATTTAATGGTTTTATTTTAATATTAACCAGCTCCTGCTTTCTTCATCCTTTAACTGCTTGAGATTTCAAAGACACACAAAAATACTCAGAAAACCATGAGATGACACAGAAGTTCTTTGAAAAAGTGATATATAAAGGGAGGACTTGCATACGAATATTCCTGATGAGAAAAGTAAGCAATGTTTTCCACACCCTTCTTGCCATCTAGATATTTACAGTCAGCCTTATGTATTTACTACACCATAGAGACTGCAATAATTCATAAATGCTAGCCACTGTTTTGACACCTAAGCTTGAAGGAACTGACCACACTATACAAAAATTTGCAGTAACTTTTCCAAGATTTTGGAAATGTTTTATTTAAGTTTCTAATAGCACTCAGCAACAGGAAACATTTAAAATACTAGATTACCTCCTCCACCCTCCATCCCACAGGGAGCTTTAAGTAGTTCCAAATTCTTATAAAAGTACAGATATTGTTCACTGCAACAGAAGCAGAGGGAACAAGACAAAGAAAAGTTATGTCTATTTAATCCCTTTTAGCTAGGGAAATAAGCACTGGAAGAAGGCACTACTTTCCTGACACTGTTTCAGTAGGAAACAGAAGAGAGGACAAGCTTCGTTTGAAAAACAGACAAGGCTCACTCTTGATTTACTCAAAGCAGGAGTACTCTCTCTCTCTCTCTCTCTCTCTCTCTGGATACAACGGCAAAACCATCCATTTCTAATAAAACTTGGTGTCATGAGGCAGGTAAGGCCATTGCTCAGGCCTAAATCTTTAAGTGTGCCTGTTCTGCATTCAGCAGTTTGCAGCTTAAGGTCTTCTTTAGTGAGAAATTTTATTAATGTCTTCAACATTCCTCATCAGATTTTTCTTCCATTGATTTGTCCCTCCATTTTTTGAACACAGGTAATAACTGAGTTTAGACGACAAACAAAACAGTTCCAAAATAAAAGACAATGATAAATCATTCTGAAGATAGACCATCACTTATATTACATTTAGTTACTTATGAAACAATAGACATGACTGATGGTGTACAGAGTGATTTTCTAACAAAGACAAGTATCCACTTTAAGCGTGTTGGAGTTTAATCTATGCGCTTCTAATATATGTTCTGAAAGTGTAAGCATGAACACAGGAAAGACTTCATAAGCCTTCTGTCCAGGTTCTACGCATGCCCATAGTTTACATTACTGAGTGTGAAAGTGGAAAAGTGCAGACAGTAGGAATGATTAAGAGCAGTAGTGAGTTTTAAGACAGTTCTTCTGAGTTGAATTATGCAGTATTTAACCCCCTCTCATTTTGATGTGTATGTACTCAGCCTGCATAATCTACAATGGTATATTCAACGTATTGATTAACTGCTATCCAAGTGGAAATCACCCCTTATCCTTCAAAAATTGCTTTAAAGGGAATACAAGTAGAACAGACTATCTTCATCAATCTATGTTTGGTATTTTTCCTGAAACTTAACAGCAGTCTTAGACTGTGAATCTCTGCTGGTTAACATTAGGAAAAGAGAAAGGTTTCTAAACCTGAAAGGAAAACCTAAAAGGAACAGCAGTTCCTTAAATGCAATAACTGTTTATTAAGAACAGACATTGCAAAAACAATAGTTTAAAAAAGTCACAGTCTATGGGACAAAAGACAACACAGACCTGATCTGACCCGCCAACATGTCAGTCTCCCCCTTCAGCCTGTCAAAGGGCAGTCCACCTCATCTGTATCCCCCTCAAAACTGTTCTGACCAGATCCAAGCATTGAGACCAATCAAAATGAAGCAGTCATTGAAGGGACAGAGTAGACTCCAAAAAATTGTGGACCCCAGAGTTCCTCCACAAAAAATCAAAGGCCTGGAAGTTACAACCTGACTATGATTTTTCCCTTTGGAAAAAAACTTTACATTCTCCTAATAGACCATTTAGGAACACCTCATCAAAAAACCCTGAATAATTCCAAAGACAATGAAATATATCCAATTACTAAAATTAGACTGCTTTTTGCAAAAGCACATCTTTATAAACTAGAGCACAAGAAAATTTTTTTGAGGAAGTGGTTTTGCCCCCATCAGACCATTTCACATACTTGTATAATCCACTTTACCAGGAAACACTTACCCTCTGACCCATTGCTATTACAAGCTTTAGTCTCACTTCATCAACCCAGTCCCATGCTTAAAGGATGGGTATCATTATACCTTCATTAAACCTTTATCTCAGAAAATTTGAATGGAAAAAAATTGGGCTATATTTTCACTGAAGTGACAAGAACAATGCAGTTGAAATAAATACTTACTTGTTTTAGATTAGTTAGTGTGTACATCACCAGAAGACTAATTACTGCAACGCAGAGCTCCTAGTAGTTAAGTTAGCCTGCTTTTCTAAGTGCAGTGCCAATCCATTCTGGAAAATGTAAATAGGAACGCACTGAAATTCTAGAGGACGGCTGCCTATGCCTACCTCTAAACAGGCAAGTTACAGAAGTCTGTTCCTAGAGAGGTTAGTAACTGCCATTATGGAACTTTACCTGACCTCCTTGTCATTTGTGCATTCAGTATGCATTCAGATTTTTAGGTCCCAGTGAATATCCATTTACTGCCTTATGCCTATTTTCAAGATATCAGTTTAATTAGAATGACTATAATTAATCTCACTTCATTACAAAAATGCATCAAGGCATTACAAAGCTACAACTTACTCCACTGCACTGCTGTTTTTCCATCTTTAGTGATGTCCCATTGGAATACAGCATTTACTTTCTTTACCAATTCATTTCCAATCTCTTTTACACGACGACCAATTTCTTCAAACACAAGGTCACTCTGCAGCCCTGCAGTCTTTTAAAAAAAAAAAACAGAGAGAGAGAGTGAGTATGAAGAATTTAAAATCGAAACTCCTTTTAAAAGGTACTAAATATGTCTGTTATTTCAAGCACTGTGTCCAGGAAAGTCTCTATTGCATAAATGCAATTGAGATTTCTTCCACCACAAATAATCACCTCTAGCAACTGTCAACATCAGAGTATATTGAAGCAGAAAATGTTCTTCATGGACACTTCCTTGAGAATTATTTCAAATCTTGCTTTTGCAGTTTTTGTCATTTATCACTACAGTTTAAGATATGTTTTATAATTAGGGCTCTAAGGGCTTCCAAATTGCCCTTTTTTCCCTTTGGAGGATAACCATTGCCACTTTTTCCATGGTGAATGGCACGTTAGTTTTTAGAACACAAAGATGTTTTTACCAGCACATTACTTTAACTTGACATGGAAGATGTTCCGTCAGAACTCAAGTGTAGACTCAGTATGTTTATCATTTAAGAGTGAGATTAGCTACACATACATTTGCAACTTTTCCACATGTATTTTTTGCAAGCCTTTCATTGTCTTTCTTTAACAAACATTTGTACTGGAGAAAATGCTACATTTTAAGAAGCTGCTCCAGTGACATTTTTAATCTAACTGAAATTGGAGCAAAGGAGTTCTCATGGCTTTAGTTGTTCTGCTGAGCACCAGAATGCAATACTTGTCACCTCTTTGGTTAAGCCTAACATTTTCCATTATGTAACAGAGTTCCCAATGACACCTAAATTTGCCAGTCTTCACTCTCTCAGGCTAATTTCCCCTGGTGGATGTCTACCCCATCAGCAAAGTTCTACCAAAGCACCTTCATTTCTCAGAGTAAGCTTAAAGAAAAAAACCTGTCCTGCCCATGGTAAAAAAAAATAAATCTCTGTTATTTCACTGAAAAGTTCTACTGCTGATATGTTTGAACCTCAAATGTAGATTTGGCAACAGTTCAGAATGCCAGAGGACTAAACACAACCAGCAAAAAGAAACAGGTTCCAGGAATATATCACAGCTTTATATGAATGTCACTACCTCAGTACTTCAAAAACTGTAACGCATTAAAGTTTCATCCTTTGCAGACAGGAATCAACAGGGAAAAAAAGATAATAGTTTATTAAGGCAATGCACTGTGCACCCATACATTACTCAGCATTGCATGTACAATTCTGTCTTTTGTGGCAAGTCCAGTATCCAAGGCTTAATGCATGCATGCAGAGTGCATATCATATGTTAGGCCTAACCACATCCACAAACAGCCATCAGAGACTTCCTTCAAAATGATTCAATCACAAAACTGTTCTTTTCATATGAGTACAAGATCTCATTTTCATTTGTTCTGTTCTTCTAATGCCTTCCCTGCCACTCTCCCCATGTCTCTTGGATTATACACTTTTACAACTTAGACTGAGTTTGATCTTCAACCTCTACAAAATAAAAACAAAATGCTTCTTTTACAGGTACAGCCCTAAATTATAGGGACTAATTTCAATCTTAAGTTATGCAAATGCTCAGAACTAGTGGCCCTCACTGATGCATGCCTCACTTGTTTTGTAATTTACAGCACAGTGCTTATCCTAACATTTTAATTGGCATCAAGCACTTCCAACTTCATCAGCCATCCTGTGTATCTTAAAATGTCTGTATTTTTCTCCTCAAAGAGATCCATGAACCCCTGTGCCTTCAACAACATGTGTGTTGTGTTTTTCATATACTCATGTAAGTACTGCAAGTAAGACTGATAAGTGATCTAAGTATTTTCCCCATGTTTTTCACAGAAAACAAAGCCTAACAAAGCTGCTTTGCAAGTTAAGACTTCTATTGCCTCCCCCTACCTTCAGAGGCTCCTGAGCAGAAGGCTTATCCAAGGCTGGTGCTATATCCACATAGCCCCCTGCAATAGCAACTTCACCAGTCTCTTTGACCTGTGGTGGGGGAAAAAATTATATTAAAGAGGTAATGTATTCACAAAAAGTCACAACAGAAGGGCAACCAAGGGGTCTTCCTTACATTTTAAAGGTGAAGAAAAGATGAAGAAAAGGGAAAACATAAAAGTTCCAGAGTGAAAAAAGCCCCAACCCATAAATGTGCTGTAGTCTTGAGGCAGGTTAGTATACTATGCTTTGAAAACAGCTTTTCAAACGAAATAATTATTTGCTTCTTGAGAAATTATACCAAAATACAGTGCTGTTTTCCTGTTCACAAAATGGTAGAAAAACCTTATTTATCTGAAAATTTACTTCCAATGTTACAAGTTACTGTTAATACTACTTCAAATATAGTTCTGAGGAAGGCAAGGCAGTGTTCTAAAATGCTTTTCCTTGAGACAGATAGGCTGTTGTCAAGAGTTCATCTAGACAGTTGCACTATCTCCAGGTGCCTCACACTACAGCTTGCACTAGAAACGATTTTTTAAGCATTGTAAAACCAGAAAAATTGCGAGAAGAAAGATTAAAAATACCTGATTTCCCTTCTATTTTAATTTTTTGAAATAGTTAAGTCAGAGAAGAAAATGGGTTTCATTTTGGCATAGTCTCTTAAAGGGTCTGACAAACCATTCTGACTTAGGGCAGCAAACACAAGATGGCAAAATGATTCACTGACAATGCATATAGAGTTATATAATAAATAGCTAAAGCAGAGGAATACCCAGCATCACAGCCTAGCTTATTGTACAGGTGAAATTAAGTCAGAAAGACTACATAATAACTAATCAAATCATGCCTAACAGCTTGTCACCCGCTGCCACTGCACTTCAAACAATGCTGAAAATGGATGTAACCAGCATATCAAAATTACGCCTACTTTTAGTTTGATTTAACCAGAGTTTATTACAAGTAAATTTAATCCAACATGCAGTAAGAAACAGAATTCTGCACAATTTGTAACTGTTGAAACAATGTGGTTTCTATAATCCTGCTAAACATTGTAATTTCTCTTCAATATAAATTACTCCACACTTGTGGTGGAAAAAAACCCAACCTTGTAGCAAAATCCCCCCAAACTCTACATATTAGCAATGACTAAACCAAAGACTATAACAAGAACAGCCTTTAAACACAACAAACCATCCCACTCTGTTTACAAATTCCAAAGGGCATACCACGAATTCTGTTGATTTACACTGTACGTGCAAACCCTCGAAAGTAAATAACAAAAGTCTAGAAATTCTGCCAGGACTGAGTGGTAGTACCTTCCAAACATAGCTATGCCATCTCCAATACAGTAATCTCCAAAGCCCATCTGAGGCATCAAACTGTCTTGTTTACTACTAGTAACCAAAGGTAGAGAGTTTGTACATGGCAGCCTCAACATGGTTATTCTAAAATCCTATAGCTGCTAACGCTCATCAGCTCTGCAAACAAAATTTACCTCTTTCAGTCAACATGTATTCCACAAAGCTGTATTCCTGTGGAAACAGCAATCCTATGTCCTTAATGATGACTCTTCTCATTTAATTTTGCCTGCCCAATCCTCCCTGCAGCTGCAACTATCCCTGCTGCTGTACTCACTAATCAATAGCTGGCTACATTTTTACAGAGATGGGGTTGCAAAAGTTTGGCCAGCCAAAGCAATGCAAATTGTATCTGCATAAGCCAACACATATTGACAAATAGCAGTAGCAAATCATAGTTTAAGAAAGTGACAGTGTCATAGGATGCTAGAACAGAAGCGATGAGAATTTACTTTTTGCCTCTATGTGGAATATTTCACACTTAGCTTCCACTAAGTATCCTACCAAGTGTAGGAAAGGATTACAGGTTACCCACACAAAATGATAACTATGCCAAAGAAAATAGAATAATGCAAAAACTGAATTTATAAAAGTGTAAAATATTTTACTGTAGTTACTATGTCCTGCTTCTACGAAACTTCCATTTTTAAGTAAGTTGTTCTGTGTAGATGCAGATTAAGTTTAACTCAATTTAAGCTAAATTTGTAAAGTTTACCTGCATAAACTCACTGTCAGGAGTTGATTTAAGATAAACAAATACTTAAAAAGATGCAGACACAACGTTATGATTAACTGCAGAAACAAGTACAAACTAGGCTGACCTGAGAATAACTGCTTTTTGCTTTTCCACAGTAGACAAACACAAAAAATGCAATACAGTGAAATGAATTCTCATATTATTTAATATAAGGAGTGTATTGCAATCTTAGTAAAAAGATTACCATAAAGTAAGTAAGAATATTTCGTTCTATTCACTTAATTTCTTTACAAAAGCTTCTTCAATGGTGTGCTCAATAGCCGCTTTTTTTGCTTCCCCTCATACCCCCAGACTTTTAACCAATAACATCTTTCTTTAAAGCCCACAATGGTGAGTGTATTCTGACCTTGGTCTGAAAATGGATTCTATTTCCTTCCTTCCACATTTCTGTTTGTAAAGTTTGCTCTGGAAAGACTGGCTTCGCAAAGCGAACCTGAAAAAAAAAAGAAAAAAGGTGTGTGTGTGAACAGATCTACATGCAAAGCTTAAAAGCGTAGGTTCTACTGAAGTAAGAAAAAGTAAAGAGAAAAATTAGTCAACTAGCAATGTAGAAAGCTTAAATATTTAAGTAAACATACTAGACAGAGGCATTAAAATGCATGCAGCAATAAGTAAAAGCAATTGTGGCAGTTGAGATGGTGCAAAAGCCTTTTCCTACCCTAAAGAATTTTTTTTATACTAAACCCAAAAAAATCAAGAAAATCAATTGCAAAGAATGAACACACAGACCTTGATCGCCTTGAATCTGTTCACATCATTATTTGCAAACTGCTTCAAAATGTTTCTAGCAGCAAACCCAAAGGAGCATAGTCCATGAAGTATAGGCTTCTTAAATCCTATTTCAAAAAGTAACATTTTAGCATTTGTAATAGTAGGAGTTTTCATGTTACTTATACAAATATCTCTATTTTATTCATAGCATTTTCCTCCAATAATATTCTTAATCCTTCTTCTTTTTAATCTAATCGATCTCACTGAAAAAGTGTCTGTTACCATGTTTCCTGTACTTTGAGGCAAAATAAAGTGCTCCCTGAGAACTGGCACTCCAATGCTGCCTATGCTATGTAAGGCTCACAAGTAATATTAGTCCTTGTCTGTAGAGGTGACAAAATGAAAAATAAGGAGATCAGCTGTTTAGTATACATGCATAAGTACACCAGATACTTCCATGTAACTGTGTATGCATATCAAGGGTAAGAGGTAATTATTAAGATATTAAGGTTATTTGATGCCTCCCATTTTTAATTCCTATTCACAGTTGCCAAAAGTCTTCAAATACAGTGCACACTTCAGGATTAACTTTTCTTTATTTAGAAGTGGGAAAAAAACTGAAAAAAATTCAGGCATTTTGAGCACATCTAACAAAAAAGTGGAAAAAAAATCACAGTGTTTTTTTTATACTGACATTTTTGGACAGGTTTCCTCACACTTCTATGCTTTGGAGCAGGAGCTGAACCTTGGCAGAGGATAATCTTTGTGATAGAGCCGAATCTTTTTCCAGTCCTGTCTGACAAAATAAAACCTTTGAAAACTGGCCTAAGATTTGCTAAAGTGCAACAGTTAAGTTTTAAAGATACTACTTTCACTGAGTATGTTCTGATCCATTAACAGGTTGCTCTGACCTGACAGGGCATGTGTACTGTAATTGATCACACCTGCAACAGCCCATGGATTCAAGACAGGTCTTTTCAGCTTTGTCTCTGAAACCAGTTGCTTTGCCTAGAACTCATCTGCCACTCTTGGCTGCCAGAGTCTGTTTTTACTGAGCGCTAAAAAATTCCTCATAGCACCTACACAGCATGAAAAGTCGTCCCAAGGGATGACAGCTAGGAGAAAAAAGCAAAAGGAAAACCAAAGAAACACAAAAGAGGAGACAGGAGAAAGTCTAGCCTGCAGAGAATCAGAAGATAAAGAAACCACCTTCAAGATAGAGACAAAAAAGCTGCTAGGATTCAATGCTGGGAAAGATGGGAATTCTGAGACACAGCCCAAAGGGAAGACAAGACTAGCAGGAGTAAGGATGAGAAACAGAAATTTTGACTCATTGGGTTAGGAGAAGTGATGTGACAGAAGGACAGGCTAAAAGTAACAAAGTCTGTTTTCTCGCTGTTAAGTATTTCACTCTGATCATTCTGCCATTTCTTTCTTGTAAAATATTTGAATATGCACGCTTTTAATAGCAACCTCTTTTTTGTACACTGTGCACAGAGTATTTCTGAAAGCAGAAAGATACTGTGCAGTCAATTACTGGCATTACTGTAACAGTATCAGTATTCAGTATCTCTCATACAGAATGTTACAGTGACATTTAGCTCTTTAGAAGCTTAACTCAATTCACCATGCAAGAACCAAAACCCACCACTATCTTCAGAACTCAGAAAGAGACAAAGTCGTATTCTCCCCAGTATTTTCTTTATAAAAACTAATGCATTCTCAAAGAAAAATCCATAAGGCAATCAAATTACTTTTTAGCTAGACTTCAAAATGAAAACAGTGGAAGTGTTGCCTTCACTTTCTAGCATCTTGGAAAAACTCACAGGCTACAGGAATAAAGGCATAAGAATATAAACAGGTGTTTTCATGTAGTATATCTCCTCTGAAACATTACCCATAGGAAGGCTTAACAATAATCCTGGAACAACCTAAGCACATTATGCTGAATGCTTGCTTCCAGTGCATGCTACGCTGGTGAGAGCCAGTCAAAGAGAACATTTACAGAGATTAAAGACAAGAAAGTGTGTGAATATGGCCAAAGAAAAAAGCTTCTGTATAACTAGAAAAAATATTTAAGCAATATCTCTACAGTCATTTTCTCCTTTGTTTGAATCTACATTTAGTATAGTTATTTGAGTAGGAGACTGCCACTGTTCCAAAGCCCAGTGCAGCAGTTTTCTTTTGTGACAAAGGCACTACCTCATCTACAGAGTTAATTTCATTTTTCTATTGTGTCTAAGTGCCAGTGCTCTTTGTCTGACCCGGTAGAACATTTCTACTCCTCTTCTTTTGTAAGGTTTCTATAGGATTATTATCATTATTTTAAGCATTGGGGTTTCAATTATAAACATGTATTTTTCTCCTGCAGCGTCTTCAAGAATAATTGGGTGATTCCATCTAAATATTAATGCAAAATTAGCAGCTGAACAAACAAACAGAATGGTTTAATAAACCAGAGAAATCTCTTTATGGACTCTGATATTTGATTATCATTATTTATTAACACAAATTTACATAGAATTATAGAAAACAGAGTTAACCAAACAATTAGTATCTATTCAGGAAAGGAGACAATTTGTGGAAGTATGTTAAACGTGACCTGAACAAGGAAGCAGAGCTCTGCTCTATCTACCTCGGTAAGAACACCATACAGGGATACTTCTATATTAAAAAAAGAGTCACCAGAAAACTGCAGATCAATAATTATATACCAGTATTTTCATGTAATGAAAATACGATTATGATTTTATGATGGTTTATGATGCTAGCATACATATTCATGAAAATGTCTTAAGTAAATCAAATTGCTGTCTGCCTGGAGTAATCACACTATACTACTAGCAAGGCCTGAAAAGAACTCTGGAAAATACCTTTACAACAGATATTTAAGAAAACAGACCCTTCTTTAGTAATTACATCTCTGCAAGAATCAGTTAATGTCGCCTATGGTCTGTTGCTTTGGGATGTAGCATTACATAAATGAACAAGCTACTGTGCTAGCAAGAGGTGCAGTTAAGCAATTTTATAGGAAAGAAGTACTAACAAATGCCCTCTCTCCCACCCTTCTGAGATCTATTGGGATTGAGAAGACTACGCAGAAGCACAAAAAATTCCACCAAGACCAACATAATCTCAAAATTATTTAGACTGAAAGAATTACCTATCAAAGAATTTATGGAATTTCTTCTGAAGCTTTTGATAGTCAATTATTTCTGCTTATGAAACAGAGCCTGTAAAGATGGGATAGGGGCAACAAACAAGCTCTAAAAGGAAAACAGGGTAAGAGGCAGGTTTCCATTGTAGGTAGAGTCCAAGCATCATTCCACATCCCTAGCTACAAGAAACAATGCCTAAAAGTGTCACACATAACTGTGAAGACTTCTAATGGTGACTCTAAGAACAACTATAAAAGCAGCACTGTTTTTTCCAGCTTTTTAAAGATATACAAGCTAAGTGAAAAAAAGATTAAAAATACATTTACATCATCCTTCATCCAAATATTAATACAGTGGTATCCCTCAGCTCACCTGCAAGTGCAGCAAAAGTTGGATCAACATGTAAAGGATTCCAATCCCCACTCAGCCGATACAAGGCAGCCTGCAGAAACAGAGAAGGAAAAATGGGAGGCTAGCTGTGCTTGGCAGAAATGAGCAGGAGTCATTAAAAAACTTATGATAGATTAACAAATTTATCACAATCTATTTTACTAGTCCTTAGATAACATACTGTAGAACAAAGCAAGTAAAATAGAAATTAAATGTTATTGTGCAGACAAACTGCCAAAGCTCCAGGGAAATGTGCCAAGAACTGCATGTGGTCTTGGTACAAAAGAAAATAATGCAACTCCTTAATGGGAGGAAGAAACAATCTACTCTCCTGACACACAGATCCAGCTTCACTAAAATTTGGCAACAGTGAAATAATGCATTTTCTAGAATTTGTCCATAGGTTCTTTAGCTTTAAGTGTAATTTTAGAGAGTGTGCTCCCATGACAGGTTCATCCACAATATAAAAAAAAAATATAAAAAATATTACATATGAAAACTTTTATTTTTAAACACACACACTACCATGCTTTTTCAATATTTGATTCATTTTACAGAAATCAGAAATATCCTTCTTCCCTTTTAGGAGTGATGTGATTGACTAACTGTGATACACTTCTCTTCATGGGTAGCTGTTCCCTATATTAAAAAACAAATTAACAAAACCCCGAAGTAACGCCAAGCTTTCTAGAAGACTTTTGCTTCATGTTAAATAATCTCTTTCACCAGTAAAAAGTAGAGAATTACGGATTTAGTGCATTGCATATACTGTGAATGTGAATAAACCTGAGAAATTATGAATATGGTTACTGTACTTCAGTTTTTTGTCTCTGTGTGGCCTTAGCATTTATTTTCGTTATCAAAACTTGTATTTCTTGTACGTGTACAGTGGCCAGCAGTCCATAATACAAGAGGCATGACAAGCCAACCTATGCATCTTTCTGGACAAAAAACTTACTCCCTGGTCATCAGATTCCAGTGAAATCCAGCAACTTAAATGACTGTGGAGTACTCTCCAGTACAACATTCCCAAAAGTACAGGGAAAATCAATACATCATGTGAACTAACTCTAATGAAGATTTCAAGAATTTAGTAATTCTATATGATGGACTATACCAATTGAACATGAATTTCATTGACAAGAGCTTTTAAACTGAAAACAAATTTTATTTTAACAAGTGTATTATTGGCCTACCACTGTTTCTTTTATCAAATCTGAAGCAAAGGACAGTGTAACTAAAAAGGTTCTGAACCCATACTATCATTTTAATCCATAACCCATTTGTTTTATTTTTAACCTATTAATATTCAGGTCAGTTTCTTCAAGCATATACAGCCTTCACACTAAGCTCTAATTCTCTCTTACTTGTCCTGGTAGCCTTTGTCAACACAGCAAATGGTTTGAGTCTGTTAGGGTGGAATGTAGAAGAGCTTGTCCTAACTTTTGTGTGTGAGAGTTGGATACATGCACTAAGAATAGTAAGAAAATCCTAAACTGCACCACAGCTTAAGCACGCAAATTTTAGAAAGGCAAATACTAAGCTAATACTTCTCCACGATTGCTTACATTGTTGTTTACTCTTTTTGAAATGCTTTCCCTTTTGAAAACAAAGACGTATCAGTAAGATGGCATCACTGAATCTCAAATTTCTACCTGTAATTCTACTTTTGCGCAAAACATATAATTGTTATAACTTTTTTTTTGTAATTATCTTCTAATTGATCCTATAAATTCTTAGGAAAATAGTAAAGACTGGGAATTTCATACTAATGTAAGACTACGGTTCAGATGGGTCAGAGTTTGACCTTCCAAAAGGGACAAAGGAGAGGGCAAATACTTTGCTGAAGGAATAGATAACCTGAAATTAATCTTACAGCATCACCAGGAAGTAGAAATAGCTAGGGTATTTCACCTGGTGAGAAGAATGAAGTCAAAATCTCCCAAAGGCAGTATCCTCCAGTGCCAAGTCTCTTCAGCTAGCAATCTACAAGCCAAATCAAGTCCGAAAGAGCAAGCCAAATGGACTGCTAAGTGATCATATGCCACAGAGGCCATTCCATAGGGGGCACCTAAGGCCTGTGCGGCAAAACACACAGTGCTGGTTGAGGGTGGAACCGGAAAGCGAACTGAGGTATTTACACTCTACCACACCACTACGGCAGCTGGAGTGAAGTGATTAGTGGGAAGAAACAGCTGGAAACAGGCTAACAATCACCATCCATGGAGAGCACCTGCTCATTCACTTAGCGTTCTCTCTCAGTTCTCGCACAAATAGAGGAAAAATGGGGGAAGAGAGTGCAACCACACTCTCACTTGCACACATAAGAACACCACAGCAGCAGGGTTCAGAGAAGAAAGCGCACATGCTGCTCTTCTGACTTGCTGTGTCTTCACTTGTCCCCACTCTTCCCCTGAGCAGTTGTTAAAACTTGTTTTCGCTGTTGAAAGGTAGAGACGAGAAGCTCTGATGTACCACTAGCTTCTTTGCTAAGAACTGTCTAAGGCCTTAATGCCACCAGTATCAAAGTTATGACTATGAAAGAGACTTTTAGTAAGGAACAGACCCTTAGCTGCAGACCCTTAGCTGTTTGGTGGTTTTTTTTTGTTGTTGTTGTTTTGTTTGTTTTTTGTTTTTTTACAAAAAAATTAAAACCTGACAATTTAAATAGAGTTGCTCTTCACAGAACCCTACAAAGTTTCACCCTTCATTACTGAACTTTTCTTTCAAGAGAATCTAAAAATCTAACAGCAAATTGCCACTCTTGAGAACTAGAAAACAAGAATTGCTAGATGCTAAATAATTAAGTAACTAAATGACTTTTGAACTAAATTGAAATTCTAGGGTCTCTTTTTCTTCCATTAACTTGAATTTTTACAAAAGCGATTTTGTCAGGAGGCTATTTTCACGAAGAAGCTGTTGCAAAAAATTTTAATTCAAACTAAATAACATTTACTTGTAGTACTGGAAAATTGTAATTATGTACGATAAAAAAAAGACAAAATCTGCTTTAAGCTCAAATCTCAACTTCAATCAAACTTGCAGCTGTTGCTTACTAAAGCTGTATTAAGAATTGGCTGTTTATTTGGGGTGATAATAAGCACTACTTGGGAGACAATACTTCTACCAAATACTTTTCAAAATTACTGTAGCAAAAACTTGTGCTTTGCTAACAAAATAAATGTAGCATTTAGGAAATAATTAGATTCAGAGCATTAAATATGATAGATGTATTTAACCGAAAGTCTGACACATGAATATAGGAGACTGTCATGGTTTAACCCTAGTGTCATGGTTTAGCCTCAGCCGGCAACCAAGCCCCACGCAGCTGCTCGCTCACCCTCCCCCCTCAGCGGGATGGGGGAGAGAATCAGAAGGGTAAAAGTGAGAAAACTTGTGGGTTGATGATTGAATAATAATAGTAATACATAAAAAGGAAAACAACAAGGGGGAGAGACAGAAACAAAACCCAGGAAAAGTAAGAGCAAGTGATGCAATTCTCACCACCCACAGACCGATGCCCAGCCCGTCCCTGAGCAGTGATCACTGCCCCCCAGTCAACTTCCCCCAGTTTATATACTGAACATGTCCTGTGGTCTGGAATAGCCATTTGGCCAGTTTGGGTCAGCTGTCCTGGCTGTGCCCCCTACCAGCTTCTTGTGCACCTGGCAGAGCAGGGGAAGCTGAAAAAGTCCTTGACTGGTGTAAGCACTGCTTAGCAACAACTAAAATATTGAGGTGTTATCAGTATTCTTCTCATGCTAAATGCAAAACACAGCACTGTGCCAGCTACTAGGAAGAAAATTAACTCTGTTCCAGCTGAAGCCAGGGCAGAGACAATACTTGTCTTTTTGTACTTTCAACAGCTAGAGTGGCACTGGTCACAGCTAGAGAACACATAGGCTGAACTAAATAAAACAGTTACACAGCAGGTTATTTCAGATTCAGTGCAGCCAAGTCAGGTCTGCCAACAAACTTCTTTATTTACCAGAGTCTTTGGTATTACTTCATTATATAAATTACAGTCCACATGAAAACAGAATTGTTTTAAAGCCTTGTTGGCTCTACATTCTACATTCCTTGAATAATGACATTTCCTGAAGTCTTGAGTGATAACACTAAAAACAAACAAACGAACAAAAAAAAAGCGATGCATCCTTAGAGGATGACAAGAGCCAATTGATGTGGGACATCAGATTGAAGTCAGTCATAATATGGTTAGATTGTTCTCCAATTAATAACACAAACTGTCAAGTCTCATTTCCTAATGATTTAGGAGGTCTGCCAGACCACAGAAGAAAAGGCAATATCCAACCTGTCTGTGCCAATTTTTCAGTCTTGCCTGCAGACTGCAGTAAAGGTCAGTGGTAAAGCTAATGAAAAGGGAAGCCAACTTTCCATATATTTTCCTTTCTGACTGGCGAGAAAAAGAGCTCTGTCCAAGAGCTTATGTTACCAAGTGTATGTATGCATACATGTACATATGTGTGTATACATGTATGTACGTATACTTCACCGAACAGCTTGTTTAAGTAAGAGCAGTCAAGCAATCTCATGAAGAAAAAACAGCCACAAATCTCATCTACACGTTTCAATGAGCTCTGATTTACATTAAGAACAATTAATGTTTCCAGTTAAACTGGCAGTGCTGATGCTTCAAGGGCTCAAATTTAACACAATACTAAAATTAAGCAACTACTCTTTGACTATCTGAGATTCCCATTTTCCATACCTTCTTTTTTAATTCCTTATCTCCGTAAGGGTAAGGAGAGATATTAGGAAAGAGCAAATGGTAGAGATCAACACACAGAAAAAAAAAAAGGGTTTACTTGTTCCACCAGATAACCAACTCAAAGTAGGCATAGAATCACCTCAGTTGGAAAAGACCTTTAAGATCATAATATGTAGAGAATAAACAAAATAGACAGTTTAAGTTACTCATAATAGTTTCCAATGCCTGAATATATTTTGTGGAAATCTGGATCACACATGATTCTATTTTTTAACAAGACTGTAATTAAGAAATATAAGTGTATAGTTTCCTGGACTATCTTAGGTTTGCAATTACACGTTCTTAGTGGTCTGAACTATCCAAACACTACCTTATTCCCCACATACCTTTGACTCCCTCAAGAATAAGAATTACTAAAATGTTCAGTTAAAACACCTTCACACAGAAAGCTATAAACAGGAATAGTTATAACAGGTATAAAACAGCACTACATCTTTTCTCTTTCCTCACCCCACGTTATTCATGTCTTTACTGTTTATCCCTACCACATATTTTTTAAATTTACAATCAACTTATATATGCTGGCACAGTCTTCAAAGAACATTAGCTGTTTTTCAGCAGCATGGCAAATGTACAAGAAGCCTTTCCTTTAACAATGCCTCTCTTAATCAAAAATAACAAACCACTTTGTTTTGGAGAATTTCAAATGAAGTAACATTTTTTATATCCTTTACTAAGACATGCATATATAAGGGGAGGAAACAAACTCTTGGTAATGAGGAGCATCTTGTTTAAACAAAAAGACTGCCAGGCTAGTACCTTTTCTTCTTTTACCATTTTAACACAAAAAATTCTTGTATAATCCAAGCCCTCAACTATTCTTCAAAATTGCCATGATTAGAAAATTACATTCTGATCTTCCCAACAGGAAAAAACATGAGGAGGGGTAGGGACATGTGTGTAAATCTTGAAACTAGCACCATAACATGTAAAAAACTTTTAAAGTAATGACTGTTACAAATGCTCACTCACTGTACAATTTCAAGGGTTCTGAGAGTATCATCTCCACATACTAGAATCTCTAGACAAATTGGGAAAACATTATCAAATCATTGCAATGGCTTCACATCCCTTTGTTTTGCTTCTATCATCCTTCGTTGTTAAGCACTTTTTTTCTGGCATGCTCTCCGTATCTGTGAACCTACAGCAGCACTTCATTTTTTTTATCATTTAGCAAATTACTTATGCTACAAACAGAAAAAAAAAAAATCACCTGAGGCTCTCAGGAGGCTCTCTTGTGCTATTTTCTGAAGCTTCTTTAAATTTACATGTATTCAGGCAATGCTGTACTACAATCTTTACAGAGCAGGACATTTAAAAAACCCCGCATTTGTCCCGTAGCCCTATTTTCCCCATCCATGCACCTGTTTTTGTCAATGTCTCTCTCACTTGACTTTATTGCAGTTATTCAAAAAACAACCTTAACTCAAAACACTCACCTTGCTATAACTTTTTTCTTCTAATCTGTTTAAAATAAGCATAAAATCTCTCAATGGAAACAAACATCAGCTGGAAATAAAAAAAAACTTTTTTTTTTCATATAATATTGGCAATTACTTATTCTATCTACATGTATGTTCCCTAAAAACACACACAAATATTTACATACACTTAAAATGAAAACACAAATGAAATCTGTGTAGTATAAAAGATGACTTTTCCACAGGTAAGTACCCTCATCCCAATTACACAGAAGCTTTTAAGGGTCTTATCACACCATCCTTGAAATAAAGCACTGACTCATAGTAGTGAACCTGTTGACAACAGGCAGAAAACATTTTACAGTAGGTTTTAGTTTAATGATTCATTAGGCTGTTAAATGTTTCCCATGCACCTCTTTCCTTCCAGGATATCTTTTTAATAAGCTTTTATTGCAAAGTCCACTCTTTTACAACAAACTAGATCTGTGCATAATTGTCTTCACAATTGTTTCCAGCTACATTAAGAACTTAATTTTTAGCTGAACCTGACAGAGTGAAGAACTAAACTCAGGTAGCTAGAGGACAGCAGTATGAGCAAGAGGACTGCAGGACTGAGAATGACTCAGGAAGGGAAGGACACTCCTGCGGTCTTAGTCACAGGATGCTGAGGACACTACTTGAAACATGGTAGGTGCCAGTTACTTTCTCCTCTTTCAAAGGAAATGGAAAAGAACTGTATTTTAGAAAAAAAACAAGCCACTGAGAAGCAGCACTTTCTTCACACCCTGTCAGTCAATGCTGACACGTGGAACAGGCGGCTTTACATAGCTTGTATATTTTAAATCCTATCAGATTAGTCTAGGTGTGAATTTACTGAATCTCTCTAAAAATCTCTGAATGAGTAAAGAATAATTATATTCCCTAAACTGGCTTTTTTTTTTTTTTTTTTTTTTAAGTTGCTCACTGTATCACATTCTCAAAAATCACCATGGGATGCTATACACCACTCCTTTAAACACTCTCTGTACAATTAGAATGCCTCAAACATTTATAAACGTCCTTACTTTACAAACTGAAAACTGTAAGACAGCAGAAAAACTCATAACTGTCAGCAGCACAAACCAATTCTGGCTCTCCAGTTTAACATCTGAAGGCCTAATACTTCAAAGCACATCACATTTTCGAAGTACACTGTACAAGTTCAGAACAGAGCTCCCATGAATTTGAATGTCAGCCTGTAATGCTCAGACACCCTCCTGCTAGTCCGACTTCAAATTACATCTTCCAAATTCCATCATATCATCCTCTTCTATCAGCCATTAATTAAGAAACACCCATGCCTTGAGTAGTTTGGGATATCGGGGTAACAGTAGCCCACAAACCACAAGAATTTTATGGACAAAGCAAAGAAGATCCATTGTCAAAGAAATACAGCTCCAACCAGTCACTAAACATGAAATAATTTTCCTCTCATTATTGCTTCCCAGAATACAACTCCTTGCAACAAATACCATAGGAAAATGAACTTCCTACGGTATCTCAGCTCATGCCTAGAGCCCTCTCTTTGCCTGTGGAAGGAGTTTTTGAAGGAGGGGGAACAAACACACCATTTATGCTGTCATGACTGAAAACTATCATAAAGCATTGCATACAAAGTGGATTAAGACTACAAACAAAGCAAGCTTTATTTGGATTTTTTATCTTTTTAGAGACTCTGCAACATTTAAAACATAATCTCAGTTTTCCAAACAGAAGCAACTTAAAAAAGACAGGATATCAAAAAGCTGTTCCTCCAACAGACCAATGTCAGTCTCACTTTCATCAGCTCTAAGAAGGAATTTAAAAATTCTTGAAAGCAAGGATGGCCAATTTTCCTGACCCTGGAAACCACAGAGCAGAAGAATCATGTGCTTGAGATACACAAAGTGGACAGAAAAGCAGCTCTGGCAGAAATTCACATGTGATAGCTCACGTGAAACTGCTTTGCAGAGACTTAGAGGGGGCACAGTTGCATGTACACAGCTGATCCCAAAGCATGGTAGGTTGAGACACCATGTTTTTCAAAATCTCTCTAAATGGTCTTTTCTACATCTTTGTCACATCTATTTCCCCCTATCAATGTAAGTAACAAATACACATAACCAGAATATAAAGTAGGAGAATGCTTTAGTGAAATACATGATATTGTTGCAAGCAAAGAGAATTTTTCAACTGGCAACTGTTTCTTAAAATAATTAGCCATGTTACTGAAATGAGCTGACATTAACAAAAACTTGGAAGTCCTTCAGCCTCTGCATGTTACAGTTTTAGTTCATCCATATAGGCAAACAGGACAGGTAGCTTTCAGGAGAAAGCGGGAGGAAACACAGAATAGTAAAACTGAAACAACATATTGAAAAATTCCATTTTATGGGCTACTGTTATCCTGTTTATTTATTGTCACAACATGGTGTATTCTGAATATTAATTCTGATATTTGAAGATGGAGAACAGTTTATTTCTTGGGAGGCAATATGCACAATATCAGAATGCTGTGAGTTTTTCCACAAGCCAACAAAAAAAAACCACAGAAAGCATCCAACAAACTCAGGACTCCGTATTTGTTTCCTTCCTCAAAAGTGACCTGCATCATTTGGACATCATCCACTTTAAATACCCACTGCAGCTTATTTTATGTGTCATCAGAAAATTAATTCCTAAGAAATCAACACATTTGGGAAGGGAGTGCAAAGAAAACTCTACAGAAACAGAACTCCCCAGAGATACAGGTCATTCATTGCCTGTGATTATTAATTGCATTAGGAACCATTCAGCAAAATCTGTTTGATTGATTAATTTAAGGCCCTGGTTCAAAACCAGCAGGACAAGAGTAGCTTGGTGATACTGAAGCTCTGTAACTACATTAAACATTCCCTACAGGGTTGAAATTGAATGATTAATTTCTTGCTAAACAGCTAATAGTCAAAGACCCTCTAGACTTCCTGATCTTCTGTCAAAAGGTTTATTTTATTCAGAAGATTTATAGGAGGATATCTAGTAAAGCATAGCTCAGGTTACAGAGAGAACAAGCTAGAAAAATACCACAGCACATGCGCATCTCTACAGGGCAAGATGGAAATAATGTCACCTAGTTCTTTGTGGAAAAATTCATAAACACAGAAGAAATATTTCATGTCCTTCTTCAGCAGGATGCAAATTTTAAGCCTTAAGGCCTTTCAGAAGGTCAGGTACTTCTAAATTTTTCTTAACCATTTTTCGTCTTTAAGCAGCTTACACCATGGTACTGCAACTCATTCATGAGCACTGGTTGGTGTTTAAAGAACTTCTCAGGAATTGATACAGATTTGAAACGGATACATATTTATGATACTACCTGCTATTAGTCTTTGGTACCACTAACCAAAAGGATTAGTTTGTTCTGTCAACGGTCACTGACATAACACAGTAATTCTTCAAGGATGGCCGTACCCTCCCTTCTGCTGAACACATGGTGAAGGGCAAAAATTGTTGTTAGCCCTCTGTTTCCCCCTATCCCTCACTAAGCAGTGCTTCCTCCTGTCTGAAAACACGTAAAAAGCATTCTCCCTCTTGGAAAAAACTTAACCCAGTGTAGTTGAGTTAGAACTTAATATAACTTTCAAGATAACCACAGTCATTAACTTCAGTGGAAGATAGGAGTCATCACTGTAAACATTCTTAAAACATGCATAATGGCCTGCTTATCAGGAAGTTTACTACAGGATCATGCTATGAAAAGTTAAGGGGGGAAAATGTTAATTATGAAGAGCAGTTTAGCCACATAATTGTGGTAACACAGAAACTGAGTGGTGAATATCACAACTATCATTGGAAATTAATACAGTTCAAGTTAAGGAAAATGCCATCTGCAAACTGCCTCTTTCAGTCTGTCTCATACTCTATACTAATTTAATAGCTGAATGGCAACAGTCATTTCTGCCAACACCATTTCATTTAAACACTAAAAAAAAAATATTCAGGAACTTCAATACAATTTGTGTGCCAGCTTCGATTTTCAAAAGGGATTTTAGGCAGTTATGTGTCATTCCACAGACACATAAATGTAAAATCTTGATAACATTTCTCCAAGCTGTCCTTCGTATGAAAGTCTGTATTCCTGCCCATAAAGTTTCCAAATTCTACACATTCCCCCTCCTGTACACAGGCATCATCACTTCAGCACAGATGCTACTGAATAATTTGGCATATAAGCCTTCTTGTGATTCTCAAAGTCCGCTGGCTGTGGCTCTTGCAAGACCTAATTGGAGAGGATTTCTCTTTATATATCTACCTGTCAGAGTAGAGCTTAAAATAAAAAAAAAAGTGTGGTGGCTATTCTGTGCCATTTCCTTTATTTCCAAAAATCAACTTTGCAGTAGCCAAGTTTCCCAAATTGTACATTACAGAGTCACTACCATCTTCTTTTATCTCATGAACTTAGCATTTTGTACTCAGTAACAATTCCAGACATAAGAGTTTGAGGCTCAGAAACTAGGATTACCATATGAACAAGGGGATCACAAATGTCATCTGAAAACTGATGGACCTGGAATCAACTCTAATACAATCATGCAGAGGAGAATCTGAACTAGGGTTCCAACATTCACAGTAAATGCTTTTAACTACTGGGCCGTTAGGGTTGCTGTATCTTATCTAGTAAGTGCCAGCTGCTAGACAGAACCTTCCACTACATTTAACCACCTCCCAGGAACAAAGTACACTTTTCACCGTTCCCTGCTCCTTCCCCACTTTGCCAACTTTTGATAAAGCCTGTTCAGAAGAATTAGACATCTGTACCTCCTAGACCGATGCTGTGAATTTTAGGATGCAGCAAGTACATCAGTGATAGAAACAGAAATAGAAACAGAAATACTGATCTAAGCTCTCTTTCCTGGTTTAAGTGGGTAGGGCTAACTTGGACATGCGCTTGAAGTCACATGAATCAGCTGGCTGAGACTTAAGTTTAATTACTCCATATATAATCAGAGACTAAGCAGACATCACAGTTACCACAGTTCAGCTGATGCTCAACCTTTTAATTACATCTCAAAAAGCTACCGTCTCCTGCCATGACTAAATTATTTTGAAAATACTACTCAGCATCTTAATACCGGTAGCTCCAGACTTTCCCGTCTTATTTGTCTGACACCTGCATACGTTTACCTTCAGGTTTTTGCCCATGGAGAGTGTATGCCTGTGACCCAGTGGGTCTGTGGACAGACAGAAACATACCCAGACAGTCATTTGCCAGTATTTCAGGTTTCCCTGACTACTACCACTGCTATCACAACTACGATGACAGAAATTTAACTTTTTCAAAACTGTGAACTTTAAGCACCATTTTTTTTGTCATGATGTGTTTGTTTGTACCATGTTATAAATTTCAGATTCTGAACCTCTTTTTTTTAAACTACAACAGAACACAGATGTTCATGTCCTCTCCTATGTTTTGTAATAAATGATTATAAAATTGCATCGGCCTTATGAAAAGAATGTTTTAGACAGTACATTGAACACACCATCATAACTTAACCTAGCATAAATTTTAGCTTTATATTATACATAGATATATATATACATACATATATACATATGCACACACAAATATACGTATATAAATGCCTGAGGTATATCAGAAAATTTGAACTATTAGTGAATACCATATAAGACTCCTTTCTCCAAACAAAACAAACATTTCCACACCTACAGCATATAAAACTTTACCTGATCAGGTGTTGTGATATCAGAAATTACAGCATCAGGGGGTCTCTTTGGTGGATTCACTGTTACCTAAAGCAAAAGTAGTAGTATTAATATTTCACTGCAAAAATCTTTTATTTGTACACATGACAGAATATGTCAAGTATGTATAAGAGACAGCATTTAGAAAGCTGTTAAGGTTCCTCCTACCCTTTCTACATTTACAAACAAATAGAAAAAGATATTTAGGCCAGAAAAAGTCTCTTACAAAGGTTAGCTTTCCAAAGATAACGATCCTGAGGCATCAGATCTGGCTAACAGTTACATGCTATAGCTGATAAGTCTGATTACATTTCTTCCAAACTATCCAAAAAAGCTCAAGCAAGAATTATTCACTCAGAAAAATGGTTGTCTCATGGAACATTAGCATTTTGGAACACAGGAACGAAAATGAAGATGTTAAAATAATACCTTAAAAAGCGCAATGGAGTACAAAATTATTTACTACCTCACTCATGGGCTACATCACTTTTGGCCTTTAAGAGCTTCCAGCTCTTTTGTTTTGCGCTTTTTTTCTTTTTGCAATTACATGCTGCACATTAAGTCCCCCATTACTGTAAAATCTGTTCCTTATGCAATCTACAGCTTCATTGTTCAGTTTTGAAGATACAAACTTTACCAACAGACTGACAGAGAACATCTAGATCATGGTAAACACAAAGAACACCATAACCAATTCAAAACTATTAAAGTAGCTGAAATATTTTTTTCCCCCTCTCCTTCTTGGGTTTTCAAAACAAACAAAACCAAAAACCAAAGAGAAACTGGTGTAAGCTCTAAAATGAAAGGAAGCAACTTGACTGCCACCTGTAGTAATTCTACTTAATCTTCGTTTGTGCAAGCTCTTTACCAAATAAGAGAAATCAAAAGAAACTGAGTGTGGTGTAGTTTCACATCTAATGACAGCAAAGGCTCTTTCCTGTTTATTAAAGCAGAGCAAAGCTACCTCTTGGGTGGAAGACTTGATAACATCACACCTGTTTTTGTCACTTCAGAGAACCACAACAGACCTACGCATTATTCAGCTTGATAACAAGGACAGTATCTAACATGCTTGCCCATCTATTTCTAGTTCATTTAAAGAAACTCAACCTGAACTACTGAGTCATTAATACGTTAAAACTAGGCAACATATGAATAATTAAGGAAACTCCTCTGTCAGTAGGGCAAGAAAACTCCGACTCAGGAGGAGACACATGACTTACACAATGTGTGTGCTCATCATAGACCTCAACCTGGAAATTTATTCTGCCTAGTTTGCAGATACAATAAATATGAAAAGTGTCAAAAAGACACGCAATAAAATACACCTGATCAGCTTGGGATTTCTTTCTGGCACAAAGGGACATGAAGGTCTTTTTAACTGGGAAGGTCTGGAAAGAGAAAGCAGGAAAATGTTTCAATTGAAACTGGCCTCTTGCATGCAGAGGCCTCTCTTGAATTTGCTATCACTGTGTTGTCTTTATTAGACTAGATTGTGTTTTCTTCTATCACAAGGACTGCTGCTTGAAACAGGTACTCCTTATATTTTAAAATGTAAAATTATTTATATAGCATTCTCATACTTCACTAAATAGACTGAAGAAGTTGCAGCTACCTAAAGTGCCATGTTTCACTAAAAAGTGCCAAGGCACTATACTGATATATGATTCACTGATGTCACCCACTATAGATTAGCAACATTTCCTTTGAACCACTATTTTTTCTTCTGTGAATTTTTTATACTACACAGAGGCTTCTCCTATTTCTCTTTGAAGCAGCGGGCATTTCAAGATTTGATTTGTAAAGTTACATATGGGAAAACTTCTATGTAACTGATACAGATCGAAGTCAAAAACTTGTAAGTTTACATGCAAAAATCCCAAAGGACATTACCTACAGTATTAGATGTAAAAACCCTTGGTATTTCATTACAATTTTTTAAAAATACTGAGCTTAAAATAGCCTCTATTTAATTGACTGCATATTACTGTGGTGCCTCAAGGCTCTAGTTCACAATAATAACATTTGGTCACAGCTGACACTACCCTTAAACATAGTACTGAAGTAGACAATAGTTATGTGTCAGCTACCTGAACAGCTACTTCATGCATTTGGACATACGCATTATGTGCTCACGTGACATTGTATTTGCTAACTCTCTCCCAAAATGCAGGAATTCCACTCCACTGGAATTCTGAAGTGAGAAACTATAATGCTACTTCCCTCTTTTCCTCTTTACACTTTCCAAACCTCTTTCACACAAACACATAGATTTATAAAGAGCTACACCTAGAGATCTCTTTTAGAAACTGCAAGTTCAAACTGAACACCACACACTGCAATGCTTCTCAGCTTTTTACTAAACTAGTCTTTTATTATAGCAAGATCTTGTAATATTAACATATGATCATACCTATTGGCACAAATTTAACACATGAAAAAGAAGTTACTAAACTAAACATGAACTTACATACACATGGAATTATCACTAGGTATCAATTTATTTTTAAATATAAATAGCCCCCCTGTGCCCTTAAAGAGAAGCAAAGAAAATCTCTGAGGCGGAGCAGCAGAACACACTGTAATGCTAAACTGACAACACACAGATCACATATTCCCAGTTGGAGATGTAAGCACTTGAGGCAGAAATTGAAATGTGATCATGACAGCAGAGCTGAGACAGGCTTAAATCAGGACTCTGTTACAAGTCGAGTTGGCACAATCCAACAGCTCAGTAGTAGGCTCCTAGACAAAGCGTCTAGAATCTTAACCTCTTTCTCACTCTCCTTGCTGCCCATCCTCAAATTAGAGTAGCCAAAAATCTGCTCTTAAAGCTACATATAAGAGAAGTAAAGCTCCCCAGATCTACTGGAGAAAACCAAGACTTACAAATAAAATCTATTCTCTGTTCTTGTTCTGATCTAAGAGGTCTCAAAATTTTTCAGATCAAAAGTAGATTGCAAAAATAAAACCTTTCCCGGCTAGATTTTAACAAGAAATTAGTAGCTTTCCCCATCTGTTCATTTATGGAAGGCATGATCACAAGTAACTAAATAACAAAACCTGTTTTACTGCGAGGGTCACTGAGCACTGGTACAGGCTGCCCTGAGATTGTGAAGTCTCTGTCTTCAGAGATACTCAAAAGCTGTGTGGACATGATTCTGGGCAACTGCCTCTAGCCCTGCTTGAGCAGGGGGGTTGGACCAGATGACCTCCAGAGGTCCCTACCAGCATCAATCATTCTGTGAGTCAATCATTCTGTAAATACTTAAAATCAAAACCGTGAAGCTTCTTTTGATTGCAAAACTTACATATGGCTTCATAAAACCAAGAGCCTATGAGACTCTTGCCAAATTGGACAGCTGAACTGATAGCATCTTCCACCTGACCTATAGAAGTAGCATTTTAAGGAACTTAGCATTGCCCAAAGTATAGCAGATTTTACCACTTCTATGGAATTAATTGGGTCAAACTGATTCAGCTTACACTGGGCCTGCTACACTGTCAACTTCAGAAGTCCTCTTCTAAAAGATCTAATACGAATCCTCTAGAGAAGCGTTCTGCCCACATCATCATTCATTTTTATTAACTTCAATTTTATTTTAACTTCAGACATAATTTTCTAATTCCAAGTCCACAGAATTTAGATTCTAAACATTTTCCAGAGAATCTCTCTTCTGTTTTCCATTAGGACATTCCATATCTGTAATTTCAAATATTTGAATGTAGAAATTTCTCATCAGTTGCATGTTTAGCAATGCACTTTTCTCCCTAATTATTGAAACAAAACCATTGGTTTCCCAGGCCCTGAACAGTACCTTTTCACTCAGGCTCTTTAATGAACAGAAGTATTTAAATTCCATTTGAGTGTGTACTGCCATACTGCTCAAATGCTAGTTTACCTTACTAGCTGATATAGCAAATAGTTTTTTTGCAGTGCTGACGGAAGTTTTTTATGTGTTTTTATAAAATATGAATATGCCTGAATTTACCTTGGCCTTTTCTGATGTTCGTTTTCCACCAAATCCTCCAGCTCCAATCAAAACCAAACAGAACTGATTATAACACACTAGGTCCTTTCCACAATAGGTATTCACTGAAAGACAACAAAAGAGAAAGGTCACATATTGTCTTTGATCTCCTTTTTCACATAGCTAGCATGTGTTGTTAAAAGAGAAAAGTTCAGCTTCAGACATGACAAAGCTTATTTTAACAACTGAAGGGACAACTGTCACACTTTCACTATTGTAAGTCACTTGCTGACTAGTGAAGACTAATTATCTGTTTCAAATAACATTATCACAAATTTTATCTATATGAAAGCATTAAAATTAAAAAATGGGCTATCAAAATGCTGATGACATTCAAGGTGCTATGAATATTTGACAACAGAGTGCTGAAATTAGTATTTATTTCAGCATCTCACACTGCATTAGCAATTTATTTAAATATTATAGAATTGTGCAATAAAATATGATGTATTAGAAGCTATTAAGAATCCCTAGTGTGTAAAGCATATTACCAACTCATACAAAAAGTGATACTAGCACCTTGTATGAAAAGAGCTCCAGAGCAAGCTTTAGTTTAAGGTCACCTGTTCCTTCTTTTGAAGAAGTTAAACTTCTTACACTGAACAGAGATTCAGCTCCCTATTTCCAATTTATGTCTATTTCACTCCCCTTACAATTTACAATACTGTTAATGATGTTCATTTCTTCCAGTTCCAGAAGAAATTTAAAACCCACTAAGACTCTGATCACAAAAAGAACTTTTGCATGTTGCAGAAACAGACAAGCTTAATGTTAACTCAGTATGGAAGCAAAACTCATCTAGGAGGAATAAAGGGACAGTAAAGACCCTTTTTACAATTTTATATGTACACTGAAAGAATAAAAGCTCAAGAGTGTTTAGAGATTCACTGCCTACTGCAGTCTAATTTCCCAAGGGACCTTGGTATAACCACACCAGAAGATACAAAAATTCTGAAAATGACAACTTATCAACTTCCAGAAACATTCTGATCCTTTAACTTGGATACAAGAGGAAGGAAATGGGGGTTTATTTTGTTTTACTTTCTTCATAAAAGAATAGCATAGACATAAAAAAATAACGTTGGACATGCTCTTAAAGATGGCTGCTTTGCAGATGAGTCTACACAACATACACATATGACTAACCTTTGCAAAACAACCTCACAAAACTCACGTGCACACGCGAGCACACACACCGTTTATGAAGGGTGGCAGAATCTAAAATGTCTGCCTTCAGATAGGACTAAGTTCAGTTTGCATAGTGCACTGCTCCATCTACATCAGAAAAAAATCAAACCTTCTCTGAAATCTTTTTCCAAAGAGTGTTCTTATTTCAGTACATTAACTGCCCAAGAACAATTACATTATACATTTACACAGCTTTGCTAATTAGTTCATTTCTCAGCTCTCATTGAGATTTAATAAGTCTTTACTGTGGAAAGGCTGGCAATTATTGGTACAGATAGTTAAAAACTGAGCCTGTCAAATTTTACTGCATCCCTTCTAAAAATTATAAATCTTCTTACCATCTATAAGCAAGATTGCTCCTGATCCCTTGTCAAGAACATCAGCAATGGTTGAAACTGAAGTTAATTGCCCTGTAAGAAAAGAAGAACACATACACGTTTTAAGGTTTTACTTCAGGAATGAAGTCCACAGGTCACTCTTCACACTTCCTTACTAACAATAATAGTAATAATGGTAATAATATCATATTAATATTCATAGTAAGCACAATCATCATAATTATAACAAAAGTGTCTGGGAAAATTTGCAACTCTTGGTTTGCACATGTGAGGATTTTTGGTTTTTTTTAAGTTGGGGTTTTTTTTAATAGAATCTTCCTATAGTTTAGGTATTCAGAGCTAAACACAAATCACATTTCAGACTCAAACACATGGCTAAGTTCAAAGAGAGCTCCGATCACTTAAGGATTGTCCACAAATTTCAAGAGGGTTCAGACAACTACAGTTCTACAGAAGAGAAGCTCAGTTCATGGCCTGGGCCTGCAGGTTTATGAAGTTTGTCTCTAAATCAGTTCTTGCTCTACAGAGATACATAATCATATATGTTCACATAATCAGCCTACGGAATGGAAAAATAAAAAGCTTTATGAAGTCCTGGCAATTCATTATTAATTATCAAACTTCTTTGAAGTTAATATAACTTTCACACATCTTTTTGTTTCAGCAAGAAATTATGCCACTTATCTGTGACTTGCAAAATTGTTTTTTCCTTCTACAGCCTGGAAAAATTAAATTTTAAAAACTACTAATGAAGGAACGCAGACACATACAGGCATATCCTGAATGAGTCTAATGAGCACCTCTCAAATATTGTAATCTGGGAAAACACAACCATCTGTAAAAGAATTGTTACTGCAGAAACTAGTAACTTGAGAATTTTGACAGGAGGAAAAGCAATTGCTAGCCTCCTCCTCGAGATGTCCATTTCTCCTTTACATACATAATTTAAATCTTATGCTCTTATAGGCACACATATGCAACCAATGTTGAAGAACTTTTAGGTAAACATCCCAAAAGTTCTATGATACCACCCTACTAAAAGAAATTAGAAGTTCTGCTAGATAGTATCAAATTATGTGTGTAATACACCAGCATGTAGTGTATTTGCTTATTGTATCAAAGATTAGGCATGCATTTACTATGTATACTATAGAAAAGCAACACCTGATCCCAAGAACACAGAGTTTCAGAATTCCTTCAACAACACAACAAGTTGCCTCTCTTCTGCCCCACCCCTTGTAAAAAGAATATGCAAAACAATCCAGATTGAAACAGAGGTCCCATTTCCATTTATATCATCGCTACAGGAACTGCTGTCATAGTGAAAACCAAATGAGCAATACAGAAGGACTGACCTGAGGTTGGTAATGGTTTATACAGTTCCAGATACTGCTCACCATGCAGTACCTATGTAAAGAAAGGCAGCGCTGTAACAACAATCAATGTATTCTATTGCTTCCCCCATCACAATTGCAAGGAAATAGTTATTTTAGAAAGTGTTCAGAACAAATTAATTTTAAAAAAGCAAGTTTTTTGTTTTGTTTTTCCAATTTCATCCCCAACAGAAAATATTTTCACAGAAAGTTTTAAACTTTTGTGGTTTAATAAAAGCATAGTGAACACAAATTAAAATTTAACAGAAAATCAATCATTTGTACCATCTTAGGAAGACACAGGTTATACAAGTGCAGTAAATTAGTAATTTCTTAGGATGTAAGAACACAAACCACTGAGTCTTCCTCTTCTAGAATAAAGGGAACTTAAAATATTACTAACATGCTAATTAAAGTCACCTTATATTTATACAAAGCACAAATGAAATTAGATAACTCTTCCATACCTTTGCAGGATCAATATTTAGTTCTGGAATAGAAAGAATCTCACTCATTGAAGTCTGAGCCGGAATTACTCCAAAGCTAGGTAAACAGCAGAATTCTTCACTTCCTTCAAAGAGAAATTTTAGGTCATCTGGATCCTTAGTTGACATTCCCACACTAAGGGCATATAGAATAGGCTCTAAGTGAGTATATTTATACACAGCGGTAGCCAATTCCCGGCCAACAATCCTTGCCTGGAAATTAAAAATCAGTATAAAATAAAACTTCAGAATGGATAATATTGCACTTGCAATCTTTTCTATAATTCTCATATCAAACAAAATTCACATTTGAGCATTTTCTTTATAGTCATGTGTAAACATAAAGTATGAGTAACAAATATACCACAAAATATTAATTAAATTAAACTTAATTTTAATTAATTAAAAAGCAACCCTAATGTAATGCATTGTATCTTGCTGCAAGCAATTTACTTTAGGACTAAGTAGTATAACTTCATACAGCTCCGCGCACAGCAATGTGTAAGAACTTTTCTAAAACAAACCACAAATGAATTAGCACTGAATAAGTTTGAAATGAGGAAAAATTATCTATCTATAGAGAACAAGCCAGAGCAAAACAACATAGCCCAAGACTCCTCCCCTGCCCCTTTTCTGAACAATACCCTAACTAAAGAGGCTTATAGAACTTACAAGCACTTGCATTCTGCATTATTCAGTCTGTTTAGCCTTAAGTTTTCCCATTATCAATAAGAAAAATAAAGAGTCTGGAGGTATTCCTTATTTTGCCTCCTCACCTCACAATTTAAACCCCACTTTTCTTTTTGCAGACAGCAAGCCAGAGCAGGAGCTGATCAGCAACACAAGTCTCTCTGCTCAGGGTTTTCATCTAACTTTGAGTGCATCTGGTAGACAGAGGTACTTACAACGTCAACAGATGAAGAGACCACCGATCCAGAGCTTGTTGAATTCATAGAAACATTCCCTTGAGATTCTATCTGACTTAGAGCATCATTCAACACACTTATGGACTCTAGAGAAAGGAATTGAAAAAATCACTTATAAATAGCCACAAATAAGACACTCCAGTCAGATGCACAACAAACATGCCAGCAAATGAGATATAGTCTGGTACTTCTCAATTAGTTTTTAAACACAATAAATATACATCTGAACATTGAGCATAATGCTGCTTTTTACAGGCATCTGAAACACAACTAGTGCTACACGTCACCATTCAAGCCAAGAGGAGTATGTCAGTACATAGTTTGTTTTATTCACTGAACCACAGTGTTAAGGAGAAGATAACAAGCATTACATTTTGACTGTCTCAGAAGTAAACACCTGAATATTAGTACTGCTTTCCTATCTTGAAAACTATTTACAATACAAGTAACAGGTCTCATCGCCTGGTGGTTACTCTCTTCCGAGGGGGGGGAGGGAGAGAGAGAGGTGTCTGAGGCCTGAACAATGCCAAGACTACTAGCAAGATGATGTATGGCTGAAATACAGAACTCAGCTACTGTAAAGGCATGCCATCAAGAACAGCTTGCTTCTTAAAGCTCAATATGGCTACAGCCAATATTACAAATTTGTGTATTAGAAAGAATCAAACAGAAAGTGGTGAGAATCATGCACAGAAAAATAAAAAAGTGTTTAAATCAGAGGAGCACAAAATCATTATTTAACTACCTTTACCTTGGAGCCACTCCCCTCCATTACAAAACCTCTATACCCATACTGACTTGCCCTGCTTCTCAGACTAACACCTTGTTGCTCTACTGCACAGCACTCCCCTAAATATCCTGCAAGTTAGCTGCATACCCTCTTACAGAATCTTGATTTCCTAAACTATTTCTTGCTTCCCAGTCTCACTACCAGAATCATCTTAATATTTTATTTCTGGCCTAAATCTCATGAAGAAAAAGGAAGATCTATGAAACAAACATATGTTGTCACCTCTTCTGCTGGACACAATCTTTGAGTACAAGTGTTGTCATAACATGACATGTGGCTATGACATTTATGTAATGTGAAAATGCGCAAAACAAGATTTGTAGTTTGTAAGAACCCTTTAAAAGGTAATCACTTTTATCCCTTTTTTCATTCAGGAAATGAATGAAGAAAAAGCAATACTGAGCTGCTGGGAGAAGTAACAGACTGTTTCTATCTCTCTTGCATGAACCAAAGAAAGGCTTTCACATTGCTTTCAAATCTTCAAAGGAAAATACAGCTTTGACCTCCAACTAAACCTGAGCATTTCCTCAACTTTTCATGTCCGCAACCCATTTCCGTGCAGGAACAGAACTATCAGCCTTAATGGTGAAATCTGAAAGGAAGATTGCCAACAATGTATTTTACACGCAACATCATCATTAAGACAAACAGTATAAAGGCAACCTGCAATGGCTGCAGAATACTACAATCTCCTTTTCAAGGAGTCTTTCTTCCAGAATATATGGTATGACTGGGCTCTCAAACTGCTGAGCTGGCACGTGTCTGGCTGAACACTGAGGAGATCATAGAATAGTTTGGGTTGAAGGGGACCTTTAAAAGCCATCTAGTCCAACCCCCTCTGTAATGAGCAGCAACATCTTCAAGTAGATCAGGTTGCTCTCACCAAACTTGACCTTGAATGTTACCAGGGATGGAACATCTACCACCTCTCTGAGCAACCTGTTCCAGTGTTTCACCACACGCATCTCGAAAAATTTCTTCCTTATATCCAACCTAAATCTACCCCCTTTTAGTTTAAAGCCATTACCCCTTGTCCTGTTGCAGCAGGCCCTACTAAGAAGTCTCTCTCAGTCTTTCTTTTGAGCCCCCTTTAAGTATCGAAAGGCCACAATAAGGTCTCTCCAGAGCCTTCTGTTCTCCAGGCTGAACAACCCCTACTCTTACAGCCTTTCTTCATAGGACAGCTGTTCCAGCACTTGGATCATTTTTGTGGCCCTCCTCTGGACCCACTCTAAGAGGTCTGTGTCTTTCCTGAACTGAGGACTCCAGAGCTCAATGCAGCGCTCCAGGTGGTGTCTTACCAGAGTGGAACAGAGGGGCACTATCACCTCCCTTGACCTGCTGGCCACCCTTCTTTTGATGCAGCCCAGGGTATGGTTGGCCTTCTGGGCTGCAAGCACACATTGCCGACTCATGTCCAGCTTTTCATCTACTGATATTCGCAAGTCCTTCTTGGCAGGGCTGCTCTCAATCCCTTCATCCCTCAGCCTGTATTGATACCAGGGGTTGCCCTGACCCAGGTGCAGGACCTTGCACTTGGCCTTGTTGAACCTCGTGAGGTTCACATGGGCCCACTTCTTGAGCTTGTTCAGGTCCCTCTGGAAGGCATCCTGTCCCTCAGGCGCATCAACCACACCACTCAGCTTGCTGTTGCCCATAAACTCGATCCCACTGTCTATGTCATTGATGAAGATATTAAACAGTACTCGTCCCAGTACAGGCCCCTGAGGGACCCTACTCACCACTGAACACTGAGCTGTTGACTGCTACCCTCTGGATGAGGTACCATCCAACCAACTCCTCATCCACTGAACAGTCCACCCATCAAATCCATCTCTCCGGTTTAGAGAGAAGGATGTTGTGGGAGACCGTATCAAAGGCCTTATAGAAGGCCAGATAGAAGACATCTGTAGCTCTTCCCTTGTGAAATGATATAGTCACTCCATCATAGAAGGCCACTAGGTTGGTCAGGCAAGACTTGCCCTTGGTAAAGCCATGCTGGCTATCTCAAATGACCTCCCTGGCCTCCATGTGCCTTAACGTAGATTCTAGGAGGTTCTTTTCCATGATCTTCCCAAGCACAAAGGTGAGGTTGACAGGTTGGTAGTTCCCCGGGTGCTCCTTTCTACCCTTTTTATAATATGAGACGTGGTGTTGTTCACCTTTAATGTCAGAGGCTTCAGCAAAAATTTTTTTTTTTTTTTTTAAGTTTAGCCTACTGTTGTATTTATAATCAGCACTTGATCTGGATCATACCAGAGTAATTTAGTAACACTTTTATTGATTTTCAAAGCATATGTATGCAGAAAAAGTACCTTTAAGGATGGAATGTTCTTTCAAGGACTCCTGGGTTTATTTCTTTATATCTAAGACAGACATCAACTGCATGAGATATAGCTATGGTTCTAGGCCCAAATTTCTTGAGAGGTATCAGCAGAAAGCATATGGTATGCTTTATGTTTGTGGCTTTCATCCTTTAATATCAAAACTACTTTTAAGATGCTGACCCTTCGGGTTGCCTGAAAAGCTTAAGCAAGCTATCAGAATAGCACCAAATACAGGCAGCAAAGGTTTGGGTTTTTTTTTTTTTTCCTTTTTTTTTTTTTTTTTTTTTCCCCCTAATAAAGGGGAAAAAAATGTTAATTTCTTTTTTCCCCCTGAACTACTACATTACAGACAGAACTTTTTCAGTTAAGAACTCCAGTGCTGACATATTTCTTTCATTTTCCATGGACTGCTACAGCAGCCTACAACTGAAATGTCTCAACATACTAAACTATTTCAGTCTTCGCTGCTCTTCTGCTGCCTGGCATAAGGAACTGGACTAGTATAGCATTAGATTTACAGTAATATTCTAGTAGTTGACCAGATATGAATCTTTCATGTGATGCAGGGTTACACCTTCAAAGAAAGAGTAAATTAGATTACTTCATTAAGAAGTACAAAGGTTATGATCAAATTCATTGTTATGAGCTAACAATGTGATATGAGATTGCTCACAAAGAAAGATGAAACATTGCAAAATCACTGATGAGTGAGGTTTGCACACTGATAAGGATGGTTCAACAGTCTTTATTTTGCATTCATTCTGAGTACTGAAAGTAAAAGAGATGGGGAGCGAAGCAGTGTGCTACATGAGATTTCAGTCATGTAAACACTCAAGGATGTCTGAAATTATCATTTCAGCAGTAGACTTAACTATGACAATTTTTACTTTTTAATACATGACTCTACAAGCTGCGTAAGGTTCTTCTAACATCCAAGAAATAGCTTGAAGAGTATAATTTTGGCAGAAAGAAACCCAATAGGAAATATTTTCATTAATACTTTTTTTTTTTTTTTTAAAGTTGTTATTCCATCAGTGAACTCTAACACCTGAAATGTCTACTACCTCAGCATGGTCTGCTATTACACAGAAAATGATTAGAAGGCAGCAGGGAAAGATTAACCTGAAGAGAAAAGCTTGAAAACAGTCATGACAAAGCCTGTCTCTTTCCAAAACTATTCCTCTTGCTTCCCAATTAGGGAACATTCCATGGGAACCATACCCCTTTACTATGGAGGAAACAGCACCAGTATTTAAACCCTTTTAAACACCTATGAAGAAAGCTCAAACTGAAGCTGGAAAAGTTTTTTTCTTAAGCAAAATTCTTCTTTATACACAAAGTATACATACATACACACCTTCTATGTGTTTTAATCTAATTTGCTCTATACCAGAGATAAGGTTTTGAAATGTACCAAAAGTCAGCCAGTGAGAACACTCAAGTTGTTTTCAGTACCTAGACAGCTTCTAAGAAAATTAAAAATGTATGTGAACGTAAGAGCAGATTACAGACCTCTAAAATACTAGATTTAGCTGAAACTGGCTTGTATCTCCACAACTAAGGAATCAAGAGACAGAAACAGAGATTGCCTCATATGGGTGCCAGACATAATTAAGTTTTCCTAGATAACAAAACAACTAAACATACTAACCTATGCAATTCATACTACAGAATGCTGTACACAGTATACAATCTGCAAGACAAGGATGGCTGTCTTCCAACTATCTTACAACACAATTTGATTTCTCCCTTTGCATAATAGGAAGAATCACACTAGGATGCAAGAGCAAGTAGTGCACTGTGGAGGCAATGGCTACTGGATCTAGCTTTGTCTGAGAGGGAATACAAGGAGACAATATGCCAACATGCAGTGCAATGTGCAACTGTGACCTATTGCATATGCACCACATATTCAGAAGCTTCTGTATCACATTTAATTTGGTCTTTCTGCTTATGCACAGGCACAGGAGCCCAGGACCTCTCAGTATCTCAAAATATGGAATCATGCCACCATGGCAAATTCATCAGCTCACTAGATCCAGCTTCAAATGAAAGCCTCAAAAATTCTTTTCTAGTACTAGTTAAGCCAAGTCACTGCAATTGCCACTGCCTATGGGCATACAGGGAGCCAGTTGCAGTGACTTGCTGATGTACACTATAAGCTGATTCTGTGTGCTAAACTTAAGGCTCTGATTATGCCCTCCTTATCTTCTTGAAAGATTTCTAGCTTGTTCTTAAGTGATATAAAGTAAGCTAAAACTATTATTTCAGTTTAATCATTAGTTAGAAAATAACATCATCATGCAAATTAGGAAAAAGCTCTAACATGTAAGTCGCTGCAGATTCACTGCTGCCTCAAAGGCAGTGACATTTCCATGTTGCATTAAGTAGATGGTTACCTTTCACTCCTGGTAAAGGGAATGTAGAATACACACCAGCAAAACTATATCTTCCACTTCTTCAACTGCCTAAGGCCTAAATTCTCAAATAGCTTCTTTTTAAAAAAAAAAAAAAAAATAATCTGTTCTCAGATTTTTCTGTTGTTAAAAAGACATTGTGTAGTGAATGCGCAGGTAATCATATCTTTTGCTAGTTAACAGGACTATACCTGAAACTGTGTGGGAGTACAGAGGAACAGCCAGAACTTCTCCTAGTACATTGAGGACTAAGCCTGTAAAGCTTAGCGAATAACTACAGAGAACATTCGAAGACACTTGAGGCATTAAAAGGAAAGTGAAATGGCAGGCATAGCCCGTTAGACCAACTGTTACAGATAGCTTTTGGGCTAAGGGGAGAAGTTTGGGCAAAAGACTGTACTGCACAATCAGCAGCTGCTCCTCTAGAAAGATGTATGGTAACTACCAAGAAAGATTGCTCTACTGAGCACATTATCACGGTATCTGAGAAACTTCAAACAGTTACTGAATTAACATCAATTAGCTATTTCCTATTAATTAAAATTGCACAAACCCTATAAAATCATATTCTGGTATACAAGCAAGAGTTTTTTAGCTTGCTCAGTTTCTGTGCCAAGAGAACAAGTTAAGCCTACAAACTGAAGAAGTGCTTAAGAAATTTCAAAAAAGGTAGAAAGAAAATTCAGATCTTTTCACTTAAGCCGGTTTTAAGAACAAGAATTCAATGTTTTCATTTCTTAAAAGACCACCACTAAAGCATAAAGATAAGACAGTATCTCTATCTAGTCTTCCAGGGTTCAGCATCTACAGCAGAACAACCTTGGCTAAAATACAGAACTATGAACGTGCTCTAGTTAAACACCAAATGATTACTCTGCTAGGCAGGGCTCTAAATGCATGATCATTCAGGCCTTAGATGTGGAGCATTTAATTTATTTATCTTCAAGAGAATGACTTCTCCCATGCTTGCAAAAAAGAGAATTTGAAGTAAAAAAAAAAAAAAAAGTATGACATGAATCCAAGCATTCAGTTGTGTATGACTGTTACACATGTAAGAAAAATTACCTTTAAAAAAACCCCAACCAACAGATGACACTCCTAATTTTTGTAATCCAGAACGAATAAAGTCCAACTGCTCTTATCAGTATGCCCAAATTATGAAACAAGATTAACATCTCTGATTAAGGGATTTTCTACTACATTACTAGCAAATACTTTATCTAATTGGTATTTTTTTATAATTATACATAATAGTACATGACTGCTCTTCACAGTATCAAATTACTTAAATTAATGAAATCTTCTGGGAGAGTTTTAACTTGCAGATATTAGGTACTGTAGCTTTTTTTCATTTTTAATGCAAGTACTCTAATTAGTGCCTCTTATTTAACAGTTGACTACCTTCAAGCAATAAAGTGAAGAGTTTGGCAGTAAAAAACCATTTTAATATAGAACTGAAAATTCTATTCAGCTAACTTCTTCAGAATTTTCCTCAACCCTCCTGCTGATTTTCACATGCAACAAACTAATACGAGAGTTTTCACTCAGCCTGGCAGCATATATGTCTTGATGTCACTGAAAGGACAATGCTGTATTTTGGCTAAGTTCATAACAAAATAGAAGCTAAGGTATGTTCACTGCATGAACTCATGCTAATGTAATATTTACAATTTCCTGACTGAAGAAACTTGCCATGTTGTATTGTAAGAACATTTAATTCAGAAGTCAAAAATCTTGTCCAATTTTTTCTCCCGACAGGATCAAGAAGATGTGGAGTATCATATGTAATGCTGAAGCCACTTTCAAAAGAAATTCCCATCTACAACTTTCTTCTATAACATTTTTCTGCTAGCAACCGTTAAAAATAACACAGTACATGTCACAGGTTGGAGAACAGATCAGAAACTATAGAAGCTGGAATTATGTTGTTATAAATACCATTGCACGGCAGGAAAGAGAACATTTATAAACCAACACACATTTGGAAGTGGGACAATTGTAAGCCAAAGACCAGTGAAAACAGTCAGTAAGGTGATATAGAACTATGGCATGGTGTGTTACATTCCTCTACCAAGATCTGAGGGAAAGGAAAAAGTATCTTCTATTCTGGTTTTGGTTTAGGCATCAAAAACATCCCTAAGGTTGTAATGAAATGCCCTAGTGGATTTCAGGATGAATAGCTTAAACATCTACTGTGTAACTACGTATCTTTGGAATTCAACTGGCATTGTACATAAGGATACCCCTTTCCCTCCTCCCCCAAACACTTAACTGCTGACATTTCCTAATTTGACAAATACTCAGTCTTTGACTTAAATAACAACATGCATAATAAGAAAACAACCATCAGTGATACTAAGCACATGTAACTCACACTAACAAACTAAAGGTAACATTTTGGGAAATCTTGGAAAGCAGTCAGGAAAATTAGTCTGTAGAGTTCATTTATGAACTGTGACAACTTACGGATCTAAATAGAGACATAAGACAACACAGAGAAAGCTTGGAAAATGAAAAGGAAGCAAGTATGGCAGCAGGAAAATATTAAAAAAAAAAAAAAAAAAAAAAAAAGCATTGGAGGAGACAGTCATCTTGGTCACCACCAAGGGGGTGATGTACCCAGGAACAGGAACATGAGGCAGTAAGGAAGAACTTCTTTGCTGTGTTATACCAAATGACTTAAGAGAGCTTTTTGGTATGGAAATGTCTCCCAAAAAACAAAATTCCAGGACTGAAAAGAAAATACAATCTCTCTATTACACTGCTACTACCTGTATGTAGGTACAATCAAATAGCAGTAGTCTGGCTGTAATACATAAAAGGACAGTGATGTCACTTCCCGAAAACTCTGAAGAAAGCTAAAACTGTCTTAATTCTACAGGTAGGAACACAGAAGTTTCCTTAAAAAGATCTGACCATACTGAAACAGTAAATGATTAATGTTACACGTTTACAAAAGAATTTACTGGTTTTATAGACTTTTGAAGTAAGGTTTCAGCATATGTCTGACAAGAAAGCATTCTCTTCTAAGCTTTACTTGCCCAAACTATCCACATTATCAAATCTCCTTTACCTTGGATACTTCGGGGTTTGCTGGCATTATCAAAGTCACAGACCTTCTCCCACTTATCTCTCACTGCTTCAGGAGTCATTGGCTGATTCTTTCCTCTGACAATAGCACCCAAGGATCGCTCCCAGCGCACTAAGGGAAAACATGAGCCAGGAAGTTCAAGTAACAAAGAAACTTTTAATTTCTTCAGATCACTTTCATCTAGGCCACTACTTTCAAGATGGTGCAAGAAAGGAAAGGTTGTAAGTACTCCAATTTAACTCACCAGTGTAACTTCAAGCTGGACTAAAAGGGCTCACTGCTTTTAACTAACTTTTAGAAAAGGAATAGCACTGGTTTTCAATGTCATTTAAGCCACAACAGACTGATTGCTTTCTGAAAATACTACGTCAGTTTTACACTTCTGTCTAGTGAAAACCTGTAGGAAAAGCAATTCTAGTGCCACCAGAACATTTACAGTTAGAAACATACAAAATCTTTATCAAGTGTGCAAAAAGAATGTTTTGGAAGAAGGGGAAAACACTTCTTTTAATTAATGGCCCTACTTCCAACCCACTGGTGATATTCACATAGGCTGAAGAGTCCTTGAACAGTTTAGAAAAATAATGCCAGTATTAGGGTCAACATATTTAGGAAAAAAGTTAAGACATTTTACACACTGATTTAAGTTTTCCATCTTGTAAGCCCTCAGTGTTATCTGTGAGTTTTCTTCACATTTAAGCTAGTTACTGAATCACTCAAGGAAAATACTTAGCTAGCATAGCTACTGATTATTAAGAAAGCTAATTGCCTCAACATGTTAATGCGTATCACTAGTATTTTTATATAAGTGTAAATAAAGGTGGAAAGAAACTAAAAAGCAGCCTGTTTACCAGCATGTGCTACTTCTATACCATGAAAAATTGAAGTTATCAAGAAAAGGCAGCAAGGTATACTTAGCACCAAAAATGAAGATTCTTCCTTACTTGGGATCCAAGAGTTAAAGTTACTCAGGCAGACTTTCAGTCATTATTAGTCAGCTCAAAAGTGTAACAAAGCATATACCTAAGTTACCAGCTTCCTCAATGTGTAGTGGAATTTGCAACTTTTACTTAAAATAAGCAGTCTCCTCAAAACTCTAGGCTTTTGTTAATCTTCTCCACCTAAATAAAAATGTCTTGAGGAAGGGTTAACTACAAAGATGATTCGCACACTTTTGTTGTCAATTCAAAAAACAAAACCAATCCTGCCACAGAAAGTACTTACATTTTCCAATCCATCCAGCTCCCACCTGCCAAGAAAAAAAAAAAAAAAAAAAAATCATCAGCTTGTTACAAAGCAAAGTTTTGGTAATGTAGGGAAAATAAACTATACTTCAGAAAAAACTCAACATAATAAAAATTTCTGAACTACTGCTAGTTGTATTTAACAGTTTAGTTAAGCACTGGAACGTGAGCGATATAAAACTCCAAGAACAAGGTAACAGCTTCCATCCAATTTATGAGCTAGTGGTTTGATGACAATACCTACAATGTATTGCACAACTAAGTCATTCATCCTTTCTGCAAGCTGCTTTCTGTGTTTGAACAATTTAGAAATCAAAGACTTCTTTTGAAGTAGTTGCTTTGGTGCCTTTTCAACTTATAAGGGGACAATGAGAATTGTACTGATCAAATCAGTAGTATTTTGAGCACACATCAGAATTTGACAAGGCTGTTACTGCCTGATGTACTTGTCATATACAACACAACAGGGTCAACATGTCTTCTCTCTATGCTGATTATGTTTCAGCAAAAAGGTTAAGACTGGACAGGCTAAAGCAAATGAGTGATTTTGGGGGAAGAAGAAAAGGGAGGGGAAGAGGGGGAAGAAAGGGAAAATTAAAAAGTTACCTCAAACAAACTGCCGTTCTCCGCACAGCTTTCGTGGCAAAGCCAAAGAACTAAGGGAGCAACATACTCTGGTTTGAAAGCATCGAGCAGATCTAGAGCAAATTGGAGAGGGGAATCATAAAATAGAAATACTGTATGATATCACCACATTATTCTTACTCTAAAACCTTCTGAAGAACAGCAGAACCAGAGAGAATTTAACCAACAGTGTTCTGCCATGAAAAGAAAAGGACAAATGAAATTAAACATTTGAAGATTCATTAAACAGGAACAACTCATGTGACACGTGTATGCCTCCAAACCCAATGACATTGGTTCTCAGCCAGACAGATGAAAGACTGTCTAAATGTTGGGAACACCGTAGTGTGCAGACTGCAAAGCCAGGTACCTTCCCAGATTTCCTTCTGATGGGCAGCCTGAAACAATGATCAGCCAGCTAGACATAATCCTGGCAGAGATGTACTGAGCGATTTCCCTTTCAATTTGCTAGTCAGTTATAAAGAAAAGACGATATGAAAAGAATTGCAGCTGCTGAATATTTGAGGAACATCCCATTTGGAAATGCTGATATTTCCAATCAAGACACCGGGAATTATCAGCCCTGCTAAATTTATGTATCAATTTTATGTTGGGATTTTCATTGTCATCTAGCACAAGAGAAAACTATCTGAAAGTAGACATATTGTCATGCAGCAGAGTGTGGTTGTGCAGGCAGCTCTTACCACATATTCTATCCACTGTCTGAAAAGAAAAATAACTTTAATTTCCTTTTTCAGCTTTTAGAATATCATTCTTTCAACAGCCATAGATACATAGCTGTTCCTCAGCTACAAGTCAGGAAGCATTTTCAAATATACCCTGGCAAATGAAGACCTGGGAAAGTTGAGCATTACAGGTACTTCTTTAATAGGCAAGCTGAAGTAAAATAAGTGGATTTTTATAAGTTACACACACGTAAAAGGAAATTGAACTCTATTTAATACGGGATATTGTAAGTCCATAACAAAAACTATAGGCTTTTCTGAAGTATTCCATTTTATGCCACACACCATTTAGTCTCAAAAATTAGTGCTAGACTTTTATCACTAATGCTATTAATCCACTATTAAATTAATTAAGAGATAGGTGGTAGAAGTTTAAAAAAAACACACAAAAGATGCAAACTACATTTAGAGTTCTAGCAAGAAAAACAGTAAGTGGACCAAGCTGAACATACATAACTGTGGCAATGCTAAAGCATAGGTGCTTGCAGACATCTAAAGATGAACAGGGAAGTACTGACAAAGATAACAAGGATAATTTGATAAGACATATGAAAATGTTTTTAAAGTTCTGGTGTCCAAACCTTTTAAGAGTATCTGAAAAACTGGACAGGGAGGGAGGGAGGGAGCAAGGTAAGAAGTAAATGATCAGAGCTGGGAGATCAAAGTATCCGCTTTTCATAAAATGATGAAGAAAGAAAATTAGAAGGTGTTTTTTTCACTCTATATAAGTATCTTCAGGAAATTCCAGCTACTGAACTCCACTTTAAGCTTGCAGCCATGAGTTGCTGAAGTGTAATGTATTTGACCCTGCTGTAAGTAAGTGCAGTAAATCCCTGGAACCTACAACCTATAGAGGTGGTACATTTCCTTATCACTTGGATTACTTAGACCTAGACCAGGATACTTTACCAGAACTTAATTAGTCAAACAAAATCATTAAGTCGATTCATGCATAACTGTATAAAATATATTACTCTTCAATGTCTTGTATATCAGTCTGAAAAACATAATTATTCCCCTGGCTTTAAAATCTACCTATCACTAGAGAAAAGAAGGGTGGAAGGGAAATGAAATAGGCTGATTCTAGAAGACTTTCTGAGACCAATTTCCTTTTACAGACTTTTTTTTCTGAAATCTTTTTGTTTCTTCTAGTCATTTGCCAAAGTAATTGCTCCATTTATCCTAAATTTACACTTTACACACAGGTGTCTCCTACAATGTTTTTTCTACTGATTTCCCAATGCAGTGCTCTGTTAAAACCCGTTCAAGCACTCAAAGATTAGTAACTGTGCAATACAGAAAACCATAAGATATTAGGCAACTCAGTTCATTATCATCTCCTGCTGATCATCGAATGGAGAAGTACACATATGACATGTTGTGCAAAAAATGGTATTTTGCAATTAGACAATACTGTAACAAGTGCAAACACCTTGTGCACATACCTGATTCCACATCTGATGAAACAAACAAGCCTTTCCATTACCTTAGGAGGATCTTGGAAGAGACTATAATTAAAGAGCCTTGCCACATGAAATTGCTTTTGTGAATTACAAAAATTGCTTCTTACCTTGTGGCAGAAAATAAGAATTCCTTACAACAGACAAAGTAAGTGGACAGTTCAGAGACACAATGACAGTAGAAATAATGAATTAGCAGTGTATGAAGCATAAAGGATTTGCATTTTCTAAGAGATAAGAAAGTTAGTTGTGCTTTAATTCACTGAAAAATATCAGTACGTGTAGACCTTAAATGATTCACCTTGTGGCATGACAGTTTGGGTCAGTCTGGATCCAGCAGTAGGAGCGATTGTGTTGCAGTGGATGTTATACTTCCGGCCTTCAACAGCAATTGTGTTTGAAAGACCCAAAAGGCCAAGTTTTGCAGCACTGTAGTTTGCCTGACCAAAGTTTCCATATATTCCAGCAGCTGAGGAAGTCATAATTATTCTTAGAGAAGAAAAAAAAAAAAAAAAAAAAAAAGTTCAATTACTTCAAGTTGTTTAATTCTACACAACAGCATTTTCCAGCTTCAGCATTATATTCTCCATATTCCACAAAACAAAAGCATGCAAATAAGAAAATATTATTTGCTTTTGCTACAAACAGATGCCAGTTTTATGTTTCACTGATAGCAAGCATCTTACAAATGCTGAAGCGTTGTCATAGTAGCAGTCACTACCATTGTTATTTGAGCAAATACAGAAAAGGAGGCAAGGGAAGCATTTTCCTAAATGGATGCAACTCCTAGACTTTAGCTGTGTATTCTGCCTCCTGATCTCTTCCCTTATTCTTACAGTTTACTTCCCTGGATGAGAATATCAGTTTGGTCACAGAATGACAAATAAGCTCATACAGCTTCCAACATATGGGTATGGTTGTTAAGATTAATATAATCACATCAGTGTTTTGATAAGGAAAACCAACAAAAGTGAAAAAAAGAGGTCTGAATTCACTTCGCTCTTTCAGTTAACAGTAACACATAACCAAAATAGAAGTTGTGGGAGTGTCCTTAGTCTAAGATAACTACATTTGTCCAGAGAGGCAAGAAAACCCAAACAAACCCACACCCAAACAAAAAAAATTAAAACCAAGACCCACAAGCAGAACTGCATGTACCTGTCATTTCAATAAGAAGGAGCAGGAGAAGAATCCCTCGGACTTACAGTAACATACAAGTAGCAAACACCTCTAACCAGTCCTCATGAAAAGAAATGGTATTTTTATAACCCTACAGCTCCTGTCTGGGGTATTTGCATCTACATGGAAAAAAGCTTTTAAACATTTGGCTGGGGATGTGGAGAGGGGGGGCAAACTGAAAAGGATAAGGGCTTACACATTTGGACCGACTTTGTTTAATCACAGTGATGGTGAAAGAAAAGGATACAAAACTCCTCCTGCATTGTCATGGCATGCATCAGTCTGTTACACCATACCGAAAAAGCAAAAAAGAGGCAATTTTTTACCTGCCAAATTTCTGATTTTTCATATGATTCCATGCAGCTCTGGTGACCAGGAATGATCCCCTCAAATGAATTCTATGAATTATATCTAGAAACAAATTCACGTCAGTTTAATAATTCCAGGATTTTGTCTCTCAACTTGAAATACACCATTTGTTTCTTCTTCATGACAAAAACTGCACTCTCTTCACATTCTGAAACTGTTACTAAAAAAAAGTAGGCTTTCTTTTTTTTCTTTTTTATAGACCATTTTGAAATGCTTGCCTGAACATACACTGATCCTCTCTTCTGCCTCTTGGGTGGGGCTCTCCTTTATAGAATTCACAAGCATTCAAAATTCCTGCACTTAAGCACAGTAAAACAAGGGCTACAGAAGCTAGACCATCTTTGCAAGTCTGCTTAAGTGGTTTACCACCACCTACCATCTTACTAAAGGTTCCCCCTGCTCTTTGCTCCCTTGGCACATCAGCTTTCTTTCCTCTGTTGTTAGTTCTGGGTCTTTTAATCCTGTTTAGTATTCAGCCAGTCAGTGCTGGCACTAGGAATGTGTTCTGTTCACAAAAACTACTGTGTGTGTTTCACATGGCTCTTCTTTGTATTCCGCTCAGCAACTAGAGCCTTTCTTCCCCTTTGGAACTACATACACCTACCATGCATTGCAGCACTGATCTGGTTTGCAAGCTGAACACAAGCAGCTTAACACTAAGCTTTCAGGGCAAAAGATAATTCTCTGACCTGGCATAGACAGCCTTCACCGCCTTCTCTTTTTCCTTGCACCAATGGGAGGGATGTACCTTTCGTCTTTCACACAGAAAGTACATTTTAAAGTTTACCAACTCACCCCAATCTTCATCACTTATGCGAACAAATGAACGATCTCTTAGGATCCTAAAATGCATCATTAGGAGAACAAACCAAACCAAACATAGAGAAAAAAAAAAAAAGAAAAAAAAAAGATGAACAGGTGTTTACACAAAAGCGACAGCCCACAATCAAACAGTAAAAAACCTTTAGGTTTACTCACCCAGCATTGTTTATAACAATATCTGCAAAAAAAACAGAAAACAAACTAAGTGAATGCACTGATAAATTACAAGGTTGTTTCTATTTTTCTCCCACTTCTAAAAATATATATAGACAAGAACACTGCACACATATATCATATTACTGTTCTGTAGCTCCTTGCCCTGAATAGTGGAGCTCTACCATTGGACAATAATTAAGACAAGACACCATAGTTCAGTACAGGCAAGTCTTGGTCTGCCAAAGGAACAAAACCTGACAGGGAGGTATAGCTGAGAAGTGCTGGCTACCTAGGAACACAGTATCTGCAGGATGCAGCCATCCTGCACAGTTCTGCAGCTTGCTTTGAATTCCAGAGTGCTCCCAGTTATACAGTTTGTGCCACCACCTTTGTTGCAGTAAACCCAATGATAGCTGGAAGAACCACAGAGTCACATAGCCATGAAAGCAACCTGGTTCACAACAATTTTGTGTTTTGTGGTTCCTGTTAGCTTTGATCACGTGTTCTTTTAGCCATTTAACCCTGAGTTAAAAATCACATAAATTTCACAATTAAACAGTGACAATCATACAGTAAAGTGAAACATTACTTCTTAGATAAAATACCTCAAGCTTTTTTTTTATTTGTGTTACAACATTTTGATCTTCACATAGGCAAAAGAGCTTCCAAAACACAACAGAGCGTCATTGACTCTTCAGCAACACTATTTATTCTAATTTTATGCAGCTAGTTGTAATACTTTATGAACTCTGTGCTTTGAGACTGAAGTTATTAACCATTACTGAAGTACCAAAATTCAGAAGGGAAGGAAAACAAGAATCATATACTGAGCTTTAAACTTCTGCTAAAAAGTACCAAAAAGACAGAAAAGTTGCCCATTAAGACTTAAAGTGGAAAGCCCCTGTTTTAGGTTTCACTGACTAAGGGCATCGAGGGTTGGCGAGTCCTACTATTGTCTCACTGTACTTTATACACTTGTTGACAATTGCACTATTTATAATGGCTCTGCATTTGCAACAAATTACAAGAATCAAGCAACTGTACCTATCCTCCCAAAAGCCTCAAGTGCTGTCTTCACAAGCTTTTCACCATCTTCCACCGAATCTATAAGAAAAAAGTATGAATTTTCCAGTAAATTCAACTGGATACACAGCATTTCCAGGATATTAACAACTAATTCCATGAAGCCAAGAAAAATAAACTGTGTACAACCCCAATAAAAAACCAGCCACTATCTGCATGTGGCCTAAAGCAAATCCCACACAGTAAGTCTAAATGGCACAGTTTGCCATTGCAAGAAACACAAGAAGCAAAACAAGTAAGAATCACCCATTCCCATTTTGCCTCTGACAACTGCAAATGGGCAGTTTCTTAGTATTTCAATGTTAAAAAAGCATATGAAAGAAAACAGCATTACTAGATAAGTATTAATTTAAAAAGCAATTTATGTACTTGCTTTTAGCATCTGTCTCCCTACTCCACATCACATTACACCTATTTAATTTGCATGGTATTGGCAAGCTGGCAGTAGTCCTTTATTAAGCAGCGTCAACTTTTCGTTCAACAGGTCCACTGTTCCCATAGATCAAGCATTACACTAGTCTGGAAAAATAACATACCATAATTGGGTACTGCTTTCCCTCCTTTTGCTCTGATTTCATTGACAACTTTGTCAGCAGCTGAGGAGCTCTTGCCATAACCCTTGAAATCACCTCCAAGATCATTCACTGTGCATCACAAAGAAATGAATATTTTAATGTTAACACTCAGACTTCATGGTCTTCCCTTACCTCATTATCACACTGGAAGTTATAAGGAGTATTAATACAACCTGCTGCATCTGGATCCTATTGAGAATCTCAGATGATTAGAGAAGAACAGCAGGTCACAGTATTATTTTTTTTTTTTTAAGTAGCGTAACATACAGTACCATTTTTGCTAAATAAGATGGGGAACAAAACTTTTTTTTTTTTTTCTCTCCACCACACATTCAACTTGCTTGCCCTGCCCAGCCACCTCTCCAATTGTGTTACTCTAGTTCAGAGATTAAGGTCAAGATTACATACCAATCATAGGTGATTAATTCTGGTCTCTTGTCAAAATGCTATAGCTACTACATGAACCCTAAACAAGACTGAGAAGACTTTGTTCCTGTTTAATACAGTGGCTAAAATGTTACTAGTAAACTTTACTACAGAACAGATCACGAGGTCTGAACAAAGGGAGAAAAGCCTGCTCTGGAGCTTCAGATCCTGCTCCTGTGGGATAAGAGGGCCACCTGATGCAGAGAGCTGCTTTGTTTCCAGGCTGCTCTCTGTACTGGGGCGTGCATCATTAATGGTACCTGCTCTGTATCATAACTGCAGTTTGCTGTATTTGCATGTCCCTCAGTTTCACAGAATTCATCAGGGGAAAAACCTCCCCCCCCCACCCCCCCGAAGTCCACACACACATTATATTTGGACAACAAAGAATTTTAAAAAATGTTAAGAAGTATGTTTAAATGAGTGCAAAATGAAATTGTAAGAAAACCAGAATTGACTGTGGATTTACATGAAACATTGGTATTTTGCTAAACAGTCTTTTGCATTGGTGAACTCCAGCTTTGGGCCTTCTGACTTTTAAAGTGTTCAATAAGCCAGCCATAGTGAAATCCATAAAACATGGTCCTTGCTGGTCCTTTGTTTTGTTTTGGGTTTTTTTGTTTTGTTTTTTTTTGCTTTTTTTTAAGTTGTTCTCTATTACTCAGACTAAGAAAGTCTCACCTAGAATCCTGTATTTAACTTTGTGTACAAAACTTCAAGAGAAACGTAGAAACACTGCAGAAAATCCATACGAGTAAATGAAAATGCCAAAGTGCAGAAGTAGTGAGCCATGTAAAGAATGGGGGGGACAAGGGGTGGCCAAACATAGCAAACCAAACCAAACCCAAGAACCTCCTAGCCCAAAGCAGGAAGAATTAAGATAGAATGTGGTGATATGTTCAAGTACATTAACAGATTGATGCAAAAAAGAAAGGAGACAAAATCTCCAAGCTAAATAGATCAGTATCTAACAGTTTGAACATGAAGCTAGCACAATGCGGGTGAGGCATTAGGGAAGGTTTCCCAGCGTAGTGAAGCATTAAAATAAGCAACATGGACAGACTGCTCCTGCCACATCAAAGGTCTTTAACATGATGTTGAAGAAATGTGAGTCAGGAACAGCACTAGGATTTCTAATCTGTCCTGGGAAAGAAGAGTGGACAATTTTGTGGTAAACTTTTACACAAAAACATTCAGTTAAGTCTTGTTAAGACATTACAACTCTCTACCAAAGACGTGCTTTTATTTGTTTATCCTTCACTTTAATAGTAATTTGCTGGCAAAAGCTAATTAAATACTTGGGAAAATTTCCAGAGGCAGCAAAGCACCTTAGGCTGAGTGCAGGCAGCAACAAGAGTTGAAGCAAAAATGAGTATGCAAGAAAGAACGGAGCTACTCTAGGCTTTGAAAGTAATAAAATAACGAGTGTGATAATTAAAAAAAATAAGATTAATAACATTATTTTCAGTTCAAGCTTTACATCATATAATTTCCAGTTGAAAACATTCAGTAGAAAAGAGCCAGAGACTGTAGCAGTTGTGACAGAGCATGGTTATAGTCTGAACCATAGAGAATTCCTCTAAGGCGATGAGAGTGTTATGAGCAAGCAGAGCACAGCAGCAGAAGCAAATCTGTAGGGTGAAACAGTTGCTGATGTGGACCTGAGAGCTACAGTACATGTTTTTTTAAAAAATAAACCAGCTCATTTCTTGCTCTAGTCTGGTGCCACAAACCAAACACACATTTGGAACAATTCAGGCTCACTGCTTCCAGTTTGGTTTTCAAAGGAACTCCACTCACACACTTCAATACCATCCCTCTATAGAAAACAAAAATACAAATAAGATGCAAAATCAGGACAGATGCTTCAAGAGTGTGACTCTAAACTAAAAGCAACACAGAAGAGCTCTCAGGTAGACTGAAAAGGAGGAAAACAGTAGGGTCTGGACGTAATACAGGTTGCAAGACAAAAGCAAATTTTCTCTTCCTCCCGCTTTCAACTTTTTCTGAAGGGAAGCATGAAAGAGACAAAGCATGACAAAAAAAGGTGGTAGCAGGAAGCCTTTGGGTGATAGGAAAAGGGAGATTTCCACCTGGGTTGCACCGGTCAGTCTAACCACACTGACAGCAACCCACTCAACAGAAAGTTGTACACATATGAAGGACTGGACAGAAAAAGCTCCCATGTTGGGTATCCCACTGGTATTCCTCCAACTAGAGTATTTGATCACTCTTGTTACAAGGTACCTTCATTTCCATAACTTAAAAAAGGGAACTTGTTTTAAAGAGATGAGACATGAGTCTTGTACCCACTGTACTTAAAAAATTCAGATATTTGCACAAGTAACATCTCAATTCCTTGAAGTCACAATCATAAGAGAACAAGAAAAATAAGTACATGCACATTCAGGTAATTGCAGAGAACCACTATCAGAAGAGGTGAAGTGAGATGCAATTTCCAAAGGGAAACAAGAAGTTTTCCTTACAGTCAATTCTTAACTTACCGATTTAGCTATTGTGCAATAAGGCACAATAATATGTATTGGCTGTGGTCAGGCAATGCAATACATTTTCTTTCAGATCATTCTGGAAAGTTAGAACATCACTAGCTAAACAGAGTCAATACAATTAGACACTTGGGCTCCATTAGTGACCTAATTTTTGTTAAATAAGAGTGTTGAAGTATTCATGTTCCCAGTAAATAAGGTATCAAAGGTGGCAACTACCAGAAAAAAATACCTAGTTTTTTTTTTTTAAGTTGTCTATACACAGATTTCTCAGACTTAATCAGTAAAGTAAAAATAAACAGTTTCTATGGAATTTTGTAAACTGAGACTGGGATTTTTATTAGAAAGCTACTAAAAATCAGTGAGCAAGTTCTTGTCCATAATCCGTTTGAACATTTAACATTGAGCTCATCAACAATAGCTGTAAAAATTCATTCATAGGCAGTCAAATGGCAATGCCAACTGCTGGAGAGTGCCCAAGAATATAACTTAACCTTCAGAATTAGCTCGTGATACAGCATTTTGCACACCTAAATATTCCCTGAAGGAAATTCAACCATATGACTATGGAACTATCAGAAAACCTTTACTGTCATTGAGACCAGATGGCTCTCCCACGCAATGCGCTGCAGAAAGACACAATACAGTGCACTTTCAGCACATTCTGTGTTTTCTGGGGGCTACTGATACCGCAGTACATTCCGGTAACTTCTTTCCAGGGAGAAGATACTAAAAGATTTCACATTTTCAAATGGTCACTTTAAAAGTTTTTGAACAGTATTCACCTAAGACAACACCCTCTCTGGCCACAACTCACGGTAAAGATCGGCATGCATGGATGAAAGTCAAGTCCGAAAGTCAAGTCCGGGAAATGATCTGATTCAAACTGGCTTTCCAGCAAGTCCTTGGGCAACTTGTTTCACAAGAAAATAAAGCTTGGAAGCAAAATTTGAATAGCAAAAGATAAGACAGAAAACCATTAAATAACAAAGGTTACTGTCAAAAAGGACATGGACAGTTGAACACAAGCCATGTGAAAAGGCAAAGGTTATTGTCTAGCGCAAGTTAGTTAACATAAAACTTACCAACTACTGAAGCTCCTCTTTCGGCAAAAGCCAGAGCATATGCTCTGCCCAAACCTAGTTTAAAAAAATAAAAGTAAAAAAAAAAAAGCTAACAAAAATAACTCATGAAAAAAAATGCACCAAATCAACACAAACACCTTGAAGGTACAAAGCAAAACACCATTTCCCCCAGGAGTTAAAAGTTTCACAAAAGTTCAAAACATAAACAAACAGATAAATTGCAGACAAACCTCCAGTGAAGAGGAAAAAAAATAAAATAAAAAAAAAGAATCTCCATGCTTACTCTTTGTTATTGCACGCAACAGAGCCATCAGGGAAAGCTGTACGCGGCTGAGTTTGAGCTTGTGACAGAAAAATAAGTTTGTGAGGCTGAAAGTTTAATGTCTTGATGTAATTTTGAAGGAGGGGATGTTTCAAGTTAATTAATTACATTCTAAGTGAATAAGATACTTCCCCGGTTAGTCTTTAAGATTTGGAGAAACTGAACAAAATTTAACTGTGACTGAAGATGTACTGGCAAAACCCCTCCAATTACTTGGATACAAACGAATCAGTACCACAGTTAATGGGATGCATTCACAGTTTACCCATCGTAACAGAAGACTGTCTTTTTTGCCTCCATACAAAAGCCAGACCCTTGCATCTTTGGCTTAGATTCTAGGTGTGTTATACATGAGTTATTTGTTACGACAAATGATTTGCAGAGATTATCCACTGTACCAGTCAAAAGTTATTGAAATCAATGATAATGATCCTTTTTTTCATTCCAAATGAAACTGAAATTTGAATGATTGGAAGGTGATCGGTCAGGAAGAAGTTTCTCAGAGTGCAAGAGTATCTCTTTGCCCCTCACCAAAACATTCAAAGCTAGCTCTCGAATAAAAAATGGGGAAAAAAAAATAAGAACTGTTTAGACTGTTTGGAAACACACTAATCTCAGACCACCAAATTGGAATTTTCCTTAATAATCCCATGAGCCTCTGCAGCGCAGAGTATCACATGTGAGGTGCGTATATGTCCACTGCCTGATGTAAGCCAAGCCCAAGAAAACTTTTTTGTTTTTAAAAGCCATACAACTGTGAAGTGCACAAAACCCAGACCATGTTATATGTGCCAGTAATCTCAATTAGAAAGCATGCTGAAGAATCAAAACTAATTGTAAAAAAAAAAAATAAATTAGCTTGAATTGCATAAACAATGACAATGCTGCGTGACGGACAGGAACAGTACTTCACAAGGGATTTGCCCAAAGTGAAAAGAAAACTACTGTATTCTTAGATGCCTGTGTATGTGAAAGCAGGTCTCACTTTAAAACCGATTAGTGATCCAGGTGTTTTAGAATAATTCCCAGCTCTGATCGGTTCACCAGCATCCAATTCAAAACTCAGTGTTGACAAACGTTGCTATTAGCAGTAAAGTCTAACTACAGTGCTGTAAACTAAATAAAAACAAAACAAGAACTAATCTGAAGTTAACAGGGCTTCCCTTTATCTTGGCTTAAATTTAATCAACCACTTACCAAAAACTATTGTGAACTTAAACATCCAAGGACGGTTTTCTCTGTTAACAAACCTTTTTTCAAGCAGCCTAATACTAGAAGTACAAGGGTCACTGTACCCACACCTATGACAAGCAATTTTTGATGCGTGCAGTGCTTTTTACAAGCTTTGTTACTCCAGAAGTGTCTTTGTTTTGCTATTACCTAAGGTCTTAACCTGTTCTTCAGTGAGACTTGTTATATAGGGAGAAGCACATAAATATAGGTCTGGTAGAAGCTGAAAAGCACTGTACAAAGATCTGGCCTCAGTTACTCTCAGGTTTGTCACCTTCAGGTGATGCGAGTGGACTGTTCAGTGCTTTCCACAAAATACCATATTCTTGGTCCTCCTCTGCAAGGTACATAACCTAGGCTCCCCGAATGACTCCTCTGGCTATGTGCAGCTCCACAAAAAAGGGCCAAACTTCACTGTGGAAAGGCAGAAGCTTCTTAGAGGATGGCAGAACAAGCTCTTTTAGCAGCTCATCACAACTACAAACTGCCTCCCTCTCGTCCACACTCACAGCTCATACCTTTGCTGGAAGTACCAGAGTAGGCAAAGGTCAAAGCACACGTTCAGAGGAAAAAGAAAAAAAAAAAAAAAAAAAGGGAAAACCAAACCAAAACAACCAACCGCACACCACAACAACAAATACAAAAAGTATTTCCTGGCAAAACCAAGCATTCCACTGCAGAACCACCTCCCCTGGAGAGGCCAGGCCCGCAGCCCACCAACAGCACAGGCCAGCCCTGCTGGTGGGAGAAACCTCTCCCCACCCTCCCAACTCTCGCTGCCCTCTCCCCGGTGCCTTCGGGCTGCCCCCAGGAGGAGGCCAGGGAAGGCGGCAGCAGGCCGGGGACTGCCGTCTGCAGCAGCCACGGCGCACGTCAAACCCTGCTGGCACAGCGCCGTGCCAGGCCACGCGGGTGACAAGCGTCAGGCACCAGGCACACGGCAGAACTGGAAGGACTCGGGATACCGAAACAGTGCGTGGCGCGGGACAGCCACTGCTGACCGGCGTGAAGCGGCGTTAGCTCCCCGGGTGCTTAAAGAACGGAAAGCAGCGCTACCGTGCTGGTTTTCGGCAGCACGGGGGCTCGGATTAAACCGCAGCAGCAGCCCCAGGGCCCTGCCCGGAACACGGCGGTAACCCCTGTACGGCCTTGACACCTGACAGGGCCGCCGCGGGGCCCGGCCTCCACCGCCGCCGCACCTCTCGCTTCTGCGGGAAAAAGAAAAAAAAAAAAAACAAACCAAACCAAACCAAACCGCTTCCACCGGAGGGCACCTGTCAGGGCGGCGGGCAGCGGCGGCTGCGGGGTGTCCGCCTCGCCCGGCCTCCCGCCGGAAGCCTCGCCACGGACCCGGCCGCCTCCTGAGAAGGACGAACCCCCCGCCACACCGCACCCCGGGACGGGACGCCGCTCACCTCCTCCGGCGCCGGTCACCAGCACCACACGCCCGTCAAACCTCAGCCCCGCCGCCATGGCGCAGCCCCACCGCCCTGCGCTCGACTGCGCTGTCCCCGGCCCGGCGCCGGGGGAGGGCGGCTGCGGCGCGGGGGCCCGGCGGCGCCGAGCTGAGGGCGGGCGGGGGGGCTGCGGCCCCGGGGCCGGGGTGGGCGGCTGGCCCCGGGCGTCAGCGCCGCCCGCTCGCTCGGTTGCCATCGCTCTACAGGCGAGCCGAGCCGCGCCGCTTGTGAAACGCAGGAGCTTCTAACAGGCGAGCTTGCCTGTCCTGCTCCAGCTTCGGGCTGCCCGCGTGTAGGCGTCACGCCTCCGTTTAAAGTTAATCCTTATTTGCATCGTTTATATTAAACTTACGGTTTATGTTGTCTTATTTTTTGCTTTGTTTACTATTTCCCAATCCAAATCACGGCTTTCAGCCCCCGCATCGCTGGTTGCGGGCGTTCTTCGGATCCAACAACCGATGTGAGATAGGCGGCCGTGTTTCCCCCCCCCGCCCCGGCCCTGCCCCTGCCGGCCGGGAGGGCGGCGCTCGCTGGCTGCGCCCGGGGGCCGCAGGGGCCCCTGCCAGGAGGAGAGGCCGGGGTCGCCCTGTGGCGGGCACAGCCGTTTCCCGCCGGCTCCAGCGGAGCGCGGCTGAGCCCCGCAGCCAAGATGGTGGTGCCCCTGCGAGGACGTATTTAAGGAGGTGTACACGGCACGGCAGCTGTGGGAGAGAGGAGTGAGAACAGAGGGGAGCAGCCCTGCAGCCCCCCAGGCCGGTGCAGCAGGAGGGGCTCCAGGCGCCGGAGCAGAGATTCCCCTCAGCCCCTGGTGCAGCCCCTGGTGGGGCAGGCTGTGCCCCTGCAGCCCGGGGAGGCCCACGGGGGAGCAGATCCCCACCTGCAGCCCGGGGAGGCCCAGGGGGAAGCAGGTTTGCTGGCAGGAGCTGTGACCCCGTGGGGGACCCACACTGAGGCAGTCTGTCCCTGAAGCACTGTGCCCCGTGGAGAGGACCCACACTGGAGCAGAGCTTGAAGCGTGGGAGTCACCCCACGCTGAGGCAGTGTGAGGGGGAAAGAGTAGCAGAGGTGATTGTATTTTGTGGAACCAGCCGGTGAACGTGCAGGTCGAGGGAGGTGATTCTGCCCCCCTACTCTGCTCTGGTGAGACCTCACCTGGAGCCCTGCGTCCAGCTCTGGAGCCCTCAGCACAAGAAGGACATGGAACTGTTGGAGCGGGTCCAGAGGAGGGCCACAAAAATGATCCGAGAGCTGGAGCACCTCTCCTGTGAGGACAGGCTGAGAGAGTTGGGGTTGTTCAGCCTGGAGAAGAGAAGGCTGCGGGGAGACCTGATTGCGGCCTTTCAGTACTTAAAGGGGGCCTATAGGAAAGATGGAGAAATTTTTTTTAGTAGGGCCAGCTGTGACAGGACAAGGGGTAATGGTTTTAAACTGAAGCAGGGTAGGTTTAGACTGGATATAAGGAAGAAATTCTTTACAATGAGGGCAGTGAAACACTGGAACGGGTTGCCCAGAGAGGTAGTGGAGGCCCCATCCCTGGAAGCATTCAAGGCCAGGTTGGATGGGGCTCTGAGCAACCTGATCTGGTTAGCGGTGTCCCTGCTCACTGCAGGGGGCTTGGACTAGATGACCTCTAGGGGTCCCTTTCAACCCCAAACGTTCTATGACTCTGTGATCCTGTGATTCAGGCATGGTGTAGCCTGAGATGGTGTCATTCAGAACGTAATTGTACTGGAGTTTGATCAGGCCACCACTCTGGATTGCAGCAGTAGATCTAGTTAGGACTTCCCAGTATTACCCACCCAACGCAAGTGATACAAACTTTATCTGAACTATAGTCATGGAGCCATTCTGTCTCACTTGCTCACTCTCCCAGCTGACTGCGAGCACCATATGCCTGAGCCTCTGGGAGCTGTAAACTCCCTGCTTCTTTGCATTGTCCATCTTAAATCTAGGAGGTGCTCAGGGAACAGAGGAGGGTGTGAGGAGTGCCCAGAATTCAGAGCAGCTGGCTAGCTTAGTTTGTTGGGGAAACCATCCACATACCCCTGCACAGGTGAACTTTAATTCATTATTAGCCTTTCTTGTACAGTTTGTAAAGTTTGGACTATTTCTGGAGCAAGTAGGAAGAAAAATTGGTTTTGCTGCAGGTTATCTCCTTGGCTGTTACCGCTTCACTGTCTACACTGAAGAGAGGTGATAGTTACCTGAGTGATAGCTATTTGGAGACCTTCAAACTAGACTACATTAGCACTTTTGACCTCAAGTAGTCTGTAACGTTCACTCCTTTAGAAGTGTTAGGAATAGAGATGTACTGCCTGTGATTTTATTGCCACTCAGTTCAGTTTGAACGGAGAAATTGCATTGAATACTATAATTGCAATTTTCAGTTTGGGCACTAGAGGGAGCATTGTGCCACAGTAAAACTGAACTTTACTACATTTACAGATACCACACCGCAAGTAATGAAATTCTTGTATGACAAACCTGAAAAAGGCTTATGCACAAATTGAGTCAAAGGGATACTGCTTTTAATACACACTGCTTTTACTTAGCCAATAGATTCACTGGCGTGGTGGCATTCTTCTGGCTGTTATGTGTATATGCACTGGAAACTACCAAAAAAAATTGTTCTGGAGGCAGGTAAGGGAAGACAGGACAGATAAATAGTCTATAAAAAATCACAAGTTTTCAGTGTGGGAAATACTGTTGAATGGGCCTTGTTGCCAAGAAGGCCAATGGTATTCTGGGGTGTATTAAGAGGAGTGTGGCCAGCAGGTTGAGGGAGGTTCTCCTCCCCCTCTACTCTGCCCTGGTGAGACCCCACCTGGAGGACTGTGTCCAGCTCTGGGCTCCACAGTTCAAGAAAGATGAGGAACTCCTAGAGAGAGTCCAGAGGAGAGCAACAAGGATGATAAAGGGACTGGAGCATCTCCCCTATGAGGAAAGGCTGAGAGAGTTGGGCTTGTTCAGCCTGGAGAAGAGAAGACTGAGAGGGGACCTCAGCAACACATACAAATATCTTAAGGGTGGATGTCACAACGACAGAGCCAGACTCTTTGCAGTGGTGCTCAGCAACAGGACAAGGGGCAATGGGCACAAACTGAAACATAAGAGGTTTCAGTTGACTATGAAGAAAAACTTCTTGACTTTGAGGGTGACAGAGCACTGGCACAGGCTGCCCAGGGGGGCTGTGGAGTCTCCTCTGGAGATATTCAAAGCCCACCTGGACAAAGTCCTGTGTAACATGCTCTAGGAGAACTTGCTTTAGCAGAAGGGTTGGACTAGATTATCTCCCGAGGTCCCTTCCAACCCTTGCGATTCTGTGATTCTGTGATTCTGTGTGCATAGAAACAACCCCTCGCACTGGCTGTGTGTTATTCTGGCACTGTATTAATCAGTACAAAATACCCTCAACAAGTAATTATGCTTCCGAAGTTTGCCTATTTCCTTTGAGTGCAGCTCAACACAAGAACAAATTTCCCAGCAGTGAGAGGCCCGGTGGAGTTGACTGCGTACTACAGAGAGAACATCGCTGATGGCGATTTGCCTGCGCGGCGGGCGGCGGCAGGAGGAAGCTGTGTCGTGGGAGGGCACAGCTGTGAGTCACTTGGTGATTGCTCTTCCTGAGGAAGTAACAGGTTGAGCTCATAACGGCCGGTGAGTTTTGGTTCAGCCTCAACGCTCAATATTTCGTTTGTTGTTGCTACACTGTGGGATTGGGCTCCCACCTGGGAGAAGAGGGGGAGGGTCTCCAGGACAAGAGCTGTGCTGGCTGCTGCGAGAGCCGCCTGGCTGGCCCCACAACACGACCATGACAGGCAGTGTACATGTAATGGCACGGTGCACAGAAGAGAGCCTCGCACCGGTGCAGTGTATAGCCAGTGTGCTATCTGCTAAGTGTTGTGTTCCCTTATTCGCTCCCATGCATTTATTAGGGGGTTATGGGCTTGTTTCTGTGCTGTCCCATAAGCTTAGGGTGTAATTTGTTAAGGTAGGGATTGTGTGCATGAATGATGGACCATTCAAGGAATGGACTCTACTCCTGAATTTGCCTGGAAGACAGTGGTTGCATGCCCCAAGCAAGATCAGACCCTGAGGTACTTCTATAGAATAATTTGTTCTTTAGGTAGCTAACACACAGGCCTTGTTAACAAGTTGGGATCTTTTATAGCTTCCTCATTTTGGCACATAGGCTGGGATTAGAATCAGCAGCGAGCTTATGCTTCAAAACAATAAATAAAATTGGATTTCCTGAACAGATTTTTCTTCTGGAAAGCACAACAGAAATTGCACTGGAGTAAAAGTACGTCACTTTTATATTTATGTTTTTAAAGTGAAACCTGTCTGTATTGAAAAGATCCAAAATACAAAGAACCACTTGGAGTGGAAAGGGGTTTCATGGGTTCCCTTAACAGTCGGAAGTGATTTGCTCCAAAAGTCATAAAGCTGTCAGAAAATACTTGCATCAGTCTGAAACAAGGAATGAGGGCAAAACACTACCACTGTTAACCAAAGCGGGGTGACATTAGGTAGAAACTCAAATGGAGTAGGTGTAAAGCCATTAATCAATACCAGGTGTCAAATGGAGTTTTGAATGAGTGAGCCATAGTGGGAGATTAATAGCAGGATATCCAGATTCCAAACTCAGCCAGACAGGGTTTAAAGTGGTTGAAACTGGTAACGAAACAAGTGAGTCAAAAAGGAAAAGTAAATCTACTTTATTTTGTCTCTTAGTGTTCACTGTGAACTGACATCTATTTATCATTAACTCTTTTACTGACATAGTAGGCTTTTTACCCCAGGAAAAAACATGCCAAAACTCCCAAGCAGTTCCCTGAGTATGATTGGGGTTTTTTTTTCCTATTATGCTTCACTGCCGGGAGCAGGTAAGTTCTTTTCTAAACAGTGAATTTTCATGTTGTGCACTAAACCAAATTAGGTGTGTTCTGAAGTAATTCTTTTGACTGACAGGTTAGATAATTGGGGAGTTTTTTTGGCTTTGTCTGTTTTATAAACTTGGGGTTGCATGTGTTGTGCATACTGAAGGAGTCTTAATCCACTGAAAATGTTTTCTACCATCTGCTGCTGTAGACTGTGAACACCTTTGAACCTTCTATTCAGGGGAAATAAAAAAATTGACTGACTTACCTTTACTCTGTATTTTTTTGATATTGCTAAAAGATCTGTTTGGATCATAAGGCTCATTTTTAGTTACTTTATTTGCTTTCTAAATGGTTTTGCCCATGGAGATTTGTAGAAGCCTGTTCACTGGGAACAAAGATTTTTCTACAACCATGAGTGAAAGGGACAACCAGATGTTTCTTGCCATGACCAACAACTAGATACAGGGTCCATTTTAAAAACTGTGGCACCCTTCACTGAACACTACAAAAAAAAATGGCCTACAACAGATGGTACCTCCCCACAGCCTTAGTGCTGTAGAAGTCCCTGGAGTTTTGAAGACAGACGTTTTCTGCCGTGACAAATGAGGCCTCACTTGCAGCCAGGTCATTGTCCCCATTTCTCCTCTCTCTCTGCAGCCATCCTCTGGCTGCCACTGCAGAGAGGTCATTGAGCTGGTCACAAATGTTCATCTCATATAAACCAACTGTATGTCCCAGCTCACCCTACTAATTACTCTCTCAGTAAAAGTGGTGAGAGAAAAACTACGTATTTTTATTAGGTATACAATTTTATGTGACACAACCCCCCGCTGAGGAATTCTTCATAGCTAGCATATTGTGTTTCTATTGATTCTTTTCACCTGCAGGAACAGCAGATAGTATTATTTCCATTCTAACTCGCATTCTCTTGTGTTAATTTTTCTGTGACCCTACAGCAGTTAGTGTTTTTTTTCTTGCCATTGAATCCATTGTTTGTCACCCTCAGAACCTGAAAAGCAGCTGTCCTGATGTGATGTTGAGGAACAGCCTACTGTGTAATTAAGACTGGATATACTCCTATGAACCAACTGCAGATGTAAATGCAAACATTTTTCTAGCTCTTGTCAACAACCCACATCACAGGAGGCCTTACGTCCCTGTTTTGGCAAGAAACGTTCATTTTGGCATTTGTCGCACATACCACTCAATGAAGTGGAAAATCCGTGCTGGGGGCACAAGCAGAGCGCAATGGAAGCTCTCCATTTGATTCCATCACAGACTCATGGTTTAAGGGAGACTGAAACCCTGGGTCAATCAGGGCTTGGTGGACTGCTGAGCTGGTATGTAATAACACATCAGTAGAACAAACTCATCCAGCAGAAACTAGTTGCTTGTGCACATCTACAGCTTTGAAAATACACCCTGTGGAGAGATGTAAGGGGGGGGTGCCAGCAAAAGGTTATGGTGTTGCTCCTGTAACACAACCACTCCATTTCATCTTAAATGATTCTTCATGAAAAATCCATTAACTTGATCTGTTTGAAGGCAAAAAAAAGGAGAGTAAAAACTACATGGACTTAAACCAAGAGGTAAAAAAGACTAGCAAATAACCGTATGTCGCATTCTGTGGAAATCCGATGCATATTGGCACTACTACCAAGTTACGGGTAAATAGAATCTACAGATGAGCTGAGTCTTGACTGAATAGATGGAAGACTTGAAATGCCTCCTGAGGAAACTGATTCAGTGCAGTTGCTTCCTGGGTTAATGGCCATATTGAGCTTTAGAACAGCCAAAAATTCCAAGAGGCTCTGCTCTTGGAATAAATCCAGGCATAAACAGAAAATGTGCACAAAAGATAAACTACTTTTAAGCTGTGCCTCCTAAAATGGCCTCTTCTCTCAAGCTGCCACCAAGTACATTCTAGAGTTCTTAATCCCAATGTTGTTACAGCTTTGTGCACAGCAGCACACGTATATTCATTCCCCCTGGATAAACAGCAGACTGCCCGTTGTCTCTCAGAAATACCCACTCTGCCAGCTTCCATCCCAACCAGCCCAAAAATGCAAATTAAAGTTGAACATCACAGGTTCGGACTGACCATATTCTGTGGTGAGAATTCCTCCCCAACCTGCAGGAAAGAGCAATTTTAGTCAAGACTACATGTAGTATGGAATAGCCCACTAATGGAGAAGCAAGACAGATAGACAGAGAACAGCCAGTCAACTAAGTAACAACATAAAGATGTTTTTCTTTAGTAGCTTATACCCCTCTTCAGCTCTTGCTTTGCTCATCAGGAATGAGGTGGGAAGTTCCCCAGCCAAGGTTCTCCCAGCTCCAAACAGTAGCAAAGTCCAGTTTTCATTGATAAAGTTTTGTAAAGGGCCTCCTTCCCTGCTGCCATATTTTGTAGCACGAGCTACACGGTTCCAGTTTTGGGTTAGACTGTAGATGGCAGTGTCACAGGATACTGGAACTGTAAGCTTAAACGTATTGTCTTACTTAACCAAAGTCAAATGCCTGTGCTTATGGTAGGCAGTAGACCTTATCACAGTGACGATAGCACAGCAAACTTAATGAGATCTTTGCCTGATCACAGCCCTTTCTCCCAGAAAAGTGCTGAGCTTTCCTTTCCACTTTTCCCCAATAGTTTCTCATATGATGGCACCACAAATGTACTTTGGGGAGTGTCCGTACCATTGAAATCAAGTTAAGCAGCCTATAACTGAGATAGCTTTTCAGCTGGGCAGAGACTCACTTTAGTTCCAAGGATGAGATCATTTTTCTGTTGCTGAATTATCAAGATCCTCGAGATATGGAACCAGCTTTCTTGAAAGTAACAGGTGATCTCATGTTATGTCCCAGAACCAATGCACCTATTGCCCCCGCCCCTCCCTGCCCCCCGCCCCCAGCTCAAAGCACTGCCTCAGTCTGGTTTATTTCTGCAATCTCTTAGCAGGCCTAGCAGATGATACACAGCTGTAGGTCTTGACTCTCCACAAAATAAAACCAACAAACAAAGCAAAAAACCACAGTATCCCAAGTCCAGTCAGTGAAGTAAACTGAAAGCATCAGCCAAGTGCTTCTGGAATGGAGAAAGGCTGTCCTTCCATGCCACAGGAACCCTTAATTAACAGTAGTCTATCAACAGCCAGGGGACTTTCACCTCAGGACCCAAGCCAAACCCAGCTACTGAAATAGATTCCTCAAATGCAAAGAGACTAAATTCTGCTCAAGAAAACCAAGTATTTTTTCAATACTGTTCCATAATGGGGTAGAACTGGTGCCTTGCTGTTCCCATGCAAGGAAAGAAAGGTTGGTGGTATATGAGCCTTATGTGGGCTGATTTATTCCATCTGCACCATCATACTCTCTGTATTAAAAAAAAAACAACAAACCCTACAAATTAAATGTAACAATATTTTTCACCCACTATTAGCTGTGGCCTGGCCAGAGCAATCAACACTAAATGAATTCTGAATTCATAATGTCCCACAAAGGGTGTTGCAAATGAAGAGCTCCAAATTGCCATGTTTAAAGACCAGTGGGGCTGATACTCTGAAAAGCTGCCAGCAGGAACTGGAAAACAATGGGGTGAAAAGACAACAATTTTCTTGTGGAACAAGCTGCATTTATCAAAACCTTCAGAATTATATCCACCAAGAAGTTTGTTTATAGCACACAAAATACCCATCTGTAGAAAAAACCACAGTATCTAGGAAGATAGTTTAGGTCATATTTATGTGCATTAATAAAAGCACGTTTAAACCCCAAATATTTAATACAAACTGAAGTAGGAATTAATTTGTCATGAAGCCAATGGGAGGCATGGTTTTAAAATCCAGTGTTAAGATTCTTAGAGTAGAAAGTGGAAGGTCTTACATGTGATGGTAGAAGTAATTTATATCTAAATCCCAGTAACTGTAGGAAGCTCCACCTTTGTCCTCCACCTACCACACCAAGACTTTCCCACAGGGGAGAAAATCGCAAAACAAATCGCAAACAGGTTTTGGTTGCTTGGGAAAGCTGGGCAAGTAACATACCTCCTTAATTCCATTATTCTTAATCGTTATAGTCTGCTGCTTTGCTTGATACTGTGTAATTATGGGACATCCCAAAGCTACGAACTGCCTCTTTTCAATTTGCTCCCTAATAGAAAGAAATGTCATAAGGGATGTTTCTCCGGAAACTGGTGGAGTGATGGCAAGTAGAAATTTACCGGTTGTTAGAAGTTATACTAAAGTTCCTGTATTTCCCAAACTCACAAGCAAGAAGTGCGTATTGATTCAGGAATGTCCTATCCGTAAATACCAGCTTTAAAATGGAAACCAGAACTCTACTGCATGCTAAATAAAGAGAGGTCACTTCAGTAGTTTGTGGTCTAAACATTAAGAAATCTTGTTTTGTAATAGAGACCAAGCAATACTGTAACACAGAGAGCTCTTAGACGTAGCCTGTAAGGAGATACTACTCCTTTATTTTCAAAGAGGGAATAAATCATATGGTAACCTAAAATATGTAACACTATGGGTATGAATGTCAAAGTTTCAGTATAATTTCAGCTGCAGTATGCAAACCTCATCACCAAGAGATTAGTAATTTACTATGGATTTGTTTTTTAGAACTTCTTTGTAAGAACAAATGCAAGTTATTTTTAACAAATTGGAAATAACAACTACATTACTTAGTCTTTCTGAGTAGTAGCCACAGTATGGTGTTGGGTAGCATTTTTTTTTTTAAGATAGATAGGAAGCTTTCCTCTCCCAAAAGAAGTTTAGTTTATGTACAAATCGTAAAAATACAATATTACGGAACTTTTCTGGACAACTGTAATCTCATTTGACAGTTCTTTTATCCAGAGCACAGATGTTTGCCACTTAACATGAATGTTGGCTGACCTGCCCAAATCTCAATGAAAAACAGTTGTAACAAGAAGGTTTTTCTGCAAATGGTTATGCAAACGGGAATCTTCATTTTATGGTCATGCTTAAAGTATACTCTGTAATGCATTCAAAAGCACTTTTTTAAAGGCTCAGAAGTATGTGCACTGAAATCACACCTAAATACTGATGAGGGTACAGATTATATCTGAAATAGTATTAACAACTAAATCAAGATGTTAGATTTTTTTTTTTTTCAGATTACCAACTACACTGCTAAGGAAACAGGAAACTGATGTTTAGCTCTGTTTTTTTCATTAAGTGGGTAACATATTCTATGGACTGTTCTCCTTAGATGCATACACAATGTTATATAATCTTGGGGCAAAAATGGTAGGGAGGGAATAGACACGTCTGAAGAGGAGTTCTGCTGCTTGGAAGGGCAGGAAAAGCATGTAAGGCCAAAGGAAAGCTATGGTAGCAGGTCACCAGATGGTGGAGGCTCATCAGAGAGAGATCATCTAAGCCAGTACAATGTGCAGCTCATCTGTCCTCCTCGTAACACTGTCGCTGAAGCCAACTGGCATCAAAAACAGTTTGCTCCTTCCTTGAGACAACACAGTCTTTTTAGGGAGAGATGTGAGAAAGCAATTGGCCATCTCCTCATTCCTTTATTTTACAGGAATTTGCTTTATGGGTGGGGTTCAATCTTTTTTTAGAAGAGACATGATTTGGTATTTTCCTAAAGAATAAAAAAACCAAATCCACACCAGTTGCTGAAGAATTCCAGACTCCTGTTAATCTCTGTACCTTCTAAATGGAGATAAGTCTCAAGAGAGCTTAAGGACAAGAATAAGGCTTGTAACTTACCCAATCATGTCTTTTTGTTTGCCTATGCATACACACACATGCATACAAACATAATTAAGGGGTACCCAAAAGTTCTAGTGAATCCCTTTTAAGGTGGCGCACACAGAATGGCCGTGATAACATCCCTGTATCTTGTTTTCTTTGGATGGCTGAGATGATAGTGTGATGCGTCTTGCAAAAGGTATTCAAAGTCTGACTTGCCACTTTTTCAACTCCTCTAGAAGGCTGTAACATCAGTTTTAACTTCCACTACTTCACCAACATACATCTGGATGGCACTGGGCACTACATATTAACTCATAGAATCATAGAATGTTTTGGGTTGGAAGGGACCCCTAGAGGTCATCTAGTCCAACCCCCTGCTATTAACTAAGCATTAAGAGGACGTTACAAATATGAAACACCTAAGATACTGAGATTTAAAAGCCTGTTGTAAAATGAATCCATGATGACTGGATTTTAATATATCAATAGTTTTGCCCTATTAAAACAAAGCATTACATCAGTTCTATAGCACTGAATAATGGCATTATCCCACCTATAATTAAATGGTACTACTGTAACCTTTTTTCTCTCAAGTTTCTGCTGTAGGGTCAATGCTTTAATATGATAACAAGTGTATCACAAGGAAAAATGCTATCAATTTATTTCTGAATTTTGATACTAAAGACCCTATTTGTGTATGCTGCAGGAAGACAAATTGCAAAATTATACAGCTTGAGTGTTATGTTGTGTTATTTATAAAGGTAGGTCTTTGGAAAAGCAATTGTTTTCTTTCATCATTACAGAAGTCACTTCTTTATAACTGAAAATGAATGCCAGACAAGAGCTATTGTTACAGCATCTCAGAAGAATGTAACTAGATTGTGAGCTAAATATAACTCCTCCTAGCTGTCAAGTTTCTATGCTTATATCAAATCTCCATGAGCAATTCTTGCTTTTTCTAAAAAGTATATGGCCAGATAATGCAACTGTATTACTGAAAATAAACATAGTTTGACTACAATATGGCTCATATACATGTAAATAGGTGTTCTTTAACAATGTACAAAGACCATTTTTTGCCCCAGAAAAAATTCAAATTTGAGCAGTCAAAATACTCTGGGTCACGGCTAAAGAGAATCTTCCATGGTTTACACAGCACATGCGTATATGGTGCGTGGTTCTGAACAAGGTACTGTCCTGTCCTCCTTTCGCTGACTTACCATGTATTATAAACAATGCTATTGTGGAGAATCAGAACATGATTTAGAAATAGGATTTGTAAAGAAAACAGTTTCAACTTCTAGAAGTCAAGTTCCTTTCTATTCTTAACTCAGAGAGAAGAACTGGGAAAGAAAACAAATAGCTTTCTCCTAGGCGGGAAAAGGAATAGGCAGAGAAAACACATCAGAAACTACACTCTTTACAATTTGTGGGATTTTCCTCGTGATGTTGCATTCCTGTACATGCCTTCTGATGGACAAAAGTACAATGTATTTACTGTTTAAGTAAAACATGGGATCTTAAATGATATTCCTTCAGATGTCAAGCTAATAAATCTATTTCTTGGCAAATTCTGGTGCGCTACATCAGTTCCTAGTTGTTCCAGCCTACTAGTACATGTATCTCTGCTAGACACTAGTGGCTTGCATAAAATGACTTCACACTTTGAACACACATTTCTCTGTCATATTTCAGAATATTCAGAGCCTAGTGACCAAAAAAAACATGAATAAAAGTAAATTTTCTCTCTTAAAAATCACAAGCAATGCTGAAGCCGTATGTCAGAGGCTGTGATGCTTTCTTTGCCGGCACAGGCCAAGTTTGCTCTGTGTAATTTAAAATCCAACAAGCGAAAAGAAAAGGCATGAAAAGTTCAGAGTGCAAATATTCTTTGGTTTACTTATGAAAACAAAAGGACACAGCAAACAGCAAAACCACTGGCAATTAAATAAACAGCAAATTCTTTATATGCATCCTAACAAAAAAGTCTTCAGGTGTTTGAAATGTATTAACTTTATGCTTTTCAGTACATTACAGTGTCTAGAAAGTCACATTTTTTTTTTATCCCCAAAAGGCAAAGCAGGTAGAAGATGGGTGAGAAAAAGAAGGATGAAAAGGGTAGGAGGAAAGCCAAGAAGAAAAAAAAAAATTATTCAAAATGCCATTTTTCCATTAGTTAAATAGTATGTAACGCAATGATAAAACTAATTTCTGTCTCTAGTTTCGTTGTACACAAAGAAATTGGCTTGGAATTTATTTTCAGATGATTTTCTGAATTTGCATCATCATACACATCAGCCTAGTGTATAAAGTATACTGACTCACACCTTTTACAAAAGAATTATGACCTATTAGCAGGATTCTAAGTATCTCAAGGAATTCCTCAAGGTAAGTCACTGTGTTTTAACTTGTCATAGGCAGAGTCAAAATTATTCACCGCAAGTGTCTTCTAGGGAATACTTTTCCCCAGTTAGGCTATTTTACTGTAGCTTATTCCTCAAGTAATCCCCATATAATCAAAGGAAGCAAGCATCTGTGCAGGTCTATAAGGATGTGTATTTGGTAGCCTTGCAGACAGGAAGTTTTCACCACTGAGCTGGAAATGAACAAGCCCGTTAAGACTCCACCTGACAGCATCACTGTTATTATTTAAAACTGAATACTTGGTAAGGGCAAAACTAGGAAGCTGTGATCTGTGCAGAGAGCATTAAAGACTATAAATGAATCAAATATATATTTTACGAATAATTAAAAGAAATTATAGAGTGTACCATCACCATGATAGCCTGTTACTAACATTACTGGACTCTGATAGTTTAGAAATGATTCTGTAAATGTATGAAAGATTTGGATTGTCTGACAGCATTTTATTTTGTTTTGTCTATCTATCTTGCAAGACTCTTACTCTACTTGGACTGTTCTGTTTTATTGTCTTTATCCAGCTGTTTCTGTAGGCAAAGCACAGTAAAAAAAGTCATGTGCAGTCTTTCTTCCAGATGGACTGTGAATAGCAACAGGTAGCTCATAATAACGAATCAATTTAATAAAGATATTTTGGAAATATTTTTCATAATGTAAAAAAAACCTTTTTGCATGCTCCCTTATTCCTTCATAAATCATCAGTGTTCCATCTACAAATAATGCATAGGCAGTCTACTTTAATACAATTACTTATATGTTCCCCTCATCTAGCATTTTGTTGACACCATCACAAAGTTTCTGCAAATGGAGTTTATAAGGTCCAAAGGGATTGTACAAGGCAGCCAAAAATTCACAATCAGAGAAGTGATCAAACACATTGTTGACACGTCCATGTGACTTTGCAGTTAGGTGACGCTGAATGATTTCATGAAGTAGCTCTCTACAATCGTTTAACAGTTTGGACAAAAAATTCCTGTCAAAGGTATAATCCACCTGATGGAAACTGACCACGGTCTTAGCCAGCTGATGAACTTTCTTCTTGAATTTCTCCATCAGTGCTAGTTCATCCTGATTAAACTGGTTGTTCCTGTAGAGAATTGCCAATTTGAGGACTATTTTAATGAGGTTTTTGATTATCTTCTCTGCTTCCTTTTTGCTTTGTGTATATTCCTTCGTCACTCTGTAGAGCTCATCTAAAACATCACTGCTTGTATCGTCGATCAAAGTAGTTGCTATTGATTTGGACACCATTTTTCCAAGGATCTTCTTCTGGGCCTGAATGGCCAGACTTTTGGAGTTGAAGACATCTGTGGCCACTAGGAGGAAAAAAAAACCAACAAAAAAGTATGCAGTCAACACTTTGCAAGAGACATACTATGGGCAGTAAGTTGAGGAATATTTCCATGTCTATCCATTCATGTTAGTCCTGCTAACTGCAACAAAAATAATGCGAACTTATGTACGTAGTAGCCGAGGTTTATATTCTTTTACAGAGGTTTATATTCTTTTAGACTGTTTTACTTTTGAGAAAACACAAAATGAGACAGAACTTCCTCAAAAATGTTTTAAAATATCTATCTATAGATGGATTGATGGGATTTCAAACTGCGGCAATAAATCTGCCCTACTTGATCAGATAAGTTGTATGTCTGATCTGATTCTCATATTCATAATGAAATCTGAAACCATGACTATCCCGATGTGATGACAATTACCACTGCTGCTCAATTAGAGACAGCAATTCAGTGAACTGACTACTGTAAAACTTTTTCCTGCTTAACATTTAACATGATCCTACACGTTGTACTTTTTTATATATATTACATATATATATACACACACACGTATAAAAATAAAATACAAACACAAAAATCCTTTGTCAGCCATCAATACTGAGATTATCTGGGTGAAATGTGAAGATGCTAGTTTTCAGAAGGAAAGCAAATACAGATCAACACTTTTATGTCTTATACTTAATGCAGAAATAGCCAAAAATGAACAGCTTAGGGATTGCCACAACCTTATAGAGAGATCCTTCTGTGACCAGTAAAGTAGATCCCAGAACAGACTTCCATCTCCAAAACTCTGCTTGCTCGCACCAGTATACCCAATGACTGCATTGTAATTTCTTCAAACCTTAAATACCCCAAACATTCTTCCAGAGACTTGTTTTGCGGAACATTACTGCTCATGTTCTATTGCCAGTGACAGTTATTCACAGCACATTCCCTTTGCAGCACCTTCTCCACTAAGTCACACGTGAATTCATATTTCCAGGTGGAACAGCCTGGGGGATGGCTGCCTTTATGCTGCAGCTTTCCTGGAGTCTCAGAGAGGCTGAAGGAAAGCTTCATCTGTTTACATTTACTTCACATATGGAAGGTTTGCTTTGCAAACACAGGGCCTGGAAACTTTCTTTTTTTTTTTTCTTCTTTTAATGAAAACTTAAAACTCTGCAGATGCCAAAATGTAAGTCCCTGAATTTGGAAAAGGTTTGCTCTTAACTGTTTGCATTTGGGCAGCTGGGTGTGTTCAGACACAGGGTGCCTCTGGAGTTCCAGCAAATAGAAGGAACTTGTCCTTCAAGACACGTGAGACATAAATCTGTATTTTTTCTTCAACCATACCTTTGAGAAACTTAGTAACAAGCTCCTTTTTTGTCATCTTGGAAACCTTCAAGCAGGTTTGTTTCTTAAGACTTTCAGTACATACCAGTATATTGTTTTGAAGCACGAAGCGTTTGAGCGCATTTTTTAAAATCTTTACTACATGAAGACACTTAAAAACCAAAGAACCCCTTGTTAACCATCTTGGGCAAAGCACTCAAGATCACAAGACAAACACATTTCTCAACCACAAAGATAAAGGAAGATATTAAAGATGCTAAGCAGTCAATCTGAACTGAAAATATTTTATTCACTTCTTGTGTTTTTAAATACAAAACTGCAATGGTTACTATTCAAATAAAACTAATCGGAGTATTTCAAAGGGTGGCCAAATATTAGAACTCAGCAGCCAATGCTTGACAAAGATCTACAGATGAATGACATATCAATTGCTCTTCCATAACTTTTATTTCTTAAAGCCTTCCAATTTACTAATTGCTCATGGTGTCTTCTTCCCAACACTCCACAAAGACATATAGATGTTCACCCTCATAGCCGTTGCTGTTTCAAAATATATTCTATAAATTTGCGCTGAACACCTCCCCCACCCCCAAGACAATACAGATGTATTTTTGAATGTTGTTTCCCAGGAGGCTTATAAAGTATTCTTATAAAATGCTAACTATATTACACAGAGTGCCCCACTGCAATTGAACAGAAATCCATGCAACCTGCCTCCAGCAAGTCACACGCTCAGGTACGGGTCTAACAATTTACATGTAACAGCCTACAAAGTATCAACTCTGAGAAACTGAAAACATGGCAGTTTTCTGAAAATTTTAGTTTTTCAACCAAAAAACCCTTACATTATGTAATTTAACATTCAACAAAGAGGAGCTCGTTATGTAATTACCATGGCTAAGCAAAAGAGTAATTGCTCACTTACAAGAGGTGTTACACTCTTGATGGCGTCTCTCTAAAAACCATCCACAAATTTTTGCACAACCCAGCACGGCCTATTCTCTATCTACTTTGCAACACACCAGAAGCCAGCTTCATTTTCCCTATGTTATTACATGGGTTCTAATTTACTTGCTAACTACGTAAATTTTGTACTTTAGTATTTCAGTCAGTCCAAAAAGGAACTTGCAAACTGTTTGCATTTTATAAGCAGAATTTCTCCTCTTTACTGATGGCAGAAAGACCTAAAATATATTTCACAACCAATTGCTTAAATAAAACCGAATTTAAGCAGTAAGATCATAGAGCTCCTTCGGACCAAAAATACATATGTCCTTAAAAACCAGTAAAATTATTACTTACTTGTTCATCAAACGGAATTGGAATTGTTAATGCTGACAGCAGAAGAGGCAAAATACCTGAGGCGAAGACTGGCCTGAGGCTTATTTACTCCGCTAAATCCAGTACACACTTTTATCACGCGCTTTGAAACGCTGTCAGAAGCTCTCACAGAGTGAACGTGGGTTGCTCCCCCTCACCATAACAGCAGCTCTTCTCAGCTACCTTTCTCTCCTGCCTGCAGTGCTTCATTTTGCTTTGGCACCTCAGAATGCAAAAATACATTGCAGAGGTTTCACTTCCTTGAAAAGAGAGCTGAAATGAAATCGCACTGCTGAGCCAGCACTGCAACACCAATAGCTGTTACCGCTAACTGACAACCGGGACAATTAGCAGAAAGGGAGGGAGCAGAAAGGTCCTGTGACTCAAATGGGCAGCAGATATGTCAAGAAGAGGTTAAAACATTAACCCGCCACCTGCAAAGGCAGATACTCACGTGTATCAGTGATGCTTGATTCATGGGTCACAGGGCGCCGCGGCCACTGGCCGCACACATCACCAGCCCCCCGTTCCCAACGTGAGGACAGCCGAGCATCCCCTTTCAAGCCTCTGACTACCGTTTCAGACACGAGCACCTAAAAATGAGCCTGTAAAGCCTTATTTAGACAACTATATAAAGCAGCCTCAGTTTCTTAGGCTTGATTGTATGTAGTCACCTTTTAGGAGTGATGATAGTACCTGGCCGGAATGTATAAATCTCTGACCACCTATTGTATTGACAGGCCCCACCCTTGGACTATAAACTGAAAGTGTCATCCCTCTGGTGGCCTGCGGTAGACCCAGAATTTGGGCAGGTAATCCCACTAATTTTAAACATCTCGCAGATAGTTCTGACTCATGACTGCTCCTCGTAGCTCCTATTTCTCTCCCATGCACTTTTACACTTCACTTTTTAGAAGTGTTTCATCAAAAAATACCCCTTTGAAATCAATGGGATGTCATTTTCTGTACAATCTATACAAATAAACATGATTATGTTCAGTAGAGCCACCCTTCCACAGAGGAGAACAGTCCAAGGGGAAAGGCTCTCAGAGGAAATGCTGCCACCATTAGTTCAAAATTCACAGGATCTTAGGGATAACGTGGACATCTGCAAAGTCTTCTAATTTATGATTTAGAGGACCAAACACATTGCTGGAGACTGCCTCCTCTGAAAGTTGGGAGCTTGTTAATTATGAAACTTATTAATTTTCACAACCAACAGTATGTGTGTTTAACATTAGTATTTCGTGTGCTAAAGTCAATAAAATATTGGACATTAGCATTCTGGATGTGTTTTCCCCAAAATATTTTACCTTACACACATTTTCCTTAAAACTGTGGTGGAAGCATAAGCTTTCAGTGAAGATTTAGAACTGTGGGTTAGTTAGCTCTCAAGAGGCTGGTATTAAAGTACAAGGCAGCTACTACCTACGGCTGTGATGCTGACTTTTCCCTGACATGGAAGCTAGTACACCTCCCTCCGTACTGTGGCAAATGCCTATTGCCAAATACCCTATTTCTCAACTCTATTTAAACTAAAAAAACACCAAAAAACCCAACCTACTGGGGGGGGGGGGCGGGGGGAAGCAAAGCTGAATCAGAAGATTTCACTTTCTTAAGGCAGAATGTGTTTTCCACAAGATAACAGTTGATGGTAGATTCAACGTCACTTGCAGGTGAGCATTTTCAATCCCCTGTACACTAACAATGAATATGTGAGTCACTGAGTATTTTTTTAAAAAGTAATTCCACAGGTAAGTCAACAGTTGAGCTTTCTGACATGAGTTGCATTTCTAGCATAAGTACTCGGTATGTTGGTACAACAGTCCTGGTGGGAGAGAAAATGGGGCTGCAAATCCATTAATAACAACGCTGCTGCGCAAGACCCAGTTCTCATCTTAGTGACTGGCATTCTATGCACAGCACTAGTATGTGGTGAGCGCAAGGTCCAAAGATGGCCGAGTTTTTTGGGCAAGGCACAAAGAATACTTACGCTCCACTAGGAGGAATGAGACAGCACCGACTGAGTGCTTCAGGCAGCGTTTAGAAGAGTGTATCGCATAGCTTTGAGAAGTACGGCAACCAATTTCCTGCCAGGCATCCTGTGTGGAGGGGTGTTTGCCTCTCCACAGGCTGCGGGCGAGAGCTATAGCTAAAAGCCCCGCGCACCACCGTACGAATTGCACATTTGGTCAGCATGTTCAGGAGTGAGAGAGCATCTTTTCCCTAGAGGGAAGAGGCAACCTGAAATCAAGCGGGATTGACGGTGCTACGCGCTCCAAGTGTATGTGACCATGAGTCATCCACCTCCAAAATCATGAGATCGCCTAGATAGCAAGGGATAAAAAAAAAATCACTGAATTTTTACTTTTTCTTCTGCCTTCTGTTTTCTGAAGAGGTCTTTACAGGGCTACCCTTGTTTTCAGGTCTGATAAAGGCCAGGAACAATAAAAAAGCAAATACACTGAAGCATATAAATATATGACTTCACATACAAACACATGACTTCAGTAAGGTAAAGCTCCAATGGTGATAAACTGCAAGAGCTAAGCATCAGTGAACAAGCAAGTTCTGAAGTACATAACAGGCAGAAATAGTGTCATAAACCTGTTTACCAGGGCTGTAACAATTTTCACATTGTACTTACTACGTGACGATAAGATTAAAAATGAGTGGTAGGACACAGACTATGAATTCTTCAGATATGCATACAGTAAGCTGATTTTTCTAGCTGCCACCATGATTTATAGCTTCTTCTTAATAACCATCCGAGTGAGTGAGTCACAGTTTCAAAGAACATTTTTTGGTGTGGGTTGTTGTTTTTTTTTAAACAGAAGAGTCAGTGTTTTGATTCTTATCTAAATGCTTCAAAGTTTCCTGGGTGAAAGGTGTGTTTAAATTTAAACTTTTAAAATGCACAGATAAAGCCCTTGCAATGTAGAAATCACTCCAAAAAGGCAGCAGTCCTCAGACAGCCACTTCAGCATATTGGCTGGTCTCTGTGTTCGCAAGCGTTTCTTCACTTGTTGGCTCTTCAGAAGCTGATGAAAACTGAAGCTCATACCAGACATGCAAGACCAGACAGCGCCCTGACAGCTTTCACTCTTCAACCTCAGACACTGGGACCGCAACTTCTAAGCTGGCTGATGGCAGGGGTGAGAAAGGACCAGGGCAGCCACAGAGTTTACTGAGAAAAGGACTGCAACAGGGCAGATAGCTTGGGCAAGCACCATCAGGCAGTGGAGAACCCAGAGGGCAAACGGCTAAGTGCAGAAGGAGGGGAGGGGAAACCAAACCCAAAAAACAAGGGCCCTATACAGTACCTATTTCTTCCACATACATCTCTACTTTTTTGATTCAGGTACACAAGGTCCTTATTTGAAGAGCAAATATTTTATTTGGCACTGTGTTTTTAAAAAAGGAGATTTATATATGAATATCAATTTTAACTAGAAAACAGCTTAAATGAGAATTTTCAATGCATACAAAGCATTCATTCATGAAGGTAAGTAACTTTTGCCTACAGTTCTCTTAATAGGTACAGTAAATTGTACCAAATTCTCACTCTCCATAATCTTTACCAACTGAGCATACTATGAGAATGTTAATTAGTCAAGCAATGTGTGCTTTTAACATTAACTGGAAACCTTAAAAAAAAAAAAAAAACCCAAGCTGAAGCCAAGATTAATGCAAGCAAATATTGCATGAGCAGGCTTACTGGATTTGGAAGTCAGCTCTGAGGCTGCGAATCACTCTGAAGCAACAGTTAATCAAGCAATTTTGGAATAAAATCTGGCTAATCAAGCATTTTTTTAAATATACAGTATGTCTAATCTGCATACCCATACTGAGTATACATTCAGCAGCAGGAACACGAGAACGATAAAAGAAAAGCTAGCAAGCACCATTGGGAACACTTTTTTTTTGCTCTTTAAGGTGCTGAAGAAGTCATTGCCAGTAGGTTTGCAAAACACATATGATACTGTTACATGCTTCCTATTTCTGCTATTTAATTCTAGCCTTAGTGTATTAAAATGTCCGAAATTTAAGCAACTGCAAAATATGACCCACTTTCTAGCTGCAAAACCAAAACCAAAGCATGAAAAAGCAGAAAACAAAATACTTCTTTGATCAGGGGGTAAGAAGAATTGCCAAAAAAAGTACCTGGAGGTTAAGGTTGGGTAGTGTGGCAAAGAAAGATGCTATTTCCAACAAGAATGTATGTGCAGAGTTTTGCAGTCCCGTGAGAGCAGTCTGTGCCAACAAGTTATTCTGGTTTTACATGCCTGTGCTTCCCACAGCCACCCCATGCATCACATGATACATATACTGTAGCTGATTTACAAATTTAAAAAGGCTTCTTAAAAGCCCTTTCTCCTAGAGCCTCTGCATGCATTTCAATTAACAGTGCAGCTTTAATAAGAAAAAATTAATCGGATTAACTTCTGATGACTGCTCTTAGAGAAGCATATTTTAAAATATGTTGGATATTAAACAGAGAAAATGACAGCCACACAGAGTAGGGTCATGAACTTAATTTGGTATTTCACTCCTTTTCCACCATTTGTTATCCTTGCTGGAATGTAAGAACAGGTGCTGTGGTATTAAATACGCAGCCTGTACATTTCAGCTGTTGGCCATTTCAGTGCTACATCAAGTTCCCCTCCATCGACCAGGTGTCCCTCTGCACTGAACAGTAATACTGCACAAATCTTTTCATAGGAAATGAAGAGTATCTCAGGTCATTCTTTCCCATCAGGCAAATGCAATGCAGATACTGTATTTTTTTTGTCCAGCCTTAGAAACACCTACCAAACTGCAGCAAGGCAACAGTGCCGAGCTCCCTCACCCAAGTGGCACTTCCAGTAAAATAATCTGGCCATTAAAACTGGATAGTTTACCAAAAGTTAAAGGACAAAAAGAAGTATCTAACTGGTCTTAAAACCATCCTTGCAAAAGGAATGTCCTCTCACAAAAAATCCCCTAGCTGTAGGCACAGGACCTAGAGTAGAACAAAAGAGCTTCTGGCTCAAATGCAGAAGGAAACGCACTGAGACCAGCAGCCCTGGGGAACTTTGAATGCATTGGAGAGACCTAAATTAGACATGGGGGTGGGGTGGAGAGTTAAGAGGAAGTTTACGATACATGCGGCAAAAATACAATGAACTGGAAGGTCGAGACAAGGTGGCAGTCTGGCATGAGAGGCACAGGGAACTTCATTACAAGGACAAGGCAGCAACCTGGCTGTCAAAATGGCATATATTTTGAACAGCATGTAAAGAAAGCCACAGCAGAGGCTTCAGAGAGTTCAGATGACAGAAAGGTTTGCGAGTGATCTTACAATGGCTTTGAAAGTAGTTGGCAATGCTTTTCCTGTATTTCTAGTTCAGGTTCCCTGTTCTTCACAATGTTGATCCATACACCACCCTGTCTGTTTCTTGCAGACAGGACGGGAGTCCCTCGGGATGTCTCTTTCAGAGTAACGCTGAGAAGGCTGGATTGCTAGCTTGCACTTTGTTTATATATATTACTCTTGTATCTTCCACTGGTTGCCCTGAGAAACATTAAATGACACCTGCCCAACACACACCCTCCCCCCAATTAGAGTTCTGTCTTTTCCTTTCTAAAGAGACTTCTGAGGCACTGTAGGTTGCCACAGCTACAGGCCAGGTACAGAAAAAAGCAGTAGCAATTCCCAGGGCACTCAATTCCCAGGTGTCTGGTTAATATATCCTTTTTTCAATATCAATGTTAAAATGCAGCTTATAAAAACCAAGAAAATAGGCCATCTAAGAATTTTACTTATTGAATACTGGCTGTTATTTAAGCCTGGAACACGGTAACACCTTTCATCTCTTTTTGCAGTATTTAATTTTTCGCTACCTGTTCTCCTGTTTTATAGCACAAAGGGTAAGTTTCCTGGTGTTACATGCATGGCTGTACATAGAATATACTCTTTGTCTACTCTTCCACACCAATCATTCATGGTACCTGTGATTATGGAGGACTACACTTGATGGCCATAGTGGTCTTCTCCATTGCCACTGCTAACATGCATTTCCCTTACTCTCCTCTTCCACAAGGAACAAAATAAACCAACCCCTCAGTTTTAATTTTTCCTCCCAACATTTGGTTGCCACAGCCGGCTCCCTCAGTATCCATAGACTTTAATCCAAACTTCCAGCCATGAAATCAATGCTTGAGAGTATTTTCTCTCCTTCATTCCCTTACTCCCTCGCTGCCGGTTCAGAACAGGCTCCCCAAGACCCAAAAGCAGAGTCTATCTTTTGGAGGCTTTGCTTTGGCTCCTGTTTGTTTCCATTTGGTTTGCTTTATTCCTGGCATGTCTAATTCAAAACCAATGCTCAAAACAGCTGAAAAGCTATGCAAAGTATTTCTATACATAATACTTACTGCGAAAAACTCCCCACCTTTAAAATCTTTGACTTAACAGCACCTAAACTCTCAAGCATAAATTAAGACTGTCAAAACACAGGTCCATTTCCTCATGTATCTTAAAGAGTCTGGTTTAGCTTTCATTAATGTCATTAAATCCTAGAATATAAAGCACAAGAGAAAAAACAGTCTTTAATACTGTTAGCAACTTTTTCTTCTGTAAAATTTCTTTTGTAAAATTATCTTATGGTTAAACACCATGTGTGTGACACCATCATTTTTTTTACGTCAGGAAGCAGCATTATTTGGTTGCAGAACTTCAATGCGTAGCAAAGCACTAGCAATCCTATTTATTTTTAAATGTTGCAGATATATTTATGGCCTAAAACTAGACAGTCTCCAGAGGTCCCTTTCAGCCTCAACTGTTCTGTGATTCTATAAAACCTGCATCTATTTTGTAGTTCACTCCTTGGGGCAAGGCATAGGACATTTGAGTGCACTGCTTTTTACAGCTGTTGACTACTGTAGAATTTAAATGTCCAGCTTCTTTACTTTGCACTGGCATCAAGTGGTATTTTTAAGTAGGTGATGAACAGCACTGGTCAGATATGAAGGGATATCCACCACCAGGAAGCTTGAGATGTTCAGGATTATTACCCAAAAAGTAAGAAGAAGGGAATGTGAATTTTAACCTGGAGAAGGAAAGGCCTCAAGTGGTGAAAACAAACACCATCAATCTAAATTTCAGATTAGTTGTATTACATTTTTGCACTGAAATAAAAATGTCAACAGTTTCTCTTTGCCTCATGGTGGTACTGCTACCCTCTCCTCCCATACTGCATGGCATTACCTAATAAGCCACGACAAACTGATCGACATCTAAATCCACCGTAATTTACATCTCTTTCAATTGATTATAATACCAACAGTTTGTTCAAAGAAGGGCTAGTTTAAACACACATCCAAGGCCAGTGATATCTGGCATCACAGATTTCTGAATCTCTAATTTCCAGCATTGAGAACAAGGCTTGTGAGCTTAGTGAAGACATCTTATCACAGATGTAGATGTCAGAGCTGAACTTTATTCTTACCCCATCCTGAAGGGATGCTTCTGTTCACAGCTGCTCAAATTCATAATTCACTGTTTCAAGTTCTCTGCTAGTTTCTGAAGTAAAGTCTAAGTCACTATATCTCATTGAATGTTTTTAATATGAATTATTTTAAGTGACAAAAACATTAATTCATTTTCTCTTTTGCAAGTAGGAAAAAATAGCCCTTGGAATCAGTAGCTGAAATATTCGCATATTGCTTTTGCTAATATTAACCCAAAATTTTCTTCTTTCTATAAATAAAAATATCCTTGTAGAATAGTTTGGTAAAGCAGATGTAGTAAAAGAGAAAACAGGTCTCATGAAAGTTTTAAGTTCTAGAATAATGGAATTTCTGCATTTTTCAGTCAAAGTTTCCTACACACCTCGATGAAGTTACACACCTCGATGAAGTTAATTAAGTGGAAGCTTGTCTGTGCATGCACTGATTCAGTGCTTCATTAACTCCTGTATAAAGTGAAATATAAACATTTTGGGATCAAGACTTGAGGGTTTCACGTTCTTACAGCTGACCTATGATTTCAGTGGACCTCTGAATGCCTTAGAGAAACCTGCCAGTACTGACCTTCGCAGACACGTAAAATACATCTTAGAATACGTCCCTGGACTTCAAATTACAAAGCTTTCAAGTATGAACGCTCTCAAAGAAATTAAATGCTAACTCCCACTTTACTGCAATTTATTCTCATTACTGTAAACTGCCAGCAGGAACAGGACTCTCTGTAGACACCCCAACATTTGTATATTGTATGTCAAGCTGAAATGTAGGTTTCCTCTATTGCTATGCAAAACAGACCCTTTGATCTTCCATTAGTAATCTGTATAATTACAAGTATTGACACTGAATTCAGCAAAAGGTAGGGAAAAATAAATTAGTTGATACGGTGTGTATTCAATCCTCTACATTGCTTCTTTCTGCTGAAACAGATCTGTGGTGAAGATTTTGGATCCCAAGTTCCCCAGAATGAATCTGCCATGCCACGCAGAGGTGCGGGCTCTCCACTTCTCATTGCTAGCCAAGCACTAGAAATGAACCACAAAACAGAACTGTGACAGGAAATCAACTGATGAAACTGAGTCAAGCCACACACCAACGTGGCCAGGGAATCTTATGAAGAAGAACAAAATTTATGAGAAAAATCCCAAAAGCATGAATGTAGAATGAAACTCTCAAAGGACAGACTTCCCAGTTTTCTCCTCCTTGCTCAAAACAAGACTGCCCAACTGACAGCAGATTTAAGGCCTGTGCTTTTGCTGATGTTATGGTTAAATGAACCAAGCTGCTGGCAGTTGCATTTGCATCACTAACCCCACAGTGTATCCTGTTCAGCAGTCATGATGGAGATGTGTCCACAAAAGAAAAAGTGTACACCTACCATTAAAAACCAAAAATAATTTGGCAAATATACTGAAGTGGACAGAGGAAACATATCCCTAACTTCCAGATTTCCTGAATTACAACAAAAACGTTGATATCACTATGCATAAGACTAACGTCCAGGTTGGTACTATTTATTAATGCAGAAACAGTCAGTTTAAGCACTCAAATGTCTCACAAAGTCATAAAAAGCAACTGTTACTACTAACAGTACTACTACTGGATACTACTGGATCTATGAAGTATCTACCCAATAAGCAAACATGCAAAATTAATACTTAAACATGAAAAAAAAGTAACTTGGGATTTAAAGCCATTATGAAATAGATGAAACTATTTTTAGCCTGCTACTTCTTCTATTGAGTGTGATGTACAGAAAAAGAAAAACAGAAGTTGTTTCATAAAGTAGCATAAAAATCAGCAGCTCTTTCATACCCAAAATTTTGAAAAAAAAGAAGGTTGAAATAATACCAATTTTCATTTTTTTTTTTCCCAATTTTTTAACAATGTTGAAGGGGGGAATAATTTGCTTAAAAAGCAGTTTGGACCTTATGAAACTGTCACCTTTAACAGAAGATTTCACCAAATGATAAATTGTTACTGGTGAAAGGAATGATGTGTGCTTTCGAATAACAGTTACAATTAGTATTTGAGTGTTACATTTTCCTTACATTATCCCTGGCACATGTATTACAAAATACTCATTATTCTTAGAAGCCATTCATTTAGCCTGGTGCTGTACTTGCAAATAATACTGATAAAGAATACAGCCTTTCTGAATGTAGGTGCAAAGTCCTTCCCTTACCCAGATACTTCTCTTGATTCTCCAGAGATACACCGACTTGCTCTCTGTTCTCTAACCTCTGTCTCATTTATGACAGTGCACAGTTTGCAAACTCCTCAAAGAAAATAACCCAAAGGTCTAAGGAGTACTATAACTTATAGCAAATGCTGTCATCAACAGATAAATAGAAGCAATAAGGAGAAACTAAGTCCTCAGTACAACAATCAATTCTGTAAGGTGGAAAAGACTGGAAGAATCTGAAAACAAAGTACTATCCTCCCATATGTGGAGTATTGTATTCAGATTTGGGCTCCCCAGTATCTCCCCAAAAAAGGAGCTGACAAACTGAAGCAAGTCCAGCAGACAGCCACCAAGATGATTAGGGACCTGCAGAACACAACACAGAGGATGGGCTGAGAGCACTAGGTTTGTTCACCCTGAAGACTAATAGTGGAGCTAACCAATACATCTAACTTGCTAATGAAGAGTTACAGAGAAGACAGAGCCAGGCTCTTTTTGAGGATACGCAGCAAAAGAGCAAGGGGCAACAGACACAAGCAGCAGCAAGGGCAATTCTCATTAGGAATGACCACCTTCACAGTAAGGTTGGTCAAATATTGGAATATGTTGCTAGAGAAGTTGCAGGATGATCACCACTCTTGAAGACACTATCAACTCGACTGGAAAAAGCCTAGGCAACCTCATCCAACTTTGAATTTGGATCCAACTTCAACACTTGCTCTGCCTGGAGTGGAATGTTGTGCCCAATGACCTCCAGAAGTTCCTTACAGCCTTAGTTAATCTATGCTTCTCTCTATTGACCAGATAGCTCAAGGGACTGTCTCTTACTTGAAATTAAACCTGTGAGTCTGCAGTTCGCTATGGATTTATAACATTTGATTGAATAAGTATAGTTATATTAATGAAACTTTCTCAAAGCAGTCTAGTATTCAACCCAACAACCGCAGTTAAACGATTAACCTGTTAAGAGTTTCAGTGATTCTCTGAAGTAACCTACCAGCTGCAGCTAGTGCTTATTCCTTGGCTTCTGCTCAAATTAGCACCTAGCCTCCTCATCTGCTCCAACGGCACAAGGGAGAGATTGTTCAATACATGGGGTGCGAAGTGTTCTGCAGAAGACAACTACTCCATGTGGGCTTCCAAATATGGTGTACAACAAAAAATGCCAGTTCAACCCATTCAATTCTGAGCCTATAGAAGAAGCAGCGAGAGTGGCCACCTAATACATTCACAGATAGGTTGTCTTAAAGGTTACCCTGATTTGGCCAGGGAAATAAAACCAACCATTCTTTCAGTTTTTGAGGAGAGCTGCTTCCCGAGTCTTACAGTTTAACAGGCTCAAGTCAGTGCTCTTACCGAAAGATTCAAGAGCCCACATATAGATGGAGCTGCAGCAGCTGTACTACAAAACACAGCGGTTGTGTTCCTGTCCTCAAAGCCCTTTATCCATTTCCTCTATCTTCCTTCATTAACACACGATCCTCCAAACAACATGAAAAATATCTAGCAGTTCTGACTTGCCTGTGTACTGTGGTCTTATTTCCTCCAAATTACCCATTGTTCCTTCTTCATATAAGGTGTTAGCTTCTTGCTTTTCCTTCCACCCCTATTATTTGCAATTATGGCAATACTTTCCCCATGCACATGTGATACAGTATTACAGTGTCTGGTTAGTAATAAGTCTTCCTTTCTAATTTCTCATAAGCTTACTTCCTTTTTTGATTCTTTCTTGTACTAAAATGGTGTATTTTGCCTCTAGCTTGTTCTATTAATCTTGAATTCTAATAATCTGTAGAAGGGATTACATGAAACACCAAATTGTTAAGCATTGCTTTGATTTATAGAGTTGTGTACATGATATGTATGGCCCCAGTAATCTTTTAATTCTCTTCCTCAGCAGTAGGCAAGTTGTCTGTGGAATATACAAATTCTCAAATTTACTAACCTAGATCTCCGACACATCCATCAGGGCCAGCTGATTCTTTCTGCTCCAGAACTGAACTTTTCAGACTACTCTCAAAAAAAGGCCCATTTCACTGGCCTTAATGCTTTCTGGAAAATGTTGTTTTGACAAGGGAGGGTAGGTGAACAGTAGGTGAAACAAAGGAAGCCCACAGTTTGTAGTCTTCGGGGTGAGAGCAGAAAGTGGTTCTAATATGTGGGGGTAAGTACGAACTGTTGCTTCCCTGTGGCCTCATAGGGAAAAACGAGTTCCACAAAAGGGGACAATCTCTTAACTTTGGCAGCTGTCAAAACTACCGCAGTTCACACAAAACCATTCAGATTTGGGTCCAAAAGTGGATGCGAAGACATTTCTGTTTAATCTTATGGTTTTCATGCAGTTTATTCTAATTATAGAATCTTTTCAGTTGGAAAAGACCTTTAAGATCCTATCACGTCCAACCGTTAACTTAACACTGCCAAGTCCCACTAAACTACGCCCCTAAGCAACACATCTACAGGGCTATTCAATACTTCCAGGGATGGGGACTCAAGCACTTCATGGGGCAGCTTGTTCCAGTGCCTGACAACCCTTCCAGAGTAGAAATTTTTCCTAATATCCAATCTAAACCTCCCCTGGTGCAACTTGAGGCTGTTTCCTCTTGTCCTATCGCTTGTTGCTTGGGAAAAGAGACCGACACCCAGCTCTCTGTCAGTAACTTCAAAAGTTAACATGAAATGGGACTGTCATCACCTGGTACATGTTGCACTTATGAATGCGTAACGCTCTACTTGCACAGTTCGGACCTCCCTGCTCACTGTCATAAAAGCCTAAAAGTTCTAACAAATACTGGTTTTGGAGATAGTGGGATGCAGAATCATACATTACAGGCTCCCATCAATGTTTTGGATGGAATAAGTGGCCTGTAGGAGCACAAGAGCAATTTGTTATCTAACTGAACATGATTCTCCCCTGGAAAACTTTGACACAATGAGAGGTGACTGTAAAATGTCAAAGCAAATGCATGACTACTTACAGGAGGGAGTACTGACTTCTCAAAACAGTGAGTGCTCTGTGATTCTATAACCCCTGAGTCTCTGTTCTGAGCTCTAAAAGGAACAAAATAGGTGAGCTCATTCCTTAGTAATCTCATTTGGATTAAAAAATGCTAATTGTGTCTAAAAAAGCTCTGAGCACTTGTAGGAATGCAGAGATATCTCTCTCCCATGAAATGCGGTACTTCAAGCATGATAAAGGTGCAGTGCAGGCTTTCACTACTTCTGAGTTTGTAATGCAATATCCATCATTTCATAGGCTATGTATTACATCCACTCTGATATCTGTTATCATTTTTCTTTTCCTTTGAGACATAAGATTTATTTCCTGTTGTTTTCTAAATGTACAACATAAAACCTGTAGGGCAAAGCTGAAATTTTCTGACGCTTTACATGAATTACTATTTCCTTCTATTAAAGAAGTACCATGTAAGGAATTCATTAACACCACAATAATTTTAACCGGCATTGGCACGTATTTAAAAAGGTATATTCATGAGACTTTTTTTTTAATATGACATTAAGAACATTTCCTTCAGATCAGAAATTAAGTCAAGTAACAGCCTGAAACAACTTGTTACCTTCCTTAGTACATGACATGCCACCATGCAACACCACACTGAAATTATGCTGTGCAGTTAAATGCTATGGACTTTTTTTTGACTTTACCATGCTCTTTGTTTCATCCAGGGCAAAAGTAACTAGAAGAAAATGGGGCAGGGTTATTTATATCATGACAGTTGTTGGAATCTGTAAAAGCAATACAGATTGATGCCATACACACACCAAGAAACACACTCACACACACACACATATTTACCACAGCACTGTGGTATACAGACGAATACAAAGATTGTTCTAATGTTACTAAGCAGCATGACGGGGGAAAAAAAAAAACAACTGTTTCATGTTACCATTCTAATATGGACCATGCAGAGATCAAAGGCAGAGGCTGAAAAGCCCAGATATGCTGCTGCATATCCCATATCCAGCAATTACTACAAAATACAGAGAAGTAGTGATTGTCTTGTAGCAATGCCCTGCTAAAAAAATAAGAGTTTACTTGAGGTCAAAGACTTTATCTTTATTCAATTAATTATAAAAAAGAAAATCTTCAGGAGTTAGGCATTCAAAATTCACCTTGATTTTGGGTTTCACTGTAACAATGGGTATAGTCCATTTATACAGTAGTAAAATCTATGGTCTTTGATCTTGTTACACAGGTTTTAAAAAATAATCCATATTAACCCATTAAATCCACTTTTATAAACATCCCCATGCTCTCCAAATACTGTGATTCACATGTATAAAGTAGCTGGAAGTGAAGTACTGCTCACTTCAGCATCAGATCACTGTCAGAACATAAACATACATGTTTGATACTATTCCTGTGCCTTCAACCCTCCTTTTCCTCCAGGCTCATTTTCCAACACGAGGTCCAAGAGTCACGCCTGGAAGCTACAACTGAATTTCAGAGCTCCTTGTATATCCCTTCACTTGCTCCTGGCCAGTGATGCTTCCCTGGCCACCTGGGCATGTTTGCTTGATGGAAAATAGAAAAGTTCTGCCTTTGCTTACAAACATTTTTCTGGTGGCTTTCTCCTCCTTTCACTTTTTAGCATGTAGCAGGTTAACCACTATTCTTTCATCGCTAGCTTTGGCCTTGAAATGTACAGAATTTGGTAAAGTAACTATTTTATAATTGTCCAAATGTACCCTCAACACCTTCCATAATCAGTCATAGTCCGTTACACCTAGTTAATTACCTGGCTGGGCCTCATAATTTGGGGGTAAGTCACAGGGTGATGTTCAGTTTTGCACCTAAAGGAAAAATCAACCACCCCTCCTTTGATGAACCCTTAAAAGATTATACATCCTCAGTGTCAAAAGCCTAAGCCCCACATTACATTTGAAGTTGTGAAGCATCAATTTTCTTTATGCAAAAAGAAGTTTCTTGATGAAACAAAGCCAGTTAGCTGCAAGACTCTGAATGCCTAGTTTATGCCACATACAAATGCAGACCACTACAACCCCCCCCAGTATTTGACTGTATTTTTCAGTATTTTGATCAGTGACTTTTCATGCCATGTTCAATCAGCCTAGGCAAAGTAGTGTAAAAGCTGCAATTCTACATACTCACCTGTTAATCTTGGTCTTTATTCACATACACGGTGAACCCCCTTTTCTCATGCATCTTCCAAATTAGTCCTTTACAGATGGGACTATATTACCAGGAATACATTTACAGACTGACTGAAAAACCTTCTCGGTGATATCTGTACCTCATCTTCCCACAACGGCTACTGTTTTTATTTTCCATTCCAACGTATTAAAATCACAGGACGGCAAAACCCAAATATTTTCCCAGCTAAAAATAACTAACCAAAAAGCTACCCTTTCTTTCCTGTCTCAGCCACCTGCTCCAAATGCTTTTTTCAGCATCAAGATCCTAGCATGTCAAATTGTTTCAAAAGAAATGCACAGGAAGGTAAAAATATTTTCAGAGGATTTTAAGAATCTGAGTCATCTAAGAAGGTAAGAAGTTTCGTTAAACATGAAAATTTACATTTCAGATATAGCCAACTTGGTAAAATTGTCTGGACCTTCCTGTATGTAAACCAGAGGATCATTCATGCTATGACTGTAAAACTGAGGGAGAATGCGCATATTGCCATATTATTATTCACATACTCTCTTTTTCAAATCGTTTCTCTAGAGAAGTATTTTTTTCAGTTCTGCTTTTCAATCTTTCCTACAGAAATCTTCTTGGGAAAAAAAAAAGCAAAGCTGCCTTTTGGTTCATCTGTTCATTTGACAAGATGAAACAAGAAAAAGAAAGCGAAGAACATCGCTGTAATTCTTACTAAAACATATGTTATTGTACTTCATTACTAACTAGGTTCTATCAGCATTACTAGCATTAAATTTGATTCAGTCCAAGCCGACATTTCTGTGAATCAACAAAATACTGTTTTATGCAAGTAAGGAGATAGAGGTCGCTGGTAATGTTATTCTTCAAATGGGGGAAATTGTACGGAGCGCAAGGGAAAAGCCATCTGAAATATGCTGAAAATGTCTTGTTTTCACCAAATAAAAATGCTTAGGTTGCTTTACTGCTTATCTGCTATGCTTTTAAAATTATTTTTCTGGATCTCTGTAAGTTTGAGTCTCCCTAAGTACTATTCATAACCATGAAACGTAATTCTGTTCTAAGAAATCCAGTGCATAACCCTGCTACTGCCCTGTTCCCTCTTCTGTATAAATGCTCTTTTGTATATAGGCACTTTCAGGAAATTGCCCTCCTCCTCCCCCGCTTGCTCCCTACTATCCTACTCTGGCTCGCACCCCCTCCCAATCAACACTAGTGAATAATTGTATTTTTGTTGGAGCATGTCCAGCTCCTCCACACGTTCCACTCCAGAAGCAGTAAATGAAACCCTGTAGCTTTGGCAGGCTCCTCTGAGCTTTCACACATGCACACGCGTGCACGCACACACATGCAGGCACACTCATTCGGACAGGGAAGTAAGCAGCATCAAGCTTATTCCCAAAATAATGACCTTTCACTTCTCCCCCATGCAACTTCCTCTTTTGCTGAAAAATACAGTGCTTCCAAATCTTCCTCTTTCGATATTCTACTACCAGTGTTTTGAAACACCGTTCCTTCCACTTATCAGTATTTCACATGCGAGTAAATTACCACTGCCCAGACAGACAGATATCCCTGGGTGCCGACTCTTGGGACACTTCATATCCAGCGAAATCGGCAGGACTTCGGATGGTTTTGCCAAGGCATTTTCCCCTCCCTCTTGAACCCGAAAGCTAAAGCGAGCAGAAACTCTCCTCCGTGCTCAGGAAAGTGGTGCTGGCGACATGAGCGTGCACACTTCCTCTCCTGCAAAAATAGGTAAAAAACGTACCTTCCTTGGGTTCATCAGCCTCCGAACTCATGGTGTCAGCTCAAGGCACTGGGGACCAGATTACAGCTGACGTGCGCACTGAGAAGCAGCCGCAAGTCAACTTCTCAAAAAAAAAAAAAAAAAAAAAAGAAAAAAAAAAAGAGGGTTGGGATTTTCAGGGGAAAAGTCTATGAATTCAGCAAATCACAACTAAGCTACTTAAAACGGATCCCGCCTCTTTCTCAGCTGCACAACAGCGACTGTCTGGAAAACGAGCACCTTCACAGAAACCCTCATTTTACTCGCCAGCAGTCGCCGTTTATGCATTTTATTCTCCCCAGTCTGTAGGAAGGGTGGAGTTTCACTTGTTGCAGCTTGCCAATGTGGTATGAGAAAGCAAGCAGGGAAGACCGAAAAAGCCCTGAGCGTGGAGCAGTGTCTGATTGCGGTAGCTGACAATCAGATTGGGGCTTTCTTAACTTGCAGGAAAATCTAATTTAAATCAATTATTTTTTAAGCCTAAATTGTACTTTTCAACACTGGTTACTGCCTGGAATTAGTTCTGTAGCCTCCGTAATTACATTTGTTAATACAGGATGACTAAATACGTGCTTAAAGGATGAGAAGCAGCAGTTTTCTTTCAGGTAGTTTAAGCTAAAAAATTATGTTTTCTTTCGCTCATGGTCAATGTATGATGCGGTCTGCCCTGAAAGGAGCAATTCACCTTTTCTTTTTGAAAAAAATGATTTCTTTGTGCTACTGACACCATCCTCCCCCACCCCCCACCCCCCCTGCATCCTAGAAAAGATAATTATTTTTAATTATTACATGACATTGTATTACAGCACAGCAAGGGAACAGGGGGCTTTTGCAGCCACCCCCCAATTTGCCATGCATCATACTCGCCTTTGGAGCAAAACCAGGGGGAATTACTTGGAAGCCTGTTTTCCACTTGGCACAGCCTCCAGTAAAATCACCGTCAAAAGGAACCATCTTTTCCTACTTACTCATCTAATATATTTTTAGCACAGCGAACAGGACAGAACCTCAGTGGAAACGTGACTGCTCAGAGAAAAGGAGAGGCGTGATCTCTCAGGAGAAGTCCTGACGGTGCTGCCAGCTCTGACATGCAACCAAATTCCCACCTACCTCCCCCTCACAGGGTTAAACGCGCGTGCCTGAAGGGGTGTCAGGGTCTTGGTGGAGCTAAGGCTATTAACAGTTAGCCAGCATGTTACTGGAGTCAAGTAGAAGTAAGTGTATTTCAAGATGAAGTCAGAAAGCGCCAAAACTGGCAGCTGCACAAAATTGGGGCACATAGGAAAAATAAAAATTACGCATTTCAGATTGTAAGATTCAGCCGTATTCATTAAACTTTATGGGAAGACTGTAAGTAGGTAGGATGGTCTTCTAAGTAAAAGGTACAGAGGCAGGAAGGGTGTTTTGAATTCTTCAGCTGTGGCGAAGTTGCTTTGAGGACTGGGGGGAGATAATACTTCAGTATGTGAGCAACTTCTGTCCTATTTTGAGTGATTTTATTCATGATAAGGACTGTCCTTTGCCAGGTAACTTCTCCCATGCCTAAGACAGACAGATGTCATTTTTGTTGAAGTCTCTTGGTGACACTGGCCATTTTTTATTTTGCAATACGTACAGTTCCATGGGCCTCTTAAGGACACTCCCCGAGAAGCTAGCTCTCTTCTACAGGCCTCATGGTCTCCTGCGGTGTGGCAAAGCACAGCAGCTGTATCCTTCAAAGTACACTGAAAGCGAGTATTACCCTAAGCAGTATCACAGAAGAAAAAGCATTTACAGCACTAAAGAAGCCATATTTTCAAGTTTAAAAAAAAAAAAAAAATTACTGGTTTGGGGTAATTACTGTTTAGCAGATTGAAACCACTCAACCCCCTCACCCTCCGCCCCCCCTCCCGCCGAATAAAGGAGGAACAGGAAGAAACATAGTGTCAGTCAAGATGAACTGCAATAGCCTTTGGGGTCCTTTAATCAAAGGGAGAGTTGATAGGTAAAATAGCCAGAATTAAGCCAGTATTAAGAGCACTTCGTGAACTGATTTACACAACTAAGATGGATGCCTTTTGTTATTTTAGATGGCAGACAGACATGGAGAGATAACGAGCCTCATGGCTGGTTAAACATCAGCAAGTTCTGCAAATTAAGAATTCTCAAATCTCTCAGAAGCTTCAGACCTCTCTGGACAGACAACAAACACACAATGATTTTGTTTTGTTTCTTCCCTACAGAGTCAAGATCACATCTCCTCTCTCATCCCTGTTCCTCCTGCATACAGGGTCTCAACTCAGACTCCAGAAATTGGGGGGGGTGGGTATGTTTCATTTTTGCTGTTTTGCTTCTTAAAAAGCACATACGTTGGCTGAAAAGACCCCAACAAGACCGAAGAGTGTTCAGGTAGGTAATTTTCTGATCTTAGGTTAAGCAGCGACTTCTAATGGCATTCTATCATGAGGATGCTATCACCTTCTTTTGAGTCTGCACTCAGTGAACCCCAGTAATTTTACTTAGAAGGCCAGTAGAAGGATAAGGCAGGTAAAAATTAAAGGGAGTCTGTGGACACCACTGGAACCCAGATAAGGGATGATACTACCTCACCTGCAGGGAAGAGCCGGTTATCAAAATATCCAGACTGATTTTTGGATCCCACAATGAGTAAATAGCCTGGAAGCTTAAAAAAAACCCCTCTTTAATCGTAAACTGTGCATGTGATATGGAGCAGGAAGGACAAAAAAAAGAATGACAAAAACTGTAATAATAGAATCAGTAAACACAGCTAAATTTCACAGGGCACATTCTCTTAAGGAAAAGAAAAGTAACCTCCTAAAATGAAGGGCTTAAAACCCACCACAAAGTTGGACAGACGCTGTCTTGGAGGGAAAGCCAGAATTCCTGGAGGAAAATTAAATCTTTTCTGTGGCACATGCAAAAAAAAAGGGTTTACATACTTAAGTGTCAGTGGTTAAAAGTCTGAAAGCCACCAAGCTGGGTCAGGCAAGGGGGTGCAGTGAAGTACAGTCCTCTACACCCTTCTCTGCTGAAATGAAAAACCTGGTTTTACTTTACAAAAAAACTTAGCTGATTTTGTTTTGGTTTGGTTTTTAGCTCATCGTTTGTTTTAAATTGTCCTCATTTCTGCTAACGCTAAGGCAGGGTTTCCACAGAAAGAAGAGGCTGTAGCCAGGCATTGGCTTACTACGGCAATATGCAGGGTGTTGTGAAAGGATGAGTAGCTGTGTGTCAGCACATCCCCAGCCTGTCTCAAAACCTTGCTTGTGTTTTGCGTCGCAATCCACACTGAGACAGCTCTGTTTACAGAAGCATTTTCTTATTAGAAACACAGGTGGCAAAAACCTATTACATCCTTTAGAAATAGATAAAATAAATAATAAAAATCATAATGGCCCCAAAATGGTGCTGAAATTACTGCCGAGAAGATTCTGAAGCTCAGTGCTGAAATGTCAAAAAAGACTGTGATGCTTTGGTTCACAAAAAAAGAGGAAGCAGCACTACTACATGAAAAGTATCAGGAAGAGGCTTTCAAGGGGAGGCAGCTGCCATGGAAGCAAGAATAAATCTACTGCAAAAAAACCCCTGCACAGCCCTAGAACAGTTCTAGAGAAGGAAGTAGTAATGTAACACTTCAGCCATTACATATTGATGGGTTTTTAAAAAAAAACAAAACAAAAAACTCCCCATGTTTGGTTAACGTAATTGAAATTGTCTGCTCTTCCAGAATGTCACGTTCAATGGATTGCAAACCTTTGAACAATAAAAATAAGGTCCGTGCCCAACTTCAACTCCTTGCTACAGATGATAGCTGACAGTCATTTTCTCTTTCTAAGCCAACTGGGTGTCTTCTGCCAGCTCTAACTGTGCTGAGTTATTTGAAGCCACGTGACAGAACTCTAATGATGGCTGAGGAAATCTTGGTTTCCCACCCTACTCTCAACTGTGAGACAAAAGAAAGAGGTGTACAAGTACCTTGAAAGACCATAATACACATAACTCCAGGTATGGTTTCTTTACGCTGTGTCAGTAGCCATGATGTAGACATTTTCTTTCCCATGACTTAGCAAGGATGGAGAATGTTGTGTGCATCAGCGATGAGAAAGTAAGTGTTGCACTACATTGTCCCCTGTAAGACTGTATAGTTAAACAACCTACTGGCTTTCACAGTACTTCACTGCTTTTCAACCAGCTTTTCATGGAGTGAACTCAAAGATACCATACTTAAATGTATAACCTAGGGATTATGTAAACTTTTCCATTTAGCAATCATGCAGTAATATAAGGAAAGCTTACGCCATCTCTCTTCTGTAGCCCCAACAGGCTGTACCTATTTCTGAAACAAGGGGTTTGGGTTGACAAACTTTCAGTTTCTGACACTCTTCAATAGGTGTGGATTACAGGCACATAGTGCAAGCTTTCACACAGGACAAGGAGAACACTGGATACTGTCCTGAAGCACTCACATGTATTATTTCTTCAGATGTATCATTTGCAAAATGTAATGAGAAACATTGTGATACACCCATCACTGTAAATGCATTTCACCAATTCTCAAATATTTGAGTTTTTCTCAAACTAATGTTCTGAAAGGGAACAAGATCAAAGATTGTTGTATCTCAACCCAAGATCTCCTCTCCCAAGCAGAAATAAGTGCAGCCAGTCTGGTCTGCACACATTTATGGAACCGCCAAACATGCTGCCCTATCAGAAGGGCAACAAGACGTTTATACAGTATCTCAGAAAAAAGGTACGAGATGGGAAAAAAAAAAAAAAAAAAAAAAAAAGAGGACAAATTGTTAAATTCAAAAGCCTGGAAGCCACATAGAGATATCATTAGGAAATTAACTGTAGCTACCTCTTCTGCAAGTGGTGCCTCTTCACTTGTAAGTTTTACCAGAAGATCTTTTTATAGAAGTTACTGATAGAGTAAGCAGTCAAAGGCAACACAGAACTTGCTCCATTCGTCCTTTTCTGCATCTCCTCCAGTACCACTACAACCCTTCTTCAGGCAGGCAGATCCATAGCTGCACTGAGTCTCAAGATGCACAGGTTTATAAAACGGGAGACATTTTTGTTTTCTAGCCCTTCCCTATTAGTTCAGATTGGTGGATGACCTCTTTGGCATCCCTACAGAACACCGAGATCTTGCAGCCCAAAGGAGCTGCTGCCTCCTCCAGCACTGCCCAGCCCCTGGTTGCAGAAATCTTGCTGCCAGGCATCCTCTCGGGTGCCAAACAGCGCAGCCCTGACCAGTCTGTGCCTTCTGCTGCTGCCACACGCAGGCATCACATGTGCATGATGGTGCACAGGGAGAAGAAAGGTGTGGAGGGAAGGGCACGGAGTCACAGAATAAAAGTAAAATTCCAGGTTTTCTTGCATAGTGTCTTAAGTTGTTCTGCTTTCAGTTACACACTTAAACAGTTACACACAGACATTCAAATTAGCAAAACAAGAAGCTATTTTAAAGTTATTTCCTAACCCAGAGGTAAAGCAACACCATCTGTAGTTGTGTTACTTTTATTATTGCAAAAGAGAGTGCAATATGCACTGTTTGTGTAGTGTGAGCACAGCAAAACCCAGTTCCAACTCTTATGCAATTTTGTTAATTTGGGTTTTAATATTATTTTACAGTAAAAAGAGGACTTTTGAGTGGCTGTGTGAATTTATTAGCACTGTTTATACAGTTCTATAACTAAAAGGATTAGGTACAATAGCCCATCTATTGTTGCTGTAGCTGGACTTTACTCCTGATTCCCATTTATCTTCCACCATGAAACATACATGTAAGATAATCTAGACAGTGCTTAGCTTTAGATGGATGCCAGAAGTACTGTTTTCAGCATACAGCATTCAGTGTTTTCATGTAACAGCACAACTGTAACATCTCAGTTATCTACAGTGCAGAATTTTTAAGCCATTTGTCTTCACTCACATAAACCATGTACCAGGTGCTGTTTTCATCTTAGAAAAAGTTCAGTCCACTGAAAGCTAGAGAGACAAAATAAACCAAAACATTAGCAGTTTGATCTATATGCCAGATCTGAAAAATATGGGTACTCCTGGGTTTGGCCTGATCATTAACTCGTTTTTCCCGTTTGCACAACAGACTTCAGACCAATTCAGACAATAATGCTTGTGGCACTTGTTGAAGCACTCACACCACTTCCACCTATTGGGCAGACCCACAAATGATACTCTGCTGTATGCTTCTACCATGTGGTTAACGAATTATAAAAACTCCAGCCCCAAGGGATCAGGAGATCCCTCAACAGCTTCTGCAGCATGCTTGGCAGCCAGCACTTCATCCTATTCTCCCCCCTCCTTGCCTCCTTGCCTCTTTCTACACCCTTCTCTTCAGTATCCATGATCCACCCTGCTAGTGGCTTATTGAGGCCTGTCCATTCTTTCATTTCCAAATGGCAAGAGCAATATACGGCATATTTAGTGTTGCATGAACCCACACCGCACTGTTGGTGCAGCCTTCAGTCAAAGTAAGCAAAACCTAGGGCTTCACTATAGAGCGAGCTGAACAAAAGTATGTCTAAAGACCTCCTTTCTGATAACAAACTAGCAGAATAAGCAGCAGTACAGGGTGATGAACAGATTCACAATGAGCCCACTGAGTTAGGGACAGAAAGAAGCAGCAAGTAGGCAACAAATCCTGGCTTCCATATGGATGCAGTAAAACTTGCTTTACAGAGTCTCCTCACCTCAGCTCTTCTCCCCCAGACAGAAAATGGACAGAGAGATGGTAGGAAGATAAATGCACAAAAGGCTTCAGGAAGTTGAACCTGCTTAATATAATATTGAGCTTAACTTTGCTAAGAAACTTGAAAGTCCCATTAGTCTTATCTGTAGAGTTTACAATGTCCATCTGCGCAATAACCCCTATCACTTCTATGTATTTTCAGCGCTGACAGCCCAAGAAGACAACGTAATAGTAACCACCTTGCAAACTGTCAAGGCTACTGCGCAGTGTGCATCTTCCAAACCTGTGTTCCTGTTACAAACATGCCGAGACTGTTTATTTCCCAATAGCGACAGCAGTGGATTTTAAGCTGCTGTTGCTTCTACTCAAAAGCTCTGTGATTAAGAGGTGAGGAAACATCTTCACTTAGCCTCAAAACTAGCTCTCTCCATAAGCTTTATCTGCGTCTGCCACCAATTGTTGGACGTTTGAGCAAAGCCTCAGCACAGGACTGGGATGCTGCCGTAGACTGATCCTCACCTTTTGGCCTCAAGATGAGCATCATTTGTCACAGAACAGCACACTGACGGGGTACGAGACTGCTCTCAGCTCAGAATGGGTCTCACTGGCTTACCTTTTTTCTTTCAAAACAACTCTGCAAATTCACACACAGAGCAACACCATTACTTCTGAGATGTGAGGTCTGATGTAATTCTGTTGCCTTGACTATAGGTATCATGTTGTACAAAACCACTAATAACAACAATGGTTTCATTGTAGCCACATAGACTTTCTATGATGGTGTGACAACAACAGTGGACAAAGGAAAACCAATGGATGTCATCTATCTGGACTTCTGCAAAACCTTTGACACGGTCCCTCACAACATCCTTCTCTCTAAATTGGAGAGCTATGGATTTGATGGATGGACTGTTCAGTGGATAAGGAATTGGTTGGATGGTCACATCCAGAGGGTAGTGGTCAATGGCTTGATGTCCAGACGGAGACCAGTGACGAGTGGTGTCCCTTAGGGGTCCGTACTGGGACCGGTGCTGTTTAATGTTTTCATCAATGACTTAGACAGCGAGATCGAGTGCACCCTCAGCAAGTTTGCAGATGACACCAAGCTGAGTGGTGCGGTTGACACACCAGAAGGACAGGGTGTCTTCCAGAGAGACCTGGACAGGCTGGAGAGGTAGGCCTGTGTGAACTTCACAAGGTTCACCAAGGCCAAGTGCAAGGTCGTGCACCTGCGTCGTGGTAACCTCCGGTATCAATACAGGCTGGGGGAAGAAAGGATCAAGAGCAGCCCTGCCGAGAGGAACTTGGGGGTACTGGTGGATGAAAAGCTGGACATGAGCCGGCAATGTGCGCTGGCGGCCCAGAAGGCCAACCATACCCTGGGCTGCATCAGGAGAAGCGTGGCCAGCAGGTCAAGGGAGGTGATTCTGCCCCCCTACTCTGCTCTGGTGAGACCTCACCTGGAGCCCTGCGTCCAGCTCTGGAGCCCTCAGCACAAGAAGGACATGGAACTGTTGGAGCGGGTCCAGAGGAGGGTTACTAAAATGATCCGAGGGCTGGAGCACCTCTCCTGTGAGGACAGGCTGAGAGAGTTGGGCTTGTTCAGCCTGGAGAAGGCTGCGGGGAGACCTGATTGTGGCCTTTCAGTACCTAAAGGGGGCCTAGAGGAAAGATGGGGAAAATCTTTTTAGTAGGGCCAGCTGTGACAGGACAAGGGGTAATGGTTTTAAACTGAAGCAGGGTAGGTTTAGACTGGATATAAGGAGGAAATTCTTTACAATGAGGGCAGTGAAACACTGGAACGGGTTGCGCAGGGAGGTGGTGGAGGCCCCGTCCCTGGAAACCTTCAAGACCAGGTTGGACGGGGCTCTGAGCAACCTGGTCTAGTTAGTGGTGTCCTTGCTCCCTGCAGAGGGGTTGGACTAGATGACCTCTAGGGGTCCCTTCCAACCCAAAATATTCTATGTTTCTACACCATGTACTGAGAGGTGCTTATTTATCCAGCAGCTACCAGTTACTGAAGGCAAGGTTTCAGTGTAGAAGCAACTATAAAACAATTCCTCAAGAGGAAACATGGCCAAATAACATCCAATGATTTGGTTGTTATCCACAAATAGGTGATAATCAATGATGGTTGCTGAACATTCAGGAGTTCGTAGAGGACATGACAGAAGTTAAAGACAGATAGTCAAGGTTAGCTGTCTTTTCAGGGCCTTGCACCAAGGATGGCAACAGGTACTGATACAGGCTTATAGCTCTGCTTCTCCATATACCAAAAATTTCACTTACGGTTTTAATTTTTCCTTTAGAAGGAGCACACATGGGTTGCTACTGCCAACTCAGCTAAGCCAAGCAAAAGGCAGCATTGAAGAGACTAAGAGACCCGCATGAACAGAGAGAGGAATGTGCAATCCTCCAGTCTGGTAAAGAGAACTGCAGATCCGAGGTAGTTTTGTCACATAGAAAAATAAGCTTCTCAGTGCTAGTTTGTGATAAAACCCTTACAAAACGCTTGTGTTACTGTATGACCTTGCAGCCTTTGCAAAAACGAAAGAAAAGTCCATGCAGAAATCTGAGGGGCAGAATGCCAAAAACATAAACATGAAAAAACCCGGCATCAGAAACAGAAATCGCACAAAAGCATCACAGATTCCCCAGATGAGTGCGGAGTCAATGTGCTACACAGAGACTGACAGCGTCACCACAGGACATAAGAAGAGATACTTACACCAGATCTGCTCTCAGCACGACGTAAGAAAAGAGGTACTGCCAGATACTTACGCATCAAAACGCAGTGCTGGGACAATTATAAATGCAAAGGGATATTTTAATTAAAACCAGAAAATCTAATATCACATAGCCAGAAGTCAAAAAGAGCTTGAAGACAAAGTGCCTGAACTACTGTTAAACACAGTATGTTTTTAACAGTGCTGCTGGAGTATACAGCTAATGAGGTTCACTTTTTTTTTAAAGGTATGGCAGCGATGCTGACAGAACAGAAAATTGAATATTACCTTAAAAAATGAAGGGTTTTGTTCATATAAAAGCAGCATACATATGGTACACATGTGTCTCGGCTTGAGAGGGCTGTGTTCCAGTCCCAAGCGAACAATCCAAGTGTTTTGCTAATACGTAACAATCAAACTATGCCCTTTTTCTTTTAGACGCCAAAGCCATTAATCATGCAAACAGTCAAAACACCACTTGCATATCAAATGCAATCTTATCTAGATAAAATTTCAAATCAAACAAAACTAAAAAATACCAAGCTATGAGAATAATCTCCTTTTAGTTCAAATTTAATTAAAAAAGATTAAAAGAGGGATTTAAATGGATATTAAACCTAAGCAGTTTGCTCTTTAAAAATTCAGCTTAGCTATAGTTTACATTCACAAGCCAGATGTACCTAATTATGTGGTGTTCATTCAAAGAACCATATTGATTTGTGTGATCCAAATCGGTTTTAAATCAGTTTATTATTTGCCTAAAGCTTAGACTGAAGCCACATTAAGAATCTGGAAAAGTACGTGCAAAAACTGAATTTCTTTTGAGAAAATATTAACTAAGACTATGCTGAACAAGTGTTGAAAAGTCCGTTCCCAATACCCAATCAAATCTAAGAACTCATCATTTATGGCAGCTTTAGAGGGAAGATTTTCATCACTTGCTTCCCCTGGCCTATGGTGACATCTTCGTAACTAAAGCACACTTGGCTGATCAGCACTTTAGGCCGGTCCAAGTGAGAGTGACTGTCTAACAGAGCAGCAGCATCTTCGTCATCTTCTTTTCCACCTACCATGCCAGCAGAGGCATGTGGGGTCCACGTAAGGAAGATCCCAGTTACAGCTAACCTTTAATATTTCTTTTTTGGCTAGGAGAATTTGAACCTAAAATAGCTCTCTGATCCTTTTTTTTTTAAAAAAAAAACCAAAAAAACAAACCGAATTGCAGCTAAAAATAAGTATTTCTTTCACAAAAGAATAGCTTGGATGATTTCCAATCTAGTTATGACAACTGAAAATCCATACCTTGCTCATTTTCCCCTATATTAAGGCTTATGCTAGTAAGCAATGTAGGCAGATTCCAGGTGTAAACTCTGTTTAGCATTTTAGCATTGCATTAAAAACTCAAGTGGTGGATTTTTATTGATTGCTGTGAGTTCCAATAAAAAAGAAAAAAACAAACCACCCCACAACTCAGGATTTTTTGCTGGAGCACAAATGAGTTTGTTTAGTAGAAGCATGTCTAACCTTTCAAGCATTTTATCTGTTTTACAGGAAATTCGTACTTCAGCTCTGAGAATGCTTTTAGCAACAATAACAACAGAGTTTGCACTTCGGGGCTAGGGCAAACTGAATACCACTTCACAGGGTTATTGCAAGACTTCCATGAACTATTGCAAGTATTCAGTTTCAAAAAGAAAAAAAACAAACCAAAAAAAAAAAGGGATCTCTATAACAAGGTCTGAACAAGACTTCCTAGTCTTTTTGCTCAATGTCTCTTTTGCTGAAAGCTGACTTATGGCACATACTTAATATGATTTACTGTTCAGGTGGCTGGTCTGTTGGGGCTGTCCTAGAGCAATTCTTCCTGAAGGCTAAGGACTTTACAGAGTGCTTCCAAAATCTGAGGCTCAGTACAGACCACAGTTAGTATCTTTGTCCACTTCAGAAAATAAGTGGAGGAAGAAAAAGAACAAGAAAAAGAATAAAGACCACCGACTCTGCCACTGGTGGCGCAGAAGGGATGGGGTGCGTTCATCAGAAATCCCATGTAAGAAACTTTCGAGTGTTGATCAGAGGTGAAACCTTGAAAGAGACGCCCACATCCATCCACCCACTGCCCCCCTGCACATCCCACATGCATCTCGCTCATGACACATGTCAGCGACTGATGTTGGTCACTGAGCATTTGTTGCTGGTTTTGGCCAATGCCACCAGGTGGCAACAGCGCCCTGAGGAAAAAAAAAGAAAAAAAAAAAAAAAAGCAGGCCTTCAGGACTGTTTTGCTCCAGTCTAGGGAACAGAGCAAGAGTAGCGGCAAAGGGCAGGTAAAACAGTCCAGTGGCTTCACATATAGCCCCACGTTAACATTTCATATTGCAACTCACAAAAGAAGGTTGAAATAGTGTTTCATCTGCACAGGCTGGAATGGAAAATGTGAAGAACTAAATGCTTCTGATGCAGCGGCCATCGCCTGAAATCAGTCATCAATACACCAGGCAGCAGCAGAAAATGTCTATCATTTTTTCCAACCCAAATTCTAGCTACATTTGAAAAAAGACTTAAACCTATCTAGAGGATATTTATATTAAGACAGCAATATAATGGATGACATAGTGGTAACAATGTGGTTCCATGAATTTAAAAACATACTAGAATTTCAAGTATCACTTCAAGGTACAGATACAACCGTGCTAACTCATGATGCTCATCCCTTGCCCCCAAGTTCTGCCTGCAACGACTCGCTTCAGCCCTGCTCTGCCTGTATGCTTTTCCCTTCCCTATCCTGCCACTGCCCTTCTGGAAATGGGATAATGCAACCTTTTCTTTCCCCCTGAAGGGAAGGTTTTGAGATACCTGTAACTCACCTTCCCAGCTTCAAAGTCAGTGGCAGCCTTTCCTCTCACCAGACACGCAGGACTGTTTCACGTGCAGAGACAGGGGGTAAATCTGGGGGATAGTGGGTAATTCAGGGGGGTAGTGGATGAAAGAGGGGTCTGGACTCTGGACTGGAGTAGCTCACCCCTATTTCAGGAATTCAAACAGGAAAAGAGAGACTCTTCATGCTGTAGTCACCTCTGTGAAGGAGAGGTCATGCCGAAACAGGTCCCCAGCAAGGAACAGACGGGGTGAAGGAGCCATGGGGAGGCCAGTGTGGGAAGGGGAGAGATGAGCCCCAGCCCTTATCTGATCATGGGGAATTCCGATGGCCTCTTGGCTGATGTGTAGCAATGATAGGAGGTCCGATGCCAAGAAGTCACAAATATCACTACTCTGCAGGATTAAAATGCCCACCACAACCACAGAATGCCATGGATAAAGACTGCACATATAAGCTTTGCTGAACCTGCAAAACATCCCCAGGCGTTACGTTTTTCTTTATGTCACTTCCAGGTAAAGACAAAGTCTCAGTAATTCTATGAGAATTCAAAAACGCCAAAGAATTTTTTCTTTTGAAAATTAAGACCAACTCAAAAAGTAAAGAAGGATGGTTTACCTAAAATTAGACAATAGTACCCATTTCTGTATACATTATAAAACTATGATTATCTGCGGACCACCCCCCCCAATCTTTTTTTCCCAAGTGTTCGTCACTTTTTTTTTTTCTGTATGTCAATTAAGACCTTAGCAGACATTTTTAAAAAATGCAGTTAATTTATAGTAACAGAGATGCAATAAAACAAATTAGGATATTCTAGTTTAATCTGTGTTGGGTAGAGACACCTGCCTATCGTGTTTTCAGAAGCCTAAGAAAATAAAACAAATACTAAATCTATGTTTTCTACTTCCTGATTGCCTTAAAGCATTTCATCCTAAATGTACGTAAAAATGCCTTCACATTCCCCATGAAAAAAGACGAAGCAGGAATTGCCAGCACTTAAAACATTCCTATTACTCTAAACAATGCTATCTAAGCAGGTAAGATCTTCCCCAACAGTTTGATCCATATTTTAAGCCAATATAGAGTTATCAAGTTTTTCATCTCTGTAAGTGAAACTGAAAAAATACATCTCCATTCTTTATCAAATACCAGACATGACATGCCTGTCTTAACTGTAGAGCTAGAAGAACAGTACTAAAGAACACATTAACTGAAAGCAGTAAAACATCATCTACTCAGCAGAAAACTCCTATGTTCACTTGGCTACACAGCTGTTCCATTCACATTGGGTTTTTATATCCAAACAGGCTTACTTGATCTCAGTGCAGTTGTCTGCGGGTAGAAAACAGCAGCAAGTCTAGTCAATGAACGGAAAAGGAGAGGTGAAATGTAGCATTATGAGGCCAGGCTGCAAATATATTTGACTCAAAGCTAATGTGATGCCTTCCCAAAACAGATCATTCCAACCCACATAACGCAACTTACTTTTAACATCAGGAAAAAACCAGCAGCAGCTTACCTGGCAGTAAACAGTGAACGTGTTTGGGCAACATAATATTAAAGCCTTCGTGTTTCCTCATTTCCTGAGAGTTTGGTTTCACAATCCTCTGTGGTTTTTACTCCATAGTTTATACTGTAAATGTAGACTGACCTTCAAGCTTGTGAACAATTCAAGAGAGCTCTTCAACAGTCCCTGCACAAATAATCTAATTTAAAAATTCCTACGGAATTTAAACACAGCAGTCTCCGCATGTAAATACCTGAAAATCTGGAAGTGTAATAGTTTATCAAAGAAAGTGAGTAAGGGTGTAAAGAAGAGAAAACTTCACTGGAAAAATCACAGCATGACAAAAACCACAAGGATCACCCTCTCATCAGTCGTTACAGGGATTTGACCCTGCTGACTGCAAGGAAGAAACAGAAATTCCCATTTGTCATAATGGGTTTCTGGCATTTATTCCAATACTAAACAGAAATACATGAAAAACAAACACTTAATGAATAGGGAAAAAAATGAAAATAAAAAAGAACCTACTGCACTAAAATATGCAAGTATCTAACACCAATAAAGAAATCTGTCTTAATACAATGTTTGGAGAAAAACTTTGTCAAAAAGTTTGCTGCACTTACAAATGACAAGGTATAGCAAATGTCAATATCCCCCATGTGACCCTAGGTGACACAGGTGTCTGTGGAGCCTTCCCTGATGATGCATACCTGTACTCACACACAGAGCACCTGTGGGGTACCCACTGTCTATCTAAAAAATGGAGGAAAAACCAGATCCTTTGAAATATGGTATCCATGAATATTTACCTTTCGAGAACTGTTACACATCAATGCCAGCTCCTTCCTTTAAGTACAGCTTAAAAATTCTTTGCAGAACTACAGATGTACACAGGCCAATGTGCACAACAGAAACCAGAAACCACTCATAGTTCATAATGTTTGTGCAACAAAGATCTGAAAGAAACTAATGTATCTGATGACCACAGAGATTTATGTTCATCTTATCTGATCTCCGACTTGGAGCAACTTATGTTTTTTTCACCAAAAGGTTTCTAAATGAAATCAAAACCAAACTTGGTTTGAGATGCTCAACCTCGACTGAGACTTGAAATAAGAATATTTTATCGTCTTGAAGCTGTTCCTAACCCCAATATATGAACAAAAAAATAAACCCCACAAGTGATATTTAGGCTGAATTTATGTATTAGCAACCTCCATGCATGGAAAGACCTTGTTTCAGAGGTGAAAGCTCCAGGACATGAATTTTGGGGTGAAACAGGCACTGCCCTTCTGTTCAAAGTAGGGTGTCTCTCTCCAGAGAGGAACTAGGACCTCATGTGTGTCAACTTCTCTTACTGATGCTCAGGCAAGCCCTTACCAAACCTACTGGTGGTTGTGAATCCCACATAAGTTAGCCAGCTCTCTTCAGGGGTCCTGACATCCAACCCAGGGCCATGGGCTGAAATCCCTCGCTGAATAAGACAGCAGCTTTTTCCTCCCCAAATCTCTTATGGTAAAACCCTCAGGTATAAAGCAACAGATTTCTCATTTCCCATGGTACTGGTTTCATAGGATAAAAACACTGCAACTACAAATACGTACTCTAAAATTCGCCGTACAGGGAAGTTAATTATTCACAAGTGTTTTATACTAAAGCTCAAACTAGACATAAATGTTATTTTGGCTAAATAAGACAAATGTTCTGTATCTGAGCAGAACTGCCAACCCCCAACAAATAAGTAGTATCTGTTTCTGCACTGAACTGGAGACTAGCTGTTGATCAAAGTGTCTGATACGCCTCCATCAAAACCAAGGTTAACAACATTATGAAAGATAAAGTCCAGGTATGACAAAAAACACGAACAGTTAGCATTTGTGAAGGTATTTGCAAGGCTCTTGTTTAACTGTATTTGTGATGCCTGATATTCTCTCAAAATGAAGTATGTATTTCTATTTTTACATGCATTTTAACGATTACAAAGTTTTGGGGATCAGATTACAAAAATTAAGGAATTTATTTTTAGGCCAAATACTTGATTTGAATGCTAACACTCAGTTATATTCAGCATCCTACCCCAAGCCTGTGCTATCTTTCAGGTCTGTATAAATCTTGATTTATTACAAAATGAGACAGCAGTATTAAACAACTGCCTATGTGGTATACAGTTCAGAAGCATTCCTAAGACATGCCCACTTCATCCTCAAACCATACTGCTTCCCAAATCCAGCTCTGCTATCTTCCTGAATGTGTATGTTACCAGTAATCAATGTCTTTAGGAGACAGTATCCACTCACATCACAACTAAGCATGACTGGAGCTGCTACGACAGGAGATGTCCTCATATCTCCTCCCTCCAGGAGGACACAAATAGTTGGAACATTCTGCTGCGTTCTCAGTTTCTTTACAATCTTTGAATCTCAAAAGTAGTTGACAGAAAGACAGAGGACTATGAATGTGAATACATATCTGGAATAACCTGTAGTGATTAATACCACTCATGGTTTCAGCCTTGAAAGGGTCCTTTGCAAAAGACAGTGATGGCTGATTAAGGTGCCCTGTGAAACACCCTCCCTGATCAAAGACAAATACTACGGAACCTAACTGAGTCCTGACAGGGGGACACTGGGTATCATTTGCATAGACTAACACTGTGCTTAAAATTGACAAGTGCACCTCATGGGGCTGAGAAACCCACAAGCTGATTAGGCTGAAACAGTCCAGATGACAGAAGGGGAAGGGTTCGGGAAGGGAAGCTCTCCCAGCGCTCCAGCAATTCCTGAGCTTTTTTGAAGAAGAGGCAGAAATGCTCAGTAGAAACATGCACTTCAGACTGAGGGGGGAGGAAGGCATCAGACTGTGATACCAAGAATCAATAGGCTCAGAAACAGAAAGGCCATCGTTTCTTAAAGTAAAAAGAAAGGTAAGCCTTAGGAATTCGTAACTCACAATGTTTTATCTTGAACCTTTGTCCTGGGCCTCTGACTAACAGCCCAGATATTTAATCAAACTGAGTTATCTTGTAAGATAACCTCCCAAAAGTCAATGATTTCCTTACACAGGAGAATATATCTTACTTTTGTTTATGTGACACACTATGGTTGTTAACTGTCAACACTAAACCATGACAGCTGTTGATTCAGTGGGAAAATGCTAGACATCCCTCTGTACTGCATGGAGCTGCCGTGCAGAGGTATACAGAAGTGCTGTGCCTTAACCATCCAAGTGCGCTACCATGCTGAGGAGAGTGACTTCCATGTCATCTGACTCTGGATGGGCAGTTCCCCAAAAACCTTGCCTAGCCTTGCATCATTCAAAAAGAATTTAAAATTCTCAGGACTGCAGTGACAGCTATCTTCAGGGATCATTGATGCCTTGCATCAATTTACATGGAATATGGCATGACATACTATGTCAGTTGATGACATCACGCATTAGACTATAGTTAGGCAAGATGTCAAAAACATAAGAAGTTATGTTCATGATGATATCGCTGCAAGTGAAATGAGACACGTACAGTCTGTGTCCAAATGCAGAAGAGAGGAAGAAGAAAAACACACCGCTTCTGGCAGGCATTCAAAGATGTGGTGGTGAGATACAGTTGGAGGCAAGGAGATGAAGACAGTCTCTATCAGCAACAGTACCTCTTCCTTTTCTGAATATATAAGATGCGTACGAGTGGCCATAATGTTAAATAAGAGAAGCAGAGTTTGCGGTTCTAGAGAAGGTTAAATTATGTTTTAGCTTTTTTCAGAGACACTGCAGAAAATGAAGAGGAACTCCTCAATGGTAGAGCTCTAAGTCCTTGCTGTTGTGACTCCAGCACCTCTTGTAGGGAAAATTCAAAGCAAGATGATCTTCTGGAAGAGTAATGCAGTCAGCTTACTTCTCTGAGAAAAGGAAATTATTTTAAGCATTTAAGTCTAGTGAATATAAACTGTTAGTGCTGACAGAAACCATCTCAATGTACTGTGCTAATCTGTAGAGTAACTTGGAAATACAAGTTTTATTACAAGCACCACGACATACATAGATTTTTGCCAAAAAAGCAGATAAAGCTGTTATTTTTCACAGCCAACAGCAATGAGGGAAATCAGTTTGAGATGGATAAAGAAGCAGCCACCAATTTAAGCAGCAAAACCATGTGAAACGTGTTTTCCAAGAATTTTGCATAGGTGATATTTTCCTATGGTGATAGTCATTGCTTCTGACATCTGGCAGCAGCCTACCCCAATCTCTGTAGCAATCAGATACCAGGAGAAAACCTCAGAGCCTTTGTCAGATTCCTCAGACTTGTCAACATACATTCCAACAACTTTGGGAAAGGCCTTAAGATCTTCCATGGTAGCAGAAGATGCTGGAGGAGTATGCCACCCTTGACTGAGGTGGCTGGGAGGACACTATTTGAGATATCACTGTACTGCAGCAGACAGAGAACAAAGCACAGTTACACACTTTCATGTCCCTGTGTAAGAGGAAGCATCTTGAGGTTGTTTAAGTACCAAAAAGAAGCTGGGAGGGGGCACAGCCAGGACAGCTGGCCCCAACTGGCCAAAGGGCTATTCCATACCATATGATGTCGTGCTCAGTATATAAGCTGGGGGAAAGAGAAGGAATGGGGGGATGTTCAAAGCGATGGCGTTTGTCTTCCCAAGTCACCGTTACGCGTGATGGAGCCCTGCTGTCCTGGAGATGGCTGAGCACCCGCCTGCTGGTGGGAAGCAGGGAATGAATTCCTTGCTTGCGTGCTCAGCTTTTCCTTTACCCGTCTTTATGTCAACCCATGAGTTTTATCACTTTTACACTTCTGATTCTCTCCCCCATCCCACCGGTAGGGACTGAGTGAGCGGCTGCGTGGTGCTTAGTTGCTGGCTGGGGTTAAACCACAACATCGAACCAGATTAAACTCCAGGTAAGCCTTGGCCTTCCTAATGCTACCCCTGCATGCTCAGACAGCAGCTCTGTATTCCTCCTGGGTGACCTGTCCCTGCTTCCATGTCTTGCACATTTCTTTGTTTTTTTAAGTCTGAGTTTAGTCAGGAGCTCCTGGCTCATCCATGCAGGCCTTCTGCCAACTCTGCTGATTTCCTGCTATTTGGGATGGACCTTTCCTGAGTTGGAGGAGGTGATCCTTGAGTATCAGCCAGCTCTCTTGGCCCCTTCTTCTCTCCGAGGCCGCATCCCATGGGATTCTTCCAAGCAGATCCCTGAAAATGTTGAAGTCTGCTTTCCAGAAATACAGGGCAATGGTCCTACTTTTTGCTCTGCTATCTCTTCATAGGATCCTGAACTCCACGAGCTGAAGCTGCCCCTGACTGTGAAGGGGGAATGCCAAATACCCCGAGGTTAGTTAGGATCTCAGGGACCTTTGGCTGCACACACTTTTTCAGTTTCTCAGTTAGTTCTTTTCTACCACCACCACCATCTGCAGGACTGCCAGGATTTGTAAGGAGATCTCTGTCAGACGGGACTAGTAAGGGTACTCTGCTATCTGAGTTAATCTTACCTGCCCTTGAAGAAGCTGGAGAATCTTCTCATAAGGCACAATTTTATTATATTTCTTTTTTATTTTCCCTCACAATAGTAAAAGGTTCAGTGGTACGTGTCAGTCAGCATCTGTCTGACACTGGAGAAAAAGCCTGCCAGGAAGCAGGCCTTCCTCTGCCCTGTTTCCTTACCCTCCCTTTAAACCTTGGAAGACATCAGGCTCTTCATCAGGAAAAACACACATTGCTTACAGCAGCAGGAACCTCCCAGTTCACGCACTGTTTCACACCTGAAGGTGTGACTGGGTGACTGACGAGTTAAGGCTACCAGCAGAGCATACGCATTAATGGCTTTTGCTGCTGTGAACTTTTTTTTTTAAAAAAAACACAGCTAAAAGTTTTCCTTGCTTTAAGTAATCACTTGAGAACATAAAGAGTAGCTGCACCAGACCAGACTAAAGGTCTCTTTGTCCCAGAACTCTGCCTTCAACAGTGGCCAAAAGCAGGAAGAGCAGAAGACACCTACAGTGGTACCACCACCAGCCACCCTCCCGACCATCTGCAGCTCAGGATCCATCTGTGGCAGAGACAGCTTGTAGGTCATCACATCCAACACAAAAGAATTTGAGAAAGCCTTGGAGTAAAGAAACAAATACAGAGAAATATATAAACAGGAAAGATCAGGAATGCATTTAAGAGCTCATAAATCTGTAACTTGGGAAATACATTTCGTAACTCATTAGGTTAAAGCTTTTAGCTTGTATAACTAGTGTGTAAATAACAGAGGACAACATCATATCGACCAAGAATTACGATGACACTTACTTAAAGGATTTACATCAGAACTACTCGTATACTCAAACATCTGTGCAACTTTTTCATGTTTTAAAGTTATAAATGTTATTTGTTATTTGCTGGATCCAGTCCCAATATCAACTTATCCACATTTCTTAAATATTATTCCTCTGTGGAATTAAGCAGACCTACCTATTAGAACTACCTAAACCATATTTACTCATAGTCTTTAAGGACTAGCACTTAATAATTTGTTTTACTTTGCAGTAATTAAGGGTCCTAAAAACCAGGAGTTATCTGTTTATATTGTAAAAGTAAACCTGAAATTAGAACAAAAGTCATATTAATTTGTAAAGCATTTGAAAGGTTTTTGTTCATTTCACCAAAAAAAAAAAAAAAAAAAAGGAAGCTACCAAAACTATTATGGTCTTGTCTTGTTTTTTGCTTTAAAAAGAAAAATGGTCCAGATGCTATCATGATGTTATATGTTAACTCAGTTTGTCCGAGGACTGTACTGCAGTTGTGTTTCTAGGTGTTTTGGTGGACATCAAGTAAACCATCAGATTTTTTATGAAAATGACTTGGTGCTTCAGCTAGCTCTGGGACTGAGGACTCCAAAACAGGTACCCGCAGACAGAGTTGGGCTGGTTTATACAGTCTCTTCACATGGAGCAACTGCTAATCACAAAAATCTATCAACAGCTTGTGAAACAATCCGCCTGTACTATTGGAGGACACATCTCATAGGGCTTGTTAATTCAAGGTTTTGAGTAAAACCAGGCCTACATCCTGTCAGTTTGGAGGATGGCACATGCTTGCTTGCTTATAGCTGAGTCTATCTGTGGAAATCCTTCACAACAACATACAAGGGCAAGAGCTATTTTCTGGAGGTTTTATGTTGTCAATCAGATATGAGTTTCCAAAAATACAACTAGATTTTGGATCCAATTCACAAAGCTGTTAATTGTTTCACTTGCATTTCTGCATTTTATTTGAATTATGAGACAGCCTAAATGTGAGTTTTGTAGTCTAGGAGAAGATTTAGAGTTCCAAATTCTAAGAATGATTTTTCCTGTTCTTTCCGATTCTACCACATTTCAGTTGCTGCTGCTTACAGAACAGTACCGTGTGGTATTAATGGAAGGTAAGCAGTTCAAGCCCTCAGCAGAATGCTATGTTGGAAAGTCATGAGTTATTACTCATAAAAACACAAGTAAATTTAGAGATATGGAATGTACCAAACTTTTTAAAGAAGAATTTTAACCAGAGAAAGAGGTTAATCTTCTTGGTAATTAAAAAGAAAAAAAAAAAAAGGAAGTAGCCAATTTTGATTTACATTTCCAAAACTTATTCTCAAGAACCATGAGCAGGAAAATGGAAAGTCTGTTAGAAAGAGGATTCAGATACCTCATTTATAGCAGCTGTCATTGTTTTAATTTAATGAGGCTCCAGATGGGAAGCTTGAGTTCATGGAGAACTAACTTGATAATTGAAATAAGCTCTAGAGAAATCCACTTCGGGCATTAGAATAGAATACTTAACTTGGAAAGTAAAATTAAAATGAAAGACAGAGTGCTGCCTTCACCATGAATTTTAGAATATTTGGATTTTCAGAGCAAAGTTAGCAAACCTATTAAGATTTGCTGTACTTGCTGCCTGACAGGTGAGTCAGTGGAAGTGTACTGGGTCTGGCTGAGATGGAGTTAACTTTCTTCATAGCAGCCCTTATGGTGCTTTGGATCTGTGACCAAAACAGTGTTGATAACACCAATGTTTTGACTATTGCTGGGCAGCCTCAAAGCCTCCTCTGTCTCCCACTCTGCCGCCCTCCCCACGTGCAGGTTGGGAGCGGGCAAGAGGTCTGAAGGTGACACAGCTGAGACAGTAATGCTGTGATCAGCATTAAAACTGGCAGCAGGGGGTGGAGGGGGAGTTTGGTCCAAAGTGGCCATTGCTCTGGGACTGTCTCAGCATTGGTCTGCTGGTGGTAGATGATTGCTTTTGCATTACTTGCTTCTCCCCCCTGCCCCCCTTCACCTACTAAACTGTTTTTATCTTGACCTGTGAGGTTTTTTGCCTCACTTTTGTTCTTCTGATGCTCTCCCCTACCGCTGTGGGGGACGGAGCAAACGACAGGCAACCGATCTGCCGCCCTCCCCACGAAGGAAAGCCCAAAAAGCTCCATTAGTAGGAACTCATTTTATTATTGCTACCTCCGTCCACTTCATCTACTACAGATCAGCTCTGCAGGGCTCTGCTTTCTAAGCCAAGATTTGTCCAACAGAGATCCTCACCGTTTTCCAGCACCCGCTCTCTTTCTAGGGCATTTGTCTCCCTTAATATTTTTGATGAGTAAGTTTGGGGCAGGGCAGATCAGGATTGTTAAGACAAATTAACAAAGGGAGAAATTCTTCAGCACAATATTGTGTACTACCAGATAAGTGTTCTTAAGAATTAGGAAGAAAAAATCCAGAGGAAAACACCTCAGAAAAACCAGACTGTTTTAATAACCAAAAATAATTCCTGTTATGACATTTATTGGTTGATTTTACCTGAGTGGTGATAGATGAGGAAACTAGCAGCAGCGTGAAAAAGTATGTACGTTAATCCCACTTCTTGTTCTGTATCCCACCAACTACATTAGACACTTTCTAATTTCTTTTCTACCGGAGCTTATCAGGTCAGAAAACATTAATTTTTGAGTTTGATTACAGATTACATGATCTATATATTCACTACTAGCTACAACTGTGTGTGCAGTCCCCTTTTTAACTATCATCAGTAAATACCTTAGCCTGCTCCATAAAGACATGTTACAAATCCCTCAGCAGTGTACTCTTCAGCCGTCTCTTGAAGAAGCTGGAAAAAATCCTAAACAGTAAAATCAGACATCTACATCTACCAAACCTTCACCATTCTGGTTCAGCAGATAATAAAATACAGCTGTAATAGGGAAGCAAGTCACAGCATTGTGGCTTCCGTGTATTGTCTCGATTTGTTCAAGTACCTCTGTCAGAACTAATGCTATTCTAAATTATTTTCTGTATTAGGATTTTGGAGCAGCAGAGAACTGCAGCAAATAACTCAGGATTCAGTCTACCCAATTTAAGAAATAATATTGTTTTAACTTTTTCATACATTTTGAAAAAGAGACTGCAGATCAGGATTAAATACTCCCAGTTTTCCTCCCCTAGTGAATATTTAAAATATTTTTTTAAATCCCAGTGCTTCTTTTGCATGTACTGACTTGCCCTTTGCATTGAAAAGCTATACAAAAACAATTAACTGCTAAAGAAGCACATTTTTTTAAAACTCTGCATGGCTACTAGTATAAACACAAGAATATTTTGACTTGCATATGCATGTCAGCTACACATTTATTTACTGAGAAGTTTATACAGCAAAGGGTTTATCTAAAACACAGTATACACACATGTGGATTGCATATGCTACATCGGCCCTTCTCATACACGTCCTGGAACGCAACCCTGCCACTGCTGACATGGAGAAGACGGATAGTCATAAGAGCTAACTACAAAATTAAATGACTGGATGTAGCTAAAGAAAGGCTGAGGTTAATGAAAAAATCTCAGTGTCCAGCATCTTTTGCTTTCCGTACATCTCCTGTACTTAGACATTCCTGTGTCAAATTTCCCTGCATTCCAAGGTAAATCTCTCACTTTACCGTGGCAAGTTACACTAATAAATGCCAAACACTACCGTGGTACAACATACATGTTATCGATCGTAAATGTTACTCAAAGGCAGCATTTTCTGATACACAAGTTTACGTTTAAGAAATAAAGCTGAGCTGTGTTCAAACACTCAATGCTCCAACAAAAAAATATACTTTAAAAACTGGCTTAAAGAGAATCAAACAGCTTTCTGAAAAGTATTTTCAGACACCCTACAACACTCTACAAAATTGCCTAAAAAATTCTTACATACAGATGTTGATTATATTGATTTAAAGCTGGATAAATTACATCTGAAATTTAAGAAAACTGAAAAACAGCAAACAACAAAGGGGAAAGGAAAAAGGAAAGAAGTGACCTGACCAACTACAAGCCCGTTACTTTACAGTATTGGTCCAGGCTATGGAAAGCTTTTTAAAGAATGAGAGGTTAATGAAACTGAAACACAATTCAGAAATGGTTATCTCGCAAGTCGGTCATGTGAAAATAGCCTACTATCTTTCCTGATCTAGACTTATTATGTGGAAAGCTACTAGTGAACGATGGACGGCTATTAGTGCATGGTTGGACACTGGACTCGCTAAAGGAAAAACTGTAACAGGCAGTACTGGAAGGGTAAGTATCAGGCTAAAAGAAGGCTTCTACTACAGATTAGGTAACATATTTAACCAAAACTTCAGTAACAAAACATGGCTCAAAGACTGCGAGAGTTCATGCGACTCCTCCCACAAAGCCGAGAGGCATCCTTTGCACAGGAAGACAAAACACGCAGGAAAAAGTGAAGAAGCAAGAGAAGGACTAGTTTCAGTGAAACGATACACAGACCAGTATTTCTAAGTGCAAAGTCAGACTGAGAGACTTTTATGAACACAAACTTCACTCCAAGGGAAGTGGTTGCACAATTCCCAACCCTCGGACATGTTACACCAACTCCGCCTTCTCCTCCCCCTCCCCCCCAGCCTGAGAGCTCCCTGTGGTAGCATAAGCGTCTGTTCGGCCGTGTGGCACACCGGATCGCAGGACTGATTCACAGCAAAAAAACTGCTGGGGTGCAAAAAAAAAAAAGGCTAACCGATCTCATGATCGAGTTCCTCAGTCTGATGAACATGAATGTTTCTGCTGACTCGAGGAAGGAAAGAATACGAGCATGGGAGCAGGACTGAATGACATTTTTGGCAGTCAAAGATGTGTGTGAAATTAGTGCTTACTCGCTTGAATCCTTCAGCAAAGAGAGGATATGATCAGCTGGAAACAAAAGGAAAAAGGTCCTGTGCCACAAGATCATGACAAATCAACCAATCTGTTACTGCTCCAAAAGAAAAAGATAAGATGACAATGGTGGGATGCACAGACTCTTATCTGTATGCAAAGAATGACACAGACGCTTGGTATGCAATTAAGCAATAAACCACAGCTTCAGCTCTTCTACAGAAAGTCACAAAAGGAATGAACTGCGTGGGCTTAAGGATGCCTTGTTTCTTATCCCATACCCAATGGTAAGCAAACATCATAATCCCTTTAACCAGTTAGAGACCACATAGGTCAAAAAATGGTTCCAGTAATCTCTTTTCTGTTCTGAGGTTAAAGATTTATTAGCACACGTTACAGTATTTCCTTCAGTTATTCAAACCCTGACCACAGCTACCAGTCCAGTGCTCCAGCTGTATCCGTCATGCCTAATCCTTCACGGTTTGATTACACAGGCACTCCTGCATTTGAAGTAATGCTCACCCCCCACACTTTTCCAAAAATACTGCTCTTAGATAGCCTATTTGTCAGCCCAAATTTCCATTACGTTCACTCGGGCATTAAGCATGCTTGGTAAGTAAGGGACGTTACCAGCCTGCAACAGCTTTTCCTAGGTGCAATGCATTTCTTTCTATCTACTCACCCTGCACCTAATGTGACAGCATTTTGACCATCTCAAGACCCAAATTCAGGCCTGCCACGACAAGGTCCCTCACTTGGCTGTCATTGCATCATACCTGCCTTGTCAGCATCTGAACGGATGCCGTTCGTTTCAGCAACCACCTTTTTCATTGCACAGCACCCAGTTCTCCTGGTGGAGGTGGGCAAGAAGATGACACCAGGACCACTCCCCACAACAGCCAGAGATTGCCCCAGTGCAAGGCTCACCCCATAGGCTTCCTTTGGGGCTCCCATACCCACAATCCCAACATCTACTGATGCTTGAAATGTTGTGTTTTTCAATATAAATAAACATCACTGAGCTTCTCTCCTTCTGACTGGGTCTTGATCTTATTAAACTGGGCCTTCTTCACCCTCAAGCCAGCCCTAGATGAGCAGCTACCTCAGCAGCACAGGCTTAGAACAAACACTGTTCAAGCTGCTTTGCTCGAAACAGGGATAACTCTACCTGCCCACAGATTTTCCACCATTCTTGCAATAAGCTCAAATGGACAAATCCTGCCAACGTTTGCTAACAAAGTGGCCTGTACTGTTTCTCACATGCAGAAAGCGAAGGGGCCACAAACGCTGCATTGCTTTTTGCTTCAGTCAGGACTTCACAGCCTTGAGCATACACCATGGCTGAATCCACCCAGGACCTCACAGCCCCATATGCCCTTGAGCTCCAAAAGCATCTGCTACACCATCACAGACACTACTCAGAGCAGCTTTCACAGCTAAGCATGAAGAAAAACATGTCTTGCCATATGTTTACTAATAATGTGCATTACATTCCAGTGGTAACATAGCCAGACGAGCCTTGCGTGTTGGTGATTTGCCTTCCAAGCTGTACCAGAAATGCTGCCGCAATATGACAACAGTTAGTGCCAAGGTGTATCTAATGCCTGCGGCACCATGAAACCCTTAGCAGAGGACCCCACCAGTCCCTCTCCAGTAAGAAAATAAAAAATCATTACAAGTAATTCCAGAAGAGACAGAACTCTATCTAGAGATGCCATTTATGACAGATGTATAGCTATGTATGTAAACAAAAGTACGTATGTACCTACGCTGTTCAGGGGAGCAGAATTCAACTGAGATGAAAGGGAAAGGAAGAGCGTAGCAGTCGAGGGAAGGAAGTACCCATCCTGCAGCAGCAGGCAGGAGAGTTTGGCATATTTACTCTTTCAACAAGCAAGCTCTTACAGTAGACCTCAGTCTATAAAAACATCCAGAAGTTGAACAGCAAGAAATGGGAAGAATTGTTTCAGCTCTTCATATCAGGCTGATACGAAAACAAGTGAGAAGAAACCAGCCACAAAAAAACAAGCTAAAACTTTAAAGATCAGAAGCCTGCAGTACTAGAGCAATCCTCCACCTACCTCTGCAGACGGTGCAAGTGGAACCTGTGCGGAATTAAAATGAGGTTTCACTGCAACATCAGACACAGTTGCTCACTACAGGGGGAACCCGGAGCCTGTGATTCAGAAGGCAGGCTTCTTCCAGTTACCTCTTCCTAAAACACAGCCACCACCAGCCTAACGATATTGGTACAAGTGTATACAGGACCAAGACAAAAGCAAAAAAAACCTCTTTCTTATAAACCTTATCAAAAAGGATTAGGGGACCTCATAATCATTAAAGGCAAAAATTCTGGCAAGTGCCACCTGATTTCAAGCTAACAGCATAAACATTAGCAAAAAATATTTAGCATGCAACCCAAGGTGATTAGTGATAAAACTCTAGAAAAGATTTTCTATGAATCAGAATGGATAGTATTCAATATTATTTGAAGAAAAGCAGTGAAATTTATGTCCAGAAACATAATATTATTTTAAAAAATTACACAGCCAGTGGAACGAACAAAATTGTCCATCACTAGTTTGAGTCTGATTAACTTGATATTATGAATACCACTTTTTAAGTTAAATTTCTTTAAATTTATCTTCCCACTAAAAAAAAACCTAATCAACATTTAGTAAAGTTGTAGACACTTTTCTACTTTTGCCATGTCAAAAATTATTTTAACAGGCTTCAAATATTTTAAATTTAGTTTAGTCTTTCAGGAAAGAAGCTTGAGGAGTGACTTCTTTAAAGTTCCTATTTGAAAAACAGTGGAAGAGAAGAATCTGAGTGAAAGTGGCAGATGACTGCAGCATGAGAGTTCGTTCCAGTCTTTGACTGGAAAGGCTTATGCCAGTTTTAACACGCATTGGCCAAAGCAGTTTCTTAGCAGTTCAGATTCCTGGCTACAAGCTCTCCATTAAGGAAAGCAGTATCAGTCACCAGGGGATTTGTCTCCTTGCACAGTCTCTACAACAAATATATTCATTATTTTGCAAGAGGACAGACAGCTGCACTTCCTGGAATGTGCTCTAATTAGTCATCTTTACCGCCAGGTAACGTTAGCAAAGCTCAATGCATTCGCGAAAAAAAAAATTACGTTTTCCAAAGGACACTCTGTAGAATTTCCTTATTATATGCCTACTGATAGAGTATGTTTCCTTACAGCTATCTCGTGTTGTCATTAACACAAGGAGGTGCTTTAATTGCTATTCTGAGTTACTGTTAAAATTTCATTCCAGGCTATACAAGTAACTTGTCAGCAGGGTTACAAATCTCCATAATTTTACCTCTGCAAAACAGGTTCCCAATCTACACAGGCTACCCAAGCGAGTGTGAAAGGGCAGAATGGGCTCGCTTCCCATGGCTGACAAACAAGAGTCAGGAGCCACTGCCTGCATTTCTGCAGTCAAGCTGTGCTTTAGACATAAACAGGGATTGTAAGAAATAACCCCACCAAAATAAGTAATATTTATAAAAATGCACAGGACCGATCCAAAAAATACATTTTCTGAATATGAATTTAAAAAAAAACCAAACCAGTTCCTCTGGAAGGTGTAGTACTCTGCACTGAACTGCTTCTTTCTTCTAAACAATCTCTGCAGATGACACTTTTTAAAGCTTCTAGAAGTTTGATGTAGATTTGAAATTTTTTCAGAAAAAAAATAGAAGATTCTTAAACACGTACACGAATCCAGAAGGATCTGGAAGTTTCATAGCTAAACGTTAAACGAATTAACAACCTTCATCTCCTTTTGCATTAGCTAGGAATACCTCTTTTTGAAAATGGGACTCTATTCCCTGTTGAGGTATGTCATTCTAAACAGGGGAAAATCATAAATATAATCGAATTTTCCTTGAAAATGTTTACAGCACTGGGATGTAGGCAAAGCCATTGAGGCTGTCGCCTGCCAGAGTGAAATGACCGCTTTTACTGTTCTCACCTTGTCTTTCCTAGAGCATTAAGGCTGTGCATTGCTTTTCATAAAATTAAGTGTACCTTCCCTGAAAAGAATACAGACTGCCAGGTTTTTAAGCAGAATAATTTGTGACTTCCAGCACAGAGCCTTTCTTCCTTTCCTTTTAGAACCAGCTATTGCCACCTGTAACATTTTAGCTGCACACGTTAAGGACAGAGGTGGGAACTGTAAATATGTTCATGCACATGCAAGGGAATCTAAAAGAAAAATAGGGACAATTAGAAAACACAAGCTGTTTTGCACTTTCTTCGTTATGATAAAGCAGCTATGAAAACAGCTTAAATGATCAGACAGCTCCTCTCTGGAGTATCTGCAACTCCAGAATAAATAAAACACCTGTAAGTACCACTTAATACTGCCAGCAAAAATAAAGGATTTAAAGGTAACATTCTGTACTTACAAGTATTAGAAATATGCCAAAATTATATTTGGATTTCTGAATACTAAATAAGGACACCTAAGAGTACTAAGTAAGATTAAGGGAATTCCCACCAAAGCTACACTAAGAAAAAAGAGAACGACTTGGGGGTACTGGTGGGTGAAAAGCTGGGCATGATCCAGCCATGGGCGCTCACAGTCCAGAAGGCCAACTGTACCCTGGGCTGCATCAAAGGAAGGGTGGCCAGCAGGGCAAGGGAGTTCTGGTGAGACCCCACCTGGAGCACTGCATCCAGCTCTGGGGTCCCTGGCACAGGAAAGACACGGACCTCTTGGAGTGGGTCCTGAGAGAGCTGGGGTTGTTCAGCCTGGAGAAGGCTCTGGGAGACCTTATTGCAGCCTATCAAAACTTAAAGGGGGCCCAAAAGAAAGATGGAGGGAGACTTTTTACCGGAGCCTGTAGTGACTGGACAAGGGCTAACAGTGTTAAACTGAAAGAGGGTAGGTTTAAACTAGATATAAGGAAGAAATTTTTTACGATGAGGGTGAGACACTGGGATAGGTTGCCCAGAGAAGCTGTGGATGCGTCATACCTGGAGGTGCTCGAGTTCAGGTTAGACAGGGCTTTGACAGCAACCTGACCTAGTAAAAGATGCCCTCCGGCCACGGCAGGGGGGTGGGAACTAGATGATCTTTGAAGGTCCCTTCCAACCCAAACCATTCTATGATTCTGATAAAAATGGGAGCGCCCAGCCAAGGAAAAAAAAAAAAGAAAGAATGATAGGATGCTGCACTTATCTCTATACTAAGCATTTTCCAAGAAAATTCAGGGTTAAAGATTTGCTAAAAAAACCTCAGAGTTAAGAATAAAAATGCAGGACTGAATACCTTGAGCCACCTTCTTCAGTCCTATAGTGATACATTGGAAAGAACAAGGGAAAAAAAAATTAGTTTTTGAGAAGCACTTTAACTTGTGCTCCCAAGCACTGAAAAGCTTTAATCACAGTAATTTCTGTATGTTATTAATGCAGAGAAGAGCACTGTTCAGACATACTACACTTACTTGATGTACGTGTAACTACATGCAGCTGTTGCAGAGAAATTTAGAGAAACCTGTCTGGATTTGGCACTCTGCAAAAAAATCAAGAGAAGAGAGATGAATCGTAGGGAGAAAAATGGCTTTTAAAGCACCTTGCATTTAATGAATCAATTCAACAAACAAGCATTAAACCCAGGTGTCTGAGAAACGTTCCTGTGTATAACAAGATTTAGCTTTGTATGAATTGCCTCTTAAACTGTGTACAAAAATGGATGCGTGTTATGTAACAAAACTACCTCCCATTATACGCGTGATCAGGTATTACCGGTTACTGAAAACTCCTCATCTAAATGACTGCAAAACAAAATAGAAATCAAGTACTTATATTTGGCAATGTGGAAGTTTTAACCAAAGAGAAAAGTCTTAACTCTTCCACTCATGTGGAGCAAAAGGAGCTTGACATTTCAGAGAGAACACTTTCCTCCGCCAGTCTCTTTTCAGCTTGGTTTTGATTTGTTCAAAAGAGACAACACTGCCACATCCATAAACAGATTTACCCTGGATCACACAACCGGCTCCATAGCCACCAGCAATGATTCACTTATGCACCTCTGCTGTAAATAAAAGACTTTTTGTACTCAAAGAGGAACGTGTTTTCCTTTTGTGACCCTTATTTCTTACTAGGTGATGTCGGGCTGCTTTCACCTTACACTATTCAAATATCTCCAGGGGTTTTCTGGAAAAGGGCAGCACAGGAAAGAAGAATTTAGTATAAGTCCTCTAGGGAAGGATCACACGAACATCATGAACTGCAAAACTTGCTAGTCAGCATAAACATTTATACATATCTATGTACATGTATGGTGCCAGAAGTACTACAAGAACAGATGGGTGTAAAATTAATTAGTTTACTTCCTTTAGAGCACTGAAAAAAAAGAGGGTACTAAGGGAGCAGTTATTGCCTGAAGTCTTTTCACGGCTTTTGAATTTCACCTTCCTATTTCACTAGCTTATGTTAGAATAACTTCATTGGTTTATCTTTGCATTTTCTCTCAATTGTTAAGCTGGGCTGCCAAAATACCATTGCTCTAACTTTTTTTCTAAACTACATGGATTTGTGAACAGCCTCAGGGTTCCCATTTTAAATATCAGAACTACTCTGTCAGTGCCTGCTTATAGCTAAAAGTTAAATTATGCATAAATACCACAGCTTGAAATAATTTTAAAGAAAAAAAAAAGAGGTTATGTTTTTGAAGCACTTGACCAACCTCTATTCCCTCAAAACAGTCTTGCATTGAAAGTTTAATTTCTCCCTCATCACCCACCGTACGCCTTTATCATTTCCCACGTGGGTATGTTCAACAGCACAACTCCTAAAACTGTCATCAGACAAAATGGATGCTCCAGCTCTCAAATCAACTCTACGCAGATATTACTTTTATATGGCAAGTTCTGAGAGCCAGTTACTCTACCACCATGTTATTTGGACAGACAAATAGCAATGGATGTACCAGCTAGGAAAATACCATCAAATTGTTGTTTGCAAGTTATTTGTTCCTCAAGGAGATCCATTCAGGTCACTCGGTCTTCATCTGCTCATAAAGGACTGCGATGCCAAACTAAGGTGACCAGCGCTAGTGCCTTGCACAAGTGGTCAAAGATGCTCTGTAGTCACATATGAGAATGGAGCAGATAACACCACGATGTGCTTTTGAAGTGAAAATTCTAGCAGGGTCTAACAGTTCCTTGTACGTTTCATTTTGGAGAAAGTTACTGCTTACCTAGTACTTGCTTTCAATACAAGGGGTTGAGAGTGGAACAGGGGTTGTCCAGAGCACAGGGTTTCCCCAGCTCTGACTATGAAGGGCTTCTGCTAGCAGGACATGTAGCTCTTAGCAAGCAGCACTTGCTCCACAGCTTAAAAATCATAATTACAATACGGTCTTGTTTAAGGTATAAACAAGCTTAAGGCATGTTATTTTCAGGGTTACACTGCAGCAACTCTAAGCACCTGAACAAATTGCCTTCAAATTAGTCAGGCACAGTAGTGTTGCCCTTGAGGGAACTTCGGTTGAATTTACCTGAGCAGAGGAAATTAAGTAATGGTCACCGCTCTCCATGCCATCCATGTAGCATCAATTGACAAAATGTTTGTTTCCCTCAACTCTGCAGCATAACCTCAGAAGATTTGTACTTGGGTCACCCACCTGAATACGGGAGACACAAATATCCCATTCTGATACTGGAACATTTCTGGAGGCAGATGGTTACTGTGGGTAGACAGCCACAATCTCGTGACACGTGCGAGGACTTTGCAATGCACTTTACGTAATGCACCCCCCCCTGCCTCCAAAAGACAGGGGCTGCCCACAACAGTTGCGGCACATGGGTGCTTCTGCTCTGTCTGCCCCTGTGTTCCAAGGCCCCATGCTGGCTACCAACCCTCGCATGGAGCCGTGCCCCAGTTGTGAGCTCCAATTAATGGCACAGACGGGGTCTGCCAGCTTTTTTTGATGTGAGTGTGTGCTCTAAAGCCAACCAGCCTTCAACACGTTTTTACCGCGGTGGAATTCCCTGAAGTGTTTTCAGCTCACACCCACCCAAAAAGAAAGAATATCTAGAAAAGCTTTAGTTCACCAATCCTACTACCACTTAGTCACAGCAAGCCCTTAGCTCACTGAGCACAGAAAACCCCTCCACTGTCAGGTATTTTCAGACTGTCGCGTTGGGTATCTAAACCACTTATGCTATAACATGAAGAGGCTTTGAAAAAGACCTCTCTTCTGCCTGACACTGTTGTCAAATGTTTTTAATTAGATTTGGGTTACTTTATGATGGTGTTATCCAGCTCTTCATATTAAGGAAAAGAAAAAACCCACTTAAATATACATTGAGTTTTTACTTTCAGTCCTTTGCATTTGGTTCATTTAAGCTCCTCAAGACTTCCTCTTATCCCTAAACCCAGTATTGGAGCAAGTTCTGAATTTACTCCTCCTAGCTAATTATTTATTTATCGCTTTGCCTAGCTGTTAATTGCCATTCTTCTCCATCAATGCATGCCATTAAGACACAGAACACCAGTTTTCAGATTTGTGCTGTAACTGCTCACTTTTTCAATAACGCGGTTGCAAGGCAAGTAACGGTGAAGTTGGTCCTAACTGCATTTTTAGCTGTGGACTCCTGTGCTGCTTTTCTCACATACAGTTGTAAAACTAACAGATTGTTAAATGGTACATCCTGTATTTAACCCTGGGTACTACACAGGTCTGCTTTCCTAGAATTTTAAGCTAAATGTCAAAGTCCACTCTCCTTCCCCAAACTCAGTCACCTACACACAACCTCTTGTGCTTGAGTGGAAAATGGGGTTGGTTTTGTGACATGGTTTCCTGTGTGCATCACAGCAGTACGTACTCTGGTTTTAGGCCCTTGCAGGTTTTGTAAGTCTCCAATGCTGACTCCCCATCAATCCAACCCAAATACTCTGAAAATGTTTTCAATACACCATGTTCTATGATCACTGAAACCGAATACCTGGCTTGATGCATAGAACTGGGTACTTCTTGTGAAGCAGGATCTTCACACAAATACGGGTGTTTTTTTTTTTTAAAAGGTCTTACATTTTAAAGCAAGTGATTAGAAAATGAGCATGCTGAAACACTGTGAAATTTCTAAAAAAATACAGGTAACAAAAACTGATTTACACAAAGCTTATTGGAAAACACAGGCAAACAATCAGTGCTTAGGGATGCCAGGCGAGATGGACAGCGCTGTGCAAATCGCAGTTAATAGTAAGGGCCGTGTCCTGTGCTCTTCATCTTCTGATGTCAGCTGGAACATGCTTTCAACAGACAGATCTTTTGTAGTAATCCAGACTTGCAGTACCCTCTCCTATCCAGCCCACCATCTGAAGCAGAAGAAATGTATAAACTAATCACCTGGTGTTACATTTGAACACCTTATGGGAATAAATAAGTAAAAATGTACACAGTATCTTATTGCCTATCTCTGACTTCACATTCAGTACTTCTCCTCATCTGTTCCCCAGTTATCCTCCTGGTATTAACAACAGAGTCTGCATTTCAAGTGACTTTAAACTACCCACCTGCATATTCCAAACCACTTGTACCACAAACACTGCTAGGAAATCTGCACAAAAGCATTTGGTCACAATCAGCATACTTTCTGCATCAGTGACCAGCACGGTGTTTTGCAGGCCAGTACAACACAAACTCGTAGCTTGGATTACAGAGGTTTCTCTACAATTCAAAGGTTAATCACATTTCCACTACTATTCAATGCTAAATGTAACTTTTAATATTTAAAAAATTTTTTTTTTTAAAGTACTAAAAAATTGCAATTTTATGTACATGGGAAAAAATCAATTGAATTCACATAAAGAGGCAGATAAGACCTTTATATGAAATTCATGGAAATACAGGAATATCATATAAATGGTTTCTAGAATGGCATCTTCAAACAAGAAACAATTCCACCTATCAATATGTTTTCAGTTACTGGGAAAAAAAAAAAAGCTCTGGCAGCTAAAAAAAAGGGTATCAAGATTCCCATTACAGTGTTTATAGTAACAGATCTGTATTACCTTATTTCATTATTTCATCAGACAGGAGGCTAAAGCATTCTGTCAATTATCCACATTATTATTAACATTAAATACTACTCAGTGATACAAGAAAATAAAACGTAGCCAAGTAGAGAAAAACCAATAGCTTCCCCCCAGTGTGCTTAAATTATCGTGAAACTGCTGGAAACCACAGGAAGATGTTCAGAAAAGCTCTGCTTACACTCACCCTGAATCCACTTCAGACTTCAGCAGGAGATAACCCTATAAATAAACCTCATGTATCTTACATAATAAATAATATATATTAACTTCTTATTAACTTATTTATTAAATTCTAAGAAGTTGGAGGGGGGAATATGAAACAGTGAACCTGTTATCCCACCAATGCAGATCTGCCCTTTAGCTCTCTGCAGGAGAGTCAGTTTGCATCACAAGGTTAACATTAAAAACAACACAGCTTCTCGATTTTGTTACCAAAAAAATTCAAGAAAACCACAGATACAAGAAGTCCTTAAGCTGTACTAGTCCATACTTCACTGTAATAATAGCCACAACTAAGCAGTGAAAGATAAGGGTTATAAACTGCTTTCTTCTAACTTGACTTGCAAAGTTTTGGACAGCTAAACAAACTTCAAGGCTCCTAAAATAAGCTCAGCTTTGTCTCTCTTGCTCTACCCTCTATTTACATTCTTCTTCTTTTCCCTGTATCTTATGCAACAGGCTTCTACTTTTTAATCTCATAAAAAGCATAATTAAATTCCACATGCCACTAAACCCCCCCAGCTGTTTACAAAATCATTCCAATCATGCCCAAAAGATAACACAGCTGAAAGTGCTCGCAATACCATAAATAAGACCAAGTCTAGACTACTCAAGAGACAGGTTTTACGTCTGGAATCCCAAACACTAGAAGTTGGAGGCCCAAGAGTAGCAAATTATTTTCCTTAATATAAACTCGACAATTAAAATGTATCAATGACATAAAGCTCTAAGTAGCTTGGCACGGTATCCTCAGAAGGGGATTTTTTTTAAAATTTTTTTTTTAGTAAAACAATTCTGCAGTTAGTAGTCATAAAGACAGTACTATACATAGTAGGATTACATAAAATCTTACTATCAACATTTATTGACTATAAAACATGAGGAAAAGCTGGAATTAAAAAAAAAAAATATTTGCTGAACAATTTTTGTTGACCTTGTAAAGAAGCATGAAACACACAATTCAGCTGAAGTGCAGCTGATAAAATGCAGAGTTTGTGTTCCCAGTTGAAGAGGAGGGATGTGGGATGAGCTGAAGGTGGACAAAGGTTCCTCCACAGGACTTGAAAATTGCTTTAATACACTAAGAAAACAGGCTAAGCAAATACACAAAACAAATACTCTCCTACCAGAAAGTGGAAGGATATTATAAATAAAACCATATCTAATTATGAATACTCTAAATTGGCTCAACAATCAGGCCTTAATTACAGGCCATTTAGCTAGACTTGCCTTATTGAGGTTTTTTTTATGGTGGTGACTCACCACTCAGCAGCAGGTGAGTCAGAAAGTCACAGGTACCCTCCAGTACCAATTGCATTTCTCAACAACATTCTGAAACCGCACTATCTAAATAATCCAAAAACATACAAAATGCTTTGGGAAAGATGGAGGTATCTTTTAGCTACATATTTAGTATTAGCTAACAACAATATACCAGAGAGCGCTCTAAAAACTGCTTTACATAAAACTGTGATGCTTTATTAACAGTAATTAACATAGCAGCAACTTCCTCTTCGTTCCTCAGAGCAAAGCAGCACCAAAAACCCCTTCATAACTATGTGTACAAAAATAACGCTAGGATGTTTTCAGTAAGTCACGAGGCAGTTATTTACTTCAGACATTCTCACAAAAAAGTTGAATCATATCTTAGGAGCATTTTGCTATTTATGTTCAGTGACACCAATGGCTCGTTGATGTCTGGGGTTTCTGTGGGACTGGCAAAAGCAGGAAGTCAAAGTTTTGTTTCTTTCAGCAGCGATGTACGTACCCCTGGAGTGCTAGCTTGCACACCCACCTAACAGACTTCTGACAGAGAACACTCCTCATCACCCAAAACCTACTTTTAGTATCTTTTTTTTTTTTTTTTTCCCAGGATTTCCAGATTAACTTCCAGAACTTCAGCTGTACTTGCAGGTAAAATAAGTTCTTCAGGCAAGTGTAATACTTCTGATAGCTCTGTACTACGCATCGAGTTGGAAGTGGCCAACACTGTGATATGGGAATTGGGTCCAAACCAACTTACTTCAGCTAGAAACTAAAGGGAAATTCATCTTCATGGAGAATCAGAGAGGTTACAGACATTGTATTTCCCAATCAATCACTGAACTGCAGTAGCATTTTGTTTGATAAACTCCACTGTGGCATGTCTTTGAATGAAATTATTATCTCCTTCTTAAACTTTTTTTTCTTTCCCTAACAGATGAAAGCTTTTCTGTTATCTATGTGTCATATGTATGCTGGAGAGGACAGAGGGCCTGAAAATCAGTTGCTGGTAACTACAGGCTTTTTTATCTCCTTCACAAAGTAGGTGTTCAACTTCAAAGCTCAAGAGACAGACACGTTTGAAGATAACCATGTGCAGGTATGCTTTCTCAGCTTGGAGCTTATTTTCCCACTTCTCAGTACCTTACAGTTTAACATAGTCTATCCTTTTGCACGTGTTTGCTACATAGAGGAATAACATGGACCACAGTTATGGGGTTTTTTTCAGTTCAAGTATTCAGTTCAGGACAGCCAACCCTGAATATATTTGAACCCCCGTAACTTTTGCAAACAAAACACCAAAAAAACCCCCCATATTGTCTCTATAAAAATATTTGATTAGCAGAAAGCTAGGTTATAAATATCAGATGAAAACACTAAAAGAAAGTAAGCGCGTAAACCCTTCAACTATCGAACACCAGCCACCTCTGTTTAACACAGTTTGCTTTGGTCTCCCACTTCCTGAATTGCTCTCATGACTAGTTCCTTAGCAAGGGCACAGCATTCAGAGATGCTCCCATGCAGCTGCAATACTGAAGCAAAAAATGAAGCCATTCACCGAGGAAGGCTTAAGCACACCCCACACCAAAAGTTTTGCTATTGATCCAGGTAATAAGTATCAAATGCATGTGCCAATCATCATTCCCATCAGTTCTTTCTGAATTCTGGGGCCTCCACATGAAATGGGCCAAATACTCCCCTGCGGACGTAGAGAGCCCAGCCCATTGCTCACACACGCCTCCTCCGGATGAACAACTATCACTTATGGTCAGACACGTATCCAGATAACCATTAGCAACAACTGCACTCAGCCCAATTTCCACAGGATAACACTACAGTATTCTTCACCATAAAACATAAGAAAATGCTGGGGTTTAACATGTCTGGTTTTCTTGATCCTATAATATAAACTGAACTACAAAACTAGGTATTTACCCAATCCTATTTCTGGAAGAAAAATGAGATCTTGGATTAAGCCGGGCATATTTAATACTAAAATTCACCTGTTAGGAGATATGCTTTTGTCAATTATTATTATGTCAATGAGATTATGTCAATGAGAGTATTGACAGAAATGCAGATCTTGGTACTGATATCTCCTGGATTTAATCCTCAACATACATCTTACTAACTTACTGATGCCAACTAATGGTTTTATCATCTAAAAGGCATGTAACACCTCTGAAGTCTCTGTAAGGTTTGCTTACGAGTCCAGACACTTATTTTTCACCATATGAGTTTCTGAACAAAAACCAGAATTGAAACTAAGGAACAGCTTTATAATTTGCATCATTTACAGGGTATGTATTTTGTCTGATACTCCATCTCACACACCTGCCTTACTAAGTTCAAGGCTGCTGCAGAGATCCCAGGAACCACCACGGTGAAACAAAGAAAAAGAAAGAAGTGATGGTTTGGCTCCAAGCGACAGTGTCCACGGTGAGTTCAGAAAAGAGCACCTGAAGCACAAGATTATCAGCTTCTAATTTAAATCGTGTATTCTGTACTCTTCCCCTTCTTTGAGCCTTATTAAAGAGATGCCAGTGGAACAGGCATGTGCTACCGCTCTGCAAATGACATACCCCAGTCTCAGGGCAGAGAGCTCACGCTTCTCAGTGGGGGTGAGGTCAGCCTATCTTCAAGTTAGAAAAGGAAATTCTGGTTTGAGCAAAGCATTACTCAAGAAAGAAAGAGCAAAAATGCCGAGTGAAATGTCTTGCTCGCTTGCTTAACTGACGAAATGCCATCTTAACTTCTACTTGACCACACAAAACATTTATTCTGGGTCTTATGATCTGAAGATGCTGGAGGCACAAGGGGAAAAAAAACCCGTAACTAATTTCAACCCATACTTTCTTTCTTTGATTATGAAGCCAGTCTCAAATAAAGAGGACTAGATTTTCCACTACATCACAGTTGAAAAAAGTTGCAAACATTTCTATTACAGATCTAATAGACAACATGGCTGCTCATGGCTGTGAGCATACAGACACAGAAAAAAGGCGTAACCAACCCTAAAAAGTCCCTAAGTTACTTTGCCGTTAAATCATCAGCTCCTGGAGCACCATATTCTGTGTATCAATACTACAAACAACAGACAAGAGTACTAGAATTTGTTAAATTGGGATACACATCACTGGAACATGACTTGACATTTGTTCGAGACATATTGTATACAAGATATACCTCCCCTGTGAGAAAATGCTTTGCATATACTTAATTTTCCATTAAATTTTGTTTTGCTCATCAGACAATCGATCCACAAAGCCTAATTTAAACAAAGCATAAGAAATTTGTCAGTGAGAGATGAAAATAGTTTGAGTAATCTACCAAAAGGTGGGAAAATACAGGAAACAGCAAGAAACATACCTGGAAAGGATGAGGAAAAAAAAAAAAAGAAAAAAAAAGAAAAAAAGAAATGAAGCAAAGTACAGTCCAAATGCCTTGTATTATATCCCAGTGATGTAAGAAGCTTTAAACCAAATTTACCCAGACAGTAATCAAAGCTGCTAGAAAGTCATCAATGCAGTAAAAACTACGGAAAACATACTACCAACCATTTAGATAACGCAGGTAATTTAAGTGGATAGATCCAGTGTTAAGATCATGACAAATACCACTTTGTAACTTTTTTTTTTTCATTTTTACCTTTTTACTGTTCATGTATAAGAATGAATAAAAAAATTACAGACAAATTCTAGGCCAAAACCTCTGTTAAGAAGTAAACTCAAGAGTGAGTATCTTCAACCTGGAAGAAAATTCATCATAAAGATATAACTTCTCTTGAACCACCTCCTGCTTACATACCATACTTTGTTATTCAGTACTTTTGTTATTTGTATAAAAATGCTCTGTAGGGACGCATCATCTGCTTTAAAGATTATTAGGCATTTTACTGTCCATCACTTGGGAGGATTCACCTTGATGTACTGAAATAAGAAGTTGACCAAGGTTGAGATTTCTCAACCATTTGATGATTTCCTCAGCCATTTGAAGCAGCAATTCTCAATCTTTACTTAACAGCAAGTATTTAAAGAAAACTCAAAATAGGAAATAGGCAAATTAAGCCACAAAGTACACCGACATCTAGGTTTACTCAGATTAAGCTAGCTACCATTTAACGGAAACGAGGAGCTTCCTGTTGTCAGGGCAAACAGCAAGCGACTTCCATTTCAAGCCTCAGTGTTTTGTGCTGCTGCACACATCTGCACCATATCTTTTATTTTTATACTATTCCACGTGAAATTTGCTTCCAGGTTAAATAAAAACGAGCATGTTGAGTGTACCAGAACATTTCAGTTCCTTCTTCCTGCTTCCAAGCATGTTCCGAGTTCACCAAATTTTGTCTTCCAGGTAAAGGTCTTGGACCTCCTTCCACTGCAAAACTCTTCCTCATCGGATTTTTTTTCCTACCAATTCCAGTTTAGAGCCTTAGGAAACTCTTAAGAGGTTCATCTGACAGACAGCAGATGATTCGCACCTCTTAGAAAACAGGCCCCTGGGATGAAGCAGTGACGAACATCCAAACACCTTCTCCTAATACGTGAGTAGCTCATTCCCTTGAGGATGTTTTTTCCTCCTCCTTGTTACAATTTTTTAAATGAGGCAAAGGTAAAAACGTGTCCTGTACAAATCACGTGCAGTATTACAGATCACACAGCACATCCGGTGCTTGCTTATTTACGTTAAAACTTTGAGGTCTGCAAACACCTGATGTTACGTTTTTGCACTATTAATACCTGGCAACAACGTAAGTAGCATGATGAGGAAAGGAATGCTTTCAGTTATAATTTCCAGCTGTAATAGCTCAGACTTGGGCCGTCTCTAAAGTTTACTAAAATCACTGCAAGGTAGAAATAACAATCAAAAAACTCCACCGCAAAGAAACAGAGATTCCCACCAAAAGCCATTAAATGGAAGAGTTACAAGCAACACGCAGCATCGATGGCTTTGTCCTATGTTTTTAAACAACCACCACCTCATCTAGCATGGTTCCCACCACAGGAACAGGAACGGCGTGCAGGACCAGGACTCTGTCTGGGCTTTACAGAAACGGGATGGCCTAACCTGTGCCGCCCCTGCAACACCTGCCTGGGGTCTGCCAACAGAGAACGGCATCTCTCAATCTCACAGCGATGCCCATGAGTGATTAGGCGCAGACCAGCGACGCTTTTCAGACCAGAGGCCACCAGAAGCATCGTCTGCTATCAAGGGCTGCAAGCGCCTGGCTCTGCTGTCAGCACACTTGCAAAACAAATTTCCCATTTAGAGCTGACAGGAGATAAGCAGAGCTGGCAGCAGGCAACCGGGCCAGCGAGCCACAATCGACATCTCCTCGTCTGGCGTACCCGGCTGCTCCGAGAAGTTGTGATGGGGCAGTTTGCAACGTGAGTGGTTTCACTACTCAGTTACGTGAAATAATTTGCAAAGGAGCATAACCGAAACAAGACACGAGCAGAGGGAAATATCCTGCGGACTGCATTTCGCTTTGCGGGCGTGTACGTGGCGCCAAGCAAGACCGCGAACATGCACCTCTGGAGACACACAGACCATCCAGGTTTCTAAAAAGAAAACGCCCACCCTGAACCGTGATTTCTTTTTCTTAACTAGCAGTATGCGAATTAAGATACAAACTAACTTCAGTGGCGGAGTTTTTGCTAGTAGTATTTCAAGACCGAACTCGCGCGTCCCTCAGGGTGCCTTTCACGAGCACCCTGCGGAGCTCAGCTGCCTTACGGCGCCCTGCGCCTCTGCCTCCGGAGCTGCAGATCTGTGTTGTGCGTGCTCAGGCACACCCCGGCGAGGGCGACTGCTCACTCCGGGCGAAAGCAAAAACATTCCTGAAAAAAAAGCCGAAAATTGCCCCGCTGCCTGGGAAGCGCCGGCTGCTCCGTTTCCCCGACCCAGCTACAGCTTTCGCCCAAGTACATTCCTGCGGGACGACGCTCCTGCTTTCGGGCAGCTCCCCACCCTCTCAATTTCGTCTCAACTAATTTTAGGCCTTCTGAAAGTTTAGATGGGTGGTGCAGATTGAGCACCTTGGCTCTGTCTCTGCTTTCTGGAGAGAGGCAGCACCAGCAGAGGATGTCTTTGATCACATATTGGTAATTTGCTCCTTATATATACCGCCATAAAATCAGACCTAAAATCAGTGAACATTATGCTGGGATCTGAACACATATTTTTGTTGTCAGTAACATGAAGCATGGATTGGAACTGAACCTCCTACTAACCAGATGCATCATTTTCAGATAGTCAAAAACAGGCAAACTGTTTTTATCTCAGGTGCTCAGCTGAGCCGAATCACAGGCAAGTATCAAAGCACCTGAAGGTTTACTTGGAGCAAAATAATTTTGATAAGCATGTCAAAACATTTTGAGCTTGGAATTCTTTCTTAACAGTAATAACAGAGAATAAGCAGTTTCTGCAAAAAGCTGGGAAGAGAGAGCTGCCTTTCAACTGTGCGTATCTTCGGACAGTTCTGGGCATATCGCGGGTTAACCCCTTGCATTCGCTACGGTTAGACGCAGTCCTAAAGGAAAGCATTTTGCTTTTCAAAGAATTCAAGTAACCCAAAGGTTCGACGCTTCTTTTTTCAGCTGAAACACGGGTAACACCGGGGCGGCACCGGGAGCCCTCGCCCGCTCCGTCCGCCGGTTCGCGGGGCAGGGTCTGCCCGCAGCGGCGGGCGCGGGTCCCCGCGCCCGCCGCTGCGGGCAGACCCTGCCCCGCGAACCGGCGGGGGCACCGGCACTTACTGTGTGGGCGCGGGGCGGCGGCGCCTCCTCCTCGGGGCTGGCGGCGGGAGCGGCGGCAGCGGGGCGGCAGCGGCAGCCCCGGGCTCCCCGGGACGCGGGGCGGGGCGGTGGCGGGCGGGAGGCGGGCAGCGCTCGTCCCGCTCGGGAGTCTCTTCTTGCAAGGGCAACCCCCAAATAAAGCCGTCCCCTCCTTCTGCCGAGCTGCTTTTTTTTTTTTGCTTTCTTTTTTTAAAAAAAAAACAAAAACAAAACCAAAAACTTTAGCGGCAGCTTGCTGCCCAGCGTGGGACTTCAGCAGGGACACCCAACTTCGTTACCTCTCTTCTAGGGGCGGGAAAGTTAAGAGAGGTGGAGTTCCCCCAGGCCTCCGCGGGCTTCCAAGTTTCAAAGAAACAGAAAAGGGGCTAAACAAGTCGTGGAAGAAAATGACACTACGCACCATCACCACATCAGCCTCATTCCACTGAGAAACTATTTAGAAATGATTACAAGTGATAGGTATGCATTCAATTAAAAAAAAAAAAAAACTCCAAACAAACAAAACCAACCAGACAACAAACACCCCCACAAAAAAAACCCCAAATCCTCAAAAGGCTAATACAAAGAAAGGTAAGGCATGAAAAGCCAAGGCATTAAAAAAAAAAAGTGATGGGAAAGGATAAAGATCAGAACCATACAGATTTGAGAGCTAGAAAAGGGAGGAATAAGAAACACCAAGAAAGTTGGTAAATCAGTATCTTTATTTTATATAAAGTAGTTTGATCAGTGTGCTGAACCTGCCATTAGAGGTGGTTTTGCTATTTTTAGTAAAAATAAACATCTGAAAAAATTACCTTGGAGAACATACCATCTCCAAGCTTACTTCCTTTTAATCACTGTTGCTTTTTTCTCATACCTATTGCAACTCATCTAACACTGGGTGCTCTTAAGAGGAAGGGAGCGGTACCTAACATACAACATCTCAACAGCTTATTTCCTGTAGCTGGTAGCGCGGTTCCCAAAATGCGGCAGAACATGTTACCAACTCACCTTGTGCCATAACAGCGTGGTACAAAATCTGCATCTACCCCGCTCTCCAGCTTTCCCCATAAACCTCCTGCAACATCAGCTGTCAGCTGAGAATTTTCTGGTTAAAAGTCACACAGCAAGCCAGTTTAAGTACCCAGATGGCCAGAGTTTCAACTCTCACAAGTTACTAAAGTAACAGTAAAGAAGTTGGATCATATATCTGAGGTAACCGAATCCATTAGCAACACAAGAATGACACACTCCAATGGCATTATGTATTGCCACATAGACAAACACAAGTCACAGCTGCTAGTCTATGATATTTAAAAGGGACATTATCAACTACAAGCTGAGTTATTTTGTCTGGACATGGAATTACTGTTGATGAAGCACTGGTAAATGCAAATTCTAAGTTCCATTTGTGCACATGGCTACTTCAAGCACAGAACCCTGGGTAGCCACTATTACCCTTCTGCCTGAGTAACCTGCACAGCAAGAGGGAGAAAGCATAAACTGCTGGAGGACAAAAGTCAGTGGAAGTTGTTAAGGGCTGGAAGAGTTTGGAGTTCAGTTTTTCCCCAATGACTGAAGTTGAGAGTGTCCCTTTGAAGGCTTCATATACAACAGAAGTTAACTCATTTTGATTCTGTCATCATGAGAAAGCTACTGGTAACTAGACTTACAATAATTGTTAAACATCAATGAACACTATACAAGCAAACAACTGATTTGTAAATGAAGCAGCAGCAATGGAATTCTAGAAGGTTGAGCTTCTGCAGGATTTATTGGAAAGATTATGAAGGTGTGGCAAATACACTGTGATTTTACATAATTTATTTTTGAGAGTAGCTTATGGCAACTATAAACATTATTGAAAATGCCTGCTCACAGTCAGTGCTTTTCTGGAATAAGCATTAAGTTTGCTAGGATTATTCATGGTGCAGCTCTACTCAGAAAAATGACAACATTGTATGTCTTGGCAAATTACATACAAAATTTGCTCAGTCCACAGATGGTAAGACAGATTTCTGTGATCGCCAGTACAATAAACTGAGCTTGAAATATTAAAGCTAGTAAGATATAAATATTTGAGGACAAAACATCAAGGACATCATTATATAATGTCGCGATGATTTTTGCACATTTTCCTTTTCTAAATGTAACTTCGTTAGTTCAGTGGGTGCATAAAACTAACGCACGTATATAAGCAGCTACAAAGTCAGGGTTGAGGTTGATTCTCAAGGAGTGTGCTACTGTTAACTCCGTTGTTTCCCTTCTTTCCTAAAGAACAAGGAGTATCAGAAATGCAGTCACTGAGCAGACAGGACATATGCATTGGGCAAGTCTGTTTTGTAAGGTGGCGTCACTTTTTAGTCAGTCACTTTTCTGGTCCATCACTGTACTTAAACTGTTTTGATATCGATTTTATTTTCAATCTGTAAGTGTTGTGGAAGAACAATTACAATTGAATCACTGAACAGCTGTACCAGTTTGAAATGCTGTCACATGTTTCTTCACGGCAAAATATTCACATTCTTTTTATTGCACAATTTGGAAAGTCAGGTTATGTGCATAAAAACCTTCATAGTGTTTGCACTGCAACTTGCGAAACATACATTTAAAATGACCTTAATTTTACAAAATCTTTTTAAACAATTTTATATTCAAAATTTTAACCCTTATTTTTTTTTTCCCCATATCCAATTGACAAGTTTATTTTACAGTTAGTATCTTGTTGCTATATTTCACAAAATATCTTTTAGCAAAAAGTACACCATTGGCATTCAAGTAATCCAGCCTCACATCTAATTTACAAATTAAACCTTTGTCAAGCTCTCAAGTCAGGAAAGGTAAACTAAATACTTACATAAACAGTTTTTAGCTGACTAAAAAAATGTAAAGGCTTTTGTGCATTAATAATTTGGTCAAACATTTAAGTTATGCAGTTTAATATTTTGGCAAAAAAAAATCCATCTCTCCTCTTCCAAGTTTTTTTCTTTCATTTTACACCAGATGTAAACATACAGTACAAAGACTGACAGTACTAAAGTACTTTGCTGTTGTACTTTCTTCCATTTTCCTTTTTTAAGGTACATAGGAAAAGCAGACAAACAAGAACGTAAGTGCTAAGAATGAACTGAGTATCTTTGGGCTAAATAAAAGTCTTACTGGAGAAAATGTAAAAATAAATTAGGTTTTTTTTTCCTCCTCTAAAGACACGTAAATAAATACTCTCTGAAGAAATTCTAGTGCCATATCCTAAAGCAGTATCTTCCTGTATCTTTTTGATCAAGACTAAAGCTTCACACATAATCTTGACTATTGTACTAGGAAGATATCCATTAATATTTACATATTTTTGTAAAGGGAGTGTTCAGGGTTAAAAATATATTTCTTTTTAAAAGGTAAGCCTGCCATCCTGATGGCAGTGATTCAAGCTATAGAACAGAAGACAAGTTACAGAACATCCTTCAGTTTCTTATACCCTAGGATCAGAGGAAGGAGATCAGGCAAGTTAGAGAGGTAAACAGCCTGGGTTCCAGGAATGGAGACAGACAGTGGCTCGTTATATGAACGCTTGCGTGGCCAGGAGTACCTACTCATACAGGCTTTGTTTCTCTTCTACGCACAGGTATACATTTTTATTGTCAGCTGACTAAACCAAGTTTAGAAGAGAGACAGTTAGGGTTGCCACAGTGAAAGAGTAACATTATCTAAGGTTTCCACCTGGACAGACCTGCTTTTAGAAGACGGCCAGGTATTGAATATAAGCAGGGGCCATGCCCAGACGGTGCACTCCAGGTGGGAATGCAACTACGTCAAAAGGAAAAGTAAACCACTTCAGCAACATCTTAACAATATTCTCAGTATATAACTCAGCATCACGTATAGCTTTTATTTTAGGCAATGATCAGAATCTGAAGGACCTTGTTAATCTTTAAGGCATCAGTGCATCAGGGACTAAAAGCTTCAGGTAATAAATATGGAGGGGGGAAGCATCTTTGTGGCACAAGCTATCATCATGTATCTGCTTTGTTGGCTAGTTCCAGGAAACATATTTTCAGGGATGGCAGAAGGGGAATGTTCTGAGAAAAAATATTAGATCATAAATTTCACATCATTTTTTAGCACATCATTTAAAGGGCTGAACCTATCGGGCAAGATTCTCATCTTTACTGTTCCATCAGCGCCACAGGAGAATATGTGATTTGCTGGTCCTGTCTCGATTTGCATGACTCCTGTCCCAATGTTTCTGAAGAGAGACTGTCGAGCGTGCTCATTGATGAAAGTGTGAAGAAGATTAAACGTAGACAGACTCCACACCTGAAAAAGCATCAAAACACCGATCTCTCAGAAGGATAATTACCATGATCTTAAAATTCACCAGTAATGAGTCATGGAGAAATTAAAACTATGTTTTGCATTCATTTTTGTGACACTAACTGTTAAAGAAAAGATATGTAGCAATCTGTAATGACATATAGATTATTAACATTAATTTTCTATAATTATTAATAAATACGAGGACTAAGGTAAGACTAACATTTCACAACTGAGTTAGTAAATGTGGAAGTCAGGGTTGAGAATAAATTCAGAACATATGACATATCTGATTATTCCACACCTATGCAAGATTATTTTTTAATTTACACATCATCACCATCTTCATCTCTCTGCTCCCTCCCCTTCATTAATACCTTTATGTTGCCTTCAGCAGATCCTGTGACAAAATATTCTTCTGTAGGATCAACAGCAATTGCTTTGACTGGAGAATCGTGACTCTGGAGTAACTGTTGCTGCTGTTTTTGGCGAAGATCAATTATACATGTAAAGCCTTTTCTGCCTCCAGACAGTAACAGCTGATGTTTTGGAGCATATGCTAGCACAGTTGCTCCACTATCATGACAGATAAAAGCTGAAAGCCAAAGCAAAGTAATTTAAATAAACACACAGTACTAACTTCAGTCTTCCATCAGCCTCTAATGGTACAAGACAGTAGCAACAGCAACTTTGATGCTGTAATCCAATTGACCAGAACCATTTATTACAGTAACATACACATGTACACCCAGGTTCACACCAGACATCCTGAAGTTGCAGTATTCTCAAATGAAGCAGTTACAATCTGTATGAAAAAAATAATTATATCCTTCTTTCTATCCCTGTGTAATCACAAACTATTCAGCCTTGACCAGAAACAGATTCTTTTCAAGCTCTCTAATGCTTGTTATTTGAAGGCATATGCTTCCCATAAGAAATGTCCTCTTAAATTACTTGTCTAAGTATCTTGTAAGTTTCCACTGGTTATTTTACTTTTAATTTGCTGCTTTTCACATTTGTTTGGATATATCTACTCCCCCAAATGACCAGAGGAAGTGAATGAAGATTACAATTATCAGAACAAAGATGAGTATGTTTGAGACTAGATGCTATGAATTTTAACACAGGGCATGTAGTATATTGTACTTGTAGTTCAAAGGGTTCTCTAAATTTATGTTTAGAAATAACATGCATCTCGCACACACTCCAGCATTCACCACACTTCAATTGCAAGTTCACAACTCCTCTCTGAGCTGAATTCTATCTTCAGACACTGAAATGTTTTTCCACTGCAACAAAAAATTAGTAATAAAGTTAATGAAACCTTGCTAAATATTTATTACAGCTCAAAAAGCATACTTATAGGTATGATTCTTCTAAAGCATTTTTGTAATACTGTATGTAGATATCTGTATACACACAGAGAAAGCATTTAAAACATTCCACAGTATTTGGTATAATACATAGAAGTGTCATAGAACTGGACAATCTTTGAAAGCAAAAATGCCCTACTTTACAAATAATAGCAGTAAGTTCACCTTTTAGTTCAATTCTGAAAATTACTATGTAATTATGAGATCCGATTTGTACATCTGCTTGTTCAATACATTCATAAAAAAATCACTGAATGTTTTCTAGAAAATTTCATGCATTTATTCATATAAATACCTTCAGAGAATCATTTTATAATCACGGCTTCTCTGAGGACAGGATTTTCAGAGGCAATGAAATACTCAACAGTTCATAAAAAACATGTCCTCTCATATTCTCCAAATACATATGTATCTGCAAGTGCCCAATGCTATCTTTATAGTACCATTATTTGGTCTAACACTTAACTGATAAATTTTGAGTAGGACATCTGATTTATGTGTACAGACACAACCACAGGCACCTTGAATTGAAGGGTGCAGATGCATAGCCTGAAAATACGTATCTCATAACTGTGCTAGAAACTGTAGTTTTGATAGTGTTAACAGCTATTGTCTTCTCAACATGCTACAAGCAGGAGCTCAGAACCTTTTAAAAAAGGAACTGAAGTTACAGATGCCTGGCTGCCAGGGGTTGCACTTGTGGTGCAGAGATAGAAGGTATGCAAAGCAAGGTGCTCATGTCCATGAAGCCAATCATTTATATATAGCACTAAATCATTTCTCAAGAATCTGTTTTTATACTCCTGCTGGTGCATTCACACAGGACAGTGAAAGATGTTTTACCGCTAATGTTAAAATTACTTCCCACAGTAACTTCTCCGTGAAGACAGACACGCACATGTATTTTTTACTGTGATCAAATATTTTGCTGGTTGTATTTTACTTACCATGCACCAAGCTGTTTGTAGGTGAAACCAAAGTATCCCAAAGACAAATATTTCTGTAGAAAAAAAAAGTTTTAATTCAGTGAGAAATGTTCTGAAGTATTTTGAACACTTGAAAAATCATCTGAAACATAAAAACATTGTTTCAGGCATAAAAGCACTGTAAACAGACTTTCAATGATTACTTTTGAGCAGACCCCAAGTTACTTTCATAACTATACATATACTGCAAGAACACGCCCTCTACACAATCATTCTAAGACTCATTATTCTCATAAAGGATTCATATTGAGATTACAATCTTTTGTAGCTGAATTCACCTCAGTGTTAGCAGTTTTTGCTATTTCTTGATCAAAACTTACTTAAGAAATTTAAGCGTGAAATGAAGAGCTACGCACAACTGCCTACGTCTATAAAAATAATTTAAGACAGGCTCATATGAATAGAATGAAACAGAACTTGGAAGGGACCTACAATGATCATCTAGTCCAACTACCTGAACCCTTCAGGGCTAATCAAAAGTTAAAGCATGTTGTTTAAGGGCATTGTCCAAATGCCTCCTGAACAGTGACAGGCAGGGGGCATTGGCTAGCTCTCCAGGAAGCATGTTCCAGTGTTTGACCACCCTCTCAGTAAAGAAAAGCTTCCTAATGTCAAGTCTGAAGCTCCCCTGGGCGCAGCTTTACATCATTCCTACATTTCCTGTCACTGGATACCAGGGAGATAAGAGCCTCCCTCTCTACTTCCCCTCCTCATATGGAACGCGAACAGAGGGTTTATGCTTCTCTGTGGAACCTCCTTTATTAAGCACATGGAATTTAGCTGCAAACATTGCTTCTCTTCCCTCCCCCCCCCAAAGAAAGAAAGAGAGCAGAAGGACATGTCTTAAACTGCTTAAGGAGAATCATCAAAAAAAAGGGGGGGAGGGAAGGAGACAAAACACACTTCATTTTTATTCATTATCACAGGAATTCTCACCTGTTGTCGGAAGACAATCCTGCTGTGGCTATCAAAGATGATGAACTGATGAAAACAAAGTCATTGGCTGTTTTGTTATGACACTGCCAGGTCTGAAAATTGCAGTTTAGAAATTACTAATTAAAAAAGAAACTGATTTTGTGTAAGCGTGAAATCTTAACTTCCTCAAGAAGGTGAGCTGTTTCAAGAACAACTTAAAGAACACAGGATATAAACATATGTGTATGCCTTCTGATACTCTTGGTTTTTCATGGAAGTATACTTTCCAGTCCTGCATTATTGACAATTAACTAACAATTGACAATTATTGGAAAGTCTCAAAGAACATTATTTCAGATCTAACATTGCATTTTCTACTCTCTAGATTAGTAAATATGATTGGGGTTTAAGAACTTGTCTGTCATACCCATCACAGGTTGGCAACAATGTATTATTAAATCTTGATTAATACTGGTTATCAGCACAGTCCCTGTCCTCTCCTAAGTATTCTAAAGGGGGAATGAAGAGAGCACAACACAAGTTTACGGAAGCAAATTTAGTTTTCAGCTTACCAAATATGGTTTAGGTGAAGTTCCAGTAAGTGGGCAACATTTCCAATTTGTTTGATATAAACTTATATATCCATCAGCATCAACAATTCCAAACTGAAAAAAAGGATATATTAATTGTAAATACATATGTATGTATAGAGAAATTATCCACAGTCAGAGAAACTACTTCAGACTTGAAGAATGTGATGTTTCTACTAATTTACAAACAAATTGGGCAGGGAAATAGTAGACGCAAGTACAGAAGCATTCTGTCACTTACCTTATTTCCTTGGTAATTGAATCTCATTCGAGTTACCCTCGAGTTGCCACCAGACCGAAAACATGTGATTTGCTGTGCATGACCCCATTCAAACATTCTTACACTACCGTCTTGAGCACCCGTCAGGTCTGCAACAGAAAATTTTTACATGACTTTTCACAGGTGGTGTAGCAGTTCAGCAGGAAGGTTTCTTCCAAAATTTTAAGAAATCTCATACGAGCTCACAGCATCCTCAAAATAACTAGTACCACAATATATGCCATGGTACCTGGCATGCTGCAGGAGTAGTGGATACCACTGAAACTTAATCCCATGTTATTCAAACGTTACTGAATGGTACTTACTCATTATTTAATTAAGAACTGTATTTAGATGGTCCTGAAATACAAACTATTTACTTGGGAGATAATAACGTATCTTCTTCCTACTACCTATCACCCAAGTCACAAATAAAACAGAGATACAGAACTTTTTGGTATAGAAATTATTGTTTCTAAAGGCTATTCTAGATCCCCCAGTATTGTTTTTTTTTTGAAACAAAAAATAGTTTGAGTAAAACAGGGCTCATAAGCAACTTCTAAAACATATTATAGATTCTGTGCTACTACAAAATAGCAGCATACTAAGAAACAGGGCCAAGAAGTAAATCTATAACCTTCAGATGACTTTTTTCTTTTTTTAACAAAACTGAACTTACAATATGGTAATGTTGGATGAGAAGCCATTCTTCTGACATTATTAATAGCCTTCTTGAGCATCTGTTCAATAGGCAAAACAACAGAAAATATAATTATAACAATACTACTGAACAAAAAACTTAGTGAACTAAAATAATTAGTGATTGCAGAGAGGTGTTTCTTATCAAAATTCCTACTAAAAGCAAGTATTGGGTTTAGAAATTTAGACAGAAGTCAGTTTCGTCCAAGACTAGTGTGGATGTTAATACTTTTGCAGCTTTATACATCTAGGTAAATATTAAGTTTTTGCTTCAGAGATTTATGGATCCAAATATAAACACTCCTTAGGCTGCAGTCTTACCTCTTTTCTTGCCAATTCCTTTCTGATTCCATTAAATTTATTGGAATATTCCTGAATATTGTAAGATAAGCAAGAGAGAGGCAGAAGCATGTAAAGAAAGAGGTAAACAAACTTTAACAGAAGTAAAAAATAGGAAGGAATATTTTTATTTTCAAGTCTAGTTAATTTATTGTCATTGATTGAAAAGTGATTATTTGTGGCCATCCAGAATAAGCAACATACCTAGAAACGGTAAAGAAAAGTGTTTGTAATTTTGCAAATACGCATCCAATGGCACTTTGGTTCCTAACTTCCAAACTTTGCTTTGAGCAAAGTATATTACGAAGAATGCTGGTTTTCTTCCTAACTGGGAAGGGTTCGATATATGAAGAGGACTGGAGACATTAGACAATTAAGATAAAAACCCCATCTAATTAAATCATAAGTTCAACCCACAATACCACAATTGGAAAGAACCAGTAGGGATTTTTCATCAGAGAAATGTAGTTGTGTTTTTCTTGCATGTTTTTTCCCTTCTTTTCTTTCTAATAATGTACATCAAAGTTAAGTTTTCATTCTTTTATTTCCTATTAGTTCTCCTCAAAAGCATCTTGGCTACTTTGAGGATTGTCTTTCCTCAGAAAATTGTTGGATTCAGTTTGCTCATGCATGTATTATTTACCCAAACATTTGAGAGAGAAGAGGGTGTAAGTTTATATTCATGCCAGATGTTAACTTCAAATGATAACAAAACCAAGTCTGCTGACAGAGCATTCACTTTCAATGCAGCAGCATACCACTTGCTGTGCATCAGTAGCAACCTGGCACTGAACTACTTTCATAGAATCATTTAGATTGGAAAAGACCTTTAAGATCAAGTTCAACACTGATGTACCAACTACTATAATTTTGTACAGTATTTTGCCACTGAAATAGTAGACAATCAATCAAGTATTTTAAGTGTGCTATTCTCCCCTGGCCTCCAATCATATCAGGGTGTCAACTGGAAGAATGTATGAATTACAAATTTTTACTTGCTTCATATTACTAAATATGATCCAGAGAGCTGAAAAGCAATGTTCTCCAAAATTTCAGTTTGCAAACAAAAAGGAAGAAAACCACTTGGAAGAGAAAGAATTTATTCTCTTGCTAAAATTTCCTGGGGTTTGGATTAGTGGAGTAATTGCAATTCTCTCGATTACATTTTGGAAGCAGATTTACATGTTTCAATTCTCAAAGCTTTATTATTTGTTAAAGAGAAAGCCTTATCCCTCTTGATTACCCAAATTTATTTCAAAACACTTCCCTGAAGATAAAAATAAGATTTTCAAATACATATTTTCTTTTTTTTCTGTAAGTACTTTAAATGACAAGGAAAAAAGCTCAACAGTTTGGTAAAGCATTGGTGAATAAGACAATATATACATTATAAGATTTAGGACAAAACAACAGAGGATGATATTCTTCAAACATTAGTGCACATACCAATCAGTAAATAATTGCAATAATTTGCTCTCTAAACTTACAATTTATCTCTATGTGTAAGTGAAAGAAAAATTATTCATGCTCATTCTATTTCTTCACCAAAACGAAGGGCTGTGTTGAGTTTTATAGCTACTAACTTTTACCCAGAAGTCAATGGAAACCATATTCCTTTGTTCAACAGACAAGCATGCATCATGATCTCCTGACCTCTACTGGATTATGCTTCAGAAAAATGCATGCTTACAGAAACGTGCCTTTGAAAGACTATGCTAACATAAATCTCTGGTGGAGCATCTCTGATTCAGAAGCCAAGTACCATTATCAAATGCAAATACTTCCATTACCAATGTAACTGACATTTGATGCTGCTAGTTTCCCCTTAACAGATGATGGCTAGAACACCAATTGCTTTGTTGGATAGTTGAGGGATTTGGGCCTAATGTACAGTAAGACTGAAGAATAAAAAAAGCTTAAAATCTGATCCACCACTTAATAAACTGGTGAATACTGGTGTCAGTCATACTGGTTTGGAAGACAAGCTGTTGAACATTACCCGAGTTTCAAAGCTGGCAGTACATACTATTTACTTCAGTGCTCGCCTAGAGACACCTCCTGTAAGAACTGTGTAAACACACTGTACTGAAGGATCTGGTGGTGATCCTCCTTACTTACCTTGAATGAATTACGTAACAGTAAACAGCGAAGAGTAACATAAAAACCTTAGAGCTAATAAAACATTAACTGCCTGAGTATCGTAAGTCCAATAGTTTCCTTTGTTGATGGAAGTGAAGCAAAGACATGACTGAAAAGCCAATAATGGTAAAGAACAGTGGCCTATATCTACTAAATGGGCTGCAAATTACAGAAAAGCAAAAATGGGAACAAGGATCAAACGCAGTATCTGAAGGAACAAAGTAACAAATAGCAGCAACAGAAAGATTTGGTGAAGCTGGTTTTCCTCCAGATTTGAGTTCTTCCACAGTAACACAATTTTCTCCCAAGAATCCCTGTATCTTCCTTCATTTACTTTGTCCTTCATTCAATACCTTTGTGTCCCCTCCCTAGTGGGCAGGTGTTGTATCCTCTGGTTGGTTCTCTACTCTGCCACAGTCACACAGTATGCCAAACAAAATTTAGGTCCCAAGTTTAACATCAAACACATTTAACATAAGCGTAGCCATATAGTTTTACAACATATAAAATAGAAAGTCATGTAAGAATAGTTTACATTAATAATTATGTAATTACTTTGTTGAGACATACACAAACACACACAAATTTTACACATACATATATATCTATTTAAACGGAAGTGAGAGGAGAAAGTGGCAACATCATTCAAAGAATACTTGCAAGAGACCTGATTGTGATACCACAGCTGCAAAACTGGCAACTAGGACCAGGAGTTCCTAAACATAAGGGAGAGGTGTAGGTGGTGGCACAATACCCACTTCCGTAACTGGATAACATTATCATTCTTATAATGCTCATTCCTTATTTAGGCCTCCTAATCATCAAATATTTTCAAAAATCAACTACAATATAAATTAGCATAAGATTCTTTCATCCTGCCATCGCTTCTGGGCTTACTCTGAGCTGTTAAACACCACAAAGTGCCACTAAGTCACAAGACTTAATGCATTCAGTTATCCAAGAAAACTCCACAGTTTAGTTATCCTGCAGATAGGCTGAGAGATACAGGTGTCTTGCATGACCATTTCAGTGCAGTTAAGTGGGTCCAAATAAGCATCTCCCAGCTAACTAATCAACAGATCTACATTATTAGAGAGCATCTATGCATAGGAACTAAGGTAAGTATGCCAATGTCCAGACTAGAATTATAAATTGATCCGAATCCAAAAAGCTAGTAACTTTTTGCTCAGGGCCAAGCTTCAGACACAGAATCTATTTCTAAAAGTGAGAGCTACCCTTGGGTGGGTGTCACCTCTATGGTCCGAAGGATCAAATTGCTCATGTGGACATAGTCACACTTTACTGGGTGTCCCTCACTCTAGTGTATTTCAGAAATGCCGAGCAGTGAAACTGATTATCTCCTCTAAAACATGACCTTCAGAAGCAAGATATTTAATAATGCTACTAAGCAGAGTTATGGTAAAACTGTGCAGCACTTCAAAGACAACAGAGCTGACGACAGCTTTGGAGATAAACAATAGTACATGAGCATGACTTGTACTTCAAACTATGCATGATGTTTGTAGTTGGTCCTATTTCTGTAGTACTGCCTTCCTCATTTTTCTTATGAAATCAAGAATCCCCATTTTTCCCAAGGTTAGGGTACTCAGTTTCCAGGTTTAATTCATTCCATTTGAAGACTCTGTCCTGCCAGTGAAATCTACTTTAGGAGTTCATTCACTGTAGTTTCTATAATACAGGCTCATACTAATATACAGTGTACTACAATGGTACTTTGTACTAGAGCGAAAGTTGATATTTAAACAAAAACTGGAATAGTCTGGAAATCAGAATGACACTTAAGATTATGCTTAAAACGAAAGCTACCTCGATATTTCACACAAGTGTTTCTACGCTATCTTTATGAATTTATATCCTGAAATCTCTGGAATATATACTTTCTAGATACAGCATTTTGCTTCAAGTCATTAAAGAACAATTTAAAGCTGCAACTTCTCACCTGAACCCTTGATTCTTTACTTCAAAATGATGTATCTTAAGTACAGGAAGTGTACATGGCTTGACTAAAAACATTGCTTGCTTAGTTGGTGTATCTTAAATTCTGTGCAATATTTTAACATGTTAATCAAATTATTATAAAAAAACCCTCATCTTGATTACACAGAAATATACGCTAATAATAAAATATAACCAGCAATACCAAACAAACAAAAGGAGAGAAGTAGGTAAGAGTACATAAGGCTAATCTTTGACAAGCAACTTACCACAGATGCACCCCTGCCGGTTTGTGTGCTACCAAGCCAAGGCATATTGATAGGTGTGCCGGGATTACTATGAGTATAAGGAGTGGTTCCCTGAACATTTACCAGATCATCACGAGCATGTATAACTAAGAAATCATCAGCCCTATAAATGAAACAACATTATAAGTTAGGTTCCAGACAACAACATTAAATACTGTGCTTTGTTACACTGATTTATACACAGTCAAGCTGTGATATTGGAAACACGGAAAGTATACCCTTTATTTTCTATTTCCACATCATCATCAACCCAGGTATAGATTTGTGTAGCTAAAATCGCAGAAACATCTAATTCTTGAATGTCATGACTTGATGCTATTGCAATGCAGTTCCGATTTGCCTGAAAAAAAGTAACACACACAAAGGCAGATACAAAAGGAATACTCAAAATGGTGCTTTTTTTGCTTTCCTCTGCTTATGGTACAGTTGTTCACAAAAATATACACTTGATCAATTTACAAACCCAAACATCTATGTTAACAAATCTATATACTTAAACTGTCTAAACTTGACATTTCCCTTTTAAAAAAATTTATTTGCATCTGGGATAGCATCACACACTATTTGTATTTTATACCTCTCTCAAGGAGCTCTAGTTTCTCCTTGCTTTCCTCAGAGGATAAACAAGAGGTAACTATATTACAATGCTTGCAACCAAGCTCCCCTCCTCCACTTAAGGCTTAAATAGTTAAACAGGAGAAGAAAAGATGAATTCCTGGTTGTCTTTGACAGAGAAGGAAAAATAATCCTACACACAAGCTTAAAGAAAAAGTAGAGGCCAGCTCTCCCCTTAATCCATTGCACAACAGAAAAAAGACAATTTGTAGTAGAACTTTCTACTTATGAAAAGGTAATTATGAAGTGCTTTAGAGAAGGAAGCACTAAGAGTTCCAGCTGCAGCAGGATAGCTGGGCAAAGGGTACCTCACCCATTCACAATGGGACTACCATCTGTTTATCATGTGGAAGTACAAGACAATTAGATTATCCTACCTCCTTTACACTCACCTTATTGACTGCAAAAGCAGTAATGATGTCAGACTCCTTATGGATTATTCTTGCCTTGCCTCCTGGGTATCCCAAATCTGTTTCTATCTGTATTTAAAAAGTAAAGCATATTTAAATGCAAACTTCCATGCAACACTGCCTTTTACTGGAAGTACAGAGAACAAACATTGGATTCATATGAAATTTCCTATTTTTTTTTTTCCTCCAGTTTAATTTTAATAAAATACAACAAATATACCCTGCAATAATTATGGTAAACCTGTTTTGTGTAGCTTCTCATTGCCACATTGAGATTACCACAGCAATACAGAAAGTGTAATGAGTCTTAAAAAAATTTGCTAAATCTTTTCATGCTCTTAGCGAACACTTTTTACTATGAATAGTGAAATAGTCCAAAAGAAGTTTCAGACAAGAACCTGAGCAGGAAAATAAATTTTAACTTTGTCAGCTTATCTATTCACCATTCTCCACAATTAAATAAATCTGGAATCCTGCACATTCCAGTATGACAAATTTTTTATCACAATTTTCTTTTTAATTTTTTCCCCCCTTAATGTGATCAACTGTTATATTTGAAAGTTTATCTTTTCATATTTCAAAAATGCATCCAGGTATATGCCAGCACACACTAAAATTAGTACTCCTGTTCAAAACTGTAGAGCTCAGCACTGCAAGTATTGAACTGATAAATTATAGACTACAGTCTGTTGTAGTTACAAAATAATTTTTACAGTTAAAAAAGTCAGTGCCAAACAGTGACATAAAAATTCAAACCTGAATTACAAATGTAAAATTTTGTATTTTCTTCAAAACACAAGGAATTATTCCAGAACTACCATTTCCCAGCCTCTCCCCTTCATTTCTTAACTCTCTGGTCTTTAAAAGATTTAAATAAGGGTATTTTAGTTGAAAACAGTAAGATGATGCTGTCAAAGAACTGCAAACAGTCTTTTTCAAAGTCTGAAGGAGTCCGTAGCTGTTATACAACATTAAGTAGAATACCTTTAAGATTAAAACAAAACTGATACTCAGGTGATCTCATGTATGTAAAACTGCACAAAACTGCAGTGCCAAACAGATCCACAATGTGATCTGTGTTGTGTGGTGAACAAACCTGCATGAAATTAAGATTCTTTTTCCCCCAGTCAGTTCCAATTACCTACTTGCTAATACTGCTTTATCACTTAATTAATAACATCAAGGTAGCCCAAGGACATCACAGGGTGTTCTCACTTTTGTCTTCATAGCAGTTTTGTAAAAGAATGCCTGAAGAATACAGTATTTGCTTACATTTCTAGGCATAGTATAATACCTTTTCAGTCTCTCATACCAATCTTTCAGAAAAGTTGCTATAGAGTTGTTATATGGGTTCATTTGTCACCATCTTAAAACTAAGGTTTAGCAAAAATTTTTGGTAGCAAACTAGTATCATGCTAACAAACTGCTCTAGCTTCAGTTACAGGCAACTGTTCTAGCCATCTTATACCGGTGAAAGCTCCTGTACATTCTATGTTCCCATAATACTACTGCAGTTTTATCACCTCGGCAAATCTCAACCTCAGCTCTTCACTTGGCATCGCTATGGAATTTGATAATACATATTGTTCTTACCTGGTTGTTTAATCCAGCTTTCTAAGATACATTTAGTTTTGGATAGGCTATATAACAACACTAGTTTAACTCAATCTCTTGCAAAACTGAATTTTTAAGTTTGTCTTCTATGTCAGCAAAGACTTTTTTAAGGGACTTCAGCACCATTTCAAAAAGGAAATGTGTCATAATGATGTAAGGTCTAATTAATTTGAGCATTACTACTGTGTACCTTATTGACGATGGGCTCCTCCACCACAGAATTTTTCATGGTTTCATTGTGCTCCTCTAATGACTTCACCAAGGAAAGAACAACCACAGAACAAAGAATAAATATAAGACATAACACACAAGGTATCAAGGAAATCCTTAATTCCTTGTTGCTTACCCCAACACAGAACTGAAACACAACAGTATGTTTGCACATACACACATATGTATTTTATGTAGTAACAGTAATTACCAAATTCTAAACCATATATTCAGTACAGAAGACACTGATTCACCTATTCTGTACTGTAACACCATCTTGTCCATCTCAAAAGTCAAGTTTCTTAGAAAGAAAAAGTGATCTCCACTGACATTTTTTCAGTAACAAGAGGATACAAAATAAAGCCAGCAAACCTATGCTGTATAAGGCTGTCAGTGATCCTACTTGGAAACATACAAAACACATCTAAAATATTCCAAAATACCTTCTCATACAGCATAGCAGCATGGCTGAATTAACATAAGACAAGATCAGAAATGGTGCATCTTCAAAGGACAAGACAAAAGGAAAAATTCTCCTTTTAACTGCAGTCTGTAGTAAACATAATTAGCCACAAATACTCAAAAAAGCCAATATTCCAGTTGACAGGACAAAAATCAGCTCATACAGAACTCTTTGCTGCCATCGCTTTACTAGCCATGAATACTCTTTTTTTCCTGCATGTTTAATGTGTTCAGATCTGCTTCTTTCTCCTATTTTTTAGCTACTCCATAGGTTTTTCTATAATACAAGTGATTCTTTCAAATTATTGTGAGTAGGGGTGAGAGACAAAGAAAAGTAGAAACTAAAGAGGGAGGAAAAACCTCCCGAACTCCATCACAGAATCATAACTTTAAAACATTTAACTGAATCTGGAACCTGGAATCCAGCTAGACACTGAGACAAGTTATCAGGGATGGAAATATTAACTGGTTTACGACCATTTTTCTTATTAATATTGAATCATAACATGAGAGAAAACAGTAGATAAATCAAAGGTGGCTATGACAGGGACAAATACAAACTTTTAGAACTTAGACTGATTAGTTTACTGGTTTTAATCTTTGAAATTTTAGTTTGTCATTCTTTTGAGGCAGCTTTTATATCAATCTTAAAGAGGCTGACTACAGCTAGGAGGAGTTAGGTGTCAGTCTACAGGCAAAAACTGATTATTTTTGTTTTAAATGAAACAATGGACGAAGATTTTTAATATGAAATGCTGTAGATCTAAAGTCATAGCCAAGTATGTTATGCACTCATGCTCTATGAAATAAACAAGCCAACCAAATAACTTAAGCTCATAGATTGGCCTGCAACATCTTATGCTTTTTAATGCATTTTATATACCATACCAACCTCGTTTAGGCATCGCTTCTTTGTAAAAATATTTCTGATAAAGGTTTCCTGGACTTCTTCCTGTTTAACCAAGTACTGCCACAGCCTTTTCACAGATAGTGCAACATGACTGTTAGATCTACAGAACAAAGTTAAAATAAATATTTACATCATGCTCATACTTACAAGAGACTGCAATGCCTTATATTCTAATCAAACTACACTCAGAAGAAATGCTGAAGTAAAACTACAGCTCTCTAAACACTGTACAAGACCTATTCAGAAGCATTCTGGTAGTATCTTCCTGACAAACCTACGTGTGAGAGGAGGTGCAACAGGAAGAAGGAAAAGAACATGTAGCATTTTCACCTCCTATCTTGGGACAAGTGAGAAAAATCTCTTTACGAGATTACACAACAAGAAAGTCAGCATACAGGTTATTTATTAGTCCACCTCATTCTTTACAACGTAGATCATTTCTGTTTACTGCTAATGACTGCTTCTATCACATGGACCACAAATGACTAACACTTCCTGCTAGGAACACATCAGCTGGGTAACATCTCTGAAACAAACATGACTTTTCACAGTAAGAAAATTGGAAGGATTGTAGAATCAGGTGAAACTTCAAATGTTTATGCTTATCCCTAGAAACCATATGCTCAAGCAAAACTTGTAAATAAAAATATAGCTTCTTAGGGCACGCCAAAATCCATCAAACCCTGAATTGCTTTAAATGATAATTTAAAAACAATTCCAGGCAGCAGATACATGTTAAGGTGTTCCTTTTTAATCAACTGAAGTTGCTTAGTGTAACAATTGTGAGGTATTTTACAAGACAACAGACTTTGTGTTGATTCTGCAACCACAAGTGATAGTAAGATTAAAAAGGCAGAAATATTTTGTGACAATTTAAAAACTAAGCACAATTTTCTCGCTGAACATGCAATTATATGGAGTCAGAACTACGTAAATATTATAAATAGTAAAAATTTCTTCTTTGATTTTAGGAAAAGATACTAATAATAATGTAATTTTATTCTCTCCAAAGGTGGGGCAATTATTTAACTGTCATTGATCCTTAATTATCTCTCAGGGCAAATCTGTTTTTTCTTTATTTCATTGTCAACCACAGTTTTCCCACAGAGACACTCAAAGTCAGTATCTTAAGCTTCAATAAAAGAACTTAAAAAAATTAAAAACTTGTTTTTCCTGGTCTTGCTTTGGACTAGTGATGCATAAATTCTGATGTGTACCCACAAGTTCACAATGAATGAAAGCAAGTCTAGAAACTGGCATTATATAGTTATTGAAGTTGTGGTCTATCACATGCACTAACAATATAATGCTTGATGTATATTAAATATAATATAGTCAGTGTTTATAGAAATTAAGACTCACCTGAATGGAGTGTTTGTAGGCTCAAGTAAAGTTTTATGGCGAAGCAATGCAGGACCAGCAGCAAGGGCATCTTCAGAAGCATGAACTGAAATATAATGTTGAGGTGGACCCCCATATAGCTCAAGACGTCGGAGAAGAACTTGTTCCCAGCGCTGTAGTGTTTTCAAAACTGCATGGCATATCGGGGAGCTAACCGGAAGCTCTAGAAAGACAAGTAAACAATAATAAAAAACATTCCTTCTCCATTATAACCTGATGAAGTTAATTCCACAGCTGAAGGCTGAAATATATTTCGAATATCTCCAAAAGTAAGCTTTATTAGAACCTCAACTTGATATTTGCAAGTATAAAAAATATGAACTGCTTTGTACTACCATTGCTAAATACAGGAACAGACTTCTCCAGCGCTGACAGAAATTAAACATCATGGAACAGATCTTCCCGGAAGCTATGCCAAGGCATATGGATGACAGGCAGGTGATGAGAAAAAGCCAACATGGCTTCACAACGGGCAAGTTGAGCCTGCCTAATCTGGTGGCATTCTATGATGGACTGACTGCGCTAGTGGGCAAGGGAAGACCAACTGATGTAATCTTCTGTAAGGCTTTTGACACAGTCCCATACAACAACCTTCTCTCTAAATTGGAACAATATGGATCTGACAGATGGACTGTTTGATGGATAAGGAATTGGCTAAATGACTGCATCCGAAGCATTGCAGTAACAGCTCAACATCAAAATGGAGATCAGTAAGGACTGGTGTCACTCAAGGGTCCATACTGGGACCAATACTATTTAATATTTTCATCAATGACAGACAGTGGTAGTGAGTGCACCCTCAGCAAGTCTGCAGATGACACCAAAATGAGTGATGCAGCTGACCTGCTAGAGAGAAGGGAAGCCATCCAGAGGGACCTTGACAGGCTTGAGGAGTGGGCCCATGTGAACCTCATGAAGTTCAACAAGGCCAAGTGCAAGGTGCTGCACCTGGATCAGGGCAATCCCCAGTATCAATACAGACTGAGTGATGAATGGATTGAGAGCAGCCCTGTGGAGATGGACTTGGGGGTACGGGTAGAAGAAAATTGGAACACAAACTGGCAATGCACACTTGCAGCCCAGAAAGCCAATTGATTCCTGGGCTGCATAAAAAAAAAGGTGGCCAGCAGTGTGAAATAAATTATTCTGCACCTCTATTCTATTCCATTCTGGTGAGACCCTACGTGGATTACTGCACCCAGCTCTGAGGACCCCCTGACAGGAAAGACATGGACCTGTTGGAGCAGGTCTGGAGGAGGGCCACAAAAATGGTCAGAGGGCTGGAACACCTCTCCTATGAAAAAAGGCTGTGAGGGTTGGGGTTGTTCAGCCTGGAGAAGAGGAGCTCTAGGGAGACCATTTTGCAGCCTTTCAGTACTAACAGAGCACTGGAACAGGTGGCCCAGGGGGGCTGTGTAGTCTCCTTCTTTGGAGATATTCAAAACCCACCTGGATGATGTGCTGTGCAACCTGCTCTAGATGAACCTGCTTTAGCAGGGGGGTTAGACAAGATGATCTCCCAAGGTCCTTTCCAACCCTTGCCATTCTTGTGATTCTGGGAATACTTAAAGGGGTCTTACAAGGAAGCTAGAGAAAGACTTTTTACCAAGGCCTGTAGCGACAGGACAAGAGGATGGTTTTAAACTAAAAGAGAGTAGATTTAGACTAGGTATAAGGAAGAATTTTTTTTACAGTGGGGGTTACGGTACACTGGAATAGGTTGCCAGAGAAGATGTAAATGCCCCACTTGTGGAAGTGTTCAAGGTCAGGTCAGACGGGGCTTTGAGCAACACAGTCTAGTGACAGATGTCCCTGTCCATGACACGGGGTTTGGACTTGATCATCTTTAAATGTCGCTCCCAACCCAAACCATCCTATGACTCTATTATTCTACAAAACAAGGAGTAGGAATGATGTAACTTGAATTACAAAAAACTATAGGGCTTCCACCAAGAAATCAATATTGTAAACATGCCTGTATGACTAGGAGGCAAAGAAAAAACTAAGTATGCAGACACTTCTGCTAACTACTGAGCATTCCTTCTCACCCACTCATCTTACCCACCCACCATTTTATATCATAAATATGCCTGTATGATAAACAGTATCAGAACAATTATTCCCACATCATGGAAAAATTAAGAACTCTTGAACTAAAAATAAAGCTATAGTATACATATTATTCAACACATTACTCATTTTAAATGTGGTTAAGTATGAAAAGACAACTCTGCTGCTTATTACCTGAAAGATCATGTCCAGCCAAAGGGTAGAAAATCTTCAAATTGTGAAGTACCAGCTGAACCATTGCCAATCTCATCAGTGACCAACTAACAAGAAAACACTATTAAGTAATTTACTAATAGGAAAATGTGTTTTTCTCACAAATTCACAATTAGGATTTCAATTTAGAGCTTGAAATGCTCATTATAACCTGCTTATAACTACACACAGTATTTTAGAAGATAGATACTTTGAATTCAAAAGTCAGTATATCATGTATTAATGAGTAAAATAATAATTGTAAAAATTAATTACTGTCTAGATAATGCACGGCCATGAAATATCAGGTAAATGGTGTATTATCTCAAAAATAAAAGGCCATAAATGCAAGTCTAGTCATTGCAGAACATCTTGCATTCTAAAGAGTTACTTACCTGTATGAATTTGAATTAGAATGTTCTTGATTATGTGAATTTGATGCAAACACATCTCCGTCTGTATCTTCATCATCTTCGCCACTTTCCTGACTCTCTTCTGAATCATACTCCACTCTACTTTGCGATGGAAGAAAAGGCTAAAAATGTAAACAACAATATTCCTTGAGTATATTCTAGCCAACATGTAGTTTTAAGTTATCTTTTAGAAAATACATCATTACAAGATGTAATACTTTTTACAAAAAAAAGCAGGCATATCATCCTAATTTAGTAACATTTGGAGTTTGTACCTCATGAAAAGGGTAACTGTCCATAAGCACTGCATACTTCGACAGCATAACTATTTTTTACATTACTCAAAATTCTAATACTGAAAATGAAAATATTAACAGTTTTCCAATTCTTATTTTGCTTTACTTTCCTGTCAGTTATAACAAGCCACATGTAGGACACACAAGTTTCTTATTCGTCAGAGAGAGAAGCCAGAACTTCCAGTGTATTTTCTCTCTAGTTCTTCCAAGGGCTCAGAGGACTAAAGAACAAGAAAATCCTATCCCGTGCCTACAGCATTCATTTATGATAAGCCCACCATCAGTGGGCTGTGTTATTCAGTATTTGCAATTTCTTTTTGTCCTTGCTCCTAAAATACTGCTTAAATATTTATTTTGCTGATGCGGCTAATATTTGATGTAGAAATGTGACATACAACTCCATACTATTATGTACCTTTCTACAAAAAAAGATCTGCCACAGCAGACTTGACAGAAGGCAGTCTAATTTGATTTCTAGTAAGTATAAACATTCGTTTCACCCATTTGAAATAGATGATAAAAAGCTTCTCATATTTCCTTGTTCACCTAAGCTTATCCATCATTACCTACGTATTTGTACACTGCAACTGTAAGAAGCAACACATTTGTCCATACCACTATCTGAAAACAAGTTAACTTCGTAACAACAGCTTTTAAGAAAAAAGAGTAAGAAACAACAGTGTTTCAAAAAAAAAAAAAAATCTATAGGCAATGTTTTAGAAAAAGCTAAATATGAGTAATAAAAACAGGCAGCTTCTATCACACATCAAAATCAATACCCACAATAAAGACTAAGAAGAAAAAAATTACTATTACAGAAGTGATAGAAGATATTTAACGGTCATAATAGCATAAAATTACCTTTGCAATGAAATAATCCCAGATGCTAAGCTCAGGGGGAATAAATCTTTCTTTGTAATACAGAGATTCTTGGTCTACCAGTGGCAATGCAGGCAACTGAGAACTCTCTTTTGGAGAGGTTTTTGATGAAATCCTATAATGTTTTTGCTGTTTCTCTCCATCATCTACAGAGGAAGAAAATACAGTAAGTTGCTTTAAATTGTCTGTTCTACCTCCCTACTGCATGTAATAGAGCGAGTTATAACAAAAAGTAATAATCTCCACTGTTACAAGTTTTCAGAATTTTATCTTAATACATCTGTAGCAAATAAGCATAGAGAATGTTAATCCTTAAATATGCAAAACTAATACAAAACTATAGCTCGAGAAGGGGGAAAACCCCAGCACAAATAATATAGATAGTAGAGCACACCCATAATTGCATTAGAACCTTTCTTTCTACCACAAAGATGACAAATATTGTTGTTCAAGCAAAAATACTGCAAAGCTATATTACTTTAATAAGCACTACTGAATACTGATTAGACTTGTTTTTTACGACAAGCCAAGAGTCTTGGTTTCCAGGATATACAGTGCAAGTATCTAGGCTTGCCATATCTACTCCAAGTTTTAACTCCGTGTCTCCCTCCAGAGGAGGTCTGTACTTTTTTCTAAATGGTACAATTCTAATAAAACCGTATGTTCTGACAATATATTTCTCCAGCAAACATAAAAGATCCCATTTTAACTAATGCAATCTGATATATACCTTATCAAACAGGGAAGGACTATTTGTAACAATTACTCTACCTCCTAGGACTTGAGGCATCCCCTCACTTTTCAGAATAAGAAGTGTCTGAGGTACATTTATTTGAATTACATTCTTGATGATTACACTACTCAAGGAAACAGCTTATCCAAACTATTAGAAACACCTTAATGCAGTTATATCACAAATGAATGAATGCACAAGCCTCATTTCAGACCCCTTATTTTCTTGTTAATTGAAAAGTATTAACTTCACAAATATGGAAAAAGTAATGGTTTATTTAAGAAGAGGCTCACATAGCCATCTGATAACCTGAAATCATTCCAGTTCTTGGCAGGTGAATTGTATTCTAATACAGCCTTTCCGTTAGTAGAGGAGGAATGATATCAATTGTCACTGTCCTTGAGCAATAAATTAGTGTTCTGACTCTCCAGAACACTTCTGAAGTAGACGGGACGAGGGAGAAAGGGAATCGTATTTGGAGATCTGACACAATGTGGTGGCCTTCATTCATCTTCCATTACAGACAAAATGGACTTGAATCCATTTCCTACTTGATTGTAAAATTTGGGGTTTATTTTCAAGTAGATACATGTAACGCATGGAGATTAGTTTCTACAGTGAAAAAAACTGAATGAGTTCAAGACTTAGGTAAATGAAGGAAAGCTAAAACATTAAGATAAAAAGGGAGTAGATTTTTTGAACTGCCTTTTGAGGTCCCCGAAACTTTCGACACCTATTTAACTGAGTACTTAATAATTACTTTTCTCTTAAGCATTTCAATCTCCCTTTTCCAGTTAAAGTTTGAAACTATGACATCACCCAAAAGAATCACAAAACACACAAGTTCTACTCTACCCCACTTTTTTTTTTTTTTTAAGCGCAGAAAATGCAGTTGGGGAAGAAGAGTAGAGAAAAACTTTTTGGTCGTTTCTTGCTTCCAGAAGTGGTGGGGGTTTTGTGCACAGAGCAGTAATGTCATCAGGCAGCTAGTCATAAAAGATCTCATCTAAACACCTCTGAAGTAAGGGGGAATATGGGTTGCCTTACGATTTGAGTCTTTGTCTGATGTAACAGCAGTAATAAACAGGCCCCAAGAAAGCAAATCTGCAGGCGACAAGAGCACACCTGGAGATTAGACAGCCTATCTAGACTACTCTACAGAGTTCAAGCCATCAACATATTGGGCCAAACTAGTTGCAAGGATGAACCAAAATGAACAACAGAAAAGCACATGGGTGCTTTATTGTTTTAGCTTTCCTGATTCTCTTCTGCTATCAAAGGCCCATAAAACTAACTTCCAAGGAAGCTTCTGAAATTACTGTCTCCTGTTAATAATGCTGGGGGTAGCATAAAAAGAGCCAGCATCCCTATGTATGCTTGGAGTGAACTACTACAAAGAAGTATTTCCTATACCCTTTTTTTTTTCTTTACATGTTTTATCCAGAGGAGACTTTAGAGTCTTGATAGATGCTTGAAAGACTATTTCCTTCAAAACTCTTATGGGTACTCCAATCACTTGAAAATAGAAAATCTAACACTCTAGACAAAACAGTGCTCATTTAAGCACAGTTATATTCCACATATAAGACTTACATGATCATAACACAAACTGAGCCAACTGTAAACCCTGAAGGAGGAAGACTTAAGTTGATTAAAAGAAAACCCAACAAACTTTTGAGGTTTTTATGATAACTATGACTTTTATATAATTTTTTTTTTCCCTCCTAAATGGGCAACTTCCCTGTATTCGTGGTGGCTGATGGAACTTTTTCATAATTTCTAGTCATTTTTGGACCAGAAAAAAAATGTGCCTTTCCACGGATTTTCAAAAACATTTTAGGCCATGTATGAAGACAACCATTACCACTACAAGCAGCTGAACTGTAAAATAATTTATATATATAATCTAATAAAAGTTGAAGACAGCATGTCATCTTTCATCTTGAAACTGGGATATTTTAACCATCCGTGTTGTGCTACCATACTGTACCATAATTTTTTTTCCCCTGTTGTAGATATTATTTGAAATCCACTTACCTGTACTAAAAGTAGCAAATATAATAGCTGCAGTACAATGCATTTTCATTTCATTATTTAAAGCTCATCAGCTAAGAAAGAGCATGCACATGCACTGATGTATGAATTTTTAGCTCTTAAAAAAAAAGAAATTCACTAGGCATAAATTAAGGAGCAAGTGTTGCATGATACAGAAATAAGCAAGTATATGCTTGCAGATTTTTTAGAATTCTAAGCAGAATTAAAAACCAAAATGCTTTATTTTAAAACAGTACTTTTTTTCCAATCTGTTGGATCATTCTTTGTATTTTTAAGAATACTGCAGGCTAGCCGTTGGAAAAAAAAAAAATCAGTATTTAAGGCAAATGAAAGTACAGCAATCTAAGTGGTTTGAAATTCGTACTACTAATGCCGTATTTATTTTTTTTTTGCATTCCAAAAATCTTTAAATAAATTAACAAATTCATTAAAAATATGACTTTGTCATTCAGATCATCAATTATATTCACTTTGAAATTTCTCCTCTATTTCTAGGTAAAACTTTTACATCTTTTTGCACTCAAACATTTATCCTTTGTCCCGTTTTACTTACACAACAAATGTAAAATTTATGTTACTTTCCAAGAATATTCTAATACTTCAGACAAGGGAAATGCTTCTACATCTACCAAGATCTAACACATGCAATGATATTCAAAAGACTTTTTGCTCATATCACCTCCCTTCTACCTTTCCAGAAAGAGCTAAAAGGCAGATCTCTTTCAATTTCCCAAAAACTAAAATGCAAGTCAGAGTTACTGTGTTTTACTGAAGACTGTATGCAGGCATGAAGCATCAACATCGTACAAAAAATGCAGGTCTTCATTAAGAGACACAAAATTATGAAGTTCTCTTACAAAAGCATCACCCTTGATTGCAGGCATCAACAAATATGAACACTACTGAAGCCCAGAACAGAGTGCAAAGACAAAGACATGACAAAGAAATCCTGATTTTGAATCACACCTCTAATAATTTTAGGAAGTGTAAAGCCCTGCACAGGTTTCTATAATACTTTGGGAAGCTGTGAAAGCCAACTAGAACAGCAGCCTGGTGAAAGTCTACACTGCTGGACATTTCGACTTCAAACCTAAAAAGAATTTGCTTTTTGCAAGGTTACAAATCCTGAATTTTTCAACATGATATTCTGCTTACTCAAGGGCAATAGCCCATGTGGCCAAGTAGATGAATCTATTGAATTAGCACTCAACAGTAGCAATTGCAATTAAGTTCCATAAGCTGCAGTTTGATCACTACATGTGCACAAGACTGTAGATTCTTTGTTGTATTTATGCACCATTTAGAGTAGCGATTCACTGAAAAGCTCAAAGCAAGTACATACTACACTCTCAGATGTTTCTGAAGACACTGTATACATTGTGGGCATTTCAATAAATGGTGAATGGAAACCTCTGAAAAAATCAGAGAAGCACAACAAAATACTTGGTGGCATACACAAACTTTGTTGACATATCCTTTTCTGACCATTTAAGGCTGCTTCTCCTGAGACAGAATAATGCCATCATTCACAGTGCAAATACTTAAAGTCAAACTTTTGATCTGTTTTAATGTGTGACTTAACCAAGAATAAGACAGTAACAGAGAAAAGACAAAGACTTTAATATAAAATAGAAAGGCCACACAAGTAATGAAGTACTCAGTACTCCAAAGTACTGTAAGAAAACGAGCCCAACATTGCAGTCTCTAATTCTGAGCTGGAATTCAAGGCAATCATTCTCACACTGCTGTCTAAATTTTCATCACTTACAATATCGTGAGGAATTCTGCATTAAAAAGGAGCAGTTTGGCATATGGCTATTGTAGGTCATTACACAAGCTGGAAAGCTTTAAAACTTGAGGAATCTGTATCCCTTTTATCTATTCTGAGATTAAGCCATTCCTGGAGATAAAGTCTAACAATGAACACTTTTTACTGTTATTTCTGACTTGCTGGTGAAACTGTGTGGCAGATGTATAGCACTGTTGGATCTAGTCTGAAGCAGAAAAGATCTACTCTGAAGCACTACTAATGCAAGTTCAGCTTTTGTTGTTGTTTTGCTTTAGATTCTGGATGGAACCTACCTCACAGTAGGTACAACAAGCAGATAAACCCTAGAATTCTAAGGGTTTGTTTTTTCTTTATAATTGCCTAAGCAAAACTTGGCCAAACACTAAATTAAACTACTGCTTAAATGCTCTGTTACTCTAAGTCAGACATTTATAAAATCTGTTATGGGAGTATGTTTTTTAGGTGGTCAAGAATTATGGTTTGTAGAGAGCAAGCGAAAGCTACAAATTAATTCAGAGGATCTAACAAGAGAAATACATGCGTAAGACTAACAGGACTGCACATCCTATGGATAAATTTTATGTGCACATCCTCATTATCAAGTCACCTGTTTCTCAAAATCTCTGGCATGTTAGGCAAAAATCACCACAGTAAGCGCTGACAGTTTATCATTTCTCCCTACCGAAGTACAACTATGACAGTACTCAAATATTATTTGTGTTATAACTTTAATTTCTTGGAAAGTTAGGACAATCAGCAGAGAAAAATAACTTGTTTTAATAGTCATGTTATCAGATTTCTTATTTTCTACATCTGAAACCCAAAATGACAACTTTTAAGTCTATACAGTATACTTGTAAAATACTCATGTTTTCGAAGTAGTTTTGAATTTAATTTACTCTTCTAGCATGGAATAATTGAATATATGAAATGGAATTATGGATTTCTAACTGTTAAAGCTTTCAAACTTTTCCTTAAGAACGTTCTGGATTACAGAGAACTTACGATTTCTTTATAGACTTAAGTTACTAAACAGTTTTCTGAGGCAGTTTTGAAGACAAGCTATATGGTAAATATGATTCTGAAAAGATCTACTATAATCAACAACAGGGTTATTTTTCAGGTGCTAATTATTTCTTTGAAAACAAAACATGTCCATAATTTTAAGACATAATTCTCACATGCTAACCCGGTTTGTCAGAATCATTTGCTGCAACAGCAAAACCGAGAAACAAGTCTGGGAAGTATAACATGTCAGGCAGCTCTAAAAAGCATTCAAGCTGCTATGCTTTCTCTGAACATTACTGTGAAAGAGGCACTAAACCAATAGTTTTTCATACAAACTAATTCCTAACAGAGGTTAGGATTTGACAAGACTATCAGGAACTATTTTTTGGCTCGTGTTTTTTAGTTTGTGTCTAAAAGAAAGGTCATATTTATTTAAGAGGAATTTTTATATCCACAGTTATATGCTCAAGTCAACTAAAGCAAAGAGCAGAAAGGGAAGTCACGTAACTTCAGTGGACAGCACTGTACATAGTACTATAATGTCTTAAAGCAAGTTTGAAACTCAAGATCAACATCCACGTTCAGATAAACTGCTAAAGGACTGGTGCGGGAGCAAGGAGAAGACAACATGCAGGACATACAGTATTATATTAGAATTTTTAGTGTTAAGACTTTTTGGCTTTTGATCTCTATTTGAGTGTGAAAACTTTTCACAAAAACCTAAAAATAAACGTAAGAAAAAAATACTCTAGTTATGCATAACAAAATGGGAAGCTATACAGAGTCTAAATCATATTATGGAGGAACGTGCTATAGTTGAGTGGAACAAGCACTCCAGTCACTTCTCAGTGTTTGTTTCTGGCTGTCGGAAGAAAAAAGTAGGAGATGACTGTAAAGGCACAAAAATATAGCTGATTTTAATCAGACTCTTCTGCTTCACTGGGGTTCTGTTTTGGTTTTTTTTAATTTCACGTGACAGAGAAAGATGTTTCTCCAAAATTCTTTCCCCCAATTTTGCCCTACATAAATATGCATTAAAAATAAATAATAGACCTACAGAATCCTAAAATTAAATAGGTTGGAAGGGACCTGATCCAATGCCTTGCTCAGAACAGGGCTGACTTAAGTGATGGCCCAGTTTGTTCAAGTTTTTAGTAACTCCAAAGACTCCACAACCACTCTAGGCCTCTTTTCCAGTGTTTCATTATCCCTACTATCCCTAGTATTCAAAAAGGTCCCCTTCTTCCCTTGAATTTTCAGGTTTAGCTTCTTGATTCTTCCAGCAACGGTTTTACTGATTCTGCAATCAGACACCAAGCATTCATTTTTCAGGAAAACATGCAGTAGACAGGCATTTAGTATACATTTCAGAATACATTTCTATGTAATAAAAATTACCTTATTTCAAAACAGTAGTAGCAGCAGCATTAACACACCTCACTATACAGTTACTAACACCTAGGAAACTTAGAATTGCCAAAAGCCAGTTATGCCTTCCAACAATTCTGATATGGCAAATATATTTACCTTAACAAAATGATAACGAGAAATATTTATTCAATACCACAGAGAAAACTGATCAGATCTAGAATAAGAGCTCAGTTTTGATTAAAGATCTCTACTCTGAAAATACTCTTCTAAATGTCTGACAAAGTCTGTATTTAAACAGACTACATTTCCAGTTTTACTTAAATGCAAGGTAAGACATTTTTATATGTAACATACATATAATATTAACAATATAATAAAAACTATACAGTTTAAATTATCTTTTATAGGTATGTATATATTCAGATATGATGCACAAAGTCACCGTAGTTCAAGAAAATTTATCTTTACAAAATCTTCCTTTTAAAAAATTAAGCGATCTGTAGGATTGTTGCTCTTGGTTTTATAGAAGTCCAACTAAATTACAAAGCACAAATCTGTATCAAAAAGAAAAGCATTACAGAATTCATTCTGGACCTCAGGATAATTTATAATTCATCTGAATTTAAAACTTGAAGGTTGTTTGCTTTCCTAAAGGGTACTCAGACCTTGAATACCAGCAAGGCACCTTTCCTTTGTAATGTCTAGAATGAACACTTAGAAATCCACATGCATAATAATGCTCATATTCAAAAAGCAAAACAAGCAGCTCTCCAAAGATATGAAAGACTTCTGATCCTTTCAAACCATGGTCAAAGTCATTTTATAATTAACATTGATTTCAAATGAAGTGCAGTAAGAATACAGCAACACTGCCATTTTTCTTTTTTAAAAAGGCCCAATTCAACTGCTGTTTTAGTTAGAAAACTTTGCTTTTAATTTTAATGTCATGGCTTGCAAACAGAAGTTTTTCTGTCTTTCTATATATGCAAAAAAAAATAAAATCACACATAGCAAACTGCATGTAGAGGCCTAGTACTAAATCTAGTATCTTGCCTGAAAATTTAGTAGGACTATGAGTACTGAAGGCGGTAAGGGATTTGGAAAACCCCACGCATTCCATGGAGAACACTACTACCTGATGTGGGCTAGGCATTGGGAAGTGCCTACCTGCCAAAGAGAGAAAACATACTGTATTTGTAAAATGGGAATATATTCCTGTTATGAGAGAACTGGAAAGCTTTAAAGTGAACATGAAAAAAATAGGATGTAATAGTACCAACAATTTTCTCTTTTAAGATTAACTTAACCCCTCACATTACTGCAGCTGTGCTACTTTGAAACCTTATATCAGTAACATTTGCTTCTGCTTCCTACTACTCTCCTACGCAGTATCTATGCTAATAATTTTAGGTCCCTGTTTTTCTTTGCAGATCTAAACCCATTCTTATTGAACACGAACTATTTAAAGCAATTACTTTTAAGGTTTCAGCATGTCTTAAAAAACCCAGAAGACAAATGTAAGTGAAACATTAGAACTAACCAGTTTTTGTCTTTAATTGCAGTTGTCCTCTGCTGGGCGTATGAGCTCCTCCTCCAAAGACAGCAGACCACATTTTGTTGTTAAGTGGATGAGCCATAATTCTATATAACTCATTGCTAGAATGTGTTGCTAGGCCATGGATGAACAGACTCAGATAGACAGCAGTTAGAATTTCACAAAGTAAAACTGTGAGACCTGGCTGGGCTTCCTCACCAGCAGAATTCAAGAGACGTACTAGAGCTGTTATTCCTGTTTAAAAAAAAAAAAGAAAAAGCATATGTGTGTGAACATACTCTGGATTATTACGGCTCCTCAGTTCTTTCAGCAAAGGGTTAGGGCTTTATTCTCTACTTTTAATCCTCACAGTATATTCAATACAGAGCATCCAAATCTTATTCTTAAGATAAAAATAGTAATCTGCTCATTGACTTCCCTGTGGTGCTTGTTTTACCAGTTAGGTTTACAGCTCCAGCATAACACTGTAAGTTGAAATGCTATATTCTCACTTTACACTGGTAAAACCAACCAAACCCCACGAGCACCAACTTGAACTATGCATTGTCTGACAAGTGTTCTTTCACCCAAGTACTAAACATCTTGTAGTGCTTTTGTGCTCCCACAAAAAGTTGTAAAGTGTTTCCGATGTGGCTCTGACTGTGTCACTTTGTGCACATAACAGAAAATACAAATAGCAGTGGCCAAAGAATTCTGCTTTATGTCATAGCCTCCCGTTGTCACATCAAGCATGTGAGGCTATTAAAAAAAATATGGACAAATCAGTTCAAGGTGATGATACCTATAAGCACAACTGCTAACAACCCCTTGTCTCATTCCTTAGAAATTTAACTCTGCAACTAATGAAATAACGAGAAAACAGATGAAGATCTGATTTCTCTCCAAAATCTGTAGATTCAGCAACAATGTTTTGTGGGAAAGAAAAAACAGCATAGTGTCAAACACAGAGAGTGCTTAAGGTTCTCCAAAAGATTTTTTTAGTGTGAAATTTTCTTATTGAAAAAACAAATCCCATAATATGAAAGCGTATTTCTTGGTTACAGTTACTTTTTTTTTTGTTTACGCTTTGCAGTTAGTGTTGTGAACTGAAGCTGATGACATGGATCACATAGCTTACACTCCCTCTAATGCAACCAGCATGTTAGCACAGATCTGAACACACGTTAAGAATTACAAGTCCTACATGGGCTTTTTAGAGCTACGGCAAAACATAATTAATTATAAACTTCTTATTGTCAATATTTTCAAGTCAGTTCAAAAGTTATACACAAGCTACAACCATTCTGAGATGGAGCACAAACTAAGATAGCCTTTCAAGTCCTTTTAAAGGGTAAGGAAGTAGAATAATAATGAGACTGATCTGTTGCCTGTAGGGGGAGCAAGTAGAACATAGGACAACACCCTACTTTCCATTTACTTGCCCTTTACTAGAGTCCCTACTAACATTTTTTTAGCAAGAGAAAGCAATGTAAATCAACTTGACTAAGTGAATAACCAGAATTATTAGCTTACAGCTTCTGAAAAATGAAGATAAAATTTTATTTTTAAGAACTTATTTTTACCGCACAGTTGTTACAAATACTACTAGGAAGTTGAGAGCATAGCTACACGCTCTTACAGTGTGGATCCAGTTTTCCTTAAGAGGAAAGAAACAAATCAAATCTAGATACCTGGCCACTGAGCAGGTGGTGTATTGGGAGTCACCGTTTCTTCTAAGCTTGTTGTTCTTAGAGAATGGCGCTGTGTTAATAGCACTGTCTGATACACTGTTCCAGTAAACTGATTTGCTTGAAATGAGCTGTGAAACAGAAAAGTGTGATGTCTTATTTATAAAAAAAAGTTATATTTAAAACTATTCAAAAGATAGCCCTTTCTTGATGTAGGCAGGTGTGAGCACTGCCTTCTGGTGCAGTATCTATTATACCATCATTACAGTGAGACAGTGTTGACCATTCTCTAGAAAGTACTTTTTGTAGACCTTTACCTGTAGTTGTGGCCATCACAAAGACATTGGTAGATGCAAGCAGAGAGTGATGCTGCTAAGGTATGCATTACATATATCTGTAAGACAAAAGGTTTATAATAGCATTTCATGCATACAGATTTGTAACAGTGCAGCAAGAACTAAATGTGGAAGGTATAAGCACTTACAGCAAAAAAAAATCACTTACAAAGCCACCTTCAGAATTCATTTCAGATCAATCAATACGCTTTGCAATGAAAAGGATGGGGAAGCACTCACTCACCGCACCAACCCATAATCACAGATCAGCTCTTGCTGCAATGTTTTCAATTAAAAAACAGCAACAAACTAAACCTCTATACAACAATCGTAAGTGATTACACCCTCAGACAGTAGCAATATGCCGGCTCAGAATACACAGGCTTTGCTTCAGAACGAAAATTAGAATGCAGCTTAGTTTCTGACAAATTCTTATGCAGCTCTCAGACACACAATTTACTCAGTATCACATTGATCACTATTTTTATCATAGCTCATACTTTTCTTAATGTATCACAAAACACACGTAAAGAGCTAGAGAATCTATTGATCAAAAAGTTCAGTTAAAAAAATGAGTTTATTATACTTATTGCCTGTACCCTCTGAAACAAAGCACAGACTAGGGACTGAGCAATCTCTTGAGTGTTCTCTAGAAATCTCTAGTAAAAGTAAACATGATTTGGGACCTAACACATACAAAACCTCAGGAAAGATTTAACCTAGCACTTCAAGTTTGGTTTCCAGTCCAAAGTTAAATACAGAAGAAATCTAACAGAAACAGAAATTAAAAAAATTCTACAGTTTTCTGTATAAACACATATACTGTTTCACAAAAGTCTTGAGTTTACTACACTGCTGACAATCAGTTTTTATACTTCCAAACTTAATTTTACTTAGGTCTAGGACTGAAATGCAGAGTTTACCACTAATATAACAGAAGTAGCAATCATATTGTCATAAAGACAAATGTGATACTGATAGTGTCATACAATGTGTTTTCCGTAACAGATGTCATCTTGGACAAATACCTAGTTCTGAGAGAGGCCAGTCTACTTCAGCATGTTAAACCAGATGCTCAGCACCTCAACAATAAGTAATAATCAGTGTACATTATTTTAGCCCAAGTACTACAGAAAATACTTATGTTCTGCAGTTTTATTACTTGTCACAGGAAGGCACATCAGAAAGTTTTCATGCTGTCGGAAAAAGATTCATGACTTCAGCAAACTGGACAATGAGAACAACCACAAACTCAAACAAGTATAAAAAAAATACACACCTTGTTGTTCTGAGTATCTGGATGAGGTGGCGAATCAAGGTTTATTATGGCATGTAATATATCATGAGTTAAGTTACCAAGATGTAGCAACGGATTAGCCACAACTGTTTTGGCACTAGCTGTACAAGCAAATAGGAGAGGTATGGAACTTTGCTCCGGTAGAGGGCTGGAAGGTGTCTGTACTGACTGCTCCTAAAAACAAGCAAGAGACACACACAGAGAGTGGTAGTACAGCTTACTCAAGGGAACAGAAGAACTTTTGAAAGAGGGGAAAGGGATTCTAAACAACAAAACCCCCCATAACCTACAGAAAACATAACATGTTAAAAAAGTATTACATTTATTATATGAAACAGCTGCATGCTATAATAGGAAAACTTCAAAAATAATACAAAACACATTCCAAAAATTCTACAGCAAACCTGAAACAGAGAAAACACAAACTAAGCTCCCCCACATACCTGCTGAGATTCCTGCAATAGCAGAATTAATTCCATTCTGACAGATGCCAAACCTCCACCATGAGAGCCATGAAGTATACAGTAACTAAGGAACATTCTTAGGAGAGATTGGTATTTCAGAAGCCATTGACGTCTTTTCTGAAAATCTTCCTTTTGTAGCATATTTTTTTGCTGGTCAGCTAAATCTTCAACATTTTCACGTAGTGTAGCTTCCTCTGGCATCACACTAACTCCTGACTCTACTACTTCAACACTATAATCACAGGTCTTTTGAAGAGCCACCACTTCTCTTTCAAGCCACTGATAAAGCTGATACCTCAACTTCCCACCATCTACCTCATAACCAGTGGACAGTGTACGAAGCTCTACAGTAAGAATTTTCAGGCATGCTCTAAACTTCAGCTGTGCTGAAATTATATCTTCTGATGGACTTAGAATATCTTTGTCATCAACCACGCTAAAAGATTCTGTGTAGCTAGAACTTGTTTCGTATAATTTTTCAGTTTTCTTTAGAGGTTTCAGCTCCTTCATTACAAGGGAAGAATCTTCACACTCATCACTTTCATCACTGTCTGACTGTAGTTTTAAGTGTTCATCTTGGAATACCACACTTGGCTGGCTCCAGTCAAAGGAAAGAGTTGAACTTGAATGTTTTCCTGATGAACAATCTGAAGATGAACCTAGACCATTCAATACTGGCTGTGACCAATCAACACTGGAAGACTGGTCTTTTGTTTCCAACTCTTTAACTGGAGAAGATGGTGAGAAACCTTTACTAGTATCCATTAAACTAGGAGATCTACAGAATGACTTTGACCTCTTGACAACTTTGGGCATCTTTGATAACACTTCTAAGGCTAACATGGGACAACCAGCTTTTAGATGAGCATACGCAGTGGTGAAAAACAGACGTCTTTCGCCTAGGTTGATTTTGTCAGCTAATCCATTTTCTACTGTTAGACAAATGTGTGTGGAAGATGTATCAGAAGAGCCAAAATGACGTCTCAACAAGAGAGGATGTGTTCTTAAGTAGTTATAGAAGTTAAACACTGAAGGGTTACAACTTGATGAGCCTTCTCCTTCATCTGAAAAGATATTGCATCATGAGGAAAATCTACCATTCTGTACAAAATAATCTACCTGCAAAGTTCTGAGTTTATCAGAAGACTATTAGGTCTTAATATTCATTCTGTTATTTACTTCATTGCACCCCCATTTTCACCTTCCTTTGCACCTTTATCACTTGAGTATCTTGGGAGGGAGGACACTGTCAAACCTAATCACTACTAAAAGAGAAGCTTGAGTGGGAGAGCAGGTAAGACCTTTAATTTAGAACAGCTGCCATTTCTTTTCTCAGCAGTCAGGCCAGTTCTCCTGCAGTCAAACAAGACCACATTCCTGTCAGTTTAGACCTCTGCAGCCTCCATCACTAAAATGACAATATGATGTTACATCTAACTGAAGATTTTTACTTAAAATACCATCTTTTTTAAAATTTCAGATTAGTATTTTGTCTACCTCTTAACATAAGTGCAACTTATAATAAAACTGGGAAATCCATAATATTTACACATGCTGATATCAGTATTACATACAAATAAATGAATTTACAGTAGTGCAGCACCTACACATTTTATTCTCGTGTCCAAAACCACAACATCAAAAATCCTGAAAAGATACAAGTATCAGCATAGGATGATTCACACAGCTTTAAAAGAGTCCATGTTAGCTGAGATATGCTGTTATTGTTTCCTGTATCAGGAGTTATGCCACAACTAACTACAGGTAATAGAAAAATGTACATGAAAGAGCATCTTTTAGGAAAGAAGAAAAAGCAAAACACCACAAACAACCACTGAACTGATTAAAGAGGAATTAGTAACATTTAAAAAATATTTTACACAGGAGGATGTGACCAAGATGGAAACAACTGAATACTATATCCCTCATTTTCTCAAAATTATCCTGAAGCGTTTACCTTCTACAGAAGTCAGTTTTTAAAATGGATTATACAGTTCTGGGAGTTTTCATTTATCCCCATGGAGACTCTTTCAGTAGCCAGGACTGAAACCAGCTAGCATGCTAACTGCTAGGGACTTGAAACATTTAAATTGCTTGAGAACATTAACTTTAGGAAATAATACAGCTGATTCTTAGAAGGCCTATAAAGCTAGCAAGTGAACAGGGAAAAAAATCACTTCAGGAGAGTTACATGCTATTTCAGGTACCATGAGGGCCTCCTTGTACCATAGTAAATATAAAAATCTTTTCTATGACAGTTTATCATTGTGGTCAACCATTCTTCCCAAGGACTGAAAGCTACAAAACACCATGTCACCAGACTCTGCTATGTAACTGTGCAATCAGAATTTTTTTCCTAGGTTGTGATGGAGTCAAATTAACTAACGAAGTTAATTTGTCTCTTCATGCTTAAGTTGCTGCTGGAAAACCATCTACATCACTTCAGGGTCATTCTCATTATCCCAATTCACCTACTTAGAAGGAAAAGTTAAAATGTATTCATTCATGGGATACAGGATAACACTGCAGTCAACACATTCACTATAAAAACTACACACATTGGTACAGCAAGCTACTACTAGCAACAGTGAGCAACTGTGCAGTACCTGATCTTGTTCAGAATACGCTTTAATAAACTACTAATTAAATGAACAAACAGTTGAAAGCAACCTAACAGGCAAAATACTTAATTCTTACCTCCTTCATCTTCAACAGAATGTTTAATCAAAGTATCAAGAGCCTTGCTATAATCTTCCAAAATCCAGTAAGCCATACTTCGCAGAAAAGGGTCACAGTGCATGCTTTCTGAGCTCTCTTTTCCAGGAAACACACTCCCCAAAATTCTCTTCTGCAGTACCGATTTGTAAGTGCCAGATACTTCAAACTCAGACTCATAAAGTCTTGATATTACAAGAGCCAACTGAATATCATTCAGTTTTTCAAGGCAGACCTAATTGAAAATAAATATATTCACAAGACCAAACATTGTAATTTCTCCTCTGGTTAAAATGATCACAAGACATGAATGGATCTGTTCAGACTGAGGTAAGTAGGTCTATCAATTCCATAAAAAACTAGCAGGGACTACGCAGAATAGCTGTGGCCAACTATTATATGCAAGATCTGATTTGCAATTTCTTCAGTTCAAGTTTGACATGGCTTCAACAAATCATTGTCAGTGTGCCCATGCCACCTCTTGAGGCTGGATGGTTTGGTTACATAGCTTCACAAAACAAATCCTTCATTATCAAAGAGATTAATTTCCTCCCAACTTTTCAATTCAAACAGACCCAGGAAATAATGTCTTTTTTATTTTTGGTGAAGGGGTTCTAGGAGCCAACCCACACTACTGCCAAAAAGCCTTCATTTTCAGGTCTGGAACTTCCCAATGGAAAACTGTATTGTCTTCATATATGACTGGGCAGATAATCTGAAAAGCAAGTTAATGGTAGGTAGGCCTTTTAATATTATTATGGAGAAATTAACCATGGGACTTTCTAGTATCATTAATATGAGAGCTGAAACAGAATCAAAATGTAACATACAAGGATTTGTATTTGTCGCTAATTGGGGGGGGGCGGGGGGTGGTGCAAGAAGGGAAAGAGGACAAACAAACTAGAATCTTCAGGGGTCATACTAATACAAAAATATTGAATGTGACTTGCATTTTGCAAGTTTGGGACAATAGAATGGTCTTGAACATAAAAAAAAGTTCACTATTTTATTACCTCCACTGCATCTTTTAAGTGTCCTGCCAACAAGAAAAATGCTGCAGAATGTTCAAAACGCTGTTTGCCAAGCAAAGAAAAAGCATTCTTTAATGCTGCTTTACGCCATCTGTCCTCAGTAAAGTTGTTTCCAAAAAACTGTGTCATTTTAGTATCTTTTTGGGACCTGCATATTGAACATAACAGAAAGATATTATCTGTTTTACTAGATGCATTATAGCTCTTCATTTCCTCAGATGCCAGTAGAATTCTACACAGATCTTTTCATTAGGAAATGCAGAGGCTCTCACTATACCAGGAACACAGGAGGCTTCATATTTAAAAATAACAAAAAACAGTAAATACAAAAACTAATGGTATTTTCAGTTAACCTGATACAAATGGAAAAAAGCTCATTTTTCACAGATGAACTCTTAAGAGTAAGTGACAATGCAAACTACTTTTTTTAAAGGTTTACAACATTAAATGTTATGTTATGAAACACCAGTTTGAAAGACAGACTTAACTGAGTCCTCTGAACTTAAGGTAAAATTTATGATAGCAAATACTTTTCTAAAAGATAGCCATGCCATCCCGCACACTACTACACAGGTAGTCCTCAAAAAAAAAAAACAATATATTTGAGACTGAAACTTGAAGCATCTACCTTCAGGAACAGCAACTAAGTTACCTCAGTAAATACAAGACGCTTAAAAACTACTCATTAATGCAGTGACTAATTTAGAAATCGAATCTCAGCTTTCAGTGGTAGTATTTGTAGTTCTTTTGGATTACCATCACATTCAACTTTTTTCCCAAAATTATTCTAGACAGTATGAAACTCCATGGAAGAGCTTGCATGCCTCCTACCTGTATAATCCCCAGATCACAGCCTTCTTTTTCATTGCAAGGTAAAAAATGGCCGCGTCAAGTGGATCATTGTTTCGCTGAAAAGCTGCTTTAGCCACCTGTAAAGACAATTCAACAGCAAAAAACCAACCAAAATTTAAATGAATCTCATATGGGATTCCTGTTGCTTCTGGTACACCATGCCCCATAGCGCTTGCAAGTTCTCTTTAATACAGGATTCCTCCTCTTACTACGAGACTGACATAAGAAAGTGTGAAGATACCACAGCTTCAACCCCTTGTTTTTGCTTGGTACCATTTAGCTAATGCTTTTCCTGTTCTAGAAGCTGTCTGGCAGATGAAATGGGAATGCCTACGACTGAAATCAGTTCCTGAAATCGTAACGAAATTATTAGTTGCTCTGGTAATCAAATACCAGATGGAGTCTTGAAGAACAGGCTGGGGCCAGTCACAACAGGAGAAAAGCTGTTTACAGGAGATTACTTTTGGAGGTTGGAAAGGAAAAAGGGGTAAGTGGCAGCAAGAGTAGTCCAAAATCCATGTAAGTTAACCTTAAATGCAGGCCCAGAACACTTGGAAATTTTTTAAATACAAGGCAAGTAAGGTTCATAAAGTGAAGATAAATTGCTGAAGATTGAAAAGTAGAAGTAGAGACATGCATTTTACCACTTTGTGCTTTGTAGTCAAAGTATCTTGTGCATGTCATTTTCTAGCTCAACACACTTGGCTTTTCCAAGAGCTTAAAACAAGTGACAATGAGGTTAGGCTTATTGCCGCACCTGTGATGATTAAAATACATATCAAAAAAAAAACCACCCAAAAATCCACAAAACCAAACCCCAGAAAAAACCCCAAATCCTAAGCCAAAACAAAACAGTAAAAGATTTTGTTATCATGGAAATGTATTGGCTTGCAAGACAGATGTACAATGTCTCAGCTGACCCCACTTACGATAGGTTTCTAAGGAGAACCTTTTTCTGTAACTTGTTTCCTAACTTTGCTATAAAAACAACTATATGCTCATTCTGTATCTTGAACATCCAACACTGTACACTGCCACCTCCAAAACAGAATATCTAACACTAAAACGTACTTCACACTAGAATTTGAAACAGAAAGTACTAAAAAAATAAACACAAAAATTCATATTCATACAATAAACTATATGTACAAAAAATACAGCACAAAATGTTCAGAAACACTGATCACACCTAAAACCCACATAAATAGAAGGTAAACACCAGAGGACAGCTGTTTGAAATAAAGTTTGGTAATTTTGTTTCAGAACGCTATTTTTACCTTTTCTATGCATTTCCGCAGGCTATGGATATTTCGAACCCACCATCCTATACCCATAGCTCTGAGTTCTGACCATGTTGGATCTCCTTTCTGCACTGCAGGGAGCATGCTCAGTAGTTCTTCTTCTGCTACTGAATGAAATGCCCAGGCAAAATGACTAGTAGATAAGCCTACATAATAAGCCATACCAAAAAAAAACAAAAAGAGAGAGAGAGAGATTCACTAATAAAATAATCCAGAATCTGAAGCCAAGGGGGTGGGAAAGGGAGAAGGGAAGAAATTCAAATGTTTTATTCTGTATTTCTGATGAGGCAACATAAATTTAAGAACATTTGTAAGCACTGCATACAAAATATTAAAGAAAGCTCATGCAGATGGAAACATTTTTGTAGCTGCAAACTCTGTGTAAGTCTGCAAAGAACAGAGTTACTGACTGAATCTCAAAATATACTTAAAGTAGGCGGCATTAAGATTAGCCAGGATACAAAATGAAACATACTGATTAAACTTTTCAAAGTTTTGAAGGGTAGGTTCACTATTTTCACTTGGATTAGAAAATGTGAAATTTCAGATAATCACAGTAGAAAATATGTTTAAGCATAAAGATACAAAAGAAAACTGAAAGAAAAATAAAGTCACATGAGGAAGATAGCAATTACTAAGCAGCAGCATAGCTGGCTATCAATAATTGCAGCTTCAGTGAGGGCCAGGAGATGCTTCTTTGCACAGATGCACACTCAACTGCACCTCTGCAGATGCCTTGGAGGTACTTCTTCCTCTGAGCTCAATGGAATTATCTCATCTAAAAGCATTCTATCACAAGAGGTAACTCAGCTGTACTCTGTTGTGGCAGTCCTGGCAAGTTCCAGTCTTTGATGCAGGTGAGGGGTGACAAGCCATGATAATGGAAATGCCATCAACTGTCATGATGACTAATGAAAGGGTAAAGAAGCAATCACAGCCAGTCCCTTAGATTTGATCAGGCCTAAGCAAATCCATCTGATTCAGTCATCCGCAGTATCAGGTTGGAACTACTTAAAACTATACCAAAGAAAACTATTTGAAATACTTCACTGGATATTACAATAAGTGTATGAAAAAACATTTAAAGTCTGAGTACATGGTAAGAGGGTTTTTTCACTTAGTTTTTTAATACATAGTTGAATACATACTCTTACTTTTCTACTGCATTATTCCTGCAGAAGGTTATTGGAACAACATGGTACTAGAATTATAAAAAAGCCAGTTCTTTGGAGGAAATAGAAAAAAATTAAAATAAAAAAAATTGTTAGAACAAAATCACTTTTTAAGACCTCCTCGTAAAATAAAACAGACTTTTTCTGCTCTGGCATACATTCATATAGAACAACTTTTTTTTTAAAAAAAAAGCAAAAGTAACTCATTGATTCTGCAGAGACATGTCTATAGAACAGCAATCATATGTACAGCTACGTCACTAACATTCACCTCATCTAAGAAAACACATCCATTACCTTGGTGAAGCAGCTGAGCTCGATGTACAGGAGGAAGTGAAGTTGTTAGAAATGTGTGAAGCCGAACCGCCAATAAAAACTTTAAACCACACTCATCAAGAGTTTCTCCACCTGGAATTAAATATTTTTATAAGCACTTTAGAGAAACTAAGGAAAGTAGCTATTGGGTATGTTAAAGGAAGAAATACTTTACAATTCTGTGATTACTAATGCTTTAAACTGATAAATATAATAGCTTAATTCACAATTCTTTCCTTCAAAGAAAGGAAAATAAGAAAATTTCAAATATAAGAAGTTTTGAAATTATTTGCTCTTAATGCAAGAAACAGAAAATGTGTTATCATATAAAAGATCCATAAACTTATTTCTCGTTTTTTCTACACAGTGCAACAAACACCGGACATTAAGAAAGCTGTCACTTCAAAAGTGAACTAGAATCAATTATGGTATGTGGACTGATGGACCAACACTGGCATTAACAGTTAGCAATATAAAATTCGATTTTATGAGAGTCTAGGTCTTGAAACTTTAGTTAAACAGTGAATGTGCACTGTGATGGCACAGTGAATAACACAGGCTATACTATGAAATAAGATTATGATGTGCTTTCATAAGCCAGAAAAATATTCCAAAAAAACCTCCTCAAAAAGGTTGTGAAGCACAGTAGTACATTTAACTCAGAAGAGACAGCTTACCCTGATTTCTGTCTCTGCTTTCTCCAATGTCAGTACTGGTAGTAGCAATTGTATCTGCCAAGGCCATCAATGACATTTGCTCCATCCTATCAGACCTGGCAAGCTTGAATGAAGCAATGACGAGAAAGAACTTGAGCGTGCTCTGGTCCAAAGTAAGTTGGGCTATACTGAGAAAGATCAATGACTTTTGATTTTGAACTGTCTTCATCTGCATCAAATGTAACAAGTTCATCTGTACTTACAACTGTATTTTGAAAGAGATCTTCATAACTGTCATTGGGCTTATCTTTTTTATTTTGACTGTTTTGATTATTAGACTTCTCTGAACAGGAATGAGATGAATCATCATCTGCAGCAAGCAGAGCATACAAAGGCAGTGGTGGAACAGAGTCTATTTCGATATAGTCTGTAGTCTCAGTTTTGCTGAATGTTTTGGGATCTCTTGCAGTACTTCCACTAGCACTGATGGTCAGAGATCTGAGCCTCTTATCATGATTAGGTTCGGATTCATTTATAGCAACAACTTCTCCAGCAATGCACTTCACCAGATGGGACAGAATGGCTTTTGCTCTACGCACTTTACCAAGATCCATGAGTTCCAACAGTTGATATGGATGGTATTGGGGTAAAGTGGGAGATAATGTATGAGCTGCTTCAAAAAGACCAGAATCTTCCATTTCTGTAGACAGATCACTGGCAGATCTTTTCCCACTAAGTTTCTGTGCAAGGCTGGTCATAGATCTGGTCAAAGTTCGCTTTGGTGGATGCAGACCTGAGGCAGCTGACTGGCTTTGTTTCATTAAGCTAGTTATACATGGCATGCTTCCACTGCAGGAATCTGTACTAACTAGCTCCTGCTTGGCAGGAGATTGCCACTGGGAATAAACGTGCATTTCACAATCCATTCCAACTACAAGAATGCCATCACGCACCCAAGACAAGGAGACTGGAAAAGGAGGTGACCCTTCTACAGATGAAACCAAGTCAACACAACGCAGCAGAACAAACCTAGAAAGGCTGGTAGCCTTCGTATTGCCACTATGAGAGATTGCTACAATCTCCTTACCATTTTGTTCTTGCATTTTCCCAGAGACCTGACCAAACATATAAAGTTTTGATCCAATTCCCACTGTTAGAATATGTGAACCATCTTCCCTAGACATCCAATCTAAGTGTACCAAGTGCTTAGTGCTGGGCATAATATTCCCACGAGATAGAGAAATGTCTTGTTGGTTATATGCCACTAAATTACTATCAATACTAACATTAGGATCTAACATGGTGCCTACCTCATCTAAATGAAGAGTCTGTTCTAGAATCCAAGAAGAACCCCCTGTAGATTCACATTCAAAAATACTAACATGCATTATAAAATCTTGAGAAAGATGACCATTTTTAGATGTTACCTGCTTGTATGCTACTGCTAATCTGTTTGTGTGTGCACAGCTAACTTCAGTTGGCCTTCCTGGAACATTAATAGCACTACTACTAAGTAGTCCATCTTCAATCAGTAATGGCCATTCTTCCCATACATACATAACATCACTGTGTGCACTGTATTCTGGCATGGAAGAAGCTGGTGGTTCAGAGGTAACTCTGCATCTCCAGAATCGAACTTTTCCATCAGAGCATGAAGTAGCCAGCAGATAAGGTGCACGACAGACAGGGTATATTGAAGAAGAACTCAGATGTCCTAAAATTAAATAAAATACACTTTTACTGGGGGAAACATTAAAAAGCAAGTGAAAATGTAAAGATGTTTTTATTCAGTTATTTTATTATTCTGAAACAAAAAAATACCAGCACTTCCTCACAAAGAGGGTTGCATGAAAACAAACATTTCCCATTCAGAAATCTAAAAAATCTTTGTATTTTTTGAAAGACTACTGATGAAAGCCTTAGAATTTAAGTATAGATCCTACAAAAAATGTCATGAATGATGACTTAAAACAATAGAATTCTAAATTAACTCAAATATCAAATTTAGTTCCAGGATCGAGATATAACATCAGGGGAGCAAGTTTTAGCAAACCTTTTGGATCCACATACAGGCATTTTAATTTTAACAGCAAATATCAAATTTACAATTACTTTGTTTCTATTTTAATGCCAAAGTCAGAAAGGCAAGAATTCCTTATTTTAGTCTTTAAAGAAAAATTACAAACCTGCTGATGGCTTTACACTTATTATCTCTACTCCTTCTGGCAAATTCAACTCTTGACTATACACCATTTTGGAAGACAGAGTAAGCCAGCTCGTGCTCTGAAGGTTTGCTCTACAGGCCTGATACTTTTGAGTGAAGGGCGATTGGATCTTCTCTGGATCTGGTGAAGAATACAATTCTTCCGTTTGTGTTACTGCTTCAGGTGCAGTTGCATCTATTTTTTCATCTAAAAAAGTATGCATTGTTAATTTAAGATTCAATGATTTCTTTTAACCTAATAAGTAATTTTCCTTACCTTAAAAGTTCCAAAAAGACAGATAAAACGACTTAAAATTTTAATTTCATTTTAATGAAATGCATTCCCACATTCACATTTGAAGAGAAATGCTAGCACACCTCAGATTAAATAATTCTGAAATTCTAGAACTGCTGAGAAGTTATAGCTTTAAGCTCTTCAGACTTAAATCAAACTGTAACCAGAAACACTAAAATTGCAGATGGAAAAGGTATGTATGTCGTTATCCACAGAAATTAACGCTTCATGAAGCACAAAACACCTGTAGATACTGAAGAAATTCTGCCTTTGAACAGTAAGACAAATAACAATTTGGTTTAAATGACAGAAACATGCATTATAACAGATTCCTCTGGTATGTAGTGAATACCAGATTTATGTTTTCTTAAAATCTTTAAATGTTACCAGAAAACTACTGAAGTATACCTTAGCTTACTTTACAAGTTTTACAGTTTTTGTGGTAGTTTGGTAGCCTGAAAAAACCAACAGATTTCAGAACTTCAAAATTGTTCATAACTGTAATTGTTTCTCTGATGTTTAGGTGCTTGAGACTATGGTCCAATTAAGAACTAGTGTAAACTCAAAAATTGCAGAACGAAAACTTCACAAGAATGCGTTGTGATGAGAGCTTGTAATAGAAGAATTGCAAATTCTTTTCCAGAAGACAAAATACAATTTAGAATACGCTGAAGAGCAGATGTACTCATGATAGTGACTTTTTTTTTTTAAAACAAAAATCTACAAGAAAGAGGGCTTACCTATTGAGACAGGAATTGACTTCAAATGTAAATGCCACATGTGTAGTAATGAATGGTTTTGCGTATACTCTATTACTATTAAGTAGAATTTTTCAGAGAATCCATTCTGGTGGTTTCCTGCTGAAATTCAGGAAAGCGGAACTAAATTTTGCTGACTAGCAAATAAATATATTAAGCTATCATAAACTAATACTGAAATGCAATGATCTGACTACATCCAACTCTCTTATATCAGTTTTTCTCAGTTTTATCACAAGCAATAACCACTACAATTAAAGGCACACACATGAAAAACTGTCAATATTTTCTTCTGGAGAGGACCAAACATTTGCCTTAATTTACTGTGTTTAAAGTTAAATCCCAGAACATACTGCCAGTTCTACACCTTTGTCTTTTACATGCTTGTCTCTTACAGTTTCTTAGTGATCTGTTACTGGCAACCACAACAGTTAAGACAGTGAGCTAGACAGAGGTTTGGCCTTCAACGTGTAAAAAGTACACAAATTGTATCCAGAGAAGAAATGCCATGTCAACAGTTGGGAAAGTCATAGCCTGGTCTAACATAGAGGCTCATCCATCATAACCCAGCCAGACCAACTGTATAGTCTGGAATGCACAAGAACTACAGAATCATTTGGTTGGAAAAGACATTTAAGATAACAGAGTTCAACGATACCTGTCCACCACTAAACCATGTCTCTAACCACCTCATCTACCCATTTTTTAAATACCTCCAGGAACGGTGACTCAACCACTTCCCTAGATAGCCCGTTCCAGTATCAGGAGGTACAATGCTTCTTCCTAAGAAATTATTTGCTATAGTTTCACCCCCAAAAAAGACAACATGAGTTGTAATATCAGTAGCAGCTCATTTCTGGGGGGTGCACCCAGCCATTCTTCCTTATCACCAAAGTAAACTCATTATGACCAAGAACAAACAGTTAGTTTAAAGACAATCTTTCCTCCATGATTCCTCTGATCCTTCTTTAGGCGTGCATCTCCATAAAACATGATCAATAATAAGCTGTATTTGCCCTGTGGGTTTGACATCGGGTTGCTTATGGTACTATAGAAAAACGCAAGTGTATTTGTTCTTTTTTTTTTAAAAAAACAACACGACCTAAATATATACATGCTTTATTAAAGAGGAAATAGTGGGTTTTTTAAAAACTAAAGAGCTTTAAAGTACTAGAAAATACTATCTGATTAGAATATATGCAAATGATATGCTTCTAATCTACTGTTTTTCAAAGGGTCCATTCAGCTTTGTCCCTGTCACACCCTACAGCTACTGGCTCTACATTTAAAACCCTTTCTCCCTCATTTAAGAAAGGTATCAGCAATGGAATACTTAATACAGTACATGACGGGTATCTCAATTTAAGCTACTTTGTCTAAATTTGGTTGCACACTACTCTTAAAGTAAGTGAAATACCCAAGAATTTCATTAGACTAGACTTTCTTCTTTGGTACATAAAGATCTCAAACAGAGTAATAATGTATTTGACCTTAAAATGCTAAAATGTATATAACAAGTTATTTCTCCTCTGTGGAATGAAAAATATAATACTTTGTCTTCAATGTTGAATGAAAAAGAATTCTTTACCAGCATCTGACAAATTGTTCTTCTCAGGTATTTCATTCTCCTGGTTATTTAAAATGAAGTCTTCTTGAAAAACATGGAATAACTGTGTTTTCCTGCCATGCTAATAAAGTAAAAACACACACAAGAAGTGAACATCATGGAGTGTACTAGACTGCTCTCTAACATGGGAGCTTTTAACTTGCTTTTGAAGTTATACACATCAATGAAAGATTTCAAGAAAATGCACCTTCATGACTCAAGTTTTTTTTCATTTACAGGTACTATAAAACCAAAGGCAAATGTATGTCAGAATCAGTCTTTAAATAGCTTATCTCTAACTGATGGAGAGCTACAAGTATAGCCTTATTATTACCACTTTTTAAACAAACTAATTATGGTATAAAATGAATACAGCAAAACGTCTTACAAGCTCTGTGATAGCATCCAGTTCAATGATACATCCTGGGCGAGCTGTAGATTGCTGACTTATGATGTTAAAAACTTCACCAACATATTTCTGTTTAAAAAGAATCAGGGGGTCTTGTTAATTCAGTTTTGTGAAGTTCCGTGGCACAGCCTGCAACAACACTAAGCAAGTGTTGACTAAAGCATTAAATATACACTGGTTGTAATCTACCAAGAACACAGGTAACATTCCTAGTTTCATCAAGAGCCACATCGGTTTTGATGGCTGAAAGGTGACAAGAACTCGCATCTCTCATCTGGAAAGCCTCACATTCAGCAGTTTATTGTCCTTTTCCCAAGCTGCATTGTCATCTGAACTTTTCCTCAGGACAGACAATGCACACACAGTTTGTTGCTCTGTTATTATTCCTTGTAGGGCAAGTTTTTCAGAAGTATTTCCCAACCTAACATTGACCTGCTTCAATACGCAGAGTGTAAAATTAAATGGAATACAGTATGACTACAATGTGAAATCCTCAGCAACCAGCTTAGTCAGCTACCAACAAATCTGAAACTAGTGCTCCTGAATTAAGTTCTAACCTCCAAAAACTTGAGACAGCTTTTCACTTACAGAAATTTCTGGATTGGAGAGCTCACACAAAAGTTTCTTAGCATCTATTACAGCTTGATATAATCTCAAATGCTGTCCATCACTAGCCACAAAGCAGGCACTTGGAGAATTACAGTATGCACCTGAAAAATAAGAATGCACAAAGTGCTCAAATATTCAAACACCAACTTGCTCCCTTTTTATGGCAAGAGGCAATTTTGAAGTTATGAAAGAAAACAATAAAGCATAAGAAAAATTATCTCTTGTTAGTTTCTGTTCACAAGCAAGAACTACAAAGTCTAACGCTGCACTCAGCAAGAAAATCAAAACATATGAAAGGAAATAAGAAACCCATTTGCAAACCAGAGCAAAATCCACCTCTGCTTTTAATTGTTCAACACGCTCTAAGGTATGCACTAGCATCTAAGAACTTTACTGCATTAGCTCCTAAAATATCAAATACATAAAAGTCAGCAGAAGAACACAGCAATTCTTCACACAGGAATAAACAATTTCCAAGTATCAGCAGCTTGGAAATTTGAGAAAAAAAGGATCCATGCTTAACATTTCTTCCAATGCATTCAAGTACACTACATTATCTATTTAATAACATTACTAGGTTATGTTACTTTTATTCTAGAACACTTCACAAATCAAGAAATCAAACTCACCAAGGCAATAGCTGGGTATAAGTGTGGGCAACCATGCAACATTAGAAAAAGCCGAAACATGGAGAGAATTGATCCGAGCAAGTTCAGAAACTCCACCAGAAAAGGACAGAGGCCCAACAGGGTCAACCCTCCAAAGAATAAGTTCACTGTAAACCGCATTGGGATCCTGGGATGTTACATCTGCATTGCCTCGACTCTGAAGTCTTACTGGTGACTCCTGAGACTTTAAAGAATCATTTGCCTGTTTTGCATTCTCAACATCTGGTGAAATTAGAGCATTGTGATGTGAGGTTGTAAGCAGCAGTGGTAACACTGAGTGGCAAGCCAAGTCATTAAGATGAAAACGGTGGCCACAATATCGGGATTTATGTGAAATACTGAGTACAGTTGAAAAAGCAGATCCCTCAGCAAAACTCACTAGCCACTGGTTCAGTGACCCATCGGCATGTTTGGAAATCATCATAACATTGGGCGTGAAGATACTCAGTTTTAAACTGTTGGTTGATTTACTATGTCCAGAAGAGATAAGCATAGATGAAGAACGTGTAAGGCCAGGAGGCTTTTGTTTCCCTTGTTGAATAGCCAAGTCAACATTTTTGGTACAAGCATACATCACTATACTTCTGCAAAGAGAGTTTGCATCACCCGTTGGAAATGCAACAGGAATTCTTGAGACAAATGACACCTGGAATTTTAAGAAACGGAGAAAGAGTAAGTATTATTTTTCCATAATACTTCTCGCTAAGTATCAATGCATAATCCAGAAAAAATAAAGTACCTGCACCTGGCGAAACATGCCAGGCTGGTATTCATCTAGCCAGTCCACATGCCATACCAGCAGTGAACCATCCACAGGATGTATACTGAATAGCATGTCAGCATTTTTACTCCATTCAGAAAGTAATACTTCAATTTCATGATCAATAATAGCAGAAGATAAAGGAACAAGGCTAGAATTTGGAGTAGTTTTCTCATCACCCAGTTCCTTCTTTTCTTGGTTTCCTTTTTGTTCATCTCCATTTTCATCAATTTCTAGAACACACACAGATATATATATATATTATATTCAAAAGCATAAGTATAGCAAGCAGTGTCATTGAGGCACTGAAGCACCTTTCAGACCTTTTATAAACCACTCATATAGGCACAAATTTAAAATAATGAAAATTTTAACCAGAAATCCTCTAGTGGACCTCAGTCAAAGACTAACCAACCAAAATAGTTTATATTGCACCTTAATTTGAAATACTTTTATATTTCCACATTTTATACAAATTCTTGCATTCGTAGGCAGAACAAAAGCAGTCATCTCCAAATTGTATATATCTAAATTAATTTACTATGTTGTGTTATAGAATAAAGCTATTTAAATTAGTTTTACATTAATATTGAAAACAGGAAAGTTAATTCTAAGGTTGCACCTGCTTCCTTAAACATGTTAAAATAACACACTTTCATGCAAAGGCCTCCAGGTCAGCCTAAGTAGTAGAGTTTTCAGCTTAAGATAACTCAAAATCTCTGGAACAACCATAAACAAATTCAGAATTTCTAGATACAGATTTTTAAGCCGCTTAGGTACTTCCAGTATAAGGGAAGGAAACGTATGCAAATGCTACTGTAACCTGTCTGTATCCTTAAATGTCAATTTACCCACCTCTTACTTCACATGAATGTTACAAATTACTTTTTAATATTAAATCCATCTGTCTACGATAAGACTTTTTACCTTCTTCTGATCTGCCATCCATTTGATTAGATTCCTCAGTGTTAGTCTCAGGAGAATGATGTTCAAAACTCTTTTTAAGTTGTTGCAAAAATACTTCCATGGATAAGGTAAAATGAAGTTCTTTATTGTTCAGCCAGTGCACAACAAAAGGTCCGCTTTTTTCTTCATTTTCACCAAGACTCAGAGATGTGATAGAAGGGAGTAGAGGAATATCTACCAGAAAAAATATTGGCATTTTTGAAAACCAAGTAGTTTCGTCAAAAAATAATTTTAGAGAAATTGTTTTTAAGCAGAAAGCCTACCATGAAAGAAATACACTGAGTATTGCCAGTTGACACTCATTTCACCAACATCATCTGCTTTCAGTATTAAATTGCTTGACTGCTACCACAAGAGATGTTCCACAGGAAGGCTGTTTGGTATGCTTACATTAGGATTACAGTATGGCCCTGCACTGTTACATCTTCATGATGTAACACTGTCCGTACAGGTTAACTTACCTTGTCTTTTGCTACTACAGCTCAGTACAAATCAAATAATTTAAGCATAATTTCCCAACATTTAGTCCACAATGGAGGCTGCAGTAAGTATACACTATAATAAAGGACCACATAATGACAGAGCTGACATGAGCAAGAACTAGTACAGTGACACTGTAACACCATCACATAAAGCCAGGACTTCCAATTCCTATAGATTCTGTTATTAATTTACATTGCCCTATGATGCTACTTGGTGTCCCAGGTGGCTGTGAAAAATAAAGCAGTAATCACAAACTAAGGGACAGAAGCAAGTATCAGACTGCTGCAGAGTAACATCATCTAAATTAAGTGTGGCTAAAAAGCAGCTAGGTGATTTATTGTAATTTCCTCAAACGGACCATATAGCAACATGCCAAAAGCTCAACCTGCATTTAATTTTCACCTACAAGTCTCCATATATATTCTCATCTCTTTCTGCTCCCTATTTATGAAGCATTACTCAAATTCCATGCCCTGGGAGATAAAATACTTTTTACTTTAAATCTGTTCTTTTTTCAAAGCCAGTAGTGGCTTCGAATTACTTACTCTCCAGTCTAGCCTAAGAAAATGATAACTGAGAGCACACAGATAAAGAAAGGACCACCATGACTACCAGCAGTTTTGTTGTGGGGAGGAAACAGAGCAGGGCAGGGAGGCAAGAAGAGTGCAGAGTATTTAAGAAATACAGTCTGTCTTCCAAAAAAAGGCCAATTAATTCCAGTCCCAAGAATATTATAATACATTTGGCAAAAACAAAACTTGGAGGGAAGAATTCTGTTGACTTCTCTTTGGAAGACATAATACAGTAAACATGAGTAAGAAGGTGAACTGGAAAGATAACTTTTCAGATTAGATTATAAATCTACATGCTTTGAGTAGATACCAGAAGATTGCTGAAGAAACAATTCCGCTTCCCCCCCCCCCCCCCCCGCCCCACCTTCTCCTACCTCAAAACTACCAACTTCTAACTGATGTGCAGCTCTGATCAAAATCCTTAGTAAATTTCTATTTGCTTCATAAATCACATTCACTCTTTCCACAAAACTTCTAAGGTCTTTGCATTCAATAACTTTTTCTGGATTTGCCTAGAGATAATTTTGTCCTTACAACTACTGCTTATTCCTTTCATGAAAGTCCACCCAGGCTGAATACCAGTTTAACTATCACTCTAGTATAAAAGGTGGTTTCAAGGATTTTGTTGCTACAAGAAAGAGTTTCAAAATTAACAACAGAACACAAATACAACAAAACATCAAAAAGATACTATTCTGTCATATGACAGCATTATTCTTCTTCAAAAAGTAAATGAGAGATAAAGCTGCTTTGGCCTTAGTTTTTATCAAGTACTCAATGTTGTAATAAGGGCAAATTCTCAAGTGAGAGATCATAAACTGATTTGGTTTAAATTAAATGGAAGAAAATAAAATTAGGTTTCCAGATAAAATTTAATTTCAAAAGGGCAAACTAAAAGGACTACCTAGAGAATCTGGTTAGACTGAGGTACTTAAGGATTTGACTGAGAGGGAGAACAGATATTTCTTCAAATTAAGATTTAAGATGTGAAAATTGCTTCAAACTAAAGAACAACCTGCTATCCTCCAATCTACTGAGTTAAAGACCAAGTGATCCCAAAGACAGTGTCAAGATAGATCATATTAATACAGATAACATAGAAGGAATAAAAGATTAAAAAGTTCAAAGACTAGTGTTAAGACACCTAGGAAAAATCTTTTAACATTCTTTTCCAAAATTTTTTTTTTTCCCCATTCTGCGAGTTTGCTATTGGGCACATTTATATTGCAAAGACTATTAAAAGTAAAATTAAAGTTTACTTGGTTATTATGTGTAAACAAACAAGGACAGAAGTGCATTAAGAGTAGATATAAAAAAGATAAAGATTATGTGCTAGTGTCCTGGTTTCGGCTGGGATAGAGTTAATTTTCTTCACAGAAGCTAGCATAGTGCTGTGCTTTGGATTTAGTACTAGAAGAATGTTGATAACACGCTGATGTTTTTAGTTGTTGCCAAGCAGTGCTCAGACTGCTCAAGGACTTTTTGAGCTTCTCCTGCTTGGCCAGGTGCATAACAAGCTGGGAGTACAGCACAGCTAGGACCCAAACTGTCCAAAGAGCTATTCCATACCATAGAACGTCATGCTCGGGGGGTTGGTGGGTCGGTCGCGTCGCTCGCTGGGTACTGATTGTTGCTCGGGACGGGCTGGGCATCGGTCGTCGGGTGGTGAGCAATTGCATTGTGCATCATTCGTTTTGTATATTCTGTATATTTTGTTATCATTCTCATTATTACTATTATTATTATTTTCTCTTATTAAACTGTCTTTATCTCAGCCCTCGGCTCTACCCTTTTTCCCCTTCCCGATTCTCTCCCCCATCCCACTGAGGGAGGGGGGGGGGAGTGAGCGAGCGGCTGCGTGGTGCTTAGTTGCCAGCCAGGTTAAACCACGACAGTCCTTTTTGGCGCCCAACGTGGGGCCTGAAGGGCTTGAGATAACAACAGAGTAACCGGATTATATTAAGGAATTTATATCTGTTAAATAGTTGTGGGTTGCAATTTGATTCATTTGTTCTTGATCTTAGCTTATCCGATCTGCACCATGCTCCCTCCTTTGCTGTACTTGTTAAAAGTTGGTGTTGGTTTTTGCAGTTTGTTATGCTCTGCGGTGACCAGACATGTCTTGCTTGGGAAACTTGTTATTAAAACAATGACCTTGAGCTTTTTCTGGTATTTGGGTTTCATGTCGAAGTCTGTACTGCACTTTGGGTACCACCTTGTGGGGAATATTAGCAATTATACATGGGACTCTGAAAAGTTTGTTCTGGAGGAAATACAGAATGGCACTTTTTCTGCCTTCTTTGATGATGTTTCCTCCTTCACTACAATAACTTTTCAGTATCTTGAGCATCCTTGGATAGTTAAGGTATATCTATTGATATCTATTTGGAATATTGTTTCAGTTTTGTCCAAAGTTTGTAAGCAACTTAATAATACCATCCAGATGTCTGCCCCAGGGCTGGATAGTTATGAGTGGAAGGGTATTTGGGGTAGTATGGGTAAATGCCTAGAACGATGGGCACCTCCAATGTTTTGGAAATTCACTCCTGAACAAGTGCAGAATCCTGAAAAACTAGTAGAGTATTTGGAAAAGGTATGCTGTCACCCTGGCAATTCTAAGCAAACACAAATCACTGCAATGTGCTGGGGCCTGGCCCATGCTTACCGAACCCTGTTCAACATGATTCAACACATCCAAAGGGAACAGAAAGTCTCTGGATCTGATGATAAGGCCACAGCCACTGCAGCTACTCCAACCCCAGTGATATGCACTGCGGCTACTCCAACGAACCAACCCGTGCCAGTATCAGTCGCCCCTATACAAAAGAAGAAATCTTGGAAGCGAAAGTCAACTCGTTTAGAAAGGGAGGATGAAAAAGCGGGGCCATCACAAGGGGAGGAGGAAGAGCTCATAAACGAGACAGAAACCACCTGATCCCTATCCTTGAGTGAGCTGCGAGATATCCAAAAAGATTTCAGCCGTCGTCCAGGTGAGCTCATTGTCACCTGGCTACTCCGATGCTGGGATAATGGGGCCAACAGCCTGGAACTGGAGGGTAAGGAAGCCAAGCAACTAGGATCCCTTTCTAGGGAAGGGGGCATTGACAAAGCAATTGGAAAAGGGACACAAATCCTCAGCCTCTGGAGGCGTCTACTGTCAGCCATGAAGGAAAGATATCCCTTCAAGGAAGATGTCGTATGTCGCCCAGGTAAATGGACCACTGTGGAGAAAGGCATCCAGTACCTGAGGGAATTGGCTGTCCTGGAGGTGATTTATAGTGACCTGGACAATGACCAGCTGCCCAAAGATCCAGATAGTGTCCAGTGCACACGACCCATGTGGCGGAAGTTGTTACGGAGCGCACCAACATCATCTGCAAACACTGGGCAATGATGAGCTGGGAAACTGGACGGGGACCAACAGTGGATGAAATGGCTGGCCAGCTCCGGGAATATGAAGAAAGTATCTCTTCCCCCTTTGTTTCGGCTGTGGAGAAACTGTCCCAAAAGTTTGAACGACTCGAAAAGCATATGTCCTACTCCCCTCCTGTACAGACCAGTATCTCAGCCATCAGAAGTAAGCACCCTTCTGCTCAAGAAAAAGAATATCGAGGGTACACACCACGGGGCACTCTATGGTTTTACCTGCGTGACCATGGAGAGGACATGAGGAAATGGGACGGAAAACCTACCTCGGTCCTAGAGTCACGGGTACGTGAGTTGCAAAGAAAAACGAACACAAAAGGGGGCTCTTCCAGGAAACTTGTTGCTCCAATTTCCAGAGACTGGGACGACGGTAGTTTTTTCAGACAAAATAGAAGGGCTGATCTTAATTCTGATTGTGATGAAGGAACTTCTGACTCATACATACAAACCATGAGCAACAGTGACCAGGATTAGAGGGGCCCTGCCTCCAGCCAGGTGGAGGAAAGGGACAACAGGGTTTACTGGACTGTGTGGATTTGATGGCCTGGCATGTCAGACCCACAGAAGTATAGAGCTTTAGTAGACACCGGTGCACAGTGTACTCTAATGCCATCAAGCCATATAGGGGCAGAATCCATTTGTATTTCTGGAGTGACAGGGGGATCTCAAGAGCTGACTGTATTGGAGGCCGAAGTGAGCCTAACCGGGAATGAGTGGCAAAAGCACCGCATTGTGACTGGGCCAGATGCTCCGTGCATCCTGGGCATAGACTACCTCAGGAGAGGGTATTTCAAGGACCCAAAAGGGTACCGGTGGGCTTTTGGTATAGCTGCATTGGAGGCAGAAGAAATTAAGCAGCTATCTACCTTGCCTGGTCTCTCAAAGGACCCTTCGGTTGTGGGGTTGCTGAGGGTTGAAGAACAACAAGTGCCGATTGCCACCACAACAGTGCACAGGCGGCAATATCGCACCAACCGAGACTCCCTGATTCCCATCCATAAGCTGATTCGTCGACTGGAGAGTCAAGGAGTGATCAGCAAGACTCGCTCACCCTTTAACAGTCCCATATGGCCAGTGAGAAAGTCTGATGGAGAGTGGAGACTGACAGTAGACTATCGTGGCCTGAATGAAGTTACGCCACCACTGAGTGCTGCCATGCCGGACATGTTAGAACTTCAATACGAACTGGAGTCAAAGGCAGCCAAGTGGTATGCCACAATTGATACTGCAAATGCTTTCTTTTCAATCCCTTTGGCAGCAGAGTGCAGGCCACAGTTTGCTTTCACTTGGAGGGGCATCCAGTACACCTGGAATCGACTGCCCCAGGGGTGGAAACACAGCCCTACCATTTGCCATGGACTGATCCAGACAGCACTGGAACAGGGTAATGCTCCAGAACATCTGCAATATATTGATGACATCATTGTGTGGGGCAATACAGCAGAAGAAGTTTTTGAGAAAGGGAAGAAAATAGTCCAAATCCTTCTGAAAGCCGGTTTCGCTATAAAACAAAGTAAAGTCAAAGGACCTGCACAGGAGATCCAGTTCTTAGGAATCAAATGGCAAGATGGACGTCGTCAGATTCCAATGGATGTGATCAATAAAATAACAGCCATGTCTCCACCAACTAGCAAAAAGGAAACACAAGCTTTCTTGAGCATTGTGGGTTTTTGGCGAATGCATATTCCAAATTACAGCCAGATTGTAAGCCCTCTCTACCAAGTGACCCGGAAGAAGGATGATTTCAAATGGGGCCCTGAACAACGACAAGCCTTTGAACAAATTAAACGGGAGATAGTGCATGCAGTAGCCCTTGGACCAGTCCGGGCAGGGCAAGATGTAAAAAATGTGCTCTACACCGCAGCCGGGGAGAATGGCCCTACCTGGAGCCTTTGGCAGAAAGCACCAGGGGAGACTCGAGGCCGACCCCTAGGCTTTTGGAGTCGGGGATACAGAGGATCTGAAGCCAACTATACTCCAACTGAAAAAGAGATATTGGCAGCATATGAAGGGGTTCGAGCTGCTTCAGAAGTGATTGGTACTGAAGCACAGCTCCTCCTGGCACCCCGACTGCCGGTGCTGGGCTGGATGTTCAAAGGGAAGGTCCCCTCTACACATCATGCAACTGATGCTACGTGGAGTAAGTGGGTCGCACTGATTACACAACGGGCTCGAATAGGAAACCTCAGTCGCCCAGGAATCTTGGAAGTGATCATGGACTGGCCAGAAGGCAAAGATTTTGGAATATCGCCAGAGGAGGAGGTGGTGCGTGCTGAAGAAGCCCCACTGTACAATAAACTGCCAGAAAATGAGAAGCAATATGCCCTGTTCACTGATGGATCCTGTCGTCTTGTGGGAAAGTATCGGAGGTGGAAGGCTGCTGTATGGAGTCCTACAAGACAAATTGCAGAGACTGCTGAAGGAGAAGGTGAATCGAGTCAGTTTGCAGAGGTGAAAGCCATCCAGCTGGCTTTAGATATTGCTGAAAGAGAAAAATGGCCAGTGCTCTATCTCTATACTGACTCATGGATGGTGGCAAATGCTTTGTGGGGGTGGTTGCAGCAATGGAAACAGAACAACTGGCAGCGCAGAGGCAAACCCATCTGGGCAGCCGCATTGTGGCAAGATATTGCTGCCCGGGTAGAGAACCTGGTTGTAAAGGTACGTCATGTAGATGCTCATGTACCTGAGTCGGGCCTCTGAAGAACATCAAAACAACCAGCAGGCAGATCAGGCTGCTAGGATTGAAGTGGCTCAGGTGGATCTGGACTGGCAACATAAGGGTGAATTGTTTCTAGCTCGGTGGGCCCATGATACCTCAGGCCATCAAGGAAGAGATGCAACATACAGATGGGCTCGTGATCGAGGGGAGGACTATGGACGCTATTGCACAGGTTATCCATGAATGTGAAACATGTGCTGCGATCAAACAAGCCAAGCGGTTAAAGCCTCTCTGGTATGGAGGACGGTGGCTGAAATACAAATATGGAGAGGCTTGGCAGATCGATTATATCACACTCCCACAAACCCGCCATGGCAAGCGCTATGTGCTCACCATGGTGGAAGCGACCACCGGACGGCTAGAAACATACCCTGTGCCCCATGCCACTGCCCGGAACACTATCCTAGGCCTTGAAAAACAAGTCCTATGGCGACATGGCACTCCAGAAAGAATTGAGTCAGACAACAGAACTCACTTCCGAAAGAGCCTCATAGACAAATGGGCCAAAGAGCATGGCATTGAGTGGGTCTATCACATCCCCTATCATGCACCAGCCTCTGGGAAAATTGAACGATACAATGGACTGTTAAAGACTACACTGAAAGCAATGGGTGGAGGAACATTCAAACATTGGGATACACATTTAGCAAAAGCTGCCTGGTTAGTCAACACTACAGGATCTGCCAACCGAGCTGGCCCTGCGCAATCAAACCTCTTACGTACTGTAGAAGGGGATAAAGTCCCTGTAGTGCATGTAAAAAATATGCTGGGGAAGACAGTCTGGGTTACTCCTGCCTCAGGTAAAGGCAAACCCATCCGTGGGATTGCTTTTGCTCAAGGACCTGGCTCTACTTGGTGGGTGATGAGGAAGGACGGGGAAGTCCGATGTGTACCTCAAAGGGATTTGATTTTGGGTGAAAATAGCCAATGAACTGAATTGTATAATGTTAATTGCTGTGTAATATAGTATGTCTTTATTTTTACTATTGCTGTATGTCATATCAATGGTATAGCAGTAAGGATCACCCAGATTAAGAAGAATGAATTTTGAAGAAACTAAGGAAGTGCAGCGAATGGAACCAGAACTGACTTCAGCAAGCAACAACCCAACACCAGACCCCATCTCTCCTGCCCTGAAAGACTGTTACGACAGATGGAGCCCAAAACTGTGGACTAAATGAACCCAATGGACATTTCAGAGGGATGGTCCATAGACTAAGGGAATGATATCTGTGTATGTACCAAAAAGATGAGAAAATGGTGGTGATTAATTGGAATGTATTGTAAGGGTAGGACCTAAGCATGACGTAAATGGTATAGAATAAGGGGTGGAATGTCCTGGTTTCGGCTGGGATAGAGTTAATTTTCTTCACAGAAGCTAGCATAGTGCTGTGCTTTGGATTTAGTACTAGAAGAATGTTGATAACACGCTGATGTTTTTAGTTGTTGCCAAGCAGTGCTCAGACTGCTCAAGGACTTTTTGAGCTTCTCCTGCTTGGCCAGGTGCATAACAAGCTGGGAGTACAGCACAGCTAGGACCCAAACTGTCCAAAGAGCTATTCCATACCATAGAACGTCATGCTCGGGGGGGTTGGTGGGTCGGTCGGTCGCTGCTCGGGTACTGATTGTTGCTCGGGACGGGCTGGGCATCGGTCGTCGGGTGGTGAGCAATTGCATTGTGCATCATTCGTTTTGTATATTCTGTATATTTTGTTATCATTCTCATTATTACTATTATTATTATTTTCTCTTATTAAACTGTCTTTATCTCAGCCCTCGGCTCTACCCTTTTTCCCCTTCCCGATTCTCTCCCCCATCCCACTGAGGGAGGGGGGGGGGAGTGAGCGAGCGGCTGCGTGGTGCTTAGTTGCCAGCCGGGTTAAACCACGACAGCTAGCCACATGAAAAGGTTAGCTAGCTCCTGTGCAATTTGAAGATGCAGAAATGCAGAGAGAAGAACTATAACTCTACAAGAAGCTTTGGAGAAGTTTTCCTTTATGACATTGGGTAGTAACGTATGTAATAACCAGAGATATTTCCTGTAGAAACAGAATAGCATTGGTGGTACAGCATAGAACTGCAAAGAGTTTTCTTTTGGTACACTGCATGTGATTCTTAGTCATATCTGTTAAGTGAAACAAACCAATACTAAAAAGGTCAAGACAAACTCTAACCTTACAGGAGAAACTGTTTACAGCTTGCTTAGCCCAGCAACAGTAATGGAAAGCAATAGTTCTCTGTAATCATACCAAAGACTGTACAGCTACAAATATAAACTAATCAGGAATGCCTTTAGGTCAAAACTGGCCTTTCAAACAAGGGTCAGTAGGAACAAAAAAACCAATTTAAAATACCATTTATAAGACAGAGCTTAACTAGTTTAAGAAAAGGATTACATAGTAAGTTTGCTCATTAAGTCTAGACACAGGAAATCACATCACGGCAATAAAACCTCAATGAAAGGCCATTCAATATCGCATTTTTATTCCGTTTTTCAATGAGCAGACATGCATTTCATGTTCAACATACACAATTATGAAGACAGAAATATTAGCAACTATAGGGTATATTCCTTAATGCCTATCAACATATTGTTTGAGTGCAAGAGAATATTAAAGTTTACAGAGCACAAGATGAAGGAGTGTTTTGCCTGGTTCAGAGACAGGGTTGTGTGGTTACTTCAGACACTTAGTGTCAGGTAGTCATTTTAAGAAGCTTGGATATTTTTGATTTATCAGTGTGCTCCCAATATTATACTCAATTCTCAGTAAATTTGTAACTCCAGTTACAAATACTTAGCCCTCTGCATCTCAGACCACTGTGAACCTCAGTTAAAAAATTAAAGACAGGATTACTGTAAAGGAAATTTATTCATTACTGTAGAATAAAGTTCTTCCATGCATTAAATGAAACCAACATGCTAGTAATTTTGCATGATCATGTAAATGCTGTACAAATACATCTGAGCCAGTTAAACTTACACAGACAACACAGACCTAACAGAAATTGTAGCTTAACCTGTAGCAAGGATTTACAACACTTCTTACCTGTGGCTGGATTGATACTGGCAGCAATATGGAAGTGACAAAGTGCATTTGCATGAGGAGGGATATTCCTGTGAACTTCGTGGGGATCTTGCTGATGTGGAGCATATCCAGTATGTGCTACAACAGCACCTGACCTCCTCCTTCCTCGTCGGAAGTGCCTCAGGTTTAACTGCATGAAGAATAAGGTGTCATTTTTAATTCCTTTCAAAAAGAAAAAGCAAATTTCATCTGCAAGTGGTTTTCTAGATACTAGTGAATGAAGTTTTTCAGTTCAAAAGCTACTTTAAAGCATCAGTGGAGTTTCTCACAAAAAGATACCAGGGCCTTCAGGTTCATTTATGAAGGCCCATATAGTACTTTGACATAGTAACTGCTTTGTATTTCAGTATGCAGACAACGTTCGTACAGTTTTTATACTTAAACAGAATATACTATTGTGATTCATAAATGTATACCATGCTTATTCAAGATTCTGAACAAAAAAAGCAGCAAATCTGAATAATCTCATTTCAGAGACTTTAAAACTGGATCAGTACTTCAGCTCTCACTGGATCAGTACTTCTACTCCTGTCACAAGGGCCCAATGAGTTTTAAGGTCTTCTCCCTTTTATGCAAATAGATGTTTCCACAGGAAAAATAATATCCAATTCTTAAGCCATGCCAGTATTAAAAAGTCTCACTCCACATACTGCACAGTTCAAGGGGCATTGTGCTGTGTATATATATATAGGCACCAAAAGGTACAAGGAAGTACACAGTTTGGATTAAGGATAGTATTACATTCTTGGCATTCCTCTTCACTTGCTATCCTTTGTATCTTACCACGGCATGCTCATATAAAATAGTTTTCTCCCAATTTTTATGTAATTGTTATCTCTGATCTCTAATGTTGGTTCTTATTTTAAAGAGGAACACAGATCTGTCTCCAATGTCTTTTCCCCTCCCCGCTTTGAATATTTCTTCTTTGCTGCATTGTGCCTTTCAGCTTGTCATATTTTTCATCTGTGCCACACGTGCTGAGAAAGGACCATGACCATGCTAAATACTTCACTCCATTAAGGTAAGAGCACAATACCCACATACTCTGCACAGCTTTGTAGGAGACCACGAACGCATCAGCTTCCCCCTGCTTCCCATTGGTGAGAAAACACTATATGGTAAGGATCATTTGCCCTTGATATACAGCTTACAAGCAGTCTGCTCTACTCGAGGACTACAGAAGAAAGGCAACATAGGCTATCTTTCTTCCTTCCATATTATCACTGTTTTTTCCAGTTGCAGAAGCCAGAGAACATCCCGCAACTTCAGAGGTAACAAATGAGCCCATAGCATACATTTTAAGGCAGCATCGTTAGTGGGTGGGTTTCACATATCCTATATATAGTATGTGTTCCATACTGTTCCTAGCCCTTTGAACTAGATACTGCAAAGCACTTTGCTTCAGTCACCAGAGCAAAATAGGCAGTTGGGACATAACAGTGTCTCTTCTAATGTGAAAGCTCAGTAGAACAGTGTCCTGGTTTCGGCTAGGACAGAGTTAATTTTCTTCATAGTAGCTGGCACAGTGCTGTGTTTTGGATTTAGTACTAGAAGAATGCTGGTAACACCATGATGCTTTAGTTGTTGCTAAGCAGTGCTTACACCAGTAAAGGACTTCTCAGCTCTCAGCTCTGCCAGGTGCACAAGAAGCTGGGAGGGAATACAGCAGGGACAACTGACCCAAACTGGCCAAAGAGCTATTCCAGACCATATGACATCCTGCTCAGTATATAAGCTGGGGGAAGAAGAAGGAAGGGGGGGACCATTCGGAGTGATGGCGTTTGTCATCCCAAGTAACCTTTACATGTGATGGAGCCCTGCTGTCCTGGAGATGGCTGAGCACCATGGGAAGTAGTGAATGAATTCCTTGCTTTGCTTGCGTGCACAGCTTTTGCTTTCCCTATTAACCTGTCTTTATCTCAAACCAGGGGTTTTCTCACTTTTACTCTTCCGATTCTCTCCCCCATCCCACTGTGGGGGGAGTGAGCAAGCGGCTGCATGGTGCCAAGTTGCCAGCCAGGGTTAAACCACAACGAACAGCTGTCAGCTTAGCCTTCCTAAGGAAGTTTTAAAGTCAAGTCACTCTTTTATAACATTTTATGTCATCTATATAGGTGTAAAGGGTTTCATCTTATGACATGTTCAAGTTACTAATTACAATCCTGACTAAAATTATGTGTGTCTACACATGTTTATTCTCACTGTTCAATTCCACTTCTTACCTCCAAAGCACTTTGCACTTTTTCCTTATTTGAAGTATTTCTCTTGAAGTTATTTGTGAAGTTCACAGCTTCACTCCAATTATTGCATCCTCCAGTATACAACAGACTGTCATTGGGTAACAAAGTCTCTGCCCACAGACGGCAAACATTATCCTTACAGCAAGTCAGGAGTACATTGCAGACAGCACCGCTAATGAACGAAAATTTAAGGTGTGAAGAAGCTGTTTACTATCAAATCACATCAAAATAAAGCAACAGTACCAGTTTTCCATTATCAGTTTTCAGAATTGCACCAAGTAACTTAAATACAATAAGGAAAAAAACCTCAACATATTTAGGAAAACAAATGATGTATGAGAGGCTTTCATATCTATTCAAGTATCTGAATATAAATTACCTCAAAATTCATTACAGAACTGTGCAACACCAAATCATGGATTTCAATTTACAGAATTAGTCATAGCTGGAATAACAAAATTTGTGTTTTCTTTTTAAAGTCCTTCACATAAAAAGCTAATCATATTCTGGATAGCTGTTCTCAATTCCCAGATCTTACGGCTATACAGCACTTAAAAAATTATATATCCAAAACAGAGAAACCAAGGTAATACCAGGAAAACAACAGCCAATTTCAAACTACAAACTTTTCTTAATTACTCTTTTTCCAAATGCAATTTTTCTTGCATATAAAAAAAAATCCAATTAACCTAAACTAGGCATTGAAAAAAAATGATGCAGATCATCTGTTTTCCAGTTCTTGTAAGTTCACAGTTTAGTTTTAGTTGAGACTTGAAAACTATATGGATCATCTGACTGGACTGTCCAGCAGCAAGCTCCCTTAGGCATCATGGAGTAGGTGGTAACAGACGATAGGACGAAGGGGAATGGTCTGAAGTTGCGCCAGGGCAGGTTTAGGCTAGACATTAGGAAAAACTTCTTCACAGAAAGGGTTGTCAGGCTCTGGAATGGGCTGCCCAGGGAGGTGGTCGAGTCCCCATCCCTGGAGGTATTTAGAAGGATAGATGAGGTGCTTAGGGACAGGGTTTAGTGGTGGGATGTCAGGGTTAGGTTAAAGGTTGGACTTGATGATCTTAAAGGTCTTTTCCAACCAAAGCAATTCTATGATTCTATGATTTTCACAACTCAAATTTAAGGACTACAGTAATGGCTTTATGAAGAGTCTTCTACTTAAAGGCTGGTATGAAAGACAGCATAAACTTGCTCAAACACACAAAGGTATGCAGAATTCAAATGGCTACTATTCGGAATAATATAGCAAAAAGATAGTTGCAGGGCATGAAATTGCTAACACTACTTCAATCTGAGACTGCAACAACTGGTGAAAACTAGGTCATTTGGGAAGCACGAATGAACACGCACACAAAAATTAAACCTAAAATACAATTCCAAATGATGATTCTAATTCAATTTCTAGATAATGTATCTGACAGAGGTCTAGTTTTGTGCTAGGTAGAGAAATAAATTAAAAAACATGGAAATATTTGAACATTAGAGAAAGATGACAGGACTTTTGAATTGCTCTGATTCCATTAGGGCAGAAAGAGGGGAACAAGCTGGGATCAAATGCATTAATGGTCATTTGAGACAGTGCAATCAGAAAGATTCAAAGACAGGTAATTTTGCAGAGCTGATTTTATATTTACTCCAATCTCTAAGCCAGTCAGTGGGACTCCTTTTCTATCTTTCCAGCTCCTTCCCAGGTAACAGGATGCTTACCATTCTCTCGAGAACTTCAGTGTGAAGGAATTACACAGACACACACAAACAAAATACAAGGTGTTCAAATTCAATTATTAACTGAAGTAAACTGTACCTGTGTGACTGTTCACTGTACAGCTGGGAAGACTGTACGGTTTGGGGTTTTTTGGCAATTTACAAACCTCACGTTATTAGAACTACTGACCGTGGCATGAATTTACTCGTCTTCCTCCATGAAAATGCATTTACTGATCGAGGATGAGCCAAATAGACAAATGAAAAATCAACTTCTTCTGCCTGTTTTTCTGGACTTGCACCAGGTGGTGTTACAGCTGATCGCCAACTGTCTGTATTGTACCATACTTTCACAAGACAATCATCCTGGGGAAAGAGAAAAAGACAGTAAGAAAGACTATTTTGCATAAGAATATGATGCACATCAAATATTTCTGTGTATGGCTCCTGGGTTTTCATTTTTCTTTTAAGCCAAATAATTTTCTGATGACCGAAAGTCAGTTCAGTAAATAGAACTTCAAAACCTGATCATAAAGAAAACACGGTAGCAGAGCTTCCTTTTAATCTCTCTTGCCATTACTACCTTGGATCTCATTTTGCTCCTTTTGATTAGCTGCCAGTTTTTAATCACAAAAATGCAAGTTGTAATTGCTTGAGCTGGTATTCAAATGTTAATACAACTTACTGTATTTTTACAGAAAACCCCCAAAACCTACACACACAAATTTAAATGCTAGGAATACAAAAGTCAAAGACGACATATCAAAAACATCAAGCTCAGTACTGCTCAGCCAGTTTTACTTAAATACACACATACGTAAATTGAAAAAAAAAATCATGTTCCTAGTGTCCTTGTCCTTATGCCTTTACGGACAAGACAAATTAATCTGGATCTGGGTTTGCGAGTTGTTAATCAACTATTAAATATGAATGGTACTCAAATATTGTATTGACCTGGGTATGCTTAACATGACCCTATTGGAGGGCGGGGGGGGGAAGGGGCAGGGAGGTTGTTTTGCTGACCCGCATCTTCTCTCATAAAAAATTAAACAAAGAAAGAAGACATAGAACAAAGATGTATTTTAAAGATTCTACAGGCAGGTAAGTAACTTAGTCATTATTAACTTTCCCACTTAGTAATTTTTCCTCTTTATTCCTACCTATTTAGTAATTGCGCTTTGCATGATTAAAACCGGAATTCCAGTCAAAAATCTGCAATATATTACCCCTATAGAAGCTATTTGCAGATTAATTTGTTTTTCCACAATTCAATCGTATTATAACATTAGAAGCCATTAAAATTTGGCATTTAAAACAAATATTAATGCCTACCCATCAAAACAAAAAGTGAATATATATATTGCCAACCATGACAAAACACTTTTTTTTTGATAAAGCCTGTATTCAAACAATGTTATAAGCAACAGTTATCTTAAACATGACTGGAATAAATCCCCTTTCAGTCACTAAAAGCCCAATGACATCAAAGAACATATAGCAAGCAATATGACATTCCAAATAAGCAAAACAGGAACAGAGCATGAGAACTCGTTGCTTTGTTATTATACAGAGTATAGTTTATCATCAAGAAAGTCTAGTATTTCACTTCATGTGTCGGAAACTAGTCAACTGGAATATAGTTTATCTAGAAAAAGAAATCTAGACTATTTTACAGATTTGTTACATCTTTGTGTCTTCCTTAAAGATACCAAATGCCTTAGAAGTTATCTTCTAAGCAACTTTAATGATCTGAAATGGCAAGCTTTAGAGGAAAAACCAAACACCTACAATTAAGTAAAATGTGTAGTACTCATCTGTTCTTGATGTGTACAACTGATCAGAAAAGTATGCATGACAACTACCTTTTAAAAGTAAGACTTACTTGCAGACTGAACCAACCTTGAATCTTTGCGCTCTGAACACATATTAAGGGACATTGTGATCCAAACAGCAACAGCTAAATTCCACATACTACTATGAAGTCAGACACCATTCTAACCAATCTTTATGTGTACATACTAATTTTTCATTCATGCTTCCCAGACAGACCAGACCAACCGGCACAACCATTTTTCATTAAGTCTGACACTCGTTCTGTCACGTAAATACTGCTCTGGATTCTGTGACACTTAAAACCAGGTTTTCACTAATATCAGCAATTGCATTGTCCCAATTAATCTTACATACTAACATTTTGTTTCCTTTTCAATAATTCTGAAGTCTCTGCTAAGTTCTTTAATTGGAAGCACAAACTCGATGCCTTCCTGCATCTCTCAAGTCTGCATTAAAATTTCTCACACTGTTAAGTTTTCTGGTTGTTTTTCTTTAAAAAAACAATAATCTGAAAACATTTTTTCCCCTCAAAATCTACTTTGATAATCCCATAAATTCTCACAAAATGGGTCTGAACATTCATACCATAAATTTTTGACCAATATCAATGCGACTCTTCCCTCAAACCAGAAAACAGTATTATTTGCAGAAAACAACTACTCATTTCACATCCCTTAACAAGTAATATAAATTCTCATATGGACTGGTCACACTTTTTGACCGGATCCTCTATGTTATCTTGATTTCTTCTGCTTTGACTTGTTAGGATATTATCTTCTTAAAAAGATACAAACAACAAGTTTTGTAGTATAAGTAAAAGATTAGTTAGTGTTTCAGGAAGTCGAAAGATACGATGGTGACATTTTGCTTTAACTTTTTTGCTTATTTTGCCAAGGGGTTTTATTGCTTTTGCCGATAAACCACTCAGTGCTGAGCACACAGAACTAATCTGTAAGACTGGCCACAAACACTGACATTAACTATGTGCAAATATACCCGTGGAGGGGAATGTGAAATCTTTTCTATGTACACAAATAGGCATACACACACACACATTTACACAAAAAGATATTATAGAGCTATTTTTGATTAATGGTGTCACGATAATAGTGATAATAGTGAATATATTTCCTCACTAGGAAGGTATCCAGCAGTCACCTAATCCACAGACCTCCCCCCCTGCCTGAAACTCTTATCTTTCTCATGTCTTAAAATTTGGTATTGAATAAAAATGGCTATTTTAAAATAGTAAGCAGTGAATATTTGTTGGATTCCAACCCACCCCACTCCCCAGAACTACCTTTCTCCCAAATTCTTATTTACGAAAGATGCATAGAGATGTTACTGGAAATACTATGCAAAAAAAATATTGAAAAAGAAATTTTTCATTAAAAAGCTTTTAAAAAAAAAAATGTGTGGTTTTCTTTTGTTTGTTTTAATAGCTTTTGTGAATTAGCACCAAAAAAATTAGAAAAAAATGCTTACCTTTCCAGCAGTGGCAAAAAATTCCCCATCTGGTGAGAATTTCATTAAACTAACTTGAGAAGCAGTTCTATGAAATAAAGGCAGTTAAAAATAGAAAATTAGTTTTAAGAATTTTTACAGAACTCTAAACAGTTTTTTCCCCTTGAACTCATGAAAGTGATTTAATTCTTATGTGCAAGTGCCCATTGTATTGTGTGAAATAATTTAAGCTTTAACAAAGACCAGAACGACTAGGAGGTAAAACTTGTGTGCAACACGTTTGTGGTCACACAGAAAAAACAGAAAACCAAAAAGCTGTAGCTGAGGGTGCTGCAATACTCAATATTCAAAAATATCAGGAGAAACACAGCTGCGAACAGATTGAGCTCTATGCAGATGTGCTCTACTTCCACTTCAAATCATTCGGATTTCTAATTGATTTCTGCTGTCCCATATTATCTTCCAACTTATCTGAAAGACACCTCCATTTGTCATACTTTCTACAGCTGCAATTCAAGAAAACAAAAAGGTATAAAAAGAATAATGTTGGTAAGTATCTGAAAGTAGTTTTTACATTAATGGTCACACAGGTAAAAGATACCACACCAAAACAATCTAAACTTAAGTATGCGGTTAATTTTTGCTGTGTTTTACTTTCATTGGAAATACTAATAAATAAGGTTCTTTTACAGGTTCTGATGCACTGAGCTATTGCCTAAGTGATGGGCTTATTAATGGCAACAAGAACATACAAGAATTTAATTGTGCAGCACAAGTACAGTGTACCTTTTCATCTTGAATTTATTAGACATGTATAACAAGTTTAAGGCCTAACTTTCAAGCAGGATTAAGTTAGCTATCAGGTCAACGAAAATATGATGCATACAGTGTGTGCTGTAACAACAGGAAGTCAATTACAGAGCCTGTGCATCAAGGAAAGTCAATTTCCACCTAGGTTTAAGCAACATTCTCCTAGTAGACCCAATATGAAGACATTTGGGAATGCCTCCTCTAGACATTAAAAATAGCAAAGGACAGTACTGCAAAATCACTATCTTGCAAACTTCTCCTTAAGAAAAACCTATTCTAAATCTAACTGAAGTATAAATGCCAGAAGACATACAAGCATAACAGATGAACCGACAAAGCAAGTTGGATCTACTAGTTCAAAGTACACAACACTCCACTGTCTCTCCTCCACAAAGGGGTTTAAAAGAGGGAAACAGGTGGATAGCTATGAAGACTTTTGTAAGGTTTGTGATACAAAGGCAAAACATATTACTGAAGGGACAGAGCAAAAACAGTATCTGCATGATCTGAACTACTGTTACCACAGCCCCAGACTCTGAAACCACACTCATGGCATTCTATTGATAGGCTGACAACTCCTCTTATTAGGCTGAGAGATGAGAGTAAGACTTCAACTTCTTTAGAAAGTTCATTGTATTCAAAGGAAAATTTTTCAGTTGTAGTTCAGATGATCTTGGGATTTTAACCACAACCCTGATAAAAGTTAGAGAGTACGCAGAAAAAAGGAACAAATGAAGGATTAAAAAAGGATTTTTTTCAGGTACATCCAATGAATGCTAAGGGCTTCATGAAGAAGAATTTCAGGTGGGCCTCTCCAGCCAGCCAATTTAAGGAGGTTGCCACATGGTACACTGATGCCAAATGAAGAGTGCACCTGATGTATTAGAAAAGTCTTCCTATGGCAGGAAGGACCATTATTTAAATTGTCTTCTAAACTGAAGTACTAAACCAAAACTCTTCTGAATGTACCAACACATAAAGATTAAAATGACTAATCAACATGAATACAAGGAGACCATTCAGCAATTGTGATGGTGTGCTTCCCGACCCCAGTCTTATCAATTGTTGCAAACTAATTATACATAGAGTCAAGATTTATTGCCTATCCCCAGAATGAAACTTACATTGGTGAAGAAACTACTACAACATGATGACCTGTGTCAACTGCTAGAATGCAATGGACACAAAACTCTAATCACTATTCATCGTGATACAGAAGAGATACACCATGTCTTGGAAAGAGTGAAGAATGATGGAGAACACCATCGGTGGGAAACTCTCCTTGGATGGTCACCAACAGCAACAGAAGTGTTTAATCTTATGCTTCACCCAGCTGTGATTTTACTAACTCTAATATATCTATTGCTTATAATTATATTGTATATAAAGGTTTGGTCCATGATAAAACAAATAACCCAACTTCAACCACCCAGAAAATACAAATTAACACATAACAAACAGCAGTGCTTCACTGTCTACTTACTGTGTATCTATAAGCACACAAACTATCAATATACTATTTATGGCACAGATACAAGAGATGACAGTACCACCACTGTGAAGGTAAGATGAATTGACTATAGTCACAGGGTGAAGTGCAACAGTGTGCTCTCCTCCACCCCCCAGCTAAGCGGTAACCACCAGCAGGGGAGTAGGGGTCATGATGGCTGCATCCAGCTTACACTGGACTTCAGGGATGGATGACAACCCAGCAGCAACAGGCTGTCTGAAGCAGACACCCAAACGTCTTGCTGGTATGTAAATATGACTACGAGCCTATCATCTGACCCCCATCAATAGTGAGCAGCCCAGGGCCCTTTGACCTCTCCTGCACAGCAGCAGGCTGCACACCAGGATCTCCCTTTGAGCAGGGACACCTCTCAAGGTTACTTCTCAAGGTTGAGAGATTCCTTGCCACAACAGATTCTCAGTAAGTGGCTAACTGCATGCTAACTTTGAAATTTAAGCAAAGTGATATAAAGGATTGATCGTGCATAAATAGTCCTTTAGACATAAACTGTTGACCAAGTCTGGGACTAGGCCTGAATCCAGTCATACCTAGACTCCTCTCTGAGGAAGGAGTTTAGAAAGCAAGGGGATCTTTTCTGAACCTCATGACTAATGGGAGGGTCTCCCCAACAGCTTTGTCTGACCCTGTCCTCTATACAGTAAATAACCAAGTGTACCTTGCCATCGAATCTTATAAACTACCGTCGCATTTACCATTGAACTTTGTTAATTCACTGGTTTATATCAATAAACTATATTTTTGCCTCCCTCTCACTCCATCCGCGATAGAGACGCAGTAAAACAGAATGCATCCATCCTGGCATAACTGTTCCAAATATACAGAATAAACACAGAAAAAGGAAAAGGTGTGTGAAAAAAGGGAGATGTGTGAGAAGGAAATAAAGGTGCAGTAAATTGGACATAGAAGGAAATCTGTTTTACTCAGTTCTACAAGCACAATAATTTTCAAATACGCAGCTTTTACCTTAATTCTTGTACAAGGAACAAAGTCTACCGTGATAGTCTCAATAGCAGCCTTCCCTCAGCATTTCACTAGTGTTTATAATTGAAGAACCGCCTAAGAACATAAACTACCCCAAAACCAATTACAATTGATCTTGCAGGAAGAATGAACTGTCACATATTCAAGGGAAATATGATTCAAATTTATCACATATCAATACTATTTTTCAAGTAACAGTATAGAATATGATTTCACTGAACTACACTAAGTATTTAATCTGAAAGGTATCAATCAGCAAGGAAAATGGAATTATTTCTCTTTAAATGAGTTTCTTACTTGCACTGCCAGATACACCTCCATTCTCCAACACCTGTTCTTTCAGTATTGCCACTGTCAGAAGGGTTTTCCAAAGGAACATTGGACCAAAGCTGAAGACAACTGGAACCAGTCAAAAGGCGACTGCCTAAAGCAAATATTTTTAACAATGTAACTATAAGACACATAACAAAATACAGACTGGAGAGAGACAAAAAAACACTTTTGCAAAGCTGAAACTGCAGAACAAAATATGCCAGATATTACCTTAAGACCTTTTCTATAGCAAAGTTACTATAATAGCAGTGTCTCTTTTACACATTCCCCTACATGGATATAGATTGGGTCAATCTTGCAAGAAGATACGCAAATCAAAATGTCTCATAATATAAGAGAGTAACAACATACAGTTCAAATAGTGAAAATTAATCAAATTTTCAAAGTAGTTATTCTCTAAAAGAAAAACCTAGAGCTACTGTAGACATCCTTCCTTCACAACAAATACTTACCATTTAAGCCATGTTTTTAAACATTAGATACTGCTGAGATTAGGGTAATCAACTAAGAATATACAGATGCACCTAATATTTTGGCTCTCCTACAGCAAGGGACAAAAGGTAGGTTTCACTCCATTTCCGTGTTCTCTATTAGGCTAGGACAAACCAAAAATATTTTCCTTGTCCCCAAGGAACAGTGAAATTTAAATTAAAAAAACATCAGTTGTGTTATCAAATAGTTAGGTGTTTCTTTTATTCTATTCTTACCTGTGGGATCCCACGTTAGATTATGTGCTATGGTTTCCAGTAAGATTTGAGCATTCTTCTGCCACTGATAATGTAACGTCTGAAATTTTAAGTATTCACAAACATTAGCATTAAAATGCTTCCTTCCCCTCCCCTTTTCTAATAGAAATAGTACATTTTCATTGCATTCTCCAACTTTTATGAAGGCTATGTTCAAAAATACATTACTGCTTATCTAATAAAAATGGATTAATTCTGATTTTTAAACAAAATAGCTTTACATTAATCTGACCATACAAACAGAAGTTTCTACCTTCTTATTTTACAAAAAAAGCTTGAAAAAATTCAGTACATAAAATCATTATCAGAATCTGAGATGGTTTTAAAGGAAAGTCTGATTTTATTTGGGGGGAAAAAAAGCTATTTAAAAAATGAAATACACTAAATGCACCTGGTGTTTGATATCAGTAGTATTCTTGAATTAAAGGATTTCAATAAGGTCAAGATAGCATCCATAGTACTTCCATGTCCCTTTTTTTTTTTTTTAATATACAATAGTCAAGTCAACTATCTTCAGATTTTGCATCATTACTGCATCCACTGGAACAAGTTGAGGATTAAATGACAAAATATTTAATGGCATTTTTCAAAATTTTGATATTTGAATTATAAAAGAAAATGCAATCTTTACTGGAAATAATGTTAAGAGCCATCAGGGTTTTTTTTTAATTCACAAAGAGACATTTTTAAAGTAATCATCCCCCACTTGAAACATATCAAACCAGTAGATGTGAAAGTTAAAATACAACAACTAAATCTTTCAGAAGTTTGGTAGAAAACACTAAGAAGTACCTGAATATAAGGATCTAAATGAAATATTTCTGAAGCTGGTTTTTCTTTTGGGGGTTTTTGGGGGGGGTTGGTTGTTTTTTGGGGTTGGGGGGTTTTTGTGGGGTTTTTTTGTTTTTGTTTTTTATTTTTAAGATCCTGAATGTTCTAGTAAACGGAAATCAGTGACAATCTTACAACAACCTAAATATGCTGGCAATTACAGCATAGAGATTAACTGCAATAATGAAGTAACAGCTATTTCTTCAATTATAAATATCTGAAAGCAAATCATGGGTGGAGAATGTCCCCTCTATTGTTTACATTGCTACACTAACTTTGAAGGTTCAAGGTAAGTGTAGCGTTTACTTGTATAGAAAAACATTCCGGATGATTTCAACAGCTCCAATGATCAGAAAGGAGAGCAGTACTTCTAAAATGCTCATACGAGCATAGGAAGTCACACCTTACCATTTTTTTATTTGACTGTTTTCCAATACCAGCTATTTAGTTAATATATAAAATATCATTTGTTTACAGGTACACCAGAAACCATATGACTGAGCTGGTTAGTGTAAAGATGGGAATCCACTATATGGCCATATACACATTAATACAAATGGAGACAACCCCAGCAATTGTTGTCAAAGCCCTCATAACATCAAACTGACTTCAGACTCTAATGCTTCTAACGATAAGAGTAATCCTCTCCATGTCAGAAGCATGGTTAAATAATCTGCTCTAAATCATATTGTTAGCCAGAAATTAAGATTCTGGCTGCAAATTCACTAAACCACTGTCACTGAAAACTAAGCCATGCTATCAAGAGAATAAACATTGTTCTTATTCACCACTGCCACACTGAAGTAAAAGCATTCAGTCAGATATTCTGAAACAGCCACAGACTTTTTGAAACCATTACTGATTTGACAAAGAGCATGCAGTTTCATAAACAAAAGTTAAAATAAGAACTGTAAGACACATCAGGACATAAAGGCTACAGAGGATGGTTCAAAAAGGAATTCCTATTGTAAAGGCTATACTCGTTGGAGAATGGGACCATGCACATCTTTTTGGGTTCTCGAACATTACAGTTATGAATTGTAGGGCTAGATAAATAAGCAATATGAAGCATTATAATAAAACCTATTTCTTTGAAAACTATTTCAAATAACAGATCTCTGCTCTCCTCACACCATTTTCACTTCCCAAAGACCATCTTATCTCTCAATTTTATTCTTACATTAAAAGAAGACACCAAAGAAAGAAATACTCAACTTTAAAGTAAACCAGAAAAATGAGTCAGGTTTTATAAATGAGTAAATGAATTAAGGAGTGATGAATAACTTACATTATGATGACTGTTGTTCTGCTTCAAGAGGCTAACTGGCTCAAAGATACAAATCACATTTCCATAAGAAGCTGCAATCTAAAGCAATTTATAAATATATGTATGTAAAAACACACAGGAAAAACAAGCTACAGAACAAACAAGAATAAAATGCAAATAGTTAATTCTACTTTTAACCATCCTTCTAGATAAATTTGAAGCTCACATCCATATTGCCTTTCAATAACAGAAAAACAATATCTAGCAAAAATCATGAAGAAAGTGTGGACAATAATAAAAATACAATTCTTTATTTTATAAATTACTCCTGATTAACTACAGAGAGTACAGGTAGACATGAGCATTTCTTTTTTTAAAATCAAATTTACTATCAATATTCTTTCCACATTAAATTAGGTAAACACTCAAAGGAGACTGCTGAGTTCACATTCTCAGAAATGGAACCAACATTGGTTCAGGGTACTTTTGGGGACTTCCCTGGCATGAGAACATGCTACATTATAAAAAATTAATCCAGAAGACTAAAGCTGTGCAAGCTAAACACCCAATGCAGAGAACTGAAAAACTACTGAATGTTAACATAAAATACTTCAAAAAAAGTTGCAGTACAGTCAGCTTCAATTGGTACTTCAAAGTCTTACTCATTCAGTGGTATCAGCCACCCCAAACTTGCATTAAGACAAAATTAAGAGTATTTTATCTCAAGATCTGCATAAAAGCAAGCTTAAAAGACTTGCTAAGACAAGCCAAAACAAGCCAAATGTATGTTAAAGACCTCAGGCAGAGCCTGAGAGAGGTATCACAAGACAATGTTGCCTAAAATTACTCTGAAATACAGATTTACAAAAATGAAGGAGTTTGCACAGGTCGTACATAACGGACATCCTGCATTCTGATGAGCACATCAACAGTTTTGATATGATGCAAATAGTCATTTTCCTATTTCTGTGAAATTCTGGCTCAGAAAGCATTCAGAGTTTTCCTTTAACAACATTCAAGAAAATCAGTGTCACTTCATAAAATATATTTTGACTTCAGTATCAGCCACAACAGCTTTAAGAAAAAAAAGCACTGAAGTGTCATACCTACATTGTTCATATTATTTACAGATCCCTTATTTACAGATGTACGTGATCTGTAGAAGTGTACAGGCATACAAATGTACAGATCTGTAGATCCTAAAACCCATAGATCCATAGCTTCAAGAGAAACCCTCTGCATTAAAAAGAAAATGTAGTTAAAGAAATGTCTACCACACTAACAACCTAGGCATCAGCCTGACCCAAAAATGCCAAGAACAATTTTGTCACAGTTGCAAAATGCCTGAAGAAACTTTTTCCATACATCTCAGGTTAATATTTGCCCTCTCTGATTCTCCTTAACTACCTCACTTGCTCTTTTATTTTTCCACACCCCAACAGCAAGAAGTTTATGTAAACTCATACTGATTAGACATTTTCTTTTTCCTTTTTTCCAAGTGTGGACAGTACTTCCATTTTTTATTATTTAGTGGGTTTTTAAGACAAACTAACATTAGTATGCCAACAGGCTAAACAAATATTGTCCAGAGCAACTGCTACACCACAGGCTTCCACAGTGATATACTCACTCAGACTAGCCCTCAATGAGCAGCATGCCACCAGAAAGACTAATGCAAATTTGTGCATTGAAGAATTTCTGAAAATACCACAATAATCATCTAGACATCAAACAAATGTCTGTTGTAGTCCCAAGTCCTGTTATGAGAAATAAGATTTGCAGAGAAGCCTTACTGAGTTGTAACTTTGAGTTGAGTGGAGGTTAGTCATTCCTAATGACAGATAGTGGTAGTGAGCGCACCCTCAGCAAGCTTGCGGATGACACCAAGATGAATGGTGCAGTTGATTCACCAGAGGGAAGGGATGCCATCCAGAGAGACCTTGACAGGCTTGAGGAGTAGGCCCACAAGAACCTCATGAAGTTCAGCAAGGACAAGCGGCAAGGTCCTGTACCTTGGGCAATCCCCAGTATCAGTACAGACTAGGGGACTGAACGGATTGAGTGCATCCCTGTGGAGATGGACTTGGGGGTACTGGTAGAAGAAAATTTGAACATGAGCTGGCAACGCACACTTGCAGCCCAGAAAGCCAATTGCATCCTGGGCTTCATAAAAGAAGGGCAGCCAGCAGGGCAGGGGAGGTGATTCTCCCACTCTAGTGAGACCCTATCTGGAGTACTGCATCCAGCTCTGGGGCCCCCAGTACAAGGAAGACATGGACCTTTGAGAGCAGGTCCAGAGGAGGGCCACAAAAATGGTCAGAGGGCTGGAACACCTCTCCTATGAAAAAAGGCTGAGAGAGTTGGCCTTGTTCAGCCTGGAGAAGAGGAGCTCCAGCTAGACCTTACTGGAGCCTTTCGATACTTAAAGGGGGCTTAAAAGGAACATGGACAAAGACTTTTTACCAGGAGCTGTAGTGATAGGACAAAGAGTAATGGTTTTAAACTACAAGAGAATAGATTTAGATTAGGTATAAGGAAGAAGTTCTTTTATAATGAGGGTGGGAGACACTGGAGCAGGTTGCCCAGAGAGGTTGTAGATGCCCCATCAATCCCTGCAAAATGTTAAAGGTCTGGTTGGATGGGGCTTTGAGCAACATGATCTAGTGACAGATGCCCCTGCCCACAATGGGGCGGGGGAGGGAGGGGGCAGGACAGGGCTAGATCATCTTTAAAAGTCCCTTCCAACCCAAACCATTCCATGACTCTCTAATTCTTGCACCACCACGTAAGTCTAAAGCTTCATACCTTGGGGCAACAACTTTGTCCACCCTCACCACTTTGTCCTAAGTAGGAACATCACTGACAGTTTCTGGTTCTCATTTTATAAAATTTAAGTATAATCCAAATAATTTCTTGATACACTTATTGTTTTCTCCACTAGGTCTCCACAATGCCTCGAAGCCCTCAACATTTTTCTCATTCATCAAAATGTCTGTAACTCATACTAAGTTACATTATCACTCACTACCAAACAGCCGAAAATAAAACAAATCATAGTCCCTTTGAAAAGAACCCACCGACTTCCTACAAAAAAACAAAACCAAAAACACCCACACCAAAAAAACCCTGCCCTAGTATAGTTCATGAAATCATAAAACCTGGACTGAAAAATTGCGCTTTCATACTCAAAATAATTTGTAGCTTTACTTATGAAAGAGGTCTTATTTAATAAACTTACTGGTTTTACTTACCAATTTTCTATAGGTAACCTATTACCATGTAAACTAAATTAAACTTTTAATTAGTACCTACATTTTTCTTTGACATCAGTAGAATAGTTTGTTCCATGAAGAAAACATTTCATACACATTGTAACAGTGCAATCACCAGCCATGACGCCAACAACTTTGATAAAACATTTCAAATGATCTAAAGCTAGGACCATCTTCTTTTACCGTGTTAAGATATTTGTACAAGCCAAACCCTGAAAACTATTAAAGTTTTGTCAGGTTATCATTAAAAGTTTTGGCCTTAATCCTTATGTTCTCTAGAGGAAGTGGAAAAAGGCTTGTAGCTTATGTTGTGTGGGAGAAGATCAAGTACTGTACCCACTTACAAGTAAATTGCTTAACAAGTTGCCTACACCCAGAGACAAGACTGGATTCGGTGGCCTAAGATTAAATTATCCTGTTTGTGAAACTAGTCCTTGCACATCCATGGGAGACTTTAAAAAAGTTTATATTTACATGTCTTTGTATGTGCATGTCTATAAACACATAAATACATGCCTTCTCAGAATGATTAAAAATTCCCATCCTTTCTTTTTTTCCCCCTCATCTCATTTGTGGAGACAGAGAATTAAGTTTATCTCCAACACAAGACTAGTAAGAGGAAAGATGGCACCATGTTCCCCCCACCCTTCAAAGCCAGGGGTAAGATGGGTCATTGTATTGGGTTTACATGGCAAGGTTTTGGTAGTCGGGGGGGCTACAGGGGTGGCTTCTGTGAGGAGTTGCCAGAAGTTTTCCCTGTGTCCCCCGCTGGCCAAGGCCAAGCCAATCAGCAACCATGGTAGAGCCTCTGGGATAACATATTTAAGAAGGAAAAAACACCCTGCTCAGTAGTCAGAGAGATAAGAGAAGTGGGAGGATGTGGGAGAAAACATCCCTGCAGACACCAAGGTCAGTGAAGGAGGGGGAGGAGGTGCTCCAGGCACTGGAGCAAAGATTCCCCTGCAGCCCGTGGTGAAGACCACGGTGAGGCAGGCTGTCCCCCTGCAGCCCATGGAGGCCCACAGTGGAGCAGATCTCCACCTGCAGCCCAGAGAGGACCCCCATGCCGGAGTGGGTGGATGCCCGAAGGAAGGCAGGCGACCCCACGGGAAGCCTGCACCAGATCAGGTTCCTGGCAAGACCTGCAGACCTGTGCAGAGAGGAGCCCACACTGGAGCAGTTTGCTGAGACTGCATCCCATGGAGATGATGGACCTTGGGGGCCCAGCCCCACGGAAGAGGCAGAGACAGCGTGATGAACTGACCCCAACCCCCATTCCCTGTCCCCCTGCACCACTCAGGGTGGGGAACGAGGAAGAGAATTTGCAAGTGAAGTTGAGCCTGAGAAGAAGGGAGGGGTGGGGGGAAAGTGTTTTAAGATTCAGGGGGTTTTTTATCCTCTCCTACTCTGATTTGAATGGTAATAATTTAAACTAATTTCATGAAATTAAGTCTGTTTTGACCATGAAAGTAACTGGTGAATGATTTCTCCCTGTCCTTATCGCGACCCACAAGCCTTTTGATATATTTTTCTCTCCTCTGTCCTGTTGAAGAGTGGAGCAATAGAGCAGCTTTTGTGGGCACCTGGCATCCAGACAGGGTGAACCCATCACAGTCATACATGAACTTCTAAGCTGTTGCTATTTCAAAGTAGCTTTACAAGGCACTAGCTTCCCAATAAACTATAATTAGATTTAAGGGGCAAGAGAAAAAATGCAACTCATTACTTTCATAACTAGAAAATAACTCTTTTACAAACCAATTCTGATATCCAAAGGGAGAATGATGGAGATCCTTCAAAGAGAGTAAAGGACAGCTATTATGGAGAAAACGCTTAATAGGAGTTGTCCATAAAGTAAAATATTAAAAAGGTACATAATTGTTAACTACAAATTATAACTGGATGCTTTCTAGAAAGGTTCGAAATTGCAGCCTAGATAAGCTGCATTATTTGCATTCTGCTTCTTCCTATAAATTTTAAACAAAGAATAATCTGGAGGTAAACTGAATTGAAATCTGTGTGTCAATACTGATGAAGAAGCTGTAAGAAGAAATTTCATCCCCGCAACAGTGAACTGGAAATGTATTGATCAGTACAGTCAATAAGCAGATTCCTAGCCATTCACTGCTTAGTATTTCAGCACTCTGCAAATACATCCAGTGTAATTGCTAGCAGCAAACAATACCAGCTTGCTGAATCAAAATTACCACGTAGGTGATTTCCAAATTTCTAAAGCTTAGTAAGCGTGATCGTTTGGTATATTTGTATGCGTTGATTTACAATTCACGGACAGTTTGTCATGGAAATGCATGCAGAACTGCTATTGTGCAGTCAAGATGACCTTGCAATTTTGCAGAAAAATTTTGTAAGATTAACTATGATATGTGATCTGCATGTGTATTTCACCACCTGTTAATATACAGCAAATAAACTCAGCAGCCAATGGAAAAACACATGCAGACTTTACGGCTACAAGGTACCAGAGACACAGAGAAGAACCAGTTCCTCACTTTAGTTTATGTTCCTTCAGTACCACTGCAAGAGTTCATCGCTCAAACATTAAAAAGCAGGAGCAGAGTGGCTGGGGATCATCGTCATAGACTTCACGTGTAAACATGAGCTGGTTTCCATACAGAGGTCCTGTCTGAAGATGGACACCTGAATCTAACCAAAGCTCTCATCAACTCATTAGGCTTGCAGTGGTGTACAGAAGGCTCACATTAACTCCTCATTAGGACAGGCTTATAGCAAGAAACAAACTAAAAAAAACCCTCTTAGATGAGCCAACACATACCCAGACACAGTTTCTACTGAATTGGTGAACAGCTTAATCACACTGTGACATCCCAGTGGATAGAGTTACCTGGTTATTTCTTTTTTACTGTGACAGAACAATTAAGAAAGACCTCTGTAAAAAGGACTTGAAATCTAATAGTGTCTAAAATACAACATTTCTGATCCAGTTTACCTACATAAGAAAAAGAAAAGCTGAGAATTCAAGAAAGCAAACCCCTGTCCGAGAGCAATTTTAAGCCTTTATGAATTGCTTGAAAGGGATATAATTTTTCTGGGTGACCTGGAAGTGATTTTTGTGGAACCACTCATCTGCTGCCAGCCACTAACATGTCAAAGCACGTTGATGACACACCCAGTAGTGTGAAGCCATAGTGAATGAATTCCCTTTGCTTCCACCTTACTCATCTTTTAGTCAAATTCTTGCTATCTCCTCTACACAGCCCTGTGCATATCTGTATCTTCCTGTGCAGCCCTACATATCTTCTACAACCTCGAATCTATGGTTACTATTTCACATTCACTATGCTGCTTACCACAAATAAAGACATGAAGCAATTGGCCATTTTACTATTCATTCTTCTGTATTTGCTTTAAGTTGCCAGTATCCACACTCTTGAGAAGGTGCTTAACATGACATTGCTAGAATATTATTAGAAACGCTGCTCTACGTACCTTCCCCTGTTGCATCGAACAATCCACACATCCCACCTGAATGTTTCCATGTTTTGCTCCAGGGATTATCTGTAATCTTTCAAAGTCAGTCCCCAATACCACAATATCACATCCTGATGCGTATGCCTAAAAATGAAAAAAGAAACAAGAATTAAGTAACGCTTTACCTATTTACAGCGTATTGGTGAAGTATAAAACAGGATAGTCCATGTATCCTGCCAATGTAGAATACTATGGACAGAAGTACAGAGGTATTTGCAGAGATCAGACAGATGTCTACATTTTAAATCAAGCAACAGAAGTGGTAAAGTACTCTTCCTCCATGCTTAGAAGTGCATCACAACACTTGCGTTACAAGCAAACAGTGGTTCAAGATAGAAGAGGCAAAAAAGATGGAGTTATGAAAACACCTAAGAGGAAAGAAAAAGCTTAAGGAACAAAGTTCATGCAAAGCAATATATTTCCTAGACTGGAGACAGAGGCATTTAAAAATAAATTTTTGAAAAGAGGGAATAGAACTGAGGAGCTAAAATAGTACAAAGCATTTAGTAATGAATTTAGTAAAGGAAAAATTCAAAAGGGTAACAGAACGATGCTTAGTTATAGAAAAGCAAAGCTGTGCTTTCAGACTTGTTGAGTCTCCTGTTACTTGCATTCCATGCATTTATTTTATTTTCTCTTGAATGGATATTGTCACTAAGTAATTTGATACATCTAACATATTCACAGCATTAGCTGATTGAGTACTGCAATGTCTGAGTCAAAATTTCTTCTGTTATGCAAGTTTTGTTAGACACTGAGCACAGTGGGAAGAAAGATTAAGCACTGGAGAAACTTGCGGAGACAATAGTGAGCAGAATAATCCAATAAGCATAAGAATATAGATTTCAAGGATGAAAGTCCTAGAACAAGGAATGCACATCCATTAAAAAGTCAGAGACAAGAAGCCAGCAACAAAATTAAGAGCACAAAAAAATAGTACTCTGTTAGAGAGCGAGAGACCGATAAAAGAGACAAAAATGCCATTTTAGTTGGCCAAAAGATTCAAGAGCAGAACAGTCTCACAAAAAAACACAGATGAAAGACTTACATATACTGACATAAATGATCTTGCCTCGTAACCAACCCTACTAATTTCCAGTATATTAACTAAAAACACTTAAAAAAAAAAAATTGATTTAAAATCGAAATTAATGATATGTTTTAGGTTTTCACATGAAAAATATTTTAGCCAAGACTGACCTAGTCTACCATACCATTACATAAATTAAAGTAAAAAGTACAGAGATTTCAGTCCAAAGACACTTTTCCCCACAAAGGGTTCAGTGATACTTCACAAAATAATATTAGCCAGATGACTGTGACCACCATTCTCAGCCAATATTCAATTAGTTTCCAACCAGCAGACCACAAGCCACCTTAAAATAACATGATAGTTGAAAATGCTGTCTAGAATGGTTCTGCAGACTAAATATAACCATGTATTTATTTGTGATCATTAGTTATTTGTTAGGTTTTTGATCCCTATCCTGTCCTGTCTTTGGCTTCAAGAAGAGGTTCAAGCAGTGTAATTACTCCTGTCAAAAGAGCAACGTTTATTAGAAACTGACATATTAAACCACAAGCTCCAAAGCAGTCTAATTTAAAACTCATCCCAAAAGAAGAGATTGAGTACTACTTTTTGTTCAAATGTTAGTGATTATTTTGATATCGCAATGACATGAACTTTGGACCTGTTTCTTACGGAACATTTTTTTCTTTAGTTAAAAACCATCTCACCTGGTGACTCACTGGTTAAGCCCTTAGTCCACCAAGCAAAGGTTATTCAGAAATACCATATATCATTTTTTTCCCAAAGCCATTTTGTTTAATTTAGTGTTCCATATGGAGGCAATTTTAGGGAAAAAAAAAAAAAAAGCGCTTCACTTTAAAGAGGTAACACGGCTTTATTAAAAATGTCCTTAGAAGACTGAAATGCCAAAGACTGTATGAAGCCCACCTGCTCTTCTGTAAAACCCTCTAGGCCTCATTAGCACTTTATAAACTTATTAAATTTGTCCCATCTGGTTCTCTCCATTCCTAGCTTCACAGACAAGCCTGAGATCACGCAGTCTCTCAACACTACAGCATTTCCACCATGGTGAACAAGAACTAGCATATCTAGTAATACGTACCTTTAGTTTATCAACTTCAGCATCACTGCTAACTGTTTTAATGGGATTAAGAACTTGACCAGTTTTAACATATAAAAAAGTTCCTGAGTACACTTGGCATTTTGCACTGGAAGAACTCTCAACTAACTAACAAACACTACACACCAGAGTCTTTAGGAACTGTATTCATCAATGTATTAGGAACAAGGATTCAAAATAGAATCAGAACTCAGGCGATCTCCTGCTAGCCTGCGCTGCGCAGCAGTAGCTCAGAGAGGTATACAAACATCCTAGACTTGCCATTTCCTGCAAACGTTCCCTTTATGAATACAAAATCTTGTCCAAGAGCTGTCTGGATGCCAGGTGCCCACCAAACCCACTCTATATCACTCCCCTCCTCAGCTGGACTGGGGGGAGAAAATATAACAAAAGGCTCATGGGTCAAGGTAAGGATGGGGAGAGATCACTCACCAACTACTGTCAAGGGCAAAACAGACTCCACTCAGTTAAATTAGTAAAACACCTTCCTCCCACCCACCCCCTTCTTCCTGGCCTCAACCTCACTCCTGATTTCTCTCCTTCCTCCCCACCAGCCGCACAAGGGGATGGGGAGTGGGGGTTCATCACATGCTGGCTCTGCCACTCCTTCCTCCTCAGGACAGGTCTCCCCGCTCCAGCCTGAGGTCCCTCCCACAGCAGACAGTCCTCCATGAACTTCTCCAATGTGAATCCTTCCCCTGGGCTGCATTCTTCACAAACTGCTTCAGCATGGATAGCTTCCATGGGGTGCAGTCTTTCAGGAGCAGACTGCTCCAGCGTGGGTCCCCGCGGGGTCACCAGCCCGGCCAGCAAACCTGCTCCAGCCTGGGCTCCTCTCCCCATGGGGCCACAGGCCCTGCCAGGGGCTGCACCAGGGGCTGAGGGGAATCTCTGCTCCGGTGCCTGGAGCCCCTCCTGCTGCATCGGCCTGGGGGGCTGCAGGGCTGCTCCTCGCATGTGTTCTCACTGCTCTCTCCAGCTGCAATTGCACAGGGTTTTTTCTTCCCCTTCTTAAATGCATTATCCCAGAGGCACTACCACCACTGCTTATGGGCTTGGCCAGCGGTGGGTCCATCTTGGAGCCAGTGGCATTGGCTCTGTCCGACATAGGGGGAAGCTTCTGGCATCTTCTCACAGAAGCCACCCCTGTAGCTCCCTCGCTACCAAAACCTTACCATGCAAACCCAATAAAAGTGCCTTTTAAAAATCTTATTCTTGGAAAAAAATATATATATAGTCATTCTATCCTTACATTCTGGTAATTCTCCACATTACCTGAAAAAAATTACATTCAGGGAAAAAATAATCATTTCTGACATCAGTCCATTCAGATGGATTAGGTCATACTTGGTCCCCATACTTCCCAATCCCCAATAAGCTGCAGAACCACTGACTAGCTCATCAGGCTGTAGAGCTGATCTGTCCCCAAAGAGGTAGGAAGGAAAAATAAATTAAAAAAAAGCATTTTCAAAGAGCTTCCAAATATAACTACAGCCAAGCAGAAGAATGATGACTTGGAGGTTATTTTTGACGTTTAGTCAATGTTCGCCTGCAGGAGAACCACAATTTCAAAGACAAAAGGCAAGGGATGCAGAGGGGAAGGAAGCTATATATTTCAAAGAAAAAAAGGTGTCTGCACAGAAGGTAATTAAGCTGTCTGGCAAATGATACTGCAACAGGCTCCCCTTTCTACTGTTGCCTACCATTCCAAGCCCATTACACTTCACACCGACCAGACACCCCAGGAGGGAACCTTGAGTGTTCGCCTCCTCCTAAGGTGTCCTCCCTTTGGTTCTTTGCTGTCCCTGCTGCAACTCATCCATTAGACTGTCTCTGTGCAGAGAAGTCACATCCTCATGCACACTCACTGGAACCCAGACTCAGTTCTGAATAAGGTTTCTAAGTAGTAGCATCCTACAAAGACATTCTTCTAAATCAAGAGCACAAAACTAACTGCTGGACTAATTATACGCTTACATTTTTTTCACCTCAGAAAACTGCATGAGGTATTTTAGCATGGTATAATGGAAGTCAGTACTCAGGAGTAAGGGATACTTTCTATACCCTAGCAGTCTCTCAGATACAACAAAAATGAATTCTGCCTACCAGTCAAGTTCATCTACTTTTTACTGCAAGACTTGTCCACAACAGTTCACAGGTCACTCATTTTCACTTTGACAGAAGCTACTGAGATTGCATTTTTATAAGCTATGGAAACTAAGAAAAAAGGTAATTCAAGTGTTCTATTCCGTGTAGGGCAAGAACCTATTTCAGAGTATAAGCATTTCTCATATCTATATTCTTGCCTGCGCTACCTGGCCCTCGAGGCAGGGAGCTGCACAAAATGCTGCCACACAATTAAACTAGGAAAGAATTCCTAAATATATATTAATTTAAAAATAATAGTAATAACAATAATAAAACCTCAAGATGCCTTTTTAAAGCAAGTAGAGCCTCTAAGTCTGATTTTGGCAAGCCATAAAAGCCTTTCACCTTAAGAATGTCCTAGAATATTTACAAGAAAGTCGTCTTTGCACAATGGGACATGGGGATAATGTTGACATTATCATGTTCTTGGAATGTTTATTAAACAATGCTTTGTTCTTCTGTGACAAAAATAAACAAGATAGAACTAGTTCAAGCTACATGTACATGGATTTCACTAGCTGTCAACCTAGCAAAACAAGCCTGAAATTGGGAAGTGAAAGCTGTTTCAAGCCTGTAAAAATAAATGTGATTTTGCATGCAGTACTGGGTTTGCACAGAATTTCTACCCATTCTTTTAATCAGATGTCAGCTCTTATTTCTAAAATTGTATTTTTTTGGAGAAGATTAACAGGTATTTTGACAATAGCAGCACTTTACAAGCATAGAACCATAGAATCATAGAATGTTTTGGGTTGGAAGGGACCCCTAGAGGTCATCTAGTCCAACCCCCCTGCAGTGAGCAGGGACACCACTAACTAGATCAGGTTGCTCAAAGCCCCATCCAACCTGGCCTTGAATGTTTCCAGGGATGGGGCCTCCACCACCTCTCTGGGCATGTTAGTTTTAACAGAAAATAGTATAGATGATTACATGAACTATTCTCATTTCCTTCTAAAGCAGAAGCCTGATATAAACAACTCCTAAAAACAGAGAATGGTACTGGCAAATCAGGTGCTACTCAAGAAAAAAAATGAGCAGGGGTCTTGACCTCTTATACAGCACAGCACTTCTAAAGCAATTATTTCCCTTATACTCAACCCTCTTTATATAGTTCTTCTATGTACTGACATACAAAGTTTTTCCATAGTTTCTGCTACAACTACATAAGGCCTGGCACATAATCTTGCACAACATGCACAAACTTTATTTAACCAATGCTTCTTAAATGAAGCGCACAAGTACACCTACCATAAATTGCCAGCTGTTATCCACAGATGAATGCAGTAGTATGTGTGTGCACATATACACATTTATAAAGTAATACATAAACACATGCAAATATACATGGGATGAACATACGGACTAGAAAGATAACGCAGAACTCTGTGCTGGGCCCAAGGTCATACAGAACCACCTTGCTGAGCAGGGTTCATTTAACAGTCCACAATAACTTATTTGGAAATGTTCTCTCCCTGCTAGAGCTACCCTGGAAGCTTACCAGTTCAACACCCCACACTATCTTCTGCTGCTTCTGTTTTGCAGCTGCTTCAGTTACTGTATTGGAGGTAATTCTCAAGCCACACCAAGGCCATTTTTATCACTGATGGGTCTCAAGGGTTCTTATGTCCCTTAAAAATGAAGAGAAGCAAGTCCCAAAGATCAGGATGCCAAGGCTCACAATCACACATTGACCAATTAAAAAGATTTTAATGAAATTCTGTAATAGCTGAATACTATTTCTATCACATGTTTGAAAGTGGAAGTTTACAGTAGGTATTTTTATGACCTTTACAACCAATTATACCTGAGGGAAGATTAATTTCCCAGTTTAAAAAAAAAAAAAATAACAGCTATTCCAAGGAAAAGCATTGTAGAGTAGGAACAAAGAGTTATTACCAAAAAAAAAAAAAAAAAGAAAAAGGAAAATTCATCTTTCTGAATTACATCAGGTACCTGTTTGCTCTGCTGGATTGCGTATATAAACACAATACATTCTCAGTGCGCAAGGGCAAAAAACTGCTTATATGCAACAAAAATAGACACAGATGGGAGAGGAATATTTCCTTGTCTCTCACTTCTCTGATTTCCATCCCCCACCTTGGTTCCTCTTCTAAGAAAAGTTTACAACATGGGTCATTCTTATGAAAAGATAAAAATTAAAGGCAAATAAATCTATTTAGAGGATGATACTGCAATAATGCCTGTATTTTTCTCCTTTGCACAGAATGGTTAAAATCAAAAAAGCACAGTCACCATGAACCACATCATACCTCACTGAATTACCCTAGTGAAAAAAATCTCACCCATGCAGATATAAATTTGCACTAGGCTTTTTAAACTTACACTACTTTAGGTGGTTGACAGCTGGCTGAATATGAGCCAGCAGTGTGCCCAGGTGGCCAAGAAGGCCAATGGCATCCTGGCCTGTATCAGGAATAGTGTGGCCAGCAGGAGTAGGGAAGTGATCGTGCCCCTGTACTCGGTGCTGGTGAGGCCGCACCTTGAATACTGTGTTCAGTTTTGGGCCCCTCACTGCAAGAAAGATGTTGCATTGCTGGAACAGGTCCAGAGGAGAGCAACCAAGCTGGTGAGGGGTCTGGAGCACAAGTCATACGAGGAGCGGCTGAGGGAACTGGGGTTGTTTAGTCTGGAGAAGAGGAGGCTGAGGGGAGACCTGATCGCCCTCTACAACTGCCTGACAGGAGGCTGCAGCGAGGTGGGGGTCGGTCTCTTCTCCCTGGTAACAGATGATAGGACGAGGGGGAATGGCTTGAAGCTGCGCCAGGGCAGGTTTAGGCTAGACATTAGGGAAAACTTCTTCACCAAGAGGGTTGTCAGGCTCTGGAATGGGCTGCCCAGGGAGGTGGTGGAGTCCTCATCCCTGGAGGTCTTTAAAAGAAGGATAGATGAGGTGCTTAGGGACATGGTTTAGTGGTGGGATGGCAGTGCTAGGTTAACGGTTGGACTCGATGATCTTAAAGGTCTTTTCCAACCAAAGCGATTCTATGATTCTAAGTATTACATTTAAATACCTTCTTTTTTAAAAAAAAGATATTTCATTCATTAAATTACACTTAAGAAATACTCTTTCATCATCCTTGGGGAAGAAAGAAAACACCTTTCTAATCTATCAAAAATACCTGAACTAATATACTATTTTAAATTACAAATTGGTTGTCCATGCACTTAGAATCAAGTCCCACTGAAATTGCACTTTTCACTGAAGTGTAAAGAGGTTCTATCCCTTTTTTTATTTTTTTAAGATTCATTCAATTTAAAAAAAAAATTTCATTTTTTAAGTTCAGGTTAACTGAAATATGGGGGGGGAAAAAAGTTTTTTAAAAAAAGTTAAAACGTTTTTTTCTCAGTCACAATCAAGAGACAGGTGTAAACTGTAGCTTCCTGAATAACTCCTATGACCAGTCAATTTTCTTGACCACAGATACACAGGGAGTTCTAAATACAAAGAAATTGTTAAGTATTTTCTAGACAGAAAAGTAAGTTTTATTGAGCCACACAAATTACTTTTATTTATCAAAAAAATTTTACCAAGCTGGAAATCTTTATATCACAACCCAGTATCTTTGGAAAATTCAGTGTGGTCTTCTTGACCAAACTATCCAAAAAATACATTTTCCAAGTGCTTTTCAACTTAACATTTGAAGTTCACAGTTTTGTCAACCATACAAAGCAAGTCTCAAGTCTCAGATAAGGTTAACCACTTACAGAGAAAAAAAAAATGTCCAGAAAAGATTCCAGCTGCACTGAAATAAACCATGCAATTCTTCTATCTTTCACAAAATTTTACCCCTACAAACAACAGCTCTTTTGTGACTTCCATTACCAGCCTTGGGACTTGTGCTTGTAAAGCTGCTATTGCTCAGTGATTTTTTTTTTCCTCCCTCTTCTGATACTTAGAAAAAAAAAAAAGACAAAGGAAAAAAAATATTACAGAAGCAGAACTGAAGAAGCAAAAATGCACAAAGCCAACCAATCACAAAAGGAGTACCAGTGCTTGCTACGCAGTAACTTAAATACAACTTCAGTAATAACTAGTACAGCAGTAGCCTATGTGATGAACTCCATGAAGTTATTAAACAAATGAATTTTTACTCAAATATTTCAGATCTGAAAACAACAAAAAAAAAGCAAAGGACATAGTCTGCTGTGGACAAGTACACAGAACATAAAACAACTGGATTTCAGGAGAAGCACATAGAGAGCAAACAGTTAAATTCTGACTCCTGAGGGCTGAGTTCTCATCCATTTAGTGTACCACACATTATTACCACCCGCTCTCAGCAGATAAACAACAGGCATGCTTCTTATGATATCCTGATGCTTGTGAGCCTTTATATATACATATATATAGACATGCCAAAAACTGCTTATCAGTGCTCTTGCTAAGGAAGCTCAAGCTCCACTTGACACTTCACATCCTAAAAAAAAGAAGGCCAGAACAAGAAACCTCTGCCACCTGCAGACCATTAGGACAAGTATCTCAAACACCATTTTAAAACAGAACTGCACATGTTCAGAAAGGTACATGCAATTGAATCGGTACAGGCCCTTTTCACAAGCTTCGCTTCCAATTTTTTTCCAGATTTTAGAATAATCTGTTATTTTAAGCTTAAAACTAATATTTTAGAACTTCTCGCCTTAAATATTTAGTGCAGTATATCAGACAATATTTTGGGCAATACTGCATCAAAAAAAAAAAAATCAAGGTATTACAGACTGAGTTATCCTGTCAGAAAAAGGTAACTCACCCCATCTGTACAGTACATAACCCTGAAATATCAACCCCCGTGAGTCCTCAGCCATGAAAACCGGAAGCATAGAAGTTTGCCAAGACACATTGTTTTCCATTTCTAAGACATCATTCAACAGTATTTATATTTATTAATCCTTATGTCATGACTGGGAAAACAACTGTCCATTTTTCTTGTTGCATTTTCTAGAAGTTAGGTACACCATATCTTTCCAAAAAGGTACAAATGACCTTCAGCATCTTCCACTTCTTAATCCTTCTGAGCAGTCTCATGAACTTAACACAGCATTATAAAATAAGTAACAGCAACAAAAAATAAAAAGAAAACCCACCCAACAAAAAACCCCACTGAAGCAGTCAAGGATATTTCTGTTAGCAGTTTAAAATGTGACTCAGAGAAATTCATTAGTAACCTCCTGGTGAAAAGGACAAAACAAAGCAAGATGAATGTGTCTATAGGAAACAGTGTTACTATATTTATGTGAAAATAGCTCTTGTAAAAAAGAGACCACAGGAGCAGTTACTGAAAACTGCACTTCCCAATCATTTCTTTCTCCACAAAGAGAGATTCCTCCTCTTCTTATCCACTGGGGAGCTCTACCGCTTTTGATAAGTTGGGCCATGACAGGCAGAGAGTGCTTCAGCAACGCCAATACCTCGGCATCATTCTTTTTTTGAGGGAAATAGTTCAAAATGGGAAACGTCCAAGAACATACTTGGAAAGCTTACCAGCATTTCCCTATAAAGCAAACCTTTCTGTCACTCATCAAGTGGTTTCCCACCACCGGTGGATCTTTAATGTTTCCAGATATGTAAAATCAGGAAGTTTGGCACAGTTCGAATCTCAAGTCCCAAGTGCTGCACTTTGAGAAGCCTTCCAACATGAACTTATTTTCAGGGTTCATTTTTTCAGAGGCAAGCACATCACCAGACAAGGCTGTAGGTAAGCAGACTTTGCAAAGCCAGCCTAACTCTGGGGAAGCAGCTCTAGGGCTCCGGATGCTGGCTGTACCCCACCTTCCCAGTACTGGCACTGCACTCAAGTGGCCAGCTGAATCTAACTGTGTACACCAGACACGAAAGAACAATTAAGTTTCTTAATTCTTGCATTTCTATCTACCATCCCCTTATCAAACTCAAGACCGCACTGTGCTGTCATTAGGGGCAGCCCGAAAAGGTAAGGTTAAAAATACGCAAATGCAGAGAAACTTTGCTGTGTCTTACTTCACTCCTGTTCAGCCCAGAACGGAAGGCAGGAAGGGTATATTTGGGAGGGAGGGCGAGAAGAAAAACACAACAACAGAGTTCTGTTTACAAAACAAAAGTGAAAGGAAGGAAAACAAACACTGATAAAAGGATTTAGGTTTTACTAAACACTGCCAGTGGGTGTTTCTTGTTTGTTTTTGTTTTTTTTTTTCTCCCCTCCACTGAGTATAAATACCGAGGAGCAGCCCAAAAACGGTTTTGAAATCTCAGCACCGAGGCACGGTACTTCACGACCTTCAGGCGCGACCAGCGAGGATTTCAACTGCATAACCGAGGATTTCAACTGCATAACAACAACTCTCACGACCGGGAGCCGAGATTCCCCTCCCCGCGGAGCCGCACGCACCGGCTGCCGTTTATGTAACCCTCCACCAGAGCCACCATGTTCCCGCCTTACCAAAGCCCGCGGCCAGCGGCGCTGCCTGCCCGCCGCAGCCGCCCGCCGCCCTCGCGCCGGGGCCCCGCCAGCCGGGAGGGCCGCCCGTCCCAACCCCCCCCCCCCAGCCGCGCCCGCGCCTCCGCGCTCGGGAACCGCCGCCGCTCCCGGGAAGTTTTGCGCGCCCCCCCCGGCCGCGGGCAGGTGTGCCGCAGGCCTGCCCGGGAAGCCCTGCCCCGGCGGCGGGCAGGCGACGTTACCGGGGGCAAGCCGCCCCGCTCCAAGGGCCGCCCGCCGCCGCCACGCCTGACGCAGCCGCTTTCGGCGCCGGGGAGCGCGGCGCAGGGGAGCGGGCCCGGCGGAGGCCTCACCGTGAAGGGCGGGGCGCGGAGGCGCAGCGCCCCCTGCCGCCGGCCTCGCCGCCGGCCCGCGCCCGCTCTCGCGAGAGCGCGCTCCGCCGGCGCGACCCCGCTGCCTGCCGCCGGGCCCCGCCGCCCCGCCGGCTCCCGGGGCTGCGCACGCGCGCCGGCTGCCACGGGCACGGGCAGGGTGGGCTGCGGGGGGCGGCTGCTGCCCGTCAGGGCCGGGGCGGGACGGTCCGGCCCGGGCCCTGTCCCGGGGTACCCTCGAGAGCTGCTGGCGGTCGCTAGGGCGGGCTGTGGGCAGTCGTAGCTCAATGGCGAATTTTACCTTATTACTAAAACAGCCTTGATGTGGCCGGCCCGAGGGGGTGGGCTGAAGGAGGGGGACCGAAAACCTGTCAAGGCTGCTGCTCTGCTCGCTGGAGAGGGCAGAGGAGCGGGTGGCCCTCGGAGAGGGCAGAGGAGCGGGTGGCCCTCGGAGATGGCAGAGGAGCGGGTGGCCCTCAGAGAGGCAGTAACCCCAGTGCATCCCCTCCGAGCCCGCACCGTGTCGGGAGCAGAGGGGCGCAGCCACAGCCTTTCCACAGGCCGTTGCGAGGGGAAGCATCTGGTGATGGGAGACGTGGTCCCCTGAGACTTGGGGAACAAAGACGACACTTTCCTGGGAGACAGACCAGCTGTAGGCAGCCGGGTTTTTTCACCTTCCTCATAATCGGAGAAAAAGAGAAAACGGGAGCCACTGGGACAGGTATTGCCTTACATGCAATTTAAGAGCAGGATTAATGGAGTTTGGTTGAACGAGTTGAGAGGAGGTCAAGCCAGGCCCAAGTGGAACAGGCAGTGTCACCTGTGCGTTCAGGTGACGGGAGGATCTTCAGATCTGTCCTACCAGGGCACCTCACCGCTGAAGTAGCTCTTCACCTCTAAACCAGCTGAAAGATTGAGGTGTCTCCCAGTTGCGAGAAAGCATGGCCACTCTCTCTCTCCTACACTGAAAGTACTTTATGCCTTGTTACTAGGATTTTTTTCCACTTCAATGAGTTTTTAGTATCCCATCGATTTCTCCTAGAAACTTCAGCATTACTTGTGTTTTCCCTTGTAAATTACAGCTCCCACATCAACTTTCATTCTTGATTTCCCCCAGTATCAAACATTACAGTCTCTTTCTGGCTACCAGCTGTTCCAAGAAATAATACAAAATCAAAACAATTTCATGATGTGTTGGCATAACTTTGTGTATCACAGCCCACAATATTTATGAGGTGATGCTACGTATCTGTACATGGCAATGTCTTTGCTGCCCGTGTTACTTTTCCAGTCCTTGTGTAAGCAAGGTCAACCTCAAACCCTTTTGGGCATGGTGTCTCGCACATTATTTTAGTAAATACAAGCCTTGCATCCTTTGGAAAGCAGATTGAAAAGCATCTCACCGTAACACTGGTTGCTGCAATAACTCGTGCAAGTGAAAGAAAGGTTCCTTCTGTTTTCTGAAGCCTTCTGACATGAGAAAAATCCATCCAATTTGGCACTGCATGTATACAGATGTTCCTTCAAAGAGCCATGGTTTTCTCATGCTGGTTATAAACTGCACTCACCCTAATCACTTTTGTTTTGGAAAGAATCAAAAAACTTCTCAAATTATGCTGTCTGCGAATAGTGGGTGATCTGACCCTTGCCCCAAGTGCTGATCCCTGCCAGCTGCAGAATCTCATAAAGCAACCTTACTGGATTTTTAAATTAACAAAAATTCTTTTCGTTGGGTTCTAAGCAAGAAAGTGAATTATGACTGAAAAGATTAAGACGGCCTTATTTGTGATTTTCAGCGCGGCTGTATGCTTCCAGGCTGAGACTGCGAACCGCTCCGGCTTTGGCTGCAGCCGGCTGATACTTCTGCCCGCAAGGACTGCTCTGGAACATGCGGGACAGAAAAAGGCCGGAGGTCCTGCAGAACTGTGTTGGTTCTTCAAGCCTTATTCACTCCACAGGTGTAAAGCACGTAGGGTTTGCGGTATGATGAGATAGCAGGGTGACAGTAAGGCAGCTATCCCAGTCCCCTGTCTGAGGGAGGTGAAGAATTCAGGAAGAAGGGAAAACTCAGGACACGAAGTAAAAGAATGAAAGGAAGAGTGTTACTGATAACTACTGTTTAAGCTGTATCTAATTACAACACAGTATGACATGTTTACAACTGACACACCCTAACATGCTGATATGTTAAGAAAATAGGGAACTTCTCATTTCCTTCCAAACTATATTTGGTCTGTGTGACTATTCAGATTAATACGTTCGGCTTACTTCATAACAGAAAGGACACCCCCTTTTATCCTCTCCTCTGCAAATCTATATTAACAGTATTCTTCAGTGTAATGCAGCATAAAATTGATATATATTTGTAAAGTATTTCACTCACACAAGTACAATGACATACTTTGTGTTCTTTCTGTACAATAAACATCCATGAGTCACTCATTAACAGCAGTGAGCTCACTTATGTCAATGATACACAGGCAGCTGTGAAAGAAGATGGCATTTTAAGTGGCACATTTAGAGTTTGTATACATTACCAGGAAACATTGTTTTCTTCCCTGATTTCTTAATAATAAGATACAGGCAGGTAACATTCTTTTGTTTTGTTTTGTCTTGGTTTTTTTTTTCCTCTGAAATAATTTATCATATGGAATTCATTGTATTTTAACTTGCTTCTTACAAAAACAATGCACTGCGGCCAGGAACGACCGTTCCACCTCATATACTCTCTGACCTCATCTTAGTTGCCCTTGATCTTTCTGCAAGTTTTCTTTGGTTTGTGAACACCTGAGGCAAAAGTGACCTCAGTGAGGTCAAGAGAAAAAACCCTTACTGATCTCCCTAAGATCTGGACTACCCCCTCTGTACCCACACTGGGAATCACTTGGAGAAGTACTTCAGTCTCTTCTTGAGCTTTTATGACTTGTAGCAGTGTAAAAAGAGTCAAAACATAGTGTGGCATCTTGGGAAAACACGAGATGCATAAACACGTAAATATTCACACTTAGTAGTACGGTCCTGAACAGTTAACCACTTTGTGAAACCTTTCTTTGCAAAAAAGCCTGCTTTGTTCATGTCTTCAGTACCCTGTGTTTTACATCCATGGCCTGCAGGTTAGAGTGATATTTGCTTCTTTTTTTTGTACTGTTTTCATTTGGCAAAAAACATTTTGTAACAGCTCATGTTGCTGCCACATCTCTTAATATGCACAGTGCAGTACATACTCTTTCATTGTAGTGGTCTGATATAACCTTCTACTTGGTGAAGGAGATACATGCTGACTGGTTTCCTTTCTTACAAGAGATTAGGAAAGATGTTTTGATTTATTCAATTAATCTTTTATTTGGCTTTTGGTGTTACTTCCATTTTATAAGCTCAGAGTATCTTCAGCAGTTGTTTCCAAGGTAAAAGCCAACCATTATTAGATCCTTCAGGCTTGCAAATTAACAGTTAACAATTAACAAGCTTTTAAAATTTCTGTTCATATGCAGAGTTTCACATTCATTTCACAGACTGAGATTAAAGCTACTTTTGAAGAAAATCATGAGAGGGCTGCTGGATGATAGATTAGCTGTCCACTCTTTCCCTGTGTATTTGTAATATATTCTGTGATCACTAATAATTCAGAAAATGGAGATTAGGCTTTTTTTTCTTTGCATCATTTACTGATCCCTGCGTCAGTTAGCTTAGCTTGTGCACACCAGTTCATCTAGATCCCATGAGCCTGGTGGGAAGACCAAGCCAGGCCATTCATTCCTACCTCCTCTTCACTATTTCTTTATCCCATAGCTCCAGACAGTGGTGTTCTAAAGTGTGATTTGGAAAGCTAGAGTCTCGGCCCCTCTCTGTGGAGATGGTGTGCGTTTCACTCCTTCCCACCAGGAACCACTGGGATCATGGCCAGGCAAGGGCAGGGGTGTGAGCGGGAGCCGAGGACAGCTGAGAATCACAGAATCACAGAACGGCAGGGGTTGGAAGGGACCTCCGCAGATCACCCAGTCCAACACCCCTGCACAAGCAAGTTCACCCAGAGCAGGTTGCACAGGACATCATCCAGGTGGGTTTTGAATATCTCCAGAGAAGGAGAATCCACAACACTTCTGGGCAGCCTGTTCCAGTGCTCTGTCACCCTCAAAGTAAAGAAGTTCTTCCTCATATTCAACTGAAACCTCTTAATGCTTTGGTTTGTACCCATTGCCCCTTGTCCTCTTGCCGGGCACCACTGATAAGAGTCTGGCTCCGTCCTCATGACATCCACCCTTAAGATATTTGTAAGTATTTATGAGATCCCGTCTCAGTCTTCTCTTCTTCAGGCTAAACAAGCCCAACTCTCTCAGCCTTTCCTCACAGGAGAGATGCTCCAGTTCCCTCATCATCAGGACTCTAAGCTGGACTTCACCTCCCGAGTAAGGGCTGCAGGGTGGCCCTGGGGAGGTTTCTCACGGATCCCTCCATTGTTTCTCCATCAGGCTGCTGCCAGGCCTTGGGGCTGTGCTGCAGCAGGGCTGTGAGAGCCAGGCTGACTGCTTCCGCACATAGCTGCTGTACAAAATACCCACTGGTGAACTCCACGGCACGTGGTTGAGAGTGATCTTGGGTGGCATGTAGGAGTCCTGTCTTACTGCAAATGCTAAACAGTGCCAATTCCAGATGTGTCAGTGAAAACAGTGCCAATTTCCAGGTATATCAGTCAATTTTCAAATGTCATCCATCTCGTTGTGCAGAGGGTGCTTTTTGTGCCATGGTGCAATAGTCAGTATCCTGGAAATGACTGAGCCAGGCTTCCTCCACCCATACAAAGATGCCCTTTTAGTTGGTCAGCTTTTTTATGTAGACCTGGGAGACTCCATCTGGCCTTGGAGAAGTTCCTCTGGCAGCTCACCTGCTGGCGCTGAACTCTGATTAGGCTGTTCATGTATAGTTTGTTACTTGAAATTCACATGAAAGGCTATTGAAGTATGCATTATGCAGTACTATTTACCAGAATGTATTTGTCCCTTTTATGTAAACCCTAAATTATTCATTAAGTCTATTCTTTTCTCAGAGATACTGTTGAGTTCAGGTTGAGTATAAAACCAACTATTTAGCTTTTAGTTTACTGTGAAATGTTAAATGATATGTAAATAAATGTATAGACTCCACATTTATGTAATGAATATTCTATTCATACTGCCAGTCTATTCTAGTAAAGAATATTCCATTATATATTTTGAATATTTATGTATGTTTCCAATATGTATTTAAAAGGGTGACACCCTTCACAGGTGTCCCTAACAAACTTATCTGAGGTATAACACAGTCACTTTACTGTTCCTTTCATGTTTATATCAACTGTTTGGATATAAATGTTTCCAAATTCAGTATCAGCATATCTCCATATCTCCACAAATCTATCATATATGGATGTTTATATTTAGGCCTTTAAAATGCTTTGAGATGCTCAAGGGCTAGGCTGAAAAAAGAAAAAGTGTTTTTACACTATTGTTTCAACCTTTTACCTCTTGAAGGTTCTTTATGGTTAGGGTTTAACCTCATAGGAGGGCGGTATAAGCTTGTCGCAGAGGACTGGTTTTTAACCCATACCTGTACACAGATTCAAGCAGGTGCCATTCAAGTATTGGGAAAGAAAAACACGAAACACAGCAGCCTGTTGTTCTTTCCTGCTGCAGTGTAACTCAAATATAAACCATTTTCCCCTCAAATACATACACCCCCTCTTATCTCACAGCTGCTTCGTGAGGTAATCTCGCTTTTTGCTCTTTTGCCAGCAGTTTTAGTGGTACGAAGTGAAAGCTCATGAGTTGTTTCTTTTTCTGCCTGCTACATTTCAGTAATGGAGGCATGTTCCTCTGCCCAGGCATTCATGTACACATATTCAGGGTGCCTGACCAGTTAGGCATAGTTGCTTTTTTAATATTAATATCACCTTCTTTATATTGCTTTTATCCCCCAAAGTAGAGAAGAAAAAGCAAGAGCAACCAAAGCAAGGAGAGCTCATCTTTGTGTTTCTGCAAATTCCTTCCACCACTTGATGGCATATTCATAGCTCTGTAGAAACATGAAACCCAAAGGAGCTCAGAATAATAAAGCACCAACAATTCAACCTGGTGGTAGATTCACAGTTGACTGCTATATGCTGAGTAGGAAATGGCATTGCAGTTACTGATTTTGAGTAGAACTAACCACACTTAACGAGGCTTGGAAAGAGCTATTAAACTTGCTGTCTTTCTCATCACTTGATCACCTGTTTGTCATCTGTTTTTCTTTAACTGGTAATAAAGTGTTTGTGCTTTTATAGGTGATAATGGTATTGAAACATCCCCCATTTTATAAATAATGAATTGTAAGATTTTTTAGCACAGCTGTTGACAGGATCTAAAATTTACACTTGCACGTTTTAAAATACATTAAATGGTGGTGGGTTGTCTGTCAGTACCAGACTTCCTCTGTTTTGCAACTAAAGAAAATAACTTTTGGACTACATTTTTTTTTTTTTAAAAAAAGAACAATTTCCTTGTTTAAAATTTGCTGTGAGTGTAAAGTGTCAATGTGACTTTCCTGAAACAGCATGTGGTTTTGTGATGTAAACTGTTTAATCTGCCCAAGAGCGATAATGCTTTCTCGTGACTCTTCCTCCACCACATACTGTACATGCCACCTCAATGGACTGATTTTATTTACTGCTGAGTCAATATTTACCACTTTGCTACTGCCTGCAGTAGTTTTAATCCCTGTCTGAGCAATTGCATGGTACCAGCAGCTTTTTAAAGCATTTAGGCCTTAATCCTGTCATATTCAATGAGTTTCTAGTGAAAGTTAAGGGTGCTCAACACCCCAAAGTGCTAGAATGAAAGTCTGATCGCAGAAACCATGTGTAACAGAGCAGCTCTGAGAAATATCATCTATTTTTCCATTTAAAGTTTGCTGCTTTTTGTAGCATAACATCATTTGTTTGTACATGAATTTTAGCATTTTATTGTAGAGACTCATCAGGAAATATTTTTGTTGATTTCACAGAAGAGAGTTGGCAGAGGCAACAGCAGGATTTCCTTGGCTGTCCTGGCTCCCGTTAGCAGGTGGAATTGCAAATGTGCATTTAAAAGTAATGTGTAGGGGAAAAAAAGGGGCTGGGCAGAGTAACTATGGCAGAGAATTATCTCAGGTGTTTTGATAAGATAAAGTGCGGTCTGATGTTGCTGATGATCACACATCGATAGCTGTTTGGTGGAGCAGGCAGCAGCAGCACTGAAAGGGGGAAGATAGGCTCTTGCCTTCACTGGGGCAGGCACCAGAGGCAGAGGCAGCTGCCCGGGCGGCTGCTTATGCGGGAATGACAGCAGGGAAGGTTTTCCTGCCGCATACGGATGGTGGATGAGAAGGAAGCTGCTCGTATTTTACTTGCCTAGGCCTTAGTTATGACTGTTTACTGCTTGAATTGCAATAGCCCTGTAGGACTTGACCAAGCAATGGGGAAATACCGTGCGAGGCTGGGCATGTGTAAAACCTGGAAGGTGCGTTTTCCGCAGTGATGGTCCACCCCTGCAGAGCAAGTAATAGCATGTCTTCCATGCACACGTGAACAGAAGGGATCCTGTTGTGCCAGAAGCACACACCTGAGAGGGAACCAAACCTAAAAGAAAGAGAGAAATGAAATAACAATGGCCATCAAGAAGCAGGTGTCCTGCTCTGCTTTGGTACACTAAGTCACCTTGAATATACAGACTTAGATCCAAGCAAGGCTGTTTCAGTTTCACATTAGGTATACTTTTTGTAAGCAGTTTATGCTGTCAGGTTTTCAGGCAATGATTTGAAAACACAAAATCTGCTGGAACTACAGAGATACTAAAATGCCAACAGGGCAAATAAGAAACAGCTGTGCAAAGCTCTATTCAATAAATAACAGTTTGCCCACATGTAAAAAATTGTAACTGGAAGGGGTAGACAGCTGTATGGTAGAGATTATGCCCTTAAACACATTTTGGAGGAAGAGAAATAATTTTCTCTTCTGCAATTCCAGTATCTTAATCCATATGTCAACTGCTAAACTTCCTTTGCAAAGGCCACTGTGATTCAGTGGCACTGATAAATAAAGCATGGTGCTTTGTCAATACCAGTGTCTATAAGGAATTTTTGTTTGGAATTTACATCAAGTATATTATCTCTATTTTTTTCTGGGGGGCTTTCCAAAGAAAAAAGGTAACAAATACAGTCACAAGGCAAAAAAGAAGCCCGATATGTATTCTGTGTTTGCTTTTACAGCTTACTCTGTCTTCTTCTTAAATAAAAATAGAAAGACCCAGCCTCACCTCAGGAGGAGAGAGAAATAAGGTTGCTAGTAATCAGATATAATCTATAATTAGGTTCTGTGTTTAAATATACCAGTCTAAAGAGGAAAATAACTAAAATAAATGAATGAATAAATAAATAATCAGCACTGAAAAGCCTAGAACTGGGAGTTCAGTCTAGGAATTTGTTTCCTGCTCTTGACTTCTATGTAAGCATTAAAGAGTCCTGCTTACCTTTTTGGGAGTATGTGCGTGCATATGTGTGCATCCACATGCGTGTGGGTTTGTGTGAGAGGAAGAAAGAGACTAAGAATCATCACCAATGCACGCTACTTGGCATGTTTTCAGAACGCACAGCAATCAGCAAGGATTACTTGAAATATGAGGAGATAGAAATCTTTAAATATTTCATTGCTAGATGATTCAACCACAAGCTCATGACCCTTTGGTTTACAAGTTTTATACCATTCTCAGAATTCACACTGTTTTCATATTACACAACAACTACTGTCTAATATAAAGTGGATTTTTTTTGCTAGATGTAGCACTACCATTTTTGTATTAACACCAAATGGCTATCTGACAAATCAATATTTCATTATTTTAATGTGCTGTATAATAAGCAACAGAAAATACGAGACAATATATCAAAATCATTAAAATCACCATTTGGTTTTGATCATAGCTAGATGAAAGTTACTGTGACAACTGTAATTTTCCATTGAATTGTTGATACGCATGTAATTAAAAATAACTGTCCTCAGGGAAGTGCCAGTGAGGTATTATATCTTGGCTTCAGTACTGCTTGCATAGTTCTGTCATCTTCAATAACTTACAAAACTGTAAGGAAAAGAGGGCTAAAAAATTTTTTTAAAACTCCTAGAACTCTTTAACAAAGTATTGCACCCATTTTACCAAAGGATATAGATATCTCTGGGGGGAAAAAATGAAGTGTTCATATTTCATATTTTGTAACTTACATGTTAGGTCTAAACCGGTTTTAGTTATGAAAGCTTTGAATTTATGGGATTCCAACTTAAATGGTATCACAGCATTCTTTTTTGTGAAGATACATTACATAAAGAACACAAATCCGTTTTCAGTTTGGGAAATAGTAATGATTATAACACACTTTGCATAATATATTAAATAGAATAATTTAATTGGAAGACATTTAAAGTTTCATAAAAGAAGGAAAAATGAGCAGATTTGCTGTGCAATTGTATAACATCCACTGGTCAGATGACAGGAAGGAAAATGGAAATTAAAGCACAACGCAAATCACGCACTAAATGTATCAGCTGCTAATTTTATGAGTTTGGGGGAAATCTAATGAGAAAAATATCTACAAATAATTTCATTCCTTCCTAAGGCAAGTGATCTAAGTTTCAGTCAAGTGTGGATGTCATTTACTGATTAGAAGAAGGAACCAAGAGACGTACCTGGGAATTTTCCAAACTCTTTCATAGATACTAAATATATACAGAATAAGAATATGATCCTCTTTTAGGTAAATCAGATAAGTGACATCTGACTTGGGGTGTGAAGCTGACGAATATTGATGTAAGTATTGGTGGAACACCTTACCAGGCAATACTCCTTTGAGGCCACCAATGGAGCGGGGTGAGAAGCTCACTAGAGCCCTCTAAAGATGGTCTTTGTCACCCATCTATTGCAAATATTTGGCAATAGCCCCCCAGTAGGAGACTATCACAAGGCACAACAGACAGGAATAAACTGAGTGAAGAGAGAAGCGTGCTCCTTCCCTTCCATTACCACTGTTAAATGAACTATGTGAGCTCTTGGCCTAAGATGGCTGGGACACTGAATTTATTCATGGGTGCCATTATTAAGAAAGAAGGTTGTTTTAAATGCACCTTCCAGTGCATTGCTGTGAGGCCCTGCTGTGACAGCAGCCAGCAGCATAAACCTGCCTGTCACGTCTGCTCGGGCTCATCCGCAGCTCCCCTTGTTGCTGCTTTCTGTCTCCTCACAAGTGGGCCGTGGGCACGGGAGAAATCCAGTCATGTACAGGTTGATACCAACTCGATTATTTTACAGCTAGCTGCTCCCCTTTAAAAACTGCCTACGCTTCTCTACCTCTGCATAAAGGAGTTTATTCGGTGTAGCGCACACACTGAGCACCTGAAGATGGTGTAAATGCATGTTTTCAATAATTTCAGGTACTCATTCGTACACCTTTCTGACTTTGCAGGGCACACATCAGACCAACAAAATTTCTGTTGCACTCTAGTGAACAAGCTGTGTGCAAACCCCTTACAAGCCATCTATGAATTTGTCACCTTTGTTCCCATCAGCACAGACTTTTTAACACAGAAGCTCCCTTATTAATTTTACAGCTGAGAAAGGCAGACAAAATTGACGCACCACCACTGTTTTCCCTTTCTCTGTTTCATAACTTTAGGTGGCAGCACCGTAACAAAGACCTTTGCTGCACGTGATCGCACAGACATACGACAGCAAAATCAGTGTCAGATGCAGCTCAAACTTCAGAGTACTCTAAAATGTGCAGCTTTGCATAATATTGTGCAGCCACAGGCCGCGCTAACTGCAATATGTTTATTGTTTAGCTGTTAAGTGGCTTTTCTTTCAGCATTGCGTAGACACAGTGCAGTTGCTTTTGTGACTTTTTTTTTTCCATGGCCTTGAACATGCAGGAGGTTTATTCCTTCCAGCCTATTTCCCACTCTTCACTGAAGTGCATGCCGAGTTTTTTTACTGATCTTGGTGGAAGAGCACTGAGCCATCCTTCCCTATCATCTCACAGCAGTTCTTTACTCTGCGGCCCCCAGTATTGTAGCATGGGGCTTTCAATTCCTCTGTACTCCAGGTCATGCTTGTCATGGAAAACGATAGGGTGTGATTATTGTAGGTCTGCTCAATAATGTGGTCCAAGTCCTCAAATAGAAGTCTTTATATGCACAGAATTAATACTATGAAAAAACCACAGATTTCTATATTACTTTCATCCTTGGCATTTTCTTTTTTCCACAAAACTTTCAGCATTGAAAAGGGGAATATGGGGATGTTTCAAGCTTCTTAAGGAAGCAGACCCGCAGCCAGACTCACAGTTCAGATGTGACTGAGCACACTGCAGCACACTGCAGCAGATGGGAGAGACTCCTAGGATGGGAGCAGCTCCCATCCCAGGACAGGTGGGTCCTACGGAGGACACGCTGCCAGTGTGCTGTGCTGCACTGCACACAGAGGCAGGAGCACCAGGGCTGGTTCTGCTCGGACAAGGCGGGGGCTTGGGGGCACCTAACAGCAGCCCCCAGCACCGAGCGGTTATCGGGGAGCTAAGCTCTTCTCAGCAGGGCACAGCAGGAGGGTGAAGGACACGAGAGGCTGGGACTGGCCATAAGGAAACCTGTCCCTGGGAGGGCAGGCAAGCAGTGGCCCAGGCTGCCCGGGGGCAGTGCAGGCTCCCTCCCTCCCCGAGCAGCCTGGTCTGACCCCATGGCTGACCCTGCTGGGAGGAGCACCTCGCACCCAGCACCTCACCTGGATTATCCTTTGGCAACTGTGGTCCTTTGAACTTAGTCCATGCTCACTCTTAATGACGGTGAGCCTACTGTCGACATCAAAAGTATTTAACCTTGCAATTTTATATTACAAGCTTTTATATTACAAGCACTTTCAATATTAACCTCTTGAAAGTGCTTAGGAACACCTTCAGGAGCGTGTTTGATGAAGCAGATCCCTAAGAGTCACTTTCGCCCTCTTGCTTGCTCAGCTGCTGACTCTTTTTTTTCCATGTGGGAGCTGGTAGAAACAGGTTTCTATGCTTGTTCCACTTCGTTTACTTTGCTACTACATGTTCCTCCTTTGTGTCTCCCACTAAAAATAAAGAAAAGAGGAAATGGCAGCTTTTTCCCGAAAATTATCATCCAAAAGCTAATGTTTCACGGGGGTATGAGCGGTTTCCTCAGCAACAATAGCCCTTTGAGCCTACCATATGCTGCCATGCATGTAAAGATCACCTTGAGGCTTTAGCATCCTGGAACCCAGCCGTTCTACTTTTCTTTGCATTTTTATGATGTTTTTCATTAATTGGGGTCCATTGTGCTTTTTGCTGTCTTGGTTAAAGACAGATTTCTGGCTACTATTTCATGTTAATGAACAGCTCTCCTGGGGGGATTGTCTGTATTTTAAGGCACTGTTCTGAATTCAGGAGAGCCAAGCTCGGATCCTCTGTCAAATGCTAAACTTCGGAAAATCTGCTTGCTCTTTTATCGCACTTTACAGTAAACAGTTCAGTGGATAATATCTGGTATTGTATATTTCTCATTTAATTCTTTAATCCTCTATTTGTTTAAAATCCTGACTACTTACAGTGATCTATTAATAGACACATCAATTTTAATATTTTATGTTTGATAAATTATTAATGATTTATGGTGTGCTGTGACACAATTTGTTATTAGAGTCTTTGATAATGTAATTTCAGGCTAATGATACAACATTATAACATCATCTTTGCCAGAATGTACTTACTTTAGAGTTTGGCTTCTGCATGTCCAGAACTGCATTCATCGGCTTTACTAATTTTTACAGGTTTCATACTTTTTATATTTTTTTTCTCTCTACAGACAGTTTTTATATTTCTTTTACAGTTTGCTATACCATATGACCTCCACATATTTTTCTGAAGCCTGCTATAATACTTGCGCTGACATGATTTTATTACTTTAAGTAGTAAGTCATCAATGATATGATCTCTGAATTGAGCTGGTAATAAGGGGCTCGGTGTATAGTTCCCTGGCTGCCTTATGGGAATAACCCTTAATGAGTTTCTGCAGTGTCTTCTATTTTACTGTGATTGCTGCAAATTTATTCCTCATTATTTCTGGGAATGGATAATTTAAGAAAATTTGTTAGGTTATAAAAGCATATAATTTTCAAATACAATTGTCAAATACTTCTGGAAGCATTTGTCTTATCAGATGCCTCATCAATCTTTATTTCCCTGTTTACACCCTATTATTGAATCATAGAGTAATATCTGGGGGAAAAAAACCCAGTCATTGTAATCTGGGAGGCACGCCTGTTTATTTCTCCTTTCCTATGGATATTGTGGGTTTCTAATTTGCCTCTACCACAAACAGTATCTCAGGTCTTGGTCTTGGAAAACAAATTATGCCAGTAGGCTCTTTGGGATTCACTGCTCCCACTGATTTCAGAGCTGACTCTGATTCTCCCGAGAACATGCTCGCTCTGGAGTGTCTGCCCAACACCATGAGTGACCATTCTCTCTCATACCAAAGAATACTATAAAATGCAGATACATGCCTTAAATTCACAGCACGGGTGTTCCTTAGGCAGGGACCTACCTTAAAATAACCACATATCCCCCTGCCTCCTGTGTCCTTATGTTATTTTTAATTATTTTGCTGGCCTGGCACCTACAATGCTATACAAAATAGCCTTTCCCTTCTCCTTTGTCTTCCACACCCCTCCTATGCAGCTGCACAATGAGAGTCATCTACGTCATGTGCCTGAGGAACACGTTTGGTGCCTGCATGGGCACACCCCACCACTCTGTTTAACCTCTGCACAGCTTGCTGTTCTTGCAGAGACAATGTCAGGTACAAAGAGTCCCAGCATCCTTTTAAGAAAATCCCTGCTGTGACTTGTTGCAAGGCCAGAGGGGTTTGTAGACTGCCAGAAGCCAGACTGAGGTTGCAGATGAAAGATAATACAGATGCCATGTCCTTGTCTGGGGACTGCCCTAGGAAGTATATTGCAGGGCCATTAAGTCTACATTACATCAAGGTTTCTACTGACATAATTATTTTAAGGCATTGATCTTGCCTACTAAGTTATCTATCAAGCAGATGGCAGAGCTGCAGTAATACAGAATCATCTGCACCACCACAACTCTTTCCTGTGCAAGGCTGCTCCATGGAACTAAGTATTTAGGTTATTTAGCTTTGTTCAAGTCTTCTCTAGAAGTTAAAACTTCCTGGGAAAAGAAAGTCAGTCCAGTCTAAGGAAGAGAATTTGGTTGGGGTCTGGCAATGCATTCACATTAAGCTATTGAAAAGGAACTGACTGCTCAGCAAACTAGACAGATCTCTAAAATGAATAAAGCAGTTTATTTTTACTCCCTCTGATTTGCTAACTACTGGAAGAAAAAGCATGTTTTCCCTGACAGTACTTTTTATTATATAAACAACTCTTTGTAGGGGAAACAAATCCATGAACTTCAACTTAACTTCCTGATATCGTTAATGATATTGTTGTGATGATGAAGGATTAGCAAGTATATTGTCAGAGTAAGCAAAATGATCAGAAGCAAAGCAAAAACAGAACCACAAACCCCAAGATGTTTCAGCAGAGGTAACTAAGGGGAACATTATTACATCATGCATCACCGCTAACAGTTTGTCTAAAAATTACCTTAGTTGTTCACATGCATCCATTTAACGGTTCAGGCTTAACCATAAGAATAAAAATAAACTAAAGATATGGCTGTGCTAGATGCAGTGTCTCTCAACATGGAAGACAGGGACAAGAAAGAGTACCTAAGAGCAGCAGATGTGTGACGTCTACACTGTGAGACACAGAGCTGAGAGGACTGATTTGCCCTGTGACAGTGAGCAAGAAGGATCCAAAAAAGGTCCTGTCCAGGACCAGACACACCATTCTTAACGCATTTGCCAGGACTTGCTAGCACAGAGGAGAAAATGATCTGCCGTGCTGTATGCTTTGCTGTCTAAGGCGCAGTTCCTTCTGCTGGAAATGTGTGTCTCATAAACACACTTTTCTTTCCATGCCATATACTATTTTCTCCTCTCTTACTGCAGAGGGTGATCTTCTAGTTCCAGAGTAGCCCCTCTTGCACTTTACAGTGGTCTGTATTCAAACTACAGTCTAGTCCCACAGCAGAGTGGCAGATATCCAGATATACTATTTAATACTAGTTTAGGTTTTGGTCTATAACTCCAGGACAATTGTTCTGCATGAATACCACTTTGGAAGGAGAAAGCTTTTCTGGCTTCCTGTACGCTTTCACGTCTGCCAATAATTTTCTTAGGCAGTCTAGAGATGAAATGTGAGATGCTCATGTTTTACAGACTGGTAGTGTAATTTTCTTGTTCTTTATAAGAAATTTCAGCTGAATGTCCTGTACTATTGCTGTAACTTGAGGCTTTTACTCCATTTGATGTAGACTGGTCTAGGAAACTGTGTTTACAGAACCAGAAAAACAGATCCTATGAAATGTATTGTGCATCTGTTCTGTGAAACTTCCTGAACTAAGCAATGGCAAGATGTTGCTAAGCATGTGGGCATGAGTAAAGTTGCCCTGACATTCCCCCTCTGCATTATCATGTTTTCCAAATGACCAAAACCTCCTGGGTTTAAAGAGAGAGGTACTTCTCCTTTTCAGAGGTGCATTCTTGTAGCCAAGAATAAATCACAGTGGTCATCTCTGTTGGTTGCATATACCATTCTGGTAGAAAGAAGAGTGAACAAGCTGAATGTTACATTGCAAGACAGGTACAGTTTGGACTTCTTTCATCCTTAAAGCTTTTTGCTTGCTTGTTTGTTTGTTAAGACCAAAAGTAATGCAGCTACACTTATTGTGGGAGGTGAGTTAAAGAAGAGGGAGTTGTTTCCACAGGTCATGAACCTGCCTCCTTTGACCACCGAGGGTAGGGCACACCATTATTGACATTGAAACAGGAAACACTAAAGAAATACTGTAATTATGCTGTTTGACCAGATACCCAGCACAGGTTTGTGAATCCTACTCAGGTGATATTTTTGTTACAATTTTGAAATCACTTGCTAAACACAGAGCTTCTAAAGTGAATGGGAAAAGGGCTTCTGACATCCCAGAGTGCCCCATAAAAGCACAGCCAAACCAAACGCTGACTTCCAGAGGCCTTTCATAATACCTCACAGTTAAAGATTTCAGTCAGTTTTCCTTAAGCGGTGCACTCACAATCTTTCCCTGTGACATGCTGCCTCTGCATCAGCAGTACAAACTGATGCAAGTGAATTCTCCAGACGTGCTGGTCAGCTTCCCAGAGACCTGTAACGTACAGGAGGCTCCACTGGGTAGTCCTGAAAACAGAAACTGTCTAGTGTAGCTCCAAAGCTACAAAGCTGTGTAGGACACATTAACCCTCACCTGCAGTATTTTAGCAGATACCACTTCAAAGGCTATCCATCTGCTGCTTATTTAATCATTCCATCACTGAATTTCACCCGTTTTGTTTTGCACCTGCTCTTTGTATTTTCCACTGCTTTTTACAGATATCAAATGACATACACAGCATACTGAGATGATATGACCAACTACACTTCTATCTATACAGTGCACAGGTTTTGATTTTTGAATCTGATTTTAGGCAAGGATTTTCAAATTAGCATGAAGTTCTCAGTTACCTATTACTGTAATGTGCTCCAGGTCATCAGAGTTGCCATCACAGGCTGTAATTACAGGTTTAGTGATTAGAATTACCTCTGTTATTAGTCCAGTATCATGAGTGAGGCCATGATGCAATCAGAAGCCTTGTTACCAAACTTTCAGATCAGCGCTGAAAAGACTGTGTTTGAAAATGTGTTTACATTTTACAAATGTCCACTTTTTTCTCTTATAAAACGAGTGAATGAAAGTGAATGGTCTGTCCCGTGATGGATGTTCGGTCTAAGCTGTTTCAAAAAGGGAGATGACACTTGTACATGACCTCACAAAACACCTTTTGGCAATTCCGTGTGAGCTTCTTATGCAAAACATGAGATCTACTTGCAATAGATAAAACCAAAAGCAACTGAGAAGGCAGTTAGTTTCTACAAACATAAAACTAACCAGACTCATGAGGTGACTTTGACAACTGAAATAGCACTGTAATGTATTTTTTCAGATCATGATCTCTTCCACATCTTTTGCAACTAACCACTAACAGCAAAACGAAGAACTGAGTACACGGAGATTTGCTAAATCACGGAAACACAGCACTGTGGGATGCGGCAGGCTGGCAGGGCGCGCAGCCCGAGCAGCAGGCTGGAGTGCGGCTTCACAGCGCACCGTGGCATGGTGGGCAAGAGGAATGCTGCTGCAGCAGTGTCACAGGAAAGGAAAAATGGCAGCTCGCAAAAGGAAGGGTGACAGAAAACAACACAAGTGGAACTGCCACGAAGAGTTATTTTTAGCTGGCACTACTTGGATATATTGACATTTGCCCTTCCAGCAGATTATGACTGTACTCTGCATGGGGCTGGCCCACACCAACAGGGTGACTGGGGACGGACGCCAGCCCCTGCAGGCAGCAGCGCGCACCCAGGAAAGCAGTATTTTTTTTCCTGGCATTTACATTTTTACTGGTCTTTCACATTTTTACTGACATTAGAGATCTGAATGGCAAGATGGACTTTTTTTCCTCTCCTCATTCCTCCTTCCAGAACGCTTATGCCAGCACTAGTGCCTGGCTAGCCGCAGGGTAAACTGAGCTGGTGCATCTGAGAATGAACAAGAGAGAGAAACTTGCAGGGTGGTTGTGTGGGCAAGTGATGACTCAGGTTATCACCAGGGGAGACAGGGCAGGGTGGGAAGAAGGGCAAGATCATCAGCTTCAGCAGCAATGACAATTGATGTACACCTTCAAATGATTTGTTGCATTTAGAAATATGCTGCGACTATTAAAGTTTGCTGAATATATGTAGGCTTGAACCACACGCTCATTTGAGCTTGATGGAAATTGGCTGGAGGCAGCCTGCAGCAGCATCGTCTAACACCTGCTGCACTGCCAGCACCTACCAGTTTCTCAGCTGGAACAAGTGAACATCATTTTATGAGAACTCAATATGCGCGTGTTTGTTGACAGTTCTTGTTGGGAGTAGGGATCGCTAATCCATCATTAAAAGCGACTACCTTATCAGGCACAAATGTCTGCAGAGCCACTGGCATCTGCCCACCAAATGCAGAATGCTGAACACCAAGCACAGGAAGACTGCAAACAGCCATGCAAGCACTGCAGTATTTATTAGGTTCATTTGGAGTAGCAATCTTTCTGTCTAATTAGTAACATTTTATAGTAATAAATGTGACCAAAATGCTCAAACGCTGCCTCTCAATAACACCTGCTGGCATAACTACCTATGCCAGAGGCTTTGCGCTCTGCTAGCATACCTGTGGTAGGTAAAATGTATTTGCAAGTGATGAATGATGCCTGCATAAGGATGTAGTTGCAGGCCAATCTCCAGCCTCCGAAGGGATTCCCTCTTCAAAATGGGACTAAACTATCTAAGCCACTTAGACTAACCTGGGTGATACTTGAAAAGCAAAGCTACAGTCTGTATCGAAATTTGTCCTGCCCCAGTACGTTCCATCTTCTTGGAAGAAAATCACTACAATTTTAAGTAAGTACCTTTATATAACTTAGTTGAAATTAGTTCCAATGCAGACTCCCAAAAAGGTTTCTGAGTAAGACTGAGTAAAGAAATATGGTTCTACTCATAGTATCTATCATTGTCTATGGCAGGTAATTATCCCTAAGCCAATGGGAGAGAGGAAATAATGCTTCCTTGCATTAATAGCATGTGAAAACATGCACACTGACAGTTTTGTGATTTTAGTAGTTACCTTGCAAAGTCACACCCTCATTATTTCATGGTAAGTCATCTGTGTATTTATAACTAAAAATAAAAGTGAGTATACAGGAGTTAGCATGAGACAGCTGGGATGGAATAGTTATTGTGAGCTATTTCCTCACACGGAAATAGTTCTTAACAGTGCTTCTTTACAGGGCATCTCCAGGCTGTGGAGAAAAAAAAAAAAAAAAGAGTTTTAAGGGATCCTGGGATTCTGAGAAGGAAATGATGCTATGGGAAGTATCTCTTTTTTGGCAAACGCTGTAGAAGAGAGGTGCTAAAGAACAACAGCCAGCTCTGTAGAAGAATTTTCATCAGTCAGAATAAAGGCAGAATCACTGCTGCAAAGCCTTTTGGACAGGATTGCACAAATTTTAGTTCTTATGTCAACCGAAGAAAATGCAGATGAAGATTAGGCAACAAACAGGATGTTTCTGTCGCTGCTGCTGTTTCTGTAAAGGAAATTTCCAACCGTCCAGTAGTGACTAAAATATCTGAAATTAATTCTGTGTTTTTCCAGTCACTTGCTGTCAGTTTTCACAAAGCAGTGAGTTATCATGAATGGGCAATGTCTGATGAAGCCCACAGCTTCAACAGATTAGGAGACAACATGATGCACTGTACATCATCATCATGCTGTTCTTAACATGCAATCAATTTTTCAGTACTGGATGGCTAAATCCTTTTCACTGTTTTTTTGGGTGATGTTGGGTTTTTGGGTTTTTTGTTTTGTTTTGTTTTGTTTTGTTTTCTTATCTGCAATCCTTAGCTGCCCAGGCAAACAAGTAAGACAGGATGTTTTACTTCCAGTTTTCATGGTGTAAATCAGTTATAGTATGGCACCTTCCAGAACAGTCACAGACAGCTTTTGCCCTTGAACCTCACAGCATCCCTGTGCCTGTGGAAAAATACAGCACTGCCATCAATAGTCACCAAGTCCTGGGTGGGAAGTTTGAGTCGTATTATTTTGGCCAGCTACCTTGTCTCATTAAACCATTCTTTTTGCTTCACAAAGGCTTGCCTCGGGAAACAAGCAGGCTGGCAAATCAGCTCAGCGCATGCTTGTGTCACACAGAAAGGAAGCTCTCCCCCAAAACTCACCAGTTCCTGGTTTTGAGTTCAGACACCCCAGACTTGTCCTGTACAGAGCTCTGTTGCCAGCCATCGTAGTATCTACCATTGCTGCTCATGAACCCCCTTATCTAATAAACTGGCTTCTGTATGTGCATGTAGGCTTCTGACAGCTTAGAAGGTGCCTCATTAGCACCACTCCTCTGTACAAATAGCAAGATGTCCGTCAGCTTTCTGTTGTGAGGAACTTGGGCAGAAATGTAGGAGAACAAACAAAACCATAACCTCTTCTTTTTCATTGCAGCCTTTGTATGAGCATCCCCCAGCTCGCCTGCCTCCAGCCTTGCTTCCCCTTGGCTCATGGTCCTCAGTGCTAGTCAGTTCTCCAGGCTCACCTGCAGTGCGCTGAGGCAGCAGCTTAGGCCGTCATGGCTTCCAAACTTCCAGCTCTGACTCCACTTACGCACCCTACGCCTCATGCTGACATTGGTGACTGTGCAGTGAGCTGTTCAGGCAGTTCATCCAGCTTAACTGCTGGCTTTTGGGTCAATCCCCTGAATGTATGGCCAAGTATGGGGGTGGACAGGAAAGAAGAACCGCAACTGGCCTGAATTCAACATTTGTGAGCTGCCATGAAAGCACATTCTGTATGAGGATATATCTTTTGCAAAAAAGATCATAAATCCAGCAGGATATCAAACTACCTATGTTGGTATTTGAAACCATCAGTCAAGCCAGGCAGTAGAAACATGGCACTTTGAATTAAATTGGCTAGAGCTGCTGGGGAACTACAGTCACCATCTGAATATGCTTGTTTGAGAGCTGTCATCCTGACAGCCTCTTCACATCTCTTAAAAAAAATATATAGTAAATTTGAACTTCTTGGTGGGAGGGGCACATTTCTGGGTACACCACCTGTAACAGCAAGAAATATACTCGTTCCTGCTTATTAAGGGCTAACCCTAGAATAAGAGAGAAATGGTTTTTGTAAGGATGCAGAAGAGATTGGACGTGCAGAGGAATGGTCCTTTCTATAAAATGTAATGGATTTTCCATACTGCAGTGAGTCTACAGCTAGTCACTAAACATGTGTTCATTCATGATCTGAAAAAGGAAACAGTGCAGTACATCAAAGACTATCAAACGCAAGAGGCTCCCAGTCACCCCATCATCTAGGTCTGTAAATTTACAAGTTGCAAACACTGGCCCAAAAAGATGCTGCGGTTTCCTCAGGTTTCTAATACGATGGTGGAGGTGTTAATTTGGATTTAAGTATGCAAGTCAAATACTCAAGCTAGACATGCACTAAATAGGCAGTGGGGACGTATCTACCTATTAGCCTGCAAAAGATTATCAAGATCTGCTATAAAAACTATTTTACTTTTTGCCTCAATCTTCAATATTCAGGCATTTCTCCTCTTAAACTTGTTCTGTTGTTTAAGATTTTTTGGTCTAGAAATCATGCTTCCCGTCTTTTTAAATGAGTATTTAGTGTCAAATTTGTAGTTTGCTGGCCTGTAGTGAGAGACGTTGCTGGTCTGTTAAGCTCTTGGAACAACACGCACGTAGCAAACACTAGATCTGTTCCAAAAACCGCTAGGGTTGAGCTGGCTTTTAATCCCTTCTTCTTTTGTTGGTAGTCCAGAACAGCAATGTCCTGACAAAAGGAACCCTCCATCTTAGAATCATAGAATCATAGAATCACCTGGGTTGGAAAAGACCTTTAAGATCATCGAGTCCAACCTTTAACCTAGCACTGCCATCCCACCACTAAACCATGTCCCTAAGCACCTCATCTATCCTTCTTTTAAAGACCTCCAGGGATGAGGACTCCACCACCTCCCTGGGCAGCCCATGCCAGAGCCTGACAACCCTCTCGGTGAAGAAGTTTTTCCTAATGTCTAGCCTAAACCTGCCCTGGCGCAGCTTCAAGCCATTCCCCCTCGCCCTATCATCTGTTACCAGGGAGAAGAGGCTGACCCCCACCTCGCTACAGCCTCCTTTCAGGCAGTTGTAGAGGGCGATCAGGTCTCCCCTCAGCCTCCTCTTCTCCAGACTAAACAACCCCAGTTCCCTCAGCCGCTCCTCGTATGACTTGTGTTCCAGACCCCTCACCAGCTTGGTTGCTCTCCTCTGGACCTGTTCCAGCAAGGCAACATCTTTCTTGTAGTGAGGGGCCCAAAACTGAACACAGTATTCAAGTTCTTCAAGCCTAGATTTTAGTCACGGGCAGTTTATCCTAACCTGATCTCAGGCAAACATTCTCCTTCAGTTTAAATGGCTCACTCTGCTCTTCAGGTGTATGTACACAGAGAAAAGCTGTAACGCTCTCTCCCTGTTTAGCCTCTTTCCCTGCTACATTCGCCTATTCCCTTGACAATAAAATTACTTCATGTCATGTTATCATTACATTTATTTTAGGCATCTATCTGCAGATCAATTTTCTTCTTCTGTGTAGTCAGACCAGAACGGTTTACAATGGTTTACTTTTAAGCTTATGACCAAAGCCGGTTATTCTTACCGGACTGGACCAAGCCTCACTCTTCGAGGACCCTCATGGGAAGCCATGCGGCATACCCAGGTTCCTGCCAGTAGCACTGCCTGGGGACTCTTACTCTCTCAGTAAGGTGGAAGCAGGAAGGTGACCCTGGACTAAGTCATCAATGCTCCTTCTGTCCACTAAAAATGCGTTACTTCTAACAATCAGCCTAAATAAGCTCTTCGTAGTTTTTATATCAACTCATCTTGTGCCAAGGCTTTCAGCTTAATAAAAATTTGCCCCCCCCCCCCCCGTTGGTCTCCCTGTCCTAAATTAGGTTACCTACAATGCTAGCATTAAATAACTTCATAATTTACAATTTGCACAGTGGCCTTTTCCTTGTCCTTACCTCTTGTTTTGCATTTACACTGTGCAATTTTACAGCCAGCTTCAGAAACACTGGTCTCTGATTTTTTTTTTTTTATCTTGTGAATAAAATGCATTCCAGCTTGAGCTACAAATGCAAAACTACAGTACAAAAATACAAAACCTAAAAGCAAAACTTAATATCATGCATGTATCTAGCATCAGCAGGCCTAAATTACATCAAATGGCCCTGAAGAGTCTAAGTACGTAAACACATTCTATTTTGGGTGCCGAAGAGAAGACAGGAAATAACACAACCGACCAACTCTCCTGGAGTTGCTAATTTTGGGAGAGGATTTCTTGCATGAAGATTCACTAGTTACTGTATTTCACTAGCTTTCTAAGATAAACTGCAACAACCTTACACTTGAATCTAATTTTAATGTATAATAGACTCCAACACATTTTATTATCACACCTGACTTAGTGAGCAGAGCATAACTTGCATCAACGTCCTGGTCTGTATCTACAGTTTTATTTCTTAAGAGCAGGTACTACAGAGGTTGGAAAAGTCAGAGGTTATCTGTTACTTTACCACCCTCCTACTAGCATAGCTTGTGCTGCAGCCCCTCTCCAAGCACTGTGTGAACTCAAGAACCAAGAGTAAAGCACACCTATAGACATGGTAAGGCCCCAACATCAACTCTGAAGCGCTTCAAATAAAATACCAATTAAAATGGTAAGATAGGTGTCTAAAGACCAGCAGTTTGGTGGTTTTTTGTTGGTTTTGTTTTTTGTTTTTTTTTAATAGCGTCAATTTCAGTCTCCAGCGTACCGGTCACTAGCACCAGGAGACTCCTTCCTACGTGCCCTCCTCCGGAGCAGGAGGCAGGCAGCTCCCGGCCCTCAGCTGGGCCTTTTCGCACCTCGCGGCTGCGGAGCCGCCGACACCCACGCAGGCCCTGGCCGGGCCCGCCGCTCGGACGGGCCGGGGCACAAGCTCAGGCGCCCCGGGCGCGGGCGGGCAAGGCCGAGGCCCACCAGCTGGCGCTGCGCCGTTAGCGCCGCTCTCGCCGCCTGCCGGCGCCGAGGGGGCAGGGGCGCTCCGGGAGGCGGCGGGACGGGCGCGAGAGAGCAAGGCGGGCGCCCCCTGGCGGCGGGCGGCGCCTCCCGCCGCGTCGGCATGGAGCGGGGCAGCGCGGCGGGCGGCGGCGGGGCGGGATCGGCCCCGGCCCCGGCGTGGGGCGAGGAGGGCTGCGCGGGCCTGTGGGAGCTGCCGGTGGAGCGCTGCGAGAGGCGGCCGGAGTGCGGGCGCTGCAGGTGACGCGCGGGGCAAGGCCGTGGCCTAGCCGTGGGGTCGGTGGGCCCGGCCGGCCGTCGCCCCGCCCCGCCCCGGCCTTCGGGAGGCTGCGCTTGCAGCCCCGGGGCGGCGCGTCGAGGCGGTGGCGGGGCGGGGGGCGGTGCAGAGCTCCGGGCAGCCCGGGTTTGGTTGCTTAGCAGCGGGCTGGCCGGGGGCCGGTCGCTCTGCGGGGAAGGCCGCGCGGGCAGGGGCGCGCACACGTGCGCGCGTAGCCGCTCGACTGTAACCGAAATCTCGCGCGCCTCCGCGCGGGACGGGCAATGCCTCTGTGGCAGCGCGTGTGCGTGCACCATCGAGACGTATGTCCGCGCGCAAGGGGGCGGGGCCAGGGGTCGGTCGGTCAGAGCGGCCCTTTGGCGGGGGAGGGGCTGGGCAGCGGGCGGGTGGGGAGGGCTTGGGGGGCTGGTGTAGAGCAGAGAGAGAGAGAGAGTGTGTTTGTGTGTGTGTTTGTTTGTTTATTTGTTTAAAGGCGTCTCTAGCTCTCGGCAGCCGTGTCAACTTGGCTGTACTGGCTTAGACCTCCAGCCTCTCCAAGCATAGCCTGCCCCCGCGGCACCTGGACGAGGTGGAAACGTTCCCTGGAGTCTGTGGGAAGGGGAGAGTGCCCCTGAGGGGGTTCCCCTACGCGCCATGCGGTGGGGCGCATCAGACCTCAGTACGGCTGCTCAGCCTTTGGTGCTTTGTCCAACGGAAACAAGAAACTAACCCGTCACAACTTCACAGCTCATTTTGAAACCCACTCAAGCACTGGGGAATGGAGGGGTTAATATCACTTGACGTGAACTCAGGTGACTTTTTAAAGCAGGCAGTGAGTTGTGATGTCACAGAAACATCCTGTAACCCGATGATGTGTCTACATATATATGCCCTTTTAATAGAGTGAGTTGGCAGTATGTCAGTTGTTCCTGGACTGAAAAGCTTGTGCAAAACTGCCAAAGAAGAAAGTTCACAGTACCCGTATTGATGTAATCTCTTCCTGTTGATTGGTAAAACGCATAGAAAGGCATGTCATTTTACTAACAGTATAGCTGTAGTCTCTTTAAAGCGTCGGTCTTCAAAGAGGTCAGGAGCTTATTTTTTGTGAGGTTCTGTCATGGTTTAACTCCAGCCAGCAGCTCAGCCCCACGCAGCCACTCGCTGACTCCCCTGCCCCCAGTGGGATGGGGGAGAGAATCAGAAGGGTAAAAGTGAGATAACTCGTGGGTTGACGTAAAGACAGTTTAACAGGTAAAGGAAAAGCCACATGCACAAGCAAAGCAAAGCAAGGAATTCATTCCCTGCTTCCTGCAGGCAGGTGGGTGCTCAGCCATCTCCAGGACAGCAGGGCTCCATCACATGTAACGGTGACTTGGGCAGACAAACGCCATTACTCCAAATGCCCCCCCTTCCTTCTTCTTCCCCCAGCTTATATACTGAGCAGGACGTCATATGGCATGGAAGAGCCCTTTGGCCAGTTGGGGTCAGCTGTCCCGGCTGTGCCCCCTCCCAGCCTCTTGTGCCCCTGGCAGAACATGGGAAGCTGAAAAGTCCTTGACTGGTGTAAGCACTGCTTAGCAACAACTAAAGCATCAAGGTGTTATCAGCATTCTTCGCATCCTAAACCCAAAATACAGCACTGTGCCTGCTACTAGGAAGAAAATTAACTCTATCCCAGCTGAAAACAGGACAGGTTTCTGTAAATGAGTCACCATAAAAACTATGTCATGTAAGTCATAACATCTGTAAATGTTAACTATTAAAAAAAAATAGTCATGGGCAATAATTGATGCCCAAAGATGAAAACTGAGCAGATGCATGACACTTCCCTCTTGCTGTTCCCTTTTTCTCCAGTGAGTCTTAGCTCCGAGGACTTTTTGACCTGGATGTGGTTTTGTATTTATTTAATATGCCCCAGCAGATATTTTTTTTTCCTCTGTGAATTTCTCCAGTCCCCCTTGAACCCATGTAAAGTTCCCATGTCTGCAACATCTGGCTGGCAAGAAGATGCCTCAGGCCTACAAACCCTGGGTGGGAAGAATTATCTTTTTTTTTATTTTGGTTGTGGCTTCTACCTTCCTTTTTTGCATGTAGTATTCAAGGGGTGAGCAAGCCAGGGATTTATACCTTGGGTAATGTGTTTCTGCTTATTCTTATAAGGACCCTTCTTCATACTATGGCTGCTTAGTTTCTTAGTAACCTTTTGGTAAGGGACTTTGTCAAAAGTCTTTTGGAAAGCCAAAGTTGATTATTGACGACTACAGTACCCTCACTCCCCTGTCTGTTGAATCTTTCAGAGATGTAAAATAGTTTTGAAAACCAGGATTTCCTTTTGCAAAAGCCATGCCAATTCTCATGTAAATCATATATGTTAGTAAGTGTTCACTAACCATATTTTTAATTACAGTTTCTGCATACATTAGCAGCTTTATTTGTTGGTTGTGGGTTTGTTTTTTTTTTTTTTAAAGTTGTTTCACATTTGCCATTTCTAGACCCGAGGTGCCAAGGAACTGCTGAAAGACAGTTAAGCCACTGTCATTCCTTATTCAGCTATTTAACCTTTAGTTCTTTTACAATGCCTATAGGGTGCTTCTGATTATTGTTGTTTATTTTGTCATTGTGTTTCATAACCTCTGCTTTAGTTCCTTCAGTTCTGAACAGATTATTTGATGAGTCATGCACAAAAATGGTTTCCAGAATAGGCATATCCCTTGTAGTAAAACCTGATGGAAGGTATTTACTGGGCTCCTCATCACCCTGTAGTATTAAAACAACAGCTTCCAAAAGAGCTCACCAGCTTTCAAAAGAGCTCTAAATGAATTACACTTGCTCTGAAGAGCATGGGTACAATGAGGACAGACACTGGAAGAAATGTTGGGGCAGAGAAACCAAGGAGGATAAAAAGACCACAGAGCTGCTTGCTTTTTAAGAAACAAGGAAAGCGGCAATTTTTTAAAAATTAAAGTTTTCATGGAGATTATGATACAAGACTGAAGTGTGCATTTGATCTGTTTTTGCAGTGTGTCCTCTCCATCCTTTCCTCAGGAATATATATAAATTATGCTTGTCATTGAGCACAGCATTCTGCGGCATGACGTGGCATAAAAGTAAGTCGGTGACTTAGGGTATATTGTAGGAAAGGATATTATGAAACTTCATTATTACCCTGAAAATTATCATGATGGTGATGGTGATGGTTGAGGGCGAGTATCTTTAACAGAGTCCCTTGATTTTCTAAACTGTAGGGTAGTTTCTTACTGTAAACCACATTAATGAATGTGATTTAAGAGTATTTGGAATCAATGTTTATATTGGTGATGGTCTGAATTCAGTGCAAAAGCACAGAAGAATGGGTTCTCTTTAGCATCATCTGTTGATTCCTCATGGGGACCGGCTTAAGTTTTTGGCGCTTTTTTTTTTAATATGGCAAGACAGCTGATCGACAGCTTTCTAACAAGTACCCAGTCAGTCAAGATGTGAAACAGAAATGTGGGAGTAAGGTAGATAAGTTTTCATTTTGGATAATGTGAATGACTTCAGTGTCCTGAAAGAGCAGAATGTTTCTAGGTGTTATACATTTGAGACTTTCTGTTGCCCGTACTGGTTGTGGAGAAAATGCTAGCATTTGCGATAGCTTGTGGGGGGGAATTTGAATGAAATGACTTAATGAAATTTTACATTTTGAAGGTTTTTGTGCATGTGTATAAGTGCTAGTTTTAAAAAAAAAAGATTGTGAAAAATGATCCTACTCATAATTGGTGTTTGAGATGGCAAACGGCTGATGCAAATGGAGTATGTGCAGTTGACTTTATGCTGTTTTATTCTCGAGGCTACAATTTAATACCTGTTCAGTTTGTCTGCCAAAACCAAAAAGGTCAGTGGTGATAAACTTCAAATCACTGATGGTTATTTGATCACGTCTTAAAGCTTTCTCAGCTGACTTAAATGTTCAGCTTGCTTTCAGAAGTTAAAGTCCCACACCCAAACATTTAAATTGGAGATAAGTTTAATATAGTTTCCAAGTTGCTGTTAGCATGGAAAACAAAATGAGCAGGCCCCACAACTGAAGGACAACAATTTGATTTTGTGTCGTCACACTCTGAGAGCAATATAACATTTTGATATTATGTCCTTGTGTGGGTCAGAGTTCACTGTCTTCTAGATACTTGGTGTGCTGTTAGGGAAAAAGCCTTTTGGTAGTACAAAAGCAATAAATGCACAATGACTTGTTGCCACAGATCTTGACTGTGCATGTGGCAGAATTTTACTGTAGTAGGAGAACTTCTGAGGAATATTTTCAGGAAAAACTAAGTTTTTTAACTGCGAGAATCATTTATGGTCTATTGGCATTGCTAGGTCTCTGTGGGCCATCACAAATCCCCACCAGAAACAGTCTTTTATGTTTGCAGGATAACAACCACTGGTGTTTTCTCAGGTTCCGCTATGATATATGCTGTTATACAGTATTTGTATTTCAAGAAGGGGGGACAAAAAGAGAAGGAACAACTTTAATCCTTTAATTCAAATACTCCTTTTGCCTATATCTGGAATATTACAGATACTATACTTAATCTGGGTACTGTGTGTGTGCTCTTGATAGCGTTGATAGATTGATAATGACATGTGATGGGATAGTGCTGCTTCGTATTTTGATGAAAAATATAGTGTTCTTACATAAGTGTCCCATATTTGCTAGTAATCCTGTTAAGTCATATAAAGGCTGAGTCTGAAGAAGCAATGTGGTCTTTCTTCAACACAATGAATATATGCAGTTGCTTTATAGCACATTGGTATGGTATTTAAGTGTAAATGTGAATTTTGAAGTTTAATTAACTATCAGAGAAAGTGAAATAAGCATGCAATAATTCTTTTGGCAATGCCTGCTGCAAGAAAATAGCTTCATAGCCTTTGATCTCTTTGATGTTCTTAAAAATGAACTTTAGGCATTTATTTTCACTGCTCTAAGTTTATTGCAATTTTTCACTCCTTGAAAGTATTGATTCCTTATCACTGCTTAAATAAACTTCTTATGTAACTGAAACTATATATTTTGCTGTGGTTTATGACTTGTAAGAGGTGACTTGCTGTTCTGTAGGATTTTTTTGTAAAGGTTTCATGCATTTCCTATTACGTTTGCGTTGAAAAAAGGAAAAAAAATACACATGGTTAGGTGACAGGCATCACTTGAGTGAATTTTATTACTCCAGATTCTTCAGTGGTGTATCAAAGGCAATTTTTTAAAAAAACACTATTAGCACTCCTAAATCAGAGCAATATTTTTAACGACATTTTCAGTGTCGTTAAATGCATAGAGTGGGTTTACCAGTGTATCTGAGAACCTACATGTCAAAGTTACATGGATAAATAAGGTGATTCTGCAGAGTTTAGAAGGAGCTAAATCTGTGCATCATCAGGAGACAGAAAGCAAAAGGCTGAGCAGCTGAAACAAAAACAAGATCCATTCCCATACATGTTAAATTTGGGAACGACTAAAAACCAGGTTGTGCCAGTAATTATTTTCCTTCATCAGGAGAGGTGGGTTCACTGTGTGACTGGAAGGACTCTTGTAGCATTGCAGGAGGGAGTTGCTGTTTCTCATCATTTGGTATTAGCATGCGTATGTACAGCGGTACTGTGAAGGAGAGTCTGTGGGTATCTCTGGTATTTGTGGTTGGTGCAGTAGTGATAACAAGATACTTGTAATATAGCTCCTTCTCCAAATGGTGGTGAAAGGAGCAGTATTACTATCTCATACTTCGTGATAATTTTTTTTCCACTTTAGGCATTTTCTCTTTTGCTGTGTGAAGTGGAATACCTGCTTCCTATCAGGACATAATTGTCAATGACCACTCTCACAGTCCAGCAGGGTTAGGGTTTTAAGCTGCAGCTGTAGTCAGATCACTCTGTCATGTCACTCCTGCTTACATCACAGAATCACAGAATGGGAAAGGTTGGCAGGGACCTGTTGAGGTCATTTAGTCCGGACCTCTCCTCAAGCAGGGTCAACTAGAACAGGTTGCCCAGGACCATGTCCAATCGGGTTTTGAATACCTCCAAGGATGGAGACTCCACAACCACGCTTGGGAACCTCTTCCAGTGTTTGACCAGTAAAAAGTGTTTTCCTGTGTTCAGGTGGAGTTTCATGTATTTTACTTGTGCCCATTGCCTCTTCCTTTGATAGAGGCACTGCTGAGAAGAGTTGGGGTCCTTCATCTTCATTCCCTCCCATCAGGCATTTATACACATGGATAAGATCCTCCTGAGTTTTCTCTGTTCCAGGCTGGAGAGTCCCAGCTCTCTCCATATGAAAAATGCTCCAGTCCCTTAGTCATCTTTGGCCATGTGCTGTTCATGCTCCAGTAAGTTTGTCTGTCTTGTACTGGGAAGCCCAGAACTGGACCCAACACTCCAGATGTGGCCTTACGAGTGCTGAGTTGAGAGGAAGGATCACCTCCCTTGACCTCCAGGCAGTGTTTTTAATGCAGCCCAGGATGCTGTTGGCTGCCTTGGTAGCAAGGTCAAGGACAGTTTGCTGGCTCATGATTAGCTTGTTCTCTCCCAGGTCCTTCTCTTCAGAGCTCTTTTTCAGCCATTCAGTCCCAAAGTGTTACTGGTGCCTGGGTTATTCTTCTCCACATGCAGGACTTTGCATTTCCTTTGCTGAAACTCCCTGAAATTCCTGTCAGCCCATTTTTCCAGCCTGTCAAGGTCCCTTTTGTCAAAGTCCAATATTCCCTGATGAGATGGTTCTAGATATTCCACATAGGGAAAGGTTGACAGTTTAACAAAAGGTTTACTTATTTGAACATATCTGATGTTACATGAATTTTCGTTTAGCAGAGTGATACAGCACTGTACTGAAATCACAATAGAATCACAATATGGCAATTGCAATCTACAGTGGGTATTGGATCACAGTAGAAATGTGATTACTGATCTCTATATGCTAGACATCACTACAGCGTTTGTCCTAAGTTGCTGGGAAGGAGCACATGGGTTAAACCCAGCTCAAGCCCATTGCTCTCTTCAAAGTTCATCTGGTGTTCGTTCAGCTTTTATATTATGCTGAGCTGAGCCACATAAATACTTTCTCCATGCTGGGCTGGCTGGATCAGGAAGATAATACTGTCTATTGGTTATCTCAGGGGAGGCCATTTACGCAAACAATTGACCCACTCAACAGATAGAGCAGTTTATCTAAGGCAAAGGCTGCCCTCCAGTCCCCTTTGTGTTGAAGTAAGTTCAGCTTCCTTTATGATAACTGTGGTGACTTCCTACATTGTTTTCTGAGCCTTCATTTCTTGGAAGGCTTCATTTATCAGTCATACCTCTAGATGGCAGCACAGCCATGTCCCTGCAACTCCTCCCAGTGTATCATTTGTGAACTTGCTGAGCGTACACTCTGTCCCAGCATCCAGGTCATTAACGATGAGGTTAAGCAGGATTGGCCCTGGTATCAACCCCTGTTGTACACCACTAGTGACCTGCCTCCAGCTGGACTTTGTCCCGCTGGTGACAACCCTCTGGGCCTGGCTGCTCTGTCATATCTCACTTCTCCTCCCTCTTGGTTTGTCTAAGTGGTACTTATCAGCTTGTCTAGGAGGGTGTTATGGGAGACTGAGACACTGTTAGAAACCTTACCAAAGTTGAGATGAAACATCCACTGCTCTCCCCTCATCCACCAAGCTAGTAATTTCACTGTAGAAGGCCATCAGGTTCGTTAAGCATGATTTCCCTTTTGTAGGTCCATCTGACTACTCCCAATCCCCTTCTTGTCTTTCATGTGTTTGGAAAATGGTTTCCATGAGGATTTTCTCCACTACCTTCCCAGGGATTGACGCAAGGTTGACTGACCTGTAGTTTCCTGGATCTTATTGCCCTTCTTGCAGGCAGGAGTGGTGTTTGCTTTCTTTCAGTCTTCAGCAACATCTCCCACTATCCAGAGATAATAAAAATTGGCCTCACAATAGCATCAGCCAGCTCCCTTAGCACGCATGGATGCAACCCATCAAGCCCCGTGGACTTTGTTTGTGTCGTGGTTTAACCCGGCTGGCAACTAAGCACCACGCAGCCGCTCGCTCACTCCCCCCCCTCCCTCAGTGGGATGGGGGAGAGAATCGGGAAGGAGAAAAAGGTTAGAGCCGAGGGCTGAGATAAAGACAGTTTAATAAGAGAAAATAATAATAATAGTAATAATGAGAATGATAACAAAATATACAGAATATACAAAACGAATGATGCACAATGCAATTGCTCACCACCCGCCGACCGATGCCCAGCCCGTCCCGAGCAGCGATCAGTACCCGAGCAGTGATCACTCTCCCCGCTACCGACCGACCAACCAAACCCCCCCCCCCGAGCATGACGTTCTATGGTATGGAATAGCTCTTTGGACAGTTTGGGTCCTAGCTGTGCTGTACTCCCAGCTTGTTATGCACCTGGCCGAGCAGGAGAAGCTCAAAAAGTCCTTGAGCAGCCTGAGCACTACTTGGCAACAACTAAAAACATCAGCGTGTTTTCAACATTCTTCTGGCACTAAATCCAAAGCACAGCACTATGCTAGCTTCTGTGAAGAAAATTAACTCTATCCCAGCCGAAACCAGGGCAGTTTGTTTCTAGTTTGTTTAAGTGCTCTCTAACCTTGTCCTCCTCCATCAAGGGTAAGTCTTCCTTGCTCTATACTTTCCCCTCTGGTTTCAAGGGCCTGGGATTCCCAAAGGCTGGTTTTACTGGTAAAGACAGAGACAAAGAAGACATTGAGCACCTCAGCATTCTCTCTGTCCTGGGTCCACAGTTCCCCTGCCCCATTCAGCAGCAGGCTCATGTTTTCCCTAGCCACCTTTTTGCTGTTTATGTACTTGTAGAAGCCTTTCTTTTTGCCCTTCACATCCCTTACCAGATTAAACTCCAGGTCAGCCTTGGTCATCCCTACATGCTCAGACAGCAGCTCTTCATTCCTTCTGGGTCATCTGTCCCTGCTTCCATCTCTTGCACATTTATTTGTTTTTTTAAGTGTGAGTTTAGTTGGGAGCTCCTGGCTCATCCATGCAGGCCTTCTGCCAACTCTGCTGATCTCCTGCTTGTTGGGATGGACCTTTCCTGAGCTTGGAGTAGGTGATCCTTAAGTATCAGCCAACTCTTCTGGGTTGCTTTTTCGGTTCATGGCCACATCCTGTGGGATTCTTCCAAGCAGATCCCTGAAGAGCTTGAAGTCAGCTCTCCAGAAATGAAAGGCACCAGTCCTACCTTTTGCTCTGCTCTGTCTTCTTAGGATCCTGAACTTCACCATCTCATGGTCATCCAAGGCTACCTCTCCCGTGTTCTTTCCTTGTGGGTTCCTCAATTGCCCATGCCAGGAATTTGTCATCAGTATACTCAGATCTCCTAGACTGCTTGAGCCCTGCTGTATTGTCCTTCCAGGAGATATCAGGATGGTTAAAGCTGCTCATGAGGACCTAGGCCTGTGAACGTAAGGCTTCGTACAGTTGTTTGAGGAAAGCCTCATCTACTTCTACCTGATCAGGAGGTCTAGAACAGATACCCACTACAAAACACCGGTGTTGGTCTGCCTGCTAATCTTGTCCCATACACTCTCAACTGACTCCTGACCTGTCCCAAGGATGAACTCCAGACATTTCAGCTGGTGTCTTGCATAAAGGGCAACTTGCCCTCCTTGCCTTCCCAGGCTGTCCTTCCTAAAATACCCACATTCCTCCATCACAGCTTGCCAGTCATGTAAGATACCCCATGGTGTCTCCATGATCCCAGTGAGGGATGTTGCAGTCCTGTAACTGCACACAGACTTCTCTCTCCTCTTGCCAGCACTGTCAGCAGGTTGTGGGAGGTGATCCTTCCTCAGGTGGTGATGTTTGTTCCCATCCTGAATCTAAAAGCATTTCAGAGCGGCACCCAAGCATGCCAATTCCCCAGTACAGGCTTAAGAGCCTTCCTCATTAGGCTGTTCTGCAGATACCTACTTCACATCCCTGTCATCGCTTCACCTCTGGTTTTTTGGTTGCTATATCCCTCCTGTTCCCATCGCCATGAGGCTTGCCTACCCAACTTCCTTATTTGTTTGTTGAGGAATCTCTCCCTTCCCCATAATTTCTAGTTTAAAGCTTTTCCTAACAGTAGTTTGGCCACCCTATTGGCAAAGGTAGTTTTACCCCATTTAGTGAATGCATCCCATTTCTTTCAAGTAGCTGTTGACCCTCAGAGAGGATCCCATGGTTGTAAAAACCAAAACCCTGCTGCTGACACCAGCTGCAGAGCCAGTTGTTAACCTGCAGGGTCCATTGAGTCCTTCTGAGACCCGTTCCCTCACCAGCAGGGTTGACAAGAAGACCACCTGTTCCCTAGACTGCCGCCCCCAGGGCTCTGTAGTCACGCTTTATACTTCTCAGGCCACTCCAACAGTGTTGTTGGTGCCTAGATGGAAGAGCAGCAGAGGATAGTAGTCAGAGGGTCAGATGAGCCTTGGTTGCTTTTCCACAATATCCCAAATGTGAGCCCCCAGCAAGCAGCAAACATCCCTAGAAAACAGGTCATGGGGGGCCTCCATCCCTTGCAGCAGGGTGTCTTCTACCACTATCACTTCCTGCTTCCTTCTAGTGGCCCTGAGTGGGTTATGCTAAGCCATCAGAGATGCTGTATTGGGCAGCACTCCCAGCTTCTCATCAGCTATGAAGACAGTGAACCTATTGTGTAACTGCAAGTCACTGGGTGGGTCAGGAGCCTTCCTTCTGGTGTGAGAGGTCACCACCTTCCAGCTGTCATTATAGTAGTTCTATCTTACCAGCTTCATGGGCATAGGTTCATTGTGCCCCTCTGCTGCAGCTGAAGATTCAGGGTCTCAGAAGAGATCCAGCATCTCTTTCTTACGCTCTTTGATGCTGTGCAGGGTGACCTCCTCCCACAGCTCTTTCACTTTGTAGCACAGCTAGTGGACAACTGCATACCTCCTGCAGGCTAGAAGACCATGTGGCTCAGTGGTAGACCACAAACACTCCCTGCAGCCTGAGACTTGCAGAGGTATGTCCTCCTGAAGCTCCATCTGGGTCTTGGAGCCTAATGGCAAAGGGATAGTTAGTCCAGTGGTGCCTGAGAACTGTGCCCTGTGACCACAATTGCTGAGACCAATGTGCTAATTCAATGTAGATTAATTATCATAGAATATCTCAAGTTGGAAGGGACCCATAAAGATCATTGAGTCCAACTCCCTGCTCCTCGCAGGACTACCTAAAACTAAACCATATGAATAAGCATCATCCAGATGCTCCTTGAACTCTGCCAGGCTTGGTGCCATGACCACTTCCCTGGGGAGCCTGTTCCACAGACTGACCACCTTCTCAGTGAGGAACCTTTTCCTAATGTCCAGCCTGAACTTCCCCTGACACAGGTTCATTCCATCTCATGTCCTGTCACTAGTCACCAGAGAGAGGAGATCAGCAACTCCCCCTCCACTGCCCCCCCAATGAGGAAGGTGTAGACTGTGATGGGGTCACCCCTCAGCCTTTTCTTCTCCAATTAGCTGTTCTGCTGAGTGAGTTTTCTGCCGCACAGGCTTTTAACAGTTTTATGCCTGCTGTGGTTGGGGTTATCAGACTGGAGGTAGAAAGCTGAGCTGTGGAAGCTTGACTTGGATAAGCCTAAATTGCTGTGAAAGAGCACTGAGGTAACTTAATACAACTAAATCAAAATTATCCCCATTCAAAATAAAATCAATTATATTTATTGTATTAATTATTAATTATATATATCTTTCTTGTGAGATACAGATGATAATAATGTAACCACTGATGATGATGAGATTATATTACAACTATGTGAAAGGAGGTTGTAGTGAGGTGGGTGTTGGTCTCTTCTCCCAAGTAACTAGTGATAGGAGGAGAGGAAATGGCCTCAAGTTGCATCAGGGGAGGTTTGGATGGGATATTAGGAAAAATTTCTTTACTGAAAGAGTGGTCAAGCATTGGAACAGGCTTCCTAGAGTGGTGGTGGAGTCACCATCCCTGGTGGTGTTAAAAAAATATGTCACTGTGGCACTTTGGGATGTGGTTTAGTAGGCATGGTGGTGTTGGGTTGTTGGTTGGACTTAATGATCTTGGAGGTCTTTTCCAACCTTAATGACTCTATGATTAATGCTGTCATTCCTGGCCATTTGACCAAAAGCTGGCAGAAAGAAGTAGTGCTTTCAACAGAGGAGTTGGTCTTGACAAAGTTGCAGGATAGTAATGAGACAATGGCAGATTACAGATCTGCCAGATGAGCACAAGTGGCTGGTAATAAAATTTAATTCTGAGATGAGGCAAAACCGTCTAGAAATAATAATCTTTTGTAAACATGAAACTGTTTTTCCAGTTCTTAGTGGTAGTCAAAGGTTGCATTATGAAGATGCTACATACTACCTCAAGAGTGTCTGCAGCATCAGCATTTGCTGGTGAAGATATTTTGGTAGGTAGCATTCAGTATTTTGCGGATACATCTAACAGCGCGTGTGAAGAGTGATTATGTTGAAGAAATTAAATCTCAGGTCTGCCTTTGGATTTGTGTGGAAGGACTTTGTCAGTGACACAAGTCCAGTTTGAAGAGGGGGGGGAAGAGGGGACTGCCTAGCAGGGAAGCACTAGGGAGAGAAATTTTGTTTTTTGAAAGAGTTATCTTCTGCTGTTGCTGTTAATAGCCAAGTGGGTAAATTGTTCTGTGTTGCAGTACAGCTCAAGGAATCAGAAATTATCTCTTCATGGATTTTTGGCCTATGGAACTGAATTTTATTTCTCATAACTTTTTTCATTTATTACTTTTCAAAAAGCATGGTGCATTTGGAATTCTCTTGTACGCTTGTGTCGGCCTAGGAATTGCATGCATAGGTGTTTCAAAGTGTTGTCCAAACATGGGGACAGAATTCCCTGAACTGGTGAATTGATGAGACTTTGTAAGCTAGTTTCGACACAAATGAGCCTAATAAAATAGCCTTGTTACCTCTAAGTTTATTTCTTCAAAAAATAACTAGAAGTATTGGCAAAGATTTCTCATCTCCTTACTGTGAATGTAAAATAAGTGTTTATTCCTGACATTTAGTGATTTTTATGTAGATAATTTCAAATATGTAGATAATAAATTATATATTTTGTATATTACTATGTGTATTATATATACAGAAGGGTAGAGATGTAAATGTATTTCAGTTTCCATAAGCGTAGCTATGTAGGCAGCTGAGTAAATCAGGTGTCTGACCCTGCTCTGGGGCTTTGTCAACCCTGTAGCAAGCATGAGTGGCATCAAGAGCTCTGTTGCCATGACTGTATTTTTTTTTTTTATACTGGATTTATGCATTCATAGCCAGCTTGGATATCTGTATAGTCACATAGAGAGATCTGAAGCAGTGCCCTTAGAAAGCTAGAAGGGGAATTAAGTTCTTAAGCGAAGAGGTGCTATCTGCCTGCCAGCTCCCAGACTTGGAGGTGATTGTACTTTACTGTCCAGCAGACAGTCCAGCACAAGACCACAGAACAAACTACTGTTGTGAGTTTTAAGCACACGTGTGTCAAGGGGAAAACTTTCCCTAAAGGTTTCACAGCCTAATGCAGAATTATTTAACAATAAATGCTTATTTTTGGAACTGCAGAAAGTTATTTTACAAACTGTGAAAGTTTATTTCAGAATCAAGTGGTTACATAGATATTCCTGCCATTGGAACAGCAGAGAGAGATACTTATGCAGTAATATGTCAGCTCTTCTGAAGTGGCTAAGTGACTAAGAAATTTTAATAGGGCTGGGGCGTGGAAAACAAGAATACACAAGCTGAAAGTCTCTACCATTCAAGAATTACCTTTCTCCTTTATAGACACATAGGTCTTTTGAGTTTTTAATTTATTTTCTATAGAAGATTCTGAAGGAGTTTTAAAGAATGTTAGGAAGGACTCTTGAAATTACATATGTAATAGTAAAATAGATGTAGAATTTGCCAACTAAAGATGAAGCTGTAACTTGTTTGAAATTGATGAACTAAGATATATGTAATCTGTACCACATTTTAAGAAGAGAAGCTAAAGGTAGGTGGAAAAATTAATAGGCATTTGTTTTGAAATTCAGAGCCTTTTATAATCTTAATATGCTTTTATTAATGTTGTTTTACATGATTGTAGTTTACACACCAAGGTCTGTGGCTTCTGTTGGTTAGAGTTATAAATATCAAGCTAAGCATTGGTCAGTGGGTTTCAGTTTATTTTTGTTCTGCATTCAGCAGTTATGGTATCCAGAGTAGTTTCTTTGACCCGTATTAGCAGTAGTAAGTTGTGCCACAACTGTTGATGAATTAAAAAATTTAGTGACTTGAATGTTACTTCTTTCTGTTGGGCTAAATTTCAAAGGCATTTATTCAATTCCTATTATATTGTGGTCAGATTAATGAGTAGTGACCTTTTTAGGCCACTGATTTTGTGCTTGGCTGAGTTGGTTAGCATCCGTTTTCATCTGCTAGCATTAAAATTAAAAAAAAAACAACCAAAGGGTATGTCAGGCTGGCCACATCCTTTTGACTGTGGACAACTATAGGCTAGTAGGAGCACAACCAGAGATGAGAACTGCAGCAGAGAATAATCTTGTTAATTAAAGCAACTCCAGTACCTTTGATCTGCTTCTTTCCTGTAATTACACAAAGTGCAACTTTGCCTTGGGGAAGGTAGTGTATTGTAAGAGAAGCCAAAGATGTTCCAGCATTCATCAGGCCTTCCCAGTTTAATCATAAGGAATACTAAAAATATCAATGGCTCCTCTGCAATAATTGCTATTGTTTTTTATAAATATAACACAAAGCAAAAAGCTTAAAAAAAAAAAAAGTGTGGTATAAAAGTCAGTGAGAGCTGAAGACTGTTATCCATATACCCAAAAAAGAGTTAGTTTAAGCACAGCCAGTTCTGTGATTTTTCTTGTAATTTCTGTGGCTTGCATCTGAGATTGGCATAGGTGAATTTTACTTGGAATGTGGTGCTATGAAACAGAGCAGTATTTCCTTTTGAGGAATGCCAGCCCTGATATATCCCGGAGTTGTTTATGAGATAAAAGTACTGTAGAGCTTGTCTGAACATCCTGTGACTGATTTGGTCTTACTTCACTCAGATTCTGAAGCAGTTACCCAGTCTTTTTTGTTTTCGTCTTATTTTGTTTTCCCCTCAGCCAAATTGAGTTTCATTTTTATAAAACCAAGGTTTCCTGTCACTTCAGATGCACCACTCTAACCTCCCTCCCTTCTGTGGATCTGTATACCTAGAATTTCTTAGAGTTGGTTTTCTTTTTCCCCCTGACTTCCCTGAGAATGAATTAGCAGGGCGATCTGACTTCTTTCACCGCTAGTTTCTTGGCTGCCTTTCATTTATGAGTATTTTCTTTTTGTCTTCCACTTCAGTTGTAGAAGGTGGTTGTTGGGAGTCTTCTCTCATCCTTTTAGTGACTGTATTTCATTCCACCATCTGATCTCCCATCCAGATTTATCCCTTGCAATGCACCGGTGTGTCACTTTCTTATTTTTTAAGTTATATAGTGTCTTCTGAGCACTGGGTTCAGTTTTCTCTTGGGTCTTTTATAGCTTTACCAGGATCGTACTTTTTTTCCACAAGCTCTGCTGAAATGTTTTTTTGTCACAGTCTGTAATGCTTTCTGTTTGGAACAAATAATCCAACTTCAAACTCCTGGATATGTCAGCCTAGTAGTTGCCTGTGTTGTTACTGGAAGCAGAGCTCTCCTTTGGCTTCTAAGACATAGTCCTCAGCTATTTTTTTTCTCCATCTTTCTACATACCATTTCTGAGTTACACCAATGATGCATGTAATTTGTGGTAAGAGTTTCTTTTCAAGTTCTTGTCTTCAGTTCCTAAAACCATTAAACACCTATGTCAGTATTGAAGACCTGCAAATTTTCTGTAACAGGTGGTTTTTGTTTGACCTTGTTTGTCTTCTCATAAATGTCCAGCTTTATCAGCTTAGTCGGTAAAGAAAAATGTGTCCTTGCTGTACTTAATTTTTGTCTTGCTGGGCACTGTGTAAAGAAAACAGACAAAATGAGCCCTGGAGGCTTAATCCTATGGTTCTTCTTGCACAACAGTGATAGACAGTAGATGTTTTATGTTGTAAAGTTAACTTAAATTTTTCTTACCTAATGAGTAGCCAAATACTTACTGTGACTGATCTTTATTTCTTTCTACGTTATTTCTTAATGGTTTCTATATTAATGAACAATAATACAATTTTCTGAGTTTGGTTTTTTTTTCCCTTTTTTTAAGTGGTCAGTCAGCTGTTATCCAAAATGCTAGAGATTTTAAATAAACTTGAGTGTGCATGCTCCTTAGTTTTGGAAGGAGCACCTCAAAAGGCATGCTTTTATATGTATTGACAGTATTTGCTTATACAACCTTACGTTTGTTATAAAATATTTTCATTTTTTTATAGTGTCATGGAATAGGCATTCTTCCCAATACTTCTGTTTAGTACCAGTACTTCAATATTTCTATTTATTACAAAAGTTCAGTTTACTGAAATTGAAAATAGGTGAATTTTGGACTAGGGGGAGACTAAACCGAACAAATTGGCGTGAATGTGAAATGTTCAGGAATTATGTGTTTTGATGCTCACATCAGATAGTGGAAAGAAAATGCTCCTTACCCTAAATAAACCACTTACAGTTCATGAGTTTATTAAGGAAGCCAAACAGTCTGGAGAAATTCACTGCCAGAAAAGTTAATCAGAGGTAAGTCAGACTGTGAGGCAGGGACAGTGGCTAACCATGGCTAGTTTTGTTAACACTGGATTATATTCTTAACTGCTAGAAAATGGTAAATCAAGAGAGTGGTATTTTATAAAGAAGGATGCTCAGAAAGGGTGATTTGGGGGTTCTTATGACTTCTTACTTGTATGGGACAACAGTAGTGGTCCACTTCAGTTTTGTAATGTATGGAACTTCTTTTTTCTGATACTTCTGAATTCAATATTACTCTTAGGCAATTTGGTAATCTCTTTAATTTTTTCCTTAGTGTCTATTAGGATTTGATTTAGAAACTTAGTAATTGCTCTCTCTTTTTTTGAGTTTTTGTCAAATGGAGTTTTGAGCCTGTAAGACCATTAGGGTTTAATTGTGTTTTGCTATTTTTAGTAGAAGGGATTGTTAATGTACCCTCTGATAGGGAATTTCTTCATTAAAATATGAAAGAGATGAGCAGTTAAATCCAGATGTGCTGTTTCTCTTGGAGACCTACATACAATTCTCCATGAACATCTAAGTTCTTTTAAAAAGCCTAATGTATGAAAAAGCAGGCAGGTAATGCAATACATTAAGTTGATTTTAAGTGCCTTTTAGAATATGTAATCTCCAAGTAGATTAAAAAAAATCAAACAAGGGTACAACAAAGTTTCTTATAAGTATAGCCCTTTCATGCCTTATGAAACAAGGAGAGATTCTGATGGATATGCATGTGTTTTAAACTTAAGTTGTTTGAAAGGGATCTAGACACCTAAATATCTTAGAGATTCAGTCTCTAAAACTACTTTGGTAATGTCTTTGACATTTCTAACCGTATGGTGCATAAAATCTGTCAAACCCTATTACGTTAGTTATCCTTTAATATCATTCTGTTATGAGCCACTGCTTTGGTTTCGTATTCTGTTAATGTTAGCAGATACAGATTATGTAGCATTTTGGAGTGGGGTCAGGGGAGAAATTTAATAAGGGCACTGTCAGAGGACTAATGGAGTCATGTACCACAAAAACAAGTGGGGGTAGGGGACAGAAGGAAGAACAGCATGCCCACCTTCTTTGCCAGACCGGTTAACAGATTTAATAGTATCTAACCATGATGACAGGTTTTGAAATAGTGGTGGTTACATTCATCTGAGTGGGTAAGAATACTAGGGAGGCTTTGACAATTTTCTACAATATCCTGGTAGTCAAGCTGAGAAGATACAGACTAGCTGAATGGGGCTGCAAAATGAACAAAGAGCTGGCTGGACTGTGGAGCTGAAGTGATCAACAGTTCCAAGTCTGTGAGACAGCTCCTTAGGAGTGGTTTCCGTGGGCATTTATGCTGTGTGCAAAGCTGGTGAACATGATCCTAGTAACTAGGTTGGTAGGGTAGAAGGCATGCACAGCAAGTGTGCAGGTGGCACCGACATGGAGGGAGCAGTTGCTGTACTGCAGGAGGATAGACCTGCCATTCAGAGAGACATTGACAAACTGTCTTGTCATTAGGAACCTCACAAAATTCAGCAAATGCGAAGCCCTGGGCCGAGGGCTGAACAAGCCTTGGCAGCCTTGCAAGTCTGTGTACTGGCTGGTGAGGAGACCACTTTGCAGCAAAGAACTAGGGCACGGAGGTGGGCTGAGCACCCTGAAGAGGTCCAGTGTATCCTGGATGTTTCAACTTAAGCAAAAACCCAAAATACTCTTTGAAGAGTGGTTAAATGCTGGAGCTGGTTGCCTGGTGAGAATGTAGAGTCTCCATCCTAGCAAGTGCTCAGACCAGGTTGCTCAGGCCTTTGAAATTACTCCTGCTTTGAGTGGGAAGCTGGCCTAGATTACCTCCAGAGGTCCCTTCCAATCTGAATTATTTTATGAGTCTGTTTACAGCTTTGTATTGTGCTCTGTCTGAGTTAATACCAGTGGCTTTTCAGACCAGGCAAAGCTAATTTTCTCAGCACAAAATATTACTGTTGTTGTCCGTCTCATTCCCATCAGTCTCTCAGTGAGGTACTTGGGCGCAGTCTAACCTTGTTTTTGTTAACTTTTATGAGCATGCTTGCCAAATATACCACATTAGTTATAAAACTAGTGTTTCCTAGTTACACAAGAAAGGTTCATCTATGCATCAGACTTCTAGCTTTCTTATTTAAAAGAAAGTATTATTGTAAGGTATTTTACCTAAGAAATGCTGCCTGCCAAGCACCTTTGGGTGGTCATTAGATACAAATCAATATGGTTCTGGGGTTCAGTGTGGTGACTGCTATATTCAGTATTTAAAAGCACTTGCGCTTAATTGATTGTATACCTTAAAAACAGCATCTCACAGTATCCCCAAAAAAGCTTTAAAATAACTTAATGAACTTGTGGCCTGGTTAAATAAATGAAATATTCTGTAAACAGTAAAAATCAACACATTTTAATAAATATAATAACTGTTCAATGTTTAATAACAGGTATACTATTTTAGAATATGTTATTTCATTGCATTATACCAGGAAACCGGTTGACTGCTTTTTAATAAGTTTGATGCTAGATCAAAATCAAATTGAAAGTGTGTTCGACAGTAGTGCCTGCTGTTCAGAAAAAGGACGCTAGAGTGTAGTGTAGCATTTAAAGTACTCTTATGGCTAGGTGGTGTCAGGAAGTCTTCTGAACAGAACTTGTTTGCATGCTGCCTTTTTTTCATACGGTGTTACGATGTTGTTACACTGAAGTTCTCTGAATCTATAACACAACTCCATTCTTCTACCATCCATGGCAGAAGAAGTGAATAGTACACTAGAATACTTGAATTGAAGATTCTATTTAATATTTAACTATTTTCCTAACATTGATTATTCATAATATGAAGCTCCGTTAACTGTATTTTTTGCTTTCATTCAGCTGAAGATAAACTGCAGAGAATGGTAGATTTTCCTTTTAACAGCAGTATGTACTCTTTAAAGAAGTTTTGTCTCATAGAAGACATCCACTTTTATGTTAATGCTAAATATAGATTAGAATGGGCTTTCTATTGTGTATTCATCTGTTTTACAAAAATAAAGTATAGCAATACCTTCATTTCATTGCATATTTCTTTTGTTATTTATGAAAGGAAGACAGCTTAAATACATAGCTCTAAGTGACAGGATATAGCATTGTTACATGGATTGAGAGATACAAAAACTTAGCTCTTCTAACTTCTGAAAGATGTGTGGGTACTGAGTCTGCTTTCATTAAAAATCAATGGCAGAATTCACTTCTACTCCATTTGGTGAAGAACTGAGCTTTTAATTTAACTCCTTTTTCTCATCTGGTTATTTCAAACAAGGTTTCAGACTTGTTTTGCTATTAGGAATTATAGTATGCAGGCCAATAGGCTCTGTCTTTGAAATACTGTATTAAATAGGGTAAAGTTGCATAGGTAGACCTAAATTGCAAGTATTAAAAGACCTATTACTTATGTAGAGATAGAAAAGTCAGTTTTGTTGATACTTGGTCTGTGTTTTTGGAACAAGAGAATGCTGTGGATGTAACTTTAACTTAAAAACTGAAAAACTTCCTAAACTGTGACACGGAAAGTTAGTGTTAGAAGTTTTTAGTCCTGCATAGGTTCTTCCAATTATCCTTTTTTTTAATCAAGAAACCAAAAATAACAAAAAAACAATGCATGAAGCTTTTGGGTAATTTAACTTCAGATTTGCAGACCGTATTTACACAGCTTCAGTTGTTTTTTGAACCACTGAATGCAGCTTAAATTGTACTGTCACTGTCTCAGGCTAGCACTGTCTCAGTCCCTCAGCTTCTCAAGCTGCTTTTCCCCTGGCTCGCTGCAATGTATTCCCTGTATTCCACATGGGGTGCAAAAGAGCCTGTGTTCCCTCACGCCGAGGAAGCAGAATGAGAAGGAGAAAGGGAGAAGGGCTGGTTAGCTGCAGTTGCGGAGTCCTCTGTGGGGAGGCTCTTTGGGCAGGCATACAGGGGGCTAGCAAGCCTACCAGACTTGAGACTAAAGAGAGGATGCTGCCTGCTAGTCCTGGTGAGTCAGAGGAAGTGATCTGCTGTGCAGAAGTCCCAGTTCCATGTGTAACATATTTTTGGTCCTCTTCTGGATTATAATGAAAGCTTGGTGCCAGCAGAGCATCAGCGTTGAGCTCTGTGTCTGGTGGCTTTTATTGCTTTGGAAGAACCCTATCGTTCTGCTGAAAATGGACAGAGTAGGAGGCAGAAAGCAAACTTCCCTTAGGCTGTGCTAATAATTCTCTATTTTATCAGTTTTGTATGTTCTTGTGTGTGGAGATACAGATGTTAGCAATGCAATGGACTGATCTGTCTTGCAAATCTGTATAAAAATGCAAGAAAATTTGTGAGTAATTGCGTACATACACAATTAAAACTTACATAATTATTTGTCTATAACCTAAACAGAAGCTGAAATACTGCTTGAAAATGCTAATTTCTGATGAGTGTATTAATGTTCACTGAATTGCCATTCCAGAATATTAAATACAATTTAATATTGAATGGATTTTTTTATTTTGAAGCTTACTAAAATTGGAGAAGCTGAGGAGCAGGTGCAGCAGTGAGGAGGAGCAGTGAGCTGAGGAGCATGGGCACAGTGCAGTCTGACAGAGGTGGCGGACAGCTGGGTGCTGCCTGCTGAGGGCACCCACTGCATGGCAGGAGCAGCTCACATTGGGTTTTGGCTAGTGGCCCTTGCTAAGGAAGCCACACAGCAGGTACTTTCTATGTTCTGACCATTTTTGCTTCTCTGGACTGTTTTATAGCTTAGTGGTCTCTGCTCTATTCCAGTCCATGCCTTTAAGAAAGTTTTCAGCTTTTTATTTTCAGTTCTAGTCAAGAAAATAAGATAATAGAAATACTTCGGGTGAGGTTAGGACAGACCTTCCCAATACATGATGTTGTTGCAGGTAAATAGGCAACAACTCTAATTTTAGTCAAGTAACTGCTTGTACCTTTTCTCGTTTTTCATGTCTAAGTCTTTAGAAGGGGGAATAGGTCAGATTGTATAACTGAAGTCCATAAAATCCTGCCTACACAAAATTCAAATTCTGTGTCTTTTCAGTTAAAATCAATGGAAAGACATAAATTAAGGAAGGGTTAGAAATGAAAACTTCAAGAGAGTCTCTTTGACAGTCTTCTATAAGCATTTTGAATTCTTACATTGGAAATGGTTTGGTGCAGCATTTTCAGATGTAGGCACTTCTTAACCATCTTTTAAACAAGCTGCATGTTAACTTAAATCATAGCTGGACTGAACTTTATCACATGAAGCCAATGGCACAGTTTCTCATTTTATAATTATTTCAAAGGCTAAAATATTCAAGCATTTGGGGAAACACAACTTCAGTTTGAAGCAAACATTCAAACAAATGTACTTCTGTAGTGTTTCAAAAAAAATTATCTTCAGCCAATGATACCCACAGACCTCATTTAACTTAAGAAGCATTAATTTAGGAACTTCCTATCTTCTTTAAAACTATACTTCTGTTTTTACTTTATGCTGTTAACTGGAGTGTTCTCTGCATATATACAAATGGGTGAAAGAATCAAGATGCTGATTCTGGGTTTGATTTTTTTTTTTTCTTTGTTTTCTTTATTGGATTGGTGGGTTCCTTTGTTCCCAGGGAAGTTCTGAGCTTTTCCACAAGAATTTTTTGGCTACAGATTTTTTCTGGTTTGTCTTTTGTTGTGACAGCCTCTAAACTTCTGAGACAGATTGGGAATTATAAAGCTGGCAATGTAAAACTTCAGTTTAACTTCTTAATCTTAATGTCTCGATGGCTCACTTTAAATGCCATTACCGTTTCACCTTCTTCAACAAATTTAAAGCTCTGCTAACTGTCTGGCATCAAGCTTGTCAGAGTGCCAGCTATTTTGCCAGACTGTAGAGCCAAGATGCATGAAAATGTCAACAATCTCAGGCTCATTAGTTTTTGGCTTTCCTGGCCTTTCTGTAATGACTGCAGTGCTGCATAAGCTAAATGCTATTTTTTTTTATTTAATCCTGTTAGTTGCAATGGAAACCACAGCCAACTTAAATGTAAACAGTTGAAACAGTCGAAAGAGTGTTCTCCTATTGATTTGTTAATTTCAGTTATTTGCAAGGAAAGCTGCCTGCCAAAGTCTGCTTCCATATAATAAGTTAGGAAAATATACAGGGTGGATATTTTGTTCTTCTTCATGTCTTTTCTCTTTTATAGCATTGTTATACTTGTTATTTTTAATAGGTTCAGATTAGGCTTGTAAAGCTGCCATGAACATTCCAGGCTAAAAAATCCCAAAACTTACTTGTTTGTCCTTTATTTATGAATTAATTGGTCAGGCAAAAAGGTTATTTGCCTTGGGAGATGGTCACACGAGAACACTGCACAACTTAGAGCCATTAATAAAGGTGGCATAGGCCCTATCCACATTTCTGAATTATATTGATTTTTGTCTGTATACATACCTTCAGCATGAAAATACATAAAAGAATACTCCTTGAGGACAGCTTACACTTAACATATAGCATTCATACAGATGCTGTACTAATGAATCTACTAATTTTGTTGGGTAACCTGTTACCTTCTGTTGTAATGGCGAAGGCTAAAGGAAATGTCCAAATTAATTTAAAATACTTCTAATATAATTGCCTGTCATTGTAGTGTTATAAACTTCTCCATAAAAGCCACTTAGCCCTTAAGTGGTAATTCTCTAGATAGAACTATCTCTACAACAACAACAATGACAATAATAATAAAAGAAAGATCTGTTGTACTATTTACTTAGTGTTCAAAACCACTGTGAAAAATATTCTAATGCAAAACAGAAGGGAAGTTTGGAACGGTGTATAAACTACCAAATACTTGAAAGGGAAGGTTTTTTCTTTATTAATTTTACATATTTTTGCAAATACACATTTTATGCAATATGCATATATGCATGTTTACTTATTTGCCTAATTTTTCAAGAAACTCATTAGCTGATGTAGTTTTCCAAAAGACAGGAATGGTGTCCTTAATGAGAACTGTAAGCTTGTCATGAATTAAGTAACTGCTTCTATCCCTAACCTCGTGAGAGTTGCCTTTTTTGTCCAATTTTAGTCTGAAGTCTAGGAAGAATGACACATTGTAATCTTTGTAAGTAAGGCTTTTCAAACGTTTTGCTACAGTTGTTCAAATCCAGACCAGTTAAGCTTTGACTGAAAATCATTACAAACTGATAGCTGTTTGGTGCTTAAAAAGAAATGAGTTGGTGATGTAAATCCCATTTCCAGTGGCTGGGTGTCAACAACAGAAAACTCCAAGCTCAAAATCAGTGCTAACACAACAGCTTCTTAAAGACTTGCATTGAGGCTGGTTTTGATGATTTTGCTTTTTGAGATACATTTTGTTGCTTCTTTTCAGTAAGAGCTCAGGGACAGAGTTCCTGGAATGTATTGGGTTACTCTGAAAGTAAATGTTAAAATGGGACCACGTATACTCTGTGCTCTTGTTCCGAACGCTTACTTTGGTGAACTTTATTTTCTTCTGTTGAGTGTAGGAGCTGGATATGGTCTATCTTTTTTTTTTTTTTTTTTGAGTATGTGGCTCAACAACTTGTTTGTGGTGTTGTTCAGTAACTGTAAAACATGCACTCATACTTAGTGTGCCAATAAAGACTGAGACCTGAGAGCTGCATGCACACGGTCTTACGGCTGTATTCTTTTAAGCAGTGATTTGTGCCAGTAAACCATACTCAGAGCAAATGGGTTAGACCCAAGGTTCCTCTGGTGGAGAGTTGAACAGTGGTGAGCAAGAGGTGCCTGGGGATCAGTATAAATACAGGGCAACTGTAGAGTGATATTTTTTGGCTGATAGTAATAGTGATTCTGGAATTTTCTGAAACAAAAAGTATATCTTCTTAATAGCACTTGATGATGGATACCTTTTTTCGTGTTACAAATTTTTCGTTCCCGTAATCATGTGATAAGATGTATAACATAGCTATTCATGAAACAGATGCAAATAGGTGTTTTCTTTTGAACTTACTCTCTGCTGGTATTGCTTGATGCCTCTGTCAATTAACTGCCTTATTCTTTGTTTGGGTTTTCTGAAGTCTATTGCTCTGGGCAAAGGCCCAAGATTGTTTCAGCTTTGCAAGAGAACAGTAGTTTTCAAATTGATGGAGAAATCTTGACTGAATAAGATGGAAAACGTAATCAGGGTTTTGGTCAGGAGGCTTGTAGCCCATATTACTTGAGAGTACAGTGTAGAATGGGAAGAAGGGCAAAGGATATAGCTTCTCACCATAGCACACAGGAGTGGGAGGACTGCTGAGAGCTGGTGCCAAGGGAATCTGAATGCTAAGAAACAGTTCTGTGATCTCTTAGCTGCTCACTGGTTGGGAGGTTGGTTGCCTTGTTGAGAGGCAGGGAGATGGCTCTGTCTCCCTGTCCTCCTTTCTGTACCTCTTCTCTGACCTCATCCCATTGCTTTTTCCTGTTGCTACATCCCCTGCTCCCAGTAGTTCCAGTGGTGGATTACTAGGTTGGTTCAAAGGCAGCTTTTGTCTAAAAATATTGTATTGCTTTTTGGATGCCTCTGTTGTATATCATGCCTCTACACTGTGACCAAGCTTGATGTGTTGGTAGAGTCTTGTGGCAAGAACAGATGCTGTGTTACATCAACTGTACGACTATCAGAAAAGTCCTCTGGAAACTAACTTGTCAAATACAATGGTAATGTGTTTAATTGGTCACTTTTATGGTCATGTTGGTTTGGAAATTTGTGGTACTGCCTTGAATCTGTTCTGGTACAAAATGCTAAACTTAGTCTGGTATACTTTGATGAATTAAAAAGGTAGTGCTGCAGTGGCTTTTCCTGGAACTGGACGGAAAAGTTTTGAAACTTGTAACAGGATACATTGCAGGTTTGAATTGATCCAGTTTGATAATGCTCTAGATGTGTCTTTCTGGGAGGGTGCTTCTCAGTTTTTGCCTGGCACTCCAGAGCAATGAAAGGAGGAAACTGATGTTTGTAGATGTTATACGGAGTCCTGACAATCAAACTCAGTGCCTCTAGCTCATTAGCACCATTCACATTCCCTATGCACCGGAAAATGGTCTTCCATAAAATGGAAGGACACCAAATGACTTATAGTTCTCTCATGGTATAGTGATAGGCTTTTGTATGAATTACAACAAGTATTCCAGCTGAGTTAATTTATTCCTGTGCCAGGCTGTTTGAAGTTGCTGTCCCTAATTGCATTGAGAAGAGTACACAAGCCTTTGTACAGGATAACTGTAAAATTTATTTAAATTGTTACCTCTTTACACCTGAAGGCAGTTTGTTTGCAAAGTAGTTGATGCATGTTGTCAGGTAACATGGAAAATAAGCTTTTTCCTGTTGTGTGTGATCTTTTCTCTGGATAGAATATATTTTCTGTGCATGTTCTTACAGAGGAGGTTAACAGAATAATTAATCTTGTGTTCTTTAAATGCTTCCAGAGCAAATGAAGAGGTTGAGGAGCTGGGGATGAGAAGTATTTGTGTGATTTGCCCAGGCATGCAGGTTGACTAATAGTAGATATCACTGTCAGTTTTAAAAGTTGTGTTTTATTAATTGATATATATATAATTAGTCATCCTTTAAATGATAAATTTGAAATTCAAAAGCCACAAAGAAATTTCACTATGATTTGTATTAGATGCTCCTCCATTTAAATACATCATTTTACTCAGGAAACTGGGATACATTCCATTCAATTGACTGGCTGCACCATTTAAAAAGCCAACCAACCAACCAACCAACCAATAAACCAAACCAAAACCACACACCTGTTTTATTTTTAACTTCTTGTGGGAAGAAAAACCTCAGCAATATGCCTTTTTTTTTCTTTTTCCTTTTTTTCTTCCCAGGAAGCTGGTGCTCTACAGGTTACCAAGTGGAAAAGGAAGTGCTTTGTTGATTGTTCTGGATAATCTCTCCACCCGTGTTTCTGATACTGTGTTTTTAATTTATGTGGCTGTTGACTCTTAATGAAGTTTGTAAGAATTTAATTTTAAATTTTTATGTCTCATGACCAATGAGTTCAAAAGTCTTTTGAAAGAGACTGGAGGAAAGGATGGAAGTTGGAACACAATGGAGTCAAAATAATTTTCCGTGTCTGATTTTTCTCATGAAACACCATTGAACTGTGGCTTGGAAATTTTGCTTGACTAAAGAATGTTCAAAATAAGCCTAAAAGAAACCTAAACAGTGCTGATGGCTCCTTGAGTTTCTCAGCATTTCATGAGAGCTGTACCACTTCTTGGAAAGATGGCTTTACAAAACTTACTTTAAAGAGAAATTGAAGAGCTGGTAGGCATGTAGTTAGAAAACCAAGGCTAAAAAAGGATGCGCTTCTAGCGCATTTTACTTCTGATAAGTTTTTATTTCTTGATCTTGTGTGTGGGAGTCAGTCTTCTGTAGTCTAAGTTGATTTGAGTGGTTGTGAGGGTAGTAGCAGACATCTTAAAAGTAGAGTAATGCAAGCAGGAGAGTTAAATCAGCAAAATATGATGACCATGAGTTTAATAATTAAATATGAAGTATGGTAGAGATGATACTTTGTTATTTCTGTGCTCCAGGGTAACTGAGCATGGGACTGAAGGACTACTAGCACTGCAACTGTGAGAAATGCTTATGTGGTAATGTTACACAGCCATCTTGTAGTGCCTTAAAATCACCCAGCCACACTACTTACAGGCTACCTGCTACTGAGAAAATAAGGGCAACTCATAATAATTGAAGCAGTGGTAATGATTGTTTCAGCTCATCCTGTTCAATTTTAAGACAAAGAAGAGGAAGAACTCCAAGTAATTCCTTCATTTGTTATTTCAGTATTATAGTTCACAGTTTCCTTACTCAGTAGTTTAAAAACATGTGTGAGCTTCAGTTAACAAAGCAGATCAGCAAAGCTTGTGTATGTGGGACATCAGCTATGGAATTTCTCATTGAAATCTGACTTACATTTATTAGCACCAAAAGATAGGCATGTTTTCAGAAGTCTCAAGTCTACTGTGTAGACTTAGGTAGAGTGAACTTTAGGCCTGTCTTTAATGTACAGTTCAGCTGGTGGCCATGGCAGTTTGGCTCTTCTTGCAGGATCTATGCTTATTATCAGCAGAGCAACAGGAATACCAAATGCACTTCCTGGCTGCACTGGCCTTCGGTTTGCCAGATGGACCTTGGCCTTGTAGAGGATTAGGTAATCCACTATTTCACTTTTGTTCAGTGCAAGAGAAAGAGGTTTTCATTTAATAGGGAAGGCTTCTTATCTTCCATGAAAGTTGTGGTAATTGCATCAGGTCACATGCTGTGTAGCCATAGTGAGCCAGAGGGTGAGGGAAAGAAGAAACATGATATGCTCAGCAAATTCTTTTTAAGATGGCAGTAAGCCCTGTCAGTTCCAGAAAGCTACCTGAAAGGAGCTATAAGATTTTGACCAGAGAAATGCAGAGGTACGTACAGACAAATTTTAGAGCTAAAATACAAAAGGTAAAAAAATAAAGCTAGGCAATCTCAAGCCACTGCAATTGGTATTGTATATGTTCATTGTAAATTGTGCAGAATGACTGAGAATAGAAGAATGGCCATACTAGAGCATATTAAAGGTCCGTTTGCACAGCATGCTGTCACCACCCATGAGCAGATGTAGTAATGAGTGTATACATGTATCTAAAGAAGAAAGGGTAAGCATATGCTGATACTTCTTTCCTTTCTCCAACTGCCTTTAGCTCAGGGGACTTCCTGAGTAGGCTGTGGCTTTGTACCTTCAGTGGTGGTGCTTCCACATCCCATGGATTTGTATTTCACAAATCTTTCCAGTTTCCCTTGAACCCGTGTAGTTCCTGCATCCACAACATTGGTCAGCAAGGAAATCTGTGGCCCTTGGCACAAGAAATTACTCCTCATGTTTGTTTTTGACTTGGCTTCTCCAGCCTTTTTTTGCACTTGGAGTGCAAGATGGGGCTAAACCAGAGGTCTATGTAGAGGCATAATAATGTTTGCCGTTCAATTCTTTCATCCTTTCCCAGTAACACTTAACACCTGATCTGTATTTTTGAGAGCTGCCAGGCATTAAACTGCCTTTTTCACAGAACTGTTTGTCATAAGTCCTGCATGTCATGCCACATTAACCTCAGACCCCGGGGTTTTTCTGTATGTTGGGCTAGGATTGTTTCTTCCTAAGTTCATCACTTTATGTTTATCTATGTTTAACTTAATCCACTCATTCTTGTAAGGTTCTTCAGTAGCTGTAGTGGTTAAGGTAGAGGATGCAAAATGTAATCTTAAAACCATTTTTGATTTGTGTTTGTCTTCTGACATAAAACTAGGAAAAATAACATTTGTTCTCAAATTTTATAAAATTATGGGCTTGTGCCTTTAAACTTCCAACACAGCTTTGTAAAACTCCTGAATGTTGTTTTAATGCATGTGTGTAATAGACTTGTGTTAGTATAAAACATGTATTAAAACATTAGTATAAACCAAACATATGGTAACTTTGTGGCTTTTCTCCAGACTTCACAGGTGGGTTTTGACCTTAAAACTTTTGGTGTTTCGACCTAAACAGTAGAGAAATCGAATTTACTTGAAGCAGCCATCTCTGTTTGGGCAGGCATGTTTCTTTGAAAATACAGAGTCTGGGGCCTGACCTTGGCAATATGTGTTGGAACATGAAAATGTTGCCACAAGTGATAGCAGTTTAAAAACATCAGCTTCCTCTTTATTTTGATGTTGTAAGCATTGTTTCTAGAACATGTGTTTGGCACACTTAGCCTCTTTATATCTTTCCCTAGAAACATCTTTGAATGCTGAGCATACAATTGGAACATTGTTATTCTTTGCTTACTCTGGGTTTAAATCCCTGAATTACCTACCTTTAGTTTTTTGAATATGGGTGTAAGAGTACGCTCATTTGCATTTCGAGAATGGTGCCTGTTTTCAGAAGCCCTTTGGACATGTTGTAACAAGGTAAAAGTTAGTGCTGAAGCAAGTGAGGACATGAATATTTGTAGGAAAATCAGAGACTTGGGAAGAGTTTCAGAATTAGCTATTTTCCAGGCTGCTGCATATTCACTTTTAGAGTATCTCTGCCCAAAAACTAGTATTCCCGCTAAACCTGACATCACAGTACTGCACGGTCCACAGCCCAAGTTCAGTTCTGCTGGAAAAATAGACTAAATGTTATTCTGAAACTGAACATCATTAATTTGGATGTGAATAACAGAAGGAAAGCTATGAGAAGTCTGTGCATGTGCATGGCTGTCTTTTGCATATGGAGCACTTTTGCAAGACACACAGTGTTTTTTTTTTTCTTTTTTGTTTTTTTTTGAACTAGAAATGTTGTATTGAAACAAAAGAAAAAGACAAAAAGACTTTTCTGCCTAGGTGGTCTTTCTCAGAGCAAAGGCAGCTTTTGTGGTGGTAGAACAGAACTTCCCTTGTTCTGCAGTGTTTCCTATCCCACTGATGTAGGCTGGTAATGTCAGTTTGACATAGGAATAACGTTTTTTTTTGTCTCGGCACAATAAATATTAGGTACCAAAGTGAAAGTACAGAAATAAGTCTTGTGCCCCCAGGACGGGGTTGTAAAAGTACGTATTCAACATAATTAGGTACCTAATTGGGTGCTTAAGGTTAAGTAATGTATATACATATGTAAGTAATTACATTATATTGGAAAGTATTTTATTTGTCATGGTTTGTGCTCTGCTCCCTACAAATCAAATTATAGGTAGAGTTTGTCCTGTAACTATTTGAAAATGCTTGCTTTCTGGGTAATTTCTTTTTTTTGTTTGGGTTTTGTTTGTTTGGGTGTTTTTTTTGGTGAGGTTAGCAAAGCTTAAAAAACTACCTGTGAAAAATCCAAGCCAGTGTGGAAAATAAAACAAGGACATGCAAAAGGGAGACTTGAAAGTAAGTTATATCTAGCCAACTTTTAAATAGTTAAACACCATGAGGTCAGAAATCACCGGAAACTGTTTCCGTCTGCTTATAAAAGCTGGTGAACAATGCAGCTCTTTGGATTGAAGTCACCAGCTAACTGTTTTGGAAGAGCTTTGTGTAGTAGATTCTTGTGCCTTAATCTCTCCTTGGTAGAAAATGCTGTAATGGAGAGAACTTTAACAACTTCTCTTGTTAGTGAAACCAGCCATTTCATAATGGGGAGAAACTAAGGAATAGCACTTATTACAAAATTGAGTTTCCACTAAATCTGGTGATCAAAAAGAGGATGAGCTTCTACTTAATGATCAGGGCACAGGCAACAAACAACCTCTGTGGGTCTTTGCTTATTCCAGGTTGTTAAAAAAACTGGTTTTGGAAAATTCTGTTTAAATTGATTACACGTGAGAAAATATTGGAAAAAAAGCAGTGGTACGGTGCTGGAGAACTTCTGTTAGACCCACCAGACCTGAAAGCAAGGTTGTTTTCAGTTCATTCGTGGTGGAAGTCCCCAGCCCACTGAATAGCGAAATTAACGAGGACTTAATTTTAGGCTCAAAGCCTGTCCATTAATACAAGGAAATAAGCCAAATTTATGCAGGAACAGCAACAGGAAAATGCCAGCACTAGAAGTGTGAAGGGAAGACAGACAGCAGGCCACTGAAACAGCATACCAGAAGAGTGTATGAGAATAATTTCCATTTTGTCATTAGGCTGATTTCTTGGCCATGGGCTTTTTAGTCTAAATATTTTAAAATAGTTTTTCCAGTGCTTATTTTGATCTGTACCAATTCCTTCTGTTGAATCAACACTACCCCCACTGCTTTGGGTTTAGACTGTTATTGGATAACCTTTAACTGTATACCCTGTGGAGAAGGGCACAGTCTCTATGTCTCAGTAGTTGGGGCTAGAAGTGGGGGAGTTAAATTACATGACCTGTCAAGTGTTAAAGAGGAGCTTATCTATTGTTACTGCCTTTTTATAATGCTGCCATTTACTGGTAAATGCTAATGTTTGACTAGGGAACACTTATATTGGCTTGGATTACTGTAACATTACTTAGTACACTTGGCTGGGCGCATGCTCTTGTGGACAAGCAAGTGTAGCATCAGTCGGGATCACCATGAACTTGGTCTGGACCTGTCTTCAGAATTTACCTCTCTAAATCGTGTCTGCTGCAGTGATTTCTTACTGTCTTTCATGTGTGACCAACACATAAACTGTCAGCAATAAAGATTACAGGAAAGATGCAGGTGAAGTTGTGCTCTGAGTCCCTAGCATTCTGCTAAAAATCCTGACTTTATATTTTTTGATCTCAGAGAGCTTTGCAGGGACAGTATGATTTTTAGTGGTGAATACTGGTAATAGCTTCACTGTTAAGGAAATCCTTAATTTTTCTGAGTTAATGAATAATGTATGCGAGTAGCTGTAGTGACTTCTGTGCGTGCATATGTTTTAAAATTAATTTTATAACTTTGAGCTTAATTCTTTGCTTCTGTTTGTTCTTGATCATTCAGCCTATCAGTTTCATGCCAAGCAATATTTAAGTTCATTTCTTTAGGTACGGTTCTTCTGCTAGTCATTTTAACAGCTACATGCAGTACACCAAAGAATTTTAAATAATTTTTATTTTCTTTTTTCAGATTTAAATTAGAAGTTCCTGATAAGGATTTTTTGTTTTCATACTACATGTCTATTACATATTTCAGCATAGACGGTGTCCTGATTTTGGCTGGGATAGAGTTAATTTTCTTTCGACTAGCTAGTATGGGGCTATATTTTGGATTTGTGCTGGAAGCAGGGTTGATAACACAGGGATGTTTTAGCTATTGCTGAGCAGAGCTCATGCAGAGCCAAGGCTTTTTCTGCCTCTCACCCCACCCCACCAGCAAGTGGGCTGGGGGTGCACAAGAAGCTGGGAGGGGGCACAGCCAGGACAGCTGACCTCAACTGGCCAAAGGGCTATTCCATACCATATGATGTCATGCTCAGTATATAAGCTGGGGGAAAGAGAAGGAAGGGGGTATGTTCAAAGCGATGGCGTTTGTCTTCCCAAGTCACCGTTACGCGTGATGGAGCCCTGCTGTCCTGGAGATGGCTGAGCACCCGCCTGCTGGTGGGAAGCAGGGAATGAATTCCTTGCTTTGCTTTCTTTGCATGTGCGGGGCTTTTGCTTTACCTATTAAACTGTTTTTATCTCAACCCATGAGTTTTCTCACTTTTACTCTTCTGATTCTCTCCCCCATCCCATTGTGGGGGAAGTAAGTGAGCAGCTGGGTGGGGCTGAGTTGCTGGCTGGGGTTAAACCACATCAGATGGAATTATAAAAAATGAACCCAACTATAAATATAGCATGTCTGGGGTTTTGTGTGTCTACACTTACGCATTTTCCTATTGTAATTCTTCTATTATAAGTGCTATATCAGTTATATTTATTACATATTCTATTCTAATTTTTTATCTGTGTGTTGAAACAGTAACTTGGTTTGAAAAGCAGTAACAGACTTCTCTGATTGGGGTATGGATACTACTAGGTTGCACCTCTTGAAGATGATGAAAAGATTTTTGGAGTGCTTTAATCCTAACCAGGCCACAGGAGGTATCTGAATGCTGTGCTCAAAACTCTATTTCAATGAAAACCTTGCTGCTTTATTTTTAGAAACAGAAGGAGTTTCAAACAGAAAATTATCTCAAATTTAATATACTGTGTCATAAGGGGAAGTTCTTAGAGTGCCTCTTGGGATGCGGTTTGTATTTGTGCAACCTATTTATGCCATCTTTCATAAATTGCTGATTACTTTTTTTGTTCTCTCTCTCCCTTCTGTCATGTAGCCGTCCTCAGAAGGTGTGTTTATGTCCATTTCTGCCAATACATCCGCTAAAGGTCTCCACCTGCTTGTATATAATTCAGCATCCAGCAGAGGTGAGTAAGGCTGTGGTAATTGTTGGAGTTCAGCTAGAATCTTAATGCAGCAAATGGTAGGCAAGAGGGCATAGCTATCATGTAATGATTTTTCCTTTTAAACTTGATGATTGAAATGTCAGTTCACCTGAGTTATTGCATCTTTTATTCAGCTCTTCTGAATTATTGCATCTTCTGAAGTCTCATCTTATTTCTGCAGCTTCCATGCATGCAAGACATCTTTTCTTCTCTGAATAGGCCTGCTAGAATCTGAAGTCTGCTTGCCTTGGTACAAATTACAAGAATTAATCTTGACATGGTGGCTCACGGAGGTGCTCAGAGTTGATCCAGGAAGGAATGTGTTTTGATTATAGCAGTTAGTGTTCTGTTAAAAATATGAATTAAGCAATTCATCTTAGTGATGACCTTAGCTGTTTAGCCAATGAAAAACTATAGTTTAGCTTCAGAATAGTATGTTTTTGTTTACGTAATAGGAGAATTTATGTTTTCTTATCTGGTAACAATGGAGTATGGTGGTGGATCATAAAGGTTTTTAGAAGTTGGACTGCAACTACACTGGAACGGGTTGCCCAGAGAAGTAGTGGAGGCCCCATCCCTGGAAACATTCAAGGCCAGGTTGGACGGGGCTCTGAGCAACCTGATCTAGTTGGCAGTGTGCCTGCTCACTGCAGGGGGGTTGGACTAGATGACCTCTAGGGGTCCCTTCCAACCCAAAACATTCTATGATTCTATGATACACAGATCTGGACACATAGTGGGTCTACAAACTAGACTGTGAAGTTCAGAAACCCATACTCATCAGGTCCAGCTGTTTACTTACCATTGTACAGTAGCTCAATCAGCACACAGAGTCTTTGGCTGAAGGAACTTAAACAGAATGTAAGAGAGCAAGTTAAGAGAAAATTGTTCTCTCACAGAGAAACAAAACAGAAGCTATGACATATTGATCCCTAAATGGGAAAGCTGTGATTTTTAATTGGCTACTTATAAGAAGAATATTGTTTTGTGGTACTTCTTATTTCAAAAATACATAAGTATATGCTTAAGTCACTTGCTGGAAAAAAGATGTTTAAAAATATGATAGAGAACTTTGAACTGTCATTTGAATTGCCTTGAATTTCTTATTCATGGTGGCAGGTATTAGAAAACGTTTGCAGATTCTTTTTAGATTTCATACACCATTCCTGTGTCCTTCTGAAAGGCTATCTATGTACACTTTTTATTACAATCACGACAGCTGTCTGTTACAATGGGATGCAACTTTTCCATTAGTGTATCTTATGTAATGATAATTCACATGATAAACTAGTATTGGAAGACCACCGTATTTGAAGAGAATCCATCTGAGAGGAAAAAATTAACTATTTGACTATACAAGGGCACTTGGTTTATCAGAGATAAATGCAAACAAATGGTGGGAAGCTAAGAATATTTTACAATGATCTTTGAAAGTGTTGGTCTTAGATGATCATAGGTGATGCTTTTGGCTCCATAACAGCAAAGGCATACCTGAAGAAAGATAGGTTCCCTTTGCTGTAGCTGCTCATACTCAAAATACAATCAGTCCTGAAGGCAGAAAAGCCTTCTAGACTGTATCTGATCCTTCAGTCTGCCATTTCATTACAGATACACTCTAAGAGTCTGTTTCAAAAGTATCTCATTAAACTAACTGGATAGTGAATATCTTTCCCCTCCTGCACGTCAGTGCTGACTGTCATCCTCCATGTGTTTCATTATTTATTGGCTTTGGAAGTCCGCAGTTCAGTGAAGTAGGCCACCAACTATGGTCAAATGTTGGTAGTGAGACTTGTATTCAGTCAGGTGAGATGTAGGAAGTCAGGAGCAACATTTCCTGTGCTCTGATTAATGTAACTATGTCTCCACATTCCTACTATCCAGAGCCGTGCTGCCAGATAGACCTGTGCAGGTATCAGGTACTGTGAAAAAGAGAGGAATCACTTATTGCAGAGCAGTGAATCCCAGGTGAGGAATCCTACTATCCAGCTTCCATTTTGCATAATAGGTCCATGAACTAATTAGATTTTTATTTGTGAAGGAATTTGAAGAGAATTCAGCATTGCATGTCAAGGGGTAAATACTTGTTTCCTGAATAGTGTTAGTGTACCATTGTTCATAATGAGAGTAATTTAAGAATTGAGTTTATAGAAACGCAGTATCCCAAACCCAGCATCAGGACTAGTGGAAAGGTGGAGGAGTTATTTGCCTAGCCTAATTTCTTTTTCTTCTTTGCATATAGATACATATATATAAAAATAAATAAAATAATTTTGTCATTTTTCCCTTCTCATGCCTACTGTTATGAACCTTATGTCAGGTCAGTGGCATAGCTAGGTGTAGAAAACCCCTGCACATGTTTTTTTTTTACCTTTGCCTTTTAACATCCTTGGAATGACCTCCATCAGAGCGTAGGCCATTATGTACTTTTGAAAACCTGAGCAATGGGTATAACTCAGGACAGAGCCCTTAAAGCATAGCAGAGGGTATCTGTTTAGGTTGTTCTGCTTCCCTGCCTTCTTTCTTTCTGTAATTGCAAGAATTTTCAATGTTAAGCATCTGAGAAGAAAATGAGACTGTATGTATTTAATGAATTTATATATTGATCTAATGCCAGTAATTAGCTTTGACTTGCTCATTATAATACCTCTTCTGTATAGTATTCCTTATTGAACAGTAAGAATCAAATATAAGGGGAAAATTTTTGCTAATTGTCCTAACAATTCATAAACAAAAATGGAGGAAATATGTATCTGCTGGCTTTAATAACTATTTTTATTAGTTAGAACTGTCCTGTTCATTGTAGATGGATAATGCTATGCTAATCAAAAGGACCACTAATTCCCAGGAAAGAAAAAAAACAAATGCAAAAGTAAGTCGTACTGGGTCTGGCTGAGATGGAGTTACCTTCCTGATTAGCAGCCCTCATAGTGCTGTGCTTTGTATTTGTGGCTAGAACAGTGTTAATAACACACCAGTCTTTTGGCCAGTGCTGAGCAGAGCTCGCACAGTATCAGGACTTTCCCTCAACCCCTGCCCCCCTCCAAAGGCCAGTAGCCTGGCGGCGGGCAAGAGTTGGGGAGGTGATATAGCCAGAACAGCTGAACCAAGCTGACCAAACGGATATTCCATACCATATGATGCAATAAAAGTTGTGGAGGCAGGGGTGGCATTTGTTACTATGGTGTTTTTCTTTTGGAGCAACCGCTACATGTGCTGAGGCCCTACTTCCCGGGAAGTGGCTGGATATTGCCTGCTGATGGGAAGTAGAGAATAAAATCTTTGTATTTTCCTTTGCTTCTGCACATGGCCTTCGCTTTTCTTTATTAAACTGCCTTTATCTTGACCCATGAGTTCACTTTCATCCTATTTTCTTCTTCCCGTCCTGCTGAGGAGCAGGAGTGATAGAGTGGCTTGGTGGGCACCTGTAGACCAACCAAGGTCAACCCACCACGTAAGTCCTCCAATCCTATTTCTATTTATGTGCTTCAATGGTTTGTCACGATCCACTATTGAATTGAACAATTTGGCACAGGTTAAACCCCCTTGCTTTCCAACCGACCTCAGATAATTCTGGGAGGTTGGGGGCGGCTGGGCTTAACTTCTGATTAACTCCAATGTTTTATCGTGACTAGGTTCCTTTTACATTCTCGGGAACAGAATTAAGACTCAAAACAGAGTCAAGTGCCAAGACACTTTATTTGGCCAACAACAAATGGGCGAGAGAAAAGCAGAGAAAGAGGAAAAGTGAGAAAGGGAAGGAGAGGGGGAGAAACAAACGGCATGGTAGTGTTGCGATAGCTACCATCACGGGTCTATGTGCTGTCTGTGCGGCCTGAGCGATCCACACGGTCCGTGCGGCTGGTGCGTCCCGAGCGGTCCGATGCGCCGATGTATCTTCGAATCTGGTGGAGGGTAGATGTTCCTGGACGCTCTCTCGTGGTCTCTGCTGGTTCCCCTTTCATAGGGTTGTCTTTTGCATAGTCAATGACTGTTTTGCGTACCCACGCCTCCCACTCGGCAGTGGGGCGGATGCCCAGTACTGTCACTAGAGAATGCTCGAAAGTTCTAGGGGGTCCGAGCCCCCTCCCCCCATTGTCAGTCGACTCTGGGCCCGGACACATGCGCAGAGGACATGTACTCCAAGATAACAGGACACACATTCCTGTGGGGTGGGACTCAATGGGCTGAAACTGGTGATTAAACTGCCCCACTCAGTTGCTGTGGTGATTAAGCTTTGGTAGTTAAGCTTGCCTGCCACCAATGTTGAGACAAGTTTCTAGTCCCTTACATGGTCAAATAATGAATAAGCAAAGAGTTCCAAATCACTGTTAGAACACTGAGAAGGACAAAGTTGAGAGTAACTGCTTACTTTCAAACCAGTAAATGGAAAATAGCTGAAATTATAACAAATAGGTTATATATAGTCTAGTTAAATACAAATGGTTTTTAATGAAAAAAATTATAAACAAGTGAAACATTTTTTTAGTGTTAATTTGACTTAGCTGTTCTTAAGCTGCTGTTCTCAACCAGTTCCTTCAGCTTTTGAATTTTATGCTTTAAATTCCTGTAAACATGGATTGTTTTTTAGATTGGAAGATTCCATTTTCCCTGTTGGTAAGCAAATGTAATTATTTGATATGAAAGGTAATTCTGAAGTAATGATATGACATTGGAGGGAGCAGTTTGTGGTGGTTTGACCCTGGCTGGACGCCAGGGGCCCACAAAAGCCGCTCTATCACTCCCCTGTTTAACCGGACAGAGGAGAGAAAAGTAAATCAAAGGGCTCATGGGTTGACATAAAGGACAGGGAGAGATCGTTTGTCAGTTACCGTCGGAGGCAAAACAGACTCAACCTGATAAAATAAATTTAATTTATTATCAATCAAAATCAGAAAAGGAGAGGAGAAAAAAAATGCTAAATCTTAAAACACCTTTCCCCACCCCTTCTTTCTTCCTGGGCTCAACTTCACTCCCAGTTTCTCTACCTACTCCCCCCAGTGGCGCAGGGGATGGGAATGGGAATTGGGGTCAGTTCATCGCACATTGTTTCTGCCGCTTCTTCTTCCTCGGGAGAGGACTCTTCCCCTGCTCATGCGTGGGGTCCCTCTCACGGGAGACAGTCCTCCACGAACTTCTCCATGTGAGTCCTTCTCATGGGCTACAGTTCTTCATGAACTGCTCCAGCATGGGTCCATAATTTCCATGGGGTGCAGTCCCTCAGGAGCAGACTGCTCCAGCATTGGGTCCCCCGTGGGGTCACAGGTCCTGCCAGCAAACCTGCTTTGTTGTGGGCTCCTCCCCCCACAGGTCCACAAAGTCTTGCCAGGAACCTGATCTGGCACAGGCTTCCTAGAGGGTCACAGCCTCCTCCGTTCGGGCATCCACCCTCTCCAGTGTGGGGTCCTCCATGGGCTACAGGTGGAGATCTGCTCCACCGTGGACCTCCCTGGGCTGCAGGGGGGCAGCCTGCCTCACCATGGTCTTCACCACAGGCTGCAGGGGAATCTCTGCTCCGGCGCCTGGAGCACCTCGTCCCCCTCCTTCTTCACTGACCTTGGTGTCTGCGGGGCTGTTTTCTCTCACATCCTCTCACTTCTCTTCTCTCTCCGGCTACTGAGCCGCAACAGGTTTTTTTCCTTCTTAAATATGTTATCCCAGAGACGCTTCCACCATCGCTGATTGGCTTGGCCTTGGCCAGTGGGGGACACAGGAAAAACTGCTGGCAACTCCTCACAGAAGCCACCCCTGTAGCCCCCCCCACTACCAAGACCTTGCCACACAAACCCATACACAGTTGAATGACTTTCCCTTGACTGATGATAGCTCTTTTGGTTTTGCTTATCAGAGATAAATAATTGATTTTCTTCCAGTTCCTTTATTGCCACTTTTTACATTCTTATGAAGAAGGGAGACTAGTGAATTGGAGTGTTATTTAATTATGATGAAACAAAAACAAATAATACTGTACCACCATTGACGGCTTATTCTGCTTTGCTGAGATAGAAGAAATCAATGATAGTTTGAAGGATAGTTCTCCCTCCTCTTGCTTAGCACTTCAGTCCCCAGGTACTTTGATCTTCAGCTAGCCCTAGGAGATACCATGCTGCTGCTGCTGTGCAAAGTGGTGGTGGATGTAGCCCGACAACTTACTCCTTCAATTCCATGATGTTTTATTTATAGAAGATCAGTAGATATGGATCAGGAAAAAAAATTAATAGAGGTTGTAGGCAACAGTGATAAAAGTCTTCACAGAATTAATTTAAGAGCAGTTTGGTAGCAAGACAATGTGAGAGCCATCAGCAGCTGCACACTGATATTTGTGGAAGCTGACAGCTGCCCAGAGAGAACTGAGAGTGCTAATCAAGGCCTTAAGCGTTCACAAATACTGAATTGTTGATATATGTCTCATAAATCAAAAGATGGACTAACAACCCCCTCCCCCCCGGGGTTTTCATTAATTAATCTGGTGATTTAGGGACTGATCTCTGCATTTTCATTGAATCGCAAGATATTCGGGTTGAGAATATCATAAGAACTCATTTCTTACTGGGTTTAGGGCTTTTGTAATCCTCACCTGACCTCTAGTGTCTTGCCTCCTGTTACATTCAACTAATAACTTTCCTATGTTCCTCTTGTGATAAATAAATAAACTGAAACCTTCATTCAATTTTCGGTGTTGGCTTGCTGTCTTCATTAAATGCAAGATAAACCTATGCTCCTTCTGCCTTGATGGGAAAACAAAAATTGACATCCTAAATATTCAAGCTCAGTTTGCAATATTTCCTGTCTAGACAAAAACTACTGTATTCCCAGCTGTGTTAAATAAAGGACTGAAACAAATTGCTCTGTTTAATAAGTAGATGGTTTGCTTCAGCTGGCAGTACTCTTCCTCCACTTCCTGAAGACCTGCTCCAACACAGCTCTCTTTAATGCTCTTTGAGATCTGAAGAGTCCCTCTTCCCCACACAGGCAGTCACCTTCCTTATCTGTGGTGCAAAGGTGTAGGCAGATGCCAGGTCAACACAGCCTGAGTGGCAGGAGACAGAGTGCTTGTGCCGGTGTTGGTGCTGTTCTCCTGCTTAATGTGAAATTACAGCCAAGTGGAGATGTTTGTATTTCACGCTGCCTGTTCTGTTACACCCAGTGCTTTTATTTTTAGCACCTGTTTGTGGAAACCAAACCCTCTCCTCATTTTCCAATATCAAGGCGGTAGCTCCCCAACCTGTTATGTTAATGCTCATGCTGTGTTTTGCCCATGGTTTATTATTCTGTGAAGTTTCATTGTTGTTTTTGATACTGATAGCCTAGTTCAAATGTATGCTGATGATCATAGGTTAGTTAAGACTAAGTTTAATACTATTAGTGAAAACAGTATTATTTGAATGCATCAAAACTGGCTATTTTTTCTTGGGAATTTTTTTTTCCTCTTATCTGGTAATACTTGTTTCTGTATCTGTAGTCAAAAGAACTTGAAAATAAATGGAAACACTAGCAATTCATAGAAGCCCTCCTTGATTTTTATTCAAAAGTAGCTCTTCTTTTTTACAGGAAAGTCGAGTGTTAAGAACAGTACCTTTGCTAGCAGCTTGTCTCCCTCCAGAGAAATGTAAAATTTTGGTTGGTCGACGTTTTAGTGAAGACAGGTGAGTGGGATTGTCTGTGCATTTTCTGGCCCTTTGTAAACTGTGGAGCTATTTTTTTCAGTGTCTTTATTACTAGCCGACAGTGTACTTAATTTCTATTTCAAGTGTGTATATTCACTTTTGCTATAAATTTCTGATACCCAGTGAAGATAAATTATGTATAATAGCCAGAAATGCTTGATATATCTCCCTCTAGGCTGTAGCGTTTACTGTCTCAGTTTTGTGCTCTTGGAAAGTTCAGGTGGTTACTCTGCAACGCTTAGATTTTTGCAGTTCTGTTCTTAGCTGGTATTAGGTATGTCTTGCTGTTCTCTATGGTTCTTCTCATATTTGCTTTGTCTGACAAACCATTTGGTGTTACTGAAATATAAGTAACGGTTTTCACTTATGTGTGGGAGATTATACTTGAGAAGGGAGTCCAGTGGTGACAAACTCTTAGAGAATGTATTTTTTCAAATCCTTTCCTCTTTTTCTTAGAATTAATAATAAGAAAGCATAGTTTTCGGAATTTTTAATTGTTTTTTATTATTCTGAGACCTTGGACAATACTGGTCTCCCATGTAATGTCTTTAATCTTTGTTAGAGGAAGCTAAGTCTTAGAAACCAGTTCTTGGTACAAATGCCAATGAAATTTTACTGCATACATTTTCAATAAAGTCAAATAAAAATCATGAATGCTGATGAAGGAAACGAGTTCTAAAATTGAGTTTAATCTTTGGAGAAAACTTTTTGTAGAGTTCAGTGAACAAAAATGTCGGAAGGTGATTCAGAATGGTGCTCCCACACCTTTGTGCTGCTTGTATAGTAACTAGAGCACATTAGAAATACATTGCTTTTCTATTAGTCTTCTATGATAATAACTATAATAATTATCCGAGAAGTTCCAGGCTACAGGGAGATTGTACTGTCTTCCCATTAAACCTGAAAATGAAGCAACTTTTCATACTGATGTGCACAGGGTGGAACACTATCAATGCAGTCTGCTTCTAGTAAAACTTCTTAGAATTTTTTTTAGAAGTGATGATTACAGTATTAATGTTTCTTCACATTTGAATCCAGAGATATTTCTTCTAACCTAGAGGATCCTCTTTAGGTCAAAATCAGTTGTGGAACATCTCGGCCTGAAAATAGTTTAAATAGATTCATAATTACCTATTTCCTATGGGTTTTTTTGCCATAAAACATACTGGAGGTGGTGAAAGAAATGAAAGTTTTCCTTAGGTTAATATGAATTTCGGTGATCTGACTTACACAGATGCAGGGCTAAAAGTAATTAGGTAGTAGTCACAGCTCCACCCTAGGTATCTGCTGTATGCCTGCTTTGTAATGTGGATGTAAGTGAGGCTGCAGAAATCAGGAGTGCTCAGCCACAGAATTCATTCCCACCTTCCTGGAAGGAGGAAGAATGAGAAAGGGAGAAAAGTTATTTTTCAGCCTTCTAGTGTGTTATTTCTTCTTTTTTTTTTTTTTTCTTATCTGTATATGCATTCTGACAAGTTTTAATCCATATTCCTTACTTGTAACTAGCACTCAGTACTCGAATAGCTGGCTAGAGATCATATCAATATTATTTTGGACTTCTAGCATCCTTTCACACTATAAGCTGGTTAGATGTGCTCAGAGAGCTCACATTAATCACCTGGAATGACTTAAGTTGCTTCTCTGTTATGCTATGATCCAGCAACAGGCATCTGCAGATGGTGGTAGAAAAATCTCAGTGTCTGCCATGAGTGGGGAGGGCTGTACTGGTCCTTGCCCTGCTCTTAGGGTGCAAATCTCTGTTAATGGGACTTTTAAAACCTCATAAATTGCAGTGGTTCAGTTCATGTTTTATGACATATTAAACTAAACAGGGCTTGGGTTCTTTTTGGTTTTCTTAAAAGCCACGCTGTCTGTAAGCAATTTGGTAGCTGCTGTACAAGCAACTTAATCAACCTGGCCCCATGGTGGGGGAAGACTTCTTTGTTACTTTGAAGAAAAAGATTATTGAAAAGTGCTTGCTGATACATTATATACGTATGATTGTTTTGAAGCACATTAAGGCCATACCTTTTCTTTTTTTGAAGTTTTGTGATACTATTTACGTCCTTTGCAGCTTCCACCAGAAGTGCATGGGTTAGAAGGGGATAGAAACCATATAACTCTAAATCTGTGCTTGCATTGATCTTGCACGTGAACAGTGCCTGCAGGTGAAGGGGTAATGTAGTGCACACATTCTTTTCCGCATATATATATATAAGCCCTACCATGCAGCAGACCTGGGAAAGCGATGTCCTTGATGGTTGCCCATATATTTGTAAATTATCAGAATAGAATGGTAATGGGCATATTTGTATTATCACAGGATCCAGCAGCTCCTGGCAACAGCTCTGAAAGCTTAGAACACTTCAAGGTAGCCTTTGGGAGCATAAATAATTGTCATTATGGATTTCAGTGAAAACTAAGCCATACACAGCAGCTGATTTTTATTTTTTTTAAAAAAGTCTCTATCGCAACAGGTCTAGTAGCAGCATAGCAACCAGCAAACTGACAGTTGTTAATATGTAGCTGTCAGAAGAGGTCTGCTTTCAGGTGAAAACGAACATGCCGCCTGTGCTGAGTAGCTCTTTCAGTCTTCAGTGCCCCGCTCTTGAAGGAGAAGGCAAATTTCTTACCCAAGTGTGTGTAGGTTATTTTTCTTCACTTGTCCTAGCACTACAAAATTACATTTTTCCTATGCTTTGTAATCAGCATCTAAAATTAATGAGATGCACAGAGGGATTTAATAAGGAACTCAACATCAAATTGGGTAACATTTAGGCCTCTGATGTTTATGACAGTAAGACTGAAAATCAGGATATTTTTTTTTTACTTGTGTTTGGCTGAAAAAGTAAACATAAAGCACATTTTTTTAGCATTTCCTCTACTCAGTTCCACCTTCTCGAGTCACCCTTTCTTGTGGTTGAAAACTGATACACAAAATCTGTAGTTCATATGTACCTTATTCTTGATTGACCTATATTGCAGAAAATTGGAAGTCTTTCCAGAAGTAAACAGCTAATCAAAGGTTTTTGAAGTTGATATCCTCAATGTATAACTGACACAGTAATGGTAAAGTGAGAAATAATTAATCTTAATTGTTTTTAAGTGCTAATTTGTGATTTTTTTCCCAGTCTTGCCCATTCTTCCTGCAATCTGGCATTTTAATCTACTGAAAGTATGTAATGTTTGCATGGTGGCTTGACTCATCAGATGGCATTTCTGAATTGAAAGACTAGTTCTGTTGGTTATCTGTGTTTTTTTCCCAAAGTTCTCAAAGACCTGAACTTATTACCTTCGTTGTATTGATTACATTATTGTCAGATATTAGGGTTAATCTTTGTGCTAAAATGATTAAGCTAAAAGTGAATAGTTTGGCATGAGTACTTACTGAACAGTTGTATTGTAAAAATAACACTTTGGTGAGTTGTTAGTGTTTTCTCTTCAGTTATTTTTATAGATTTACAATGAACCCAGTATCGTAGCAGTGTGGCAGGCAGGGGTATGGGAGAGTGGGTTTAGCATCACTGCCAGATGGGAGATTTAATTTTATATAAAAGTGTAAAATACTTCTTTGTGTGTACCTTGTTAGTATAGATGCTGAGCCTGTTAAATGTAGGCACCTTCTAGACATTGGCTAGAAGGACAACAGAAGCAAGCAGAGGGCTCAAATCACTTGTACTGAATTTTTCAAACCTATGCAAAGGAAGCTTCCTTAACTTGCGTGAAGGCTGATTCCATGGTAACTGGAGTTTTCACTTCTGACGTTGTGAAGTGCCCATGTATCATGTAGCGGACACTGAAAAATTGATAGTAAGGATCAGGCAGACTGACCAAAACAGTGTGGTAGGACTCTGGTTAATTTCTAAACTGGCAGTAGGTTCAGTTACTTCTATTAACTTCTGTTGGAAAGCTGTTGTTTTTGTGGTGCAAACCACAGGAGTATATAGAATGATTATAACCTTGACAAAATATGTTTTACCAATAAGTTTTACTAGAGACTTTTCTAACAGCTGGTACCTTAGATTTTTGAACTTTTCTAGAAAGGAAAATGCGCAAGTTAGTTTATACTGGTATCTCAGTATATTTTTATCCTGTATTTGTGGAACAAATGTGTTTTTAACTGTTTCTAATAATTTTAACGTGTGTAACAATCACTTCCTTCGGATGGTAGGAGAATGTTTATATGTTTTTTTTTACCATTGTATCCCTTTTGTTTTGTTTCCCTCTCTTTGAAACACTGCTTTTCTCATGACTGTAGTTGCTGTCTGCTTCATGTCTTTTTTTTTTTTTTTTTAATAGTGTTTTTTTTTGTACTGGCAGCTTATGCCACGCATATTGCTCCTTTTCTGCCTGTCAGCTTTCATATGTGCATAACTTCCCTTTGCTTTTCCCCTGCCATCTTTGGTATGTTCTCTTGTTAGAAATTACAGCCGTCTTTTGTCTTTTTTCCATTTTTTGCTTAAGTCACAGGACAAATCCAGATAGCATTTCCTATTTTTTTCCCTCTTAGAGTATTATTTCAGCTGATTATTTTGCAAATCCCTTACTGTTTTCATTTGCTACCACTTATCCAAGCCCTTCATGTTTGACTTAAGATTTCTAGGTCTCCCTTAGTTGATGGTATCTCAAATTCTGCAGCACTTGTTAGGATAGCTTCTGCTTCATAGTTCTTAATAAAAACCTATTTTTATTAAATCAGTATCTCTTCCTTTCTTCTAGCTTAAGTATTTCAACTAGTGACATTTTGTCTTCTGATTTCTCTTGGCCTTGCCTCATCTCCTCTATTACCCATCTTTCAAAACTTTATTTTAATCCTTGGTCGTCTTCTACATTTTTATATTCTCATACTGTTTAGTTTCTATCCCTCTATCGTAATTTTGGCTTCAGAATGCAGTTCTTCTCTGGTTCAGTTTTGTGTATTGGTTTCATAGAAGCCTACTTCTTGTATCTGCATTTAATTTTTACTGATGATCTACAGATATGTGATCATATCTTGCCCAAACAGTGAAAACTTACAAATCTCCTTTGGAACAGAAGGAGAGGTCCTAATTCTCTGATAGGTCCTAATTCTCTGATATGTTCTGGTGACTGTTAAGCTTAAGCTTAGAATTCTTGTCTTTGACTTTCATCTGTTTCAAATATTATAGGATGCTTTTCTTCAGCCTTGATAATAACAGTCTTTTTCCATGAAGGTTCAGACAAAGTCCTGCTGAACAACCCTTTTCTCAGCTTATTGAACTGCTTTGTCCTGATTGTTTGACAAGTCAGGATGCTATCTCTTGTTGTCAGACTGAAAATAAGTATGTCATTTTCAGAGCTTTTCTTTGCCTGGTGTCCTATCACCCCATTCAATCTTGAAATCTGTACTTTTACCACCTGTTGTTCAAAGATGTCTATTTATTTTTGATTGTTGGTTGAATTTGTTCAATGTGTCTGTTTAGGCTTGGTTGATTTTCCTGGAAACACTTGTAGAGGTAACCAGTCTCTGTTTTATCTGTTTGAAAAAACCCATTTGCCATCAATTTTAATATGTACACTCAGGATCATAAGTCAGGCTTCTGATATACTGAAAATACTTGACGTTTGTGCTCCCCATTGTTCTTATTACAGGTTTCATATTCCTTTGCTCAATTTGTTTTAGTTAATTCCTTGATAGGGACTAGGTACTTCTGTTTTCTTTTTAAAATTCCTAGGTGAACTGATGTCTGGTCTCAAAAAGTGAGGGTCTTCAGTGCTTGAATAATGAAAATTAATGCATTAGAATTTGTACCTGCAACTGGTGTATGCAGTTGTAGTATTATGTATGTATTTGTTATGCTAATGTAGCAGGTGGTAATTTTTGTACCTGTTTGAGGCTTTCTAAGCACATTAGTGTGTGATTACATATGCAGGAACTGGCATAGCCTGAATCAAATTTGGTCATGATCATGTTGGCACGAGAGCACTGAATGTCTATGCTTTTCTTCCTCCTTCTACTCCACCAGCTAAATTTGTGCTTTTACATAGAACTGTTTAATAATGAATTGTATTCAAACAATGACACTTGGAAAATATTTCACTGAACTTTTTGTTAAACACCCCATAGGAGAGGGCTGATTTATGCATTAAATGTTTCATCTAGATCCCAAAGTTCTGACTTTGGGCATTGCCAGCAGTAAATTTAAGTGTATGCAACCTCTTTTGACAGAGTCTGTTTCTTGTGTGTTACATTTGCACTGAGAGTACTCCAGGAAAGAGAGTTTAATGAACTCCCAGTAGATTGTGAAGGTTGCATGGTAGCAAAGATTAAGGCATTAAAGGGGAACCAAGATTCCCGTTTGGCCAAGATATTGGCACACTTGAAAGGAAGGTCAAATCCAAAAGTCGGCCCACTGAAATATATTCAACAATAAGTTTGCTTTACACAATCTAAATTTCAAGTCCTGCACTGCAAATGGAATGTTATTGTTAGTATGCATGATACATTGAGCAAGGGCAATTAAAAAGTGCAGGGGAGGGCAGCGGGGTAGCTAGGGCATCTGTTCTCTCAGTTTGTCTAGGAGGGGAGCGGAAAAAGTGTGCTAATGTCTTTCCCTACCACCGTTCATAGGACTGTGTATAACAATTGCAGTGCATTCTTTGAGAGGTAGGCTTGCTATTCACTATGGAAATACTAGGGAAAAACAAGTATAGTCTCATATTCATGAATAAAATATAACGTGTGGGATTCATGTTCTTTTTAGACTACTAATAAACTTTTTGCAGGCAATTGTTTTTGAATAATAATGCTGTTCTGCTCAACAAGAATTTCTGGCATATATTGAACATAGATAGCAACTGTATCTAAAAATTTCAAAAATTTAATTATTTTAATTTGATATCATAGTTCTTAAACAGCCTTGTACTATTGCTTTTAAGTTTCATTTTATGGTTTATGACAGTTTGGGAGGGGCGGTTTTGCCTTTTCCCCCTGCCGCCCCCCCCCCCCCCCCTTCTCTCCTGAAAAGGTAATCTTAGTCTCAAACCTTCCCTCTTTGCTAAATAGTCACACTTCTGTAGTTTGCTAATTTTGCGCACAGTGAATGAGCAATAACAGATGCAAATATCTCAACATTCACCACCGTGTTGTTTAGGACAGTGAGGAAGCAATTACAAGTTTATTTGCATTCCTCTCTGAAATCAAACTACACAAATCTCCAATACATTCTGTACAATATAGTTGCCAGCTCTGCTACAGTTCAGTAGTTTAGATCAGAAATTAATTGGGGCACTTGGGAAAATTTGTAACTTCAACTAGTTTTGAAGTAATAAAATGCAACTTATTTCTGTTAATTTTATAAAGCTGTTTGTGGTAATTACATCCTGTAGGTATGGCACTTTTCTAGTGTTTGTTCACAAATAAAAATATCCTTACTGTGTCCAAATATCAACTAAGTGAGTCTTACCACTTACCAAATAATTCAAAACTATTTACAAGATATAGTTCTTTATTCAGGTAACTTTTTTGTAAGTTTTTTTGTGTACTTCCATGTAATTATGTTTATTAGACTAAATTTGTGCCTTTTTACTCCTTATCTCAATCAACGAGTAGATGCAGTCAGACATCAGCCTGTCACAGCTTTTGTTGGTTCTGTGTATGAAAGTAACTAATGTCGACTAACTGAACATGTGCTCATTTACATCTGAAACTTTTAAACATATCAGATTTCAGATTCTGCAATGTAATTTGGATAACTTTTTCTCTGTCTATTTTTAGTTTGAATATGATGGCCTTCAGCAAAGTCAGTCCATAGCAGTTCCTCTCTGCTACTTCTTCCTCCTCCTTCTTTTCCCCTGCTCCAGCACTGGGTACTCTCCATGGGCTGCAGCTCTCTTCAGGGCATATGCACAGGGAACATGCCTGCAGCTCCCCAAAACCTTGCCACGTGAATCCAACACAACATATGATTCTTCTGCTAATGTTTCTGTTCTGTGAAGCACACTCTTGAAGTAGTAGAAGATAAACATTCGATATTACAGGCTTTTTGACGTCAAATGTGTGGTATTCATGCAAGTGAACGTAGTGACCAGCAGCCATAGTTCACCAGCTGTGTAAGAATAATGTGGTGGTCTGGATTTACCTTAGCAGGATGATGTCTCTGGGCCTATCTCAGCAACAGCTTTGTGAATTAGTGCCAAAACTTGCACTGAATTTTTATCTTTTTTCACATTGAGTAAAAAGGAGAAGTTATCTGGCATTAGTAATGTAGTCTCCAAAAATTGTTGAATGTATCATGTCATTAGTGAAATTAACTGCATTAGTCCAAGTTACAGATGAGAAACAGGTGCATTACTTTCCTGAAGAAAAACTTGCAACTTTTTTAGAGAAACAGTAATGGATTTATTTTAAAGGGATGTGGCATTTCTAGTTCTACTAATTGCTGCTGCCATTTCAAATATGTGCTTTATTTCCTGGGTTTCAGGTTTTGATTTCGTTGGAAGTTTTTGCTGTATTTGGAAGTTTTGTTCTGAAGTCTTTTCTCTATACAATTCTCTGCTTTGCTTTTTGTTATACCTTGAGCTAGAATTAAGGTATGCTGTGACCTTTTCCTACTATTCTGGGACTGTAGCTTTAGAAATTCTTTCCCCTCCCCTGCTCCTGCTTGACCTTAGGGTATGTTTGGAGAATTTGCTCTATTAGAAGGAGTGAAAGATTATTTTTGTCTCTGGTGGTGACACTTCAAGAATTCTTCATCAATTTCTTGGCTTCTATTTCAATTTTGTCCCCCTTCTCTCCAAAAGAAGCACTTTGAAGAAGTACTGGCTTTTAGAAAGCATGTGGTTAACATCCTCAATTATAGTAAACAACTTACAAATAATGCAATACAGATATGATAGAAAGCAAATGTTTAAATGAAATTTTACAGACTTAGCCGGGGGAGAAATGAATCTTGTTATTGAAATTAAGGTTTTAAGATGTTTAGAGTTGTTAATGGGTGGCTAGCTTGCATTACATAAAAGACATCTTAAGACTCAGTAAAACATCTATAAAAGTCTGTTAGAATTACTGCAGTTTCTCTGGCTGCCTTTCTATATGAGTCCTACATGCTGCTTGAGGGAGGATTAGACTTCTTAGTCTGGGCTGTATTTGTTACAGAGGAGAAGTGGTTTAGCCTATGATTATGGCTTCTAGGTATTGCTAAGTACTGCTGACTAGGTTTCTCTGAAGTTAATTGCTTGAAAAAGCTGGCTATAACTTAACCAAATGACTGCTGCTGTTCTTCTGTAAAAAGAATATTAATTTTCTTAGAAAGAAAACTGTATTCTGGTTTTCTTTTTTCACTTATGATAAGCCATAAAATACTTTGCTAAGTTCTACATTGTATGAGGAGTAGATAGGAAGAGGTTACTGAATGCAGTGTAAAGAAAAAAAGTATCCTTCCGTAGAATGTGGAGACCTGTCTTTCAGAGCATAAGAATTTGTTGTTGGGTTGGGTTTTTTGGTTTGTTTGTTGTGGTGTTGTGGTTTGGTTTTTTTTTGGGGGGGGTGGCGGGGGGGCTGGGGGGGGGTTGCAATAGACTCTTTTCATCCAGGAAGTCATTAAATATTTGAGGGAATTGGTATTGAGGTCCACTAACAAAGCAAAAATTTGCCAAGATAATGGCTCTGCTTTTCATTTCTTGACAGGCCTCTACCTTTGGCTGCCATTTCATTAATTTTCAAAACTAATCTGCGCATGTTACCATATATAACTGTTAGAAGAGTCAGGTTTTTAAATATTGAATGGTTGAAAGCCATTTTTCTAGAAAAAACTGTTAATATTCTTAATAGTACAGACAGGAAGCAGTTTTCCTTTTATTACTAGCTTATGTTCTATTTTTGTTTCATTTAAGCACAGTATGTGAGAAAGGAGAAGTAAATTGAAATTGGAATAACAGAATAAAACCAACCCATTATTACCCATTATTCCTTTTTATTCTAGTTTGTTAAATGTTGCAGGCCAGCCTCCACTTGTGACAGTAATAAGAAACTTGTTATCACATACTAGGGTCCTGGTACAGACAAACTCATCTCTGTTTTATTTACGTGTTTATGCTGTAAAAGCTAATGCTATTTGGAGACATTGGTAATGATGTTTTTTCACTGGGGAGCTTATTAGAGTTTTTGCTAACAAAGTATTTTATATACAGGTTTTCATAGATTAAAAACAATTATTTAATAAGCTGTATTTATAACTTTTCCCCTAGTAAATGGTAAAATATTTAGTTGTAGAATTACAGGTTTCTAAACCTTAAAAATATTTCTCATAATTTGATATTTCAACCAAAGATAATTTGTTTAACAACTGATTGTTCAAAAGGGAAGGAAAAAAAAATCCAGATTGTATTAGAGACCAAATGTCATTTAACTGTGGAAAAGTAGTATCTAATATGAAAACATTGGTTTTTTCTTCTGCTGGGTATCTCTTACGCTTCAGTCCTGATCCTGAGGGACTATTTCTGAGTGTGGAGATGATAGAGGGTTGTTGACTTTATTTTTATTCATTTTATTACCTTATGGGAATTTCAGGGATCAGTATTCGTGCAGTCTTCCAAATGCAGGAATATTGAGAGAGACAAAGGCATCTGCTTATGACCGAGGTGAAATAGTAAATACGATGAGAAAAACTGAGAAGTTCCTATTAAGCCGATGGTTTTCCACAGATAATAAATTAGCATCTGCTCTATAATATTAGTACTGTTTGCTACTAAATGTCAATGTTGGATTTTTAAATCTTGAACACTTGCCTTTCACACTGGCAAAGTTTAATAGATCCCTGTTGAATTAAAGCCACTTAGAGAGTTTGAGAGAAACAGAGTATCAATGTGTAATAAAAATGTTTATGATACAAAAACTGGATTATAATGAGATAAGTTTAAATTACACATCTCAAGAGCATGCATCCCAGAAATAATGAAATGCTACTCGTCTTAAGTAAATGAGAATGTATAAATGTGCTATGACAAAGTGGTTGGATACAATTCAGGCATGAATGAAAGATCTGAATAGTTCCGCTTAGCAGAGAATGTTGTCAGAGTAAATGGATTATATAGGCCTGCAGTGCTTGTTGCATACCAAAACTGAGGCTGAACAGTGGTTTGTATGAGAAGCAAGCATTGCAAGTATTTCTCTTCCAGGGTTCAAGACCATAGTTGCACCTTAAAACATATCTTTTAAATCGCATCATCTTTTTGAGCTTTACATTAGCTGTCTGTCATCAAAAGATGGGTAACAGTTAAGAAGTTTTATTTGATGTATTTATAGAAAGAGAAAGTGGTTATCTTCAGATTGATGTTATTTTTAATTATTGCAATAAAGTTACCTGTGTTGAAGTAGAATACTGTAACTGTAAATTATACAAATTGATTTTTCTTGGGAATTCCAGCATTTTCTGAAGTCCACAAACTGCTCATGAAAACTCAAAGCTATTAATAGATACAGGAGGTACAGTGCCAGGAACAAATGTTCATAGGAAAATCATGTCTTATTAAGTACATGTGTGAGAACACTGGAGACATCATAATGTCTGTACAGAGGATATTCCTTCAGCATAGTTCCATTACTTGAAATCATTACGTTTAAGAATAAGCTCAATTAAAGACAAGCATTGGGATTTGATACTCATTATGTATCACAGCATAGTTGGAGGAGTAGGGATAGAAAGATCCTCAAGATGCCACTGTTACTCCCTTACGAAAGTGAGACCAGCTGCATGTAGGCATGGTATTAATACTATGTGCAGGAGAGTCTGCAGAATTCTCAGTGGGTCTGTTTTAACATGTGAACGTAACTTACTACCGTAAGAAAGCTTGTGAGGTTTTGTCCCTGTTTAGTTTGAATCTTTACTGCTGCAGTTATACTTATTTCTTTTCTTGTCCTCTGTGGACACGGAGAACACACTATTTCCTTCCTCTTGTGGTTTTGGAGACTATTAACTAGGTTTCCCTTCGGCCTTCTTGTCTCTAAAACTTATAACTAAAGTTTATAAAGTTTCTCTGTGAAGACTTTTATCCCTTTTGCTGTTCTTGTTCAGTAGACCTCCTCCAGCTAGTTCCAACCAGTTTGTGGTTTTGCTTTTTTTTTTTCCCCCCCGTTCTCATAAGAAAGGACACTGCATTTTAAGTGCAGTAGAGTATTTTTGAGTATTTTAAGAGCTGACTTCTTTGTTGATGCTGGTGGTGTTGCCCACATTATTCCATTGAAAAGGTCAGCTGTGAAATTCAATTTTTGAAGTTTTACTTATTCCTAATTTTAGTTATTACTAAGTTTTCCTCTGGGCTGCAGACCAGAGTGGTGGTTCATGTGGTTTATTTTTTCCCCCTTCTGGTTTTTTGTGCTTATTTTTTTACCTAGTTTTTGTGGTACTCGCTTAGACTTGTGCTATACTTTTATAACCACCCTTAGTATCTTAGTAAGTCTCCATTGTATCTATATTCATGTTTGCTTATACTTGTTATATTTCATACATTTTATTACATCAGTGAAATGTTCAGGATTTGGCAAAAGTTCTTGTTGCATTTCTTTTTCATCCATTGCATTTTGTCCCCTTAATTTATGCTTCTTTATTCTGTGGAAATAGTAACTTTTTTTTTGTCCTTTCACACTTATTCTTAGTATTGGCCACCAATTCCGTGAACAGCTTTTGTTTTTAAATTCTCTTGTCTTTGTTTGGAAAGCTTGTTGGAGAGTGACTGCTAGTTTTTAGCAACCCAGAAATGGTTAGAAAAGAAAATTCCAAGCCATCTGACCCTTCATATGCCTCCACTTTATTCTTTTCCTCCTTAGTTATTACTTTGAGACCACAGAGAAAAGAATAGGTCTTTCTCTGCCTTACAGGCTTCAGAGAAAGTGACACCTCTTTTTACCTGAGTATATTTTTCAGGCAAGCTCTTTTTCTATTAATGTCCAACACATACAAATTTTAAAGTCCCTTTAGTTCCTACCAAGTGTGTCACTTCTATCACTCAAATAGTATTTTTATGATTATATTGCTTAATACTCACTTTACAGCACTTCACAAACCTAAATCATGCCTTACAGGCAACCAAGCCATGTTCATTATCAGGTCCTTTCAGGTAACATCAACTAAAGGCTATTTTAAACTGTTGTAATATTTCCAAAAGGAAAAGTTAAGCTGTATTCTTCCTCCCCATACCTGCTCAATGACAATTAAGAACTCAGTTAAACAATTGCCTTGGCTAGGCCGGAATGTTACAGAGCTGCACATCTTTTTTCCTTGTTACGTATGTATGAGCAAATTGTGCCTAGTCGTAACTTCATCAAAGATTCTCTATATTATATTTGTTTGAGATATTTACTTAAGGATTGAAATTCATGGCTTCAAAGTCCTAATTATGACAAATCTACAGCAAGCTTTTGATAACTGCTGTTAATAGTGCATGAATATATGTGACATAAAATAAATTAAGGATTTGCTTAATTGATTGTTTTCATGGCTATTAAGTCAACATAGGACAATTTTTATACATGAAATTCTTTACCTGGTCCACTTCTTTAATAAGAACAGTTGTTTGTGAAGTAGCATGGCAAAATAAAGTAACTCTAAACCCTACTAAGTCTGGATATACACTAAAGTACAGTGTTTACTTAAGAAGTAAGTTCTCATTGTCACTCAGAAGTTCATATCAGTCTTTTGCAGCATCTTTGAGAAAGGCCAAGGTTTTTTTTTCATATGTAGCAATGTTATCTTTCTTTTTTGTCCTCACTTTCTTCAGAACAAGTCTTCAGAAGTCAACCTCTGACCTGCAGGAAGAAAAGTACTTGTTTAGAAATTCAGTTTCTCAGTCTCCTATTGAAATTTGGTGGCTTCAAGGAGTCTGCCATCAGCATGTCTGTTCTGACTGAAATAGAAAGTAAAATTAAAGTCACCATTAACCCTCTGAAGTTAGTCGTGCTTCACATTAAGAAAAGCTTCTACAAAAGTGCTATGTAAAGATCTAGAACTATAAAGTTGAAAAAGATGTAACTTAGTCTCTAACACTGATCAGCAAGCACATTGCTCTTCGTCCTCTTCTTCCCCTCCCAGTTTAGCCTCTTGGGCTTACTGCTGTGCCCATTGACCATGCCCAGCCTTGACATTGTCTTTGACATGTCTGCTTTTATTGGACCACAGTCATGTTCAAGCATTTACAGATAAGGTTGAGATTTCAAAGATGGCAGGAAATGTCAGTGATCTAAACACTTCTAACAATCAAAGGAGGAACTTCTTTCACTGGATTGTTTCTGAATTCAGGTTGTCATAAACTACCAGGCAAAGTAATTTGTGGAGACCTTTCATAAACAAAGCTTTGTTGTGATGTATGCTGTCCAGCTCTCTTTCTACAGCAACTGCTAAGCCCAGCACAAACATCCCTCTTGCATCTGCACTGCCAAAGCTACACGTCTCAATGGCAGGCATGTTGTATTTTGCCATGTTTGAAGTCAGAAATACTGTGAAACTGTGTACTACTGTATGTCACAATATGGCAAGAAGAACAAGAAGACCACATTTCTGACTCTGGGCAGCTTGCTGTGTAAAATTCTTCCATCATCATAACCAACTATTCCTTCAGTAGCTTGGACTAGCTTTTTCTGGTGTGACTGCTCGTGCTTGTGCTCCCAGCTTGTCCTTGTGTTTATCCTAACTCAGCCTTCTGCTCATAACTTACCTCTGTGCTTCTGTTTGGTTTAGTTTCCCCATATATGCAAGTCTAGCTGGACTACAGAATTGTGTTCCTGAATTCAAATAACAGCAGCTTGAATTCAAAAGAAAGAAAGAAACAAAAAACACTCCAAAGGATAAAGAGCTCACAGAAGAGTGGCTACAACCCTGATGAGACTTACCCAGTTCCTCTCTCAGCTTTTAGCAATTGAGAGGACTTGGGATCAGGGATATGTCTTGCTGAGAAGTTGCTTATCTACCTCCCAGTGCAGTGATCTAGGCCTGAAATTTCTGTCTAGTCATTCCAAACAAGGCAGTCTGGACTGCCAGCTGACCTGGTGCAGAGTTTTTTGACTCTACCCTTGTTTTGCAGGGGAAATTTAGGCAGGGATAAAAAACCAAAAATGCATTTTCCTGGGTAGCACAGCACTGAGCAAGGAGCTTCTGCTGTGGCTCTGAGGAGAGTTTCAAAACTGGCATATATTCTTTAATATTTCATGAGTCATCATGAATACAAACATCAGCCTTAATGAAATTGTCTCCTGTATTTTTAATAAGCCATACTATTTGTGTCAAATCACTCTTGTACTTAAACAATGGAATAAATTATTGGTATTCAAAAAAACAATATTAACATTGTTTGAATGTGTTTTTATTGTAGGATTATATGCACTTACTTTTAGAAGTAGAGTTCTGTGAAGATGAAATCTAATTCCTGGTCCTTTTACTTATATGCTGTAGTAAGCTTAGGCATACAAGTGAAAGCTTATATGGAAAAAAAAAAGTTGTACTGTAACATGTGGATCAGGTTTTCAAAAGAGCTCAGCAGGCAACAGCTCTATTTCAACATCATAGTGAAATGGCTAATTTTTCGTGAATGTTTCCTATAAGTTTCTTTTAAAAACATTTGACTCTTATAGAGAAAATTCTGCTCTATAGCAGTACTTCAGAAGTAGTGTGTGATTAAATACACTGTATTCCAGTGTTTACCCAAAGCAAGCACATCAGAAGTATAGTCTTGCTAAGTGGCTGTGAAAAGTGGTATTGTTAATATATACTTGCCTTTTTAATGCCGTATCAATTCGTTCAGTTAACAGATTCATTGTTATTTACCAGATACAAATTCAGTCTTTTACTGAGATTTTTGATTTCTTTCACAGATCTAATTAAATGTAGCTGAAAGATGTATATGAAAACTATTTTGGGGGAGAAATCTTAATGATGGTTGTATGTGAGTAGAAAAAGTCTAATTGCACTATGGATCAGCAACTAACAGGAAGCAAAGTCTTAAACAGCAGATAGAAAACCTGCAGTGGAATTAACAGTATGTACCTGCATAGTAATACATACAAAATTTTTGTTGAACTTGTTTTATACAGACTATATCCTTTTCTAAGCAAATCATTAGTTGTTTTTCTTTAGCTCCTGTCTCCTGTGCTGCTCTAAGGAAGGAAGAACAAGTGTGTTTTATAAATGGAAGACGCACACATGTTTTATTAAAGCTGCTAATATGGACTGTGACTGTCAGTGTGAACCATAACCTAGGAGTTGCACAGTGCATATTTCTGAGAGCCTGTTCCTATGAAAGGAAAGAGTACTAATAGCTCTCCGTGTGTGCTCTGTGTCACTCTAGGATGAAGTCTGTGGATGGTAAACTCTTTGAAGATAGCAGCAACTCATAGTAGTTTGTCAAGTGTTATGAGTTCTTATGGCACCCTATGCATAATCAGCCCTCAAATACTAGGTTAAATTTGTGGTACAAATTTACAAAATTTGTCTGAACCACCCCTGCCTTTGCTTTTGCATATAAACCGTTGTAAACTGAAATGTCTGGATCTTGGATGACTATCTATTGAAAACCATTGCTTCCAACTTAATTGCATTTCTAAGAGTAAGACTTCAGTTGTAGTGTTCATAATATGATCTTGTAGTGCTTCATAATCATTATGGTTTTGGATTAGTTTTAAGAATTCATTATTCTATTACTTTTTTAATTATCGAAGAGATGTTAATGATTTTGAAAGCTTGCTGTTCCAGAATTAGGATCCTTTGCTCTTTGAGGAGTTGGGTTCTCAAGACAAACATCTGAAAATAGACTGATTTTTCTAGATTTGAACCTTGAGTGCTAGGTAGTCTGTAGTGAGATATCCCCTTGCTTTTGATTTAGTGTAGCATGATTCTTGATTAAATTAAAGTGATAACAAATTACCATAATGTAAGTAAGGTTTAAAAAAAAAAAATAGTGGGCAGAGAGAAGTTTCCATGTACTTCTATTTGCCACAGATTTATCTTACAGATTTCATGTCTCTGTTTACACTTCTTTTACTGTTAATTTTGTAAGGAAAGATCATTACTCTTTTTTTAGTAAATAATATTGACAGTAATCAACCATGTAGTGTTGAATCAGTCTGGATTGTTTGCTTGGGGGGGAAGGATGCTCAAATGTTGGAATAATAGCTCTGGGCTTATTGGTACACTGAATTCAGTTCTTTAATTTCAGATATTTCCCATATGGTCCTATATGAGTCTTAAGCTCAGGATCTCAATGTCTTAGGCACTGCAATTCTGCCCGAACCTAATACTGATAAAACTGTTTTCACGTGTATCCCCAGAGAGTGATAATGGAGTGTACAGATTTGAAGTACCTCTAACCTTTTTTTTTTTTTTTTTCCTTTCTCCTCCCTCCCCTAAAGCAAGGAGATTCTTGTTTGATTTTTGGAAGAGTGGTACAGGTGCCCAACTCCTGGGGCTTAAAAGCTATGGGGTCACAGTGGCATTAGGAATTTCTCTGTGTGAACTTACATACCTACATCCTGCCTGTGTCTGTGTCCATGCTCTTGCACCTAGTTCTTGACAAGTAGCATGGAGAGTCCACTTTGTGTGTTGGCCATTGTTAACCTCATTCTGATACACCTTGTTTTCTCTGATAAGCTGTACTGGCTACCTTTTCCCTTTCAGAGTACAAATAGTCACATGCTGTTTCAAATGCATATCTCTCTCCTCCTCCTACCACATCCGTTACTCTTTACAACCTCTAAGGTATTACACAGAATTAATTTCTTATTCTTGGTCACATGCTTCAGACAGTCAGCCCTTCTTTGTATTTCTTCCTGCTTCCAATTGACGCGATTCTGAAGAGCACATGATGATAATGCTGAAATTGATTCAAGACAAGTAATGCAGTCTTTGTTACAAGGCCAGGTTTTTCTCGTAATTCCTTTACCAGCCTACTTGACTAGGTGTTTTTTGAGGCTTCCAATACTACCTAAATGACAATGCCTTTCATAGATTTTTATAAACTAACTTACAGTGGTGTTGTGCAAAAACTTAAGGAATTTCCATGTACATGAAATGAACATGTAATAGATGGTAGTTATTCATCTGGTACCATTGCCAAATGTAGAAGCCAATAGGAAGGAAGAAGAGAATGTACAAATTTGGGGACTGTAACTGTAGTAACAGTAATTAAAAAAAAAAAAGAGATAAAATTTTCAAAAATATACTGTAGTTGTGGACCATGAATTGCTGATATTCTTTATATATACAAAGTTCAAAATGGGATGATTGTAGTATTTTTTGTGCCAGGTGCTCAAACAAATATTGCTAGAATACAGATGTTAAATTCTGGTAAACAATTCAAAACATCTTTGGTTCAAATAGACATTAGAGACTTAATGAATAAAGCATCAGAAAATATTCCTGGTGTATTGCTTTAACAAGCTTTCATTGATTGCTTTTGTGGGTGTTTTTTTCCTCCCCCCATAAGAGCTGAGGGAGCACCAACAACTTTTGAGGTGTTGGAAAGAGAAAGTGGTAGCTGACCGATGGACTTTTTTGAAACTTAAGTAAAATTTGGAGATGATGAGTATGAGTTAGTAACTTGGAATATCTAGAAGTATGTATCTGTCATGAAAACTTTTAATAATTACTGTCATTTTGTGTGTCTGCATTGAAGGTATCCTGAATTAGCAACTGTGTGCAGAAATCCCAATACTCTAATTTTATATCCTGGAGCTGCAGCAACCAATTTAGAAGAAGTCGCTGTGATGTATTCTAGTCCATCTGTTATGATCATCATTGATGGAACATGGAGTCAGGCTAAAGATATATTTTACAAAAACCCTCTCTTCCAGCTTCCTAGGCAGGTGAGTTATAATACGTAAAATAAACATTTGAAATGTGTGTAATAGATGCTTGCTTTCTGAACAGCCAGGAGGGAGTGGTTTTGTGAGGATGAAAATCATGACAATAATTTTTTTCCTTCTCAGCTGTTACCAGCTGACAAGACAAGGAAAAACTTGAAATAATAAACAAAACAACCTATAAAACTGTGAGAAAGATGACTGTAAATATTGGGGGGTTTCACTTTGTCAGTTGAAATTTTTGTTTGTTTTGAGTTAATGTGTCTAACTTCATAGTGAATCGTTATTTTGAAAAATTGAAAACTGGTTTGTGTAGAAAATTTTTGCCTGTTGCCTAAGATATTAGAACATACACAGTGAAATACGTATTTTTTTTTTTTTTTAACTGTGTATTTTGCACTGCAGTAATAGGAAAGCTGCAAGTAGAATTTTGTAGCCTCTTACAAAAGTGTCGCACTCTTTCCTGCATATTTGGTCTCCACCATATTAAAAACTTTCTGACTTTTGGCAAATGTTCCTTAAAATTTGAGCAGAACAAATTCTGGCCATGTGTGGTTTGCAAGTTTTGTTGGTGGGTTTTGGTTTGGTTTTTTTTTTTCTCCTTAGGAACATCAACACCCACCCATCTGAACTGCCAATAGGGCTTAAGCTGTGATTATACAATTATTACAGCTGTCCCTGCCCTAATGAAAATACCTAGTTACAATGTTAATAACATTAGTGGACATAGGTTCCTGTTGCTGCATTGTGAATGGTATGACACTTTTTCAAGGAATTTTTTTAGTGGATAATTGAGTATGGCTTTGGCACAGGAGTCTTGAATGTAAGTTTTGAAGGTAAAGCTTCATCTTGTGTGTCTCAGTTGCTGTTGTTGAATAAGTTTTTGTCCTGTTATTAAACTCATTTATATCATTTAAACAGACCATTCCGCAATCCTTTTTATGTACTACAATGGTGTGTCTGAGTTAAAGGCTCAGATTACAGATTTTCTAGGAAAGGCTCTAATTTCACACATTGCAGTTTTGTATCCGCACCGCGCATCATTCATAACCAACTTCTAAATCCAGAAACTGGGAATTGTTACTGGTTGGATTCTTTATAAATCTTTGAAAGGAAATGTAACTTTTTGTTTTCTAGTTTTGTCATATGCTTGTCAATGGAGCGTGGAACAACAGGTCAAACCATTACATTTCTTCTGTGACTGGAACTGGTCTGTAATAAGCTTGCATTTGTTTGGAAGTCAAATTGCTGTCTAAAGTTGAGCACTGCCATTGCTTTAGGTTTCCTCTTGTGTTGGTTCTTATAATGAGATTCTTGATTTTGCTCCTGACCAGTTCCCCTACAGTCATACTGATAGGGAGCTGGGGTGCAGCAGAGCACACAGCTCCTGGAGGGGTGAAGGGCCTCTGGCGCTTTTTAACTGTCAAATGCAACGAACACAGCTCTTGTGTAAATAGCTGTCTTAAACTCCAGTCTTCGTTCTAGTTTATAACTAGTTTGCAGTTTCTCATTTACTGTGCTTTTTTGAAATTTCTGGGTACTGCAAGCTTTTGGCGTGGATTTACAAATACATAAGTATTCTGAAATATTTTGAAATACATAAGCTAGCTTGATGTCCAAAAATCACATATAGGAGCAATTTTGCTACAGATAAAAATGGGGAAGAATTTTTTCATCATCACTTGGGTTCTTGTAGGTGGCATGATGCCTGTAAGATATTTCTACCCTGTGTGTCTTAGAGGGAAGTTTTTCAACACATAAAAAATATTCCCCACTAGGAGGTATAAACAAGGATTTTTTTTCTATTTCTTAAGTATTTCTGTAAGACTAGGATTATTTTTCCAGGTGTAAATTGTTGTCAAAGCTGCCATTTTCATTCAGGGACATTATTGAAAGTATGTTGTAGAAAAACTATTAATACCAATAGTTTTACTAATGGAAAAAAATTAATCTTCATCATTGGATCACCTTTTGATCAGTGAAAAGATGACTTCCTCTTCAGGAGGGGAGAGGAGGTGGCAGTTTGCACATGTAAAAACAAAAGCCTCATGACTATGATGTTAGAATAGTTTAAATGGAGTACTGTTAGTCAACATGATGCTAATTCAAAAAAAGAGCTACTGTAAGTGTTACAAGTAATTTGCTTTAGGGGATGAAATCTGTTTTATATCAAATATGGGACTTGCTTTTAGGCTCTTACTATAGTATAGCAATTAGGTTATATTGGCATAAGTGAAATGGAAGAGTAGATTCTAGGTTTCAGTCAAATTATTTTGGCCTTCAGAGAAAGATGGTGAAACAGATGGAATTTACATCTAGAAAGTTATGGGATTCATTTCAATGTATTTCAATTTAACTGCAACTTTATGAATAGATTTTATGGAATTTATTTCACTGCAATCCATTTCAAATTCTGCAGAACATTTGTCATATGCTGAGGCACCTGACCATGGATACATGACTTGCCTTTAAGTGAGAAAGTGTTTCCATTCATAATCTCTTTAGTTGGTCCCTACCAAATTTGCCAGCAAAAGTAAAAAATCACAAATTCTGTTTACTGGCTATTCTTAATTGCCTTCTTTTTTGCTTCTCTTCTCTTACGTACTTGCTGCTGACAGAACTGTGTCTCGGTACAAATAAGACAGGTAATCTCTGCAAAACCTGGAACAAACAGAAGTGTATTGCCCATTGTTTGAAGTTCATGCCACCTTCCTTTATAAAGATGAAACCTGATCATTGTTTTAGTTGGGGGTGGGTGTTTTGTTTTTTTTTTTTTTTCTGCTGACAGTTAGACTGTCCTTGGTAGTGGATTTTGATTTTTGGAAGATCAGCTATTTGAGCATATTCCAGGTGATTGCTGCTTTATGGCACTTAACAACTATGTCTGTCTGCCCATAGTGTTTTTGGCACATCAGATCAGTAGGAGCATTATGATATGAGAGAGGACTTCGTGTAGATAATCCATTTTGTTATCTGTCTCTTCTAGATAGCATCATCTTTGATTTCTCTTAGATTATAGTGTTGAGAGTAGCTTCCGGGCTGTTACTTACTCAGTTTAGTTTACTGCTATTTCCTAATAACAATTGCTGTCATAAACCCTATTTCTTATCCTGTATGGTAAACTATAAAATTTGATTTTTTTTTCAAATTAGTTGTTAGCATGTAAGCTAAATTTAGATTCTAATGTACTGTTGAAATAAAAATAGCTGAACCTGAAAGAAATTGACGGTATTTCTTTGTTTAGAAAAAAGCTAATACATGGCATATCATTTTACTATGGAACCTGGATTTTTTGGTAATGATGTTTGTCTCCTTTCACTTTATTCCTTATTAACACTTCATTCTGCTTCACTCTCGCATGTTACTGCTGAGAAAAATAAATCAGGAGCTAACTAGCTAGTGAAACAATGGTGGATTACAACAGATAACTCTTGAGAATAATCAAGGGAATTAAGCAACATGGGATGAATTCCTATTTCCATATGGAAAAGAGATTGAAAATAAAGTATTTCCAGATACCATCTTTAAACAACTTCATGCTAAGATTTTGTTCCCTATGTTATAGTTCCATTTTGCCTGTGAACCATACTTTTATTTAAACGAGTGTAAAGAAGATAATGTCATGCATAAACCAGCAGAATTCATTGAGTAGTAAAAAATGAAGAGAGATAGTTGATCCAGTTTTGTCCAATAGTTGAAAAGTTATTTAAGCTCAAAACTGCCCTGTTCCAAAGAGCAAATTTTTATATATTCAGAATGTAAATGCAGGTACATAAAAATAATCTCTATTATGTGTAGAACTAAAATATTTGTTCAACCTGCCAAGCATAACATTGAGTAAGTAAGATGCGGAAAAAGAATAATACTTCAGCATAAGTTCTCCTCTTACTTAACCTTCTGTATTACAAATAAATTAATTTGGTTACACTGATGTAACTAGAATATTACCTGAGGTGTCTGTCAGAAATACCTGACAAGAAACGTATCCATGAACAGAATACACCCTGATAACTTATTAGTCATCCAAATTCTGCCTCACCTATTTCTGATCACAGCAAGTGTCTGAGAAGACGCAAGTGAAGGTATTAATCTGGTCTGTACATTAACATTATGGAAGAACTCAACATTAAAAATAAATTCCTTAAAACAATTTTATTTTCAAGTTTCGACTTTTTGGGTTTTGTCAGAAGTACATAATGTTCTATTAGGCCTTTTGGGTTATCAGAGTGATTTGATCTTACAACAAGAATGAAGAATCCATAGGTGAAATTTTAGGGGTCATAAAAGATAATTATTTGGTGTGGAGATTCATAAAGACTCTGAAAACTACCAGGGGTCTAATACTCGGGCCTTGCTATACATTTGAGAACTTCCTGTGTTCCTTTCGGACTTTTTCTTATGTCTTACAATTAACTTCTTCAGTTCTGCATTTGGGAACACTTCTTCATGCTATGATTTATTTTTTTTCTTTCACACGGGACGCCCTGTAAAGGTCTGCTGGACTAGAGTCGTAGAATCATAGAATGGCACAGCTTGGAAGGGACCTTGAAAGATCATCTGGTCTACCTTTTTGTGGGAAAGGAAACATGGATGAGATTATCTAGCACCTTGTCATGTCATATCTTGAAAACCTCCCGTGATGGGGACTCTACCACATCCCTGGGGAAGTTGTTCCAGTGATTGATTGTTCTCACTGTAAAAAATTTTCTTATATTGAGGTGAAACCCCTCCTGGTGCAATTTGTACCTATTGCCCCTTGTCCTCTCCATGTGGCTCCTTGTGAAGAGAGATCCTCTGTCCTCTTTGTAGCTGCACCTCAAGTACTGGAATACCCTGATGAGGGATCCCCTGAGCCTCCTCTTCTCCAGGGAGAAAAGAAGTATTGCAGTGCTAGATGAGATAATAGTCAAATATTGAAGATGATGCACCCTTCAAGTCTAAAGAGTCTCCAGTGTTTAATTCCATTTTCAAGTGTTGACACTTTGAGTCTTAAAATTATATCTGCATTACACTTGAGGGGGTTGTTTTCCTGATTGTGCATAGTCCTTGAGATAGTTTTGAAGCAATTGGTTTAAACTAGTCTATCATATATAAATCTCAGTAGCAATTTTACCACAGCAGTGTGTGGTCACAGCATGTGCTGTATAGTGTGGTTATGATCCTGGTAAACTGTGGCTTAAGCCAATGCTCTTAAGTACTAACTGAATTGAAACCTAGCTATATAAATGCTCATAGGGTCTGAGCACTTATTGAAAGTCAATGGGATGTGGACTACATACGTCTGTATTTTGGCATTTTATCGGCCTAAATTCTTTAGGTCTTGTAGTGGACTGTTAAATGCAATTAGTATCCCTGAGGCTGTTAAAATGTTTGCTTTATTAAGATAATGGACGGGAAAATTAAGGATCATTTAACATACAAATGATTCTTTAAAATCCTGAAATCCTGCCTAATGCAAAGTGGAACTGAAAAAGACTTTGAAGTGGTAGGATGAGTAAAAATAGCGTAATGAAAGTAAAGGAAGATACTATGCCAAGAAACTCCTGGAAAAGTGAGCAATGGTATTGACTATGCTGCACGAAATATTGTTTTTTGATTTTTGAGAGTATGCAAAACTGAAATATTAAACATTTGCTGAATATTCTTACTGTTCCCACTGTGGTTGATACTTACACTTGTCCCTACAAGATCTGGCTGGATATGTATTTTTTTTCTCAAACAATGATAGAACATTGTAGTATTTCTTTGTTGAAGACTATGAATTACTTCTTAAGGGTGGAAGAGAGAGACTGTTAGTGTTTTATGTGCTTAGAATTGGTATTCTGAAAAAGTCCAGTTAGAATTAATATTCTTCTTAAGCTTTCTTCTTTGCTTCTGTGATTTTGAGTGAAATGTGGTTTTTCCACAATTTCATAAGAACTACTGATATTTAATGAGTATTAAAATAATCCAGTAAAAACCAGTTTAATAATTGGCTTTAGATTTACTTTACTATTACTTTAGATTTCAATAAGATATTAAAATATATTTGTGTACTACAAGAGGTGAAAAAAACATTTGCTGTTTACAAACAAATCTGCTTTTACTGTAGAAGGTTTTTACCAGCAAGACTAGGTATAAATCACATCTACACATGATTTGGAGAAACTTAATTTGCCCGTAACAGTTTTATGAATTTTAAAGTGTTTTGTTTTGTACAAAATTTTGTAAGTGTTAATCTGGAGCCCTCTGTACGGGAACATGGAAAATAAACGTGTAACTACATGACAGCCCTCAGATTTCAAGAATCGGTCTTCCACATGCTAGTTGTTAACAGGGTACTGTGTACCTTCACTCCCTTGCAGTGTGCGCCTCTGTAGAGGGGTTAAGGCTTTGTAGAAGTGAACTATTGAATATGGTTTATCAGCGGGGTCAATCATGGACTTTCTGAGAAAGTTCTGTGGCATTGAGTTACAAAGCAATGATGCAGATGATCGTACTCTAAGCTCTTGGGGGAAAAATATGAGCAGACAGCAGGAATATAAAAAACATTCCTAGCAGATTTGCTTCTTTGTGCATACTTGAATTCTGCATTGCATGGATCACAGCCTTTAACAGTTGCAGTTACAGCCTGTCTGAATTAACACTCTGTACTGTTTATCTGATCCTTTTTTAAAGGAAAAGAATATTCTGCTGTCCCTACCCTTCTTTTTATTGGAATTACATTGCAACTCTTGTTTTAAAGGGTTTAATTTCTTAGTGAAAAAGAAAAATAATTGACTCTTGAAATATTAGCTTAATGAGGCTATTAAAATATTTTTTTTAAAGTGTGATGGATAGTTTGGTTGTTACTAAATATACTAGAGCTAAAATCAGTATTTGTTTTCATTTTTATTTTATATGCTAGTTGATACTTGCTATTATTCAAATCATCTGGAGCTGGTTTAATGACATTCTTGGAGTTCTCAAATGCAGAAATAGCTTCCTGCCAGAAGAAAAATGTTTTCCCATATTAAGTGGGACCTAACTGTCTTTAGTGTCTTAGATCAAGTTTAAAGGTTGTATTTAGTGTGTTAAGTGTTATTGCAGCTTTGCTTGTGCCATCCTGCTGGGAAGCAGCTCTGCCAAGAGGGACCTGGGAGTCCTGGTGGATGACAAGCTGACCATGAGCCAGCAGTGTGCCCTTATTGCCAAGAAGGCCAATGGTATCCTGGGGTGCATTAAGAGGAGTGTGGCCAGCAGGTCGAGGGAGGTTCTCCTCCCCCTCTACCCTGCCCTGGTAAGACCCCACCTGGAGGACTGTGTCCAGTTCTGGGCTCCCCAGTTCAAGAAATATGAGGAACTCCTAGAAAGAGTCCAGAGAGCAACTAGGATGATTAAGGGACTGGAGCATCTTCCCTACGAGGAAAGGCTGAGAGAGTTGGGCTTGTTCAGCCTGAAGAAGAGAAAACTGAGAGGGGACCTCATCAATACGTACAAATATCTTAACGATGGAAGCCAAGAGGATGGAGCCAGACTCTTTGCAGTGGTGTCCAGTGACAGGACAAGGGGCAATGGGTACAAACTGAAACATAAGAGGTTTCAGTTGAATAGGAGGAAAAACTTCTTTACTCTGAGGGTGACAGAGCACTGGCCCAGGCTGCCCAGGGGGGTTGTGGCGTCTCCTTCTCTGGAGATATTCAAAGCCTGCCTGGACGAAGTCCTGTGTAACATGCTCTAGGAGAACCTGCTTTAGCAGGGGGGTTGGACTAGATGATCTCCCAAGGTCCCTTCCAACCCTTGTGATTCTGTGACTCTGTGACCCTGGTAGTACAGAGCTAAGTCAGAACTTCTGCTATAACTGCAGGCAGTCATCTATGAGACAGGTGGTGCTCAATGAAGACACCAGTTGATCATGGAGCCATGCAAAGGCTACGTTTTAGCGCTGTGTACATAACTGTGTATGAAACTAAGTCTGGTCATTTTGTGCAGAAATGAACTAGAATTACTTGTGCAATCTGCTACAACTTCTAAATAGTTAAAATTAGCAGTCAGGTGGTAAAAGATTGCAATAAAACCTCCTGTAAGCAAACACCAGCACTCTTACGGATTAAATTTTGTTCACCGTGACTGTGTTCTGTTTAATTTTTCTCATTGAGTTAGGCACTATGGCCAACACTGTAGGGTTTTTCTAGTTTTTTTCTATTTCTACATTATTTCCTGTTGTCCTACATTATAATTCACATTTAAATACTCCGTAAATGGTTTTCTATCTGAATAAGGAATTTTTGTTTCATGTTTTGAAACTTTGGGTTAATAATGCAGTTTTGCAAGATTAAAATGAGTAGAATGTCATTATATATGGAATTTAAGAAGGCAGATTTTTCTCCCAGAAAGAGAATGAGGTAGATATGACAATATCTAAAGAAAGGGGATATTAAAGGAAAAGAGGATACAATTCGTGCAGGCATTATCTGTAAATGAAAAAGAAACTGTGATAACTAAAATTCTTTAAGAAATGGTGATTGGGCTTTTAATCAATGTTTTGTAGGTAGAAAAGAGCTATTTTAGTAATGAAGAGATTAGCAATTCTTAATTGCAAGATATACTACAAAGAACAATAAATTTGAGGCATTAGAAGTTTGCATTTAATTGTGTACTATCACAGCTTCACTGATTTAGACTAATACAAATTGCTGTATTGAATGATTTTAAAGATACTGTAGGATATTTTAATAAACTTTGTTGTTTTAAATTAGTATTGAAAATCTAAAGATCTTTAATAAAAAGCTCTTTTAGTCAGCAGCTCAGTCAGTAGAACTTTTTTCTTTGGAAAGAATCTTTGAAGAAATTTCAGTTGAGCTCTTCCAGAAGGTCCCAGAGGAAATATATTTATGAATCTAACATATTTAACTTTATCAGAAAGATTTAAATTTATGTCTTGATCTAGTGTCATCTTACTGTCTGGAATGTTTATAAATGACAAAGAATGAGCTTGGACAAACTTTATAACAAAAACTTAAGAGACAACTCATGGCTTATGGTGACTTTTATAGTTTTTAATATGATTACACTGATTATGTCTTATACTCCATGAGCTGGCACCCTCTAGAGAAGCACATTATCCAAAGATGTTCTGCGTAGCCACAACTGAGGAAGAGGCCACAAGCATTAGGGTATGCACTACAGGCTTCCTTGCAACAGCTGTTGTGGTTTGCAAAGGTGATACAGAAAAAGTATTCCGTTAACTTGGAGCAGTGGATGCAATTAGTTTAGAGGGAGGAATGAGCTGGTTTTCACAGCAGGCATGCTTGGCACAGTTAGGCTGGTGGTATGTTGTACGAAGCAATCACAGAGCACTGTGGGTGAGGCTGCTTCTGTTTATGAGGAGATAAGCACAGCATAGTGGGAACAGATGGCTAAAAAAAGCATTTGACCTTCTACTCCTTCAGCACCAAAAAAAGGTTGAAAAAATTAACCCATTGACAAGTGCACATATGAAAATGTAGCTATCCCAAGTACATACTGTCTTATCAGAAGTAGATAATACTGAATCAGTTTTATTTACATATGTGTTTCCGGTTTACTGTTGTAAATCAAAGCATCTGCTATCCAAAACCTGAATGGATTATTTCTATCACCTCGTATCTTGTTTTCCTTATTTAAATGGCCAACAAAAAATCTCAGTAGGGTCATCATGCTTATGCTGTATAGTTATAGAAAAAAAGAATTATCCATCCCTTAAAAACGTTGAGATGTGCTACATGCTTGATTTTGAGAACTGGGGTAGGGGAGGAATTCTTATAGTGGTATTCAGGTATTAAAAAATAATTTAAACTGAATGTACAATGATGCATGAAAACTGTGACTGCTTCCCTGTAATGTAACCTGACACCAATCTGGCCAACAGTCAAAAGAAATATGATTTCAGACAGTCAGGAAAGGCACATAAAGCATAGTTCACTTTTAATTATTTTGCTTTTTCTTCCTGTGATGTTACGTGCTACATTTATACCTAATAATCTGTAATTCATTGACATTTTGTAGTCACAAAACATCTCAGAAGAGCACAGTATGTTTTCATGAAGTTAGAGGATTCCAGTTGTAATGTTGCTATTTGCACAGGTTGTGTAACTTTTTGCTTCTAGCTTAATTCACTGTAAATCTGAATGGTGTGCCTGCTTGTGCATGAGTGGGCACGGTTTGAGGCTGGGGGTAACTTCATATTCACTCTGACTCTATAATTCTTTGTTGGTGCACTCCTCTGCTACTTAATGGGCATAATAATGTCAGCAGCATAATGCCAACAAATCATCCTGTCTTTTTATACATTCATCACAGCATCACTGTTATTCAAATATTCAACACCTCATTTTCTTTTCCCTAACCATCATGCCTTCATTTCTGACACATCTATTTTGTTTTCCTTATACTTCCTTTGTTATATGAAAATTGGTATCATCAGCTAAAATCTCGTTTCTTACAGCAAAGTTTTAACCCTTGAGGCTTACCATTCAATTCAGCTTGCACTGTATGCTTAAATCTGTTTGACTAGCGGTGAGCATTTGTAGGTGTATGCTTGTACTGATCCAAGCACTAGTCCTCAAGTGAGTTGATATATTGATATCTGAGTTAAGATTATACTTGTGATTTCTCTCACTGTTCCTGCCTCTCCCTCCTCACCCTTTCTTCTCTGAGATGGGATTTATTTTACTAACCAGCTTCCTCAGAGCCCAGGATGTGACTTTTAAAGACTTTCAACAGATTCATGTACAGTCTTGCTTGAGCTTTTAAAAAATGAGAGGCAGCGTTGAGATCAGGGAATCATCAGTAAATATGACTTACAGTAACTAGTGTTTTAAAATGATTTGTGTATTTCTTCTCTTGCAAAAGAAATGAGAGTACCAAATTCCAACTTGAGAATATATGGCAGAAGCACCCAGAAATGACAACAGTGTATGTGTACAGACTATGATAGCTATTCAGAGATTTTGGTAAACATTGTCCACTGTAATTTTAGTGAATATTCAGAGATTTTGTAGGCTAGAGTTTTTCATCAGTCTTGAGAGCATCTTTTGTTACTGCAACCTTTAATAGTCAGAAGTTTATTTTGACTGGTGCAAAGCAGGCTCTCTATATGAGCATTTTTAATGAGGGCCGTGTAATTTAAAATTATAATTATCATTTTGTTGATTTATACACCTATCAATGCTTGGCACACAAATAAAAGTTCTGTGTCAGAAAAGGTGCTAATCTCCTGTGTGTTAGAAATCATGATGTACATAAGGACATGCAGCCCCTTCCAAGGAGGCAAAGCCGTTCCTACCAATGCTTTGAACTTCCAGACACCTGATGCAAAGGAAGTTTTTGAAAGAAGGATGAAGTATCCCAGAATGATCTTTCGGCCACAAAATTTATGTTCAGCTCTAGAATCGTCAGTTTTCTGAGGGAAGTCATGGCTCATTGCCATCTCACCCCGTCAACAGTGAAGACTTGGAGAGTGTGGGCATCAGGAAGTCTGAACATCTCCACAGTCTAAAATTATTTCAGTCCCTGATTATTCTTCTAGTACTACATGTTACTGACTGTGTTTCTGCTTATCCTTCCACATATCTAAGGAGGCTGCAGTAATACCTGCACGAAATAAATTAATGGAAAAGATGATAAAAAGTAGAATTAGAAGATCCATGAGTAAATGCGGTATTGGGCTAGCCCAATGCAGCTGTTGAAAACAGAAGACACTTCTCACAAGTTTACTGGACCTCTTTGCCTGCCTGCTCATGGCTCCTTCAAAAGCAATCTGACTGAAGCAGTACGTGGAGGTCACTTTTGGCAGGTGTCCTCAGCAAATACCCACAATAAAACTGTTTGTCATAAGGAAAAAACCTCTCATATAAAAAACACTAAACACTGTAGCAGTAACTGGTCTGTCTCCCTAGTGATTGTAACTTTATTTTATGGTTTGTAGAGATGTCATCAGTGGAGCCCCCAGTGAATCCGTGCTTTTCAGTGTATTCTGAAGTAATACAAAGGAGGTTTTACTATCTAAGTAATAAAATTTCATCACGGCATTAAGCTATTTAGTGTGGTAATGAGAAGGGCCAGCTGTGAAGAGTTGTAGAAAGACTATGAAGCTCAGTAACTGGACATTAACATAGCACAGGAAAGTCACTGTGGATAAGCGGTAAGGAAAGCATAAACCAAAAATTATCCTATTTTTTCTTTAAAAAGAAAATTGCTCTTAACTGGGCACTTTACTCATCAGCAATGAGATTTTGGGATTATAATAACAAGTTCCATAAAAACATCAGTTCAGTGTTCAAACTTAACATTACATGCACATCTGCTTGCTTGCATGCATGCTGTCTCTTTCAGGCCCATAGCTCTCCTATTAAAAAAAACATAAAAATTCTCAAGCACCTAGAAGAGGTTCAAAGAAAGCCAACAAATGATCAAAATGTGGGATGACTTGCATATAAGAATCAGCAAAGTGGGTGTATTCTTTAGCTGGAAAGACAACTGGTCCAGCATGATAAAGGTTTATAAATGACTAAGTGATACACAAAGGGTAAATATGGACCAATTGTCAAATATCCTTGCCAATGCATGAAATAAAAGGCATCAAAAGAAATAAGTAGTGAGAAATTTAGATGAAAAAATGGTAGTTCTTCACACATGTATCAAAGGAGTAGATTTCTTTATAGTTGGAATTTGTATATTTTTGAAGTTCAGAAAGTAACTGGACAAAATCATAGAAGAAAAAAATCCATCAAGGATTAAATTGTTATTAAATGCTAAGGAGTCAGTTCTAGCCTGTGAGATCCCTGAGTTGTTGGAGGCTAGAAAAACATTCAGAGGAAGTATTTCTATGTGCCCTTTTTTGTAGGCTTCTGCTGTTTATGTTGGGTTTTTTTCCCTATTGCGGACGGATGTAAACCCATACTTGGCAAATTACTCTGTTGCCGCCTCTCTCCCCTATAAGAGGAAGTAGAAAAAAATAAATTGGATAAAAAGATGAAATAATGAGGGGAACAGTGAGCCAGAAGAATATTGACACTGAGGCCCTGAAACTTAATGGGGCCTTAAGTAGGTGGTGGGGTTTAAATAAGAAATAACTGGTGGTGAGAACAGTACAGCCCAAACCTCAGGAGAGAGGAAAGACAAAAAGTAGTTTTTCGAAGAGCCTCCAATCACATCATTTTGCCATGCCAGTACAACTACTGTTGGCTCCTTCAGTATTAAAACTTCTTAAAATTGAGAATCTGTTGACTTTTTTTACTTGTTTTCTTGCAGTATTTTCTGCACAGTAATGCTCACTCCTCTGCTGCAGATTCACTAATTTACTTGCAGTTTTTTCTGTCTTCTTTCTGTTTTATCGTTGTCTTTATACATGTTTGGAATAAACTACTTCTAAGACAGAAAATGGCCAATATTTTTCTCTTCTTTTGTTTCCTATCTGTACAGCTACTTCTGACTCTTCTTAATCAGGCTTTCTCTTTTTTTAACCTTCTCAGTGGTCTTTTGTGTTACTTTGTCTCCTGTCTTTTTTTTTTTTTTTTTGACTGCTGGATTATTTGACTTAAAAAGTAACTTCTGTGATTTCCCAGATTCATCACTTGGCCACACTCCTTTTTTATTTTAGATTTCCACTTCATTGCAAGCTGTGTTTCACCAGCTCTCCCCATATCACTTTAATTTTAGAATAACTATGTCTTTTATTAAAGTATTTTCAGTTTATGAGAAAGCTGAAATACACTTTTTTTGACTTTACCACCTGAAAGTTCATAAGGCCCAAATGTTTTATAGAAACTATTTTCTTTCAGATTTTTTCATGGAAGTTGCTGCTATTGATAAAGACATATTGCAGCCATTTGGGAGGAGTGGTCGTTCTGCAGGGTTAATTATGAATCAATGGGACAACTAGATGTGCTATACTTTTAACAGTAAAATTGTAAAGATAACTTTTAGAAGAAAAACTGGGACCAGAATTTGCTTTCTCATTCATATGACAAATCAGTTATGTTTATTTAAGCTGAGTTTACTTAGTATTTTATTGTGCAAATATATCATAGCAGAATTTGTCCTTAGTTTTAAAATTCCATTCCACAGTCTTTCTCATACCACTGAGCAATTACTAAATATTCATGTAAGAAATTGCTCAATAGTGTAAGTAGTGGCTTTCTTGCAGTCCTTGAGCCTGTGAACTTGGGCATTTGGTAGTAATTCTTGCATTTGCTTAAAGAGATATTCTAATTTAAGGGCAGAACCCAAGTATCTAACTACATTACCTGTGTATGTTTTGGACTTTACATACACACAAGACTATTTCAAATTCAGGACCAGATTTGTAATTGTTAAATCAACATGTCCCTAGGCAATACCATTGTGGGTGAGAAACTTTCTGCTTTGAAATCTCTTCACCAAAGACACCTGGAATACTTTTTTTACTACAAATTTAAAGAAAAAAAAAAAAAAAAAATGTTTGTAGGTCCAGTGGAGAAATCCTAGATTTTACCCCTTTTGAAGTGAATTAGAAGTGGGATTTCAATTAGTTGACATTCTGTTAAGTAGTAGTAATCAAATGTGGTGATAGGTGAACTTCATACAGGGCTCTCAACGTGGAGTCTTTGTGGGCTTACTTCCATGGCATGTAATGTAATACCCTGTCCAGCATTTATTTGTACTTGAGTCCATTCCAGCTGAGAGGTCTCTTTATCCTGCTCAGCTATAAATCTTACCTGTTTGCATTTTACAGCCTTGGCAACTAGTTGGAAGTCTTCTACAATGTATACAAGAATTTCTTTTGCAAATAATGAAATACGAATTCTTTTGTGATGAGACATGAATTCAGAGGCAGCAACAGCTCCTGGTTTGTTGTGCCAAAGGCGGTGGGAGAAGACATGATTAACTTCTGAAACCCAAGACAAAATTCTTGTTACCTAAAACTGGGGTCAATTCTTACGTTGCCTGTGAGCTTCCAGAGATTGCTGTCTGCCCAAACAGCTCCTTGTTTCAAAGTGGGAGGGAGACAGTGTCATTTCAGAGACTGGGAAAAAGAATTATATGGAACGTAAGGGACTTCATCAAGGTCAGAAGTAAGCAGGGGAGCTGATAAAATGGATTGAAGAGTTTTGTAAATCTCATGCTTTATCCATCTGGCAATTCATACATCTGTTGATTTCGTTGTTTGCCATCAATTAAGCATTTGTATTTTTATAGTAGTAATTATTACAGTTAGATATACACATAACTGTGAGTGAAACAGATAAAGTTGGAGTTGAAATGCTGAAGTCCATTGCACCAGAAGTGCTTCTAGCTCTGAAAAAGGGAGTAGGTGACTATCACTACTATCTTCTGTCTTTAGTTAATATACAAAATTATGCATGGGGAATTTTATTTTTATTACAGCAGATATTCATAAGTCCTAGTAGACAGGTGCATATATGGGAGCAAAAGCAAACCACTGTTTATTCCATGTTCTGTGGTTGTCTAGAAGATTTTGTTGTCTCAGAAAAGTAATTTCAACTTTTCTTATTAGAAATTTCTTCATTAAAGTACAGAACATTCCTACTAATAAAAGGAATTTCTGATAATTTAATCTCAGAAAAAATACAATGGATTTTAAAATAGTTTCCAACTTCATTTCAATTACCTTGATATGAAGTACAGGTGGATGGCCATGGATTTATTTTTAGATAACTGTACTGTATCTATATAGAATTTGTTTTCATATTATTTTTTTTTTTAAATAGGACATCTAAATTACTATGAAAATCCAATTAATTGGGTTTTCTTACAAGGCTGAAGAGAAATAAAATCCTCCCCATCACAGGTTCTAGTAACACAGAGCCGTGCATGCTTCAGATTGGATTAGGTGGGAAGCAATGGTTCTTAGGAGTGTTACAGGGAATACTGTGTAGTCATACGTTCTGATGCAAGGCTAGACCTTTTGTGCAATGCTTGATGATCTACAGACAGCAGAATTGCTCTCATTATTTTGGTGCTGCATGCTGTGGCAAGGAGGGGAGACAAATTTCCTTTAAAATAGCCATTAAGAGTGCACTGGAGCTATGCTGTTAGCTAATGCCATTACACAAGTTTTGAGAAAAATGCAGCTGCAGGAAGCAGAACCCTGCCATGCTGTTTCGTTACTGCTGGGAATATATGGGTGAGCTTACCTTATTTGTAGCATTGCTTTGTTAGTGCTTCATCTCTGCTGCTCCTTCCTCCTCACGCTCTTCCCCTGCTGCAGCATGGGGTACCATCCACGGCAGACAGTCCTTCACAAACTTCTCCAGAGTGGGTCCTTCTCACAGGCTGCAGTTCTTCACAAACTGCTCCAGCGTGGGTCCTCCATAGGGCCACAGGTCCTGCCAGCAAGCCTGCTCCAGCCTGGGCATTTCTCCATGGATTTCAGTTGCTGCCCGGAATATGCTTCCGTGTGGGCTCTACACAGGGTCAGTTTCCTTGAGGGCGCATCCACCTGCTACAGTGGATGTCCTCCCCGGGCTGCAGGGGGGGCCTGCCGCCCAGCGCGCGGGACCGTGATCTCTGCTCTGCCCCGGGCTGCTCCTCTCACATATTCTCACTCCTCTCTCCAGCTGCAGATGCGCAGGTTTTTTACCCCTTCTTAAACACGTTATCCCAGAGGTGCTGCCAACATCACTGACAGGCTCAGCTTTAACCATCAGCGAATCCAACCAGCTAAAACTCTGTCCAATCTGGGGGCAGCTCCTGGTGTCTTCTCACAAAAGCCATCCCTGCAGGCCTCCCCACCCCCCAAAACCCTTGCCATGTAAACCTGATCCATGACTGCAGAGGCGTCTCCCTTGGGGCAATGGCTGTGGGCCTCCCTCATTGAGATAATTTCACCCTTCTGAGTGAAGGACTGTAACTGGAGAGGTCTGATCAATCTGTGTTGTTAGCTCACCATCAAGCTGCTCCCCACTCTGGCAGTGCCCTCCCTCCCTCTGCAGCCTGGGCAGCAGCTTCCAACACAGGCATCTCAGCACCGCTGGCTGCTGGTTCCCTTCCGAGCTGAGCACTCCATAGTGCCTTGCTACTCCAGCAGAGACTGTTGCTTGGACTCCACAGCTCTTCTAAGCAGTCTTGGTCTTCCTGTAGTGATGGTCCAGGCTCTAGGCCACCACCAGGGCATAGGCTTGAAGCAGGACCTGTTCATTGTGGAGCTGTCTGGAATCATCTGTGACTGGCACAGGGCACGTCTTCCCACTGAGGTCTGCTCTGCTGTCCCCCACTACCAAAACCCTGGCAATTAATGCACAATGCACAAGTTCTAGGTCTTCATCTCTGTGCTGGGACCTCACCTCATAAGGACTCCCAGACAACCTCAGAGAGGCTCAGGGAGCAGTGCAAGCATGTGCCTCTGTCCCATGGGCAAAGTGGGAAGGTGCCTTCCCGACTTCATTGGACTGCTCCAGGGAATGACTGAGAAGACACACAGAATCATAGAATCATTTAGGCTGGAAAATACCTTTAAGATCATCAAGTCCAACCATTAACCTAACACTATGATTCTACCACTGAACCATGTCCCTAAGCACCTCGTCTACCCTCTTCTGAATACCTCCAGGGATGGGGACTCAACCGCTTCCCTGGGCAGCCTGTTCCAATGCTTGACAACCCTGTTGGTGAAGAAATTTCTCCTAATGTCCAGTTTAAACCTGCCCTGGTGCAACTTGAGGCCAGACCCCTCACCAGCTTTGTTGCTCTCCTGTGGACATGTTCCAGCAGTGCAACGTCTTTCTTGTAGTGAAGGGCCCAAAATTGAACACAATATTCGAGGTGCGGCCTCACCAGTGCCCCCTCACCAGGGGCACGATCAGTTCCCTGCTTCTGCTGGCCACACTATTCCTGATACAAGCCAGGATGCTGTTGGCCCTCTTGGCCACCTGAGCACACCGCTGGCTCATATTCAGCCGACTGTCAACCAACACCCCCAGGTCCTTTTCTGCCAAGCAGCTTTCCAGCCACTCTTCCCCAAGCCTGTACAATTGCATGGGGTTGTTGTGACCCATGTAATAGGTGGCGAGCTGTGGGGCATAAGGTTTTCTCTTTGGGATAGGTTATTCTAAATGGCTGGTGCTGAGTGCACAAAACAGTTAGCAGGTTGCTCTCAAATGATACCAGATTTTCAGTTCCATGTGCGTATTCTCACTCCTGCACCAGGGAAGATGAGTTTAGGGAGCCCGTGTTGCTGGAAATGCTCTTTTGCTGAAGTGCTTTCAACTAATTTAAACAAAACAAAACAAAACCCCAAGGATTTTATGATGTCTTCCCATGAGAGATGGGCTGTTAGCTCAGGCATCCTAGCCAAATTCTTCCCAGAGTAATTAAACATTCTCTTAAATTCAATTTCCCCCATTTTTCCAATTGAATTAAGTGTTCTTTGTCACACAGCTTTATGGGCTTGAAATGGACTGTTAAATGAACTAGAAAAAAACGTGACCTACTAGTAGGTGAGGTAAATGCTACCATCTGCTTTCTTTTTTAAGTCTTTTTTTTACAGCCAGTTACTCATATTTATATAAGATCTTAGGAATCCTGTGGTAAAATGCATCATCATAAAGCTACCAAAATAGGTTGCACGTTTGCAGGTGAGCGTAATGGTTTTGAGACAAGACCTTCAGGGCAATTTGTTTATGAACTTGTTTGTGGCAATAAGCTGCAATGTTTCAAGATACCACACAAATGTTCTTACTCAGCACTGCATTTATAAAAGATCCTTCCTGCTGGGTTTATTTATTCCCTTCTCTCTGACCTTTGTGTAAGATTCTTACTCCATGCATAAGATGGACACAGTCCACTAAATATGCTTCAATTTGCAAACAATGTAATCAGATTGTTAGGAACACTTATTGGTAATTTTAAATACCATAGTACTTACAAAACCCCTCAAAACTCTTCATTGTCTTCAACAGAAGGGCAAGGTTAACAAAAGGTCTTGCTGATGACAGGAAGCTATGATCTTTGACCTCATAAACTGATTAATTTAAAGTGTTACTACCAGTTCATAGTTGATGTGCTGTATTCTAAAAAGGCCCTAGAAATTTGCAGCATCAAGTTTATACACTATCTTGAACTCCAGTCAATGAAAGAGATTTTTGGCAATATATAGATCAGGGGGAACTTTTCCTTATTCTCAGTTTCTGAAGAATGTGAGCCAAATCTGTATGTTACAATTTGGAGTAGAGTGTGATGAAATATTTATGAAACACTCATGCATTTCTGTTTCTTTCCCATTGTTCACTGACCATCTTGTAATAAGCCTGGGCAGTTGTCAACACAAACTGCTGCCTGAGTTTCCAGAGTTTTGGTCTTTCACCAAAGTCAGTCACATCACCATCTGCTTTAAGAAGTCTTTGCCAATTTATCTTGTTGCTCACGTCAAAACTTCATGATGTGCAAAGTGAGTAGTGCTTAATGGATGGACTTCATGGTTTCTGTGCTGCCTCTGGTGGGTGAGCATGGGTTCACAGATGCTTAGGGGAGCCTGAGAGTAAGTCTTACTAAGCAACTTGCTTGAAATGCTCTCATCCTAGGGACTCTTTGAAAGAGCGTTCTCACCCTTCTTCTGTAGGAGTCAGTGAAGGGATGCTCAGACTATTGGCAGGACCTCACTGAACACTCTATCAGTGGTAAGAAATGAAGGCACTGCACCTGGAGTATGGAAAGCACGGTAAGGGATCTTTGTTCAAACAAGCTGGCTCAAAACAGTCTTGCCACTCTTTTTGTTTAAAAGAACAGAATAACAAAATTTAAAAAGCTGTTTGTTTAGGGATCCACCTGCTTTTCAATTCTAGCGTTGCTACTGGAGTTCCTCAGTAGGAGAAGCACATGGGGAAAAATGAGGGATTAAATGCTAGACAGGAAATTATAAAATGCCATCTGGTTTAAGGCAAAGTGTATGGCAGATAGGATAAAATGCAAAAGTGTCAACAGGTGTAGGACATCGAATTGTAGTTGGCAGTAGGATCTTCTGCCAGCAATTCAACTTGCAGCAATGCTGGAATTATCAGTACAAAATTGGCAGCATGCATAGTTGAGCAGAAGTTGAAGTTAATTCTGTTATTTTTCCAGTAACGATGGGTAAAGTAATGAATGACTTGGTAGACAAACTGTAGTGGTTAAAGGTGTGTGGATAGTTATATTGATGTGCTTTTTAACAGAAAATGGGTTTTGTGGTCTAGTCCTCTGCTATGTTTAGGTAATAAAACTTTACTTGGGGATTTGCCATTTTCAAGCCTAGATGATTAAAGGAGTAGCAGTCTGTTTCTGAAAGCATGTCCAAAAGTCAGAAGAATTTCTTTGCTGGGGCAAGCAGCTATTCTAAAATGTAATCTGCCATTTAGATAAATTCCGTCTAGAGGAGGTTAAAAACTTCATTCTAATACAGTTAGTGCTCACAGACATGAGTGTAATACAGTTTAAGATGTATAGGCAACTGTCTGAACACCTTGAGAGAGGATTACATTTAAAGTAAAAATAGAAATATAAAAACATCCGTTCATCTGCATACAGAAAACACCCAGAGCAAAAGAGCAAGCAAGATAGCAAGAATCACTATTGTCATCCGCCTGTATCTTAGTTTATTCCTTTTCTGATGTTTGCTCTCTGAATTATTTTTATAAAATGTCCTATTCCGTGAGCTGAGGAGATACAGAGAAAAACATGCTCTTTCATCCTCCACAGTTATGGGACTTAGGCAAATAGGCAAATGAATATATGAGGACCAAATAATAAATAGTGCCAGGTAATAAATACATTTTATTACAGTCCCCTTTTATCCTCCCTTTTATCTTTCTGTTATCCTATCTGTGTTTTCATTTGTCACAACTTCCAATTTGCACAAGAGAGAAATTAAATACCAAATTTTGCCATAGAACCTAAATAAATGGACAATGCCCAGTTTAAACTGCAAGGGAAAGAGGTACGGTGATGAATCAGGGGTGCAGGTGGGCAGGAGGCAAATCAGAACCCAAGGCAACGAAGGCCAGCCAGCAATGGTTGCAGTGGGGAAAACTGTAGAAACATAGCTCCCAGAAACTGGTATGCGTTCAACCATGTGTTCTCATACTAATGGAAGAAAAATACTGTGTTTTCACTGTCTTGTTCTATAAATGTTTTTATATGTGTGTGACACTTGATTTTACTAATAACCATAGGAGAGTCCTGTTATCTGTAGGCTGTAGAAGTCTCTGTGAGCTTTGCTAGTAAATTTTTGTTTCTGAGTTGAGTTTTTAAATGGAGCGATTTCTGACGTAGCAAGAAAACATGTTTTCATTAAGTAAGTAGCTCATATCTTCTGCTGTATAATGACTTGAAAGGTAAAATAATTGTTAAAATCTATTACATATTCTGAATTGGTTGATGCGTTCAGGTTTTAGCTGCTCTCTCATTACAACTGAAACACTCAAGGAAATATTTTGGACCCTAAAGAACAGAGAGGTTTTTGTTAGGACTGGCAGAAATTGCTGTTTGAGAAGACTGAGATCAGAGGGAGAGAACTGGGAATTACCTTGGGTCAGGAAGCCATGCACAGCTGAGATATGATGCTGAGCAATCAACATGAGTCTGTCCTTCTGACATTTAGGTTAATTTGAATGACATTGGTCCACTTTGACATTTTTCTGGTCCTAAGTATGTATTTATTACTTCTCAATACAGTGACATTTTCTTTGTGACTGAAAGGTCTCAGGTAATTTGCCAGATGTCAGAAGTGTATGCTATTTTCACTCTTGGGCAGAAACTTTGCTTTTAATTTATTTCTTTGCCATTTCTTTCATAATTATGGTTAAACTCTTTGCTAAATATCTGAATATCCTGCTGCTAGAACAATCCAGGAGCAATTGCAGGTTCTGTGCCATTGTGCATGTGCTGAAGTTCTTCTGGGATATGAACACTTCGTAAAAAGGAAATTAGAAATATTTTTCATTTTGATCAAGGTTGCTTTCAAATAACTAGATGAATTGAAGGCTTTTTCCTTCTTTTATTCTTTCTTTACATGTTCCCTTCTGCCCTTGCCAAAGTTCTTCTCAGGAGCTCCTTCCACTGCCTTTTCCCTTTTCAAGGAAGTGCTTACTACTATTCACTTATAATAAGAAAAAAAGAAACCAGAGAAAGCAAAATTAATTAGCTGATTCCAAAGCATAATGTCATTGCATTGATGCCACTTTTTGACACTGGGGTATTTAATTTTCCTTTTCAATTTTCTGGTATTTGCAGGTAATTAAAGTTAAATGGCTGTGACAATACATGAAATTAAGTTTTCTTCCTTCGTTTCATGACCCCGTTCTCTAGATCCGTACACTGCTCACTGATGAATTTACTTGCAGCACTTTGCTGTCGTATTAATTATTAAAAGAATAGTGCAGCATAAAATATTGATCTGTTGCCTGACATTCATTTTTGATATGTAAGCAGAGCAAGAGAGATACTACCAGAAATTATTTCTGGATCTTTCTTTCTCTAAACACAAAATTTTACAATGCATGGAAATTAACTAAAAATGCATAGTCATTTTATGAAGTGCCAGGCATGTCCTGTATGACTTGCACTTAAATATAATTATTTGTACATAACATCGTGGCAGTATTATGTCATTCCTTAGTTATAGGTAAAAACCTACGGTTTCAGAACCTGAGACCGTAACCAGATGGTATTTCAATTATTTGCACAAAATACATAAACCAGATATTACTAGGCCAGTCCTATCTTCTGTTTTGCCTTAGCTGTTAGGACTTTCCTTTCCTTGCAATTTCACTGTCTGTTAGCTCTTAATTTTATGTAAGCCATATGGGTCAGCCTCAGGCTGCCATCTTTTACAGAAATTTGAACTATTACTTTTAGATTAGAACTACAGCTTGTCTGCACTTGGACTTTATTTCAGTTATCTATTCCAACTGTCAACGATACTATTTTACTTTCTTTAAGGATAGTAGGGCCTCTGGGGTTTTTTGTGGTGCTTCTTGTGCATGTAAATATTCATATAAGAAACACAGGGGAAATAGTGAAGGGAAATTTGGTTTTCTTTTATCCCTATACATAAGAAAGGTTGGTGTAATTCTTGTTTGTTTTTTTCTCCTTGCCATTCTCATAGCTTTTTTAGAAACATATCACACAGAAATATCAGAAGGAAGGTGCTCTTGCTCTTATCTTGAGTAACAGCACTTACTGTTTCTGATTTGCCTCCTGCTTCTCCATCATTCCTCAGCCTTCAAAGTCCTCTACAGCCTTGGGTAAATATCATCTTACAGATAGAGACTGTGGAGCTCAGAGAAGGAAGGTGGTGGCTTGCCTAAAGTTGCACTGTGATTTAGTGAGCTCAGGTTATTTCCTGACATCAAGTTCAGCGTCTTGTCTTTCAGGAAAGCAGGGTACGTGCATACAAACTTTCTTGAATCTCCTTCCAGCACTAGAGGCTGATACTTACCTATCACTGTCAGCTGCCTGGTCTTGGCGCCTTAGAAAGTACTGGTTTAGATATCTTATATTGATGACGATTTTCATTAATGTAGAAGTTCATGATACTCATCTAGTAAGTCAGATACTTATTTTTTCAGAGCAGCAATACTGAAGAAATTACTTTTTAATATATATATATATGCTTACTGTTTACATCTTACTCATTAAATGTAGGCCTGTTTATCCTATTTTCTTCTTTGAAAAAAGAGGTTCTTGGGTAGGCATAAGTTTATTTTCCTAACTTCTTTTGGGATGGACACTTGTTTCATACTGTATGTTTTCCATGCATGGTGTAAGTGATGACAAACATCATGGGAAATGGTTTGAAACATTGTGATTCTGTAAATTTACCCCTTCCATGTTGTATGTAACATTAAGGATTCAAAATATGCAGATGGGTATAAGCATCTGAAATAACTTTCAAAAATGTTGTTTACTTGGTTTACTTCTAAAGTTTGTAGGTGTTTCTACTACCTTATTTGACAGTCCAAAGAGGAGACAATTTTTCTTTGACTTTGCAATATGTGGCAAGTGCTAAACTGTTGAATTCTCTTAGCATCTTTGAGAAGATGCTAAAAATTGGAGTTCTTACAAATAATTTTATGAGATTCCTGGTAAAAACAATTCAGAAATGATTGCATAGGCAGAAGAAGGGCCTGTTGTAAATAGTTGTATAAAATAAATTAATTGCTAAGGAGGCCAATGCAAACTGTTCCACGTTTTTGGGTAGATCTTTGATTTCATAGTGCATTAAAGAGCGAAATAGATAACCTAAGGAATTATTAAGTAGTTCTGAGATTTCCTCAAAACAGTCTGCATACATGGTACTAAGTATTTTTAATTACCAGGTTCTGCTGCAAGAAAAATGTGCTTTAGAACCTGAATTTTACATTAACTTTGTACAGTACCATGTATATAGACGATCAATATAAACATATAAATTAGATTACAGATACATTTAGAAAAGTGAGGTATCTATTTTGTTTGCTATTTTTAAACTTTAGTAGGTATTTAGCTTGCAATTCTTTCAACTATTTAATAAATGAAAGTTCCATGTTTATTTATCAAATTCTCCAGTCTTTACACAAGCTAAATTACAAAGTGGGAGGCTTGCTATGTGAGACACTTGTCTTCTGCAGATAAATGATGGTATCGGTGATGGCGTTTGTTTACAGTGCTTTCTTCTGCCCTGATTCATTTACCACAATTTTTTACATGTGGAAAATGTAATGTTGTCTTTTACAATCATAAGAGCTTTGTGTTTATTCTGATTTACTTTTTAAAGGCAGTACTTCCTTTTTATATTCATTGCTTCCTTGCCCAGCTCTTGGGAAAGAATCTCTACTGAACAAGTTTGGCTGAAGCACTGTAGGAGCACTCTAAAAACTTGAAGTTTGGCAGGGGTGGGGTGGAGAAAGTGCATATACTTATCAGAGGGGGTTTTGCCAAATTTCTTTTCTTTTGGGTTTTTTTTTCCCTCAAAAAATTTCTGTAGTAATATGATGTAAGAATCTCTGTGAAGCACACATTGCTTTTGCAATTTAATTTCTTTTTCTGTTAATGAACTATGTCTAAAAATGAAAGGTAGAAACACAGTAGAGAAATCTGAATTTTCCTCATTAAAAAGATATTTTATGAGAAAGGTCAGAATATTGTGAAACAGTAAGAAATATTTTTTTCCCCAGAACATGCTTGTGGCATTCTCAACTATTTTTCTATATATCAAATAACAGGATGTTTATTTTCTTTCAAACTTGTTTATACAGTAACAGGAAAGAGACATAATGAAATACAGAGGTGATGTTTTTAAAAGAGGTGTCATATGACATAGTCATGTAGCAAAGAGACCTCATGTAAGATTAGATTCAGATGATGAACATTAAGCCATTCAATGAGTAGCTCTACTGATTTCTTCTGGACCATTTATCTTTAACATATAATACCCCACAACAATAAAACCTAGTTCTTAAATTTTTTTGGTTCCAGAAGCAAAGAAAGGGTATTCATGAAAGTACATAGAGATTTAATGTGTTGTCATACATAAACAACATATTCAATGAAATAAATTCTGGGCCCTGCTTTTACACATGTGTGTTTTGTAAGGGTTTAAGAAGGCTTCTGGTTTTGACCTGCGAAAGAGCTAATCTGAATTGGAACTCCGAATTCTGGTTCTTCTGCACAGGCTGAAAGGAGTGTAAGTAAGTAGAACCTAAACACAGCCACTGTTCAGCAGAAGCAATTATGCTTCTCTTGCAAAGACAAGCTATTACATATTTACCACAGTTCCCATCACAGCTGCAGTGAGGTATCTTGAGGCTTGTTGTAGCAATGAGACTCTGGAGTCCAACCTGATGCCATAAAATGCCTGAGAGGAAGGGTTTGTGGGATACCCAAAGAGAAAGATTTGGAGGTTCATTGGAAGTTGTCTGAGACAATGTGCAAAATATCTTGTCATTCTGTAGAAATTGATCAAATTTCTTCAAATTTACCTGAAAGTCACATTATAATCTATGACCTATTTCATCATTTTTCATGGAACAGACACAGGAATGTCATGGATATGCCTAAAAATTCAATCAAAAGACATGCCAAGTGGACAGAGGGGTTTGTGACATCTATGTACACTTTCAGGCTACCCGTTTGTGACAGTTGCATGGCATTTACTCCCTCCAGTATTTAGAAACAGAGCGCTCTTAAGATGTCACTTTAAATTAAAGCCAAGATTTTGAACAAAATAACTTATTTATATTCCTGATTTAAATTTCAGTAGCATGCTGAGACTAAATTTAATCAGACTATCTTCTCTGTCACAAAAGTAATTTTATTTAACTGCATGAAATATCTGTAAGACATAGAAAATAGTTTATTTTGGCTTACGGGTAAAAGGTGCTTGTGCCAGCTCGATACTGAGTGAAAGATCTTTCCCGTGCCTGACTTCCTTTTCTGTCTGAGGTTGTTTGTGCAGTAGCATACACATGTGTGCTCTTCCTCTTCAGAACCTTAAAAGCAAATTTTTCTTAGTTTCTAGAATGATGGGCAAGATGGCAGGATGCAGTTGTACTCTTTCTGGTTTTTTTTTTTGTGCTTTGAGTTCCTTTGAAAAAATGGCTAATAGTATTTTTTCTGGAAGAAATTTATTAAAGTAGCAGTACATATGAACAATAAAATTGCCTATGTTAAGCAGGATGATGGATATTGACATACAGCTTTCTGCAAGAGCTCCAGTCCTGATATTTAAAATAAGAGCAGAAATCAGTTGCCTGTCTTTTCTGACTTAAATTTTTAAAATTTCGAACAGCAGGTCTTTAAGCCCATCAAGGCAACACTTTTGCTTCCATCAGTTGTGAACAGATGAACAGCATCAGCTGGGTTGTCACTTGCCTGAGGCATCTCCAAAGAGGGCCATGCAAGAAGAACTGGGACCTGAGAAATACTGAAGGATCACTGGTTTTACTGTGGTTCAAATCCTTTGTAAACGCTCAAAAGGCTGTAGCATTTGTTAAGAGGGTGGTGCGTTGGCAGAGAAGCCAGTGCTTACTAAGATAATGCAATGGTTTGTGAGAATTGCCAACATTGAGGCGTTGGGAAACAGTGGGGCTTGAGTTACACATAGAAATAAAACTTGATTGTATGTGTTGCTTCCTGCTTCCGATGTCTTGGAAACTAAGCCCCCAAACTCCCTTGCACTTATAAAGAGAATAGTTATGCTAATTTCATTGTCTTGGCTAAATTCCAGTGAGTAATTGCATTCAGCTTATCTAAATTCCTCTCTCTAGTTTGAATTGGTTGAGGTACTTTCCATCTTCTGTTTTATGCTATTGCTTATTTTGGTGAGTGGTGTTAAATAGGCTGCTGTTTTTTCAACTTGACATTGCAGTGTTTTGTTAGTAAGTGAAATTATTCCAAAGTGTGCATATGATTTGCAAATTAATTTGACAGCTAAAAAAAGGAGTAAAATACTGTATCATGGTATCTTCATCATTTCATGGAGAAGTGGTTATAAAATGTCATGATTGTTGTTTTGAAATGCACTTAAATAGGGTATTTATGTATACTCATTCTGAGTTTTTGAAGTGTAATGTAAGGGGCAGGTGATCTGATTATGTTAACCATGGAGGAACATTTCCGTAACTTTGAATTAAGCTTGTTTAGCTGGATTTGAGATATGCAGGTGGCAGAAAAAGAATTAGTCCATCTAGGTAGTGCAGAAGCTTTGATGAGCCTGTTGCAATACCCTACCTGAAACTATTAATTCCACAAAAGGCAAGGCAAGTTTTAGACCAGTTGGCTGAAAATGAGAGTTGTCCTCCTACACAACCGCATTTGAGAACAATAAATATTTCATATATCTAGGCAGGGTTTTTTTCAAGAAGATATTCTTCCCATGTCTGAAATATCTACTAACTATATTAATTAATTTTTGTTTCTGTATTGACTTGGCTTTGTCTTATCATTCAGTTTATGCTCTAAGTGGATAGAGCGCCTCATTGTGTGTTTTATTCATTCCGTGAGCATACCTAGTTTCTGATAGACAGCCATTTGGTGAGTCTATCCAATCTGTGATAGACAAAAGCTGCCCTGCCTGTATCTCAGGTGACTAATGATCTCTTATTCAGATACTGTGCCTCTCTGGAGTAAAGAGTAGGGTAAAATGCAGCCTAAGAGACAAACTGTAGCAGGGAGTTGTCCTGGTCAGATATTCTTCCTCTGATCTCCACCACTGTGCGGTGTGCCTGTGCTATTTTCATCTCATCCTGGTGAATATGTCATTTTTCAGAAAAATGGATGGAGACCACTTGTTTCCATTCTCTCTCACTCTTCCCAGGAAGGAGGAAATTTGGTTGCTGCTGCTGTTGCTGTTAGAAATAAGAGTTGACTTTTTGTACAATGTCAGCTGTTTGAGAGCTGCACTTACAAACTTTTTGGCTCCACAGTGTAAGACAGAGTGCAGGCAGCTTTTCTTTCATAGAAGTTGTCTTGCAATTATGAATAATTTTCCTTTCTCTGGAATGCTGATGATCTTAAAAGTTTTTCAGCATAAGCCCCAAGAAATGGAAGTATAGAAATCAGCAGACAGAACTATTTCCAGCTCCTACAAAAAAAAAAAAAGCCTTAAGGCACTGTTGTCTATGTCCAAGGAGGGGGAAGCCAGTGTGCCTGCAGGTAGTGCATGAGGTGGTTTCTCTCCAGCTCCGTAGGGAGACTATGAAGAATGTGGCTGTCAGCTGTTGAGAAAAAGTGTGGATATGTTTCTGCTCTGCTTCAGGATATATGCTGGAGAAACAATGGGCTGACTTTACTCTGGATTTTAATACCTATCTAGGAATTTCTAAGTAGAGACTAAAAGCTTCCTCCAGCATAGCTCTCTCTGTGCTTGAAATAACTAGCCTTCCTACTCTGTCATGATGGAGATCCATACATGGTCCCAGCAAAGGAAGCACAAAAACAAAGGAAACTTTGAGGAACAACAAATGGAAATATTAATTTCATTTTAATTTTCCTTTGCATTTCATTATATGCACTGTTGTCCAAATTCTACATTTTCTCTCCTAAATCAATTTATTATCTTTTTGATTTTTCAATACGTAATTGAAGTAGGTAGTTGATAAAGATTGGTATGTATCCACTAGCTTCATTCTTGAATCTGCCCTAGATCTGTTTCCCCAGCATGTGGGCTGAATTAGCTGTTGCATATCCAAGTAACTGTTAAAATCTTTCATACAGTAGATAAAATTCTGCAGTATGACTATAAATTAAAGATTGTAGCCTATCAGCTTCCAGTATAGTGTAATAGCAAGCACAATCTGCTAATGAAGTGCTAGTTATATATTATTTTCTTTCAACAGTCAAGAGTACAGAGCTAGAGATTAAAGACTCCGACTTTGCAGACATGGAATAATAAACTACTTCAACTATCATGGCTTATATAAATATAAAATACCAGCTCTGACTTTATAGTAAGTAACAGGCATTCATCAAGTAATTTTTCATACATTGTGCCAATTCATTTGCAGAAATATGCTGAATAGCTGCAGAAAAAGAAAATTAATTTTAAGTGGAGGGAACCATTGAATTTGCCAGTAATAACTGTATATCATCACCTGTAGCCATTACTTTCAAATATCTAAGAACAGTAAGTAAGTAAGTTCAGGAAAGATACCTTTCTATGTGCTTTTAGACCACTGATGCATTTTCAGTTTAATTAACAGTTGGTAATTGTATAACCTGATTAAAACTACAGTGCATTCCAGCTAATTATTATGGTAAGCAACCTTAAAATAGCAAAAGCATCGGTCTTCACTCAAGGTGGCAAAATGGATTTTGGAAGATGTGATTTTAAAATTATTTCATTAAAATGACACTTCTGGTATTGGTTTTGAAAAGAATACAAAAGTATTTTATATAATGCAAAAATAGTAACGTTAGTATGCTATATTCTTTACATAGCTAACATGCTTTCATCTTCTCCATTTCTCAACCCCAGTCTGTATTCTTTGGCTGTTGAAAGTGATCTCTCCAAACTATCTAACAATACTTGCTGGAAACTTCTAACACACTCTGAAATGTGCACGGTGCGGTCCTTCATGCCTAATCAATAACAAGACTAGCATCTTAAAAAAAAAGTTTCCTTTGATAAACAAGTTAGGACCTTCTTTCACAAAGGTATATTTTTCTGTCTTTTCCTATATTTGAGTATATTAAACTTTCATAGCTGACTTATTTGTCCTTTCCAGAATGGCTTTCTGCTTCTCTTCTCACCTTCTTTTTATTTATTTATTTATTTTTAGTTCCCATTATATTTGGATCAGGTAAAGCATTGGAATCCGATCTTACTCATTCATGTTTCTTCAGCAGCTAGGAGTTTCGCTTTTATAAATGAGATATCTTGAACTTCTAAGAATAGGTGATTGCATGTAAAGGAGATGAAGGAAAATGAAGCATTACATATAAAAGCAAAAATGGGAAAAGTGAAAAGGGAAAATAATGAAGTGAGGAATGCTGAAAAACCTCTGGCAAGCAGAATGAGAGTGATACTACGAAAAAGAAAATTGACTTGCTCTTTTATAATAATTCCATAAGGTTTATTGTACTGCACTACAATTTTTTGGAAAAGGGACTGATAATATTTGGTTAAGAATACTGACAATGTTGTTAAAACATTAACTTGTTTAGCAGATTATATTTTAAACATATATGGACATGGAAATTTTATGCATAGAGGAATAATATCTGAATTTTCATATAAGGTCTAATAATGTAAATGCTATGATGTTTAACTGCTATTTATAAACTCAGTAAAAGCTTTTGAAGCTGAAAAGACAAGCAGTGAAATGGTTGAATTAAATTTCTTTTTCTTAAAAACCTTCAGCTTGTGAGATAGCATGGAGTGGTTATCACCTGAGGCAGAGCCAATAGATCATTTTAAAAGACGATTTCAGCAAGCAAATAGTTCTAATCAGTGACCTAGTACATTATATGAATAAATGTACTTTCTAAAAGTCTTTCATTCAGAGCTTGACAAATAACATTTAACCAAGGTAAATTGTGTCAGTGACTATACAGTCATTGTGCGTTGTACGGGACTCTGTGTGTGTTTAGAGTGTGCAGTAAAACAAGCATAGATGAATAGTTTTATTTTTGTTACAGGATATGTATGCCAACTGAAGTTGGTTGCTAAAATTTTCTTCAGTCAGTCTTTCTCTAACAAATAATTGTATTTTCTTTACATGTTTGTACAGTAACAAATGTGCAGTTCTTGTCTCTGATGGCAGCTCATGGGTATTACAGTATTATGCTGAACAGTAGCATAAGGTCCTTGGCTACTGGGAGACAAAATGGCAAAAAGGAAAGAAGGCAACTGTCCACAGAGGGGAAGGGGCTTTGTTTTCCTTAGCGTAGGGAAGAAGTATCTTGTCTGCTATACTGACCTGTTTATTTTAGTAGACTTTGCTATTTTCCAGGTGCAGTTAAAAACCAACATTTCAAGTCAGTATGTAATTCGTACGCAGCCAACAAACACCTGTCTGTCTACACTTGAATGTGCAGCTGTTGCTCTTACTATCATGGAAAAAAATAAGAGTATACAAGAGGTACGTAATTTTAAACACCTGAGTTTTTCTTTTATGAATAGTAGAGGGACAGCGAAGGTACTTAGCTATTAATGTCACATTTGACAGTCAAAATGTTAATGACGTTGTAATGGTTTTGTTGCATAGCAAACTAAAACAAGAATGTACTGATAGAAACTATTTTTCTTTAGATATTTATTAACTCTGGTATGTTCAAATTACTGACTTTCTTGTCATGTTCCGTAAGTCTCTATATGTTTCCTGTTTTTTATTCAACATTGATGTCAGATTGCTGAGGGAACTTAATGAGATACAAATGTCTTGAATTGATTGTTTTGCTATTCCTCTTTTCAGTATGTTAAATTCTAGTACGGTATTTTTTGTGTTATCCCATAATGGAATTAGATTGGCTCTTTTGCCACAAAGAGTTGTCTGAAGGTAAACCTGGGCAAGATTTAGAGCTAAAAATCTTGCTTTGATGATGTTTAAAGTACCAGTTAGGGTCAGATCATGTCCTGTAAAAGACTGTATTTGGTGCTGCAGTGTCCATCAAGGCTGAATGCAGACTGCTTACCTTTCACCCCGGTAGTCCATTTTGTGTATGGAGTAATAGATTGGTTATTGAAAACAATTGGTACCTTGCCAACCCATCTCTTCAACTCCTCTTTTTCCCTTGTTGTTTTTTTTTTCTCCATTCCTTTTCTTTAGTTGTCTAGTGCTTTCCCCAGAGAATGTCACTTTTACAAGCTTTGACTGTGCAGTCTTCAGGTTCATTTGTCTCAGGATTTGAGTTCCCTTTTTCCTGTACTTGCTACTCAATCTTTTTTTTTTTAATTCCCCAATTCTAAATTGAGTGACCCAGGTCCTCTTACCTGTACATTACTTTTTTTAAAAAGTTGGTTTATAAGGCACCAGATATAGGCTGTGCTTGCCACAATACAGAATAAAAATCCGTAGAGATGGCAGTTGAGGATTTAGCCCAAAACAAATAGAAGTACTACTGTGTATAGTGCAGAGCAAATAGTGCAGAGATGGATGCACTGCTGTAGTTATCTCTTCCTGTCATGTTTTTCTGAGTTCACTTGACATTTCTTACTGCAATACTTAAAAACATAGACTGTGTACTGTAGTACACTAAACTGTACAAATGTTACATGCTAGATTGATTTTTCTTTTTTAAACAGTTTTCTTTTGGATATTTCTTAGCTATATTTAAAACTATTTTGTTCTATGTACTATGTTAATTAACTGTAATTAACAGTCAACTGTTAACAACAGTTCAGTTGTGATGTATGGAATTTACATGTTGCACTCTTATTTTACCGAAGTTATACACAGTCTAAAGTATTATTAGTATTTTGTAGCAAAGGAAGATACTGGTAGACTTGGCAGGGATTATAGCCTATAATCACTCTGATGTCTGATTTTCATGAAGCCTGAAAAACATGATGATTATTTAGTTGATTAGTGATTCATTGGTACTGAATAATGTGGCAAGCAGTGTTTGGAAAGAAATTTTTGTGCTGGGTCTTGAAGGCTTTGTGCCATCAACTTTCTTGTGCTTTTCCCTAATGGTAGATAAAACCTGGAGCCAATTAAAATCAGGAGAGTTTATTACTTTTAAATCTATAACAGATGTTAGGAGATGGTGTATATGTATGCACACCTTAAAATGTTTTTTTATTTCAGTTGAGAACAAAAATGTCATAGAAATATTCAGATATTTTCACCAGTCTCTTCATATTTTAATAGTGGGGAATAGTATTACTTCAGGTACTGTCAGTTGAGGCTCTTGGAAATTTCTAAAATAACCTTGGATACAACTTGTTAAAAAGGAAGAGTATTTCCAAGATGGGAGAAACTTAAGAAAATTTGGAGATTAGTATCTGTGAAGTTTCTGTCTCTCTTACATAAGATATTAAAGTATTTAACTACCTTAAAATGTATGGTTGACTTCTTCAGTTAAGATCTGAATTTAAAATTACAGGGCTGACAAATGTTATTGAGAATAACTGGTGCTAGACTCCGAAAAGTTTTAGTTAGCAGTCAGGTAGAATTGATTTCCTTTTTAGTATGTGTTGGTCTCAGAATATATACTGAAGTCAAATAACAATTATCTTTTTTAATTGATCTGTATTTTTAAAAGATCCTCTGAAGTCAACGCACAGCAAGGTGATCTTTGACTCTCAAAACCCCAGAAATTGATCCAGTTGGAGACAGGCAATTGAGTAGTAAGTTATGTTCTGCAAAAACTACGCAGCAGAGGTGATCTGAACACCTCCTCGCAGCTAGCTCGGATAAAATGCTTTTGTAAGCCTGTCCCACTGACCTCCCGCACTCCTGCAGCCATGGAATGCAACCCCCTGGGTTATGTCCTCCTACCAGCCAGCTCACAACTCTTACATGTCATTTGAGGAATTTGGGATTTAACAGTTCTTGAGTTTAAGTTTATCCCAGGTCAAAGAATACTAATTGGACATTAGCCTTTTCCTTGCAAGTTGTGATCCCACTAGTCTGTGATGGAAGAGGTTATTAAGATAATGGCCTCCTTAATCTTTTGTTGCTGACGTTAGTAATACCAATTTAATAAGCCTTTTGAAAAAGACCTATGAGTAGTTTTGCAACATAGACCTGCAGTCTGATTGTGCGCCCAAAATGTAGTACAGAAGGGTATGTGAAAGAGGTTTAAAGCTCATCCATGTATTCACTATGTTGTAGACTCCACCCTGGGATGCTCATATCCCTCTCCATGAGATAATGAGTGTTTTGATACCTGACCTCCACCTACTAAAAAAGGTTCCCAGGTCAAAAATTACTTCTGGAAGTGGCATAGTGTAGAATATGCCACCCCTGTGTTTGCCTCTGTGACACTAAAGAGTCACTTCAACATTAAATCAACTACATTTAGAACCAGACTGGGACAAAGTGTGTGGCCACACAAGAAACTATGGCTCAGAAATTGGAACTCTGTATAAAGAAACTGTTCTAGAAACTTGTGACTCCTTTATGACAGTGTGGTTATCATATGCTTTTGTGTTAAAAGAAGTCAATTATTTTTTATTTTTATTTTTTGTAGAATTTAAACCCATGAAAAATCAGAAATACTGAAATTAAAGTGGGGTTTGTATATTTACTTTTTCCTTTGTTGTGCTAGGACAACATTGGCATATTTTTCCTTCATCAAGTTTTCTGTCTTATTCAGGTCCAGGGTGAATGTTTTGTTAGTGTCTACAATTCCCAGTCCTGTATTCTGTTTTATCCCTACCACTCAGAATTGGCCCAGCCTGCTTTTCAAAGACAAAATTATCAGTTTCTCAAAGGTGCTTCTATAAATGTTGCAACAGCCAAGAGCTTCATAAACATTGGTGCACTTTTTTATACCCTCTCAGAATTAAATGAGCACTATTCCCAGCGTATAAGATGGGGAACTGAAGTTGAAAGCCATGGAGGTTAAAAATGGGCACTTAGTTTGATGCCCAGTATAAGTCACTTGATTTTCCTGTGTGCTTAGAGGAGTCACATTTTACTTCGTTGAAACTCAGCTCCTGCTGCCTGCAGTTGCATCTGTGATTGCTTTACGCATCTGCACATGAGGCCCCGTGATGCTGAGGCAGGCAACCAGAAAATTAAGAATGTACAATTAGGAACCACTTGAGATAAATTTGGTCTTTGTGGCTTCATTAGTCCTACATAATATTGCTGGGCAGAAGCAGGGATGCAGTCCAGTCTCCAGTACAGCAGTCCAGCTGCCTTGATCATGAGTCCCTCCTCTCTTTCTAAAACCCTGCCCCAAGGTATTTTCATGTAAGCAGAAACAGCTTATTTATTGTTACTTACTTTATTACAGCTTGTTGGCTGACCCACAATAATTGATCATAGTCCATTGCTAAGGTCAAGTTAAAGCCATAACTTACAGTAATGTCGCTGGGGCTGGAGTCAGGGGATGGGTCCAAGGAAGGGGTAAGGGACGACAGCAGGTAGGTGGGTGTATGTCTGCTATGTGGCTTCTTTTCAGTACATCTCTTACTCAGCTGTGCCCTCTGTGTCTCCATAGGTTATATTTTATCAGCATTTATGATCCAAATTATATTTTATCAGCATTTCTAAGTAGTCCTTAAATACAAAACCTGGAATAATTGAGGTGTCTAAAATAGCTTACTAAAAGGTTGGGGTTTTTGTCTCCCCCACCCTTTCATCTTTCTGCAGACTATACTCCGTCCACTTCAAGCCTTATGTTCTTTCCAGCTTCAGCATGGTGCCCAGATCCATCACAGCAAGGAGCATCTTCTCAAAAATGGCTTATATGACAAACCAATGCCAAAGAATAAGCGCAAACTCAGAAGAATGGAGCTTTTGGTGAATAATGTTAAAATATAAAGAAAACTGTACTGACAGTACAGTGGTATTTATTTGCAGCTAGCAAATGAATATGAATCTGGATTTGATCCAAACAGTTGACTGTACTGTAATAAAACAACTTTTAGGCCCTTCATAGGCAAGAGTTTATCTACCAATGTGACAAACAGTAATGGACAAGCTTTTTCATTTTTGCAGTAGGCCAGGTGCCTTTGTTCAGATGATGGAAGATCATTCTCATTTCCTATAGAAAAGAAAAAGAAAACTCTCAGCATAATTTAGAGTTATATTATCTCTTAGGTGACAAGTATGATCCTCAATATGACTGGATAAATTTACTTTGGAGAAGCTTTTATCAGTACAAAAAGACAAGGAATATGAATGTAATGGAACGGTAAGGCTTCAGCATTTAGAAGTATATTGAATTTCTGCTGAGCATTTTAACTTCAGTATCTAATTACAGTAGGTTTTCAAACTGTAATTCCTTATATTACTTAGTTCAGATGAACATAAGGCATGCTATTTGTATAGTTCTTTTTAACTTTGAGATTTTTATTTCTTACATTATTAGAATTCCTTTAAATTTATATACATTTTACAATGCGGTTGGGTTTAGTTTCTTTCTCAGACTTAATTTTTAAATTAAGCCTGCATATGTTTTTACCAGAACCTGATCACTTCTGACTTAAAATAACCTATGAATGTAGAGAAATGCATTGTGGAATTATAACTCAGGTGCTTCACTTTTACTTGAGCAAAAACTACTCATCCGCAGAAGGGGATGTTTTATGGATATGCATACGCCATACCCATACCCTGACGTACCATGGTTATGATACTAAAGGAGTTAAACAAACCCAGTGGAAACAGCTCTGTAAGAAGTATGATGCAGTGACAAATGATTATGTCTGGATACAATCTACTAACATGATTGCAGATCCATTAGATTTACACGTGTTCTTTAATTAGTTCTTCTCTTCTAACAGTGATATAACTGTACCTCTTTCTAATGGGAACCGCTAGAAGCGGCGGAATTGGGTATTTTTACAAGCTTTGTGACTTTTATGATCTGGAGGAAAAAAGTGAAATAAAGGTTTTGATGTGCCTTTCTTCATGTTCATAAATGCCTCCTTTGTGAAACAGATTAAAATGCTTAATGTTTGTCTTTACTATCGGTTCCACTGTAGGCAACAACATGGAGTTAATTGGGTACTAATTAGTCATAGAAAAAGATATTTTGTCTTTAATTTATGAGCTGCAAGGCAAGAAACTGCAGAAGTGGGGGGTGTAAACACAGCAAACCAATATATTAACTGAAAGCATTTCTGCAATTAACAAGAGGGGTCAAAATTAGGTCAGAGATTAGCTAAGAAGTTTTAGTTAACCCTGAGCTAATAGTGACCTTTTGTTTAGGCATGGATTAACAATTTAATTTGTCTGGCTATGTTAGCAAAGTTTATATAACCTTTTTCTCTTCTCCTGGTCTAGATAAATCCTGTATCTGTCGCTAAATTCAGCAAACCTGAATTAGTTTTGACAAATCTGAAACAAAACAGTCTCATGTGATTAATGATAGTGTAGATGCACTTTTGTTCCCATTGGAACAACAGAAAGGGCATGTTTATTCCTGTGGAGAAGCACAGTGCAGCAATCTCCAGGCTGGCTTGGAGTCTGAAGTTGCAGTTGTGTGCAACTTGGATGTGCAGGTTTGTGTGTGATGCTGCCTCCAGTTCTGGGGCTGGCAAGGCTTGCGCTGGGCTGGGAATCTGTTTCCCCTGCGCTCTGAGACATGGTCCAAGCATTCCTTAAGGAAATGAGGGTATCAGTTAGGCTTTGCTGTTAATGCCATATTTACATATATGAACGATGTTCATCATTAATTTAGTTTACCTCGTTTCAGATTCATCTTTCAACCTCCATTATGAAGATTATTTTCCTAGACAGAAGGTTAAACGTGTCTTTTCATAAAATGTGAGTTTATATTATGGAGAACAGAAAGAAACTTGTATTGCATCCTGGGATTCACAGACATCTGCAAAATGCCTTAGAATTACAGGATCAGAGAAATAGTTGTCTTGAGTTATAATCCTGCATTAAATACTCTTGTGCGTGCAGTCTGTGCAGAGTTTTCATGTTTTTCAGCAAAGGACAAATTCCATACAGCTTACAATAAGCACTTTTTAGTTTTGTTCATTCCTCTTGTTCTTCTAATTTTGCTCCTGTGGTTAACAGGATTTGTAGGATCTAATGCTGGATGCCTAGAAGCCTTTAATTGCTAATTTCCTGTGTGTACAGTAGTAGATCAATCACTATGCAGCAGTTGCTGAGGAAACGAAAGCCAATTCACTGCAAACCTCCAGGCATGTTATTTTTTGAGTTTTTTGTATGTCCCATCTCAGCTATAATACAGTGATCATTTAGATGCAACACAGCAGTCATAGGAAGTTCAATTTCAGATTTGTTCAAAGCTAGTAAACACAAAATGCAATCCTTTTTTACTTTTTTGGTGGAACTTACATGGCTTTAAAAATACACACAATGTAGGAGGAATAGTTTAGAAAGGTTTTTTTCAGATGTTTTGGATTCAGGATTTACATCTAAATACATTACCTGAAAGAAGCAAGAGCTCCGAAATCCAAACTCTTCTTGTGCATGATGAAGTAGCACTCTTTGCTAGCAATTTCATTAGAATGAGTTTAATTTGCAATTTCATTTTTTGCTGTAATGGTCAATCTGTTTCATTTTGCACTTGCCAAAAGATTAATGAGTCAAACCCACCAGTCTAACAAGATATTGATTAAAAAGAAAGGAATGTGTTTGCTTCTAATGTTTGGTCCTTTGTCCTTGTCCACTTTGTACTTCCAAATATTGCTACCAAAATGAAATCTGCCTTCCGTGTGCCACTGTGTCACACTTTGGGGAACTGGTGACATGGATAACAGGCTTTTGAACACATGTACACACGTAAAAATTTTACAAAGGCAGGTGTTGTTAAGTCCCCATATTTTCATAATGTAAGACAAAGTTTAAGAAAAAAGAAAAAGCTAGAGAGGTTTCAGAATAAGAACACAACCTTCTGCACACCTTTTGTTTAGAAAGCTTTCAAATTAAAAGTGAAGAGACACTCAGGACAAACATAAATTTATTTTTCTTCAAGATTTTACTTTCATTGCCTCATAACACCATTTGAATTCCAGCTGGAAGATGGTGTTACTAAGGAATTACTCCTTTATTAGTTTTTCTTTAAATTAAAAAAAAACTTTTCAACTGACTTCAAAAGGGGCAAAAATTATTTTAAGACCAAGGAGTTTCTTCTCAACTGTTACATTAGATAAAAAATTGTTTATGCTGCATAATTTCTATTACTTCCCTGCTTGTTTCCAAATTTAATTAAAAACTGAACTTTTTTAAAGGGATACTCGTTCATGCTTTTTTCCTGAGGTTTGTGTTTATTATGCTTACATACATGAATACACATAAATTATGTATTTGTTTCTGCTTCGGAGCAATAAAAGATCTGATTTGCTGTGATCTTGTGCCACTGCGTCTCTACAGAACTGAATGTGTTTGCATGTGCTGGTATCATGAAGAGCTAAGCCTAGTCCGTTTCTGTGCCTTTTTAACACTATTCAGTCAGTTAATGAAGAGATGTGGCTTTCCCTATGCCCTTTGAAGAAGAACTTTCCTTTGTTATTCACTGAAACCTTCGTGAAGACTGAATTGCTTTGGCAGTTTCTCAAGCATTTCCGTTTCAGAGCTCCCTTCTCACTTTCTGCAGCAGTGGCTGACTCCTGCTTGCTACCCCATAGATACCCACATCTTCCCACACTCTGGCATCCCCCCAAGTGCTGCATCTCCAGCTCAGTGCCCTGCTAGGAGTAATGATCTAGACATCCTGTATCTCACCCACATTTTTTCCTTCCCAAAATAGTTGTACTCAAGTTAAAAATAAAAAACAAACACCAAAAAAAAAAGCTGGTTCTGTTCCCATGCAGCCATTCCTCATCTCCCTGCTACAGAACCCACACTGTAGGGTTTTACCAGGCTTGTTCCTTATGTCCCTCGTGGCAATCCCTCCAAAGCCCCATCACTTCATGTCCTGAGAGCAGCTGCTTGTGTCGTGGAGGACAGATGATGGGCAAGTAATGAGCGGGGATGGAGGGAAAGGTCTCTTTTAAGAAGCTGGGTAAGAGACTTGGATAAAAGTTGCTTCTGTTGCTAGGCCACGGCTGCTCTAAAGCTTGATAGTCATCACTATGGCTCGGTGTTCGCTTAATACCAGGATTGTCCTAACAGTTTGACTTGGTTGTGGAGTATGTCCTAGGGCAGCTGCTTTGTTTTACTGAATTGAGATTGACTAAGTATTTCTTTGGATCCCTTTGTGTTTCATAAAAGATGCTAACTGCTTTTCTGTGTGAGAAGGTAGTTTTATCACTAAGCAACAGAAGAATTGCTATACCTATGGGGCAGCAATGCCTGCAGCACAGTTATGGCTTAAGTTGATGTATATACACCACTTGATCTGGTTGGACCAGGTACTGCACATCTTCTGTCGTGGACGTAAGAGGCAGCAGATGCTCAGTTGGAAGTAGCTTTGAACTGTTCTCTCTGCCCATGTAAGTAATAATTAAAAACCTCAGTAGCTATAACAGACCATATGCTATGCTGTGGCCTACTGTGTCCATAAGGACAGGTAACATATTTTAGCTTTCATAGCTGAACTGAAACTGGGACTTTATCTGGAATATGAAAGATTCTTTTGGGCTTGAATACTAGGATTTACTGTCAATAAAGGGGTGTATCAAAGAGTATGTACAAAAGATTTAAAGCACATTGCAACATATCTATGTGTTAGTGGAATGGAACAACTTAGAATATTTTGCAAATTAACAATACATTAACCATTTGCATATATACATGCATGTAAATATAGATTATGTGTTTGCAAAATACATAAGTAATTATTACAAGTTATCTTTTAAATAGGTTTTAAAAGTAAAATTAAATTTCTATGAAAAAAAGGTGGGGTTAGTTCCTTGTTTTCCTTTTGTTGACAGAACAGTCATACATATATATTGCAGATATCTAGATAAAAGCAATAGTAAATTTCTAGTGGTTTTTTTATATGCTTTTTTATACATTTTTAAATGGATGTGCTGAGAAATGGGTCATATACTGGTTGTGATTAAGCACTTGCAGAATTGAGGTCATTTACATTACATTTGAATCTTTTCTGTAATTACTAGCAGAAGGTAATGAGGAAAAAGTGATACTGTAGTATATTAATTTTTCAATTTATGGTACTTTATTATACTTGAAATAGTCCTCTAAGGGATCTTAACTTTACACAAAATCAAGTTCCCTGTTCTTTTCAGGGATTGGATAGGATGTCTTGAGTCAGTGATGGATGTACTGGTGTATGCCAAATGTGGAATCAATATTGTGAGGAATACTAAGTTTAGATTAAAACATTATTTATATCATTTTCCCGAGAAAGGTTATGTGAATTTTCTTTTTCACTGTGAGTGTCTATGGAGTAGTGTCATATGTTTGTTTTTTTTTTTTCCATTTGAGTGTAATCAAGTTATGCAGAACTGGAATCTTACCAGTCATTCTGTTTCATTCTGGATTGTATCAGTAATGCATTTGTTAATGGAAAGTGCTGGTAGTCAGCTGGTGTTAGCCAAAAAAAATTGAGCACTTATGGTTTGTGACCCTTGCCTTAGTCAAAGGCATTTTCTTTGTCTTTGAGTAGGCATTTGTAGTAGACAAACACGTACCTCAGTTGATCCTGAAACAGTTGTGCGATTCTTGTTCTGCGTGGCTTTGTTCACCTGTCTCCCCCCAGAGAGCCAGCAGTTCTCCTCTCCGGGATTCGTGCTGCTGGTCTCCCTGTGATCAGAGTGTTTCACATTCTTCAGCCGTGCAGGCTGAACTTACACCTCTGCCTGCAAAACTAAATCATCCCTGCCTCTCTGTTCAGACAGCAGTCATGTTTCCTTTTTGACCCTGTCATCACTGTGGAGTCGCAGATGAAATTTTGCAGAGCTGTTCTGGCACTGTTGGGGCCTTATATGCTTTTGATATGAGGAAGGAGAACGCAGTGTGAACATAAATTTCTATTGCAGTTACAGTTCACTAGGGATTTATTTGAAATGGAAAAAATAAAAAGTCAATATTTGTCCAATGATAAAGGACCAAATATGAAAGCGAACTTTTAAGGACCAGATTTTACACCTTGCCTAGGAGCAGGTAATGGGACGTCCTTGCTTATGTGCCCTTCACAAGATGCAAGGGAAATCACAGCCCTTCTGTTCCAGGGGAGAGAACAGTTCCTTCTCTCTGTCTCTAGAGGCATGTATCACTTCAAAGACAGAGGGAGAAGGGGCATGACTATTGTATTGCTCAAAGTTGTTGTAACACTGTATATTACCACTATAAAAGTGAATCTGTGGATGGATGCAGCCTTTTATTTATGATATACCCTCTAAAGTTTTTAACGGCTTTACAGCAAGAGGAAGTTAAGCATATTTGAAAACCAAACAAGAGAAGCATTCATTTATCTGGCAGCATTGTTTACCTCAGACATAGACTGATCTGAATTGCTGTTGTTGTTTTTACAGTGTGTACATTGCAAAATGGTACCTAATTCAATGCGATAACAAAGTTGGTGGACAGGAAATTGGGTGCTTCTGAGGTTTGGGGTTTTTTTTTTTTTTGAGGTAGCCCTAAAATTCAGGAGCAGGGGAAAAATTATTGGAGGAATTGGATTGGATGTGGAGAGAGGTATGAGTTATAGAATCAGAAAGTTTATACCCTGTAATTTGCATCTTCTCTGACTTACTGGCACTTTCAAGTCAGAAAAACTGTAATGTGAATTCTGTAGCCTTTCAGAGAACTAACTCAGTCTTCATCTTTATATTCTGTTGAAATTCTAAAAACAGGTCCTGTATGAACTTTGCCTTTGTGAAGCTTTGGATGAAATTTTGGTGATTTGGATTGAATTCAGTGCAAGTTTTACAGTTAGCTTTGGTGTTTTGTCTGTAAAATACTGCATATATTCTGCCTCCAAAATTGCTGAAGCAACCAAAGAAGATGGAAACCTAGTTGTAGTATTATAGCACAATGTCAGCCTCCTGAAATAATTATATGAATCGTGTCTATTCAATGGCAACAGCTGATTTTCATCCCCTTTACAAGTTCATCTGAATTTACAATCATAGTAGTTCCTTTATTTTGAGAAAATTACAAGTTCCTAGAAGTAGATGTTTGGCAGATAGTTATTTATATCAAATTGTATGTATATCAAAATGTTATTCATATGTACCTATTTGTAATTATTCACTGATTTTTAGTAACTTTTTCATCTGCCCAACGATTTCCCACCTTTTAGTCCAAGGTTCTGTTTCTGATGCGTAGCAGGTAATGGATGTTCATGAATAAATGCTTCATACACAATTTCTTTCTTAGAGAAAAAAAATGCAGTGCTTTTCATTAACACTGGAACTTAATAAAGGGGAAAAAATAAAATGTGACAGAAGTGTTCTGTTGAATGATTCTTCCAGTTAAGTTGATGATTTCTACAGGGGAATGCCTCATGAATAATTCAGATAAGACGGAAGCAAGTGCCTTGCTGGCCAGCGACTCAATGAAGAAATCATGTTGGAACCAAAGCATCCTATGTAAAATGCATGATAGTCTTAATGCTGATGTTTAAGTATTAATAAGTTTTGTCCTGTAGGATAGCCAGAGGTGCAGTAGGGTTGAACCCCAAACAGCATTTGTGTATATTGCTTCTGAAGCTGTCACAAATGCTCTGCTTTAAAATGGAACCAAGTAGCTGGTCACTGTTGCCTAAAGTAGTGCCAGGCTCCAGTTCTCATGCAAGCTGAACTGGCTTTATAAATAGAGTGTGGTGACAAAATTTTACAGATGGGTATGGAAAAACTATAGGGGAAGAAGCAGGTCCTCCGCTCTTATGTTGCTCTGCTTCCTGAAGAGTTAAACTTCTTGGTGTAAGTAATCGAAGCAGGAACAGATGCAAGCTTTAATAGAAATCCGATATATTTTAAAAATGAGCTATGGTAGTTCATGTAAGAAATGCATAGTAAATACCAACTGTTGTGTTTTAATTTCCATATTTATTAAACAAATACATTTGTTGTGCAAATACGCCCCAGTTGTGAATGCAGCCTGTAGATGCTTGAGTTTTATGGAGGGTAATGACTGTTATCTGAGAATCTTTGAGGAGTTTAAAAAGGTTGCTTAATTTCTTCATTTTCGTTGTGGTGCCAAAACCTGCTAACATGCTTGCTTTGTGCTTGAAAGGAGTTTTTGGGCCATTCCTATTCATCTGTTTCATTAGTGCTGTTTGGTTAGGCTAGAATTCGTCCTTTGCAGCAACTGAGGCTACTGAAGGCCTCTCCCAGGTACAGCGGGCGACTGCTCCTTTTGCTGCTGCCTTACCGTCATCGTGGTGGAGTACAGTAAGGACATAAGGACTTCTCTGCAGCATGTAAAATTTGTTTCAACATCTCAGAGCTGAAAATGTACTAATGTGCAGTGGCATTCAAAAAATCGATGCAATACCTGGATAGCTGCTGCAGCAGTTTTTACCCCTTCTTAAATATGTTATCCCAGAGGCACTAGCAACGTTGCTGACGGGCTCAGCTTTGGCCAGCGATGGGTCTGTCTTGGACATGGCTGGAATTGGCTCTGTCCAGCATGAGGGCAGCTTCTGGCATCTTCTCACAGAAGCAACACCCGCAGGTCTGTCCGTCCCCACCTCCCCCAAACTTGCCATGTAAACCCAATAGAGTGTACATGCACAGCTGCAGGACAAGGCTCCCTGGCCGAGACCAGCACACACATGACACAAACGCAGATCAAGGAGAAAACTTCACTGTTATTGAATGCAGGGACAGCTGAAAAGTGGCAGCTCCTGAGAGATCCAGGGCACCAGCAGTGTCTTCATGCTGCAAGAGCAGTGGGCAGGCACTTAGCTAAATGGCCCAGAGAAGCCCTGGCATGGGGCTGTGCTCAGTGAGTGCTGCAGAGGAAGGTGGAAAACCCCCGGGGACCAGGGCAAATCTGCCCTGGGAGGAAAAATTCCTTCCTGACCTCAGAGCTGCTGATCTCCTCTCTCTGGTGACGAGCGACAGGACATGAGGAGATGGAATGAAGCTGCATCAGGGGAAGTTCAGACTGGACATTAGGAAAAGGTTCCTCACTGAGAAGGTGGTCAGTCTGTGGAACAGGCTCCCCAGGGGAGTCGTCATGGCACCAAGCCTGGCAGAGTTCAAGGAGTGTCAAGGAGTGTCAAGGAGTGTCTGGACAACGCTCTTGACATATGGTTTAGCTTTAGGTAGTCCTGCGAGAAGCAGGGAGTTGAACTCGATGATCCTTATGGATCCCTTCCAACTTGAGATATTCTGTGGTTCTATGATTCTACTACACATCTACAGTAACTGTTTGAAATACCACTGTACACTATTTCCCCATTACTTGAAGTCTTAACAGCTTACTATTTTCAAACAAGCCAATATTTTCTGCTTGGCAACTTTGTTAGGAACAGAAATAATTTTATACAGCTCTTGCACACTATACTTGCCTTTTGCAGTGTGCCTTCCTAGATCTAATAGGTTCTAATTAAACCTAATAAATTTGACAAAAATATTTTGATGATGCTCCGTAATGCCAGAGATTTTACATTTAATGGCACTTAGAGCACATTGACACATGAAACTCCTGTGACATGTTTATATTTCAGTGTTCCTTGGATCAAAAGTCTCTTCTAATAAAAAAAGACACAGTATTTATGATGCTGTGATACCTAGCTCATCAATCCTTAAGGCTGCAGGGAACAGTATGGCATGATTTCATGAAAGTAGATGTGATCCCACTGAAATTTATTGACAGTTTTAGCAAGAGTATCAGTAATTCAGGTTCCCTATAGCTTTTAGTTTCCTTTAAGGAAATTAACTTTAAAAATATTAATTCCAGATAACAGGTCAGATCCAGCTTTAGCAAATAAAACCTCGGAAATACGGGCTAAAAAAAATATGTCAATATATTTTAGTCCTTAAATCTCAAAATGTACATGGTTGAGCATGATTTTTAGTTAATGATATGAGCAAAAAGGTTTCAGGTAATGCTGTAGACTAATTGTATCTCTTGATGGGTGAGATGTGGTACCTGGTCATGTGTGACCTTTAGGCAAGCTGCACTGTAGAGTTGTTAACTTAAAACATCATTACAATGTTAGCATCTTGTGATCATGTTTTTCCAATCAGTGAGCTATCCAGTTAGCTGCAAATGCTCAGTGGAGCAGTGTAGGTCATACTAGTCTTTAAGCTTGTTGCTGCAAAAGTACTCAGTGAAGAAAAAAACCCCAACAAACTAATTTCAGCATTAGAAAAAGTAACTTTTACTGGTGCCTTTTCCTGTTATCTTAATAGACTTTTGTCTCTCTGTGAAACAGAAATCAGGTCTGTGGTCTTGCTAGGGGTTTCTCACTCAAGCTGCAATTTATCCATAGCAAAATTTTAATTCCTATAAATTGCAAGCATAGCTTTATAAAAACTCAAGGTACTGCAGATATCCCTTCAGGACTGCTTGAGTTTCCTGAGCATTTCAAATTGCACTGTTGTCTTTTCCTTGATTTTCCACATCTCCTTTATGCTAGAAATTACATTCTAACCTCCTTGGTGTCTCTCTTCACATGCCCTCTTCCCAAATTAGGACATATGCTGACCCACCTCTCTGAAAGGCTGTGTTTAAGTATCTTTCCTTTGGCTTTTGTCTGGCAAGTTGCTAAAAACCAGAGTACCAGTCTTCCCGACTAATAAATTATCAGATCCTTTCTCTTATTTTCATATGCCTAGTTTTTGATTGGACAGGCTTGAGAATTACTTCTCCAAGCATCTGGAGTTTAATTGCTTATAAATTAGTTCTTTCATTTGCCTTACTGTGCTAACCACTTTCTGCTAACATTGCTTTCAAAGATCCATTTTCTTTGCTCCAACAACCTTGTGTCTCAATATGAGATTACAACATTTTATGGTTCATAAGGCTGCATCTTAAACTAGAACTGCAATATACAAGTGTGTGCTGCCATGGCATCTGTTTTCTATAAGCTGTTGTGTTTTAAATATGCTTTTCAGGAAGATCTCACTAATTTTCCCATTTGGGACCTCTGGCCTTCATGTATGTAAACTGACATTTTATCAGATTATAACTTACTGTGCTATAAAATACAAGAGCCAGCTCAAGATTTGTTAACTGTATTATAGGAGATGTGTGTGGGTGAGTTTTCAAGGTCATGTGATGCTCTTTTGTCTTCTCTCTTAAACCCTGTCCCTCAGTTGTCTATGCATTGGTGCACATCAGGCCTTGGTTTTGGTGCGCATCTAATGCCTGTTGTGAGGAGGCTCTAGTGCTGGACACAATCTCTAGACAAACTGGACAAAAGCTTTCCCTTTTCTGGTGTGAAAACAATTAGTGCACTCTAGAGGGGCCCAAGTCTACTGTGGTGGAGATGCAACTGGTATGCTCAGTGCTCAGGGAATTTAGACATGGAGGTGTAGATATTTACCAAAGTCTTTGAGAGGTAGTTTTTGTGTCTTTTCAGTGAGGCCAGTGAAAGCCTCAGCCCTCGTGATGTCGCTGCTGGTCCTCTCTGGACTCGGCCAGCTCCGCTTGCAGCATGTAGCCACTACAGTAGGAAATACTTGATCCTGCTGATGTGCACAACAGGATCCAGCTACGTCAAGGCAAGGATGGTGTGTGAGAACACTTGTTTCTCCTCTTCCCCTAACTTTCTCCCTGTGTATTTGTCATGCCTCTTTGTACGATGAGACAAGGACTGTGATGACCAAAGGAAAGATATGTTCAGACATACTCTTCAGTGTCATTTTATTTGACATAAAATTTTACTGCATTGGAAGTGAGTGTAGTTTCACAAAACCAATGTTATTCGTTCCTCGGGAAGGAGCTTAAACACAGTTCATGTTTAGTAATGGGTGAAGCTGGATTTTTTTTTTAACCTTTCTGAGTTTCATCTTGGTGTTTGTTAACTTTCTTTCTAGTACAAAAGTACCATCTTTCATTAGAAGGAAACTCTGGGCTCTGATTTCTCAAAGATCCCAAGGGAATCCCATACTTTTGAGCACTAGTCCTGCTAAAAGTCATTTATACTAGTCATTTGTTTTAATTTGTGGCTGTGGGTAGTAAGTGCGTAGGCTTCTGATGTTTACTCAGTTTTTGTTGATGTTATTGTACAAACATTTTTCAGTGGAATGGAAATATTTATGTAAAAGTTGACCAGGCATGACAATGCTAGTGTTGTCAGACCAGGGACTGTTGTGACTCCTTTAAACTACGTAAGAGTTAGTTCAAGGGAAGCTTTACACTTTATTAAATCTTTCTAAGACGTGTCAGTGGAACTGGCTGGACCTGTACAAATGTACTAGATCTGATCAAGAGGAGAAGTAAAGTCTACTTACTTTCCTTATTTCTGTATCTGCTGCTAAAATGTTTCTATCGTCTTGGTAATTTCATGGATGTAATAGAATCATGTCAGTCACTAAAGGGATTCCATTTTCCCTGGTCTTTTATTATAGATCAAGATAGCCTTATGTGGCAACATGAAGTTTTAATACTTTCTGGAAGCATTGGATGCTTGCTTCTGAACCTGTGTGAACACTGAAGATGCTGTTTAAAAAACTTGAGTTTCATGGTGTGCATTGTAAGCATGCTGTTTTTAAGGATGTTGAAACAAAGTTTTCAACTAAGTAGTCCCTGGGTAAAAGAAGTGTGTAATAGTAAATAAATTGATTTGCCCCTCAGGGGATGACTCTTACTTGGTGATACAATGCATTTTTTAGTCCAGAAATAACTGTACAACACTGGGAAACATAGAGATGGTTGAGAAACAATACCAGTTCAAGGGAAATGTGTTAGTCAGGCATCGGTAACAGTGCAGCTGGGAGAGAAGGAAAACAACTAGGAAATTTCCCAGCCTAAAGACGGGGACTGTTGAAAAATCTGGTTAGAGGTTTAGTGGAGCTGAGAAATTACTAAAGTAACAATCGGAAACTCAATGGATTTGAAATGTGAAGTTCCAAGTTGTATATTTTATTTATATATATAAAAATGTTTAAATATAAAATATGTGTGTGTGAGTGTGTATACTTTGTCACCAAACTGTGCGCAAATGAGGGCTATAATTTTGCTTTGAGTTTTTGAGAATGTGCTTTTCAACCTCTTGGTCTATAGTTTCTGGTGTCAGAAGAATCCTTTTGTGGGCATTGGGTTCTGTGGTGCACTGTTAAAGGAACTTTATTTATAATGTCTTTTCAAGCAGAATTAATCAGTGGTAACCCTATGCAATTGATTTGTCCAAAGCAGAAACTACATGATGTTGTTATGAGTGTGTAGGGAACTGTACACAGAAAGTACATTTTGGGAGTTTGTCTCAATTTTTATTCTCTTTCTTAAATTATAATTTTTAATGGCGTCTGTCTTCTCATACTGCAAATGATAATTTCTAATGTCAGTGAGTATAGTTTGAGGGGAAGAGGATCATAGAGCTTTGAGTAAAAGTGAACTTACTGGGCCTTCCACGTCCAACTACATTTTACTCTGAGATATGGCCAAGAAACAGTGAGGTATCTTCTCTTTTGGATTGGGCTTTTGTTAGGCACCAAGTCTTGCAATGAGAGTTATGTGTCCCTGGATTCCTTTGAAAATCCAAGTGTCAAACTGTACTTGAGACCTGTGCCCAACTTTACTGCATTAAAAGCTGAGCAATGGTGTCTAAGCTCAAGTACACATACAGATACCTTAGCTGAAGGAGGAGCTGTGAAGCAGCAGCTCCCTTAAACCACAACAGCAGTTGCGGCTACTTATCACTAGGAAGGAAGCTGTGAGGCATTTAATCTGAAGGCCATTTTAAGTTAAACTCAAAATATATAGGAAATGTGTGGAAAAAAGCCCCTTGAATAGTTATGTAGATGACCCACAGAGCTAAGGGGAAAAAACAGATCTGTAAGGCTATTTAGGAATTTAAACAACTTATTCTGGGGAATGAATGAGGAAAATTATTACACCTTGCTATTTCAAGAAAACGAACTTGATTTTCTTCATCTCTCTGCCAGAGAGAATACATCTCATTTGTGGGAAGTGGGGCTTTTTTTTTTTTGCTTTTGTTTGTAATTCAATCCTTGTTCTTCACACAAGAACTATTTTGCTCTCGCAACTTTACTAGCACCCAGTAGAGTTCATACATAGCTTGTAAACAATTTTGTCTTTGTAAACACCTTCAAAGCAAAGATTTTGTCATGGTTGGATGGAACTGCACATCGCAGAAGCAGCCATTAGACCTGAAGACAGACTAATTAGATGTCTGCCTTTTGCTACGTGGTATTAAGACTTAAATTCTAGCACACCTAAAGTTCATGCAATTCCAGGCATCAGTCAATTAGACAAAGGAAAAACAGGTCAATTTTATTAGACTCCATGACTTGGGCAGTTGATTATGCTGAGAAAACACAGGGCTTGGTACTTTAGCAGAGGGTTTGCTTTTGTAATTGACTAACTGCTGCCTCTTGCTCTATTGACCTTCACTAATTTGTAGTATTGTCTGTCATTCCTTATCTGCAGCTGAGCAGGGAGGTTCATATGTAAACATCAACATCGTTAAGGTCAGGGGGGACTGCATCTGTCTCTGTAGCCTGTTCATTTTAATTGTGTGTACAGCCAGGCTGCAGGCTTTCTGCCATTTAGTTCCGCAGATCTATCTGAAAATCTGCAGTCTTTGTCATGCTGTCACTATTTTAATAATAATAGTGAAATTAATCGAGAAAATAGCTATGGATCATTTAAAAGCCTTCAGAGTTTCTTCTGGTATGGTCCCCGTGCTGCCACAGCACTGCAAGGGGGGTGGCATCACCTGGGCAGCGGCTCTGTTTCAACATATAGGTTACGCTGGTTAGCCCTGACTGTCACGGTGGTGTATCATGAAGGGTTGTTCTCATTGCTGTGGGACTTTCTCCCCTTGGCGTATCAGTGGGAAGGCTGAAACTGAGAGAAAACTGCCCAAAACTTTTACTCGGAAAGGTTGCATAAATACCCTCAAGTTCTATTTCTCAATGTTTTGGTTATGTCTACACGAAGTGGAAAAATGTGTCAATGTTTACAAGGGCTAGTCAAGACTTCAGCTTTTTAAGAAAATGGATATTTAGCATTATTACCAATGCAGCATTTAAATGTTTGCAGTTTTTGAACATGCTGGCTGTCATATTAGTCAGAAACATTGTGACAAAAGTGCTGTAGGATCACTGTTGTTTGGTAGCTTCTGTATCATCTCATTTCTGCTGCAGAATGATTGTATTAAAAAATACTGGGTTTTTTTTTAAAAATTTTTCTGTTTGTGATATTTCTCATACCTGATGTATTTTAACATTAATAATATTTTTATAATAACCATATTAAATGTCCTTATTTTAATTTCATCTCTTTGTTCAACATAGCAAGTTTTCTATTTCAGCAAATGACTCTTCTTCCTTTGATGTTTCTTCCCTTCAGATACATGCATCCACTTCATTTTCCTCTTATTTTACTTTGGCTAAGCTGACATACATGATAGTCTTTTAAGACTTTTTCCAAAATTCTTCCTCTAGCCTCTCATGTTGATACTGCTTAGTCTGAACCTTTTCAGTAAGTTGTCTAAATAAATACCCACAAACCTTGGTGCTATCACTTTGCTAGCAAAAGACTGCTCCTTCTCCATCCCATAATGAGATGGAGGACCCAAACATAATTTTTTGCTTCCTTTCTCCATATCCTAGTGAGGTCTCCCAATTAATAATCAGCTTCATTTAAGTATCGGTATTCTGAATTATTTTCATAGAATCAATCATAGAATCATAGAATCATTCTGCATGCATAGGTCTTAGTTTGACTTTTTTTCACGATTTGCGATGTATTTTGTTTGGATGTCAAAGCTTGCTTGTTTTTGAAAAAATTAATTTATGCATTCATAACCCCTATCGAAATGGTAACGATCAGGAATAAAATTGACGCATCTTCTTCCTACTAAACCTTGTGAATGAGAATACTAAATAAGTGTGTTTTCTCATACTCTAATTTGAGCAAGAAGTACAAAACCAAAGACAATAGATGCTTCAAGATCTGGTTTTGAAGCAGACTTGAATGTATAGAAAGATGGTGAGTACATTAATGGACAATCAGCAGTTTCACTTTGGTAAGTTGATGAAAGTGTTTTTAAAGGCAGTGACCTACCTCATCCTCCCTCCAGCCTTACTACTTCAAAATGATCTTCAGAAAACAGTGCTGACCTGCACAGAATTCTGAGAAGTGCTAAAATTTGTACTGCGTGTCGTGAGGACTAATTGAAAGAAACAACTTAACGAATTTTCTAGTCCAGTAGTCTGGCTTTTGTAGCGAAACTGCATTTCTGAAACACTGAAACACAGCAAACTGAGACCAAAACGTTATTGCCTCTAGCAGTGGGTCTTTGATCTGGCTCTGACTGATGTTGCGTAGCTGTGAATTCCTCAAGGTGACGCAACATCAGTTCTGAGCCGTATTACTTGCAGATCTGGATGATGAAGCAGAAAAATAACCTGTGTACATATTTAACCCTGCAGCTGTGTTACACTGCATTTCCTTGAACTCAAGCTCATGTTTATACCTTGCATTGCTTGCTTGAGAAAAGCACTTCTGTTTGTTATTTGAGAGCCTTCATGGAGACACTCTTCTTCAGTGTGACCAAGCATCACTCCTGCCTACCAGGAAAGTGTAGGTGAAAGAAACTAATTGCTGCCCTTGGGAAAATGCAATAAGATACTGTCCTCCTGTGTTAAATTTGCACATTGTAAGAGTAGTAAAAGAGAGCAAGCATCCCACAGCTCTCTGCGAGCTGAGAAGATGGGAGTAAGATCAGCCATGAAGGGTGTTGTAAATTCCTCATACAGCTAGTGGGAAGAGGGAAAATCCTCAAAAAGTTTGTGTCCTAACAGTTGCATGTACATTGCATGCACATGCTTGGATGTTATTTTCCTACAACAGCCAGATGACATCTATCTCCCCACTTTAGTAACATTGCTGTAGTGACGTGCAGATGAAGAGTGAACAGAAATGAAGGCAAGCTCAGGCCCAGAATGAAAAAGCCTTCTGTTTCAACAAGACCTTTACTCCCAGGCAGAAGAGAAAGCTTTTTTACTTGAAACATGCTTCATCTTAGTGACAAGTGACCAAAACACAGAGTGAAGCAGAGACAGAGAGGTAATTGGGTTAATTCAATTTGGCCTATATTTCCAAGATTTTTTCAAAGACTGACTAAGTAATTTGAGAAGAGTTGGTTTGTTGTTTGGTTTTGTTTCATTTTTAAAAAATTAATTACAGCTGGTAAGAAAATTGAGATCTGCGTACAACATTGATACAGATTATAAATAAATAACACATTATTTATAGAGTGCATTTCATTAAGAATAATTTTAAAGTGCTTTGCAAATGACTGTGGCTTATATACAAACCTGTACAGTGGACAGCAGAGGCCAAAAGAATGTAACGCCCATCTTAGAAAGTTACTTTGAAATTACTGATAAGCCAATTTGCCTTTATTAGATCACGAGGCAAAGGTGGTGGTGGCTGGGAGAAGAGCTCAGCTGGAGGTGGAGTCAGGAGGTTCTTGTGAGACTGGTATCAAGACTGGGAGGAAGGATTCCCTGAATGTGGACTAATGGGGAAAAAGTACCAGACAGGAATGAATGGCTGATACTTGGTGTTAGAAACCTTGGAGGATGTGGTGTTGGTGTGCATAAGTGACTGTGCTCTTCTCATGTGAACAGGGCTCTTTCATACAAGGCCAGGTTGGACGGGGCTCTGAGCAACATGATCTAGTTGAAGATGTCCCTGCTCACTGAAGGGGGGTTGGGCTAGATGACCTCTAAAGGTCCCTTCCAACCCCAACTATTCTATGATTCTATGATTCCATATGAGGAGAGCATTTGCTCTCCTGATTATGGCACAAAATAGGAGTGGAAAATTGTGTTAGCAGGATCATGGAGAACCACTCTGAGTTTTAGAGGTAAAACTGGCTTATTTGAAGAACCCTATAATTAGGCAACTAGATCCCATTAGAAAGGAATCAGAAAACAGATAAACCTCGTAAGCCTGCTTTTCTGATTTTCATTATGTTGATTTGTTGAGTATGCTGATTTCCCCATCTTTTCCCATTGTCTAAGTTATTTGAGAATTTCTGGAGACAAAGTTAGTATTTTCGTAATCTTTATGCTTCTAGGCCAGAGATCCCCAGCCTCTTCTACATGGAGACAATGACTGATGCAGAGCACTGGATACTTTAGAAAAGAATAAAAAACAACAACTGAAAATGTGCAGGGAGATTATGAGAGTAAAAGGCAAACTTCAAATGTACAAGCAATTTTTATTGTAGTGTACTTCTTTATGTAAGCGTTGTCTTGCCTAGCTAGAAGTAAATGTGATATGTCATGGTACAATGAAATAGTGCTGCTTCTTTATAAAACTGGGGATTCAGTCTACTGCTCTGCTTCTCTGGCCTTCTCATCCATGAACAGAGGTTTTGAATAGAGCATTCAGCCATGGCCTTGCCTGGAGAACTCACATTTCCTGAGAGTGTGATACTTGTTTCACAGTGTCAAAATCTGACTGAAGGCTCGTACTAAGGAGATAAAGCCAACAGGGACTGTGGAACACCACTGGAAGCATGTTAGTCTCTGATGAGGGAAACTGCATGCTACTGGTGGCTGTGGTTACAAGGGATGGTGTTACCTGTGACTTTCCACTTTCTGTGGGCCTGTTTTTAACTAGAAGTGACACTTTGTTTAGGTCAAATGTTCAGCTATGACCCTGTGCCTTGTTCAACAGAGTCAAGTGGGGTTGATGCTTATGGAGGTATGTTGTCATGTTCTCACAGTTTCTGTTGACTTGTAGTACAAGGGTGCCCTGAGACAGAAACATAATGTCTAAGAGGTCCAGGATGTTCAGTTTTCTGAGTAGAATCCTACAATGTTTAGTTTTAGCCTGAGTGACCAGTGTGAAATACCTGTATTTATCATAGCATTTTCTCTGTAGCTCCATTTGGACATTGCAGGAGGTGGACAGGTAGATGCAGTGACCTTAAAAATTCCTGTTCAGAGAGGCCCCAAATCCTCTTATTTTATACCTACTTTAGGGTATTAGCTCCATTTGAGCAAGATGCAGAATTTCAAAGGCTGCAGTTCCTGTGTTGTAATGGACAGGGCACCCGGAGAGACTCCATTCTTGCTAAAGCAAGGTGATAGGTACCACCCATGATCAAGCTACATTGGCTTAGGTAGTAGCTGATGTCATGATAATAATCAAATGAAGAAATACATGTGTAAATATCTTTCTCTTCCTCACCACAAACCTGTATTTGACCTGTGTTATTTAATGACCAGTTTTAGTACATCATGTTGGTAAAATGTCTGATGCACTGCTACCAATCATCAAGGATTTCTCCTTTTAGCTCTTTGTTCTTCCCTGTGAAGGCTAGACTTGACAGGACGTGGCAGATCTGGGCAGAACAGAGATCACCCTAGTTCAGAACTGCCATCTTCTTGGATAGGTGGGTCTGTGGTTCCTACCCCATCCTCCCCTGGACCAGGGGGTTGCATCCAAGTTCCTAGTCTTTTCTGGTCTTCTGCATGCAGATTTACGGTGAAGGCTGAAAATACAGTGTTTCTTTTTCACTCTTTACTGCTGGTGAAAAATAGTAAAGCACCTGTCTGGGCTAGGATGAGAATACACTTAAAGAAAAACCTGTTTTGTCTATATTTACAGGATTTAGGAAGGCAGATGAGAAGCAAGGCCGGTGCAGTGCAGTAGGGTTGGTTATCCAGGAGGTGGCAGCTGAAGTATTCCCTTGCAGTGAGAGCAAACACCAGCCTGTAACTAACGCAGCTTCCGCTTCTCTGGAAGGGAAAAGGCTGGACTTAGTTAACACCGTGCTGAAAAGAAAAGTCGTAATGGATGTATGCTTTTATCCTACCACCTCAAGCATCCGTCCCAGCCTTGAATTAATTCTGGGTGCTATTGTGCAGTGGTACTCAGAATTAGTTGAAAGCTTAGAAAAATTTCCTAGTTTGCCATTTCATGCCGGTGCCCTTCTTTTTTGACTGGCTTGAAAACTGCTCGATAAATTCTGGGGGTTTTTTTGGGGGGGAGAGGGGGGTACGACACATTTTGATTTCTCTGGGACATTTTGTTTTGTGTTCTTTTCAGAGGCTAATGTCCAAACTTGTTGCACTTGGAGTGCCATAGTCAGTCAGAGTATCTTTTTCATCATGGCAATGATTGTAATCTTACCCGTTGGGTTTAAGTGGTGTCAACACAGCTTCCACCTGACTAACAATCTAGTCTCTATATAAATAAATAGATGTAAAGTGCCTATTAAGTCTGCAAGGTAACATGAATAAGGAGAAATCAAAGCACAGCTCCACGGGTAGCCCCTGACTATGTTATCCCTTACTGAGCAGAATCTTTATAGTAGAGGGCATTATCAACTGGACTGTTAATGTTATGGAGAAGATGGCTCTTTCATCCACTTGCATTAAGTGGTAAGAAAACAACAAGCTACAGCTGCCCTGGCTTCTTTTTATGAAAAGAAGTTACACAGACAGCCTGAATCATAGGTGTTTAAAACATTTTCACCCTTAATAAGCTGGAACAGCTAGCTGGGGATTCCTAGCTTTTGATTAAGTGTTTGGAGCAGCCAGCCTTTCAACTGCACAACTTCCAAAATGGCAGGTGTTGATTTTTCTCCCTCAGGCAGCAAGTGAAAATATACTTGTATTGCTTATTAAATTCAAACTGACACCTTCCCCCCCACCACCACCCCCAGCCCCCGCCACAACCCACAGCCCAAATCCTGCTGTCTGAAGTAGAATCTGTACTTCTTCACTGGTCTGAAAAATGTCTCACAGCTTCTAGGGAAGAATGCTTCTGTCCAATAAGGTTATGAGCACTTGAAGCTCCAAGGCCTGTCCCTGAACACAGGCCTAAGGACATGTTTAATATTTTCTAGGGTAGAGTAAGATCTCTTTCTGGTATACTTGCACATCAGGGACATGTCTGTGCTGCCTTGTTGTACAGGATGATAACTCCACTGCAATGGATGCAGCAACACCAGCGCATACTTGGAGAGCTGTAGTGCTCCATCAGGCATCTCTTAATAGCAAAGTCTTCGTCGTGACAAAAATATTGTTTCAGTTCTTGGAAGGAAGAGGTGGATGAAAAATATGTTATTCACTCCACTCCAGGTGTCTCACTCAGTTATGAGCAGGGTATGCTTGTCTTGACCTCAGTAATTTGCAAGTGTTCTTGTTCAAGAAATCTGTGTGAACTGATTGGGAATGTTCCATGGTACAGAACAGATGGTTTGACACAAACTTTCATTAAAGTTTCGGAGTTCTTTATAGCTAATTTTTAAAGAATTGTCTATCTTTGGGAGAATAGTAGTCATTAAATCCCTCTGGATTTCCATTTGTCTTACAGTGGAAGATACATACTGGTTACATCTGGGCCTTTAGGCAATACTTCAGCAGTTTAAATGGGCTTTAAGTGAGACTTCTGAGGCCAGTTCAGGAGAGACAGCACGGCTGCAAGGCATGCATGCTGACCTCCCTAGACTATAGGTATGTAGTTAGGTCAGATATGGGAGACCACTGGCAGATAAATACCAGAAGTGGGTGAAGTGTGCTCCTAGATGCCATGTGAGCTCAAAGTCTATATTTTAAGGGTGGGTTTGCAGGGAAGCCAAGGATTTATAGCTTCTGCCCTTGATCCTTATCACTGCCCAAGAGTGAACGCGTTTGGCTCTAAGTGATGGAACCAGAAAAATCATGTATACCTCCAGCCCTGGATAAAAATTGTCTTTGGGCCAAGAGAGTTGGTCTGGCTTTTCTCCAAGAAATGCAAGAGCACAGAATAAAGTCTGAGAATTACCTGTTCCATCACTGAACACTGCTTCAGCCTAATGGCCTAGTTTATTCTTGCACACCAACGTATTCCCATTTGCTTCCCCGCATACTTTTTTTTTAGTATTTTCCTACTTGGCAAATACTGGTAGCAAAACAAATGTATGTGAAGTGTCTGTTGAAGGAGTACAGAAGAGCACCTGTGTAATACTGTACCAAATTAATGAAACCTGCTTTCAGTAAATCTTTCTTTGAAGTATCCTCCTCAGCCCTTGTTTCATCCACTATCCTGGCTAATTATAAAACAAATTAAAGAAGCCTTCACTAAAAAAACCCTCCCTGCCCCTCAGACCAGCTGCTGAGACTGTCCTGATGTGCCAACAGGATGAGGCTTCAGTGCAACATCCATCAGCTGTGCTTTGTGTGGAGACTGATTTTTTTCCCGTCAAAGCTGTTGGACTGGGTAAGAGATGAATCTGGACTGATCTTCGTATGCTCTGTAGTCTGGTCTTTCCTGACGCTGAAGCAGAATTTGTATGTGTGTCACGGACTTTCCAGGGATGAACTGTAGCTCCAAAGGACTGGAAACGCAGCTCCTAAACAGCTTGATAAGAGCCCCTTTCAGTTCTGTTACAGCATTAGCAGGCAGGAATAACTGATAGAAACAGGGACGTCACCTGGGGGCACTATTGTAGCCAGATACTCAGATTTCGTGTCATTTGCATTTGAAAGCTTATAGCAGCAGAATATATTCCTGCTAAAGTTTCCTGCCCTTCTAAAGCTGCTCTTTATCAAGAGCTTCTTTTGGCTCAACTGCTGGTTATCATTTTAAATGATCTGTGCCACTGAGTGGAAAAACAAGAGCAAAAAGGTCTAATAAAGAAACTTAGTTTCCTGGGTTGCTGGCTGTTGAAACTTAGTATACTTTATTGATGGGCCAGGCCTTATTTTATCTTTAAAAATTTCCTACAAAACAGTAACCATTTCCCTGTGAGTTCTGCCAAAGCAAATATTCCCATCATTTTATCTTGTGAGGTAAGCTGATGTTCCATATATTTTGTTTCTAAATACACTTTCTATCTTAAAAAGACAGCCTGTATCCAAGATGAGTTTCCAATATCCATGCCTTGCTGCAGTAGACAACAAATGCTTTAGAGGGTTTATTGCACTCATTTCTGGAATTAACCCTTACACCAAACAGGTATATCTCTGTCTGGCTTTATTTTGTAGTAGGTAATGGAAAATACACAGACAAGCAGTTTCAGTTGTGTTTGTGACGTTACATGTGCTGTGGTAGGGTTGCAATGAAATAGTAAATGAATTAATTAAAACTATTGACAAAACAAAAGCCATGTTATTTGTGACATTCCAGATGCTGAGAAGACTGTCAGGGACACTAGAAATTGTGTCACTGATACCTTATGCACATCTGATGTTTGGAAAAGCCAGGTAATTGTCATGCTGAAATGGACCTGTGGAACACATTGTGTAAATTCTCATCCTCTTCTGCAGTTGTAAAAGCCCCAACTTAACAATGAAAAAGTACCAAATGGTTTGTCTTGGTAGCGAACCTTAAAAAGGAAGGTACTGAAAGTGTTTGGGGGGCCCTATTCCAGCAAGCAATTTTGCCTTTCTGCAAAGAAGGACTGTAAGAGTGTTAAGATTAGTGAGTAAATTTTTCCTGCTTGACTTATTACTTGTGGCCTTTTGTAGTATCCCTTTAGCAACTGCTACATGACATGACCTTTCCAGCATATTTATCAGTCTCAGCCTTATGGATGGTGCAGAGTTATTAATGTGGTTGCTGGCGGGAATCACCAATTCTGGAGACTGTTCCAAAATCAGGTTTTGGTGGGGGTGCTTTGAAAGTCTTGTGTCCTGGTGCATGTGCCTGGTTTCCACTCTGAAGCTCTGAGTGCACAACTCTAATTTCACAGCAAAAAATGGGAAAAAGAACTTAGACTGAATAGCAAATAGGCTGCACCTGATGAAGCATGAGTGTTAGCTTCAATAAAAGATGTAGATTTACAACATCCTACTTTGTGTTTTACTTTTATATATGTCTATATGCTTTTATGAGTCTTGTTCCCAGAGTAAAAGTAGTGCAAAATTAGTAAAGAAAATTACCTAGTTTCTCAGCAACAACGTGAATTTACATTTTTAGAGGCTAAACCAGACATTTACAATGCAATACGTTGTCCTCCAATGAAATGGTTTTTGGTTTTGTTGGAAGTTCTTTCTTTTTGCCTTTTTTCTCCATAGGCATGATCATTCTGTGGTTCCTGTTGCAGGGAGTCTTATCTTTCAAAGGCAGAGGATTTGATATCTGAGCAGTATATTATACATGAGGGATACGCTGACTTATTAAATTGGCTTCCTGATACACCATTGTGGCATTTCTTGCATGTACATGAAAATTCAGATTCTAGCAGAGTATGCCTTCATACCGTTGAAGTCAGTAACAAAACTTCTGTTAATTGCAAAAAAGCAGGGTCAGGACCTGGATGAACTGCTGTACTGAGCAGTTCTGCTCTTTACTCTTGAAAGATCATGCACTGTGTCCCATCTGAACACTTTTTTTTTTTTTTTTCTATCTTCCTGCATTAATCCATTTACAGAAAATTAATAATGTATCTATGTGAGTTCATGGGCACTTGGCAGATTTGACACTCACTCCCAAAACTTTCAGATCTTTCACTGGCAGATATGAATAAGCAAAGAAAGTAAAATTGTAACCTAAAGGCAGATGGAGATAAGACAGAATGCCATGATCTACTATTTTGTTCTACAGAAGAACGAAGAGTATGATGATTACTCACCCACTCATTATAACATGTAATTTCTGATAGAACAAGATTTGTGTACAGTGTCAGTGATTTAAATGTTGCTATTTGAACCTATTTTAAGCATTTATTTCTAATAAAGTTGATACATTTCTGATAAATCATATAGTTTCTTAGTCATCTAGCACATTTTTTCTCATCTTCTGTTTTACGGCTACCCTGCAGGACTTGGGTTTTCCACTGTGACTCAGTTACTGCCATTAGCACCCATTTTAGAGCCTGGAGCCTTTCTAGGGCAGGAACTTATTTCATGGCTGCAAAATCTGGTATGTGAACAGTGAAGAAATTCTGTGTGCCTTCCTAAGGCTTTAGTTTTGCCTTAGGTGTAGATAAACAATACTTATCTGCCCACTGGCTTCATATCACCAAACTTGTCTCAGAGGTCTGTTAAGGCTCCTGCTGAGCATCAAGACGGTACCTCTGCTGGGACCTGTCCCTGCTTCCTGCTGCGGCTTGCTGTTTTGGGAAGTAAAACACTCTTAAGATATGAAGTGAGGCACATTTGAGACACACAGCTTAGGGAATCCAGTGACTGTTTCAATTCCATGCTAGCTGTAGTGCCTGCTCATGTTGTTTATTGCTGACTCTGATGTCATCTCTGAGTGACTCCTTGCTTACAGAAAGAAATTCCCAGTTATTGTTAGTCCCTTCTACATCCATGCTATGGAAATGAATTTAAAAATGAGCACAGCTACCTTTTTTTTTTTTTTTTTAATTTTTTAAAGTACTCTGCCAACGATGTGAAAAGGAGCAGACCTCCAATGAGTTTGTATTCTGCTATCCAAAATACCCGAGACTCCCCAGTCATGGTTTGCAAGATGAGATCAAGTGGAAAAAAAACATGAAGACCTGAAAAATTTCTGGCTTCATGAGGTGAGGCCCATAGAGAGGGAGTCATGCATTAGGGAAAATGTACAAAATGATCAAGTACAACATAGGATATGTTTAAAGGATGACCTCTTGTAAACTTTTATAGACAGTTCCTCTGCTTGTCCAGAACTGCTCCCTGAGGTATTATTCAAAAGTCTCGCCAGAAGTAACAGATTTGAACAGCAGACATCTGATTCAAAACATTTTGCAGCTCGTAAACAGAGCTACCTCCATCAGAAGTAAATAATTTCCATAGAGACCCACTGTAGCTCATGACATTATTTGAATTGTAGCAGCGCTGAGATGCTTAATAGCCTGTGGTTGCCTCCTGTTTAAGCCATGCATGTAGAACAATTCATCTTATGGCAATCAACAACACTTTCAACATCACATGAAGACGCAATGATAGCCACATACCAGAAGTCTAGGAGGCTACATCCAGCTGGAATCTCCAAATTACAAACTTTCTGAGAGCCTGCACTCTAGTTTATCTTATGGCACAGTTGTCTCCTGTCCCTTTTCCCCACCTTTTGTTATGCTGAAATGAGTTCTCACAGTTCTGATACATGCTGGTGCATTTATGCACAGTGCTGATAAATTATCTGCATTGGAGACAGAGACATTGCTGGAGTCCAGCAAAGAGAGGTGAGGATGCTGGGGAAGGACTAGAGGAAAAGTGTTAGGAGGTTGTATGGCACTGTACTACAGTTCAGAGAGTAATTTAAGGAGAAAGACTGCATACGGAGGTTCAAGACAGAAAAACATGTAACACAAATTGATCTTTGAACTTCTGACATGGTGGCAAGACCAGGTTCAAACAGGCTTATTAAAAAAAAACAAACCAAACCAAACCAAAACAGCAAACAATGCTGCTATTTTAGATTTAGTTTTCCTTAGTGGCACACTTTATTTTTTCCTCTTTTTTTGTTCATTTCTGTTTAGAACTATGTGACTGTATCCTCAAAATTTGGATTTGAAGATTCTAATCCTGAAAATCTTTATGTTTCAACAAAGCTTTAAGTACATGTGTTGGGCCCAATAACTTATCTTTAAGGAAGTCCACAAAAGTATGCAGGACTCTGAAAAAAATCCTCAGAGGACAGATTGCAGTAGGATAACTACTCCTTAGACCATGCTATATAGGGGAAAAAAAATGAACCACTTGGATAAACTTCAGAATTTACATTATATATTTTCAAACAATGTTGCTAGTTTGTTATAAGTTTACATTTTCTTTTTTTTTTCTTGTATGTCATACAGTTTCATTTCCTTTAAAATAAAGAATGGCTTTGCTTTAAGGAATGTGAAAAGTAACATTATACTTGTTCACTAACCAGAAAAAAATTGTAGTCCATGTTAGATGGGAAAACCTTGTTGCAAGCAGCTGTCAGGGTGGTCGGATGTAAATTTTCGAATAGCCTTTTTTCCCCTCCCATCAAACTGAGAAAGGGGAAGGAAAATACATGTAAACTGACATGTTGAAAAAAAAGGGCCCAACTGTGGAAAGAGTTCCAGTCCAAAGCCCTCATGCTTTCTCCATACTCTGAAGTTTCAAAGAAAAATGTACACCATGGACCTCTGTAAATGTGGATGAAACTGAAAATGTGATAAGTGGAAATAATCAAGTTAGTCTATCATAACCTAATATGTCTAGTAGCTATATGGCCACTGGAAATATTACTTTTTATTAAAATGTTGTTATCTTTTTCTGGTCTTAGTCCATCTAATGTTAACAAATATATTTTATGGTCTATCCTTTTAAATAGATTACAAAGGGTAGAAAAGAGGAGGAGCAGCAACTGAATTTGAGATAGTTGTTGATATTGCTGCTGGATGCTTCTGATGGGCAGAGAAGATTACATACCCATCTTTTCTTTAAAAACAGTATAAAAACTTCTGTGATTTGATACAGATATTTCAAGGGGCATAAAAAAAAGAATAGCTTTCAGTGCTGATTTAGCAGTCTGTTCCAGTGGAGCTCCAGTCTGATTTCAGGAACGAGGCAATAGAGGTCGATTTAATTGAGCAGTTTATTTGACTTTTTATTTGAAAAAAGTTTTTTTCCAGCATCAGTCCCTATGATCTAAGACAACATCCAGTCCAAAGAGTTTCCAGGTACCTGAGAATTCCCCTCTATGTAACAGGAGTACTGATAGCTGTACTATTAGGTACCGCTGACTGCTTCCCAGTGGTACCTTTGCTTAAAATACAGGAGCCCTGGGCAGCTCAGTGTATTTCACAAGTACCAGATGAGCAAGGTCTGCATTTCCCCAGACACAAATACTGTGGGAATGAGTTCCCTGTACACCGGTAGAAAGCAGCCAGCCTTCTCCTGCAGGGGAAATGAAATCAGACATATAGAAAGGATCTTGGCCAAACTCTGTGGTGCCAAATAGGTGACACAAAATTATAAATTCTGTCTCTGTGTTCATATTCAGCAATTGCACTGTGGTAGTGGGGATGTCACCTTGTGAACTCTGAAAGACTGATGTTTAGTGTTACTTAGGCCTGCAGCCAGTGTGTGCTGCCGAATGCCTGCACACTTCTGCCTATAAGCTGTGATGGAGCACAGGCAGCAATGCTTAACACCAGCCAGTGAATACTGCTTTCTCATGCAGAAACTTGGGAGAGTCTGAGCATAAAAGAAGTAATCAGCAAAAATATTTTCTGATCTTGAAATAAGCTCTGTCTTGTGGGTAGCTTTGCTTTTTAGTAGTAGCACCTGAAATTAGTCCGAAAATTTTCACAGGTTCTTGCTTTTAGAGTGGTAATATTTAAAATGTTGTTATCAAAGCAAAGTTTTGTTTGTTGCGTTGTCTGACATCTAGTTGGGGGAATTACTATGAATGCAGCTTATTATACTAAACTAGTTTTTCCTGCCAGTCTGCTAAAGTTCTTCCACAGGCTGTGTTGCATTTGCATTGTGAAAACTGCTTCTACCCACATCTCTTTTCAGGTTTCCCCTTTACACCACATTTTTCCTTTATTGTCTTGTTAGGCTTGGTAACCTTTTTCATTCTTACAGCAACCTGGATAGAAAGAATGATTTCTGGCTCTGAGTCCCCTAGAAAACAATTTCTGATCTTTTCAGCTTGACTGTGAGGAAGTCGAACAGCAGTATATGAAACCCTTTATGGGATAGATCTTGACAGATAGTATTATCTTTCAGAAAGAAATGAGTATGCTTGCTGCCAGAATGTGCTGCTGTCTCTGCCCCAAATTCTATTTTTATTTCTGTTCTCCTTAGCAGAACAGAACAATAATAAAGCATTCATTTTATTCTTTTTTTTATTATTATTTCTTGAATTATTTTCTATCTAAGTCCGAAGAGCAGCCTGCAAGCAGAGTTGAGGTCTTTGTAGAATGGCACCTGCTGATCCTCCATGAGGCAGCCTTATCTGGCCTAAGCCTGCTAGATCACTTGGCAGTGCTGCATTATTCCTACCAGCTGAGAAGTGGGCTGTTTGCAGTCACACTTGACTTGTCAGCTGGCCTAAGTTTTTATTTTACAAAGTCTTCAGTTTTCTTGGTTAAGCTTGAGTCAGAGATTAATTTTATTGAAATCGAATCAGAATTTTATTGCCTAAAATTGTGAAGGGGTCGCACCTGTCTGGGCTATGGCCACAGAGGGGAGAAGCAGAGATAGGAGCACCTGGGGACACTGGCTTCATCCAGACTGGGAGGAAAACAGGAACCGTGCCACACACACCAAGTACTCATTGTGTTGGTGCTCCGCAGCCTGTCTAGCACAGTTGTTCACTTTGCTTGCGCAAGATAGCTGGCTCTATCCTGAATATGCCAAATAGCAACTACCATTAACTCTTTTTTTCTTTTCACAGGAATGAACATGTTTGGACTGATAAACCATACCTTTCCGTAGACATGAGCATGCACACATCTGAACCCACACCCTTGAAACACTTGATAAGGTTCTGAGCACTGATGTGCCAATCCTGCTCACTTAAGCAAAGTCCATGTCCTTACACAAATGGTCTGAGCTTCTTGGCTTACGTATGTTACAGAAACCATAATAAACTCAAAAACTATGATGCAAGAGGAAAAACTTGAGCATGATAGGCAGGAAAGGAGAAGAAGTTTATATACAAAAGTAGACACATAGCGACAATTTTTAGTGGAAGCTCTTCCACCTTTTATCCACAAAAGGATGGATAGGATAAATTGCTTCTAAAATTTTTCTCATAAGGATAGCCATAGGATTTTATGGTGAGATAACTCCATATTATATGCATTAAAGAAAACTTTTCTTCCAGTACCAAATAATGATTTCATTAGAATTGCAATCTAATAAAGAAAGGATTAGTTCATTTTCAAATACTTTAATTCCTGGTTTGTGTATCCTGAATGCAGTGTTGCTCTAGAGAGTTTCTTTCCAGATTCAGGCAAGATTTCCAGAAAACGTTATGCTAAAGATGCCCTCTTGTAAAACTTCAATCTGCCCCTGGTTGTGTCACCTAGCTATCTGTCTTTGCTGTGGAGGCCACAATCTGCCTTGGCATCTCTTGTATTCAAATATCTGGCATCCAGTATTGCTAAATGTAGAAAAGGAAGAGAAAGTATTTTTTCTGCAGCTGACAAATGATCAATAATTGCTCTAGGGGCAGTAGTGTGAGGCAGAACAGAATAGGAATTTTGTTAGCAATAGAGAAAGACCAAGGAGGCTTTGGGGTGTTTCTATGAACCATGGATGCAATTTCATTAAGGAAGGACTCCATAGAAAGACCATGTTGTATGGGTAACAGCGATGCTTATGTGAGAATAAGTAGAGGTAAAGAGACTTTTAATACACTGAGACTTGCGTGTGACTGAAAATGAGATCTGGCTACTTCTTAACCAAGGTGGTTATGACATTCGTCACATCCCTTCTTTAAAAAGTCTCTGTGAATTTCAGTTATTCTCCTTCCTCACTTCCTACTATTTGTCCTCAAATTCACAGTCTGCATGCATTGATTTGTCCATACATTCACCCACCACTTGCTTTTTATCACTGAAGTTTCCCATGTCTGTGTAGAGACTGCAGAATTTCTGCAAGTGATTAGAAAAGTAACACAGTGCACCAAGCTATTAAGGGTCTTGAACAGCAAGTTAGACCAAAGTGTGATCATGAAATATAACTGACTTAGTTTTACAGTTAAGGGTAGTGAGGTAGGGAGAACATAAATATTTTTCCTGAATTATGTAGCAACTCTTGCAAGCTTATGCCCAGCCCAGGATATTGATCTAAGTTAATGAATGCTCTATACTTTAGTCACTCTTTCAATAAAATACTGGTTGCAGTAAAACAAGGACAGTCCTCATCCAAAATCATGTTAGAAAATATTTTAGCACCCAATATGCTACAATTACATGTGCCTAATCTCTTTCAATGGGTTCATTTTAAGAGTTATTTCATCTCTCGGAGGATGCCTTCTTATTGTAGTTTTGGTTCCTTCTTATGTAGGCAGCTTTTGTCAAGGTCATTTGCCTACAAGTTCTCAGGAAAAAAATCCTTTCCCCTTGCTCTGTGAAGTCACTGGGATGGACTTACTAAGTTTACAGAAAGCAGTAGGTATTAGCGATACCAATGCAAAAACAGTGCTCACCTACAAATCCTATGGGTTTCAAGCAGGGACCTGTGGTGGGGTGAACGTAGATCCTTTTTCGGAGACAAACACAACCCTTCAACACTGACTCTGCTGCCCTCCTTAAGAGTGGGTCAGTGCACCCACAGTCTGTGTGGAAAACCACCTGTTAATCTGTTTGATGTGATGGATGTATGTTCTGACTTTAAAAGGAAATAAAATGGTTTTAAGGGAAAAGAAAGCAAAAAAATATAATTAGCTTTGTTGGAGAGCTTAAATGAGCCCCAGGGCACTGTTTCTCCTTTTGTTTACAAAGAAAGAGAGGGTAGTATTGTCTAGAGAGCTGTGGTGTTCACCTCTGAAGGACCTGGTCTCATGATCTGAAGGATGAAAGTCCTGTGGTTTGCTTGGCTTTTAAGGCTCTTGCTTCCTGCCTCAGATTTTCTGGCAGCTGAAGATAGAGAGAAGTAAAGCTTTCTGAAGAAGGCTGTTCTCCTCTTCAAGAGAGAAACTTTTAATTGTGTCTAATGAAAGGATCTTAAAAGTTTATTTCATTACGAGACTGCAGAGTGGTTCTGAGTTTTAAGACAGATGTTATTCTCTGGTGTTTTCCTTATCTTTTCCCATTTTTTTTCTGATGTCAAGCTATTGAAAGGCTGTTCCTTTACAATCTTTTGATTCTTTTTTTGTATTTGGCTTATTTGGAAAACTTCAAATAGTGTGGCCTCTCTGAGGGGGAAAGGGGAAAGGGGAGTATTTATTCTCTTTGATCATAAGCCAGCACTTTCTTTTGAAATAGTATTGTTGTGTATAAATACCGGAGAAGGACTTCAAGAACTTCTGCCCACAGAGATGGGTGAGGACAGAGGAGTGATCTTTCCTGAAACAAAGATTGCTGAGGAGTAATTATTGGCAGCATGCCCATAAAATTGAAACTGATGCTAGGCTTTCATGTCTAGTGTAAAACTTCCATTGCTATCTAGTTAGTATGGATCAGGTACATCTAATAAAATGCTGGTGGTATTTAATTCCCATCACAGAAGAACTTCTAGCCAGACATTTTCTCTTTGGGCAGAAGACAAGTTATAATTTACTGGGCAGATAAAAGCTTTAATTTCTTCTAAGAGAAAATATTTCCATCTATAGCAAGAATAGAAGATGCCTTTTCTTTTCCTGTTGTGAAGCGCCTGTAGCACAAGCAGGAACAATTTAGCACAGATCCACTTGCACACAGAAGGAAAGTAGGCTGTGGGGACTTTTTAAAAAAAAAATCCAACATGCTTTTGGGAAAGAAACAAGCTGTTACCCAGTGCAAAAGTTCATCACCAGCCACAACTGATTTGCACATCTTTTAAATGAGTCAGAATAATATTTTAATCACTTTCCCACCTCACTATTTTGTTAATATAAGATTATTTCTTTGGAGTGACTGCCTGTTTGCACAGCTATACTTGCAATATCATCTGCTGTTTGGATTCTGTCTGGGCTAATACAATACCTTGACCTGAACAGTTTTAGAAACAAGTGACAGCAATGATGTGATAATTTTGGATCACTGCAGAAGGAAATGAATTGACGAGCAAGTATTAGAAAGAAATCAAGATGGCATCTTCTTTAGCACCCCATTTCTGGAGTTACTCTAATTAAAATAACAGAAATGTTAAACATGTCAGGGCAAATCCTTATCTTGGACACTATTATCTTAACCCCCTAAAAGCGAGAGAAGTTTCTTTGGATTTCTATCAATGTCACTAAAAGTAGAACTTGGCTTTGATTGACCCTTCTCGTTTGTCAATATTTATTACTTCCTGGTGGAGAGATGAATTAAGATGGATATTTCATTCTGATGACAACCAGGAGGATGCTTTCACCCTGGTCACGAAGTTACCCCCAAACTTCACAATGCTCTATGAGTGGGAGTGGAGCTTCAAATTCCCGATAATCAGCATTTGGGAGCCAGGGGCCTCAGGACTCATGGATCTGTCAACTATGGCAAGTCATTACATTGTCCAAATAGAAGACATAATGTTCATACATATGAAGTAAGACATTTAAGAAAGAAAAGAAAAAAAAGAGGAGTGGGATCTGCTAAAGATCTAAAAAATAATAAATTGTAAAGAGAAATAAATGAAAATTTCTCTTTTTTTTTTTTTTTTTGGTACAGTCTTGCATCTAATGATGAAATCAAGGGTAATAATTAAAAGAAATCATCTACTTCACAATGGTTTAAAGAAATACGCTAGGCTTTTTCATTTTTTACGTTAAAAAAATAGGAGGAATTTTTTCCCAGAGTCAGGAAGTCAGCCCAGAGTAACCATCCTGTACAACACTTGGATTAATGGTCAGTGTAGTTTTTTGCTTGAGACAATATAAAACTCTTCTTGAGATAATTTAAACAGGTTATTTCCTTAGTTGTTCTCTGAAGTATCCTGCATATCTATGAACCTTATTATGAACCAGAAGTCTGAATTTTTTTTTTCCCCATTACTGCACCCATGAGACAAAATGTCATAGCAACAAGGGGAATGGCAGTAAGGTCATATGCTCACGCCATGCGACAGTGAAGCTTGGCTGTGGGCCACTGTACTATACCAATGTTTGTGACTAGCACTTAGTCTTATTTACCTCTGGCATCTGTAGTTCCCTGAGGCCTTGAAACTGAAAAAAACCTGCTTTTGGCAAGTGGTAGCCTAGTCAGTTCACACCTAGGATATGGTGTTAATAAAGAACTAACAATTCTTTTTAAAACTATGCAAATGAGTCAAATTAAATTTATTAAAAATTATGAAGGAAAGCAGAGAAGTTTTAATGAGTAGCTATGCTATACATTATCTGTGCACAAAGCAGATGTAATGATGCATTATAAATGCTGAGAAAATTTAATCAGTGTAGAAAAAATATTATGAAATTGTTGTTTAAACACTGCAAAGCTAATGTTATAGTAATTACTTCCCATTGAGCAAGACATGGCGCACGTTATCTAGGCTGTGTTTGATTAGTGATCCTGCCTATGACATCTTGCCTTTTCTTAATTTTACTTCAATATCATTTAAAAAATCTTCAATTCAAATCCTAGTTAAAAAACCAAAAGCAAACATTACATCAAATTCAGTTCTCCTTCCTGTTCCTTTCTGACCCAGTCTGCATAAGAGTCTGCTTTGATTTACTACAGCTATGTGTGAAGAGACTGAACACTTGCACTTACAGGAAACATGGTTCTGTGGCATTTGTGGTTTTTTCCTCTGCAAAGTGATACCAGCAGTATTACTTGTAACGATACTCATATTTTTCAGAATGTCCTTGTACAAGGTGAATTGGAATATATATTGAAGTTTTTTTGTAAGATATCTTTTAAATGGATAAAACATGGATTTCACCACTGATCTTCCTCAGTTCTTTAGAGCCTATAGTGATACTTTATTACTAATAGCTGCATGCGAGTCCCTGAAATGAAGCACATGGAAAATTCTACTCATAGGTCCTCTTACAATGATAAGGCTTATATATGAATAAACAAGGAATTCTGATAATTATTTGTAGGAGCTAATTAGGGCTTTTGCTTTAGGAACTGTCCTAAAGTCATAGAAATTCTGAATTGTGGCTGAGAGTCTTTTAATCATGTTGGATCATAAATGATAGCTAGAAATTGAAATTTTTTTTGTAACCTCCAGTCAAAGATACTTACTCCAAGTTTTAGGATGCATTCAGCTCTCACTGAACAAAGTAAGTGAGGGCTTTCCACTGCTTTTATGAGAGCTGAACTAAAACCTGGAAGGTTTAGAAACCACTATCTTGCATTACTGAAGAAGATCAGATCAGAATTGTTTTGCAAATGTGGAGTAACAACCTTTTACAGGGAAACCAAATCTAGAGAGGCAAGAGTAGGCATTTAAAGAAAAGATAAGATAGTCTCCCAGTAAATATGACTGAAAATATAAAAATGTATCTGGACTAATTATCGCTATGTTATAAATTCTGCATGCTCCTGTCTTCACAAATATTAGAAGAGTAAATGTATAAAAGACCGATTTCCTCACTTTCAGTTTGAAACATGCAACCCCTGCATGTCTCTTCATTCTTTCTCTTATTGAACCAAAGAATTTCAGTTATAAACATGAAATTTAACTGTAATCTTAAATAATAATTTTCCCTAAGCTGATACTGTCTAAGAAAAGTTTATTGATGGTTTTAGCGTCAGTAAGAGCTTAACACAATAAAAAACAGAAAGAGAAAAAATCTTCAGGAAAATATTCTGATTTTGATTTGTGTGTGGACTTGAAAACTTTAACAATTCTCTAACACTGACTGAGGATTTTGGAGTCAGGCCATTTCTAAATGTAATCCCAGGCTACTTAATAAAAATAGTTTTCTGTGGTTTTGGTTGGCTGCTCAGTTTCTTGGAGGTGACATTATATACTTTTTTGTTCCTGAGATATATCATAAAATCATAGAATCATAGAATGTTTTGGGTTGGAAGGGACCCCTAGAGGTCATCTAGTCCAACCCCCCTGCAGTGAGCAGGGACACTGCTAACTAGAGATCAGGTTGCTCAGAGCCCCATCCAACCTGGCCTTGAATGTTTACAGGGACGGGGCCTCCACTACCTCTCTGGGCAACCTGTTCCAGTGTTTTACCACCCTCATTGTAAAGAATTTCTTCCTTATATCTGGTCTAAACCTACCCTGTTTTAGTTTAAAACCATTACCCCGTGTCCTGTCACAGCTGGCCCTATTAAAAAGATTTTCCCCATCTTTCCTATAGCTCATTGAGGACGTATCAGATATTAAACTGATAAGAACAGATACTACACTATATGACAGTATCTGTTTGTATATTGCATGTATATTGCTCAGGAATAATTTTAATTTTTTGAATCCTGGGGCTGATTTTGTAAACCTTTGATTGCATTCAAGGAAATTAAGAACACATAATTTCAGAAGTGAATGGCCCACTGATCTCAGGCCTAAGTACCAGTTGGTACAGTTGCTGCTGTTGGCATAAGCCTAGAAATGAAAAACAATTTTGGGCTAATTTGAGAAAGGAACAGGTGAAGCTCAAATAATTTAGGAGCAAGGAGAAAAAGAACAAGTGGCAGCTGCTCCAAGAAACTTTGGCTTCTATCAGTGCAGCATATGGAAAGGCAAATCATAAGCACATGATTTCATCATCCCTGTGATGAAGGCTTTGCCTTCAGATCAACAGTACACAAATTTTCTTGGTTTTTTGGTTAATAAAGAAGATTGGGTTATGGCTCCTCCAGGAGAACCCTGCAGAGTCACAGAAGAAGACATGGCTCCCCTCCAGAATTGCTCTTTGTATCATGAAAACTGTTAAATCAATAGCCTCACAGCTAAAGTGAGCTGACAGTGCATCTAACTGGTATTCACTTAAATAAAAAAAAAAAAAAAAAAGAAAAAATACAGAATCCCCCCCCCCTGTATACACTTACCTAGTTAGTGTGTTTGGTTTTCCTTAACTAGGCTTCATGCTCTGTTTAAAGCTCTTTCTAAAGCCTTCAAGTTGCATGATGCCTGTAATCTTTATGAAAGTAAATAGTGTGTCACTGTGATGCATCCTACTTTGTACAGTGACTGCACTTTGGGCTCATATCTGTAATAGCAGTCAGGACATGAAGACACAGGGCAAAACTTACAGCCTGATTTATCTTTGTCAGAAGGGTAGCAATGCACAGCACTGAAATCCAGGATATACGTGACTCTAAATAGAGCAATTTGTCAAGTATTTCATTGACACAAATTGAAATGAAACTAGTTCTCAGACTCTAGAGGTCACTTTACAACAGGAAGAATTCATTATCTAAGTATACACAGAGGAAAACTATTTCACAATTGAAGTTGATTTGTGAGAGATGGATGTACACACATAAAACTAAAAACTCATAGGTCACACTTCCAAAGTAAACTATAAGAACCTACAGACTCAAGTATTCCCTGGCTAGTAGCCCATCAGTTCCTCTGAAAAAAACGGAGCAGTCGTTGTCATTGAGGTCTATCAAGTATTTCAGACTCTTTTTTGTGTAAGAAAACACAGAAATTACCTGCTTCAAACCTTATATGAGGCAAATGTCTTTATAATCTTGTATGTATGTTAGAGTACTGGAGATATACATAATACAGCATCCCATCCTGAGGGGAAAGATCTTGTTTAAAGTTCGTGTATTTTATTTCACTTACGGCTTACTTTCAAAATTTCTTAGTGAAATGCTCCTGTCTTAAGCGTTTTCCCTTTCAACCCTATCACATCAGAAGCCCAGTTAAAATGTTTCCTGGGTTAAATCTCGATTCTGTCACGGAAGAAGAGGAAATCCGCTATGCAGAAACAAACTCTGAGCAAATGAGAGATGTGAAAAAGAAGTGAGAAAAGACAAAGAAGCAGCAATGTTAGTGATATGAGGGGTGGAACACAGGTTTACAGATATGGTGAACTTTTATTTTATGTGTGCCAGTGTTTTATGGCGGGAGACCATAACCAGTGCTGGCAGGCTAAAGACATCAGAAGGAGTGTCACTGATCAGCAGCGACACCAGCATGGTCCCAGTGGTGTAGATATTCCAGAGGGGAGGAATATTGCTTTCCATTGCAGACCTCCAGTGGTACCTAGGCTCTCTTTTTTTAAAGGCTGCAAGCCTGTCTCCGCTTTCACTTGTGTGGCCACTCTGGTTGAGAATGACAGCACTTCACATCCATTTTGCACATATGTGAAAGATCCCAGGCTGTGGCAAAAGCGGCCCTATACGCAGGATTTTATTTCATGTGGTGGCATCTCTTGAGGGCATGTTTTCAGAATGAAATTAATGTCAAGTTTTGAGTCTTTCTTACAGGGTGAAAGTGAAACAGATTAAGAAAGGAATAATTTGAAAACAATGAAAATAAAAGAAAGCCCAGTATTCACCCTGAACGTTGAAAATATGTTTACTATGCTCTCCATTTAACAAATGTTTGGTTCAGGCATCTAGCGAAGAGATAAATACAGAGATGTGGTCCCCAGATGTTTTACACCAACTGGAAAACCTTAAAATATTTGGACCATCATGTATCCTTTCTGTACTTTTATTTATAAGCAGCATCAGAAATGTTAGTATTTTTGGGGTTTTTTTTCAGATCATACTTTGAGAAATATTAGTGTAATGGATTTGGGAAACTGTGAATCAGTTCAGGATAACAATTCACTGCTCTGGGTAGGAGCATTTTCAAGAAGAAGAGCCAAATTGGCTGATCTAGTACATTTTTAGCCAGCAGAACTGCACTGGCATCAGAGACACCACTCCTGCGACTCTACTATCTGTGCAGATGAAAGGTGCTGTGCTCTCAATACCCTAGTCCACTGGAAAACCAAGACAGACCTGACTGTGTGCTTGTCTTTCTTACAAGAACTCACAGTGGTTTTAGTGACTTACTACATAGTGGCTATCAGTTGGGACTATTTCTTTATGTTTGGTACCCATACAGTATATAATTTGGTATCAATAATTTACTTCAAAGTGATTTTTCTACTAATTCTTGGTTTGCAGAGAACCTGTTTAATTGAATTCTTTCCTAGCAGAAGCATGCTTTTTGATTGACAGTTGTCACTGGGAAGAAAACCTCCTTTTAAATCCTCTTGTCCTGTTCTGATTCTGCAGATGTCTGTTACTTATGTTCCTGCTGGCTCTCCTAAAGCTGATGTGGTGTTCTTTATTCTGAAGCACAGATAGACCAGAGCTCTGGTTTGCAGAGAGCAAGTTGTGGCACAAACTACAGGAGAAAATGTGTAATTTGGAGACGCAAATTCCTGTGTGATGCAGTATCAAAGAAAACAAAGGTTAAAAAACATTGCCATGGGTGGCTTGGAAAAAAAATATCTGTACTAACGTGACTGTAAATACTTAAGAGTAAATAAATATAGACTTTTTGACTAGCGAAACATTACAACCAGGGGTTACTCAACTTGGCTAGAAATATTTATTCTGGTAAATGCACCACGTCTCATCCCCTGAGGAAAATAAATACCTGATGAAACAACAAAGAGGGCAAAGAAAACTTACCAATATTGAGATGCCTGATGATTTGTCATTGAAATACTGAAAATTCAGAACAGGACTTTAATGCAGTAGGAGTATGTGTTTCCCTTTGGGCCAAATATTTAAATTATGCTTGCACAATTAGGCCCAGATTATGGAGTCTTCAGAAAATTTCATCAAATTTTTTGTATAAGTGGGAGCAAATTAGATGTCAGCATGTTGCACAATGCAGTCTGTTGAAAGCTTTGAAATTATGAAAGATAGCAGAGAAGAAAGTGGTCAACTTTCTTCTCTGAGAAAGAGAGAAGGTAGGAAATACTGCGAATTCAAATATTCAATCTGACAAATATCTTTGAAGATTTGGGGGTTTGGTCTGTGTCTTATAAATGGAGAAGGGTTTTGTAGCTGGACACTTCCTGCAGCAGTCTTGATGGTCTAGTTGGAAGGAAGAGTGCTAGGGAGGCAAGTCTGACACAGACTAGAAAATAAACCAATGTGTTAAATAAAAATTAAATAAATTAATTGAAAACATACTGACCATTAATTTTTAATCAATTTTGACTAACTGTAATTAATGGAAAATTAATAGAAAAATATGAATAAAAATACATTAAATATTAACAACAAGCAAAAGGATGTTGTAAATTCAACTGGTGCAAAAATCTTTTGTAGCAGGCATTTCTACCTGATTGGAACTAATTATCAGTACCGAAACATTACAACCAGTCAAGTTCATTGGCTAAATTCTACCCAGAACATTTGGACTAGCCTAGAGATACAGTTAGGGGAACATGGCACTATGATAAAATGGCATTGCTTGATTTCAAGAAATGAATAAATAATAAAAACATAGTGTGGAGCTGTAACAATTATAGTTTAATATTATAGCCTAAATTCTGGAATTCTGGAGATATTTAACTGTTGTTGAATCAGAACAAAGAACAAGAAAAGATACTCTTTGAGCACTGTTTTGAATATATAATAATGAGACCTTTTGTTACTGTGGAATTTCAATTTGAAAGAGATGTGCAAGCGGTCCTAGTATAAAGTCATTGCTACTGATGATGATTTTCTTTCTCTAACGGTGTTACATGAATATGTTTGTCACATTTAGAGCCTGATGGATTAGGGTAAGGTTATGACTGGATTGGAAGTTCGTTGGTGGCTTATAAATCAGTAGTTATGATCTGTTTGCTTCTAATATAAGGAAAAGGGAAGAGAATTCTAAGCAGTCAAATATTTATTTTAAGTTATAAAAAGCCTCATTTAACAAAGATAAGGACAACTATAAATAAAACTGATGGAAAAACATGGATAAGAATTTGGGTCTTACAGTTTATGGGGAAGTGAAAAAGCTGCAATACTATGTTTGAGAAAGGGGATGATTTTAGTTAACCACTTCTGTTTCAGTGGAGAAACAAAGTTTTCAATTAAAATGATAAAAGCAATATCTAAATAAAGGGAGAAATATAAATTGCTATAAAACTTAAAAGTTATAGATGTATAAAACTCCTAAGGGAATCTAGAATCATTGTACTAAGAAGGACAAGAGAGGCAAAAGGTTTAAAATTTCATGTATACAGGAGACAAAGAATGACAAAGTCCATTTATAGATGGATGTAGTAAAATGATGATGCGGGGAGGAGACAAGTATTCATAACCGTTTCTTTATCTGAAAATAAATTGGATGATTTGCTGGTATCACCTGAGGATGACATACTGCCTTCTCATCCACTAAGGAGGATAATAATTAACAATGTTTAAAGATAAACACTTTAGGCAGAAGGCTTGGATAATTTGTACACAGTTTATTACCACTGGGTAAGATGTCTTTCTTGCTAGCGTTAATATTTAATAAATGTGGAAGATTATAACACTTCAGAGAGCTATTTGAAGTAGACAAGCATAGCATGGGTAACGTTAAACTGAGTTCAGCCTTAGGCACTGTAATAGAAAGGCCTGATATTGGATTTGATTACACAAAACTGTAATGCAGCAAGTTCCATGTTTTTCTATGGAAAACGGGTCTTGTTCAATCAGATTATAATTTTGGTTGCTCAAGGTAACTGCAGAATAAATATTTGAATGGCATTTATCCAATGATATTCCAATTTTAAAAGGACACTAAACCAGTATCAATAAATCAAGTGTGTGTTAAACAAATTCAAAGCTGGATAACTGATGTCCCAGAGAATATCACCTTGAATAGTGGTATTTCTGTTGGATTTGTTGGAGTATGTACTAGATGGATAGCAGCATTGAGCAGGGCTTTATTACCCGGAAATAAATAAAATTATCATTGTTAAAAAATTGTTGACTGTAATATTATAAAGATTATAAGAAGAGTAAATAAGGATAAGAACTAGATTTAGTGACACTGTTTTGTATTATTTCAGCATATTTTAATACAGATAATTTCTGTATTCCAAAGGAAAAAAGGCATGGAAAAAAAGTATGCTGGACTTGTTTTCGAAAAAATCTGGATGTTTCAGCTGACAAAAACTCAGAAGAAACTATTAGTGAGTGATTTCATGCTTAAAACAGCTGTAGATGCTTTTTTTGGAATCAGTAAACATGAGCAGTGAGTAGAAGAAAATGGGAAGTGTATGTCTGGTTGTAGAATACTGTGTGTTGTACACAGTTCTGTAGTTGTGTTTTGAAAAAGGAATTAAGGAATAAGAAGCAACAGAACAAATATCCTCCAGAATGTGGTGAAGTGTGTAATGTTATAAAATGTGTTCATGTGAGAAGCCTTTACCTCAGTGCATCTAGATCATCGAGGAAACTAATTAAATTAGAGAGAATGACAGCTTCCTGAGGGGGAAAGGCAGAGTATTTAACCCAGCTGAGATGGACTAAAAGGAAGAACCAACTTCTGCAATCTGAAATAGATAAATTCATGTAGGAAATAAGGGTAATTTTTGTCTTCTTGAGGGAGGGTGATGAGCCATTCAGAGAAGCTATCAAAGGAAGTGATGGTTTTTTCCAATACTCCCTGTCGTGCTGGTTTTGGCTTAAGACTGAAAGACTGAAGCTATGTTTTAGTTGGACACCGTTTAGATATTAATACCCCTAATTATTAGACTCCATACAGGATCAGCAAGGTTAAATTTAATGGTCTGTCATATAAGGGGAGTGAGCTGTATGTTGAAAAGTTCTTTATCTGCATCAATACATGAAACAGAAGGAACACCTTATGTTATTGACTCTTCTTCTCTGTTCCTACAGGGATGACAGAGGACACTATATCAATATTTGGAAAATGAGGAGAACTGAGTGTTATGGTTTATTGGGGTTCTCTCAAAATGTAGTCCTCTTTCATCATTACCTAGTGCTGTTTGAAATTTTGTCTCCAGTCAGTAGCACAGAGGTTACAAGCCAGCCTGAGGGACATGCTATAAAATGTATGTATTCGACTCTGAGCACTGCTGTCAATTCCTTCTGCTTGATTGTAGTTTAATATCTTGTATGTAATAAGTGCTAAATTTTTTTTTTGGAAATTCTTCTTTCTATTCTGCTTCAAGCAAAAGACTACGAGCACAAAAAAATTGTATGGTGGTGAGCGAATCATCCTTTAGCCAGCGTTAACTTAATCAACAATGTCTATGTAGTGAAGATGATGCACATTGATTTCAGTAAAAGCAGAGCTTTCAAAATTACCTTCCCATTCTCTATTAAAAAAGGAGTAAGGGAAATTGCTTTCCTGCTTTTACTAAAATGGTCAAATGCTAACCAAGAATTTGGTGCAGATTTGCATTCATTGTATTTGTTATCTTTAAACGTAAGAAAAAGCAGATGTAACTTTCCTGAATTATTTCATTTATTCCTATGCTAGCTACATCTTATTCAGTACTACTAATGGTAGGCAAGAAAATGAAATGCTTCTGGAAATTTTAAGTAATCAGAAATTCAGGTTTCAAGGGGTCAATGACAGAATCCTTGTGCTTTAGAGCCATAAACATAGCTAATCAGTTAATGCAAATTTCCTCATGTTAACAATAAACATAATCTTCTTGCAATCTCACTGTTTCACAAATACCTTTCAAAACTGTTTTTGTAAGTTTTAGGAGATGTATGTTGAGAAAGGCAATGGAAGTAGTAGAGGGCCTACATTATTGGTTTAACTGCAGATATTTTGGTTTTGATTGTTTTGCTCGCCTGCTTGTCAAGTTAGGAGTAATGTAGCAGGTATATTGAGTGACATTGTTGTCAGGTTCTCATGGTTCAACCCAGATGGCAGCTAAACACCACACAGCCACTCACTGACATGGTGGGACGGGGAAGAGAGTCGGAAAGGTAAAAGTGAGAAAACTCGTGGGTTGAGATAGAGACAGGTTAATAGGGAAAGCAAGGGCTGTGTGCGCAAGCAAAGCAAAGCAAGGAATTCATTCCCTGCTTCCCACCAGCAGGCGGGTGCTCAGCCATCTCCAGGACAGCAGGGCTCCATCACGCGTAACAGTGACTTGGGAAGACAAATGCCATTGCTCCTAACGTCCCCCTCTTCCTTCTTCTTCCCCCCATTTACATGCTGAGCATGGCGTCATATGGTCTGGAATAGCCCGTTGGCCAGTTGGGGTCAGCTGTCCCGGCAGTGTCCCTGCTCGACTTCGTAACTTCTTGTGCCCCGGCAGAGCAGGGGAAGCTGAAAAGTCCTTGACTGGTGTAAGCACTGCTCAGCAGCAACTAACCCATCAGTGTGTCATCAACATTCTTCGCATCCTAAATCTAAAATACAGCACTGTGCCGGCTACTGGGAAGAAAATTAACTCTATCCCAGCTGAAACCAGGACACAAATAGTACTATATGCTTATCCATGGTTTTCAGTATGTCAGCACTTCAGAGTGACCAAAATGTGTGCTTGTGTAATTAAAATGGTAGAAACTGAAATGTGGCAATGAAATTTGGACAGCTGGAAAGCAAATGACCTAGGTAATATGAGCAGGGCTTCACACTGGCTAGAATCTAATTCTACTTTTATTATTTTATTAAATTTCTGTAGGTTTTGGGGAAGGACTGGAATTACATAGATGAGTGGTAGAGGAGTTAAATACATTGTGACTGTGGTACTAGAGGGAAAGAAGGTATACATCATTCTATTTCTAAATTGAATCATAATTGTATAATCACAGGTTCAGCAGGAGCAAGAAAAGTAGAAGTAGTTTGCAAAGATCTCTGAACACCGTAGTGCTCAGAGAGCAGATTTCTTACTGTTTGGTTTGCATCATAGGCTTTGAAATTCAGAGCGCTCTCCAGGCATTTCTTTCGCATCACAGTCATAAACTGACTCCAGCTGAGAATCTAGATTTTTATCTTGGACACAGTTACTCCACGAGTGTTTAGTGGGTATTATTGATCTAATGTCTATTGTCTATATCACTGCAATATATTACTTGCCACAAAAGTCACAAAGCAATTATTTTTTTTAATAAATGGCTAATTGCTCTGGAATGCAGTTGGAAACTTGTTTGAAATCAGACAGAAAAAGGTGTGCATTCACAGAGGAAAAAACACTGGGAGAAGAAATCACTTGGCTCTTTTGATACAAATGAAGATACTGCTCCAACAACATTAAGGAGGCCTGAACCCGATATATGGTGCAGGCTCTCAGTGATGCAATGAATTGCTAAATAAATTGGAGGCCAGTTTTAACTGCTGTATCTTGGAAATAATAATTTTACACTGCTCTGGTTCCAGCATCCATTTCCAGTCTGTGGAATGATCGGATTGTCATTGTTCCAGTCCCAACAAAATATGTTTGGCGGCATATTTCCTAGCAGTAAACACAGCTTTAGGCATATATGAATTGAAGCACCTATCCCTGATGAAAGTGAGAGAAGAGAATTCCCATCAGTACTATAAGCTAAAAAGAAAATGATTGGCTTAAATAAAAGGCTTGTGTTACAAGTCCCCATAAAAACAGTGGGCATTTCTATTTTAGTACCACTGAAATGTCCCACCATACCACACCACTGAGGGAAAATTAAGTAAAAAGGCAGTATGTACAGTAGATGACACTTGTAGAAGAAAATCCTGTAGAAATATTGAATGCTTCTTTGAAATTCTGTCAAGCCAACAGCTGGTTGCAACTGAAGTTGTAACTTAGGGTATTGCAGAGTAGTGGCTCACCAAAATTGTCCACTGCTTGCTGCCATTTTGGGTGCTTCTTTCAGATGTCCTATTTTCTTTCAGTTATATAAAGCATGATAACGCATTCAGGCTGTGTCCTCTGTTTTAGGATGTTCAGATGGAAAACTCTGTGTGGAATATAGGACCAATAAAAGTCATCCCTTCTCCTTTTTCTGGTCTTTCCTGGAATGTATGGTATGAATATTTTTACTTTCCTCTTTGTGGGTGAAGTTGTACCAAGTTGCTGCAGAGACTGATTCCTCATGCCATTGCTTCTAGTTCAACTGAAACACTATTTAAGAATTTGGGGGAAAAAAAATATGTTTAAGATTGCAAACACATGGTAGTGGATATGGAAAAGTCAAGAAAATGGGTGAAATGGAAACTCTCAGTTCTTCTGAAAGCTCCAGGATAGGGAAGTGACCTGGGTGCACTGTGGAGCCGAGTGGTACCATGATAGGAGGAGGGGGGAGACTGCTTGTGGCAGAAGAGTGAGAGGAGTCATGGAGAACATTAGTCATTGCTGTGGTTGCTAATGTGTGTCTTTTACAGTGGCATTTTCCTTAGGTGTGTGCTTTTAGTACTTCAATAAATACCTGGGTTAGAATCAGGCTGCTAAGATACATAGCAGCGAGCACTGGCATGTGACATTAAGAATAGATGTTTAGGTTGCACCCCTGTTCAGATCACATCAGAAGTTGAAAAGCTGAAAAATTATGAGCTATGGGTGGGACTTTAATTAAGAAGAGCCCATGGATGGCGGGTAAGTAGCTAAAAAATTAGTTTCATTCAGGAGCCACATGCCCTTTGCTGCAGAGGCTGCTCAGGCTATAGAGGCAAGGAGGTAAGCTTTGGGAGGGGGAAGGAGCCTCCTGCAGGAAGCACTGCAGTAAGGATTTCTCTATTTCAGCCTTTGCCACGGGGACCTAGATTAGATATTTCATAGATGATTGGCACCTGTTCCCTGTGCTTGACAGAGACCTCTAAATTGCAGGAGGACCCCTGAGCTGTGCTTTCAACATGAAGCTTTATAGAACACTAAGTACTTTCTGAAATAAGGTTTTAGTTGTCTTATATTGAGCATCCACATAAAATGGAACATTTTGACCTTGCTATTTCAGTAAAAGGAGAAATGCAGTGCCGGTCACCTCACCGTACTGGAGTGTTTCAAAGACATGCTGGTTACTGTTTGCAAAGTGCTTGGCAACCTCGAAAATCTGGACAATAAATGCAAACATGTTGAGCTGAGGTTTGTTGTATATCTATAACTGTTAGTAGTGACTCTGTGGCTGTGCTTAAGTATTCAGGATGCCCACACAGAATCCTCTAAAAGTAATCCTCTCTTTCAAAATACTTATCTTATAAACAGATAGATCAGGACTTTGCTGCAAAGGATTTTGCTCTTAATAGACTATAAAATCAGCTATTCCCAGAGACAGCTGACTCTTCTCATTACCTTGTTTAAATCAAGCATTCTTTTGCAGCTAGGATCTACATCTTTTTTGAAGGGGAGATTCACAGAGGTGGTGTAACAAGGACTAGTTAGACTAAGAATATACAACACATCTTAATTAATGTGTAAAGCTCACAGAGATAATCACTCCTTCCCACTGCTGTATCATTAAGATTAGAGGCTGAAAAATCTTCTTTCCTGAAGCTTCTCAAGACAAAAATAAACCTGTGAGCTTTACATCTTTCGTTTTTCATTTTTATTTCCATTCAGTTTTACTGATTGAGCACAAACTGTAGGAACCCCAAGTGTGTGCACGCAGATGAAAAAAATGAAGTACCTTTTTTATAAGCCTCAGAAGCCTCAGAGGGACTGTATTACTTTCACTCAGCAAAAACTACTTTTAAAAAAAAAAAGATAAACCCATATTTGATAGCTGCTGAAAGAGGGAATAATCCAGATACAGACATTATGGCACAACATGCCATGCAGTTTCAATCTGCTACACTTTAGTAGCACATCAGTCACAATGAGCCCATTGTGAAAAGTTTTCTCCTCTTTGTATATTTTTTAGGAGACCCCTGGAGGCAGTGGGAAATATGTATATTTTTGTGTGAGGGAGAGCAAACAAACTGTCTTTGGGATAATCTGAACAGTTGCTGATTGATAATTCTTATATGGATCCTAAAATGGAGATTTCCCAGCTGTGCTTGATGAGACTCATCATCTCATCTAATGCTGATAGCTCCTGAAAGACTGTTCCAGATCTCATCACTCCTGAAACATGAGATGGGTGGAGCAGACCATAGCAAGTGCCCACTCCACAGAGACCCCATTCAGGCATTGGGTATCAGCATTTGCCAGCAGACAGCAGTTGGAGTCAAGTCAGAGACAGACAATGACAGATTTAGCATCTTGCTCCAGTTGTAAAGGCAGCCCAGTGCACATGCACAGACTTGCAGTATGAAGAGCATGCCAAGGAGCTGCCAGCGCCTCCCCACTATAAACAGCACCTGTGCTGCCAAATGGTGGTGCTGCTCCACGGCCAGCCCCTTCCACAGTGCCTCCAATTTATGAAGCTGATTCCCAGGGCCTGGCGCTGCTTTCTCTGGGGATGAGGGGGTGGTAGAATTAAAAATCAAGGTCCCTGTTCCCCCTCTCATGTGAGCAAGTTGCCTGGCCATGTGATGCTGAACATTTCTTCAGGTAAGCTCTCTGCTCAGTAAATAAAAGCCATTTGATTCAAGAGCACACTCTGTTGTGTGGATCAACCTCCAGAGGCTGGCCTACCTAAAGCTTAGGTTAAAAATTTCTCTGGCCTTATCTCTCTGCTACTCTGAATTGCCTGCAACCAAATCTTGCAAATGGTGCAGGACTGAGAAGTTTCTCATACCCCTCAAGTGCAAAGACCCGCATTTTTCTCGTGTGGCTTTTTTTTCTGAGATCTAGTCAAACTCATTTGCAAACAACAGATTATGTTTTCTCATCTTGCCAAAACTCACTTTCTCTCAATATTTCCACAGAAATGTTGGGATAATTTCCATGGCCTGTGGTTGCGTGAGATGTTCTGTGCTATTTCCTGTATCCTTAGAGGTAGTGAAAAAGAAATGGCAATGGGGATTTCTTCCATTCCCTTCCCACACAGCTGTGGGAACAAATGCCCATCAGAAAAAGTCCTGCCAAAGTTGCCCTTATGCCAGCTGAAGCTGTTGACGACATAGCCTGCCCAAGACGCTGTCTGCATTGCCTTCCCAGGCCAAAGTGTAACTGAATTTCAAATTGGCCTTTGCACGTGGATTTACTGAGCACTACAAGTCTATTAAGGCTTCAAATCCAGATATAGGCCTCCAGCAGTGAGTTAACCGAGCCCCCAAACCTCCAATCACTTACAAATAAACTATTGCTTCAAGAAAACTGTAGGAAGAAATAAGCTATGCTAAATGCTGTGTATGTGTTTTGTACTTTACAGTCTCATAGTGGCATTGAGGGAAAAGTAAGTGGGAAACTGGGTTAGAAAATGCCAAAGTGGTGGTTGCCTGGGAACTTGATTCCAACTCTTTTTGCAGTACATTTATAAGTCAGTCTCTGAGCACACTATTGGATACTGTTGTATTTCTTTTTTCTTTCAGCATGGGTAAAACAATTGATCTTCCTCTGTTATTCTCTATTCAGAAAAATGACTGTGGTTATTCTTGATGTGAAGCTTAGAAATTACAGCCTAAGCAGTTAAAGACAAAGTGTTAAGTAACTAGAAAGAGCACTTTATAATGGAAAGTGCTGGGTAACCTTAATGAATGGGAATACTCTGACTTATTTTACTAAAAATATTGAGAAAATTACAGAGCTTTTTAGATATAGTCTGCTTTTTTTCTTCAGTGACTCATATGCTTATTTAGTTCTTGATCATAATATAAAAATTGTTAATATTGAAAAACAAAGGATCAGTAATTCATGGTTTAAAAGAGGCAGCATCTGAAACCATTATCACCATATTATCTGAAATATTATAGTATTCCCCTGAAGTCTCAGGAAAGATGTGCCTGGAGTCTCTGTTGAACTAAGTAATAACTTCATCTGCAGGAATGTTACTGTTTATAACATGAACTCAACCATCTTCTCTAGGCCAGGGATCACAATAGTGGTTGTTGTGAGCCTGCAATGAGTTTTTTGCAGGAACTGCAGTCTCACAGTTTGGCCTTTACTCTTGGTGCCATTTCCTATCCTTACACCCTGAGTGCCGGGTCCATTTTGCCTGTCAGATCTCCCAGACAGACTGGTCAGGACACCACAGAGCTGACTTGTTTCTTCTGTTTCTAGAGCAGTGCCCCAGCCAAGCAGGAGTGTGGGCAGAGCAAGGCAGTCCCCATCCTGCCCTCTGCACAAGTAAACCCTCAGTCAAGCCTTGCATGTGGTGATCTGGGTGAGTTGTTAAGCTGGTTTGAATTAGAAGTCACCATACGGAGTGATGTGATTTGTAAGGTGGAAGCAGCTGGGTACCGGTTTTGAGCTGCCTTTCAGCCTGTTGCAGACACAGGCTCAGGACAAGCTGGTGGGTACCTTCTGCTTCTCATCCAGTCTGGCTGAGAAGGAAATATCTTGGGCTCTAAGCCCTAGATTTTCTGAAGGAATAAAAAACTGGTGTTAAAGTAGCATGTGTTATCCTAGCAGCTATTCTCTGACATTCCTGAGGGAGAGTAGCTTAGTAAGGAGTTTCTCAGTGCTGAGTCTTGTCTGTCTTTTGAAGAATGTGGGCGTAAGGTATCTGTTAAAACCTGGATTTCTGTTGTTTGTGTGCCTTGACATGCTGTTCAGGCAGACTGGCATGTCACCTTAGATTAATTTTATTTATTTTTTTTTTTAAGAAGAGGGACCCAAGATCGATGAATTTTTCAAGTAAATAAATGATCAGCAACATTGCCACATTTTATTTTATATTAAATTTGACCTTTAAGCCATGTCTTTGCATTAATGAACTACATTAGAATGGTGAAATAGGTTGCTGCATTTTGGGAAAGTTAAAGCTTGGAGAATTATTCTGAGATCACCTGCTCCTGTCTGTTTATGTTTGGACAAACCAATTGTACAAGTTGCAATGATTTCAAAAACACCTAACTTGCTTTGGCTTTTGTGTCTTACTTGTTTTTTGACACGCTGCTCCTGGGCTGAAAATTAATTTAAATTATAGGCACTATTGATGAATCAGTGACCATCTTCCTAGGGCTTTTGGTTTTTTCCTCCTCTACCTATCTTTCCACAGGGGCTGTTGAACCCCACTATTCTATTTTCATCACCAAGCAGAAATAGCTGTGTAGCAATCTGTAACATCTTTCCCGGAACAATCTCCCAAAGAGCCTGTGTGGGTAGGTGAAATATTTTTTGAGATATTCTTAAGTTTTTGATGGTTGCATTACTGCCAACTGGCTCCCCTCTAAAAATATTTTCAACATATTTTTCAACACAAGGTTAATTATTTTTTAAGTGTCAACAAAAGGTCATGTGTGTCACATGACAGAATCATATTAACTGGTGTGAAAGTGCAAAAAAGTGGTCTTTGTATTAAGAATCCCAGTAATTGACTTGTTAGACATATTTTTTAAAAAAGGAAAAAAAAAAGACATTTTACAGAGAGTAGTAACTCCGTTTGCCATCCAGAACACATCTGTGATGAGCTGCCTACAGATTGCCTCTCCAAGTAGACAGGGTCTTTGTTTATGGCATCTCCTGTTCAAACATCTGGTGTTTTTAAGATATTTCTGGAGGCAAGTAGCTGTCTTTTCCTGTGCCCAGAAACCATGAGGACTTGAAGAGTTTTCCAGCTATAGTCTCTCCCAGTGAAAGCTGTCATCCAGGTTGTTCTGGGCAAATGGAAGATGATGGGAAACAACTTTTGCCTTTGTGGCATGAAACCAAGTTTGCAAAATACAGTGCTGTGACCTGTGCAGAAACTACAGAATTGCCCTTTCCCTGTCTCTGAAGATCTGTTGTAGACCTTGGAAGAAATTTCTGTATGGACATTTACTAATTCCCCTGCCTTCACCAGTATTCTTCCTGCAGTGGAGTTTCGTGTTTAAAAAAATTTGTGAGTACTGCTTTATGGGAGGTCGTTTCACAGGTGCAGGTGTTCAGTGTCCCCTGTGTGGCATCTGAATGCCCTTTATTAACTAGAATCATGTCTTAATGCATTATCTAACAGGCAGCAAATAGCATTTGCTCCAAAGGGGCTGTTACATTCAGCCAGCTTGTATGTAATGATCAAGGTGACCATTAGCTTAGGATTCTGCTCATTGCTCTGCATTGATGAATACAGACTGTGCGTGTTCCTCAGGAACATTGCAATTATTTGGGAATTGAATATTGTTTATATAAGGAAGCATTGTAGAACTTGGAGATGACAGTCTATGGAGTCAGTTTTTTAGCAGTCAGGACACCTAACTGGGGAAATGAGTTGGAAAAACAAAATGAGGAAAAGGAGAAGGCAAGCTGAAGCAATAACAGTACCTCCTCTCGGTGCAAAGAGTTTTATGAGCTTTTTATTGGTGCAAATAGTTTTATAGCTGTCCAAACTTGGTGTCTGCCCAACTTTGTCTGTATATTGCTTTTATAGTAATGAAAGACAAAAGCTAGATCCTAAATCAAGAAAACATCCTAAGTCACAATATTTCATAAAGCTAGTTTTGTGTATAACTTATTCAAAAAGGCTGAAAAATATTCTTACATTTAAACAAATATCTAAGTTGTGCTCTAAGTTGGAATTATCTTAAGCATATGCTGAACTCTTTTCACTAATTGCATAGTCAGTCGTTGGCCCAGGCTATGTAGCAAAGTCATTACAGCTATCTAGAGCTGATGGTTGATCATGCTCATCCTTTTCAGTGAGCAAACCGCTATTACATGCAAAGTGAGACAGAAATAAATTGGACAGGAAGAAAGAATTCCACCTTCTGCTTGTGAAATATAACAACAAAAATCCGTAAAGTCTCATATTTCACAAGCCAGAGGACCATCCTCTACCTTGTTAACTTTGGTGTAGAGGTCACTTCCAGCATGCAAAGTAACTTCTGAGCTGTGACCAATATAAAGAAGCATCATGTCATTCTTGGACAAGAACCTGCCATTTACTTATCCAAGTTAAAGTAGGAAAATTGTTGCAGCCTCCCTCAGTTTTGGATGCTGCCTGTGTGAGATGGAAATAATCATCACTTTTCAAGGTTTAACAATAAGATTAATAGTAGTTACAGCAAGAAGTAGATTATTAGATCCTCCGTTTTCTTTCCTTTTACCTGAGGCCAAATCACAGCTCTCTAAGAACAGGCGCGTGTGTGTGTGTGTATACAGAGAAGGGCTCAAATCCCTCATTTGTTAGTGTTCTGTCCTTATTGATTCTGCCTGTGATTTTTAAGAGGAAACAACATGACAAAATGTGGATAGAGTTTCCTGTTTGGACTCAAGATGGCTGTGAAGACTTTACAATTACGCCTTGTCTCTAATTGTATATTAATGCAAAGTAACACCAACTAATAGGTTTCCAGGTTCATTCTCACATGAATCCCAAAAGAGGTCGCCTTCTTGCCTACTGCATATTCTCAGGGTCTGAATCTGCAGCCATCATAGACCTAAACCACTGTTGACTGAGAGCCTAATGCAGTGCTGTGTGGTGGGCATGGTTTGCTATGGGCACACTCTGAGGGAAGTCTGGGGAATACCAGCTGCTGCAGAGTGCCTCCCCTCCTTGCCTCGCCTGGTGGGAGCTCCAGCCTCACCACTACTCGTATGTGCAGTTCACAGTTACTATTTCTGGAAGGTAATTTTAAAAAATGTGACGTATAATCAAGAATCAAAGTGAATTTTGGAATGCATCCAGCCATCCTCCACAGAGAAGATGTATTTTAAGCAAAAAGAAAAGTTTTAAAGAGAGAGAGTTGAAGAGAACAGTCTCTCTCTCTTTTTTTTTTTAATCTTTGTATTTTGATATATATTCAGTGTATGTGGTGGTATCTATCTATTTATATACGTGCGTATGTATGTGTGTACCTCCACATGAATATTTGAGAAATAGCAGACCTGGGGGGGGAAAGGAGGCAAAAAGTGGTCAAAGACCAAACATCTCTGTCTGGGGTTGTTTGCAAGTTTTCATTTTGGCTGTCTGTTATTAGCTTTGCTAATTAGTTTATGCCTCTCAACTTTTAGATGATGTCTTAGTGATTAATGTGGGAGAAACCATTGAGGAATAGAATAAGGAGTCACCAGGAACCAGATTTAAGTTGATCCACGTGGGCTAAAAGATTATGTAGCAAAATATTCCTACTAAGAAGGGTGTTTATTCTCATGACTTGAGGGGGACCTCCCCCCATCCCAATCCACTTTTATTTCTGTGCAAAACTAGAGGTTTTAAATGCTAAGTAAAAGGAAACATTCAAAGAAAAGAAACAGCCCAAAGCAGCCTGGATGAGTGCTTTCCTAATTTTCCTTATCTACTCTGAGCATTTGTGGGTGTATTGCTTTGTTATTAAGTACCACTTTACAGCATATAAACACCATTTCAGATATTGGCATTGCTGATTGAGGACTCCATTGCTGCAGTGCCTGTCCAGCACAGTCTGTGGAGGGGATGTTTTTTATCTTAGTGCTTGACATAGCAATTACATTTCTCCAACTACACTGAAGACGTGTAGAAGATCTTATTCCACCAGTCATCAATATTGACAGTACCTATGGAGTCAGCTTGAAGTAAATTTTGGGAATTTATCTTATGGTGATATTAATCCACAGTTTAATAGAAAAAGAAACAGCATGTTGCAGAGGGGATGTTACCAGGTATCTAGAGGGCAACTTCAGCTGGAATAGTGACCATTACCTGTGAGGTGAGAGCCCAAGATGTGTTAAATCAGCATCTTGTCCATTAAATATTTTAGCTCAATATTTGATGATAGTGAAAAACCTGTTCATGTGCAATTTCTGAAATGGAAAACTAGATCCCAGAGGCAAAGAAAAGGCACACTTATTCAGTGATTCCTGGATGACTGTTAGTTGTAGGGAAGGTGAATTGGAGGAAGACCCATGATTTCTCTTAGCTCTGCTCTGGACTGAAATAACTTCTCAGTGCTGTTGACTTGGCTCTGTTAGCCTATTTGTGATAGGCTACATAGACTGTCAATTTGTCATTGGTAATGCAAATGGATATAGGAAAAGCAAGTTTAAACTGGTAATATTGCATTACTAGTGCTTGCTGGCCTTGACATACAAATGGATATAAGCAGGTTTGAATCTGTGTGGCTGGCTGAGTTTTTTGTCTTGTGGGTAATTTCGAAAATTCTGAAAATGTCCGTATGTAATAGTTTAAAAACATTTAAAGCAATCATAAAAATGTGAATGCCTTCAAGAAACTACACTCCAAAAATGTATCCATATGAATTACAGTTCAAACAGTATCAGTCTTCTAATCTTGATGCTATTTTTATTCACAATTAATGTAATTTTTCTGTGAATCTGGCTGAAAGTAGCACTTCAGTCAGGGAAATGCAAAGTCTAACTGAAGATATTTTCAAGCAGTCTTTTGCAGATATTCTTAATCTTGCAGTGAGCAAGACAAAGCAATCAGGCAGCGGGGAGGAACAATTTTAGGTAACTTGCAGATTGATGAAGTGCTTAAATTTTTATTCCTTAATGTGCCCCAGGTTTAGGCCAGCAGGCCAAACAGTCAGCTTTCACTTATGAGAAGATCAAACTGCAGTCAGAGCTAGAAGGTAATGTCAAAAGGCTTTTTAATTTAGATTTCTCTGAGGTGGCTCACCATCTTCTCAAAAATTATATTTGAGGAGGAAACAAAGGACAATGCAATGTCTTTTGAAGTCAGAGTGCCTTTTTTCTTCTTGTAACGAAGTCTGACAGACTGCCTTTGATCTCTAAAACGATCTACAATTTTGTATAGCTTTGATCACTAACGTAATGGATGTGGTGTTATTTTCTGTGTATGTTGAAAGTGGGTCTATAACCAGCCTAGTTAGTATGGGTGCTAATTGAGTTACAAAGAAGCCTTACCTTGCATGGAAGTAAGGGTTTACCAACAGAAGACACACCTTCATTTATGTCCTGTCTCATCAGTAGTGAAAAACTGCAGTAGAGAATCACAGACTGCAGCGCTCTGTAGTGCTGCCGCCTCGTCATAGACGTGTGCTTTTACAGGATTAACACAAGTAGGCTATGTTTATGCCTCTCAGTTTGTATAAGCTTTATCTTGCTGTGTCATGTTTCTGGAGAGCCTACTGGTGCTTGCCAGCAAACACTTCATCAGTGCAGTAGCAGGATGACAGGATCCCCTTTCTCTCAGTGGAGCACCACAGCAAGCGCTGGCAGACAGATGCAGGAAATGTGCTTGGAGAGAGCTACTTCTCCTCGCTGGGCTGCCTTAGAAGAACCAATGCTTTATTAGAGAAACAAAACCCAAATTTATGCCTGACATTGCAATTTGATAAACATTGTTTCTGAAACAAAGGGGTGGAAGCATATAGCTTCACAGCATGTACTGCAAGGAATGTGCTCGAAAGCCCTGCAATGGCTTCACATAGGTAGAGCTGTTTTAATTACAGAAATTAGCCAATGGTATCATCAGTTGTTCTAATTTAGGAGGCAAAATTTTTGCACTGTCCTATTTATGAGAGCATTTTGAAAGCACAACTCTTCTCTGTAAGCATGAAGTAGAGGAAGGCTGGGGAAGGAGGTTGAATACAGCTCAGCCGCCCTTGGTGGCGGCCATCTTAACTGCCTCATGTGCAAATACACCACTTTCTTCTTGGTAATGGGGTGCTGCTATTATACAGTGATAACGTATGACAAGAGTAAATGGGATGGTAAAAAGTTCATGGGATTAAAGCTGCACAAAGACTTTTATGAAATTTTGGTGTTGAACCACCATTTTTTGAGAGAGATAAATGAGATGACCACACTAAAATTATTTGCTTGCAAGTGTGTCAGGCTCAAGTATAGAAAAAACATGCACTGAAGTTCAGGACTTATTGGAGGCCTTACTTTTCCAAAGAATAGCTTTACAGTGTGGCTAGTCTAAGGAGAAATAAATGAACCTGGAAAGTATAGAAAAGAGAGATAGACTGAAGCTCCAGGAAGAGTTGTGGCCCTATATGCTAGGATATTGAGGCTCAGTCTGTTCTTCTATAAACTTCCCGGTTTTGGAGAATGCCGTAGCAATTTTGAAGTTTGCCATCAATAGTAATAGCACACACCAACACATCTCTCCTTTTCAGAATGAAGAGGATTGTGACTATGAATATACACATAAATACAGGCTTGTGATAAATGTGAGTGTTTTATGAATATCCATGGAGGATTTTACCATCATTGGGATCCTTCTGGCTAAAATATTCCTTAGGCTTAGCCTTGGACGACTTTACAACAGCTCCCCAGCAGCTCCCCGTTCTCATCTTGCCCCAGCAACAGTGGAGCCATTGCTGGTGATGCTGGCAGCTTGTGCTGCTTCAGGGTGTTTTGAACCCTACTGATACTATAGAGACAGCACCTTTGAGGGACAGCCTGCCACGGGACACCTGGCAAAGGTCTGCTGTGAACCGCCTGGATATTGAGTCCAGTCTTGGCAATCATAAGCAGCCCTGCAACTGTAGGCCTGCAGTTTAGCTATCAATACTGAGAAAAGAAAGGATGTTTTTATGAGCTACTGAGTTTTCTGTGCTACTAAGGCTATTGGTCTAGCTGAAATATTTCAGAAGTGTGTCCTCTGGAAACTGGCTGCTTTTGCATGTAGGTGGGTTCAGGTATCAGTGAAGCCTAATCTGAAGCCTCTGTGTTTATCTTGCAGTTCTACTCGCCTTCACCACCCAAAGGAACCCCTGTCCAGCCCTAAACCAGGGAAAACCAGTGTAGTCACAGATACTGGGGAGTTTCAAGCACAACCCTGTCTTGAGAACTGGCTTTAGCAAAGTCCCATTTGTACTTCTGCACAGCAGTGAAAGCTGGCTTGCCTTGGGTTGACTTTGGTTTGTGTTAATTGTGAACACTACTTTTCATGGGCTATAAAATCTTGTCTGGTTGTTCGTAAATGGAGGCTTTATAGTCTTGTGTTTCTCACATTTGCCAATTTGCAAGGCCTTTGTAAGGCCTGGGATATTTAGTATTGAGGAATAAAAATGATCAATACAATGGTGGTCATTACATTTAATATTCATCAAAATTTCAGTAATCTCATGATTTTCAGAAAGTCAAATTTCAGCTGAGAGGAGGGAAGTACCCTCACTTCTTTAGCTCTCAGGCAGCTGCTAGGTTGGTTACATCTGATCCTGAATCACTGGGCCTGCCTTTGCCTATTGTACAAGCAGGAGTCATGACAGAGCTTTGAAGGACAATCCATGTAGGTGCTATAGATCTCAAAATCAATGGAGTGCTGAAAAAAATAATGGAAACCATAAACGTCATCATAAGGGAGGGCATTAATGTCAACTAACAGGCAGGAGACATGACTGGCTGAAATCATGGCAAACTGAGGTGACTTGGTACAGTGAGGGCGCAGTGACACTTAATTTATCTTGCAGGAGCAGTCCTGGTATATTATGGTGCCTTGGATAATGGATACATCCAAAACCACACATGGGGTTGTTTTGGTTTTTTTTGGTGTGTTCATATGAAATGGGTGAATTTATGAAACAGTGCAGGCTACTGTCTTTTACTGTGTTAGAACAGACTGAATAAAACACGGGTACGTGGCCAATGTCAAAATCTGATCTGTGGTACAACGGTAAGTACTTGCTGCTGAAAGAAGGTTTCAGTCTTTCTGGTCTGGCTGCCCCCACAGCCTCCCCTGGCTTCCCTGGGAAGCTGTAGGTTCAGGAGCCCTATCCTGTGCTGCCAGGGTGGTGTTGGGACAGGGATCTGCCAGTGTCAGTGTGGCTGTTACCCCAGGACAGCAGTGCTCCAGGGCACTCATGCGGCATCCAGACTGGCAGCTGGGGAGCTGTCCTCTTAGGAGGGAGCCCCGGAGAATAAGGCAATGGGATACCTTGCAGGAGGAAGTAAATCCCCCTTTTCAGGACCTCATTTGCAAAGATGGAATGGTTAACTGAAGACGTTGTCTCCTGCCTTGTTTTCAGCTGGGATTTCTAATTGTAACAGCCACCATCTGATATGCTAAAAATGGATGGTCTATCCACTGGGGTTCATCTTGAAATTTTAATTTCAGTCTACCCCCCAAAATCCTGTAACTTGGACATCAGCCAGATTCTTGTCTTGTTCTTTGGGATTTTGGGATGTGTCTGAATTCCATCAAGGACTGTCCTATTGAAACATATCTTTATATCAGAACATCTTCTAGTATTTTCTTGCTATAGAAGAATATTAGGCAAAGTTGCAGTAAAAAAAAAAAAAAAAAAAAAAAAGAAAAGAAACAAAGCACCCCCCCCCCCAAAAAAAAAACCAAACAAAACCCACAACAAACCCTCAGGAAAGAAAATCAGGATTATTTTTTTTTTTGGTTAGAGGAAATCTATCCTCCAGTAAATATAAGTGGTCGCTTATTAAAAGGAATGTGGGCTTTACTTAAAGATTTACTAGGAAATTCTCCTTGCTCTCCTGTTGGGTGGTATGCTATTAAGTGGCTTTAGCTGAGTATTAAAAAAAAAAAAAGCATCAGAGGGAAGATTCTCTGTTATAATGTAAGCTTCAAATCAGCAGCATCAGAGACAAAACTGGATTAATATAAATCCTTCAAGGGATAAAACACATTTGCAGATTAACCCTGACCTCTGCTAAAAACTCCCAAACTCTCTTTTCTGTATTGATTTATCTAAACAGTGCTGCCTCATTGCACACAATGAAATGCTTCCTCTGCAGACACCTGGATAGGATTCAGACTTCTGTTAGGCACAGAAAATCCCATTAGGTGTTACTACAGGTGGTTGCTGCTTGTGTGCTACCAATATGAATATTGCGTTTAGAAACTTGGAGTAGGTGGTATGAAAATCTGACAGCTATAAATCTTGTATTTGAAGTGGACGGCTTTATTGACTGCTGCTATCTTTGAGATGGAGAAAAGGGAGAATCTGTTCTAGCCTTTTGATTTAATATGAGAGAGCACAATTTAGGGATGATTGATGGTTGAAAAATAACTTACCAAGTGCTCCGCATGATTGTATTACTCTAGATAATAGGTCAAACATGAAAGAGGGGCTTCTGAATTTAAAGGCACTAAATATCATTTTATTGCAAATGAGAAAAATTAGTGCAAGTATTACATGGATGTTGGATGCGTTCATTTATATTCTAGACCAAACTAAAAGGGCATCCTGTAAATTATTAATTTCCAGGCTAATTGTGTGCCACCCTGAACTATTGTCCGAATGATGCTAAATTTCATGCTTTTTCAGGTCCTGAAAAGAGATATTCTGAGTTCATACTGAAGCTGTTCCATGTCCACCCACCCCAGAAATTTAATGTTGCTGTAGAAAAACCTTCTCATTACTATATGTTGGGTTGCCTCTATCTTGCACCCAATGGAATTGTAATTAGGAAGATCACTAGATTTTTTTTTTTTTTTTTTTTAATCTCAGAAAGTTTCTTAGGAATTAAGGATAAAATTCTGCCTCCATTGAGGCAAAAAGAAAAAAAATTCTTTTGCTTTTTCTGGAGCTAGCATCTTTATTGAACTTTTCCACATGTCTACATTTGGGTTATGCTCCAAAGCACGTAGAGAACAGATGGAAAAATCATTCAACCTGCCTGTATCTCAAGCTTCTGATTTATACAACCAGGTGGATAATATACACATCAGGTGTATTAAGGTGATAAAGTAAACTCTTCGACAGCTTTGCATTGATATATAATAAATATGAAGTTATTAGACATTGTATTATTAATAAATCTTTTTAATCATAACATGGTATTGTATTATTGACCATAAACAAGTCTTTTAAACTCAAGAGTTTATCAAGTAAACATTGTTAAGGGATGAACCCCGGTACTCAGATAATGAAAGATCCCAGTATTGAAATATATTGAGGATTCAGGTGACTGCAGTAATTGGCTGCAATAGCTGCAAGGCCTAGCTACTTTTTAAATGCTAGTAGCTGAACATGAGTTAGGATTAGAAGAAATCCATTGTGTCATGTAGTTTGCAATAAACATTAGAATCTTTTATACTGTTTTATTACTGTTAAGCTTTCAATATAATTTATTTAGAACTTTTGTGAAGATACTATTTCTATGCATCTATTAAAACCACATATTTTTATACTATAAGTTTTATTGGCATGAAAAGCCAAAAATTTTGGTTTTATTTTTATAAAAAAAAAAAAAAAAAAAAAATTGTAACAGCCCCAAACCTTTAGACAATTAAATTGCCTTAAAAAAAAAAAGTTAGAATTGTAGCAGTTAAATGCAGGAAAGGCATATTAGATCATGCCCCTGTCTTGCAAGGCATACATTCTTGAAAGATAGACATTAAACTTAAGTGAACTTGTGTTAAACTCTAGACAGTTTCTCTGGGAGAAATTAAAATGCTATTTGTTCTTGATGTGTTTAGGTACAGTACTAAGATAAGTCTATAAAACCCAAAGTACTTCATTGCTTTTAAAAGCATTACAATTTTACAGATGTTGAAATATATGCTAGGTGTTTATATAAAATATGTATAATACATATTTTACCATAAATTATATACACAATCTACAGTCATGGGGTTTTTTTTGTTTTCTGAGTTAGATTTACAGTTGAGTAAGAGTAGCCTAATAAAATATATGTTGATATAATGTATTGTTCATGGGTTGTTTAGACCAGTGCTGGGATATACTTTCTGTCTGTGGCTTGTATTGTGAAGGAGCATGTAACAGGGTACATACGGAATGTAAGTCTCTACAAAATGTGGACAGAGTCTTTAAATATGAGAAGGAAGAATCTACTTTCTGGCAATAAGACATGTCCAACAGTGCATTTTGAAGGATTATTGGATGCCTTGGGTGTTTGTTAAGGCATAGGGCCAGCAAGGACAATAATCCCTTCAGAACAAAGCCTGTAGTATGTCAAAAATAGTAAGCTATTGCTTTTACAGCACAGGAATCGCATCAGTGTTTTTGACTAATAAAAGCCTTGGGGCTAGCCTCCTCAGAGGTAAGCTCACCACACCTGTCTTCTACTGTAGGTCTTTATAAAAATAGTAACAGTAGAAATGATGCTAAATAGTAAGCCACTGAGACTTGCAGAGTCCATGCACTGTGTAGGATATTAACTTTCTGTTCTGGTTTCTGCATTTAAAAATTATGGGAGACATTTATTAATCTTGAATTGACAGAGAAAAGGCAAGAGTTGTCAAATGAAAGTTACAGCATGAGATAAGGTTTTTGGAAATAGATGCAAGGGTATTGTGGACATCTTGTAGAGAAAGTTTGTTTTCCTTTAGATTATCAAGACTCTTCCTCTGAAAATTAGAGATAGTGTCGCCTTTTGGCAATTTGTCTCATCCATGAAAGACTGAACAGTACAAAGCATTTATACAAGAACTGCTATGAGGAAAACTTGGGAATACATGCCTTACTCTAGAATAAATTAAAACTACTAATATTAATTAGTGAATATAACAAAAAAAAATTGGCTGAAAGTCAGAAAATAATTAAAGTAAAATTCTGGAAAAAAGAAGGAGAAATATTTATTTTTCACTAAACTCCTCTTTTTAGCAGACTTGAAGTGATCCATAACATCTTCTGAGGCACAATACATCTCTAAATGCGTATATTCTTGGTAAGTTACAAAAACAGTAGAATGCTAAATGGATATTGCCAAGTAAATTATATTTCTTCTACATTTTGATGGATTTAATGAATGCCTTATATATTTTACCACAGACCAATGTGTATATAAACACATAGGTAGCATTCCTATGTGTAATTGCAACAGAGGGTAGTAAGAGGCCATAAATAAAATAATGACAATTCTATTTAGTTTTTGGTTTTGGTTTTTTTTTTTTAACGCTTTCGTGGTTAACATCTCCCTCTAAAGAGTATGTACTGTAACAATATTTATCAATTCCTAACACAAAAACATTACTTTCACAAAAATGTTTGAAATATCCTGTGATACTGAAATATCTGAACTACTTTGTTTCTGTATAAATAATTAAAAAAAAAAGTATTCCAAGTGTTAGGGTTTTTTTGCGTGAACATATTGTAAATGCAAACAATTTATTAGATAAATTTCTCTAACAATTTTATAGTTTCCTTTGAAATTGTTTTCAAACACCTGCTTATATTTGTATATTTTCGTGTCTTTATGTGTATATTCTTTCAGTATTATGAAAAACCTCCTGGTTCTAGGTATGGTGCTGCAATTGGCTTGGGGAAACCCAAGCACCTCACTATGCCATTGTTGTCTTGCCACCTCCCAGAACTTCGCTCAAGAAGACAATAGTAAACAGGTTTTCGAGGAAATAGGAAGGGTCTTCCTTTGAAGTATGCCAGCATTTCAGTAGAAGCTTACTTTTTTCTTCAGTTATGCAGTGATGGCAGGGAATATAACAAGTCATTTTATACCTCTTTTTATTAGTTACCATGTAGCTTGAATGACATGGCTACGAGCAGATGTTTGTCTTAGTCTTAGATATTCACGCATGGTGGTGTTGGCTGACAGCCAGAAATCATCTGTAGTCTCCAGTATGGAATAGCTGAGATATATAGACGACACGAGATAGTCCATAAAATAAAATTCTTCTTGTGTTTGAAATGCCAGAGTTCTGCTTGCTTAACTAGGGTGATGTAAACCACCACAAGCTTTTGTATTAGTAGGGATATGTCACTCTATACCATTTCAGGATTCCAAGCAGGGTCTAAAAAAAAAGTGAATTAAACTTTAATTTAAATTTCAAAATGAGTTTTCCTGGCTGTGTTTGATCAAAACAAGGTTCATTATAGGTTTCTGAAATGAACATTCATTACTGAATGTCAGCATTTGTGTTCCTGTTGTGTTTGCTTTCTGTAAGTATTCACATGAGATGATTGTGAACAAAAGCTTTTTTCAAGTGGAGCTTAGGTTTACTGCAGACTGTGAAGTTTAAATATGCTATCAGTAAGCAACTTTATAACAGAAATTTGAAGTTGTAAGAGTTTCATTGATTCAGTCAGGGATCAAAACTAATAGCATTTGGCGCTTTAATCAGAGAGGAATATCAAAGCCTAAAGTTCAAATTTTAAATAGGCATCCACAGGGAAAAAGAAATACACTAAATGTTTCAATGAATATTTTTAACAAACAGGTATTTGGAGAAAATGGTGAGTGAAGACTTTCTAAGAAAGAAGAGGCAGCACTCATCAGACAAATTATAGAGTGTTACCTTATCTTAAGATATTGGTGACATGTCACTCTGTATCAGTCAACACAGGGACATAACATTTGTAGGAGCTGTCTCCATATGACAGTTTTTTTGTCTTACTATTCCTCTGTTTTCTCAGCAACTATATATTGGTCATCATTTAGATTCTAGTGCTTGGTAGTCATTAGTATTAGCCTCTAAAAATATGATACATATATGCAAGTGTTTAGGTGACCTCACTATTACTCAGGTTAACCATTTTTTTTTAACCCTGAAATCAACAGGCAGAAGGCAATTTATGATGTGTGATTTCTAAAGCAGCTAAGTGGTGCTAACTCCTGTTTTCAGCAAAAGTGAATTTTAGTAACACTCAAAGGAACATGAATATTACATAGCATACTTCTCAAAAACTTTGACCTTAACTTTGAAAATGCAATTTAAGCTGTCAAATCTTTAAGGAAATTTTGTAAGTTTTACTTATTGTAAGTAATTCCTAAGCTGATAAAGGGAAATAGTGTTTCTAGCCATTTAATCCCAGAGATCTTTGACTAAATTATGGTATTGAAAAACATCATAGATGGCTGAATCTAATCAAAGGCACATTTAAGCTACTGTCCTGTCTGCAACACTGGATCAGCATTGGATGCTTATGAAAAGGGCAGAATAAACCACAGTGGAATATAGAACTTAAAAGCTAGACAAGGATCAGAGGGAGATGTTTTCTGATCCAGAGGAATGTCATTCTTCATTTAATCTTTATTAAAATACATGCATAACTACCTCTTTAGTCTGGTGTACATTAATTCTTTCAAATCCACAAGTAGTTTCATTGGTGGGACAATTTTACTTGCATCAGCATGAGAAACTCAGTAAAGGTGGCATTTATAAGCTCCAGAGTGCAACTGATACTAAAAAAGAAAATTACATCAAAGTAATTGTGTTTCATTGTTGTCAAAAGTCCTTCACTCAATGTGAAGGCCCAACATAATTGTGCTCAATTTGTCTCTATTTAACCTTCATCAAACTTTCAGTGCCATGTTCAGTCATGTTGCACAGCACTGACATTATCCTGTATAGCATGTTCACACGAGTCCTCATGAACCTGCACATGTCTCCCATCCGAGGTCATGTGAGTCTGAGCTGTGAAAAAGATTTCTACTGATGCTCCTTGTTTGGTGGCGCAGAGGAACATTAAGAACATTAGAAAATTAGACTGGATAGCCTCTTCTAGTTTTTAGGTGGGGTTTGGGGTTTTTTTTATTCCTATTTTTTCTACTGGTCATTTACAATTTATCTAATAGCCATCCACCCTGTTGTTGGGTCTCAGGTGATGTTTATCTGTAATTTTACTTTTTATCAGCTTTAGTTCCTAGGCATGTATCTTCTTAACGGATAAATTAGCTGGTTGGGTGTTGGTCTTTTTTGGCATTGATCTTGCTGTGAAGGTGCTGTTTAAGAGGACAGCTCATTGGGTATGATGACATTGGGGGTTGGACTGGATGACCTTTAGGGGTCCCTTCCGACCCAAAACATTCTATGATTGTATAACTAATCTACAATTTGAATGTCAAGAATCTAATTCCCAAAAGTGGAAGTAGGTGCTGAAATTGGCAAAGCTAAGTAGCCTGGGTCATATTTTTCCACTGACAACATTGTACCTGTAATAGCTTTTAACCAGCAAACAATGTTGATCACTGAGTGTTGAGAATACAATAGAAACTTGGAAATTTGTGTACTAAAATTTCTATTTCTGAAGCCAATATAACAAAATGAGTAACAGAAGTATTCACTTGCTGCTGGAAAAGTATCTCTTTGCACTATACACTTTTTTTATTTTCAGTGGAGATAAAAGGGTATGATTCCCCACAGATGCATACCTCTCTTTTTCCTTGGAGGCAAGCAACAACTTTTTCGTTCTAAGTACGCTTGTGCCCTTCAGCCTCTGAATACCCTTTGCCTGGCTGGTGGATGGATACTGAAAATGTATCCTGTGCCCAGAAGGATTCTTTGTAGCATACTTAATATGGAAAGACATGAATTGGAAGGATGTGTTGGGCTGTGACATTGAGGAGGAAGCAGGCAAAGACTTGCAGTTTGCATTTCTTTCTATATATTTCCACTGAGCTCTGTTTTCTGGTAGAAAATGGACTGGCTCATCCCATGATCCCTAAAGAAACTGAATTTTGAGAAACTTACTTCAGGAAGCTGAATTTCACGAGATGTGCTCATCCCACTCATCTCTTGGGCAATTTTCAGCAGTCCTTTGCTGTAAAGAGGGAAGGATCAAACTACTCTAAAGAATAGTTTGTTTGTTCATCTTCTCCTTTCCCCTCACTTTAAATGCAAACCTTGGAGGGGTTGTGGCGGAAGCTGCTCACCCACAGGTGATGTGAGCATTCTGTGATTTTATTTAAGAGCCAGGTCTGGTGAGCAGACACATCTGTTGTTGATAATAAGGACCATGGCAGCCACCAGCTTCTGTGCAGAAATGTGTAAAAGCCAGCATGTAGTTGTGTGACTGCACAGGCAGCAGCAATGGCCATCAGGTTCCAGGAAACGTGAGAGTCCCAGCTCAAGGCTCTTGTCTGCTCACCAGAAAGGGTATCTTTGCCCAGAGGCAAGTGGGAAAAATGTATATAAATGCTGAATTAATTATAATTAATGTACTTCCTAGAATTTCCAAAAAAACGTGTAAGGAATATAGCTTTTAGGTAACAAACACGTCTGCCAGTTTCAAGGAGGATCAGAAGGGAGTAATAGGGGAGGTTTAAAGGGAATGGAGCTGTGTTAGCAACATTGCACAGGTGCTAAGTGTGTGTTAGTACATTATGAGAAAAATCAAACAAGCTTTAAAGTTTGTTTTAAAAAAACCCAAATAGGTATGAAAATTGTATTTCTTTCAAGTTCTCTGGAAGAAATTATTCTAATTGTATCCAATAAAGGAACTAACTTTCACTGCAGGAATTGAATGACAGTAGTTAGCAATACTTGGAAGCTGTCTGCCCCACCCTCATGCTTCCCTGCAATGTCATTGAGAAATATACTGAATTTAAATTATGTGCTAAGATGGCTTTACAGCAACCTAAAGAACTTAATTCAGTTTTGGGTACATGAAAGCTCCCTCATCTTTCCCTAAAATGAATTTTTACAAAGCTGGTTGAGCTCACAAAATGTACTTGGATTATTCCCCAACCAAGGGCACGACTCATACACTTGGACACTAGGTATGTTGCAGAAATATTCTTCAATTTAGCTACCTATTATGTTTTTTACCGTCATTCCCTGAAGCATCACCTATGGAAGATGGTGCTCTTGGGTATTGCAGTCAGCATTGAGAATGCTGATTCATAGATACTCTCATCTCTCTGGAGTCTATGCACCAGAATATAATACCACAGTACTAAGGAAATCACGCTTGTTGTGTGACTGCCTGATTTGGTAGAGATCCATACAGGTGCTTTGTTTCTTACCTGGGTCACAAACAACAAACTATGATATAACTCTCTGAATTTTCAAATCTGGCTACAGTTAACATGGCACAGCCCTAGAAATTTGTCAGTATATTTTTCTTGCTGGTGCTTTCTAGATCAGGAACGCTTTTTAGAAAGACAAATATAAAATATTTTGCTCATCAGGAAAGATATTGGTAGAATTTGTGAGTCCATTGTCTCTGGGTAACCCTGATATATATTTAATATACAAAACTGAAATAAATATGAAAATTTTACGGATATCTTCACTTTCTTTAGATTGCCCTTTAGACTTCTTTTGTGTGTGTGTGTAAGGTTCTTCACCGAAAGGGTTGTCAGGCTCTGGAATGGGCTGTCCAGGGTGGTGGTGGAGTCCTCATCCCTGGAGGTATTTAGAAGAAGGATAGATGAGGTGCTTAGGGACATGGTTTAGTGGTGGGATGTCAGGGTTAGGTTAAAGGTTGGACTCGATGATCTTAAAGGTCTTTTCCAACCAAAGTGATTCTATGATTCTGTGATTCTAAGGTAAACAGCTGAAAACTGGGAGAGTGGGCAAATAGACCATAAGCAACCAATAGCCTTTTACAGACATTGCCCTAATTAAATTGACCTCTAATGAACTCTCTTTTTGATAGTCAGGGGTTGAGTATTCAGCAAGTGTAAACCAATATGGCTCATATCTGACTTATATCAGCAGCAATGCTCAGTCCTTTAAATCTGCATTTTAAAATGAAAATGGAGTCTATTATGAATATAACATAGGAGATGCCAAAATTCAGGCCCCACAAATCCTCTAATCATCACTTTTCAGCTAGTGGAATACAAGAGAAAAGAGCAATGCAATTGAACTATCGCTATGCCTTTGAATAGAAGAATTTTTTTATTGTACTACATGGTGGGGGGACATTCTCTTCCTAAAGAATAATGAATCTTTTAGGCCTATTATGCACTTCCAGTTCAATGGCATTTTCTTTAATTTAATGCCTATTACCATTTAACTGCTTTTAAAGTTGCCAACCAAATTAACGTACTGCCCTGAACTGCTGCTGTGGGATTTACGTTGGTTAAAACCCTCAAATGTCATGCAATTTTTGTTTTCTAGTTCAAACACAGGTTTTTCAAAGCCTTTGGAGTACAACTTGTCTCATCTGCCTTATACTCTTGTGGTTTTATTTTGCTGAGACAGAAAGGCATTAGCAGAGAGTTTTGATGTAAATATGCATGGAAAGTGCAGTATGCAGGGAAGCAAGGGAACTATGAAGCAAATGTTTGCTCTAGTGGCTGTGAAACGATGTGTTTCATGTTTTTGTTTTGTTCTTATAATTTAGGTGACAATTATGATTTTATTTGTGTGTAAGAACTTTTTTTCAGATACTCAATTAACTTAGGTGATCAACTCCTGACACATTTTTTCTTAGATAACTATTGAATTGAGAGGAATTGCAGGAGAGGCAAGGAAGTAGCTCCTGTTTCGGAATGCTCTTCTGACCCTGGTCTCACCTTTTCTGTCATACAAAGCAGAAACTGGAAAAACCCTGTGCCTCATACTTTCCAAAAGTGCTCTGAAGACTTGGGTACTGAAAACAGTTTTGTGTTGAAATGTATTAGACTCTTTCAAAGCCTCCATGGGAGTATGTCCTCACACTTACTTTGAGCTGAACCTTTATGTTCTTTTTTCTTCTAACTACTACATAATATTAAAAATAACTTGTGGCAAATTTACAGCTGACCAGTTTGAATTAACTTCAAGGGTTGATGACTGAAAATTATGGAAGCCATCAAATACTGTAAAATGCAACTCTGCTGGCTCTCATAATTCAACTGGAGGACATGTGATGTTTTCCTTAGAATGCATGACATGATAATTTTATGTCTGCAGATTTCAGAGTGGAAAAGTGCCACCATGAGCTACACACTGCTAATTTGGTTATGAGCTGCAGCATCAACAGCAACAAAAAGTTCAGAAATGGTAACCTAGGCACTTTGCTATAGGCTTAATGGTGATGGCCAAAAGAGATGTAAAATGAATTAGGTTTTCACAGACATCCTTGAGCAAAGAAGACACAAGAAAGTTGACTAACACTTTATTCAGGAAATCTGGGAGCATTGGGAGCTCTGTTTCTAGCACGAAGTAGATATTAATCATCCATTCTCTTTCATATTCAGAATTTCTGTTATTTGTTCTTGGAATTGCAGCTATATAAATCTTACAGTCATTTCCCAGAGTCATTTCTTTTCAACACTTTTTTCAACAAGATTAAAAACTAGCAAAAGTCAAACAAAACTCAAGAACGTCCACTCCTTCAATGTTTTAATATCGCCTTATATTCAGTATTTTAAATTTCCAGACCCAGACCCAGATGGTCTTTCATGGTAGCTGTATGTGTCTGCAATCAACACAGTTTCTAGGAAAAGGTAAGTATAAGTACAGAGTTAGTTGACAGAATTGTAAAGGTATTGTGTGTTTTAACCAACGAGTGGTAAAAGAGTGTAGAATAACATATTTGTGTGATCCTGCTTTGGTTGAGATGGGCTTAGTGCAGGCTGCAAAGACAGGGATTAAAGTACCTTCAGTGTGCTTTGTGTGGTCCTGCCTCTTGGAGATGCTGCAGCACTGTTAGACAGCTGAAGCAATTACTTATATGCTGTCTGTTGTGTCCTGGTCATGTGGAGAAGATATAGCAGAGCTTTTAAGGTAATTTCCCCAGACCAGGAAAAGTCTTTCTAGAGGACTTTTCCAGATAAATATGGAGATGGCCAAACTTACATTTTGGATTTTCTCCCCAAACCTCTTTCTCTGAGGAAGGACTAAGCTCTTGTGCAGTGATCGCTCTCTGCAACAGAGGAGGTTTGTTTGAAGATCTGTCTTTAATGAGCCAGTGCTTTTGATCTGTGTTGTGAAAGTTGATGACTTAGTGGTTTGTGCAACATTCCCAGTGACTGCCTGGAACACACTCTGGCCAGGCATGATTTTTTTTTGGTGCACTACTGTAGCGACATCGTCAATAAAGGGCTGAGATAGCCCTCTATTTTTTTTTTTTCCCAAATAATTTTATAAGAAAAACACAGGCGGGATTCAAATAAAGGCTTATACATTTCTTAGACTTTTTTTGTGCTCTCTGTTCAAAAATATGCCTGGCCTTTTTGGACTTCACATTGACATTTTAGTGGGTTCAGCTCAGCTTACTTCAAAAGAAAAAAGGATTAGTGTGAAGCTTAGTGCAGGGCCTTTCAGATGAGACCTTTAAAAAGGATCATAGTTGCTCTGCGGCTGACTGAAGTTCTCATCACACTCTGTAAGGGTGATGTGTTCATGGCTCTAGTAAAATGTACGGACTCTGGAATGGAAAAAATTAGTCATGTCAGGGTCTCCCTCTGAATCTTATTGGCTGTTCTAAATGTATATGCTAATTTTTAAGCTGGATGGCATGCCATCTACAGTGGAGTCAGAATGGTGTTTACATGGTTGAGGGGAAAATGGCAGTTTTCTGCTTTATTAAAGGTATGATTCATATACTTTTCTCCAGTATAGACTTCAAGATGTACATTCTTGCATGAAGCGTTGCCTCCATGCCACAGATAATTGCAAAAAAACCAAAACCAAAACTGAAAAAACATATCCTATGAGTCTCTTTTCCCTTGGTATCTTGTCAGGTGTGATATACTATTTTAATATAGAAAGGGTCATGGTGTGTTGCTTCTGGACACTTCAGCAATTTCCTTTAGGGCCATAGCCAAGCTTTTATCTCCTTTTATTTATACTTTGTATTCTTGTTAATGTGTACTTAAACAAATGTTGATGTTGAGACTTCTGCTCCATTTATTTCGTATCATTGGATAAACACACAGGTTTCTACCATTATTAATTTTATAAAGTTTCCTCACTTGCTTTGTGCACCCTGTAGTGACTTTATGGTTGTTGTTCTTTTTTCTTCTGTCATGGAGGAAACTGTTCCTGCTGTTTACATTTAGAAAATAAACAACCATTGAATGCTGTTTCTGAAGACTTTTAATGAACTTTTTGAAAAACTGATATTTTGGAAATCAGAGATGTGATGGTTGGGGAGAACTGATATTTCTAAGATGGATCAGTCTTGATGCAAATCTCACATTGACCCCAGAAGAATTGCCAAGGGTTGATAAGGGCTGCAGGATTATTCTCAATGCGCTTTCTCTCCTCTGCATTGTTTGCCTGGCAGTGCAGCAGTCATGCAACAGATGAAGATGGGATGTTCACCCTATCAGTCTGTCTATAGAGAAGTATTGTGACAAATGGAGAATGCCTGTAAATTTGTAATCTTAATTATGATCCACAAACTATTCAATACTGGGAAGCAAAATTACTGTGAATGATAGTGATTAAAGATGGTATCACTCCACCTTACTCTGTAAGCCTTGCTAATGCTTCAGCTTCCAACTTCCTTTGAGCTAGACAGAGAAAACACATGGGGAGATATCTTGATATTTAGCAAAATGCCTGCTTGGGATTAACTGACCTTTCCTGTAAATCAGAAGCAAAGTTGCCAGCTGGGCACTTTCTCATATGCAGGCAGCAAGAAAATTAGTTGAAGAGCTCTCTGAAGCAAAACATTACACATACATTTCCCTCCCCTCCCCCCATTCTACCTCTTATACTACAATAATGCAAGAGTTATTACTGAGGGTAAACCAGAAAAGGTGTTTCAGCTCAGGTGTCTCTTCATCCTTTCACAGCAAGCACGATAATTATGCACAAGTTCATATTAATGACTATTTTCAAAGGAAGCTGCTCCTTGGCTGGCATGAAAGGGAAAGCATGAATTGACACAGCATACTAAATACTGTTATTTCATGTTTCACCTATGTTGCTAGCCCAGAAAAAATGCATGAAAATTATTTTAACAGTTTATATTGATAAGATATAGACAGGTAAATCTGATTCAAAACACCTCTCATGCAAGTTGATCTGACTTAGGACTGTTTAACAGCTGACCTGTTCAGCTGCTCTCTGAAATAATGATTCTTCTTTCATGTGTCAGAACAAGCCCACTATCTTTCCTAAGACTGTTCCTGTGCAAAACAGAGATAAGTGACAACAGAGTCAGTTCCGAGTTACTGGGATAGTGCTTTCTGTATGAGTCTAACTACATCCAGGCTCAAGGCAAGGAAGTATCAATAAGGGCTATCATACTGCTACATGTGAAGACTCCACATTTAACTGAGGGAGGAACTTAATCTTTCTGCTGCACAACATTACATTTCTCTGGAACTGCACCTATGAGGAGCTCTGTGTGATCCAATTTTAATCAATGTCTTCACAAACAGTGCCCATATGCAGAAAAGATTTATTTTTTCTGCAGGCTCAGCAAAGTTGGAGTGGTTAGATCCATGCAAAACACAAAATAAAATTTAATGTTGAGAAAATGTGCGATATTTTCCATTAACTGCATTCATTTAGGAAACAGCGGCTCTCATTCTAATCTCAATGGGGTTACTCCTGTTCTGCACAGTGTATGTTCAGACTCAGGCAACAGTTTCATTCTGGGCTGCACTTCAAAGAAATGATAAAATGCTCATTTTCCTCTGTTTTGCCACCGATAATGAGTGCAGGAAAGGCTCCTTCTTGAGCTTTGTGAAGGAAAGGATAGTGTTGTTCAATAAGCTGGTGACTGAAAGCCAGTGTGATGCAGTTTTGTCTTTATACTAATCAATTTTTATTTGCATCTGCATGTAGCAGTTACATGTTATCATCATCTCTGCCTTTCTTCTTGGAAGATTTTAAGTGTCTGTGAACACATGGCCATCCCAGACTCCCTCCCACAGAGTCCCTGCCATATTTTGCTGTGTTTTGTGCACGGAGGCAGGTTCCAGCCCTGGTTCTTCTGGAGACAGGCCATTTCTTGCTGCCAGTATGTCTGTTGTTTTCCTCCAGCTTCCTGTGGCACTGTCTCAGGAAAGTCACACTTCCCCAGGTCCTCAGTGTATCTGCGCTATGTAATCTGGGCTGGTATGGATGATGGACAGCAGGATGCCACATGTTCCCCTAGAATCTGAGTGTATCTATGTCCTTTCCTGTGGCTGGCTGGGAACATGGAGTCCTTGGTCTGCGTCACATTGTTGGCGGAATTACTTGAACTGGGTTATATGACGTGAACGTTACCATGCATCTTGCAAATGTCTGACCAAGTATAATATAATAATGTGCTGGGTTAAAAATCTATCTCATGGCCTCAGCTTTTCTGATCTGATTCTAAGAGCTGGCTTCATCCTCATCTCTAACAGTAGACATTAATGAATTTACCTGATTTATTCAACCTTTCTCTGGACTTTGGTGTACTCCCCTGCGATAGCAGGGGGTGTAAAAGTGGGTAGGTTGTGGAGTTGGACCAGGATCCAAGCATCTTTTAGCCCACTAAAAGTCTTTCTACAACAGGGAACTTCTCTGTTAGACCTTGTGCCTTGCTGTGCATGTGTATTGCAAGATGAGCACAAGTCTCTACTGGGCTTTTCCTGATCAACTTTGCCATGAAGTATGACTCACTGGTGCTTGTCATGGTTGGCTGGGGCAATGGACTAGTATGTATATTTACTCATCAAGGAAATGCAGTTAGAATACCAGAGTGGATAGCTTTAGAATTTGTTTGCAAGCCTTAGCCCAACATTTTATTGAATGTTTAATTTATTTTGGACAAGTTGAGAGCACTGAACAGTCATGGTATTTTTCCAAATTACAAACAACCTCAAAATTACCCATCTGTATTACCAGCTGAGTGGACCTCTGCTTCTCACCTACTGTCACACTAATGATCATAATGACAGCTCTGTATGAAGTTAATATCCTCTTGCTTCACCCTTTTTATTGTTCTGGAAACTACTCAAGAATAATTAGATCAGTGTTAGCTATTCTGATCAAGAGCATTGAGCAGAGTGATATTATGGTATCAAACAATTTGGAAGGCTCATTTCCTGGTAGAATAAATAAGTGTGGTGATCCAAGTTATAATAGGAAAGCATATCAAGGAGCTGGATAAAATGACTCAGGGTGTGCTACAACAAGTCCCAGCAAATGAAAAATAAACTTTTCTAGAGGTGGAATGAGGGGCAAAAGCCTCTTAATACAAGATTTTGTAAGTTGCTGGCAGAAAGTGTTGTGCATATAATCTAATAGTATTGTGGACAGATATAGCAGGAGGTGAACTGACTTTTTGTGGCTCAGTGACCTGGTACTATTCATGGCTGCACTCTGAGCTTCAGAACATAAATTTTCTGTTTTAAAAATTTTGATTGATTATCTCTTACTTTTGTGAACATAATCTTAAAAGTATAAATCAGATATTCAAACAGAAAGTTGCTCAAGACTGAGAGCAGTCTGACATGTTGTCTGGAAAAGAAATGTGAGATATCTGCTGCTCCTCCACTACTATGCTCTGCTAGCCCTGAGGGCTTCCCTTTGACTGCAGTGTACCAGTTGAGTACATGTCTCTGTTTCACCTGTACTGGTCTTTCTGTGTATGGGATTGGGAAGTGTGGGAGAGGAAGGAGGAGACTTCTGGGAACTTTGTGCAAGGAAAGAATAGAATAAGCAAGAGAGTTTTGCTTTTGCATAGTTTAGTGCTGTTTATTCTGGTTTGTAGACTACATAACTCAAGTGAAGATTACAAGCCATAGCAAATATTCTTTAGTATATGCATTTCAATTTATTATGAAATTCTGTTTTAGATATTTAGCCCATAGAGGAATTTCTGCAGTGTTCTTCCCCCATCTGCTTTTCTAGATAAATATTGTGAAATAACATTGTTCCAGATTTGCAGTATGTAAAATAATAAAGCAGTAAGACAGGATGATGGTGCAGTAATGGACTATAAATACACACTTGAGGTACACTGTATATGCAAGACTGAAGGCCAAGGGCCTTTAATCACCTGAAATGACTGTTAATGATCCGTTAGGATGTATCTAGTTATATAGAAATTCTGTTTTAATAATAAATATGATCACCATAATCTCTGGGAAACGAAAGATGTATTGTGTTGCAGTGATGAAGGCCAAACCATTAATTAAAAGAAAGAATAAAGAAGCAATACCTCTGGAATGTTTTTACATGTTTTGTAAATGTGCTTGCTATTTGTAAGAGGTATAATGTAGGCCTCATTTTGCCAGTCTGTATTCTTTCATCTTCTGTGAGGATTTATTCCACATGGTCCTGTGTATATTTCCATTCTTCCATGGGATATGCCTGAAGGTGCAGCTAAATGCTCTTGCCTACCATGTCCTCAAACTCATGATGAGTGGAAAACTTCATCCAGATTGGATGGACTAGTAAAAGCCACTCATACTAATTTAGTATGGTTTGGTGTTCAGCAGGTGAACATATCACTGTTGTGGATGGGATTCTTGACTGTCAGTAAGTATATTGTGTGAATAGATACAAATTTACAGCTACTGTGGTTAATTCCTCTGGATTGCAGATGAGATTAGATACACATAATTATTCCTGTGAAAGTTATTTCCCATTCGTTTAGATCGAAAAGATGCAACCTAAAAACATGGAACACAAAACATGGTTTTAAACGTTCTTTCTGAATGAAAATATATCTATCAATCTAGAAGTAAATAGAAAAATGAAATGCAATCTTGTAGAACTGAAATCTATTTGAAATGCTACAAGTGTCTAAAAAAGTTATTGCAAAGAATGATAGGAGAGTAAGGTGAAATCAGAACAGAAATGTAAGGGATGTCCACAAAAATATACAACTCAAATATCAGGGATTTCCTTTATTCTGCATTTTCTCAGTGTCCTGTATAAGAGAAATGAACTAGTTATCAATACACTGCTGAAAAAATGGAAATGCATACCATTGAAAACACCCTACAAAAATTAAAGCAGCTGGGCAAAGGAAGAAAGTCTCTGAAACTTGATTGGTGTGGATCAAAGGGGAAAAAAGAAGTAGATTAAACCTATTGAAAAAGTAAAAAGTTAAGACAGCAATTGCCCAAACTTGAACAGAACCTCAACCTTAAATTTGTTTTTCACATTTGTGCTTTGTTATTTTTATGGTTCAGGTGAAGGCCTGAAGAAGAATGGACAGAACAGCATGAGAAAAACTGTTCTTGAACAGCTATTATTTATGGTTTGAGTGCAAGCAAAAAGAGTGGAAATCTTATGAGAAAACATAGGGGTTTTTTTTCAGCATGTTCTGTCTAATTTATAGGCTCAGAGACTCTGAATAGTTTGGAAAATATAAATTTTGGATCTTTCCTTGACCAAATGTTAGTTGCTTTTCACCTCTATAGCTATCAGAAATCGAAGACAAATGTAAGTGGCATAATCAATAGCAATCTGATTGCTTTTAAGTTAAGAGCATAGAAAACTATAAAGAAAAAAAGAAAAAAACTCTCTGGAAATCTTGTGTCAAGTACAGCTTTATTTTCCCTTTTGTCTTTTTCTTCTATGACTACCTAATATAAGGGAATAGAGAAAACGGACACAGACTCTTCTGGGAGGTATGTAATGGTATGACAACAGGCAACAGACACAGGCTGGAATACAGGAAATTCTGACCTGACATAATAAAAAAAAAAAATGTTTGCATGGAAAATTGTTGGAATAGTTTGTACAGAGGGGCTGTAGCATCTCCACCCTTGGAGATGTTCAAAAACCAGCTGGACCTGATCTATGTTAGCCCTGCTTTGAGCAGGTGGTTGGCCTAGAGATCTCCAGAGGTCTCTTTGCCCAAAATTACTCTATAGTTCTATGGTTTTAATAATTATTGCCTAAGTTGTTTTCATTGTGAAATGTTTCAGAATTAAAATACATACACGGATGTGGCATGTAGTCAAGAAAACAGCAGTCTATGAAATATAATGGCATGTTGAAACTAGTTTAGCATGATGTGTGAAGTTAACATATCAATGTGGACTAAGTGGAACAATTTTTCTTACATGGATGCTGAAACAGAAAATTAAGACCTGATTTGGTCAATGTTTAACAGTTAAATTGATTTAACAGTGGTTTACCCATATCCTAATTGACATAGGATTATAAATCCATATATTTTTCTCAGTTTCAAAGAAACAGCATTTGAGAGGTCTACTTTTCAGTGATGGAAGAAACCTTTCAGTTGCTTAAAGTTGCCCAGCAATAATAAAATAAGATGAAAGAAAAATATGAAATAATTCTTCAGTTAGGAAGCAATCATTAGGCCTGCTGTGCAAAAGGTATCCTACCACCAGTGTAAATGTTATAAGAAAATGAATCTGTCACAGTCTCTAGGCCAGTATCTAACTAATGGATCAAGACTGAAATGCATCGGAGGGCAGAGGAGCTTAGACTGCAACTAAGGAAAAGCCTAACAAGTTCATAATTTGAAATAAATGCTTCTGTTCAGATTAATTGAATGTGATTTAGGCAGGGAAGTTATGAACCAGGATAAAGTAACACTGGAATTTTGCTTAAATTACCCTTTCCTATGTCCCCAGCTCTGCAGTTTCCAGGCATGCATTGTTTGTGCAGACTATTTAAATGTTTTTATAAGGTCCCTTGCAGCACTGAGGGAGGTGCCATGTGAGGGAAGTACAAGCAGGCAGAAACACACAGCTGAGGCTGAGGTCTTCACACATTAGAAGACACTTTGCAATCTGCAATGAGTCAATCTCAGTGTTGTGGCTGAACACCCTTTCAGGCCAGGGACGGAAACCCCCTCCTCTGACCCCTGCTGCTTGTGGAGGTGCATGGTTTTTCACTTTGGATATAACAAACTTTATTGTCAGTTATATTTCTGCACAAGTAGTAAGCTTGTTGTCGATATGAAAGGCCCAAGAACCTTTTCTTCATTTTTCTGGACAGCCTCTTGTCCATTTACATGTTTAGCTTAGGAGGAATAATGTAATTGTGTGTTGTTGGCTCTGGAGAACAGGTCTTATAAGGAGCGGCGGAGGGAACTGGGGTTGTTTAGCCTGGAGAAGAGGAGGCTGAGGGGAGACCTTATTGCTCCCTACAACTGCCTGACAGGAGGCTGTAGTGAGGTGGGGATCAGTCTCTTCTCCCAGGTAACAGGCAACAGGACAAGAGAAAACAACCTCAAGTTGCACCAGGGTGGGTTTAGATTGGACATTAGGAAAATCTTTTTCACTGAAAGGGTTGTTAAGCATTGGAACAGGCTGCCCAGGGAAGTGGTCAAGTCCCTATCCCTGGAGGGATTTAAAAGATGGGTAGATGAGGTGTTTAGGGATGTGGTTCAGTGGTGGGATGGCAGTGTTAGGTTAATGGTTGGACTCGATGATCTTAAAGGTTTTTTCCAACCTAAAATGATTCTATGATTCTATGACTGGTAAATAGTTATTTTTGCTTTGTCTTTATACTACCTTTCTAAAAATGCTTTGTGCAGGCCTAACCTGGACATCTTGCAGTAGTTGTATAAGCACAGCATTTTGTTTTACTGGTAGTATTTCTATTTGATATTGAGTACTAAGTATTTGAAAGACAACTGTATTACAATTTCGTAATTGGGAATCAAAGCAATTTATTTGTGTGTGTGTGTTTTTCATATGTTACTGTGATTTTCTCTATATAATCCTCAGGAAAAATATGTCTGGGAGAGACATTACATAAAAGAGTAGCTCATTTGGTACAAGGGAAGGCTTGGCATAAACAATTTGTATCTGCTTTGGCCATTCTCTAAAAGTTAAAATAGTATCAGCCAAAGCAGAAAAATAAGATGTGCGCACTGCATTTCAGCCAACTGAAACTGTGTACAGTGTGCTTGAATGACTTTTGAAACCACTGAACATTACTTGTCTGACAAGATATAGCAGACTCTATTGTCCTAGCCCTCTCTACTCTCATCTGATAACTGGCTAGGTTATTTTTTTTCCCATTTGACACTATCATTTGGGAAATCCCTTTTTATCTATGACATGTTTTTAAGCTAGTATACTCCTGTTAAGGATCTAGTGTGTGTACCTTTCCAATATTAAGATAACAAGAAGAATGTTGCTATAATCTTGGCCTAAGTTATGGCTCTTAAGCTGTCTGTGCACTGAAAAGTAGGTGAAATGTTTTGACAGAGAAAAATATGTGTTGTCAGCTTTGTTTTATCCATGGCTGAGACGGGAAATTGAAACTATACTTCAGCGGGGTTCAGACACTGATGGCTAAAATGATCTGCTAAAACAAATTAGAAGAGAACTGTTCTGCTTTATGCCTCATTCTTTTTCCAGTGAAACGCACATCTAAATGAATGGGTCGTGTTGGAAAGAAATCTTTAAAATAATGTAAATAGTGACCATGAAAGCAGCACCATTTGGATCGTAAAATGGCAAAAAAATATGAACAGTACAGAGTGAATGGTTTCTCTAATCGAGTGTTGGCATCAGTCATTAAAGCGCGCATGAGGTATAGTTTTTTATATGTTGTAAATAATTACAGTGTTTTGTGCAGGTGTGTCAGTGACAGAAAGAGCTCTACAGCTGGAGGCAACCTGAAGTGGAAGAAGGTGCTCATGGCCACAGTTCCTTGGGTGTCTGTCAATAAGAGACAGTGGGCTATTGTGTGACCTGTTTCTCCCAAACTTGCTCTTTCTGTGCTTGTCTGCCTTCTGACTTATTACTGTCAAGAGCTCACTCCACCTGTCAAGTCCTGCTGCAGTTTTTCCTATTACCTGCAAATTCTATTTAGCTTAGAGGTAGCTTAAAAGATTGTAAGAAAATTATCTTAAAAGAAAAATGTTGACCGCCTTGCCCTGGAGTCTCTTTCTGAAACTTCTGCTGTTGATTTCCTCATATGACACTCAGCTCCAAACATGGCACAGAACAATTTTCAGGGCTAAAATTGTACACTTGAAAACATGTGTTTTGGAAGCTACAAAGCATTTATTCGATCTCGTATGATGCAAGCCCAGCTCCCTCAAGCTCTTAGTAGTTGCAGACCATTTCAGTAGTCCTCTGCTGGACTCTTTCCAGTTTCTCAACAGCATTCTGGACCAGGGTCGAGGGGTCCCAAACCGGACACAGTTTTTTGGATGCAGCCTCACCTGTGCTGAGTACAGGGAAGTAACTTCGCTCTATTTGCTGGCCAATGTCACATGTAAAACAGCCAATGTTTTATCTTGCAGAGAAAAGAAAGACAGCAATTGACCACAGAAGTATGACTTGAGGCATTGACTACCAGATTCTGGGTTCAGGTACTTTAGTGGGAGAAATACATTTTCAGACTGGTAAATAATGAGCAGATGCAAATTCATGTACATTTTTGGTATCCAAAACCAGGTGCCTTTTATAACTAAATTGTTTGTATCTCTTATCCGATCTACCTGCCAGAGGCTATTTGCAATTTTTCTAATTATTTCACATGGGTAAATGATAGGATTGTGTACATTTTCTTTCCTTGTTAGTAGTCAAAAAATATAAATACAAATGGGAAATGCCTCTGAGTATTTAGTGTGTGTTTGAATCTAATATATGAATATTAATTTGTTTTTCTCTGTAACTGAACTAGTATACACAGGGGGGTATGCACAGTAGATTCTCATCCTTTTCAGCCTGAGATGAATTTCAGGTAATCTCTATACATCCTATCATCCTTGCTCATCATTGATTTGCTTTTGCTGAATTTCGTCAGAAAAGAAAACCACCAGCTTTTCACTCTGGCTGCAAGTAAATAATGAATTTCCCCTGAAAGGCACACAGCAGTTGCTACACTTCAAAAGGCTATATTAAGTCAATACTCAACCCCTGCCTGCTAAATACTGAAAACCTCAGTACTCTCAGAGTTGAGAATACTGTCATTAGGGGGATTGTGGGCTTTTTATCAGTCAGTGATCTTTTTTCTTCTGATGTCAGCACTTCATTTAGGACATTATTCAGATTCAAGTGATATTTCCAATTCCTTTCAAATTTTTATTTTTTTGGAGTTACATACTTTTACGTTAGAAAGTTGTAGCTCACATAATCATTATACCTTTAGCAAGAAGAGAAAGCACGTTTTTTCTTTTGCTTCAATCAACATTCTTTTTCCTTTCAAAAATAATTTTTATCTTTCTATTTCCTGGGAAGAGAAAAATCTGTGTTTCTTGTTTATCCTGAAATTCTGTGAGGTCAATGAAAGATAATTAGAATGTTCACAGTATCAGAAATTTTTCCTCTGATAGAAATACCCTGTAGCTTATGACCGCAGACAAAATATAGGTTCTGTTGGACAAATACCTGGCTTTAGACAGTTAACCATCATCTCCTTTTTCTGTAGCTCCAGAGAAACAGCAGGTTTCTTTCATAGACTTTGCTGTCCCTAAATTTAGGTGGTGCTACATGATGTATAGTGGTTCTTTATCATGCCTTGTTTCACTTACTTACATTGAAATTGTCGAATGCAAGAAAACTGAGAGTCAGGGAGGTCCTGTCATTCAAGCAGTGGAGAAATCATACTGTAGATTCACTGCTTGTTTATGGTCACATTCTGAGTAATAGAATATTAAAGTAGAAATACACTTTGGTGTCAAAAATGCACCCTGATACTCTTATTTGTTGCTGTAAGAATATGCAAAATACTCTTATCCAGACTGTTTGCAGTGTAGCTGTTCTTTTTTCCTGAATTTTAATTGTGGCATTGTGGGCATTTTGTATTTTCTTTGCTTGATATAAATTAGAAACAGAAAGGTATGGCAGAAATAATTCTTACTATAAGCAGAGTTTTAAACCATTACTTTGCATCCATGGATGCTAATTCAGTACTGAACTGAAGGTTCTTGTGCCCCGGGCTGTGCCCGAGGTATGTGGATGTCACCTAGGAGAACTGGTACACTGATGTTTCTTGTCCTACCACTCTTCTGTTCTGGATGTAATACTCTGCAACAGACTGCAGGAGCTGCTACTGAAACTTCCACTCTTTACTGATCTCCTTTCTCTCCCCCTTCCTCCCTGCAATAAAATCCCTACCACTTGCCTGTACCTTCTCTATTTCCTCAATGATTTAGTAGCAATTAGATTCTTTCAGTTAGATAAAATTCATCTCATGAACAATGCTTTGCCTAGCCTGCATACCCAATGTCCTATAGAGACTGCAAATAACTGTCTAATATTTTTCCTATCTTTTTCATAGAAATATATGATAACTTTTGATCTGAAGATCTCACTAAGATTAGAAAAGCAAAATGAAGCAGTAAAATACAGTATGATTATCCCATTTTATAATCTGTTTGACTAAATCGATGCTATGGGCATTCAAACCTGGAAGCATGAAGTAACATTGAGAAATCAGTGTTATTTTAACTACAGAATCATTGTAATTACTAAACATTTGTGTTCTAGCTTCTCTGAAAAATGACATTGCTATTGTGCTCTGCACATAACAACAAAGATTTGAAATACAGATGCTAGTAAAGACTTCAGAGAATGTCCTGTAGTCCATATCTAAGATCAGAACCATACTGGGAGAAGGAAGTAGTTTTAATGACAAAATGGGTGGTGAAAATTGTTTTAGTTTAATGTCCTCATAGATTTGACCTTTGGAAGCTGAACGATAATAAGCTGTTAATATGGAATTGTCCCCATTCAGAAATAGTGCATGGTTGGACATATAAATATAACTCTTTGTGATTGTTTTTCAGTAGGTGTCTTAGTGATGCGTGGGCATACCTTTGAATACAAGTGATTTAGACATGAAAATCAAATGAAGACTACATTCTTCCAAAAAGAGATTATTTACTGTATAATTTCTCTGTTGAGGTATATTTTCTACATAATGCCATGTTTGATAATATGAAGTTTTTCTAGACATTGACTCATCCAGCTGTAACCTCTCTAGCACTAATATTGAATAGCTCTACTCATGTTTTTAAAATACAGACTGTTAGAGAATAGTATATTAAGAATATATAATATAATGAAAAAATTAATAAGTAAATTTATATACAAATACCAGTGAATGAATATTGTAGAATCTAATATTATCAAATGCATCTATTGATTGAAATGCTGTATTGATTTTGTCAGTCTAAAATATTATAGATTATTTTACTTACTTGAGTCTGAATTTTAAAATCTACATTATTGATTCGATATTCCATTAAGAGTCAAATTTTGTGAGGTATAGGAACATTGGACCTAATATGCAGTGTTACGAACTTTCATATCATAATAATTCCACAACGGTAGTAACGAAAAGAATAGAACATGATGTTTTAGCTTTTTTCCTCAGTATTTATCATCTGTAATACCTAAGAGTACTGTATTGAATGTGAGCAAAAAGAATATCAAAGATAAGAATACAGAAAATTTAATAGTCTAGATGTTAGGCCTCCTCCAATTAGTCTCATTTTAAAAGACTAGTAAGCATTTCTATTGGGGGCACACTATGTGCTACAGCTACTACATCACTACTAGAAACAATATACCTTCTGTATTGAAATAATATATAAAATTTGAGGCACAATCTAATTAATTCATAGAAGACACCCATGTTTCTTGCTGGATTATTTAAGATGCCTGAGTTTGGGTCAAGAAATGGCACTGCATCCCTTGTGCTCCAGCTCTTACATTGTCTGGTAGAGTAAATTACAATACTCAGAGGATGTGAAAATAGCTTTAATGATACAATCAATCTAATAGTGAAAAACCCATGAAATCTGCAGCTGACACCTGGACAAAATTACCTTGGACTATCAACAAGAACAAATATATTTTGTAATATTAGTTGGGAGATCTAATACTCTGCAAAACCAGGCTATTGAAATGAAGTATTGCAGTTAGCAGTAAGTGTATAGACAAAATATAGCAAACATATTTTGGAAGGTGGAACAAGCTTTAGGACATAACTGGTGTAAATAGCTGTTGCTCAATGTCATGCCTGGATGTTTTTCTAGTTCAGAGAGATACTACTAGGAAGCTGTTCCTGGCAGTATGAAGGTCCAGCTCTCATGTGAAATCAGTCCCTAACACAGACCCTTCAGGTAGTGTTTTTTTTCTAGAAGCAGTGCTGCATGGATTATTTAACCTAGCCATATGATTGTATATGCTTTACCCCCGGCTGTTTAACATTTGCTTTGTAGAGAAAACTGTAGGAAATGCAAAGCTTATACAAAAGCCAAAGCCAAATTTAAATAGTTTTGCTATGGCTATGCAGGCAGAAAAATCTTCCCAGAAATAAAGCTATTTTGCTCACGTGTGGAGGTGTCTGCAGCAGTAGCAAATGGCCTGAATCTATGGTTAACACTGAGCTGTCTAAGGGACAGAGTGAAAAGAAAAACAGCTACTTTTTTTATGGTACTCTGATTTCTGGTAACTATTCCCATATGATTTTGCTTATCTATTATTTCCTTGTTAATATTGCCAAGTTTGAAAAACTGACTGATTTTACACATTATAAGATTCAGTAATGTTACAAAACCCTGAAAAATATGAAGTCTAATTACTGTGTCTCTGTAACTGGTATGAGGTGAAGCTTGAGACTGAAGTTGGTAAGTAGCTAGATAACAGACTAATTATTAGGGTTGATGTAGTCCATCAGATGCTAACACAGGTTTCCATGAGACACCTGTGATATTTTCAGGGAAAGGTAAGCAGACTGAGAGAGGCAGAAACATATCATTGTAATTATATTGCTAGAGTTAAATACACTGTACTGCTATAATGCATAAGCATCGACAACAAGGGTAATTAACCAGTGTGTGACAGATGTGTGATAGAAGTTGATAACCAGAGGGGAAATGCATGATATGGCTTACAAAGGACAGATCAAATGTGTATCTGAAAAGCTGAAGCAGTGGGAAGGTTTAAAGCAGAGCTCACAATAAGGTTTAGGATGCGATAGTCAAGTGCTCAGCACTGTTAGCCACTCCACTTGCTGGGTTGCTCTGCTGCTGGGTGCAGAGACCCAGGGGGAGGCTGCCACTTCCCCCAGGCTGTGGCACTTCCCTCCCTTTGAAAGAAGAAACACTGCAGCCAGCAGACTACTGAATGCCTAGAACAAATATCTTTGCTGTGGTGTTCAAGTTGCTTTCCTACCGCTCTGTATAATTGGGTATGTACAGTCTTAGTTCTCTCCAACTCTTTTAGCTGGAGGTAATTTTTATCATTATATTTTCTGATATGGGAGTTAACATTGGGCAGGTATGTTTTTGCAAGGATGCTAACTAGGGAATGATAACTGGGGGAATTTTATGGCAGTCTGTCGTTAAGCATTGCCTCCTCAATACCTAAAGACTTGATCAAGCAAATGAGGAACGTTCTGGAAGATTCAACCTTATTTCCAAATTAGCATTCTGGTATGGCCTGCTTGCTATACATACTGGAGAACAGTGTAAGTGATTTCTGCTTGGTGCTAATGGCATTAATCAGAATAAATTCCCTGGGATTTTGATGTATTATCATGTTCACCACCTATTATTGTTTGTTGCTAGCTTTCTTTTAATGCAAGAACAAATACTCTTTTAATTGATCTTTTTCCCTTTGATATTGATATTAAATGTTGGTAGACAATAATTTTCCAATGGAAATACATAAGCTTATTATACTGTATTAGACAGGTTAATATGCTTTTGCATTTTACAACAAGAAAGTTTACTATTATGGTGACATTAATGCATGTAATGTTCTCCAAACCAGTTGTTACCAACAGATAAAGGCTGATTTGGTCAATGGTAATTGCTAATGTAAGGTGGGATCAAGAGGTGTTATTGTACTAAAACTGTTAGCTGCAGGAGGGATCATTAGGACCATAATATTCAGTTACTAAAAGAGTGCATCACACTGCCCAGATTTAATATGAGGAGCTGTTGATGCACTATGCAAAGACCCTCTTTATGGGTACCTTACATGTCCAAAAGCAGCAGATTATTGCAAGACCTTTAGCTAAGAGTCTGTCAACCTCCCTCTTACGGACTTAGTTTTCATTGTTGATTGGTGGAACACCTTTTTGCTGAAGCAAAGCTTAATGTAGTCAGAAAGAGTGGTCAAAGATAATGGTGAGGCCTCAAGCCTGGTTTGCTACCTGTCTCAGGGACAGGAGTTGTGAAACACACTGGGGGACATTTCTAGGCTCCTTTTCTTTGAGATGACAGACTGAACATCAATGATGTTGATCAAGACCCACCTCTTTTACATCAGAGTGCTGCCCGTGGTGAGCCAGGTGGGATATGCAGCTAGCACAGGGCATGGGTATGTACCACAGCTGAGCTCTTTCCCTCATATTTTCTCCTGTGTGACACTGCCAAATAAACAAACACTAAATGGTCCTGTCACAGGAGACACAGGTATTTATTTCATTTCAGCTAATGACTCTGTTCTGAAGCATTTGAGGACCCTTTTAAGTTTATCATGGATACGTTACCAAAATGCTGCTATAAATGTTAGCTGTTTGCCAGACCTCTTTACCTCAAAAACTCCAAGGGGAAGTGAGCTTCACAAGTCACTCAGTGCAAGCCAAGTTTCCGCCACAATTTGTATAAGTCTATGAAAGCAGTTTCTGGAAAGCTATGATTGAAAGCAACTTTAAAAAAATCTATGATCAAAAAAGTCCTGTAGTTTAAGACTTGCACAAATGCTTAACAAGATATAGTATAATTTGTTTTACTTTGGTTCTGCCAGAGCAAGATCTAGCAATCCATCCATAGTCACTGTACCTGACTGCTTCAAACCATGCCCACCTGAGTGCTGAGCCCAGCTAGGGAGATGGTCTGGTTTGGAACTCTCTCTTGAGAGGAGAGGAAAGCTGATGGTGGTGGTAGAGGAAGGTGTGGCAGTGTGCTTCCCCCCCCTCCCCTTGATTCCCCCTCCCTCGACCTCTTTCAAGTGATAACCACCTGTGGCGGTGGTGATAGATGTGTCTGGTCATGAAGGATGCACCTGCTGGATGTGGGGGAGACAGATAACAATACAGATAGCCAAGGGCTATTGTGGAATGTGCCCACGTAAGCACAGTGGTCAGTATGCAAATATGACTATGAGCCTATCATCTGACCCCCATCCATAGCGAGCAGCCCAAGAGCCCTTTGAGCTCTCATGCATGGTAGCAGGCTGCACTCCAGGATGTCCCCTTGAGCAGGGACACCTCTCAAGGTTACTCCTTGAGGCTGAGACATTCCCTACCACAACAAATTCTTAGTAAGTGGCTAACAGCATGCTAACTTTGAAGTCTTAGGTAAGTGATATAAAGGATTGATTGTGCATAAATAATCCTTTAGACATAAACTGTTGACCAAGTCTGGGACTCGATTGGATCCAGTCGCACTTAGACTCCTCTCTGAGGAAGGAGTTTAGAAAGCAAGGGGATTTTTTCTGAACCTCATGACTCAACGGGAGGGTCTCCCTGACAGCTTTGTCTGACCCTGTCCTCTATGCAGTAAATAACCAAGTGTACCTTGCCATTGAATCTTATAAACTACTGTCACATTTATCACTGAACTTTGTTAACTCTCTGTTTTACACCAATAAAATTATTTTTGCCTCCCTCTTACTCCATCCGTGACAGAAGGTATTGCTGCCTGTGGGACTATGAGTGAGGCAAGAGCACCCTACTGCCTGTCTGCAGCTGAACTCATCCTTGGACCAAAAGGGTGGCTTGCAGCTGGGGTTGGACTCACTTCCCAGCTGCATTTTCCACCTCCTGTTGTTGTCTTTCAGTGAGTGCAGTGGTTTTTGCAACATGGGAAAGGTGTATGAAGAATGGTGTGGGGTTTAGGCTGGAAAACAGAAGCATGAACTATCTGCTGAGCCAGCTAATTGTGGCTGCCTGCCGGTGGGTGGTCTCTGTACTGCTGCAAAGCATTTCTGCAGGTAGAGCTGTTGAAACTGCTCCTAGAGGGTGGATTTACACTAAGGGGTTCATAATTGCAGTTCTCTGTACCATTCAAGCTGGAGAAATAAAAGATGGCTCTAAAAGCTGTTTGCAGAGCTGAAATGAACTAATTACAGCATTAAAATGAATGTTTGTGGAAAATTGTCTTCACTATTTGCCTGACAGTTCTTCTAACCCATCTCTCTACTGAGTGCTAGTCATTCAGTCCTACCTTGGTCATCGTGTGCAGTTTTTATCCAGAGAAATGCTTTTCTTTGCACGTTTATTCACTGATTTCACTTTGCTGTAGTTTGTGAAGAACTCATCCCTTTTACAGGAAATGAAATGAGTCTCATCCATATTAGGTAGATGAAAAAAGCAGCGTATGGCCTTGGGGGATCCTACCCCTCACTCTACATCCAGATAGTGTCCAGGGATCCTGAACCTGAGCCTGAATACTCAGAAGTTCCTGCAGAGCTCTGGCATCATGCCCGAGTAATTTATGTTAATATGATTTCTGGAGTTCTTCTATCTTATTCTTTTATGTCTCTGTGTTTGACAGTGCTTCACCTTCATTATCTTTAAAGATCAGCACTAAACTAGATATTTCCTCCCTGTTCCCTCCGTGAAAACCAAAACAAATAAATCACTTAGCTTCTTTGCTGTCTCTTTAGTCTCCTCACCATGTTATTTTTAATCATTTTGACCTTGTAAACCCAACAACTTCTACAAGTATCTTGAGATATGCCTAAGAGATTCCTCTGTATCAGCTATATGTCTTTTTTGTCACAACTTTTAAAGTGTTTTCATGGCCTTACTAGTATTTCTGCTAAATGACTTAATATTATATCCATCAAGGACAGAATTCAAGCAGTATGTCTGTATATTAAGTGTTATCTCTGAACTTGAAGATAGTATGCTTTATTATTTTTGAGTATTCATTAGGTAATAAATAAAAATAGATAATTACCATTCTGAAAAATCTGTATATTTCTACTGAGTCTGCTGCACAGATACATTTCAGACTGATTTCCATATGTTCATAAAATCAGTGTAGTGTGAGATCTGTCAGAGACTCATTGTCATTGTAGCTCTTTTTATCTAAAGGATTTGTTATGTTCTTTTGCTGTTTTACTAGTTCAAAATAAAACTATGCTTTTGTATTTCCTTATCAAAAGCATTAAGAACAAGTACACAGAAATACAAGATTTTAAATATATTGAATGGATTTTCACATTTGAAAAATTTTAATCTGAAAATTTTTTAACTGAAGGCCAATTAATTTACAGCCTGAAAAATTATGGTCAAGAATTTTCCATTGAATTGCCATTTCCACAGAGTAAAATCCAATATTGCTGAAATATTCAATTCCTGTGAAAAAATTTTAAAATTCAGTCTTCATCTTCTGTGAAGCTTTCAAATAATTCCAATTTGGGAGATTTGGGTTTTTATTTTCCTTAACACTCTCCAGAGGCGTTGTGTATCTTGTCACAAGCCTCTCTTGTCTCATCCTTAGGAGAATGACAGTGTGTTGCAGGCCTGTCTACCCCCAGTGCATCAATGGTAGCTCATACTGTTGGGACATCAGCAATGGCACTTGGTGTTATGTGGCTTTGGTCATCTCCCAGGGCCTGTAGGAAGACATGAATTGCCCAGCACATTTATGTAATGAACATGTCTACGTACCTCCTCCTCATGTCTGATGGACCTATTTGTACAGTAGTGGTTAACCAACTTACCAGTGTGTTGGAAAAGAAAATAACATATAAACTCAACATGCAACTTTTTGTTGCCTCACGCCATTGCACTTCCATTAGCGCATTGGATTACTGCACGCTGCAAACCTCCCTGGCTTTCAAACTGTTATTTCCTGGCAGAAGTCAATGTACTGTGTTACAAAGGAGATGTTGTGGTATGAATCTCAGTCTACTTTTCTGATATTACCAATATATTTTCATGGTAGTAGACTGCAGTTAGCAATATATGCAAGCTCTGCACCCATTTAAAAAAAATAGTACTAAAGCAGTTTTCTGAAGCAGAAGTGGCAGTAAAGTTTGGGTAATAAAATAATGCCCTGACTCATCTCTAATTAAGAGTGCAATTTATGAAAGGGATTAATGTTTAGCAATGGGGACTAGGAAGGAAGCAGCAGCTATAATTTTTTAAAATAACCTATTACTAACCATCTAGTGCAAATTGATCCATACCTTCAGCTCAGTCAAATCTTTAACAGACTGGACAATAGTAATTATCTAGAGAAATTATTGGTTTTATAAAATGTGGCCAGTGCCTTACAACACCAAAAATACTTGTTTTTTATCCAGTATGCATTTAATTTCTTTAAGCAAGCTGTCGCTGCCCAAGAAGTGCTTTTTTACTCACATGACACAAAGTAATAGATAAATAGCATCAATGGCAATTTAAAATACAAATCAAATGTTAAAAAGGTTTCCTCTATTAGTATTACTTATCAGCCAATAATTAATTCTTTTTTATTAATTTACTGGTCTTGTGAGATTGTTAAAAATTAATCATTAATGAGAAGCAAATGGCAGCCCCACAAAAACACAGCTGTTTTTTGTTAAAGTAATTAAGGCTGTCTGCATTCATGATCACATGGTTGATACAAATTTTAAGCAATAATTCAGACATTGTTTCTTATGGTGATGAGTTTTGGTTGTGTTTACAAGTTTTAGAGTCATACTAAAGATACAATGTAAGGAAATAGTTGTTTTGTATGAATTTCTCACAAAATGTGGAACTGGTGATGTACATGATTCTTTGGTAGACCCACCTAGGTTTCAGAGAACAAATGGCCATTTTTTTCCATACAAAACTCTTCATGCTTTCCCTTTTTTACTGTTCTTTGTTTAACAAAAGGCAAAATAATTTTGATGTTTTGGGAGGAAGCGGGGAAAGTTGTGGGTTTGATTCTTATCTTTCTGGAAAAAATGGAAAATTTCTCTTAAACTGATCTTTTCTAATTTTCTTTGAACGTCTGTGTGGAAAATATCCACTTTGTGTTTTCCTAGGGCTAGCCTCAGGTAACACACAGGCACTTTGCTTGTATGCAAGTAAATTGTCAACATATATTGTACATTTGGGCAAAAATAGAATTAAACTTATCCCCTGTTACTAAGATGCTACTTTTGTTTGTAGAGATGCTGGCTTGGCTATACAGAGGGAAGCCTGAGTGTGCCTAGATTTTATGTCAGTGACTGCATAGTACAGTTTTCAAGTGAAACTGAATTGGCAGCCATTGAATGTATAGGCTCAAGAGTCAGCACTACATAGCATGCTCAACTGTTATTTTTAAGTTTCTGCCTGAGTCTCCCTTGGAAACAGTCATCTGTAAGAATTTAGCTGTTGATGTAGGATAGGAGCAGGTGCAGAGCTCACAGGAGCCATGCTGTGAGTCAATACAAATTAAGGGTCTAAGACAGAGACTGAAAGCAAGAGGAAGCTTTGAGGGAGGACATTCAACCCAACATTCAGAGCTGAATATATGGCAGGAGGTAGCGTGACAAGGAGGATGAAGTAGAGGAATGTCTTTAGCCTCTACGGAGAAAGAAAGGGTAGGTATTCAAGGGAAAAAATGCTGAAAAAACAGAGATGAGACAAAACGAATGGCACCGCCATAGCCTTTATAAATGTGAACGGAAGTGATTAGCAATGGAGTGATCATTGAGACCGTACCCATTTCCATGAAATAAGAGTTGTTGGTATTTTTTAAAATACTGTGAATCAGAATAATTATAATCTTCTGACAGAAGTAGAATTCTTGCTGTTAGCATTGATGAAAAGAGAAGATCTTAATCAAAGCCCCCTATTTTTGGAGGGATGATGGTGTACTGCACATGTGATGAACCATGTCTCTTGAAATAAATACATAAATATATTTATATACCATATAAAATGCAACTAAACTTAATGAGCTGTTTCTTCATCTGTTAGAAACCTTGAGAGCTTTCCTGCTTTGCATGGAAGGTCAGAATAGCCTCAGAGGATTTTATTTTCCTTTCTCTTGAAAAATAGAAGTGATAAAACCCTTCCATTATTTGAGTTTCAGATCAATCTTTGTCTCCTTTGTCCTTGCAAGAAAATCCCTGCCAAGTTTGCATGGCATTGGATGTTCAAAAGGCCAAGTTGTTTTAATATATTTAAGGACATACCTCAAAATCCCTTTTAAATTGGAAAGAAATTTCCAATTCCTTTCAAGGAATTGGGCAAGTGGGCTGGGACCCTTTTTTCAAAGTCTTTTCAAATGTGTGCTTATTTTCTGAAGTGCCCTATTCATAATGATATAATTCACTTACAGCTCTACTTTCTGCCTATGTATTGAAACATTGACTTCTGAGCTGCTTTCCCTCTGCAACTATCTGTCTCTTGCTGTGAAATTCACTGACAGATTAAGCTCAGAAATCAGCGTGAGAGGACTGGAGTGTTACTGGTGGAAAAAGACCTGGAGGCTCCTTTGATCACAACAATTTTAGGTCTTGCACATGCTGAAAATTCTAACATGTATCTGATGAAATGAAGACAGAAACTGAAAGTGCCCCAGGATGTAACTTTTTTTTTTTTTTGCAAAAGAAGTAAGCATAACTTCTTCCAACGTTGAATGCCTTCCTTTTGAAGGACTAAAAGACATCAGTTATTTTTTGTCCTTGCTCCCAAAACTTATGTTCCCCTTTCCAGCCTTTGCTCTTCTTTCCTTTGTCTTTTTGTTTTTCTACCTCTTTGGAAGAGTGCAGATTTTTTCCATCTGTGAAAAAAAAACCTGCTATAACATTAAGGTGATTTTCAACATGAATAAGTAGGCACAGTAATGGATAGTGTCAATGAACACTAGCATTGTTGTGATACACATGCTGACAAGACCCTGTTTTACCTTTGTCAAAACACTGGTGCCAAATGCTAGGCTATTATAATGTCCACAACATGAACTGTCTGATTTTGGCAGTTAAATTCCTGAGACTTGAGTAAGAATATCGCAAATCTGTGATTTATATTGTCAAAAGACTCCTTTTAAAACAGTCTATAATTGAGCAGTCAGACTTGTCAGGAAACATGACCATTCCACCTACCGCTGGAGTTTTTTCAGTCTAACTTGACTTGTCATCAAACATGCAAACATTCAAACGCATGAAAAGGATGTTGCTTGAATGCTTGACCAAAGAACTAGATCAGATTCATTCGGATTCATTCACTTAATATTAGCTCTGAACAGCATGGCAATTATCATGCACCGGTTGTTTGTTTGAATGTAAGCAAGTGCTATATTCTTTCCCTTGTCTGTTGGAGTAGCTGCTTGCTTTAGTAAAGGTACATAGCCTCTCACTACCTTTCAAGAATATTTATGAGAGTACTTTTCTTCATGTGGCAGAGTCACTGAATAGCAATCCTGGTACTTTATGCGTCCTGTGGGTACTGAACTTAGTTTATAATTTGTATTGTGCTGTGTAACCTGATAACATTTTTATTGCAGTGGTCTGGCACTGCCAAAAGGACCAAATTGTAATGTATAGGAGACCTGGCATCTCAGGCTTTGGAGAATAAGTAAAATAAATTCTTTTCTTTCAGAAGAAAGTTGAGAGTAGTAGCATGAAACAGCTTTATTTTGGAGGGTTGTTTGTCTCTTGGCATAGAATGGCCAAATGAAATGATGCACGACAGCCACACACACATCCCACACAACAGTTCTGGGACATGGTTGGCCGTGGACAGAAGGGCTGCTTTTTGTTATGAGTCGGAGATGGTTTGCAAGCCATCAGGTCCCCACAGAGGACAGCTGGAGCAGCATAACAGAGATTGAAGCATCTGTTTCCCGCAGTGCCCGTTAACTTGTTGTAAAGATCAAGAAGAACAGGAGCAAGTGTTTCTCTCTATAAGTGTGCAAGAAGTTTCTGTGCATAGCAGTCCTTCCTGCCAAAAATCCACGCCCCCCCCTTTCACTCCCCAGACAACCACTTCTGAAGGGAAAACAGAAGACTCCAGTTCAAACAAAGCGGGGAGCACCCAGCCTGTCTCTTGCTCCCTCTGCTATCATTCCTGCTTGCTCAAGGCAGGAACCATATTATTTTATAAGTCAACCCAATGTTTAGCCCAGTAGAACAACAAAGTTTTTTGGCTTCTTTTGATCCTATATATAACGGCTGTACCAAATAAATAATGCAATTAACATTATTTTGTCTGTCAGATTGGTTCACAGTGTCCTGTGCCATATGTGGCAGTCTGTTCAGAGAAGTGGATGTATAGAAATATTCTGTTCATGCATATAAAAGTAGCCTAGAGTCACAAAAAATGCACCTACATCCACCTTAAGTCAACAATCCCCCCCATATTCCCAATTTTGAGGACTGTCAGTGTTACTTGACCATATCAGGGGTTACCTACTTCCTCCTATGACTGAAAGAGGGAAAAGGAAACAAAATTCAGAACTCCTGACCAGACAGTTTTCCTAGTAGGAATTCAGTTATTTTTATGGTGACATAAATGAAATGGATATTAGTTAACTGTTCTATGTAGAAATTCTTGTTAAATTTGCCTTAGGCTTTTAGCTGTGTGTCCTTGAAACCTGCAGAATGTGTGTTCATTTAGGTTTGGTGCTCTAAATCTATGCTGACAGCTGTAAATTTAGGCTAATAAATGAATTACACAGGTAAGGAAAACAAGCTCTATCTCCTCAGAGGTTGTATAAGCCACATAGCTAATGTTACCAAGAAAACACTGATCAGACACTAGCTGATTGATTTTCCCCCTAGGTAGGTACTTAGCCATGCAGCTGATGAAATTGTAACTGTTCATGTTTCTCTATCCTTTATTTTTCATTTTATTAGATTTAGTCTATTTGCTATACAGGATCTTTCCTGCAAAACCAAACCTCCCAGGCAAAAGCAGAAACAACCTTCCCTTTCTATCTGTGGTCTTTAGGCACAAGCAGTAAAGTTCCTTGAAAACATTGCAAGCCTTTGCTTTTGGCCAGGAAGACAACTCCTGTCAGAGCTGTGGTGCAAAGCAGTGATAACGCTGGCTCTTGGTGCATCCTCCTATGTCCCGTCTCAATGGAACATCTGTGTTGATGTTGGGGTAGGTGAGGCTGTAACATCTCGTATGGACAAAATTCTGTGCATAGCAGTAGCCATAAATCATCCTACAAAGAAGCAGTAAGGAAAGCTTGGGGCACTGTCTAAGTTATACTGGGCTGCATGGAAAACCAAAACAAAACAAAAGACCAGCCTGAGAGCAGCAGAGGGCACTGGTGATTTAAAGTCATCCTGCTAAACTTCTGAGGCTGCTGAATGCTCTGCTGAGTTTTTCTGTACCACTGTATTGCCCTGAGTCTCACCTGAGATCCCATCTGCTAATGTGGATGTATATATAATGGGCCTAATTTTCCTCTTATATTCTCTAGTGAAAATTAAGAGCGACTCCAATGAGGACAAGGCATTAGAGAGCAGAGAGTGAGAGCAGATTAAAATGTATTAACTGGGAATGAGAACAGGAAAACAGAAGCACAAGACATTTTTATGTCTGTTTAGAGGAGCTTAAAAGGTTCACAGACTAGACTACCTTAGGGAAACTGTTTCTTGTGTTCTTTGTGAAAAATTTCAGATGCTGTAATCAAAGATTTTTTTCAAAGCATAACATATCTTCATATGTGTTTGGGGAAAAAAAACCTGGCAGTTTGTAACATTCTTTACAGTCCCATAGCTGGTATAGCCTGATTGACTGAGGACAGGATAAAAGCATAAGGTATTTCACAAGCCACTCTGTAGTTTACTGAAGCTAAATCGATGCTTTAAAACTGATGGCTATAGCTTATTTTGTATGTTTTATAATGAAACACATGACACAAATATTCTGAAGCTCTGCACCTTTCAGTGTTTCATTTAGCCTGGTGTTTTTGACATGTCTTCCTTTATCCATAGCTCAACTGCACAGCTGAAGGGGCACCCACTGAATTCAGTAGAGCTGGCAATAACTGTGTATTTCTACCTGTAGCTGCTACTATCTACACGTATTTCCTCCTACTGATTTATTTTCTTCTTCTTCTTTTTCTTCCCTGTGTATTATTTCCAGGTCTGCCCTAGATTTCTGCTTGAGTCTCCTTCTGATCCAGGGCTCTACGTAAATAAATGATAATATCCATTATATTTGAGATTGTAGGCACCAGAGCACACAGCTACCAAATGATTATCAGTAATATGATGTCAAAACTCACCATCAAGGTGAAGATCTCTGCACCACTTTGTTGGCATTGAACATTTTCAAAATGCTGGCAGCTTCACAGAAAGCTTTCCTTTTAATTGCCTTCTGCTAAGCAAAGGCATTAGCCTGCTTCTGGCAGCTTTATGGTTCCAGATGTCCAGATCTCTCATGATATCCTAAACCAGAAGCATCAGGGTACTATTATTATTATTAACACTTCTATTACTGAGTTGTACTGCTGACTCTCCAGAGTAAGAACGTGTTACTGAGCTGATCTATAGCTATGCTGAATTCATTATTCTCCATATTATTTACCTGCAACTTAGGATCAGAAAAAAAACATAGACCTCTAGAGAAGTGCTGGATCAGAGCATCTCCAGGTGACAGAACAAAGATTTTAAGTGCTATGTATCATTTGATGCTTTTCTATCTCTGTGAGGTGAAAGGAAGTAAACTTCCAAAATTCAGGATGTTGCTGCTTGAAAGTATCCTGTTTACTTACCTCATAATGCAAAATACTCTATAAATCAGCAGAAATGATGTCTCAGAAAATTGAACTTTCTTATGTTTTAACATTAGCAAAAGATCTGGCAATTTACAGTTATATGTAAATATAGTAGCTTATGCTCTGCAGTTTTGGAAACCTGTAGAAGATCCCTTATTTTGTCTTTAGATGATCCAGGAGATAATTTACAGCCTTTGGAACTGTTGACTTGTTTTTGCAGCACACTAAATTGGGCCTGTTCCTTGTTATAGAGTAGGACTAATGACGTAAATTAATGGAAGATGTAAGCGGACACAGTAGACGTCATAGGACCAGTCAGGGTGCCCAGTCAATGGGCACAGTCACATCTGCCAAGACACCAGGATTTCTCTTCAGTACCACAGTTCCTCTGACACCATGTATTTTGTATTTTTTCCATTGCAGCCCAAATTCCTCACACCTTTGTTCTGGTTAAAAATATCCCCCCAAACCCCTGTGTCTTACAGTGCTTCAGCAATAAACTAATTATGAAAGAATAGCAATTAATGCTTAATCACCCTGAAGGGTGATGCAAGATTTAATTTTTAACAGAGTTTAGTTCTTTTAGATACTAGATAAGTGATGTGGAAATGCCAATTACTTTATACAATCACATGTAAATTCTACAGAATAATAGAAATAGAAAGGACCAAACAAAAAAAATGAGGCAGAATTTGACAAAATTTAACATTTGACAAAAGACTATTCTGCTGTTTTGCAGAGTAAGTGGCATTTCTGCAGTGTAGACTCTCTCTCTTTCAAAAAAATAATTACAGAAGTAAACACTTTATTTTCTTATAGATTTTTTGGTGTTAATTAATTCTTTTCTGTTTAGAAAGTGTTTGTAAATTCTGAATGTTAGGTTTGCCTGTAGACACACTCCTCTTTTAGTCCCCATTTATATGAGCATTGTTGACCTAACTATTCTGTAAACAATGTAATTTATAAGAAAATGTCCAAGGAAGGCCAACAGTAAAAAAAGGGGGGAAAAAAAAGAACAAAAAGCCTAACTTTTAACGTGGTACAAATACTTACTTTTAGGTTAACAAATTACATTCATTTTCTTTTGCCCTTAATGTTGCTAAAGCATCTCTGTCCTCTCACAGCTGTTTTTTTTATAAGCTGAGTTATTATTAATTTGTTCTCTTGTTTGTTTTAAAGTTTGCTGTAAACAATTATTGGTATGCATGGGCACTGGATTTGGCTCTGAGAAACAACCTTAGCCCCCTGTAGTTCTGTGTCTTACTGATGGAGGCTGGATGAGCAATTTAAAGTGTTTTTAATTCCAGAAGGAGCCAAAATTACATTATCTGGCTTATATATGGTGAATATTACTGGTTTTTTAATTTGGCAATTTAATGTTATATAACTCAGAAGCTTGCTAGGTACTGGCAGGTGTTTGCAGGTTTTAGCTGGTGTAAAATGGCTTGTTTTCAAATTGATAGGGTTTTCTCTGGTTTGAGAGAAATCTGAATAACTTCAGGATAGACCCAACTTGCTTACTGCGTGGTGTGAATGAATAATGTTCACAACATCAGGAATTAATTTTGTTGGCTTTTTTTTGTTGGTGGTGGTTTCTAGGGATTAGGAGAATAAATAAAAGCTGTGCTATCATCTTGTTGGTGACTTAATGGAATTTGAACGTTTTGCTATTGCATCTGCCTGGCTGCGAATACTAAGCAATTAACACATTTGTGACAGTCCTGTAGCTTCAGCAGAGGGGTTATTTGCTTTATTTTTTGTCAGTCTAGAAGCATAAATGTCTATCAGTTGATGTCTGACATTTTGTAAGTAAAAAAGGAACTCCTGCCGTAAAGCCATGTTATTAACCATTGCTAATACAGCTTTAGGTCATATGTCTTCATTGTTAAAAAACTCATTCTGGATACTGAGAACATTAACAATAATTCTTATCATGGACTGGCCCGAAAGGTACTATGTGAAGTACTGTTTTAGCTGCCAAACCCCAAACTTATGTCAGCCATGTTGTCCATATTGCTGATAACAGATAAATTGAAACCTATATGGTTTGGAATGGCTAAATACAATATAAGCTGAAACTGGGGCCAAAATGGCTTATAATGGCAAAATTAGCAGCTTATTGATTTGGATTATTCTCTTTAATTTTGCATTACTGCCATCAGTGCATAGCAGTTTCTATGGGATGACACCTGACTACTGTTTTACTTTCTTCTTTTGTATCCTGCACATTCTGATTTTAGCCTCCTTTTGTGAAAACGTTCTTGTACTCTGAAAATGTTTAAAAGTGATATAGCCTGTTCAATAGATTTGTCTGTGATTTATGTTTGTTTGATTGGCCAGCTTTAGAAATGTCTGTAAGGTTCTGTTATCTCTAACTCTTTTTAAATCCACTGTTTCACACATCTAGAAGGGGATAAAATGGATTCTCTTCCTTTTTGTTCATTTTCAACAGTTTTGTTTGCATTAGTTTTCCTGCTTTGTAGATGACCATATAGCTTTAACACTCAGAGACCTGCTTTTATTTACAGAAATGAATGTTAGTTTTATTTCTAAGTGGCTGCATATGATATGAAAGTTGATAAGAAGACCATAGCTCTCTGCAGTGCCAACCTTAATGTTGCTTTTAAGAAGTGACAGAATAACTGCCATTTAAAATCAGTCTTGTCAGCTCCTCAATATTTCCTCCATTGGTTTGCTTTTCAAAATTGATTACTTAAATTTTAGAGAGTCTTCTGAGATCCAAAGCAGCACATTACATGCAGAATTGCCTAACATCAGCCTTGTAATATTTTGAAGCTGTGTTTGCAGCTATTGTCATTTTAAACACTAATTGGTTTGAGAAAAGACTGGATGTTTGAATAGTTTGGTGTGCTGAGCTGGGAACAATTGCTGTTTTCTAAAAAATAATTCAACGCCCTCCTCCACAATAAAAATGTTGACGTAAAGGTTCAATTTCAGTTATTGATTCACTTCAGGTCATACTTTTTGACTTGGATTTACCGATTTAGACACAGCTGCTCAGTACCCATTAGCTTTTACACCACTATCACTCTAAGCCAAATACATGAACAGTGTGGGAATATTGAATAAAAGTTATGAAATATGCAAAGCCTGTCTGTTTACGTGCCTTATCCTTCCATTTTCTCCCAAAATATCCAATTCTTTCAATTTTTGGGAGGCTCGTTTGGCTATGATAATTTAGCATAATACATTTTAACTTTTCAAAAAATGAAGTATCTTGACTTATGTGTGTTGGGCTTTATCTTGTTTTATATGTGTTTGGCTTCTCCTCTTCCATTTCTGTGATTTAGAGGTTTCCTCTCCCATTTTTTTTCCACATTTTTGAACAAGGCTGCCTCCAAGTTTTCTTTATGCTATGAAATGGCATCTCAGTCCCTCCCCATTTTTACCCTGACACACCCTCTTTTCTCATTGTCTATCCCTATCCTTCACATAATCTCTTGTACTTGCTATCTCCTACTCCAGTTTTCATAGAAACTTCATAGCCAACACCTTGGTTCCATGTTTCTTGTTCCAGTTCCCCACTGCTTCATCTGGCCTTGATTTGAGGTGTTGGACATATTCTTTTTCTACTTTGCTTCTGTGTCCATGCCTCCACTTTTTTTGCATCAGTCCCTGTTACCTATCAAATCCCAAGTTACCTATTTCAAGGAGAGGTCATAGCTGTGGCTCTCGTCCTTCACTCAGTAGTAGAAAACTGACCTGTTTCCAGCTGGCTCAGCCTTCATCACCACTTGTTAAATATTCAGCTATTTTTTTCCAGAATGACATGCATAACCCTTTTAAACTTCTGTCTGAAACTCTCACTTTTGTGTAATGTCTGTATAAAAAAAATCTTGAAACTAGTTCAATTGTTGGTGTGCTATGACAGTTTCATAAATTCAGCCTTTGTCTTCCTTGGTTTTCTCTTGCTTTAAATTTCCATTTTAGTCTGGTTGAAGACAGGGATCATTTATTTTCTGTCTTTGTGTAACATCAAACAGTCTATAATTAGGGCTGCTAGATAAAATGATAGCATAAGTAATATATCCATGCGTATCTCTCATATTAAAAACATTTAAGACATCAGTAAAGATACTGAGATAAGGGTAGTGAGATAAGAGATCTATTGAAATAAGTCTTTTGATTTACTGTATTTGCTGAAGTTTTGATTAACCAACAGAACAGAAAGACCTTGGGGATCTCCTGAACTCTCTAAGCCATTTCACTCTGAATTAATGGCCTTTAGGAAGGATGGTTTTTCTTCTTTAACACTAATGAAGATTTTCATTTATGCTGGGTTTTGGCAGATATTTAACACAACCAAAATACCTGCAGTGGCAGTGTGATATATCCCACAGGTTATTTCAGAAAACAAACAAACAACCAAAAAGCCCCTAATTCCAATGCCTATCTATCTAGAAATTATTTGGTTTGGATAGGTGCTATAAGTGCATAAAAAAGTGATTTGGATGGACTCACCTAGATTCCTAACATTTAATATTTTTAAACTTATGAAGAGTGTAACAGGATTAATCATCATTCCCAGTTTTACTCTGGGACCTGCTAACATGACCTTTAGTTCTGTTAGCTTTGTTAGGCATATAAATGTCAGTAAATTTTAAACAGGTGTTCTCTAAATAATAGTATGTTCTTCTGTATTTTTTCAAATTGTTTGAAATATGAAAACATATTTCAGTCTGAATATAAAGTACACAGTTTGTTATGTATAAGTTTTGGTTCTCTTTAAATTCCATGGAAAATATAACACATATAAAAAGCTATTAAACTAGTAAAATTCTTTAACTTGGCCATGAAAGGATTTTTTTTCTGGTGATTAATATCAAGGCTCTTTTTTTTTTTTTATAATACTAAGGAATGATAGTGTATTCTGTATCCTTGATTTTAGTATGATAAGAAACTGGCTGCAGTCTAGAGCATGCATCATATACCGAGTGAAGTAAGAGGTTAGAATTGATTTATTTTTCCACCAATGATAACTTTTAATGTACTTATTGGATTATGGGTATGATTATATAGTTAGGCTCTATCTGTGTAAAAATATCATCTGTTGTCTAAATTGCATAGAACTTTCCCTCAAGCTAAAATATTTAACATTTTGTTTTATCTCCTTTTAATCTGCTGCTTTCTTTACATTTAGGTTGCCTATTAAGAGACAATCTTTTTAAACTTTTGCACTTTCTGTAAAATTCAGTTATACACTTCTCCTGCCATTTCTTTAGATCCTGTTTTGAGGTCATAAAAGACTAGCATCCTTTCTTTCTTACATTTCATTAAGAGTTACAACACTGCTGTCAGCAGAATGCAATAGCTATAGAAAGAGCTTGCTACCAAGAGTTCCTTTTATAATACATTCTTTATAACATATAAATATGAGTCAATGGAATGAGGACATGATTAATGTTACTGAATTTATAGATAACTGTAACTTAACATGCAGCACATGAGACGTAAGAAAAGGAATTTTGCTGCATTTCTTTCTGCCAGTTGAAGGTGTATCACTAGATCTAAGGTTGGGAAAAAATTTTTAAAACTCCATCAATTACAGGTCTGGTGTAATTAATGTTGACATATATAGCTGCATTTTAGTGCTCCTCAGCAAGAAAAAAGGAGACAGGCAGTGACTTATAAGGCAGAGGAACAATTGTGACCTGCAAAACAACAAGAGTGAATTGATCTAAGATGAATAAATTGCAAAAGTTAACTTTAAGAACAGGAGCTGTTACTTAATTTTACAGAGGGCAAAAATCACTTTTAAATTAATAGACATTTTGTGTTTACGGGGTTAAATGAAAATAATAGTAGTCAGAATGATAATAAGGAAATTACTTGGATTATAGTATGCATTGGAGCTGCCAATGCCACATGGTGAAAGATCTGGAACATGGGTATATTGAATGAGGCGAGAAAAGTAAATACCCCACATGGCTGTGTAAGACCCAGGGAGAACAGGTACACAGAGATTTGTTAAGTCATGCACACCAAGAAAGTGAAAGGAGTCTGGGCAGGAACTGTTGTAACCACTGAACTATGTCTACATAAAGGAAAATAGAGGACCCGGACAGGGAAGGGGAAGAAAAGCTCACTGTGGTTGCTGTGTATATTGCGAGGTAATGTAAATTTCAGAAAAAGAAAGCAACGTAACTGATATAAGAACAAACAAGAAAACCTAGCTGTAAGCAATGTGTTCCAGGAATTAGAAGAAAGATCCTCCCTCTCAGAACTAGAGCAGGATAATAGTAGATGTAGTAACATGAAAAAATACTTAGGTAATGCCAGTCAGTTCGTGAAAGTGATTATATACAACTCATTTGCTTTTGATAGCTGCTCTGTGACCCTAGACATTTACCTTTCATCCTGTTCTCATATTGCTGAGTATTCTGGGGGTGGGGGAAGCAAGTATATCACCAGAGACAAAGCAGATAATTTTCCTAGCCTTTGTTTGCTGGAGGTGGAAGCAGTGTCCTTATGCTGTTCTTACACTTCCAGGCTGAAGAAGCTACTCCTGTGGTAAGAAAAGGTTTTGTTTGTTTATTTATTTATTAATTTAGCTAGGGCTGGAAGCAGCAGTTTGGGATAACTGTCTTTCTTAAGCAACACAGTGCTTAGAAAAGAGGGCAGGTGGGATCAGGAAAAGGAGGAGGAGGGAAACACCAAGACAAGAGTTTCTTTTGAGGAAAGGAAAAAGAAGTCGAGAGGTCCTTGTGTTGGGTCAGATGATGCTGGCAGGCACACCTTTTGAAATATGGGTCTGGACTGGACAGCATCTGGAAGCATTCCCTGGTTTCGTGTTTTGCAAGGTTGTGACATGCTTGTCTTGAATGAAGTTTGGCACAAACAGATTTACAGGGCTCTGGGAACAAAATAACTGCTTCAGGAGGCAGGAAACACTTCCTTTGTGGACAAAACTAAAGCAATTGCTGAGAAGCAGTATTTGTTTCCTAGTTTCCTTCTAAATTACTGAATACTGGCTGTTGCTTCAGGCAAGACATTGGACTTGACATATAAATGGTGCAATTTAGTAGGGAAAATCCTATTAGTCAATTTAACTTTATATTGAAGTACTACAAAAACACATAAGAACAAGTTATTTCATGCAAAAACTGGGAGAAAGTGTGCTGCTGTAGTGGTTCTTGTATAATAAGTAGAAAATAAGATACTGCATAATGATCTGGATTTATGCATTGCAAATCCAGAAGTAGTTTGAGGAAACATAAATAAATTTGATACACCCTTCCATTACCACTGAATAAATGCTTAGTGGCTCTGAAAGATTGGTTTAAGGGCATTAAAATAGTAAAACACCCTTTGGTGCAGTCATTAAACCCTGTTTACCTAGATCTAAGTTTACATGGTCTGGTGGATGAGCTGGCTATATGTTGCCTTCTTACAGCATGTCAAAGTGCCATTGGGTAGTGGGGGTTTGGTAGCCCATACAGGGTGTAAGGCTTTTTAGAGATCCATTATCTACTAGTTACGAAGGTGCAAAGTGTGCTCTTAAAATATTACCTTGTACACTAATTGCACTGAATGGGCTAGTGTAACACATTCATGTTATTAAAGTTAATGACCCATTGCATTAGTAGTGATAGTGAAGGAAATTTAATGGCAAATTTCCTGTTTTAATTGGAAGACTGTACGGTTGGAGTGAGGTTAGTATCATTACACTGGAAATGATGATATCTACCAGGCCTGAGAAGACAGAAACCATCTATGCTTTGAACATTAGTAAATCTTTTTTCATGTGTCCATTATATATTCAAAGATTGCTTGAAATCAGCACTTCATTTTGCTGCGTTCAATCACTTTCAAGTAAAAAGCTGATCTTACTTTTTATTTAGAGTTAAAGAGTTGCTTCTGTTCAAAAGAGGAAGAGCAACCCTTGCCTGCAGTTTGGGATATAGTAAAAACCAGATGGACAATCATACGCACGTGGGGTTCCTCTTCTGCCTCCTGAAATCTTGTTCTGTGTTTATGCTCGTGGTGCCTCCAGGCTGTGCCTCTTTCCAAAGCTCAGTGGTGCAGGAGTGTGTGGGAGCACTACCCCACAAGGGAAGACTTTCTCTGCTGTCAGTAACTCATGAATGGCTGCTTTTTAAGGCCTGAAAAACTGATTTTATTCAATCTCAGGTTATTCACCTTTTGCAAACATACAGCCTGAGCATTATAAGTTGTGAGTTTAGTGGTAGAATGAGTATGTGAGATGTGGCAACTTGCGTTATCTGAGTGCATTAGCCAGTTTGCAAATTCCTATTCATGGTAGACTGATTCCTATCCAGAGCAAACTTTTCTTTCCCCCAATTCATTTGTTGGTGATGCTCTGAGTTCAGGCAGTTTCTGCTGTTTTGTGGCATGCCCCTTATGCTGTCACATCTTGGCTGCAGGCTTTTCAGAGCAAACTCTGCTTTATCCTATTCTTCGTTATAAACCACTAAGCTTCTTTAGTAAGCTGTGAAAGGGGAGGGCGCGGAGGGGTGGATGTAGCACATGTTTCTGTGTTCCAATGCTTTCTCTGTCCCATTAGAGAAGCTCTCAAGTAGTACATTGTGCTATCTTGACATAAAGTGCAGATTGATGCCTTCCTGTGAATGCTGCATTTTGTAACAGGTCCTTGATTGTTAGTTGAAGGTGTCTCTTTCTATAGTGGTCCTGTTTGATTTGAAGCCAGCTGCAGCATGGCAACCTTCATTGGTCACCACCTTTTCACTTACAGGCTTGGATGAGACCCGGTTCCCATAACTCTGTAGCCTGAGTCAGTTTGAGAGGGCTGAGTAGTGTGCATGTGAGGCTTTCCCTAACTGAATTCAAACCCTCTTCTCTGCCAAAAGGGTCTTTCAAGTTTGTTAACATATTTGTTAACGATTTGCCTAGCAATTTCCAGGGAGTGAGATATATGGAGGGGAGGGAGTTTCACTGACTCTTTTAGGACTACCCTTGTATAACTATTTTGTTCTGGTGGTATTTGGTGAAATTTTTAGATAATCTGCTGTATGAAGATATCACTGGACATATTCTAAATGTTGACAGCTAGGATATTCATTTTTTTTTCCAGTGTGTTACTTTCAGTATGTCTGTTTAACACAAAAGTTGAGCTACATTTCTATTACATAATAATTCCAGCTGCATGCATTATTTTAAATACTCTGACAGATGAGGCCTCCAATTATATCTATGACTTAACCTCTCCTTTACTTTTTAACCTGTACAGAACCATTTTAAGCAGCTACTTGACCTGGCAGCTCTTGTATTCTGTTTCCTCTAAGCAACCTGCAAACAAAGTATCTCTAGGCATTCATAATCAAATCCTGATTTTATGCAAACCCCAAAATGTTAGTAAAGAAAGACAGTTAAATTGTAATCTCATTATGTGGTATGAGATCTGTTAAATGAAGCTATATATATTTGCAGTATTTGGGGTTTTTTTCTATTATTTTATCAAGTGTCATGCATTTTGTTATCTTCCTAAGAAAAAACCAAAAATCACTATAAATAGAGCATTTTACATAATATACATAAAGAAAACTAGTTTATTTCCATATTGCTTTTTGAACTATGCTTTTCAGCAGTTATCAAAGCAAGGAGTAGAAGCTTTATGGGCTACCTCTTAAATCTACTGCTATATTCACATATTTCCTTACAGAGTAACTCTTGCAATTGGAGCTGTGCTTAATGAAAAGGTATCTAATCTCTCTGTAGGTTATCACACGAGCCTGTAAAATGATTACTCATCAGTCCTACCTGAATGGTAGCTCTTAGATCAGTACCTATTGTTTGTAATAGATCGTGCAATTTCTAGAAAACCTTGGTAAAGTTTTCTAAGTTGCACTATGTGTTGTGGCCAGCTCAGCTCTCTTAGGAGCTTAGTTCTTAGCTCTCCTATTTAGTCATACAGCATCCACAGGGGCTACTGACACCACCAGCCAAGAGTACATCCTTTACTTGCATATGCTGGTCTGCATACAAGGAGAATTCTCTACCCTCTTTCATTTCAAGTTGCCTAGCAGGAGGTTGCAGGTAAAAATACTAAAAGAATTTAATTATAATACTCAGAAACATTTTTTATGTTCTTCAGATAACACGCTGCTGACAAGAGGGAAAAAGAGAGAGTAGGGACATGTAATCCAAACAGTTACGCTGGCAGTGAAAATGTTGTAATTTTTATCCTTGACAGGAAATTATAGAAAATATGTGAAGAAACAGATGAGGGATTTGGAACTTCTGTTCCTGATGGTACATGAAAGAAAAAAGGAAAAATATTTGAATAAATTAAATGACGAAGTGGGAGACTTTATAGTGATAGAAAAAGATTTTTATGTTACACAATCTGTATTTAAGCTGGGAAGTGGCAGATACTTATTGAGACAGACATGTAATAAGTAATTCCTCTTAACGAAATATTTTTAAAGAACTATTAAAGGACATATTTTAGGACTTCATCAGTTGTCAGTCAACCAGATTAAGGACCTGACAGTGGGCAGTGCTGACATATACGCCCTTTGCTGGATTCCTATACCCACCTATGGAATGTCTGGTACCAGCAGAGACAGCTTATTGTAGTTCAGTGGACATGTTCTCTGATTTTAAGGCACTTGTTCTATTCCTAAAGGAAAATACTCACAGATACATGGCCGGGAGCTTGTTTGTGATTTTCATAGGAGAGACAAAACTGTGCTGTGCTCTGCAAAGGAGCTTTCTCTGACAGCTGCCCTCATCATCCTGAAGTTGTCTTTCAAGCTGTTTCTCTCACTGTCTGGATCCACCTTTTACATACGTGCCAGCAGTTATACCTCTGCAGAAGCACTTCTCAGAAATGACTTGCAAACACTCTAAAGACTGATAGTCTTTTCTTTTTGTTGTGAAGTTGAAGCTGTTCAGATCTGTAATGCAATACGGAGCCCTTCGTTTTCTTATCTTTCTTTTCTGCTTTTACCTTTTTCTCCACTTCCTAATGCTTTTTCCCAGGTATTTCAGTTCAATCATATAATCTTTTCTGCTTAAGGAAATGAAGCTATTTGGCATTCAGGTTTTTTTCATTAGTTAAAAGCCATTCTCTTTCTCCCACTACTCTGTATAAAGACAATTCACTGGTTTTAGAAGTTGTTGTCAAATGTACTCAAAACTTTCACTGCAACGCAAGAGCAAGACGCTGAAAGATAATTGGTTTTGTGTCCACTCATATTCAAGCAGAAAATCAAGGAGAGAAATTTAATTGCACTCATACATAGCATTTCACTAAAACTCTGTGTCTAATTACAGTGGTGAACACACAGCAGGGACTCTAGAAAGAGGAGATATCTTTAAACCCTTCATCTTTGAAGAGGCCTTTTGACATCAGATATGATTTAACTTAAGAAAGCAGTCTTCTGACAAGTTATACCCCAATAAATGTGTCATTGATGAGTAGGTTGTGTATGAAGCATTTGCCACAACATACATATTCTGCCTAATTATTAATAGAACGTGTATTTTCTCTCAGTTGTTTTCTTATACTAATTAACAGTCTTCCATGTTTTAAGGCTGCTTGACAATTCAAACACTTAATATAATCATGGTGATTGCACATGTTCTATTCTGCATTGAAGAGTCCAGATGAACCATATAGTTAATGCAAATGATGCTGGACTTCTATATTTTGTCCCCCAAATTAGCCACAGGAAATTATTCTTCCCTTTTACACATTTGTTATAGGATTCTGTGACTGTGTAACAAATATGTTGCTATAAAAGTGGTATCTTATGTGTTTCTTGTTCTGGAAAGTGTAACTCAAAACGGCTGCACGGAATATATAGCATTAGAGCAAAATATTCATTATAGCAATGAACATAAAAAACCCCTCAGTTGCCTCTCAGGAATCTGTATCTCAGGAACCAGACTTTGGCCTGTTACTGTTGACCATCATTCTGCAGCTAGCAAAGGCTTACCACAATGATAGCTAATAAGTGAATGTATATTAGCAGTTACATTTTCCATAACAAATCCATTTTTGCTGACCTTCTCCATTTTAAACATTTAGAATATTGTTTAGAATATTGTTGACCATGTTGGTATTCTAAGAATTTGGGATCTAAATGCAAGGTATCTATGCATACATAAAATTGTCTGCAACATCCCCTCCCAAATGCTAAAATTATGTCAATAAGAACATTTGTTCTTTTCCACTGTTCTTTAGACATTTCAGTTCTATCTACTGAATCAGGGAACTATCTGTCAATTTAAATAAGATTCTGCTGGGAAGCCCGAGATTTTGAACAAAATGGTTAGAAAAACTGAGGATACTAATCAAAACTGCTGAGATTCAATTTCTGAAGTCTCTTAATTTCAGCAAACATTTACATGGACTGACTTTCCAGTATTCATAAATAGGAAAGACATTTGTTGATCTATGGCTTGTATGTGGGAAGGAGATATACATCTAGATTTTAATAGCATATACTAAAATATCCATATCATAGTATTCCTTTGATGGTTTGGAATGAATTGCGTTGGAGGAAAGGGTCTTGACAAATCCTGAGACTTAATTTGTAGTTGGAAATAACTGCAAGCATGTTGTGCTTTGCATGATGGACAGAGTGAACTGCCACTTATGCCATATTGATGAACCTCTGAGCAGAGGTGTTATTCAACATCCCATTTAGTTTATGGATTTCCCTGTTTATCTCATGCTTTCAGATTTTTTGTATTGTGCTGTCAAACTTCTTCCTGTGCCTGAGACATGAAGTGATTTTAACCTTTCTCACCAAACATGCATTCAAGAGATTGGTGTGTGTGTCTATATGTACATAAGCATACACACATACATATATACTTATGCTATGTATGTAAATCTACAGGGAGGCAATTGGATAGAACTACAAATTTATGCTTATATTTTATCTCATCATTTTTAAACACATGTATGCTTTTGAGAATCTTGTCCTATGATTACTTAAATAATTCTAATTCTGTCTCTGGCTGATTGTTTACAAAGAAGACAGAAAATGCATGTGCCAAATAAAGACAATCCCACCCTCAGACAGGAGATTATTTACATTTCAGGTGGTATTGGCCAGTCTTTTTCTGGCTCATTCAGTTTTTGAAATATTGATAGACTTTATTGCAAGCCTAGAATATTAAGTCAGTACTTGTATACCCAGGTGCTCTGAAATGGTTGTAGTATAGTATAGCAATGTAGACACAGAACTGCAGTCATCTTTGGAAATATAATCCTAAAAAAAGGTTTTATTGTTGAAACTACCACCACAAATATGAATTAATATGGGGGAGTTTATTCTTAGTTTGGTAAGTAGAAATTTTAACATTGTCTTTACAGAATTCTTTTTCTTTCAATTCACTTTTTGGTAGGAAAATGAGAATTGTTCTTGAAGATCACAGTTACTTTTCTTTATGTTATTTCCTATTTATCAGGATTATTTGGGGTTTTTTAATAGAAATCTTGTGAAAATTCGTCTGTTTTTAAAGAATTGATGCATAGGAAAAAAAGAACAGTGGAGAGAGCTGAAGCAATCATGCAGTTGGACATGACTTAACGATTTTTCTCATGTGTCCTCATTGTATCATGTTGACATCTGGACTACCTGCATAGTATTTGGCCTTTTTCAGAATCTTCAATCTTTTTTTTTTTTTTTTTTTTTTTTTTTTGTAGTGCAGACATTTCAGCCAAATGAGTCTCTGGATTGTTACTCAAAAGTGGTGCAACACATGAATCATGAGTCTTTGTTAGTATTAATATGATTTTATTTGTACTTTTTCTGATGAAGAGACTTGTTCAGTAGTCAGTCAAATGGGAACTGTCCTTTTTGACAGAGGTGACCGTTTCAGAGCTAGTGGGAATATGCTTGTAATGCTGTTGAGCTAGCTGTGTGCTTCTTTAGAGTGGAAAAGCTCAGCCTGTAAAGGTCAGGATTAAAAAATAAATTGCCATTCCAAAACCAAGCCTTGGCTTTGAAGGTGTGACTGAAATAATAGTAAGGGAGGGAAGGAGATAGACTACAAGCTCAAAGGAATTAAGAGGACTAAGTACAAAGACTGTCATCAGAGACAGATTCATGGGACTGACTGCTGTGTGAGCAGTCATTTACACTGCAACCTAAATTCATCTACAGTGACTGAAAGGAGAAAGTAGAAAGGCTCGTATGAATTCACAGCTAGTGTTACTGATATGATTGTTTTATCTAGCTGTAATTAGGGGACCAAATTCTTTCCATCATAAGCTTAATTACTTTAACCATCTGCCCTTAATGTCTTAGCTTTTCACCAGTTTTAGAATAAGGAATTTTGTGTGTGCAGTTTTACCAACTTCTCAATAAATTAGGAAGCACATAAATGGCAAATCACTGGAAAAAAACATTTGAATGTGCCTAACTTCATTACAATTTGATGTGACTTTAGAAGCTCTGAATTAGTGGAAGAGTATTCCCAAATTGAGGAATCCTCTTGGTCCAGGTGGGATGCACATTAAATGACCAAGCTCATTTCTGAGTTGGGAGCTCCAAAGAGGCACTGAAAGAACATACCTTACCAATCATGGTATTGCACTTAAATCCCTTAGTTAATCCCTTAGTTAATAGGGACAAAAGGGACACACCAAAGCTGCTGATGTACAGTTGTCACAAAGAGATGGTGTGTAGCATTATGTGTCTCCTCAGATGCTGCCTGTTTTCCTTTCCAAGCTTCCATGCTGGAGAGCAGGTGCTAGAGCTCAGGAAATCTCTACAGCAGAAACACTGTCTCTGGCCTTTGGGACTAGAAAATGATTTTGTCATCCTGACATCTGAAACCCCTGAATGCACCCTTTGTCCCATTGCATCCTTTTCACAGGGCAGAAAATCACATTATGTGTCATGCTCAGAGAACTTGAGGAGAAGATGTGCTTAAATGACAACTGTTTTAGTGACTGGATAAAAATGTACATTGTGACCAGCCAACAAGACAGATACTAGGGTATTTGCATCATTGTAACTAATTTGTGCTTTTCCACAAAGCTGAACTGCAACTCATCTCTTATATGCTTACCTAAACTTATTTTCAGTTAACAGAAATAACCGTGGATAATGTCAGCTTACTAATGGGTCCAAGGATAGAATTTCTTTTGCCTGTTTGACAGACTTGATTCTTCTGCACAAATCCACTCGCCCAGCTATGCCTGGAGGCAGATACACTACTGTGGGCTTCTTCAATTCTGTTGATGGGTGCTGTGCCGCCAACACATTAATCTGTTTCTGTAGATAAATCTTGCACAAATAAAAGAGCATACATGAAATTCTAATCCTGTTTCAGCGTGGATGAACCAGTATTGCAAAAATAAGACCCCCTTCCCTCCTACACTGAATCTTCAGACACCATTTGAGTCTGAACCCGTTGCATATTTTCTTTTTGACAAATATTTCTGAAGGGACAGCCAGCCACTTCCTTCCTTGTTTAATTTTAATCACTGCAGCAAGCTTTGTTGGGGAGAGGCATTGGAACAAGCTACCTCTGCTGGCATCCCACAGCAGCTGGTGCTCCCAACTGTAGAAGAATTTAAAGCACTTGGGGACTGGTGTGCTGCAGCCCGCATGGCCCTGTGTGGAAACTGCTGCCAGGTCCCTGTGCTTTGCAGGGAATTTGCAGAGGCCTACCAGCTGGCTCCCCAAAAAAGCAGGATGGAGCATAAGCCCACCAGAGGCCTTGGAGACCCAGTTGGCCCATCTGACCACGTGCAGAAGATACCAAAGGGTGTGCTCATCTGCTGAGCTGCCCCAGTAAAACTGGGTTTATTTGGCAGATTAATTTGGGGAGGGTGTTAAGTGGTATTGGTAAATACTATCCTTTTATACCAAAAACATAGCAACATGTGCACTTGGCCCTCAACAAGGAATGAGAAAAATTAATGATTTCCCTTCATTGCTGTTCTTATTAAACCCTGTTTCCAGCACTTGGCTTGAAGACCTGCCCTAGTGTCCTGGTTTCAGCTGGGATAGAGTTAATTTTCTTCACAGAAGCTAGCATAGTGCTGTGCTTTGGATTTAGTGCCAGAAGAATGTTGATAACACGCTGATGTTTTTAGTTGTTGCCAAGCAGTGCTCAGACTGCTCAAGGACTTTTTGAGCTTCTCCTGCTCGGCCAGGTGCATAACAAGCTGGGAGTACAGCACAGCTAGGACCCAAACTGTCCAAAGAGCTATTCCATACCATATAACATCATGCTCGGGGGGGGGGTTTGGTGGGTCGGTCGGTCGCGGGGAGAGTGATCACTGCTCGGGTACTGATCGCTGCTCGGGACGGGCTGGGCATCGGTCGGCGGGTGGTGAGCAATTGCATTGTGCATCATTCGTTTTGTATATTCTGTATATTTTGTTATCATTCTCATTATTACTATTATTATTATTTTCTCTTATTAAACTGTCTTTATCTCAGCCCTCGGCTCTAACCTTTTTCCCCTTCCCGATTCTCTCCCCCATCCCACTGAGGGAGGGGGGGGAGTGAGCGAGCGGCTGCGTGGTGCTTAGTTGCCAGCCGGGTTAAACCACGACACCTAGATATGAGGGTGGACCTGGCAGGGAAGCCCTCCCAATGCTCCCTAGGCCATGGATCTGTTGCACAGATATGTGGTCCATGTATCTTTGGCAGTTTGTGTTTTCCTGCAGTCCAGAACCTGTGCTGAACCAAAGACATGCCTGGTTTTAAGCCTCTCTTGATTTGGCACTCGCTACCCTAATGAAAAGTTTTTGAAAAACAGACTAGATGTTAAAACTGGTAAAATGTGTTGAACAACATATTTTGAATGAACGAGTGTCATTGCAGTGGTGATAGTGTGTGTATGCTTATTGTCATGCCATAACTGGAATATTTTTGATGAGGAGAAGAAATCATTATACCATTAGGATTTAATAAGCAATTAAATATTCTATGAAACTCTTTAAATGGAATGAGAGCCTGCAACCATCTCAGAAGTAAATCAGAAAAATGTATATCCACTGGTTTAAAGCTACTTAAAACATTGTTAACAGCTTATATTACAGTTGTTATTAGAGATACTGAATCAGGATATTACTCAAAATTCAGAAACAGAGTTGTAGAAATGTCCCTATGTTATTAGTCTGATGGTATATAAAGACATTATTGTCAGGGCACCGAAGATTTTACTTCAGGTTAAACCAAAAGAGGAAGATTTTCTCTCACTTTTCACATACAGTTTTTATATGTGAAAGATGTGCAGAACATCTAATGGAGTGTTGCAGTGCAGCTGAGGTAAGATAATATTGTTGTACCCTTTCTGGATATTGAGAAAGAACAAACGTTAAAAAATCCAACAACCCAACATTTCTGGAGGGTTATGTGTTCTGTGCGAACTCAGGGCAAAGCCCACTGTTGTCTTTCTGTGGCATGCAATGGACTTCAGCATTAGCCTTCCCTAAGCATCATAAAAATATCAGAAATCCTGCAGTGATGTAAATACCTTGTTAAAGTTCTATTTCTTTCTCTTGCCTGTTAAAATTTGCATTTGATCTGTATTTTTCTGTTTTCTGAAGACTGGGAAGATATTTTTCCTTGTTTTCAAACCATTTTTTGTATTTTAACTATAAAAATTCTAAGAATTCAGCTTCTGCATGTTTGCAGTAAGTGACCTAGTTCATTGGAGAAATAGGTTAAAATTAGCCTTCATAAAAAAATCTATTTTCATCTCATGGAATATCTTTTAGCCCATGTCTTTTTGTATTTCATAAAGTGTCTATCTCTTCATGCTTAAAAAGCTGGCATTGTTTTGCTTAGCTTTGATCAAGACATGCTCATTCAGACCATGACAGCCTTAATTACGTCCAGAGATATGGTAACAAGGCAGGCTTTTTTCTGCCTGATATACTTAGTATATCCAGATTATATATACTTAGTACTGATCCAGATTTTGAATATTATGTATTCTTTTGTTTGTAAAAAACGGTCAACTGATTGAGAATGAAGGTGGGGTTTTTTTGTTTGTTTTTCCCTTTTAGCATGTCTGTATAGTAGCATTCTGAGATAAGCAGAGATGTGTGATATGTTCACACTTTATAGTTAAAAATTACACATGCACTGTAAGAAGTCTCAGCTTACAATTCCTGGCTACCCCATGTGACTTTTTATGACATGCAACTTGATAAGTTTATGCTGATCATATTCTTGGTTAATTTTACTGACTATATTCCACCATTGTTATGGGTAAGACTTGCTATCTGCAGAGTTCATAACAATGACACACTGCATTCTTTATTCCTATTTTTAGGAAAGCTGCAACTGCATGGGGAAAGGATTTGTGTGCTTATGCAAACATGTGATTGCCTGGGAGCTTTCTGAGCTATGTCAGAAACCATAATAATAATTACTTCTTTTTACTAGCTCAGATTTCAGCACAGGTACAACTCTGCCTATGTGGTCCAATGACATGCAGGAGATGGAATACACACAACTGTTTACAGATCTGCTGGAAAAAAAAAAACCAAAACAAAAGTTCATGGACAACAGCTCATATGATATTTCTGCAGAAGAGCTCCCTTCTGACCAAACATTACTGTTCATCTCGGTTCTCTGTCTTTGAGCAGTACTTAAGCCCCAGCCCAAGATGATATCTTCTTTTGCATGGACATGTACAGGAATGATGGCTCACAAGCTGCTTTTTTTGTCCTAAGTAGCCATCACAATTAATAGCCTATATTTGTGGAGAATGTGGGTCTTGACACCAGTCACCTTCTTGTTTCAAGCGGCCAAGAACAGGGCAGAGCCTTAATTCTGCCTGGGAACAGCTAAACTGGCAGGCAGGGAAATGGGTCTGTGCTTAGTTATGGGCAGTCCAGATTACTCTTCCATGGATGAGGCAAAATGCAATTTGGTTTTCTCTGACATAGAGAAATTATATGCAGAAGGTTAAAACATATTGTATGCCCACAAAAGAATTAGAAGAAATGCTGAAAAATTATTATTTTTATTTTTCCCCTATACAATTGTTCAATGCTTGCACTTGCAATACAAAGTCCTTGCCCACTCACCTCACTTTAAGAGTAATTTCCTTACTATCATTATTACCTCATTTACACCGCAATGACACCCAGAGGCCTCAGCAATATTTAGGACCTATTTGCCTATGCATTAGACAAATAAATAAGAGAAGAATAAGGACTTTGCTTAAAGAGGCACACAGTTTTCAGTGTCTAAATTTAGTTTTCCTCATCACATTAACAACTGGGGGCACATGCATTATCCATAATGAAAAAAAGAAAGCTGAAGATCCATTTTAGGCTCAGGTGAGACCTCTGTGAAAAGATATAGCAAGGGATTTTGACAATCATATTTCCTCTGTGCTTTAATGAGTTGCTTCCTATCCATATAATATAGAGCAAGTGTATTGATATATACAGTGATAATCTCCAGCTTTCTGTCATCATCCCAATAATTCACGCAAACTAACTACATATGTGTGCATTTTAGCCCTGTTCAGGATCCAGCCTCTGTGTGGGCTGCGAATGATAGAAGAACTGGGTCCTTCACTTCACCTGCAGCATCATCGTCCCACAGCATACAAAAAATGTGCCAGCTGGTGAAAGCAGTCGGTTTTGCAGCGGGTCAGTTGCAGTAACAGCATGCCAGGTATGAAACATTGCTTTATTTTATGCTTGGCATATTTTAAGATTTTAAATTTCATTAATTTCAGTGACAACACAGAAACATTTCAGGACATGACCATGCTGCAGCAATGGTTGCATTTATTGTTAAATGTAATTTTATTGAAGAAATTATGACATCCTTGGAACAAATGAAATTTCCTGCAGATGTTCCTTAGAGGTTAGATTTGGAGGTAAGCCTTTTGGTATTTTAAACAGAAGTTTAGGAACAAGAAGGAGCTTCATAACTACCTTTGTTGTTGTTAGGCAAGCCATTACTCTGACCAGGTCTTTTTTCCTTTTAATTTGAGGTAGGGTTGGGGAGGTTGAGATGTTTTACATTATGTGAAGTGCTTCTGGCATTAAGCTATTAGGGACACTGGGATTGGTTTACCCGCTAGGTCATGGTAAATGAATGCAGATGCAAAGACTATGTCAGTTTTGTCAATGGTGAGGGCTGTGCCACACAGATTGTGAAAAATTAGAGGAGGGCAGGAAATAATTTATTTTTCTAACAACCTATTTCCCATTTACAAGTTGTACCTGTTGAGGCTGAAAATGCTCCCCTTGTTTTGTCCTTTCCCTGCTGGCTGTCTCTCTTCTTTATTTGACAGATATTCAACACTTGAGGCCTTAAGTTCAGATGAGTATTATTAACAGAAACCATTATGGTCCCCTGGGGATTAATTTTACTTTGTATGTGTGTGTTTTCACAATAGTTTCAAGATGCTGGAATGCAGATATATTTCTAGTAAAAAAATAGTTTAGACAGGTTGATTCATTTAGCTACCCAGCAGGATCTGATTGCTTTTCTAAAGTTAATTCCCAGTGAGTTTTTTCCCAGCAGAAGAATACTACAGTAGCTATTGCTGTGAATGAAAGTAATGGTTTTCTTACAAATAAATGAGTGAAAATTTATTTTTTTCCCATATCCTTTCTCTAGTACAAATTTTTTCAAGTCACTCAAAGTGAGATATATTAATCAAATAGACATTTCCAAGATATCATTTGTGCCATGCCCTGTTTTTCAAGAACTAAAGCCTTTGTGTTTTCTGAGGAAATTAAAAGATTGTTTGCCTTATTCAGAGGCAGGGTGTTTTTTCTAATCAAGTTTCTTGGGTTTGGGGGGGCGAGGCTTGGTTTTCTTGCTTGATTGCAGCTGACAAAGCAAAAAGACCTCTTTGTCCCCCTCTTCAAGCTGTGTGTGAACTCCGGTGGAATTCTGAACAGGTAAAATAACACATTATATGTGTTGCAGATGTGCTAATAACAAGTTCTTTTGTTATGGACTTTCTGAGCAGCAGCTATGAAACAGAGATGACAAGTATATGCTTTTACTGGTGGTGGCATTTAAATAACGTTTGATGTTCTCAAAATAAGAAATGTTCTATTTTCATACTCTCATTGAGGATTGAAGGGCAGATTAAAGCTGCTTCTGTATTTATGGGTTGCACCTAAGCAAAGCCTAATATATATCAGATAATAATGGTAGCTTTGATGACAGATCTGCAGCAAATTTAATAATTTGTCACATATTGGTTGAGAAGTAGTTGAGAGGCTTAAAGAGCCAAAAGTAACTTGAGCAGAAGTTGTTCATGCAGTTTTGCCCACTCATGCCTGCAATGCACATGTAGGAACATAGAAGAGGGTGGAAAAGCCTGCACAGAGGCAGGAGGCTTCACTTGCAACATGCTCTTCGGTGCCTGAGCATGACCAGGTCATGCAGTTTGATGCTCCTGAGCCCCACCAGGTTGTCCCTGGGTAGCAAGAGGTGCAGGTGGGGTATGTGGGATTCTCCTTTCACTATCTGTCCTGACATGGGATGGTGGCAATTTCAGCTAAGTACAATCCAGTGCAAGAGAGAATGATCTTTAGGGTGACGGTTGCATGAAAGGCCATTGTGGACAATTACAAAGACACTTTTGAGCCACTTTTTTAATTCATCTTAGGTGGTTTGCAACTTGTCATGACAGAGTGAACAATCTGCCATAGGGTCTGGAGCAGTTGCTCTCTGACAGTCGTTAAAAGCCTGACTGAGAGACACTGCAGATTCTATCCTGCCCTCCCAAATTTCTCCCTTGGTTAAGTGTTATTTTAACACTTTATAAAGTCTCATGTAGTTTTAAACTATGGTTCTGAATTCTTTTTAAACAACACATCACCCATATTATAAGCTTCACTAAGCAACACACACCGTAATGTATGGCTGTGCAGTTGTACTGATTTTGAAATTAAACATTGACTGCAGTTTAATCGATTTCAAATTTTCTACTTAAATTTTGACTGAAAGTGAAAAAGTGGTTCAAGGAACAGTCTGAATGGAATCGACTTAGAATAACACTCATTATTTGCAGAGGGTGGTAAACTCAGGAGTAGGGTATGTATTTTAAAGGCAGTATGAGACTACTGTCCCTGAAATACCTTCCATTGTATGTTAGCTAACCACTACTGCTATAGCATGAGATGAACAAACCTTTTTGACAGTTAGCTAGACTGCAGCACGTTCCCTTTAATTTATTCTGATCATTTGAGTTAAAGAGGTCAGTCACAAGTATATGTTCCTTTCAAAAACACCTTGACAGCCATTTTGGAAACATTGCTGCCTACAGTGATCGCTGTCTTCAGTTTTATTCAAAAACTTCAAGAGAATCATCATGAGGGAAAGATTATGTCTACTTACTAGGCTGATTTAAAATATTGATCACTTACGACTCTTTTATTTCTAAGTAACAAATATTAAGGATTAAGATTTTTGTTTTTTTAAAATTCCAATCTTATTTAGTTATAGAACTAAAAAATGATTATAGAAATAAGTATTATTTCACTTTTTAAATGCTTGCAATACATAGGAACAGCTGATTTAGCTTTTTATAGTTATGAAGCAGGCATCGGGTTGATTCTTACCTCGCATAAATTCTCAGCAGATTCCATGCAGAATGTTACTAAGGAAAAAAATACATACATTTAAATAGTCATATGCCTTTAAATTTGACAAAAACTAGTTGTAGTCCTGATATAAATATCAATGTAATACCTTCAGGCAAAGACAGTGCACTTTAGAGACCTTAATTAGCATCTCAGAAGGATTTCTTCCAATAAATTATCTGATACTGCTGTGTGAAAGGCTTCATATAGTGAATTTGCCCTCAGTTTCATTGGGAGATAAAACAGCTGAGCAGAAAAACAGGAACTAGACTTCACAGTGGTTTTAGAAGCAAATCAGATTTTGAGGCTGGTGAAAGAACAGGCTGGTATAATAACAAGGGAGTATGTCACCGACCAACAAAACTGTAAGTGTTTCATGGGTGTAGGAATGAACTGAAATTTAGGACTGGTAGTTTTTGTGAAAAAAGAACAACATATCTATTTTTTTCCTAAATTCTAATTAAAAAATTTTATTCATTGAAGCTAAATCATGGCCTGCTTTTTTTCAGAATCTCAGACTGACTGATAGATTCACTTTGTTTCAGACCAGTTTTCAGTTTCTTATGGATTTGAATGAGACTGTTACCTTGTGAATTTCACTCCAGAAGAACCTTTTGGAAGGCCATAGGGACATCTAATCTTTAGAGAAAGCTGTTAAAAAAACCAAGAAAATATTATTCTGCAATTACATTATTCTGGATTTAATTGAGCAGGTCTCATAATGGAGAGAAACAAAACCCAGGGTTTGGAAATCATTGGTAGAAACATTAACTTGAAAATAGAGATTAGGTAATATATCTTTTACCACCATGTATATATCTGCATCTTTTTATCATATGCTCAGTTTCACTTTAGATATCTTTCTGGTAGTAGATTTAGTCACCAGTAACTTGTTTTCAGAGTTACTGGAAGGAGTGCTCTGGCCAGCATTGCAGAGAAGATCATGTTGGACCTGGAAGTCCCTTCTGCTCCTAACTTATGTGATTTATGTGAAGCTAAAAGTAACAGAAAAAGGTATGTATTTTTATCATATATGAAGATGTACAGAGTTTAACAGTGCTTAGACTTGAGTGATAAGGTTATTTAGTTGGTAAGTAGTGAATACTGAGACAAACTTGGCAGGCCCTTTAAGGATGTCCCATCTGTACACACTGTACACACTGTAGTAACTACCTGTAGCCCTATAAATAGAGGCATCTAAAGAAATCACTACAAAGTCTGTTGTCATTATTAGAATTTTACCAAAGTACAAACTGAGAAAATGTATTAATTGCATGAGTGTTGAGATTCTGTGACAATTTATAAATTTTAAGCATTATCTGTCATCATTTATGAAAAACTAGCAGTTGTAATGTAAACAGGTGTGGCTGCAAACTAACCCATGAAATTAAAATAGAGATAACAAAATAGTTTTAAATGCTTATAGTGCATTAACTGAGTCAAAACTAGATAGAAGGATATTTATTGAAAAATCATGAAAATAATTTCTTGTTTACTTTAGAAAATATAATAAAACCTAATTGCAAATTGTTATTGCAGAAGTTAGCTAAGAGTTCAGAGATCAGAAAGAGAGAAAAGAAACTCTGAAAGTGGTGGTCTACAAACCATTTTGTAAAAAGTTTACCAATTAAACTGGAAAAGAAACTTCCTAGATTTTAATAAACAGTTCAGTGCAGCAAAAATGTTAAGATTGAGTCACATATACATCTGTTTCTCAATTGGGTGCATTTCTGAAGTGAACCTTCACAGTGTGGTAACGCTACCATGCATCCTCTGGTGGCTTCTTCATACATGCTGCATGTGATTATTAAATCTACTTATCAATTTCTAATAGCCAGCAAATATTTTTGTACACTTGCTATAATAAATAATTTCTATAACTTGCATTTGTATTTTATCTCTTGTAGTAATTCTGGTGAAAATATGGATTTCACATTTATTTCTGGAATCTGGAGAATTTTTAACAGAAATCCCAGTAGTTTTGTGACAAAAAGTTCCCTGTACTGGAACTGTCAGTCCCAAGAGCTCCAAAATCATAGCAGGCCACAAGGGAACAAGTGATGGTTTTACAAATGCTAGAGGTTTAGATCTTTTTACCTTAAATTTTGAAATATTTGGGGGAATATTTTCTTGGGTTTTTTTTTCAACAATAATGATAATGGAAAGATTTTTTTTTAAATTTTATGAAATTATAATGTCTATCACTCTCTTTTTGGAAATGGACTGACTATATTAAATATTTAATGGGTTGTGGAAGAGGTTGAGAGACTTGGAAAAGATGGGTCATCTGTATATTTCAGTGTGATTCTAGGAAATAGATGAAAATGTAGGTTTCATAGACCTGATTCATAAACCTGCTTACTACTTGAGTATTGAGATGGATTGATCATCTTATGGAACAGTCATATATGTCTAAATACCTCCAACTGTTCTCTCTCTTTCTTGAGTTGTTTGCAAAACCAAAATACAGCTCTTTAAATTAGAAATGCGTATATAATCATAGAATCATGGAATGGTTTGAGTTGGAAGGGACCTTTGAAAATCACCTAGTCCAACCTCTCTGCCGTGGGCAGGGACATCTTTCACTAGATCATGTTGTTCAAAGTCCTGTCCAACGTGACCTTGAACACTTCCAATGATGCGGCATCCACAACTTCTCTGCCAACATCTTCCAGTGTCTCACCACCCCCATCATAAAAAATATCTTCCTTATGTCCATTCTAAAGCTACTCTTTTTCAGTTTAAAATGGTTGCCTCTTGTCCTGTCACTACAGTCCTTTATAAAAAGTCTCTCTCCATCTTTCATATAGGTCCATTTTATATATTTAAAGGCCACAATAAGATCTCCCCAGAGCCTTCTCTTCTCCAGGCTGATCAACTCCAACTCCCACAGCCTTTCTTCATAGGAGAGCTGTTCCAGCCTTTGGATCATTTTTGTGGCCCTCTACTGCACCTGCTCCAAGAGGCCCATGTCTTTCCTGAGCTGAGGACCCCAGAGCTGGACACAGTGCTCCAGGTGGGGTCTCACCAGAGCAGAGTAGTGAGGCAGAATCACCTCCCTCAAACACACTTCTTTTTATGCAGCCTGGGATGCAATTGGCTTTCTGGACTGTGAGCACACATTGCTGGCTCATGTCCAGCTTTTCTTCCACCAGTACTCCTGAGTCCTTCTCTGCATTCATCACCCAGCCTGTCTTGATATTCGGGGTTGCCCTGACCCAGGTGAAGAACCTTGCACTTGGCCTTGTTGAACTTTGTTTCACATGGGTCCACTCCTCAAGCCTGTCAAGGTCCCTCTGGATGGCATCCCTTCCCTCAAGTGGATCAACTGCACCATTCATCTTGGTGTTGTCTGCAAACTTGCTGAGAGTACACACAATCCCACTGTTGATGTCACTGATGAAAATGTTAAATAATATTGGTCCCAGTATGGACCCTTGAGGGGCACCAGTTGTTGCTGGTTTCCAGTTGGACATAGAGCCATTGACTCTTTGGACTCAGCTATTCAGCCAATTCCTTATCCATCTAACAGTCCATCCATCAAACCTATGTCTCTCCAATTTAGCAGCAAGAATGTTGTGGAGGAACATATCAAAGGCCTTATAGAAATCTAGATAGATGACATTGACAGCTCTTCCCTTGTCCACAGATGCAGTCTCCATAATCTCAAATGATAAACATTACAAATCATATATCTAGATAGAAATATCTATTAAAGCTCACAAAAGGAATTTTTTGTAAGAAGAAAAAATGTAACTAAGAATGTGCTGAGTATGAATCTGGTAACTTTCTTGATTAACAACTTGTTAGGCTTTCTGTAAATGTTTGTTTTCCATCTTTGGAAAAGAAAGAGAAGGAAATGGGGCTTTGGTGGAAAGATGAGGTTAGTCATGACTTTCACAGTGCTTGTTATTTTTTAGAGGGGCATTTACTTTCTCTTCTCTCCTTTCCCCTGTGACTCCCCCTATGGCCCCCATGACAGAAGTTCTGGCATTTGAGTATGTGCCATCACAGGCTTCTTCCACATAAAATTCCACTGGTTTAAAGAGAATTGTGTTTTACTGGCAGTTTTAGAAAACAGGAAATAGTCTGAGAGAATCTCAACTGAACTAAAGGATAGTAGCCATGAAGACATAAGAATGTGTGTGACCACCACAGAGTCCCATACTAGTATAGACTCAGTATAGATAGGAGTTTGGGATTGTAGAGAAATCCCTATTTAATAAATAGCTCCAGACTCTTTTACACTTTAGTCATAACCTCTTCCTCTCTTTTGTGCATTCCAGAGCATGTCTAATTCCTGTTTTTCATTGAATTCTTGTTTCTGGTACAATCATTAAGGATAGGATTATTAAAAAACCTGCATGACCTAAATCTCAGTGACTTTGTGGGCTGTGTGTCAGAGCCAAAAAAGGGCCTATGAACTTAATAAAAGATGGAGTTAGGCTTAGTCCTGTAAAAATTTCAGTCCTGGCATCATTCTTGTGTCATCCTCACTAGCACAGATACTGTATTAATATCACTCTCAGTAGCTGCCTTACCTTTGACTTATCAAGCGATGTCGCTTACACTTTCACATCTCTGCATGAGCATGGGATCACCCCAGCCTGGTTACATTCTTTCAGTGCAAAGGACTGCAAGTCTCCTTGCCTTGTTTGCAAAAACTAAGCTGAATTGCAGACATACACTCCATTTTTTTGTATTAGAAAGTCTGTCCCTAACACTCATTGTGCAAATTATTCTGAAGTCTTTGGGGTGGAATGGACCAAATAGACTTGTTTGATTCATGGACACCGGATTTCTTCTTCTAAGTAAGTTCTTCTATTCATTTACAGGGCAGATAGGTGGAGTATGAATGAATCTAATTTCCATGAAAATTCTCATATAGATTTATTTGAAATCACACTGTGTCTCAGAAATGCCCTTAATGTTCGTGAAGTATGAGTCAGTAGACAGAAAAAGGAAGGTCTTTTCTAGGGCAAAAAGAAACCAATGCCATTTTGGAAGAATAAATAATCAGAGAAATACCTCAGCATTGGGCAGTAGTCCAATTTCACACCTGTGGTGTGAAAATTCTATGGGCATGTAACTTGTAAACAAATCACCAAATACTCCCTGCTCACTCTTATCCGTTCCCTGTAGAGGTACAGGGTGCTGGCAGTGCACTTAGGAATGTTTGCTGCAAGCCTGAGTGTCTCAAGGCAAACCCACTTTTTTGCTCCTGCAAGTCTTACTGGACTATCTGTTGTTTCATTCTGCAGTTCCAACAAAAGACTGAAATAGTTATTTCTGTTGTGCTTTGCCACTAAGATGGTATTTCTGCAACCTTGCCTCAGGATTGTGGCATCCCAAAGTCGCCATTGTACCACATCCTCGTCATGAAGAGCCAATACCATGCAGTAGCCAGCTTCCCCTTCTCATAGGGTTACACAGTGCCCTAGTGACATCCCCGTCTCTCTTGCTGTACAATGTCAGAAAAAGGGATTTCCAGTGAGAGGGGGCTACTAAACACATTTTCCAGCTAGCCAATCCTCTGTTTGCTGAGACATGTGATGGAGAATATCTTCCCTAGAGACTTTGTCCCTCTGGAGTTTTGGACAAGTGTCTAATGAAGCATCTCCTTGCCCTTATTTCCTCCTTTCCTCCAGAAGATGCTGTCAAAGAACTCTTCTTCCTATGATTGCACTTTCTCCCACTACCCAGAGACTGTTAGTAGCAAGCATTTTTTTTTAGTCTGGAAACACTGGTGCTTTGTGTTTCCTAGCTGGGAAATGCCAAAGACTTTGGCAGTCTGTTTGTGTGTGCATGTGTGAACAGGCATCTGATTTTTGCGCAACTTCTGGTACTGCAGAACAGTCACTGTCATTCTGTCCAGCCTTGTGCAGCAACTGCTGGGAGACATCCCTTTCTTTAGGTTTGTTGGTGAAGTTTAAACACATTGGTGATTTCTTCCAGTGATCTGAGTGAATTTGAACTGCTCTGATACTAATTTCAGACTGAACACTGGGTCACAAACTGGAAGATTCAGACAATATTGTACAGGTTAGTTCACATCTGTGAGTTTTTACACCTAGCACAGGCTACTGAGTTTTAGTGTCTTGCTTTTTCACTGCCTTATTTACGACATTTAAAAATACTTAAAGCTGAACTTTCAAAAAAATAGTTAAAATTATAAATAATTATATAAAATAATATCCTTCTTGAAAATTTTGTATCTACTATGTATGTCAAAATATATAAGTAGTGTTTATTTCCACAGTTAAATCCTGAAAGCTTCTGGTGAAATTTTATCTTTATATTTCTAATCTTTGTGGTTGATGTATCTCTCCTGTAAACCCCCCAACAGGATCTTCTCTTCTATTTGCAAGGAGCAAAATGCAATTTTTCTGAAGTGTTTTAAAGAAAATAAATAATATATTCATTATCACACACCTCGCAATAAAATAATTTAATATTTGAAAAGTAATATCAGACAAAAGGCACACTGCTAGCTGTTGAATTTCCTAAGGTGGAGACAAAAAAATCAGCTGAGAATTACTACGGCCTCTTTACGTGGATAGAGTATCACTTCATTTTAGGGTAATGGAACTGCTGTCTTTATTTACAAGATTGATGTGAGACTGAAGGCACACAATCCAGGGATTCTGTTGCATTTATTTGTTTTTTACTTTTTGAAGGACTGCCTAGAAGTATATCACATCTAATCTAACAAGATCAGACTTCATTCTGTTCACTGTTACAATATAATTTGAAATACAGAAAATAAAAATTAAGAAAAAATGAACACAGTAGGTGAATATATACAATAAAATAGTTGATAATTTTGATTATATTATATATTAAGCTTACACCAACTACTCATAATTTGTTTTTCCTTAAGTTGTATATACTGCTTGTTTTTCACTGTAGAAATAAATTAATATTTATTGGTTAAGTGTTGTGGCATTTTGCTCTGCTCACTGCTCATTCTTTTTTATCAAAGCAGTGCCATTAAGAGAAAGTGATGAGAAAATTGGAACTGAAAGTTTCTTTTTTTTTATGAGATTCTTTTTAAGTTAATTAATAAATAACACCTGCATGAGGTAATGCATAGCAAATAGTACTAACCAAGTTTGCATCTACTAAATTGGATACAATACATTTTCTTTCCTTGTCATAGAATCTATAAATATTGGCTGACCTACCCTGGTTTCTTTTTTGGCACACGTTGTTACGGTTTTCCAAAAACTGCCCTCTGAACCTTGATTTATACATAAATAAGACCTAATGATTCATGGGTACACTGAAAATCAAAACCACATTATATTGATAATTAAACAGTGGCAATTTTAAAAAAATTGTTTCACAATATTTAGCACAGTTTTTCTCATTTTTGCTTCTTTAATCGAAGTGTACAGCTGGAAAAGCTTTATGCTGTTTACAATGAAATTTCTGGGCACGAAGATTGATAAAAGACATCTCTGTCTATAAGCATTATTATGTCTTTACCATGACTCCTTGCATTCAATAACCTATTTTGGTATGATATACAAATTCAAAAGACAGCACATGCTTTTGGGAATGACTCTGGCAAAGTCAACTACTGGAGGAAAAGGTACCTTAGGTTACCTTCCTTTTTTTTGCACTACTGTGTTATTAGTAACTTTTTATCAGACTGGAAATAGATAGAGGATTGTAATGGAGAGGTGTTTATAAATGAAGTAAAGTAAAACATTGACTTTACTAGCTTTCTAAATTGACATTCATCTGAATTTATAAGGGATCTTTAGGAAAGGATTGGTTAGGGAAAGCACAATCAATAGGAAGAATCTTTACTCATTGTGTGATGCAGAATGAAGTTCATTGTGAATTCCCAAAATCATAATAAGAAAATGAGTCTATGGATAGGTCATATAGAACCGTATCTATTTTGGGGCAAGCTCAATAAAAACTTTATTGGTTAGCTGTGGGCTACATGGATACATGGTTTACTTCTAGCTCTTCGAGTTCTCATAATCTGTTTTCTTGAACTTTAAAATACTTCAGAAATGAATTAGTCTTCTAATTTTGTGGCAGGTGCCTGAACGTTTTTGGCTGAGCAAACATAGGAAAACCTTGAAAACTATATTGGTAGGAGTCCCTACCATTTTTACATATACATGTAAGGTTTTTTTTCCCCCAAGTTCCTAAAAACATACACAAAAGAGCATGATGACTACAGTCTACAGGACAGGTTTTTACAATTAATATTGTACCACAGGTGGTCAAGAGATTAAAGACAGTGTCTTTGGTTTTACTATTTCACCCTGACTTCCTCAATTCAATGGTAAAGACATCTAATAATTCTTTCTCACCTACTTTGTAAGTGATGGAAAATCAAACTAACATATGGCCCACTCCAGGGTTAAAGCATGATTTATAAAATTTTGAGCATCTCCCCTCTGATCCCCTGATTCATATAACCTTCTTAGAGTATAGAAATGTCTAGGCTGGCAGGGACCTCTGGAGGTCACCTGTTCTTACCTTCTGTTGAAAGTGAAGCCTAAGATGAGATAATCTAGGCCCTGTTGAAATGAGTCTTGAATATTTCCAGTGAAGTAGATTTCACCACTTCCTTAGGAAACCTAATGCAGTACTTCACTGCTCTCATGGTGAACTGTATTTTTCTTACACCCAGACAGAACTTCACTTGAAGCAATTCATGCCTGCTGCCTCTTGCCTTGTGAACAATTGCTTGGGAAGGGAGGATGTCCATCTTTCTCTGTAGCTACTTTTTAGGCAATGAAAGAGTGTCATTAGATTCCCCTTCAGCCCTGTCTGTGTTGAACAAATTCTCTTTTTCAAACCTTTCCTCATACGTTGTCTTCCCCAGCCCCTTATTCATCCTGGTGGATGTCCTCTTCTGGACCCTCCAATTTTTCAATGTCTCTCTTGAATTGGAGGAACAACATTGAACACAGTATTCCAAGTGTAACCTTAAAAATGCCCAGTAGAGTTGGGTAACTACATTCTTCGATGGCCTGGCTGTACTCCTGTTGATGGGGTCCAGGATATGGTTGGCCTTAGATGGTACCAGTGCTTACCGTTGGTTCATATTCAGCTTGTTGCTCACCAGCACCTTGAGGACATTTCTAGAAGAGCTAGTCCCCAACAAGGCAGTTCTATCTTTTATTGCAGCTTGGGATTTCCACCCCAGGTGCAGGACTTTATATTTCATTTGATAAGCCTCATATAGTTCATGTTGGTCCAGTCTTCTGGCCTGTCAATGTAAATATCAACATTAATGTCAATGTCAATGTCCATGTCAACGTCAATGTCTCTGTGTAGAATGGTTCTTTCTTCCACCTCTTCTCCAAGTTTGTTTTTGTACACAAATTTGGAAATGGTGCCTTCAGTCCTGTTGTCTGAGTAATTTATAAGGATATTTAAGAGTATTGGACCCACTGTTGACCATGAGAAACTCCATTTACGACAAGCTGCCAATTTGACTTTGAGTCATTGACCACTACCTTTTGAACTCAGCAGTTCAGCCAGTTTTCCACCCATCTGGTGTTCTACTTTTCCACTTAATAACTTACCAGCTTGTCAGTGTCCTGATTTCAGCTGGGATAAAGTTAATTTTCTTTTTCCTAATAGCCGGTATGGTGCTGTGTTTTGCATTCAGGATGAGAAGAATGCTGATAACACCCTGATATTTTAGTTGTTGCTAAGCAGTGCTTACACCAGTCAAGGACTTTTTCAGCTTCCCATGCTCTGCCAGGTGCATAAGAAGCTGGGAGGGGGCACAGCCAGAACAGCTGACCCCAACTGGCCAAAGGGCTATTCCATGCCATATGACATCATGCTCAGTATAGAAACTGGGAGGTGTTGGCTGGGGGAGGGCAGTGACTGCTGCTCAGGAACTGGCTGGTAATCAGTTGACAGGTGATGAGCAATTGCATTGAGCCTCACTTGTTTTATATATTCTTTTATCATTATTTCCCCCCCCCCCCTTCCTTTTCTGTTTTTAAACTGTCTTTATTTCAATCCACAAATTTCAATTTTTTTTTTTTTTTTACTTATTCTCTACCGCATCCCACTGGGGAGTAGAGGAAGTTAGCAAATGGCTGCGTGGTGTTTAGCTTCCTGCCAGGGGTTAAACCACAACAGTTCTTTTGGTGCCAAATGTGGGGCATGAATTGTTTGAAATACTGAAAAGAATTTCAGCTGTTGTCCAGAAGAACACATTATCATATGCCTTCTCCAATGCTGGGATAACAGGACCAGTAGCCTGGAATTAGAGGTCAAGGAAGCCAGGCAGCTTGGGATTCCTTTCTAGGGAAAGGAGCATTGATAAAGCGACTGGAAAAAAGGCAAAAATCAGCCTGTAGAAGTGACTCCTGTCAGGTGTGAAGGTCAGGTGTGCACATGACCCTTGTGGTGGAAGTCTGTAGGGAGTGCACCACCATTGTATCCCAACTCATTGGCAGTAATGACCTGGAAGTTGGAAAGGGACAAAGGGTGGATGAACTGTCTCACCAACTCCGGCAATATGATGAAAGTGTCTCTTCTTCCCTCTTCTCAGCTGTTGAGAACCGTTCTGGTAACTCAAAGAGGATATGTCCTACCCCCCACCTGTACAGACCAGTATCTCAGCTATTGAAAGTAAGCATCCCTCTGCTCAAGAGAGAGAATATAGAGAGTACATGCTCTGGGGCATCCTATGGTTTTACCTGCATGACCACAGAGAGGACATGAGGAAATGGGACGGAAAATCTACCTCAATTTCAAATGGGCCCCTGAACAATGACAAGCCTTTGAACAAATTAAACAGGAGATAGTTCATGCAGTAGCCCTTGGGCCAGTCTGGGTGGGGCAAGATGTAAAGAATGTGCTCTACACCACAGCCAGGGAGAATGGCCCTACCTGGAGCCTTTGGCAGAAAGCACCAGGGGACACTCAAGGTTGACCCCCTAGGGTTTTGGAGTCGGGGATACAAAAGATCTGAGGCCCACTATACCCCAACAGAAGAAGAGATATTAGCAGCACATGAAGGTGTTTGAGCTGCCTTTGAAGTGGCTGGTACTGAAAACAGCTCCTCCTGGCACCCTGACTGCTGGTGCTGGGCTGGATGTTCAAAGAGAGGGTCCCCTGTACACACCATGCAACCGATGCCATGTGGAGTAAGTGGGTCATGCTGATCACACAACGGGCTTGAACAGCAAACTGCAGTCACTCAGGAATCTTGGAAATGATCATGGACTGGCCAGAAGGGAAAGATTTTGGAATATCACCAGGGAGGTGGTGACACATGCTGAAGAGGCCCCACTGTATAACAAGCTGCCAGAAAATGAGAAGCAATATGCACTGTTCAAGGAAGTTGTGGGAGGCTGTGTCAAAAAGCTTGTTAAAGTCAAGGTGAGTATTGCCAGGGCTGTCCCCCCTTTCTTCATCGTAGAAGACAATTAGGCTGATTAGACCTGACTTGACCTTGGTAAATCCATGCTGGCTTTTCTCAGTCACCTTCCTGTGGCTGGAAACAGCTTTCATCAGGATGTTTTGTGAATCCTTTTTTCAGGGATTGAAGTAAGACCAGCTCGCCTGGTAGTGTCAGAGATTACCCTTCTGACCTTTTTGCAGATGGGTGCAGTATTTGCCCGTTTCAGGTCATCCAGTACTTACCCTGGTCTCCATGATCTAAAGATGATAGGAAAATGATAGACTTTGCAAAGGTATCAGCTAACTGATGTGTTGTGAGATTGTGACATATCATAGTACTTTTCTGCACTGGTCCTTAGTAGAAACGAAGGTCCATAGTTAGAATTTTTTTTTTCATTAAAATTTAATATCCAGTAATTTAGACAATAGGATATATTGTCAATTTTTGAATGAAAAATTGATAGGAAACAAAATTTTATCTGAGTGACTAGATTCACCATCTTCTGTGTTGTATTCTTCCAGGACATTCAGTGGAAAAAACACATGTCTGCAATTGGCTGCAGCAATGCATTTGTAGGAAACAAAGCACACTATTCAACATATATAATCACTGATGTAGCTCACCTCACATCCTGTTTTCAAGAGCTAAAAAAACAGTGCAGTATGAGATAACTATATCATAAAGCTGGATTGCTATCATTTTTTTCAGATACACAAATCCTGCCCTGCAAGGTTGATGACCAAGACTTTCCAGAAAAACCGTGTTCAAAGCCTTTTTTATGATTGGTGTAACATCTGATCTGTTTCTAAGCTACTGAAGTACATATAGTGGCTCACTTACATTTGGAAAGATGTGTGCATATAAAATCTGCTGTACTGTTGACTGATCACTGTGTAATTCTGCTTCATTAGGGAAAAATAATATAACTACCTAAAAATTGAAACCTTGGGTCGTGGTTTAACTCCAGATGGCAACTAAGTACCATACAGCTTGCTCCCCCTCCCCCTCTCCCTGGTGGGATGGAGGAGAGAATCGAAAGGGCAAAAATAAGAAAACTCATGGGTTGAGGTAAGAACAGTCTAATAATTGAAATAAAATAAAATAAAAATAATAATGATAATGATGATAATAAATTGTAGTGAAAAGGAAAACAACAACAAACAAAGAAAAGGAACAAAACCCAGGAAAGACAAGTGATGCAACCACTCACCACCTGACGACTGACGCCCAGCCCGTCCCCGAGCAGCAGTCACTGCTCCCCAGCCAACTCTTCCCAGTTTCTATACTGAGCATGATGTCATATGGCATGGAATAGCCCTTTGGCCAGTTGGGGTAATCTGTCCTGGCTGTGCCCCCTCCCAGCTTCTTGTGCACCTGGCAGAGCATGGGAAGCTGAAAAAGTCCTTGACTGGTGTAAGCACTGCTTAGCAACAACTAAAGCATCAGGGTGTTATCAGCATTCTTCTCGTACTAAATCCAGCTACTAGGAAGGAAATTAACTCTATCCCAGCTAAAACTAGGACACCTTGCTATTCTAGCTTGTTTTGTTTTTTTTTTTTTCAAAGAGTTTGTATCTGCTGCTGAAGGAGAACAGAAGCAACAGTGAGTGCACACAGAAATAATGAAAATACCTGTTCTGCTATACTGTTCTCTCTGTTATTCAGCTGTATTTTGTGAAGGCAAGAGGTGAAAATGTTTTTTTTTTTCAGCAGGAACAATACTTTTTTTTTTTTTTAACAGGATATGGTCTTCTGCATAGCTCAAGTGCAGACTGAAATGTATCTCCATGATCATATAAAATGCTGCTCATGCCTACTTTCTGCCTCCATCTTATAAAGAGGTAACAGAATAAACCAGAAAAGAATACAAATATCCTTGCAAAAATCTGAGCACAAATTTCTGGAAGCCCAGTAGCAGGAGGCTAAACAAACATCACACTTGACAAAGCAGAAGTCTTTGAGTCTTATGGTTCCACGTGTTTCCTTCTAGAAAGGCAGGCAGCAGAAAACTTTTCAAAAGCTTCTCTTTAATTTGTTTTCCATTGCTCTGTTTTTATTGTAAGAGAAAGCTCTTTAACCCATAATTAATAGAGGCATGTCAGTTTATTTATTCCTGAAAATTAGATGGTGAAGCAATGCCAAAGAGTAGTTTGTGGTGTTTTTGCAGTGAGACTGAAGTTTTGAACATGATGAATTTATGAAAGAGACTGGGATAGCAGAGGGTGGGATGCAAGAGATTCTTTCCAATCCATGATGCAAGAGATCCACGTGTCCTCTAAAAGAAGCTTCAACAGTTCCAAAAATTGAACCTACTTTTATGTAGATTATATATTTAGGAACTTCAGACATTTTGATGTTCTCTCATTAGGAAATTATTAGGAAATGTTGACATTTTGCTGTGTGTGCTTTAATCTCATCCATCAATGCCTGCCTTGTTAGAACCTTTTGATAAGTTTGATATATTAAATCTAATCTAGTATAACATATTGAAGCAGACTAGTTTTTGTCATTACATATTTTTTGCAAGAATTTTGTCTGAGAAATTTAGTAGTATTTAGTATTTATTTGAAAGTTTTTTTAATATAAACCACAAAAAGCTTATATACTTAAAATTATCTAAGTTGACTACTTAAAAAAGACACCATGAAGAAATGAGCTACATAGTTCAGCTGCAGTCTGATGATGCTAAGTCTCATACATATTTTGATGGAAGACACTGCTGTTACCAGGGAAAGCAATGCATTTACTTGACTGTTGAGATGGTGCAGATTATTTCTTACTCTTAAGACAGAAAATCAAGAATAAGAAAGTTACAACATCCCTGTGGAGACTTAGTCATCTAAGACCGTTGCCAAAGTGAGAGATATCAAGGATATGCTGAAGGGCAAGCCCATCTGATTTTCGCAACACTCTTGCCTTCTGTGTGTCATTTCATGATCCCTGGCAAAGTCAAACTGTCTGTGGTTTCCTGTTGACAACTCGCACTTTCATAATTAAAAGAAGAAAGTAAAATATATGTAATGTATCTAGAATTATATAATGTATGTATTAATAATGCTATATAGTGTATGTAATATTATATATTACATAGTTCCCTCTATATATACTCATTCACTTGCACACACACATATATAAGTACAGGCAAATTCAGAAGCCGCATATGTGAGCTCTTTACCCTGTTTTAGCTTGTTCAGCTTTTCCTTCCACCTTTATAACAGTTTCTAGACCATGTGAAAGGGATTCAGGTACCAAACTGTTCCACCCATGCTAGGGAGACTGTGGAATCCATTTTCCACCAGAAGTGAGAGGGATATGGATCATCTATAATGAGAGGGGTACCATTCAGGTAAACACTTTAAAAAAGTTAAAGAAAGGTGTTGAAGTTGTTAAAGCAATGGTTACACCTTTCAAATTTTCAGAGACTTTATTCTTCTTCCTTTTGTCATACCTTTCTACTTCTTTTATTGTAAGAAATAGATATAAATGATGTGTAAAGAGTAACATTAACTTGTCAGGGGCAAGTCAGAATATTTTATATGGTCTGGTACATAGCTGGAACAATATATTCAGAAAAAAAGTATTTTTAGTTGTTGATAGCTGGGCTTACAAATATTACCATAATGGCTTCTGTGCTTTCCTCTGCTAAGCTTGGATTTTTTGTATATGTGAAGAAATTGGGTTTTTTTGCATGGTCATCATATGAAAGCTTTCATTATAACACAGTTGAGCAGATGAAAAAGAGGCTGAGCAAAGCAGATTTATGGGGATTGTTCTAATACTAGGTTGTTTTAACACTTTTGCAACCATTCTACATAGCTGTACAGATGTACTTCCGTGTGTTTCTTAATTTCTTTTTTCTCCCTTTAATGATGTTGCGTATAGTTTTATAGTTTTTAAGATATAGTCCAAAGTTACTTTCAGGCTTGCTTGAACAAAATAATGATATGTAGTGCCTTATTTTTTCTTTACCTTTTTATCAACTACCAGCTCTAAAATAGAATTTGTGATTGATAAGGGAAACTAATAGAAACAGTGAATATATTTTAAGGTAATACCAAGCCTGACTATGAGGAACAGAGTGACTAATCTAAAAATAGAATACTTGTATGCTGTTGTAAAAATATCTTCAAGATAATTCAAAATATTCAAGAATAGCCTTCAGAGAAGAAAGCTGATGTGCACTTCCTAGTTTGCAATACACCTTAAGTTAGCTCATTTTAAAATCTCCTTTTGTACATACTTTCAGGAAAAATGAAGAAAAGTCAGCCTGGAAATTTTATCTCGAATTTGTCAAACAAATTCTTGTGTGTAAAAGAAGGTTGCATATAGAAGAAAAAATATATGTAGTGTTGGTGAAAGGAAAGAAAACTCCTTGATGAACTTATAAAAGCAAAGGAAAATTAAAAGGCCACACCAATAAAATGCTGAAAATATTCAGACTCTTTTGAAACTGAAGCAAAGGTGTGTGTTATGGTACTTTCCATGTGAGCCTTCAGCACAGGGTTGTCTCTTCTACATGGGCTCTTAGAGCATATGGCAAAACCCAGCTAACCTTTTCAGACTTTGAAGAGAGAGGAGAGCTTTGAGAATAATGAGTAGGGAGAAAGTGGAGAGAAAGAAAATGGTTTTACATTAGTTATAGCATGCTGGCACTCTGTAGGAGTTGTCAGAGCTGAAGTAACAATTGTACTTTTTAATTGAGATTAAGGGTGCCAAGAGGCTTACAGATGAGCTGATGCAGCTTCAGATATGCAAACAACAAGATATTTTTAGCATGTATTGGGTTTCTCAGGGAATTTTTCATGTAAAGAAAAAGGTTACTTTCCTCATTGACTTAGATGAGAACACAGGGTTTATTTGCAGAACAAGCTGTGTATGAGAGGTGAATAAAATGCTTTTCTCACTATTGAGAGGCATGTAGCATAGAACAGGATTACTTTCTTCTGTGTCAGAATAGGTGTACTGAGAAAAAGTAACTTAATGCTTCACATTTAAACCTCTAGGGCTTGATCCTTTTTTTGCAATTGAGTTGGCCTCTTGTGCTGGTATTCATGACAAAATACCACAAAACTGACACAGGGTTGCCTGCAGGCCAGACATTAGTAAAGGTGCTTCCAGACAACCTATAAGGAGTGTGTGGAATGGGTGATTACAACATACCAGTGGAAGATTGCCCTGGTGGGTAAGAGCTGTTGCCTGTTTCATAACTGTGTTCCACATGTATGCAAGAAACGCATTAATTAGGTTGCGATTGCAGCACAGAGGCACTTATAACTTTTGTATCAATACAGAATTCCTATACTGTATATTTGCACTTGCATTTATCAGTGATTTTCTGCTCCTCAATGCTGTCTGCATGCAGTGTGCAGTGTCTCTCTATTGTATTGACTTTGGTCAGCATGCAGGGAAAATATCAAGGAAGAGATTCCAATCAATTCTTTTCCCAAGTTACTTTCAGTAGATATTTCAGATGATGGAATGGGAAGATAGCATCTTTCCAAGAAGATCCATATGCTTGTTGTTTCTTTTTGACCTTGGCCATAAATCTGTGGACACTCAAGCTGTATCTTGGGTTCCCAGATTCAAGAATAAGAGAAAGGCTTCTTTCTTTTCTTTGTTGTAGGCTGACTGCATGCACCTGATATTTGTTATATGTACATTCCCTTCTATTCCTTACTATGAGACAGAAAGATTTATTTGAGGCCATAATCTATAAAGATAAGCAGAGATATTTTAATATTAATTTTATGTTCAAACTGCTGATTTGGGAGTAAGTATTGATGATAGGACATATAATGGGATCAACATAAAACATTCTGAATGCAATAAATAAGAAGAACAGTCTTACTTTATGTGACATTATTGGTGGCAGATTTCTGGTGCATAAGTCATTGAGCTGAAGTTTCAAGCCTAAATTTACAGGCACAGAGTGTGATATGCAGAGGATGCTTCTTCTGCACACACCAACAGTGGTTAAAGGCAGAAAATATTTCAAGAGATGAAACATTTTTGAATGTAGCTTTTGAAAACCAACTAAGACAATAAAATGGGTTTAATGACAATGATAGATGATGATGTGTGTTTCCTCTGCTGGAAAAGGATTTTAAGGCAACCAGATGTTATCTCATTGACCTTGTATTCATACTCCAGCATTTCTAGAGCTTTCTACCATGCTACAACTTGAAAACAGAATCTGGAATATATACTTTCCATTAATATATTTTTTTAAATGTTTAGGGTTTTCTTTTGTTTAAGCCATTTCTACCAAATGGTGAAAAATATACAAAATGTTCTAGGAAAACAACTTTTCTATTTCCTTTACAGGAAAAATTTGGTAGAGGAATAATATCTTCCCACCTAAATAGCATCCAGATTTCTACCATACACAATGAGAAAAAGATAAAATATAAATGCCATAATTTTACTTGTTGTCTTGTAAAATTTTATAAGTGGCTGCAGATGTTTTTTGTGATTCCTGACCAGTGAACTGCATCTGGGAAGGACTGTTGACCATGAACTGCAGACTTTGGCTCATAAAGACCTGGAAGATGTAAAACCTGAAAATGTATGAAGACAGATTTTCTAGTTTCTACTTTTTATGTAAAATAATCAAGCAAATACTTCTGGACACTCCTCCCACTCCTCCTGCCTCCTGTCCTCGTTCTGTTGTGATCTTTTAAGACATTCATAGTAGTGCAATCAAAGTCCAGAGAGTAAATGTAAATGTGTGGCAGAATTTCTTTATTTATTAAAATAATCTCATTATAGCTTACAGTTTTCTCAATACTGGACTGACAAATGTTACTTCACCTGATAAAAACACAATAAGAAAATTTTACCATCAGTTACTGCTCTGGATTTTCATGCTGTTTGTTGCTGAATGACAATAATTGGAAAACAAAAGAGTAAAGAAAATAAGAGGCAAATAGGAATAATTATTTCTCAAAGTATTATCCTTCTAGAACAGATATGATTTTAGTTTGACTGTGCATTTCATAACAGCACAAGCATCAAAGTATTGGGCTGCTGGTTCGCCTTCCTGAAGCACTGCCAAGTCATTACATCACCTGTGCTTTGCCTCAGGTCTCCGTTCTCACAAAAAAAAAAATAAAGACAGGCATAGGGAAAGCTAAAGCATCAGAAAGTTCTACTTCACAATAAAAAATGACAAACATAAATGATGTTATTTCTTGTTCATTAAAAAAAATAACTATTCCTGTGTGCATTCTGCAGGCCCCTTCCATTATACAGTGTCTGACTTGGAAATGAACAACAAATTCTTTCTTTTTTTTCTTCTTTTACTATCGCAATTAACAGTTCCTCAGCTTTCATAAAGAAACTTCATCTTCTTTTCTTTTATTAGGACTTTATGTTTTGTGAATATCTGCCCATTCAAGAAGTGGCCTTTTCTGTGGATGGCACTTGCAACTTGAAACACCTCTTATTCAAAAGGCAGAAAAATGAACATTTTGAAGGGTTGTTTATACAGCGTTTCTATTCTAATGGCTGAAAGGCAATGCTTTTTAATGTACAGTTTAAAATGTTTTATTTCAAGTTGAGTCTTATACAGATACATTTCATTAAACCTGCAAGACTTTCCTTCTTACCCCATTAAATTCCATTATCAAAATTACCAGTCTGTGGCTTAAAGTCTTAAAGTTATACTGCTAATAATTGAGCAGTTTCTTTCAATACCAAGTACAATATAAGATGAAACATAGCTGTTTTCTCTGCCAGCTGCAAACCTTGTAGCTGGAAATGGTCCCAAAATTACAAAAATTCCTGTCCTGACAAACACTGGCTTTCACAATGTGATCCGTCTAAGAAATAAAACCAAAACTAAATAGAAGTAGCAAACTGCCAAAAAGGGTTATATTTAGAGGATTAAACAGAGACAAGTAAACCAGTTCACTCTACTCACATAAGTACATGAATTATAACTGTATCTTGAACTCTGTTAGGTTTTCAGTCAGACAAAAGTATAATCGCAGTTTTGTCTATATCAGACCTTACCTTCACTTTCAAGTATACAGTCACAGAACAAAAACAACCCGTACAGAATATAAGGACACACTCTCATGTACTGATCTTGGTTCCCAAAATATTAATGTGTTTATCTCTTTTTCCCCATTGAGAAAAAGGCTTAGTTTTTCTTTCTAACAGCCCCCCAAACTGGCTTGCTTTTCAACAACAAAATAGTCCATATGGTATTTCAAAATGGATTTTAAAGTTTGTGAGAGCTGACTTACCCAAGTGGATAGCAACCATCTGGACTTCTCTATAAATCAATATGCATCAAGCAACGAAGACAGAATTCTAAAAGCAAAAGCAGGTGTTTGCAGTTGCTAAGCTTCTTAGCCACCCTTTAGTCAAAAGGCATCGAGTTAGAATAATGTCTTGTATACTTGCAATAAGCCTGGTACTTAAATACTCACTATGTGTTCCAGTTTTGATATAGCCATGAAAGATCCTTCCAGTGAAACAAATTTTCCATCACAGCACATAACTCTTGTTATTGCAAATGATCTGGATCTTTTATTGCCATCTTGATTCTTATACCGAAGTGAGATGTTTTCTCTTGAGTCATACTGCAGTACCTACAAGTTAAGGTCTCAAAGCTGATTTCTCTGAGGATGATGGACATCTCGTGTGCTCTACAGATCCTCAAAATTACTCTTTAAAGAAGATCCACTGATTCAGTGCTGGTTCAGTGCTGCTGTGGTTGGAAAACAAATTGCCCCAGAAGATGACATGACTAAGACATGAACTATATGTCTGCCCTGCACTTCACAGGAACTGGGGCTATTAGTTTTAGCCAGTGTGGTACAGAAGTTCTAACTAAATATATTGAGCAGTGATGATACTAGCTATTCTTCCCCAAACCTACATGATTGTATTGACAAAGTGCGGTACCTTATCTAAGAAATCATACCTATTCTTATTTTTTTTTGTTTTGAAAAGGAAGTGCAAACCCCTTTATCTCCATGTCTGAATGATGAAAAAGAAAATGAAAGTGTGGACAGTCCCAGAATCCAGTAAAAGTCTATGAGCAATATGTAGACCACAGGGTTCTTCTGTGTTATTTCCTGAGATGCTGCATTTGGTTCATTTCTGTGTAGGAGAGCACTTTAAATTTTCATTGGTAGTTTTCATTTAGCCAAAATTCAGTGTATTAGACAAAGCATTCTGTAAAGTCTTCTTGCTAAATTCTGCTAATTACTTATTTGTGACCTCATCATTCTTCGTACTCTACTTGCATTTTACAATAAGGGTAGTTCTTACTGAACTAGAGAAATGCAGCAGAATATCATCCAAATAGTGAGCAGAATACCCCCATCCTCAACATCATGACAATCAGTTAAGCAACACAGAATTGCAGGTGCCCGTGGTAAATTATATGTGATTGATAACGTAAACCCACCCACCCTGAAGTAATGTATGAATGTAAAATTTTAAAGACTGGAAACATTGTGACCTTTTTATATTCAATTCACACTAAACAAAAAGGGCAAATTCTTTAAATAAGCTGTTTGGACTGAACAGAATACAAATGAATTATTTGCATTTGTCCACCAGGGCACAGTACAGCACTTTTCTCTGCTGCTTGGATTCCTTGTGTTTCTTGAAAATGATGGATGCACCAAATGATTTTATTTCTCATCTTGGAACAAAATATTCCTCTAGATCATCTGTGGGATGTTACAACCTCTCACCCATTACGTATTAAGGAAATGCTTAACTTGTTGGTGATGAAAAGCTCTCCATTGTATTAATTACTTACTCTGTGTTAACGAGTTACATAATATTGCTATATTACCCAATGTCTTGATTCTTCTTTGCTGTTTTCATAACACCTCATTGGAAATGAGAAACTTTTGCCCAATGTTAGCTAAGGGTGTAACCTAGGCAAGATTTGTGTTGTTTAAAACCCTGGATACACGTATGTCCAGTGATTGATAACAAGCATTTAAGTCAAATTCTGATGTTATACATGTGGTAAATGCATGACCAGAGAGGGACCACAGAATTAACACAGGAGTCTACTTAGACTTTCTCTGAAAAGTTGGGCTGCAGTAGTAGCAAAGAATGGAACTGGCAAGGAAACCTCATGTCTGGTTCTAGATTAAGAATGGATTTTGCCTTTTAGGTTGTTGACACTGCATGGATATAGAACTGGCACATTTCTTTTTCATAAATAAAGTGATTTATACTGCTTATTAAATAATTATATTTTAAAGAAAATAAATAATAAAAATAAGAAATCATTTCTCTCCCTGGCTCTAACATTTTTCAAACAGTATTTGGAACCTCATTACAACCCCTTTGTTACTGTATTCTGGGTTGCAACTGGAAATTGTAAATAAATGTGGAAGTTTAAGGCCAGAAATCTACTTAATCTTGGGGCTAATTTTAAACAAGTTCTTATTTGTTTTGAGTTTTTATTTAAAAACTTTACTGTAAGGGCTGTGAAAATATGTTCATACCTTAGCTTCTGATAATATAATGACATTCATATTCACTACCTTCTGAAATAGGTACATTTCAAAGGAAAAGTTTTTTTAGAGATTAAAGAAGATTGATGTAAACAATGGAAAGAGGGATGTGCTATTCCTAGCTTTGATAAAGTCAGAGAGGTAGAGAGGAAAGTACTGAATAGAGAATTCAGGATCCTTGAGGGAATAATTAATAAAGGTTTTGATAATGTGATGAGTCTCTAAGCTGTGGCTCAATGACTCCTTATGATGGAGTTTGGAGGGTGTGTATCTGAGCTACATATTTGCTAACTGCATCAGCTAAATGAACAACTGGTAAATTGGAATATGCCATTCCTATTCAGTACTGATTTCCCAGTTACAGAAGTCAAAGTATGTCTACAAACATTTTGGTAACTAGTTTCACAGAGACTCAGAGTCTGAAGTGGAATTCAAGGGGAATGGATATTCGTTAAATAAGATGAGCTATATCCATGAAGGACCTTGTAGGTTAAAAGCAAATTTTTAACATCATTTATGACTTTATGGGAAATCAGTTTAATGATTCACAAGAAATACATGAAATATGATAATGTTTGGTATTGGTGACTAACCTTGCCTCTGTGTTTTGAACCTTTTCCTCCCCTTTGATCCAGGACAGTTTCAGGAACACCACACTGTGTAGGTAATAATCAGTGAATGGGGGGGCATGAAGGCATGAACAAGCAATGTCAGGAGGACAAAGTAAGGATAATGGCCAGATAATATTTCTTAAGTGTCAAAATACAGCTTCTCTTCCTTCTTGTAGTACATTTTAAACAACATTTGGGATCTCACTGTGACCCTTTTCTAGTTTTGCCTCTAAATGCTGGGGCTGCAACTAGAAATAAAGCTCAAGATATTAATTGTTTCAGACTAGGAGCATATGCTGCTTAAAAGCAGCTTAAATTTATGTTTATGTTATTGTGTTTCTAGAAATCCTTTCCACTTTATGCAGGAGGGTTTATGACAATATATTGAAAATTTGGGAGATGATTTCAAATTATCTTTTCAACGGTCTTTCAGATGAGTTGCTGCTTGCTCAAATTTTTGTATTCTTTGTCTCAAATGCATTTTAGTCCAAATGTATAAACAGCCTTTTTACATTTCAGAAAGGAAGAGAAGGGGAAAGACATTGACATAACACATGGCTGCAGGAGGAGGTGTGGTGATGGGCACTTAATAAAATGTAAGTTTACTGCTGGTAATAAAAGTTCCTATTTACAGATTGTTGCAAAATCAAAATGCAACAGACATCAGAAACACTAATGAAGGCATTCAGGATATTTTATTGTTATTTTTAAACAGATGTTTCTTGGCAGACCACATTTTTCTCAGGGCAATCAGGAAAAATCAGTAGGGAATGCTCTTCAGTGCTCTGATGCTTGGTGACTCAACGGGAATAGCATGTTCTCAGTAACTCCCTGGGTTGGACTTTTACTCATTTGCCTTGCATCTGTGAGTAACTTAAGCAAATTGATAAAGGTCCTTTTTCCTTCCTTTGTATGGCCTGGATTGAATTAAAATCTCATTACAAATGGGATATTTGGTGTCTCTTCCTAATTCTCTCCAGATCTTCAGAAGTCATTCCTAGTCAGCTAGAATTTTGCATTAGTTTATGTTACTGGGTGGGCTGGTACAAAATGAGGGGATCCTGCTCTGAAAGAAGGCTCTGTAAAATTAGCGTGGTGTGAGTCTGTGCTTTGTTGCATGGAATTTCCATGCTAATGTGCTCAGTTTACAGCTTAAATTATATATCTTCTGACTGCCAGTTCTCAAACAGGGAGCTGAGCGTCAGGTTGGAGCTCATAAACCAGTTTTAATGCAACAAAGCAAAGAACAGAACCTCGTTTTCTCATGCTATAGTTGGTTCTATAGGACTAAACTAGAGTGAAAAGCAAGATGAACTCGTTTGGGTCAGCAGTGTAATTATGTTTGCATGTAAGTATTGGCAGTCACAGGAAACTTTTGCCTAAGATGCAAAAGGTGTATTTTCATTTGAGACTTCTGTGATAGCTAGCCCCACCCTTTGCCTTACCTGTCGCATTGGTAGGGATCAATAACTAATTGTGATCAGATATGACTAATTCTTTGCAGGGGTAGGGAAAGTAGTCTAGCACTTGATATCTGCTGTCTGCTGTGAGGATTAGGAGCCAGACAGTCCCAGAACTATGAAAGAGCTGGTGAAAGTTAAAAAAAAAGTGAAATATTGTGATAAAATTGTCATTCTTCTAATTCTAACTGATCTCAACAGAGAAGTGTCTTATGTGTTCTGCTCTGGTGAGGTGCCAGCCCCCTTTTACCAAGGGATCCATGCTCCAGGGCTCTCAGAAAGTTTGACATGAAGTATGCCTGACTACACTGCATCTTAATAGTTACTGAGAACCTAGGGAAATGTAAAGGCATGAAGCACTCACGCAAAAGCCAGGAAAACTATCTGATCTTATGCCCTACTTACCATTGCTGTTTAGCTCTCTTTCTGTCATTTGCTGTTAAATGTCTCATAAAGGTGGCAAGAACTGACAGCAATATATAGATGATCACGACAAAGAATGTGCAAACTCTAAAGATAGGTGAAAGCAGTTATTTTATTTCTAACACATAAATCTTCTCTGAGTGCTTATACTGAGAGGTACAGCACTCCTGGCTGTTTGAGTCAGAAAGTCAGTATGTCATGGAAGTTATTGTAGAAGAAGTCCATTGCAGATGTGAAGTTAAACACTATTCATTTGGTCTCCATTAAGCAGAGGAGTTGCAGTAAACAGAATAATGCATGATTTTGGCTACAGAATGCAACAATATGAACTAAGACTCTGCTGAATTCATATTATGAAGATTGTATTCAGCTTGAAAGATTTAAATTTAGATGTTTACATGTAGATGGTGGTGTACAAGTTAGGTGAGAGCCTTGCAGATGTTGGTAGGCATCTCAGACATTAGCTGAAATTGCCCTTGAGGCAGCATTGCTTGTATTCATTGGAAATCTCCACTGCCTATAATCAGAGCTAGAGAAGAGCAGGTAGGGACCTGAGTGTAATTGTCTTAGTTTGGAGCCATCTCATGGTGCCATTTATGGAGTACAGTGTGTCACATGATTCAGGGAAAAGATTTTAAAGGTAACAATAAACAGGCACACACTAAATAACAGGTTTTGTGAGTAGACAAGTGTGAATTGAGTTAGGTATGAGTACATTATGTGGTCTTACTGTGTGCAGAAGGGATTTGTGCAGTTAGACTGCCAGTGATGCAAAGGATGTGGTAGCTCAAGGGACATGTATCATTTTCCTATGTGTTGATATGCACATTTCCAACGTGGGCCATGGAAGCTCAAAACACAGAAATCAATAGACAATTTCATGATGTCTCAGTTTTAGTACAAGTATCTGATACTAATTTTAAAAAGTATGGATCATGAGCAGTCTCTGTGAAATGAAAAAATGGGAAGAAACTGCCAAATGCAAACTTTATCTTCTATGTAAGAAGTTGCTGTTTCAGACCGCACTTTTGAGCTATACCATTTAATCACAGAATCACAGAAGGGTTGGAATCAGCCATCTACAGCGATAATGACAGCCAAAAGTAAACATTGCAAAAAACCATAAGTGAAATCTTAGATAAAAGTGATCACTGACTTTTTCAGGAGACAAAAGTACAGTTTTAATCATGATATATTTGTGGAGCTTGCCTGATGGGGTGAAGTAAATGTAGCTTTACAAATGTATACAGTAAGCCATAAAGGGATTACTCTGTGCTGATAAATAGTTTAAATGGAATGGTCTTACAAGAAAGAAAAGTGGACTAGGACAATTTTATTTATGAGAACTTTTCTGTTTTTCTTCGGACAATGAAGGGTATGGAACATGCACGGCACATTACTCTTAAGCCATTACTGTTTTTCTTCAGCTTCTCCTTCTTTACCTAGAAGTCTCTTTAAATTATTAAGAGTTACTGAACAAGTTTCATCAAAGCATCCATTGGGAGTACACTTAAAATGGTGCAGGCACATACTAATGGGTAGCTTTAAGAGTTGTTTTTTACCATCCTGCCGTACATACAGGAAACTGGCCAAATATTCTGCTATAGCCTTATCACTCCACATATACAGTTCTTTGAAAAAAAAAAAACAACTAAGCTTGCTTTAGAGGTGGTTTGCAGATTCTACTCTATCACAGATGTCCCTGAAATGCTGCCTCATCGTTTTTTTTTCTGCTAAGAAGCTACCACCCTAGTTCTTCAACTATCTCCTCAACTATAACACTGTTTCTAGACCCTCTTGTTATGCTCTGTGATTCCATGGTGAGTATTTCACATGCGTCAAACAGAACTGTGGATAAATCAGCCAGGTAACATAGGTAAATATACGCTCTGCAACAGTGTGCTGCAAGTTTGAAAGCTGAGAATACAGCTGTCACTGATTGTCTCTATTCAGTTAAAATAAAAAAAGATGAGCACAATTGGGACTAAAGTATTTGGATTATAGAAAAATTTTACTTTTTAAAAGAAATTTGTTCAGTAAACAAACCAAAGGCTCAGAGGTGCTCGTATGTTTTAAGAATTATGAAGGATTTGGGAGTACCTGAGAAAGTAGACACTCAGACCAGGGAATCGACAAACAAAACTGAACAGCAATTAAAAAAAATTCTGACACTTAATTTCTCCTTCTTACATAACAAAAACTGTTGGCAAATGAAATATCTATAGATTATGTCATAATAAATACTCATTTAATTTTATATCACTATATGAGACTACCATATGGAAAGCTTCAATAACAGCTGTTTTCCAGTCATTATTCCATGTGAAAATGTTCTCTGAACATTTATAGAGTGTCTTGTGATTGTGACACCAGTATTCAAGGGTTACTTTTTGTTAATTCAAAAGCTTTCATTTGCCATTAAAGTAAGCATTTCATATGCATCTACTGCCCTAATTATGGTGGCAACAATATGACTGACAAGAGAACTAATTTTTGCCTTGGGGAGTGGGTATGTGAAGTGAGTTGGAAAAAGTACAGAGGCAGGTGCTACGCTAATCTTACTCTTCCCACCCCATTTTTCCTCTGTAGTTTAGTCCCAATGTAGATATTTGATACAATATTTTGGTTTCCAAGAATTTGTTTTAGCGCTATTTTTACATCTTGACTTAAAATTTCATTTGGAGAAAGGAAAAGACCGGAGTGTCAAAATGATTGAAATGATTCATTTTGACTTTGTGGACAAGGAAGTTTCAATTTTTTGTTTCAAAGAGTTTCTGTTTCTGTTCCCCCACCCCCTTCTCCTTCCCCTCCTCTCCCGCTTTTTCTTTTTTAATTTTATGTAGGTACTAGGAACAGTTATGTACTTTAACTCCTTTATCCAGGCTAAGCTTGAAAATGTTCTGGCAGATGTCTGTTTAACCTAGTATCTTCAGTGGTAGGGATTCCATACCCTAACTGCTTAGGCTATTCCAGGGGTTAACTATGAATGGAAAGGTTTCCTTAATATCTAACTTAAACCTTCTAAACTTGTAACTTAGGCTGTCCACAATGGAACTAAAACCCAGTTATTAGTAGCTGTTTCTTTTGAAGCTGTGAGGAGTATTGTTGTGTCCTTGTGTCTTTTCCGCTTTTTAGGTGAAAGTAATGTGAAATACAATTTAAAAAGTCAAAGTCAGAATAAAAAATAATGTTACATACATTCTTCAAGAATACGTCAGTGCATTTACTTTCTAAAGATAAGACAAGGCAGCACCAATTGTCCAGAAAGATGGTTCATGTGTCTTTTTCTTTTTCTATCAAGAAAGAACCTAGGTATTTTTAAATATTTGTCAGGCTTTCTCGCAAAAGAGAAAGACTGGACTTAACTGCTGTAAATTTCTCTGCATCTGGTTTCCTCCTCTCACTGTGTCACTCAGTCAAGTCTATCTTGCAAGTTTTCATTTTATCTCTGTGAGGGAAAACCTCAGCTAAATTATCCATTTCTTTTTTCACTTCTTTCAAAATAGTTCACAGGTAATCGAATCACAGAAGAAAAAAACCCAAAACCCATTGTATTATTTAATTGACCAATGAAGCAGCAAGTGGAAATAATGAATATCAAGCATTCAGATGTATAATATAGCGCCTAGTTTACAAGACATACTTATGTTAGTTTTCTTTTTTTTTTAAAGCCTCTCTTCTCAAACAATTTCGAAGTACTAACATAATAATGATTATGATCAGTTCCAATGGCAAGTCCTTAGGGCTACATTTGACGGATAAGTAGCTTGAGCTTAGTATGATGATCAGCACTGATTTTAGTGTTGATTTGAATGACATTTGGCAGACAAGCTCACCAAATTTTTTTTTTTAAAGTTTTTATGGATTTTCAAGGAAAGAACAATATCTTTAACAGTTGTATAACATTTTTCTTGCTAAAATTGATGGCTGATTTTATCCCTCTTTGTTTCCAGATTTTCTTTATGTTATCATACTACTGAAGTACTGAAAGGAACATTGCTACAAACTTCAAGGTTTTCTTTCTAATGCTGGCAGTAAAATCCAACTGTTTATATTTTACTGGAGATAGTATTTACATTATCTACAGTCAACCAACATGGATTAACAGTTGAATGGACAGTAACCTTTGAGTTTTTTAAAGATGTCTGTGAACCCAGTTCCTGCATCAAGGCCAGAACTTGTGAGTGATCCAAAGTAGTCTTTCAGAACAAGTGGGTAGGTTGCAACGCTATAATATATCCATCATCTGTTCTCAGTACTAATCTACATTCATCAGGTTAACATTGTCCAATTGTAGCTTGTGAGCATTTGATATATTTATGCTTTAATCTGATAAATTAAATAATCCCTTGCATCTTTTTTTTTTTGCACAGATCCCCCTAGTTTGTAGTTAAATTAACTCCTAGGTAAATTAAGTAGATGAAGCTGTTCAGGTTGTAAGGCTGTTTTGAGAAGTCTGTATCATTTGAGTTGTTCCTGTTGAATCACCTTATTCAGTCATTTGCCTTTTTCACATCTCTGGATGTTGATACCAGAACTGAACATGATTTTTCTGGAATGAAAGGAGACATTTGAGATACAAGGCCAGGAGTTAGTTCAGGCTTATTCTCTGTCTTTTCTTATGTATGCTTTTGAGAATGAATATGTTAAAAATGGTACATTAATAGGGAAGTTTCTGTGGCTTTTGTGACTGTAAAGTCTGGGCTAAATTTTAAGCTGGAGAATGATACTTACACCAGCTCATGATTAGGCATATTGAATTTTGAATTCTTATCATTAAAAGATAAAGTTGGAGAATAAAGGGTATAATCACACTGTAGTTATGTGGTACTGTGATAGAGGTCTACATTTCAGTACAGGCTTCCTCACCTTTTGCAAGGTACATTGTTTAGTCAGGAGAGTTGGTCCTCTCAGCTGAGTTTTAGGGAAGAGGGGGCAGACTATAGATCCTTCTTCTAAATAGCACACTTTCAGGCATTGAAAATGGACTATTAGCTTAGGACCTTATAGAAAGCCTTCTGGAATATTTCCATTGATTTCAGATCATATTAGAAGTGCAATCCTGTGTTTTACTGCCAAGCAAAAACTGTTTTGAGAAAAAAAAAAAATCATATGCTTTTGTATCCCACATATCTAAACAATTTCAGATAAATTCTAGTCACAGAAATGTGGTGATATTCACCATGTTCTGTTGGTTCCTTCAAATAATTGCAGGACTAATGTCTACTTTAATGGTTTTATCTACCTGCTTCATAACAGACCCGTCTGAGTTGGTCTCGAGTACAAACAAACAGTTAACATGCAAATCTTAGGACTTAAGTGCAACTACTTTAAGACAGTACCTACCAGAGCTAACTGAGAAGCATAAAGGCACCTTCAGACCTGAAATCTCACAGCTAATGTAGTGCAAGGAGGATTTTGAAGGTCATTGGTTTTTGAATGCAGCAAACAACTCTAGAGTGTGTCTGCTGCTGGGCTTTTGGAGTTTCACTTGTCTTGAGAAGATTTTAGCTTCCAGGTTTAAGTTTGAAGTTATTTTTTGCTGTAGAGAAGGCTGCTACATAAATATGCTATTAAATGATGCTTGATTATCACACAGAGCACAATATTGAGGAGAGCATATAATTATACTAATTACAGTATTTAATAGATCACAAACATTAAATGTAGACCCATCTTTTTGCACCTTCTTTTGCCTCTAGCTATCATGCTATCACTCATACTGTTGTGCTGTACTTATTATGAGGTCTTATGACTTTACCATAAGACTTTATTTGTGCTTTATTTAGAAAGCATACAATGGCCTGAGCCTAACAGCAGAAATCCCTGTAGCTGCATTAGCTTCACTATATTTATACATATTTGCAACAGCTGTGGACTTGGATTTCCATGTTTTTATCAGGCTGATACAGACCAGGCAGTCATTATATTTTACAAATGTGGCTTTCAAGAAGCTACTGAACATTGTACGGACTGTGAAGTACTTAACATGACAGAGCAGAAAGCACAGGGCTTTCCTTCCTGTTGAAAGAAACAGGAAACAGCAGGATGTATCTCCATTCTCTTGAAAGTATGTACTGCATTTCTATAACCTGACAATCTCATTGAGTCTATAAAAATAGAGTGAATGTTCTAATTTAGAAGAAAAGTTACAAGCAACTCATAGACAAATCCAGGATCCATAATATATGCACCTTTTGTGACTCTTCAGGCAGCACAAATGTATTACCATTTGTTAATCCAGCAGGTGCTATTCATGTATGTTTCCTTGGAAAATAGCAAATAGTGGCTCAGCTGCAAGTAAGTTTAAGTACACCAGCCACCCCAGTTGTGTGGCACAGTACTGACACCTGATGCCCTGGACTGGGGTGGCCCCTAGCTGCTCCCATGGCTCGCCCTGCTCCCTCACTTCCTCCTGCAGTGGGCTGCCAGCCCTCTGCTTTTCAGTGAATTAATTTTAGAAAGGTGAAAAGACTTCCAAGAAAAGGTGAAACACAGTTCAGATCCAATTATAATTTGGAAAAGAATGAGTGTAGCCATGTTTGAGCCTCAACCCCCCACAAAATGTAACTGCTGTCATAATGAGAAGCTCTGTGCAAAACAGCAAAGATCTATGGCATTTCCTGCTTGCAGCAAAAATGCTAGCCCACTTTAGGAAAACCCACCACCACCCCCTTGCAATTAACGCACAACTCATTGCAAATAACCAGATGGCAAACAACAAGTGTATTGTATACATATTGTCTTCCAAATATTTTGCTCCTACGTCCTGGCTGCCAGGGAATGCCAGTTGTAACATAAATATGTCTAGACAATTTGTCAGTTTGCCCTACTAATGACAGAAACTGTGACTATCAAAAAGAATTTTAAAAGATTTCTTAAATAATATCTGGCACTTAGAAGTTCATTGAAGAGTCCTGTTTAATAAGTAACTAATACAGCACTGCTTGCAGATAGCTAAGTAGTATAATTTTGGAAAAATTGATGTGTTTAGCTGAATCAAACATCAGTAAATATAGTCCAGTCAAGTTAAATACATGGCACAGAAACTCACTTCTGTTAAGCTTTATTTTTTTTTTTTTCCACTCCCAGTTAGCCATTTTACCATCAGAATGAAACTCAGGCTTTGAAAAAGATATAACACATCACTGTTTTCTGGTGTGGGAAAACCATGTAGACTCTCTAATATTTTCAGTAGACTAAAGGTGCTTTGCAATCTTTAAAAAATAATTCCTGTTTTTTGAGATTTGCTTTAATATTTTAGAAGAAACCTCAAAGAATGAAAAAAGTACGAGCTGTGTTGGACTAGAGTCACCCTTGCTGTGGTTTGATTGGTCTCAATTTGGTGTAGAGTCTGTGTGTATTCACTCATGCTGACACTGCAGGATAAGTGCAACAATAACCTGAGGAATAAATACAAGTAATTCATTTTCACTACATATAAGGAGCTAAAGTCCTCAAAATTACCATGTTGTAATGAAGAAATGGAAAATGTTTTAACTTTTAGAAAAGCATCAGTTTAAGTAAAATTAATCTTTTGCAGGTAGTATTTCATTGGGTTGAAGGTGGGGTGTTTTTTTGATAAAAATGCAATATTTTCTCTCTCTTGGAAAGTATAGAAGTATATTGAACAGGCTTTGCTCAGTATAAAGGTTTTCTTACTGCAGTAAATCAGGTACTTAATATGTCTTATGGATTAACAGTTAGTTAATATGGTAATTAATAGATTCTTTATTAATTAACAAGCAACCATTTCTTAAGAAATATCTGTATATTGGAAACGATACTGTAGTAATAGTGTTTTCGCATCATGAGTGGGAATCTGGGCCTTGTAATAAATCCTGCTTGGTGTACTCACATGATGGCAGATGCTTGTACAGGGAAGTGCAAGTGACTGCAGAGTCCAGGAGTACTCCATTCTGAAGCTGGATTGTAGAGAACTGAGAGTCAAGGGAGAGGTGAGACATAGAATAAAAATCTGAACAGTAGGCTAGGCTTGGCCACTGATTTTATTTGTATAGAGTAGTGTAAGGTGGGAAATTAGTCAAGAAAAGTTGGTTTTTTCCTATTTCTGGATTCATTAACAGAATTAAAAACAAAGCTGAAGATTAGAAGAAATTATACAAAGTAATGACTGGAAATAACGGCAGTTCAAAGGATCAGATTATGGATGTGTGCATAGTTTTGGGCTATGAACTCTTAAACATGTACTTTTCTAAAATTTTGAATGTTATTATTTTATTCTACAAAGACTAATATTAACTTCTTGTAATTTTACACCAAGCACCCCCTGAAACTTAGGGTGAGAGACCTGCCACCTCAATTTTCTTACCTATAGTCAGATACTTTGTCTATGCTAGTGACACCCATTCTGCACTCAATGAATAGAAGTCAATATTTGTGGAGAATTGGTTAGTCCATCTCTGTCTGTCAGTTATCTTATGATGGGTGAAATTGCCTTCTAAATGTACATTGATTATAGAGGGAGATTAGATGAATACCTTAGAGTAGATAGCTGGTTTGCAAAGGCTAGCTGGACTGCAAGTCTTGGCTTGGCTTTTAAGAAAAAATATGGTTGGATTTCTTTTCTATATTGATTTATAGAGTCCTGAGAATAAAAATGTAGGTAAAGGCTTCTGCAATAGACTGGCCTCATCAATATACGTTAATCAGGCAGACATGAATCATTTCACTCTTGTCTGAAAAAAATAGCAAAACTGAGATGTTGACAGCTTTGAAGTACAATGAGCTTCTCCTGTTCAGGGCTGGCAATATGAATTTGTTATGCAGGCTCTCTCAATAAGGAATAGAAAGAAATACTTTGTTTTATGAATTGATCGAGTATTAAATTTAGAAATAGACTGAGAATGAGATATCATGAGGGAAAAAATAGGATTTAGCAGTAATCTGTTTTGGCATGACTGAACTGGCAAACTGGCAAAGTGGCAAACAGGCCACTACTGACTTCCGTAGAAGGCAAATATTCCTCTTCAGTTTATAACTAATGTAAAAATTATTTTTCTAATTAAAGGATGAATAATGGAGATGGAATTAATTTCTCACAGTGAAAACAAAGCTCCAGTATTCACAGGACTTTTAGACTACCTAATTCTGGAAAGAGCTTGTTCAACTCTTTGGAGATGAAAAATTACAGTTTCCATGCTTCACCACTCATCACACAGGCATCATTTGTGTATAAGAGCGGTAGTGTAGAGTGAGCATTCAGGAGAATATGTCCATGAGTAAACTTACTGAAATGAGAAAAAGAATGACTTATACATGGCAAAGGCTAAATGAAAGGGTAATTACATGTATTTCCTTTGTCACTTTTAAGTGTAATTTGCCAGAGAAAATAGAAAATTAGGTTTTCTGCCAGACTCATAGGAAAAATACAGTCACATGATGCTCTGTGCTCTGTGTTTGTTTTGCTTTTTTTTCTTCTTGACATAAAAGCCAATTCATTAAATCCTGCTGATCCTAACAAAATGGAACAAGCAGGGAAAAAAGCTGAAATATGCCATATAGCTTGTTATAAATTTTCTGAGTATTTTTTCCAGGGAAATAAAGTCCCTCCATTTCCAGAAATTCCTTTCAGGGAAGAATAAGTTTACTTTGGAGGTATTCTGTGAGGAAGGGGGTTGATAAGAGCCAAGACAATGGTAATGCAAGCTGAAGAGAAAAAGCAAAACCCTAAAAGCAAATGTTATACCATAATGAAAGATCACTATAGTTAAACATCATAATCTCTTTCTAGGAAGAATTAGAGTAGTTTGACTTACACAGTACTATTGGGAATTGGGAGTGAAGAGCTTGCTTTTTTTTTTGAGAAGGAAAGCTAGAGGTGGGGATGTGGGAAATTTTAGATAGAAAGTCACTAGCTATTTCCTTTTGCAAAATCTAGTTTCTCATTTTTCTAATAATCTGTGGTGCTCTGTTTCTTAAGCATCTTTGGTAAGCTCTGTGAATAAGCTTAAAAAAGTGTGGTTTTTAAACCTTTTAAACTGTAACAGTAATAATACATATAAGATAAGATTTGTTCTATATAATGAAAAAGTTTTACAGAAACTATTTCTTTTGAGGGATAGAATCACATAGAATATAACTTTACTGCTCTTTAAGTAAACTTGATAGAGTTCTTTCTTCCTATTTGGTTTTTTTTTTTTTTTTTTAGATTTAGATTTGTTATATTTTTAGTATTGTACTAATATTCCTAGTTGTATGATCAGATATAGATATAAAAAATAATCTGGATGGAACCAGTGTAGTTGGCTATATGATCTTTTCTGCCATTAAACATTACAGAAATGAAAAAAAGCAGTAGCTAGTTATTGTATGGCAAATGAATAAAAATTGCTATTTTAGATAGATATATCAAGCCTCAAATATTCATAACTATCAGGTTTAACTCTGAGGCCATCTCCTTTGAACATTTGGGGATAGATTAAAACTCAAATCCATTAAGTTATTTCATAGTTATCCAGTTACAGGCCTTGTTGAAAATCTTAGTAGGGTGTCCTGTAACTTAGCTCAACCCTGTATCTGCTCATTATTTAATGGCAATTTTGGAGCTATCCCTTAGGCAACACAATTTCTGACCAAAGTAAAACATGAAATAAATGGAAAGGAAATTAAACTTTTTTTACATAAAGCTCCAGAATCGTATGCAGAGCTCAGAATCACTGTGGGGAATTTCCCAGGAGGCATATGTCTTTCTCAGTTGATGAAAATAGTTTTGACTACTGAAAGATGGAGATAAAGAGGTTTACAAAGAAAAAAATCCCAACTTTAAGTAAATAGCTCAGTGAAGATATCCGGTGTAACATATGCACAAATATTTTAATGCAGAAAGGGGCATTGTGCTGTAACATTAAAACCAGCAGAGCACTTTTCTAAAGTTCTTCTAGAATAGTCTTTTAAATTATTGATATTTTAATGCATTAAAAAGTGAAAGACATTTATGGTTGCTGGATTCTCTCATAAAGTCTCTGGAGAATTTGGGGATATTTTGACGTACAGTAAGAGTAGCCTTTCTGCTTAAAAATCAATGGCAAGTTAGACTTAATAACTTTAATAAAAATAAGAGAAAATGTTCTTTGCTTTTCTGCAGATAGAAGAAAAACATTTTTGCTATCAAACCTATAATTTCTTCACTTTTTTCCTTAGCCAAAAAATCAATAAAACCCTTCTTGTTCCCATCCCGTCCCACCTAAAAAATCCATCACCATCTCATATTGACATTCTGCTGATCCACCCATTCATGTGCCTTTCCAAGAGTTCACTGGGATTACTCAGGGGATTCCTAACATCACGTTTTCCTCACCAGCAATGGTTATCATCTGCAGTATGCAGAGAATAGCACTGTGGAGCCTGGCCAGAGGGGCAGCAAGTATTGCAACTATTATACAAGACTGAGGACATCTACTACCTCTAGTCCTTTAAACTACTTTTCCTGACATCTGGAGGCCATTAGTGGATTTGTAGTGTTAAAGAGAAGCATACAGAAAAGAGCTCCATTTTTTTTCCTTCCCAATTTCTGTGTACAGAGGTGGACATAACATATAACTTTCTTACAATCTCAATAGTGTCATGAAATTTCCATGATCTTTTCCCGAAGGCACCAAGAAATAATATTCTCTGGAAAGTTTTTAGTGGGACATCCAAGAGTCTTCTCTCAGCCTTTCCAAATGTTTCATGTCTTGAGCCATTTGATATCTTCCTGTTAAAGATAGACAAAACCTACAGTTGTATCTACAGAAGTAGATTTTATAGTATTTTCCTTTTAAAATATGGCAGTTTATAGTTGTGGTCATTCCCTAACAGGGAAAGATAACCCAGTAGCTTCATTAGAGGTAGTATCTTCTTTTAAACCCAAATTACACATCAGAAACTACTCAGGAATTTCACTACTGCAGTGCAATTCTTTCCTAGTTTAGTGTGTGTCCAGGCGTGTCCATAGTGATGTAGGACTGTTGATAAATAAAATAAGTTGAAATTGTCTTGTTTTGGAATAAAGCAGTCCTCAACTGCACAAAAATTAAGGAAAACTTCCTGTGATACCATAATACATTAGGGTTTGGTTGGGTTTTTTTTTTTCATATGTGTTTATTCGGGACTGTATTGATGAGAAAATAGCTCTTTTGGTGAAGTCACAATCTGAGTTGATTTGTCAAAGCGAGAGATATTTTTCCTTGAAGCAAGTAGGGAAAAAATGAACACTGGATTTGACTGGAGGTTGATTTGCCCAGTAATCTGATAATATTGGTTTTGGATGCCATCAAAAAGATTATCAGGTCCCAATCACTTCCTAAATATAAATAAATAAACACACACCCCCATCCTAAAACATCTTTCCTTGGACAAGAGTGTCTTAATTTGATACATGAGTTTTATTTCTTTCTCATACTTGGTTCATCACAAAATCCCAGTGTAAAAAGTGTCAAATGGAGCTTTTACTCATTTACTTCTGTGGTGGCGTATATTGTTCTTGGAACCAAATATTACTTATAAATTAAAAAAAGTTTCCTTTAACATCTATGAGAATTAGAAATGCCTCATTAAGTCTCCCTGTGTAAAACAGTTCAGTAATTCAGCATTTTCAGTAGCTCAACAGCTACAATTCAGTGTAATTGAATTTTAATAAATTAAATTTTAGTCATAACTGTTAGTTTAAGAAAGAGACCAGTACAAAGTACAATATGAAATATATATGCTTGAAGAATTAATGGGTTTTCACCTTACAGAATTTATTTCAAAACTGCGTTTAGCTATTCTTTTCATTAGAAGTGCATGTTCATGTGTCATGGATGGAGTGAGAGGGAGATAAAACAAATATAGTTTAATGATATAAACCAGTGAGTTAACAAAGTTCAAAAGTAAATGTGACAGTGGTTTATAAGATTCAATGGCAAGGTATGCTTGGTTATTTATTGCATAGAGGACAGGGTAAACAAAACTGTCAGGGAGACCCTCCTGTTGAGTCATGAGGTTCAGAAAAGATCCCCTTGCTTTCTAAACTCCTTCCTCAGAGAGCAGTCTAGGTGCAGCTGGGTCCAGTCCTAGTCCCAGACTTGGTCAACAGTTTATGTCTAAAGGATTATTTATGCACAATCAATCCTTTATATCACTTTGCTAAATTTTCAAAGTTTAGCATGCTGTTAGTTACTTACTGAGAATCTGTTGTGGCAAGGAGTCTTTCAGCCTCAAGGAGTAACCTTGGGAGGCGTCCCTGCTCAAGGGGAGATTCTGGCATGCAGGATCTCTGCAGCCACTGCTGTGAAGGAGGGCTCCAAGGGCTGCTCACTATTTCTGGGGGAAAGATGATTGGCTCATAGACATATTTACATACTGACTGCAGATGTTAAGTATCTTACAAATTTGGCTTGAATCAGACATTGACCAGCACGATGGTTATGTGGACACATAGCGATAGATTAGCCTTTGGCTATTGTGCTGTTACCTGTCTCCCCCAAATCCCCTTTGATTGGATGCATCTATCATGACCAGACGCATCTATCATGACAGCCACAGGTGGTTATCACTTGAACAGGGTTATGGGAAGAGGTCAGGTGGCAGGCAAGGGAGCACACCGCCACACCATGAAAACCTACCCATGAAACCAGGAGCACACTGGAAATTCTCAGAGCATGTTGATGAAAAAGTAACTTCTATAAATCCAACAACCTCTAGAAAGTATTGCTAGAAAGTTCGTGGTGATCTCAGTAGATCATGGCAAGACCTGGGAGCAGATAACAATGATGTAAGAAGTTTATTATCCATAGCAAGTTTCTCCTAATCTAGGCTGAAAATGTGTTCACTAAAGCAATTCTATCTTTCACAAATGTACTTATTACTGCTGAAGTTCTAGTGTGTTTAATATGTCTTCCTTCACTCTTGTCTTCTCTGATGACAGGAATGACTCTGCAGTCCAACTTTATGATGCATTACAACACCACATATCCCTGGACTATCAGAGTTGTTTTATAATATTAAACATTCTTAGCTCATAAAGTGGAAACAAATTCTAAAACTACAGGTATAAATACTGACTAAAACCAAAACCTTCCTATGTTTCTTAGAACTCCGAAAATATCATGATTTACTCTAACATAGGCAGACATGCTTATGTTTGTAGGTGCAAAGATCTATTAAGAAAATATATTTTAAATGGTGTTTCTGTTACTGGTAAATTTATGGAATAAATATCTGTTTGTGCTTTTCACACTGAGTACTCACTTTAGTCAACAGGAATAATGTAGTGCTATTCTTTTCCAAGGTAAAGAAAAAATTGTCTTTTTTTTGGTAACTTTAACTACTGATCATGCCTTTATGGAAGTCTTTTGAAATTTCCTTTGCAGCCGTGCCTCACAGCATGGGTTTTTTTCAAAGATGTCTTTAACGACATGAGCAGTTTCTATCATATATGGTTATTTTAAAGATAACATCTTAAATATTTACTCACACAGTGTACTTTAAAAGCAACCTCTAAAGTTGAAAAAGCATGATTAAAAAAAGTATTTTTGCAAAAGTAATGGTGAACTTCAAAGGGAGTTTAAAGAAGAAAATTTACATCTGATTTCTTTGTATTATTTTAGTAGATTTTGTTTAAAGTACCTGGGAGTCCCAAACTTAGACTATCTTAAGATATAACATCTAAAATCTTTAGAAACATATCAGATTAGAACTGTTTATCTACTGGGTTTAGATGTGAAGTTACGGTTCATGAAGGCGATTGTCTCCCATATCCTCTGATTTAGGATTAGAGGGAGAAAATGGACAGGATGTCCCATCCTCTACTCAGAAGCAGGGCACTAACCCTACCACCTGTTGCCTCTGGCTGCAGAGACAGCTTGCAGTTAAAAAAGGTGGGTTGTGTTGGGCAGATAAGGATGTGAGGAAAGTAGATGAAGGAAGAGGTGCTACTTACTCTCCTTAATAAGTGCTCTTTGTACTGCTTAAGAAGCAGTAATGCTCACTTGCAACAAGAAAAATGAAAATTTTCAAATTTATTTTAGTTAGAAAATAGACACATTCACATGAGATTCAGTCATTTTTGGGTGAATAACAAATCAGAGAAAGAAAATAGCTGTGTAATATATAAGTAAATGTTAGCAAAGAACTCAAAACTCAAGAAGTTTTCTGATTACGTGTCTTTGTCTTTATATTTCCCAGACCTCTCACTCCAGAGGTAATATAGCTTCTATGTAAATATGTTATTTAAGTACATAAGCATTGTTTAAATATGTTTTACTCATGTGTAATTTTATTTTTTTACATACTAATAATTTTTTTGCATCTCTTGCATCTGACTGGGAGAAAATAATAAAAGGTATTCTGGAGTGTGAAAAATAAAACCTTGTGTAAAATTATGTTTAGTTGTTATTAACAGGGAAATATTTCTGCCTTATGCCCCTGAAAATATATGGAGCCTTATGCACAAAAGGGAGCACAGCTCTATTATATGTCATTTTACACAATATCCCAATTACAGTAGTGTTTATCCAGTATGCTTTCTCTCCAAAGATACATTTTCTTCTGAAGGAAATTTTGTATGTTATCACCTGGAAAAAAAAAAAAGTAACTTCCTAATGATTTTTTCCTCCTGTAACTACATTTTTACTGCTTCTGTGGCATCTTGTAGTGTAAAAGATTGGTAATTACATCTAATTAGAAAACATTAAAATGCTATGGCTCAGAAAAGTAATGAAACTTGATTACATTTTAAATAAGACATAAAATCTGAAAACTACATTTTATTCTTCAAATTGGTTTCTAACTTGATCAACAAGGAAATGGCAAGGTTTTGAATGTTTAAAAGCATTTGTTTTCTTGAGAGTATTTTAATTCTTTCTGAGACTGATTATTAAAAACAACACTTCTTTTATCAAAGGAAGAGTTTATTTTTTGTTTTATTACTTGAATTTACTTTTTAATATGTTTTATGGCTCACCTTTTTGTGGTAATATATGTCAAATGGGGTGTGTTAAGTTGAAGGATGAATATTAGAAAACAGCATTGATAAATTACAATAGAATGGCTTTTTTTTTCCTAATTTAGCTTTTAATAGAGATTTTTTGTTAACTTAAAGACCTTTTCCACTTTTATTAACTCAACCATTAAGAAGCTATAATACAGAACTTTTACTCTTTATTACAGAATTAGCTTTTTCTTATCATTGTTCTGGAATAAATGTTCATTTCAGTTACAGTCCAGTTCACAAAGAGACTTGCTTCCTGCCAGCAGTTCACTCAAACATATGTAGTTTTATAGGATAGCAGAGGGAGACATTAGACACAAATAGAATTGTGCAGTAAACATCATATAGGCAGTAGGTATTTTGTAGATGAAGGAGGAAAGCATGGCTTACATAAAAACATAAGAGTGAATTTTGCATGTAGGATAAGCATAGAAAAAATTGCATTCTGAAAGTTCAGGTTTAAAATTGCTGTATCACGCAACGATAATTTGTGCCAGACCATAGGTATGTTATGAAAACCTCCTGAGTCATCTGCCTAAAGCTCAGATGCTACTGCCAGACAAAATTCTGTTCTAGGTGCATGATTGAACATTGATATTCATAGTGCATGATTGATGCACTATCAGCCATAATCAGACCCAATCACTAGCAATTATCTAAACAACAAAACAAAAAATGTTTAATTATGTAAAAAATCTTTCTAAGATTTTTATAGTTACATATTGAAAACTCCTCAAAGTATAATATTTTAACTTCAAGATTACACTTTTGTAAAAAGTTTTCCATTTCCCTATTCTTCTGAATAATAAATATGTATAAATATAATCTGAATAATATGAATATATGCGAAGAATACAGAACTTTGCCCATTGTTAACAGAAACAGTAAATATATTTATTTGCAGTAATTACTTTGCAGTAACATTTATATGCTTGCATTTTGCCTGACATTCACTCAACTCTGCTGACAATAAATTTTGTGTGTGAAAATGCAAGACTGGCACACATTAAAGAAACAACCTGTTATTGGTACCTCAAAAGGAGATGTGTGGGTGCTAGTTTTCCAGAAGGACTCAAAGCCACATTTGTAGGTGGTCTTCTTTTCAAGGGGATGCAGACTTTCAAAAGGGGTAGATTTCATTTGCTATTGTAAAACCAAGTTCAGCATTCATTGAATGGTGCTCAAGTGAAAAATACAGCCACTCACTGGGGTGTGAGGCTTTAAGAACTTCCAGCATGTTGTTTTCACTTTTTATATATTCATCAAAAATTATTGCATTCTTTCATGCAATAAATTAACTTGAAATCTCAGAAATTTTTTCCTAGACTGTGAACGCATACATGTACTCTCTGAATACACAGTGAAACTCTACCCCCAGTGTGCGCCCAGTTTCCTGACGCTATCCTCTCCATGCAACCTCTGTATAGATCTGTTTTCGTTTTACAAAGTCCCACATCATCAGAAAGGCCACACTGCCCACAGTAGCAGTGTAACAGCTATCACATAGCCGAGGACTCTAGCTCAGACAGCCTAAGAAAGTCATGCAGGGATCTGTGCTGTGACTCCCTGACATTAGTGGGTATTCTGTCATTGTTGACGCATTCAAGTTTTTTCTTCTGCACTTCTGTTCTTAGTAGATGTACATCCTTTCTTGTAAAATGTTCCTGATTCTAGGCCATGAGAGGGGCTTCTGTGATGTGTACAATGTAACTCAGAATGAGAGAATTTTTTGTAGTCAGACTCACAATTCTGATGGCTTGTGAACTTTTCTTTGATTTATTTTTAACTTACCTTCACAGTGTCATTTTCATACACATAAGTCCTAGTCCTGGTGAGAATTGGGCAATTTTCAGAACCTTAATTCTTGCAGGTAATGTAGCATTTCATTCTTCCTTTGCTGAATGTTTTCTAGGGAGAGAACTCTTAATTGTCTTCCCTGATTTACAGTGTTAATACTTTAAATAATCTATGAAGAAATTTACCTTTTGTCTTACACCTCCCAGTCCTTCCTATTGTGCAAAGGCCATTAATAATTTAGACTGTTCCCCATTACTATATGGCACTGATAGTAATAAATAGATATTTCTTCTCCAATTTGACAAAACTTTGGATGAACTGAAAACGATTCAGAATAGGTCATGCTTGAATTTTAAACAAAGGCTTAGCAAGGAATAGTTTGTCTTCATAAATGTTTTTGAATTGTCACTGCTCTGAAGTGCTCCTAAGGTATAGGAAATTTCTCTCTTGAATGTTCTAGCTAACCTACAGGCTGCAAAGCCTTTTGTGTTATATAAAGATCCCTTACATTCCCTGTCAATAAACTTAGCAAGAATGGTGGTTTTTGATAGCAAGGCTAGGTTAACCACCTTCCCTAAGATGAAAACACACAGCCCCAGTCTCCCTGGGTGCCAGCTCCCCATCTGTTTTGGACTAGACCCAGTGACTAGCATGTGCTGCTTGATCTATAGCGTATAGCAAAAAAGAGTAACCAAAGAAAGCATGAGGGATATTTTACTTCTCTTGAATAATCAGACTGAGAATTTCGGTTGGGGAGCAGACTCTGAAATAGAGCTTTCCCCTGTAGCTAGTAGAAAGAGAATGCAAGGTTAATTTAACAACTTTTTATACAAAGTTATATGCATACCTTCACAGTAATATCTGAAAAAAATGCACTGGAGATACTGGTCATCCGGCAGCTCTTGAAATTTTATTAGGTTTTAGGTGAAGTTAAACAAGATGCTGAGATCTCAGCTGAAATCATCACCGCCAGAGAAGTCCCTCAACACTTTGAAAGTTCTTTGATGTTTGGCTTATTTATCATATTAACCCAAAACCTGTGGCTTTGTGGGCAATAATAAGATAAAAACCAACTTTTTACACATGCTGTTAAAGTACTTTTTCAGTCATTTCATTTCCATAGAAAGAAATATTCCTGTGTAGTCCTATTGTACTTTAATGAACATTTTACCTGATGTATGTTTTCTTTTATGATTTAAAATATGTTAAATTAAACACTTTTAAATTGACAGTTTAATCCATATTCAGTGTCTTTTCACCACAAGTTCTATTCAAGTGTTTTTTAAAAAGAAGTAGTAGTGTCACTTACAAACCTTAAAATAAAATGTGATTATTTTCCCCCTTGATTTCTGGTGACAAGGACTGCATTGAGATGAATGAACTCATTTGTGATTAGAAAATATTCTGTTCCTGAAACCATGCCAATTTCCAGATACTGTGAAGAGTTTTGTGAACACAAACCCATATTTGTGTAAAACAATCTGGGAAAATGGAAAAACAAGTATCCCTGTGGCTTTTCATCAAGTACTTAAAAATGTGATTGCCCTTTGCCTGGTTATTGCAATCCTTTCTATATTTGATCGCTAGCAAAAACTTTTGTGAAAATGACATACTGGTTGTGTCTACATAAATTGACTTTAATATATTAAGTTTATGCAACCCCACTGGAAAACTTAATCAAAGAACTGCAAATATCCTAAAGATCTAATACATTGTCAATGTTTACATAAAAAGATCTAGATCATTTGCAGTTTGAAATAATTTAGTGAAAAAAATCATACCTACAGCATGATTATGGGCTGTGATCAAATTAGTCACTTAGATCTCTTTTAGTGTATGCTCCGAAAAGTGTTGATTTCAGTGTAAGAAAGGAGGACCCACAAAGTATATACCTGGTGGCTACCAAAAGGTACCAGAAAAGATCCTAGCTGGGGAACTGGAACAGTAAAAAGGAACCCAGAAAACTGACATTTTTATTTGGAAGTGATCATTGTGTTGTCTTGTTTGAAAACATTACAGATTTGAGAAGGAAAACTGAGAAGGAAATATCCTGCTAGGTTTAATTTTTATTTTGAAAAAAAAGGAAAACATTTGGCACAAGGAACTATTTCTTTTAAGTGTGGCACAATACATCCACATCATGCGGGGAAAAACAAACTCCACTTATGGATTTCTCTTTTGCTTAGAAATATATTACATTTTACACTCAGTACTGTGTGTACTTGCTGACTGTATAATACATGAGCAGACAGTGGCAGAATTACTATTCCCTTAGACTTCTCTGCATGAACCATAGGATCATTCTCTCTTTTGTGCAAACAGCAAGCTTTGTATTTAGGTAGGGATGAGGACATTTGACAACCTATTTCCTCCTTTGTGGCTGCAAGAGGACAACAGATAAGTAATATTCTCCTATGGGCTACTGCTTTTCAGATACTTTTGCTTCCCATGAACATCTTCCAGGCTTTTCCTCAGGCTGCTATTCTTTCTAGATAAGGCATCAGCATACCCTTGCTCTGAAATACCACTGCATCTCACAGGAAAACTTGTTCCGTGACTCTTAGTTTTTGCTGCTCCCTTAAGTTGGACATTAAGACCCTGAAGACTAAAAAAAGAAACAGCAGACTGAAGACACACTTATGGCTCCTAAAAGTAGACTCCCACATCTACAAGCTGTTTACCTCTAAACATGAAGTATTTATTTCTTACTTGGCAGTGTAAGTGCTCCTGTCCTACATTCATACTTACATAGATATATATGTGTGTACATGTATGTATAAATGTGTATATATATGTATGTGTATAAATATACATATACATATATATGATTTTCACACTGCTGCAGTCAACCACCTCCTTCTTTGGTTCCTTTAATTAATTGGGTTATTTTTCTTTCTGAAATATTCTATTCCGAGACTGAAAGTATAAACCTAATGCAGGACTTCAATGCAATGTCAAATAGATTACAATCTAGTTATTTTCTGAGCCATACAATTAAAAGGGATTTGACAGCGTCGAGGCCTACATTTGCTGTCCTTACTCATTATTCAGACTCCAGTCACACAGTGTATTCACTGGAGGTTATAGGGAAGGAGGGGCATAGCAGAGTAAGTCCTCAGATTTCAGAGAATGGTTGCCCTTAGGACATACTCTACTATAATGTGATGAAGAAGAAATATAAAATAATGTCAAGCAAAAGAAAATGCAACAGCTCCTCGGGTGTTTAAATCAAGAGATTAGACATGACAAAATAGCCTCTAGGAGTATGTTCATCTTTGATCTTTCTCAGACCCTGGGCTACTTTTACGTTTCTCTCGTTAAACTGCAAATAAGAAAAATCAATGGACTTCTTAATATTAAATCAGTTCCAGGATACAGTAATAAATGCTAAATAATTCCCAGCATGTACACTGCTGTGTTGACCGGAGGGAAAACTACAGTTATAATATTTTTCAAATGAACTTGTAGACAGAGGCCAACTGCTCAGAACATATAGGACTCCTTTTAGAAGCATATAGAGCTGCACAGAGGCTTTTTTGCTTCGGAATGAGTCACAGGGGCTTCTGTAGTGTCTTCTGCTTTATGGGATTAGCTCAGCTGATTGAGGAAACCAGAAAAACACTATGTAACTACTCAGATTGTTCCTAAGCAATACAGTTCAGAAGTAAAATGAGGCAAGACCCTGGAGAGAAGTAAAATGAGGCAAGACCTTCGAGTGCAATGAGAAGCAGCAGGAGGGAGAAAGGCAAATTGGGTACTAAAACTGTTAAATCACAGAAGATTGTGCCTGGCTTTGAAAATGTCTCTCCCAGATTTAGACAATCATTAAGAGCAAATGTAGTATGGTTTTAGTTTTTTCAATAGGAAGTTTTATACGGTTAAGTCAAAATAGAGCCTTCTATACCTGCTCACTAACTCACTTTCTCAAAGCACTGTAGAAAGCGTGACTCCTTCTGCCTGTTCCCTGGAGTCACCGACCCACATAGAGAGTTAAACGTAATGTTCTACATAGCAAAAGTGTGGACATACATTATGAATACATGATACACTATCGGTTTCCTTATTCTGTAGTAGACAGTGTGATGAAATATATAGTAAAAGATACACATAAGCGTATGGTACATAGTATTGCATAGATACAAGCAACATATGTAAGTGAAGTTTTCATTTGCAGCACTGTTGAGGAAGGAATTTCAATCCAACTTCATTTTACATATATAGTACAAGATCTGCTAATCTGCTTTTCGTTCTAGCATTAAGTAACTTCATGTCTGCAAACATAAACTCCCACCAAGGTTTTGTGTACTTCTGATTTTGCTCACTTACGGTGCAGTACTGTTCTGTATAGGTACTCCATTAACATATGATATAACTCCATATACAATGATAATGTCAATAATTCAGGGATTAAAGTTTACAATTTTATGGTAGGCTAGATTAATAGGCATGTGTTGCATTAAAGAAATTAATGAGCAGTAACACTAAATATTGTTATTGACTCTGAAGACAGTTTTTTTGTTAAATAAAACATTAGAAAGATTCCTTAAAAACCAAACCAAACCAACCAAGGCACAAATTTGTGTGACTGACATAAGTTTCTTGCTGTGTCCTTCACAAAAATAGAAAACATTTACTAATACAGCAATCAGAAGTGCTGTTTTCATGAGACAACTAAGATTTGTAGTTATGTCTTTTAGGGCCTCAATCCAAAAAATCACTTAAGAGCATTGTAGAAGTTAAGTTCATGCTTAAGAGCTTTTCTGGATCAGGGCCTGAGATAGGAATACTCACATCTCATGACTCAGAAACATAAGTTAATTTTCTTAAGAGCTGTTAGGAAATTTTGTCCCCTAGTACAGAAAAGAGTTATGGTTGTCTGGCATGAATTACTCCCTTTATCCTAAACAGCAACTCCTGACTACTGTGGGAGAAAGGCTATTGTGCTTGGTTGGGTAGGTAATTTGACATTGCGCTGCATATCCTACATTGACCATGAAACAAACCTTAATGTGTCCCTATGCAGTGTTACTCTCAACTGCTTATACAGTAACTCAGAGTCATTTCAACCAAGCAACTTAGCTGAGACTTTGGCAATACATAATCATAATGATGGTGAGTTAAACATAAATATTAAAGGAAGAAAAAACCTCACAGGTTTTCTAATCAAGTGTTTGTCAAGCTGTTGTATGTAAATTCTTGTTAGCCTGAGGAAATTTAGTTTGTTTCTCTAGTAGCACATGATTACACTTTACTGTTTAACATTTCCATTTTCACACACATATTAACAGCTGTTTCAGGAGAAAATTGTGTTTCTACTGAACTTAAAAACAAAGTGTCTCTGAATTTAATTCAGTATGATTTCACCCTGAGAAGTTTTATGCTCAGTGTCCCTCTCCTAATTTAAAAATAAAATAAAATGAGTATCTCAAAGAGAACTAGAGTGTGACAGTAAAACCCAATACGGACCCGATATTCCAGACAACTGAAAAGTCCTTGTATCTCTTTCTCCCTTTCATGATTTCCCCACTCTTCAAATTCTCATTTTCAAAAGCCTGAAGAGAAAAGAAGAATTTAGCAACATGAGCTGGAAATCATCAGAAAAACGGGCTGAGAAGAGAAGAATTTCAGAACTACATAGGCACTACAGAAAAAACTTTTGATCCTCTGCTGTGTACAGCCTGGTTTGGTCCTAGGGAGCGCCAAATCTACAGTCCTAAAAATATTTGGTCAATATAAATCACTCAGGTGATACTTACTCCGTTTCTGACAGACAATTCTATGTACCTATCAGTCTGATGAAATTTTCTCAGTAATGTACTGTATAATTTTTTCATGTTCTTATATTTGAACACATCACCCTAGAGAAGTCTTAAAATTAGAAGGCTTCATTCCTTTCTTTGCTTAGTGTTTCTCAAAGCTATGTATATAAAGTTGCTTTAATACCTCCTGATAAATCAGCTGCATTGGAGTTTAATTATTGTGATAATTTTACCTGAATTCCAACCAGTTGCTTTCTGCTATTGTGTTATATAGACTTGAACACTGTAGGCTATATTTTCATTTTTTAAAGGGAGGCTCCTGAAATGCTGCCAGAAATTTACCTTGCCTTCTGCCTATTCAAAACAGAATAAAAAATATTTAGGTGTAGAAAAGAAATCTTTTTTTTTTGTTATTAAACCAAAGTGTAATACTCACCAGAATATTCTTTTCTTGGCTAACAGGGAAATTTTTGCATAAATAAACCAAGAAGGAGTGCTATTTTTGGAACATTTAAGTTGACATACATCTAGAAAGAGTTATTGCTTGTTAGTACACTGTGCCTCAAAAGTCAATTTCCCTTTTACAGGCCAATGGAAAGTAAATCACTTTATGCCACTTTGCTGAGAGCAAGGAATGTTTAAAATAATAGTGTCAATATAGCATGATACTTTCCCTTCCATCAACTCTAATGTCATGTTGGATACTATGTTATTGTGTTATAGGTCCCAAGATGAAATGATTGACATATGAATCATTTTTACTTTGACCCAAGAAAAATTGGAAAATTATAGGCTTGTCTAAAGGATTTATCTTCAGAGTAGTAGAAAGTGTAAAACGATCTAAAAGTATTCTTTAATGATGCCTCTTTATATGCAATGCAACTCAGGAAAACCATGACCCAGTACTATACTATGAATTATGTTTAAATGTAACATTAATGAGGCACGCTGTTTCCATGAAAACTGACAGTAATGTAGGTGCCCAATGTTTAAAAAACTGTGTTCTAATACATCAGACATATCTGATGTGGCAGTTACCACTGAAAAATAAATATTTACCTAGAGTTTGTTGTGTGCTGCTTTTTCCTGATAGTTATAAATAATAATAGTGTTTAGGGCCCCAACTTTCTGACAAGTCTTAGGAAACAGATCCTGTACAGGATGCTGAATACCTTGTAGTTTTTGGGTTACATTAGGATATTATTGCAGATGACCAGCAACCCTACTGTTCCTAGTTTATTCCCATAATAAAATCATCTGCCCTGGAAATGGTAGATTTCTGCTTCTTTGGGCTGTGCCCTTTCGGATGTTTTTCTCTTGGGAGGGCATGAATAGTGTCAACAGATAAAATGGAATTATCTAAAGGGAGAAGCGGAACAGAATGCCTGGCTATTTCTGTTCAATGACTCTTGCATCCAGCTGCTTGAAACTGGAAAAATATATTTTCCAGGTATGCTGAGAAAGAGTATTTCCTGGATTCAGTGCAACATGCTTCTAATTACATAGCATAGAGGGATTTAAAGGATCAAATCATCACAGATTTGCTTTTCCAAGTTAACTTCTTAAATCAGCTTTACAATAGATTTACATAGCCTGTGGATATAAAGCAACAGAGTAAAACTAAGCCCCTCTGATTTCTAAACCATCATCATTTAAAGAGCTATAATTCATATTTAATGAAGAAGAAATAGTAGAAAAAGCATGCACAAGCATTTAACAAGAGACTCTATAAACATTAAGTTTTTATCCTCTGCTAAAAGCCCTTCATCTTATCCTTTCATTATGTAGGCTGATGCAACATGTTTAGAGGAAGTTGGGTATTTTTAGAATGTTTTTATAAAACCCCCTAATATTAGAAAAAAATGATGGTTTAGATTTAGGTAGTATGGCTGGAGAATTTCCTGAAATGTATAAAGAATGCTCGATTTGATGGGGAAAGTAATTTATTGCAAGCAGAATAAGAAACAAGATCAAGCCTTTATGTCACTAACCTTGATGATAAAGAGTAGAACTTAGCAGTCAACCTCCATTTTTTATGTAATTACTGAATTAGGGGATGAAAGGAACACAGCGAATATAGTTGGAATTCTGTAATGCATTGATAAAGTATGGTGAAGTCTTATTCTCACAACTGATTTATTTCTGCTTGAGTATAAATACCAGAATGTGCATTGCAGTCTGAGTTAAATAAAAGTTAATCAGAACTGATAAAGTATTGTGGGTCTGATGGAGAATGATAGGACCTGAATTAGTGTGGTGGGTCGATCCTGGCTGGATACTGGGTGCCCCCCAAAACCATTCTCCCACTCCCCCTCCTCAGCTGGATAGGGGACAGAAAATATAATGAAAAGCTCGTGGGGCAAGACAAGGACAGGGAGACATCACTCACCAGTTAACATCACTGGCAAAACACACTTAACTTGGGGAAATCAGTTTAATTTATTACCAATCAAATCAGAGTAGGGTAATGAGAAAAAACCCTATATCTTAAAAATACCTTTCCCCGAGCCCTCCTTTCTTCCTAGATCCAGCTTTACTCCTGAATTTCTCTCCGTCCTCCCCCCCAGTGGCACAGGGGGACAGGGAACGGGGATTGGGGTCACTCCACACGCTGTCTCTGCTGCTTCTTCCTCCTCAGGGGGAGGACTCCTCACACTCTGCCCTTGCTCCAGGCTGGGGTCCCTCCCACAGCAGACAGTCCTCCATGAACTTCTCCAGCCTCGTTCCTTCCCATGGGCTGCAGTTCTTCACAAACTGGTCCAGTGTGGGTCCTTCCCATGAAGTGTGGTCCGGGCCCGGGCCCCCGCAGGGTCACCAGCCATGCCAGGAAACCTGCTCCAGCCTGGGCTCCTCTCCCCATGGGTCTACAGGTCCTGCCTGGAGCCTGCTCCAGCACGGGCTTCCCATGGGGGCACAGCATCCTTCAGGCAACCCCCTTCTCTGGCATGGGGTGCTTCCTGCACTGCAGGTGGAGATCTGCTCCCCCGTGGGCCTCCCCGGGCTGCAGGGGCACAGCCTGCCCCACCAGGGGCTGCCCAGGGGCTGCAGGGGAATCTCTGCTCTGGCGCCTGGAGCCCCTCCTGCCCTCCTGCTGCACTGACCTGGGTGTCTGAAGGGCTGTTCCTCTCATGTATTACCACTTCTCTCTCTGGCTGCAATTTCTGGTTCTGTGCAGGTTTTTTCCCCCTTCTTAAATACATTATCCCAGAAGCACTATCACCATTGTTGATGGGCTTGGCCTTGGCCAGTGGTGGGTCTGTCTTGGAGCCTGTGGCATTGGTTCTGTTGGAATAGGGGAAGCTCCTAGCAGCTTCTCAGAGAAGCCACCCCGGTAGCTGCCCAGCTACTAAAACCTTGCCATGCAAATCCAATAGCTAAAGCCTTGTTTTAAAATCCTCAACAGTAATCTGGATAAGAGTGTTGTCAATTACAGGTGATAGGGAGGAGCTAAACATCCCTGCAATGGCAGAAAAAGAATTTAAAGGAGATTTGCAATAATAAAAAATAATTTGAAACAACAAAATTATTAAAGAAGGTAAATTAACATGTCCAGAGAACACAACTTGCTGCTGGAGAAATAACATTTGTGTTCATCTGAATGTGTCTGGTAGTGGCATGAGCTATCTGGCTGCTGAAAAGCTGGTAGAATGGCACTGCTAGGGTACATTGTTCTCATTCCCATGTTTGCTGTCCAGTGCAACTGTGAAAGGAGGCACTGTAACTGACTTGGAAGCTGCCACAGCTAATGAAGAGCAAATGCTAGTGAAAAGGACATCTCTCTTGAAATCTCTGGCATGCAAGATTTTACAGTCTTTATTTTTGGGAGACCCAATCTCTAACCACAATTTCTCCTGGTGTCTATTGCAGCTCTTTGTCTCAGAGTTCTGCCTACTCCTTTGGAGCTACCTTGTTTAGCAGAAATTCAGTGTTCAGATCAACCTGTGTGAAGGTTGAAACTGGCCTCTATGTTTTCTATAATTTTTCTCCCATCTCCTGCCTACAACTGAACTGTTCTAACCAGCACCAAATAGGTTTTTTTGGCTGGGAGCGTCTTGTGCTTTCAGTCTTTCCCATTGAAGTTATTACACTTTTTATCAGTCAATTAAATATTCATTGAGGCATATAAAAAGCATAAGAATGACCTTCAGCTTTGACAGAGAGCTGGGATGAAAAGAATCTGTGAGTGAGGCAATACACAAGTATTTAAACATTGAGTGATTTTGTCTTGGAAGGTTGATGATATTCAATTATGCAGAGGGATTAGGGTAGTTAAATAAACATAATTCAGCTAAAGAGAAATTATTAGAAAAGGCTCTAGGAGAAGGTATCAGCATGCTGAAATATACAAACAAAAGTAGTCAAAATTATATTTCTCTGAAGTAGTTAAAATTAAAGTTGGAAAAACATGGTGATAGAACAATACTCCTGATTTGGGAGTACACAAATATTGCACAAACTCTTTGTTTTCAAATATACCTAGCTTTATGATAAGAGTCAGTGGGTTTCACTGTATTGAAGAGGTACCTTGCTACCTACATGAGTGCAGGACTCAAGTATGGTGCCCACTCAAAAGTCAAAAGAATTACTATCCTGGCTTTGATCAAAGGTCATAATAGGCAGTGTCTGATGGTAACTGGTAGCAGAAAAGGAAAAACATGCAAGAATAAAACAAGTAGTGATCAATGAGGCCATCAAGCAGAAAGACTAAGTTAAATAAAAATAGCTGAGGAAGTTCCATATTCAATTCCTCTGTACCAGTCATAAATTTATAAAATTCCACTGTACCACTTCTCTGTTTTCTGAGTGGAAAACTTCTTTACTTAGTCTTTTCTTTTCTATAAGGTGTTCCACACTGCTAGCCATCTTTGTCACCTTATACGTAACTTTTCTATTTCTATGATTTGTTTTCTGAGTTGAAATGACTGGTATTGTTCACAGAATTCAAGATTTGGGTGCATAATTCTATTTTCTTTATTGCTTTCTATTCCTTTTTAAATAATGCCTAATATTCCTTCTACTTCTTCACCAGTGAGCTTCCATTTTCAAAATATTCCCTACAATGAGTCAGAGAACATATTCTTGAGAAGAAAGATCAAGTTTGAACTCCATGGCTGCAGCTATTCTTCCCAACGTTTATAAGAAATGAGGTATAGTTCCTATTGGACACAAAAAACCCAAAACATCTATTAAAGTGGGGTAGTTTGGACTCGTTATTAGTTCTTTCATAAGAAAGGTTAGAGGCTGGGTAATCTTGGACACTGAAATATCTATTCATCAAGGTAATTTCTGGTAAACAGCTTTTCAGGCATTTTGGAGTGAGGAGGATGGAAAGGTTTCTAATGCAAATAATGCTACTGGCCATGTATCATGTTATGCAGGTAACCTCTCAAGGGCCAAATTCATTGGGGCAATCTAAAAGAGTGTATATGGTTCAATAAAATATCTGTGATTTGCAACTGTTTTCCATGGTTGCACTCTACACAATCTGGAAAGAGTATGAAATTAAAATCCATTGAGATTATATGAACACTAGGAAAAATATGAGCCAGAGCTTCCCCTTTCCTGATGTTGTTTATTTACTTCTGGAGCTCTAGCTATTTTTCCAAGGACTTTAAACCATTAAAAAGATGAATACTGCTTACTTTTCCCACAGCAAAGAAATTAATTCTCATCAAGTGGAAACCACTTTTTATTCTGTGCATTCAGTGCTGGAATACAGAAACCCCTGAAGTTGCAGTGTTGGAAGGTTTATCATTCATAATAATGGATAAACCAGACAATTTTACAGAAGTCTGGCCTAATTTCTTGACACACTCCTATTAATTGTTAGCCCCGTGGCCAATTACTGTGAAGTTATTGATTTTATTATATATTCATATCCAATTTATAGGATGCTACTTGTTTTTATTAAATCTCTATTCTGCTTTTAACTTTTCCTAAATATATTACAATAGGTCTCTTTATATTTGTTTACTATCCTAAAAAGTATAGGTTTACTAAAACATAGAGTCCTCAGATTTATGCAGAAAAGTACAAATCCTTAGATACAGCAAGGAATTTATCTATTTAGGTATGGAAGCAATAAACTGATGGACATTTGGACATTTAATGCATACACATACTAGTGTGGTAGTCTTATTTCCAGGCATGCTCTGGATAATTGAAGAAATACCAGTGTATCTGTCTTACATTTTTCAGGTGGCATCCTCCAGTGTCAATAATTCCCCATGGCTGACCACATGACTTTGTGCAACAGGAAGCATATTACTGTAAATAGCTTCTCATAGAATCAGTAAAGTGAAATGTGCAAAAATGTATTCCAAAATAAATTTCAAATTAACATCCAAAAACATAGATTAGATTGACTAAGTATTGTCATAGGTATTCAGATGTTCAAGACATCTTCCATACAAAATAGTAGAAGAGGCACTGTATCACTTGTAGTAGATTTAACAAGGTTCCTTTAAAAGAATTAAAAATGTGAGAGTCTAAGTTCATCTAAACCACAATATTTCTATTGAAAATGACACAAAGTAGAAGCAATTTCCAAATATTAGGTGGGGAGTGTTCATATTTTTAAGTCAACACTTTGGATCACAGCTTGTTAAAATATAGAACTGAAATTCATGTGGGAAAAAATACCCACCAGTGCAGAGCTAAATATCTATTCATAGTTGCAAAACTGCATTTCCCATGGCTATTGCAAATCCTATTGGTGTATGTAGAGATGGCTGCTTAAATACCTAACTAGCATTAGCAAAGAAAGTACCTCAATCTGGGCATGTGCTTATTTAAAAAATAGTGGTGTTACATGCAAGTTCCTACTTTTATTCAGACTTGATGTTTTCCTTTGTGTTTCTTGTCCTTCATATAAATACTGCTGCATGAAATAATAAGAAAATCAAATTTCTAGTAAACTGCCTGTTTTTTCCTAATTCAGGAACTGCTGGACTCATTATTTCCAATCAAATCTACAGGATCTTGAATTCAATATGTCATCTAAGGTTATTCAAATAAAACACAGTCAGCATCAAGCATGATGGGATTTTTATGACTTTTGTGAACATTAAATGGCTTTTGCAGCAATTTTTGTCAATGACCTCTGGCAGAAGTATTGGTAAGAGGCTGATTGCTCACTATAGAGTTTCTGCTTCTATGTCTAGTAAAAGGCAAAACAAGCCTGCTGGGAAAAAATTGTTCACTTTCTGATTCTTGCAAGGACTGGAAATCTACATATGCATGGTATTAAAGGATGCTGTTTCACAACTGAAGGGAAGTTGGAAAGATACTCAATTACTTTTCTACTTCCCTCTTCATTTTCCTGATAAAATGACTGTAAATGTACTGCAATGTATGTCAAATTCTGAAGTTGTTTATGTTTGACCATTTCAAGACTTTTACAATACTGTCATAAAGGTACAAGTCTCTTTCCTATTACTTTTACAGGCACTTTTACTACCTACTAACTTTCAGCAGAAGTCTCGCTGCTCTGTGAGCATTTAAATCAAAACATATTGCTCTTTGTAATATTTTCTCCATCAAACTCATAAATCATAGTGTATTTATCCTGTAAAAGGTATTTTTAATTATATATATCTAATCAAAGCAATAACTTGCTGAAACAATATTCTTATCTGCGTTAATGCATAGCATACACTTACATGTCACAAAAAATCCCAATCTTGCCATAATTCAGACCCATAGATACCAAACAAGAAAAATAATCTAACCCCCCTGTGATGATTCTTATGAAAACCAGATATTTACCTGAATTGCAATGGTTTGAATACATCCTCCTACAGTGGAGAATTTTTGGGGGGTTTTCAATTTGTTTTGGTTTTTTTGCTCCCCTCTAACAAGGGAAGAATCAAGAAGAAATGACAATAAGTTGCACAGTACTTCCTGAGCTTCAGAAATGAAAGAACTGCTTTACCTGAAATTTGCTAAAACCACAATAGTTAGTAGATTTCCAAGATGCAAATGGGAAAAGGGCTGAACTTTGGACAGTAAGTGCAATTTATACAATAGAAACTGAAGGTCTCTTTCCAGAGCACCTCATGCTTTGGTGGTGGTGCAGTTCTAGTCAGCTCTCTCACGTCAGGTAATTGCAGCAAGGTTATACACACATCCTTGTAGATGTAGGCATAATGGAGAACACATAGAATGAACATGACTGTCCATATGTTTATTGTTTTCCAGCTGAACCAGTTGTGACACTGTGGTTCCACCAATTTTCTCGCACTTTTTTTGGTAGCTTTCACAAAGATAGTTATGTACACGGGCTTATGGACGCCCACATCCTTGTGCACTCATAAGAATGTTTTTTGTGTATTGTTGTTTATGTTCGAGGATTTAAAGCTCTTAGTGCTTGTGTGTGAAGAAATATTCATTTTTAAAGTATTAAAAATAAGATGAGAGAAGACCATTTATTAAAGGACTGCATTTTTATCTGCTGTTTAGTTGACATGAAAGCAAAGACACCTTGCAAGACACAAGGGCAGAACATCTGAGTCAGTGGGTACAAGCTCTAATAACTCCTGAAGAACATTCAGATGCTAATTTTAAAGAGTCTGTCACATGCTGTAGCAAAAAAATATGATGAATCATAACAGTGAATAATACCTGGTACTCAAACAGCATACTTTATCTGAGGATCTCAAAGTGCATTACTAATATTTAATTATTTAAGTCTCACAACATCCTAGGAAGGTAGTTAAGTCTTAATTTACTTTGCAAGAGATAGTTAGTTCACTTTGGAAGAGGATTTGAAAGATGCCGCTACATCTGTAGATTATTATAGATAGAAATTATAGAAATAATAGATTTCTGTTTAAGACAGTTTGAATATTCTTGGTTAGGCAGGTCTTGATTTTCAGTCTGTGGAGTGGAGAATCCTGTGTTGGTACACAAAACAACTGAAGAAGTTTTGGAGCAGAATTTCGGAGGTATGTAAAAAGAAGGATAGTCCTCTTCCACGAAAGAACTTGGAGGTGAATGAAGAATCAGGTCTTCCTTTCCTCTGCTAATTTCCACAACATTCAGGCAGAATTTTTGAATTGTATTCTTGAGAGTAGTATTTTTTTCCTGATATAACTAAGCAGTGATATTTCTGAAGTCCCCTCACAGATACACACATAAAGATCAGTTGGGTTTCAGGCCAATTTTGTAAACTACCACTTGCGTCCATCTGAACTTAAAGGATAATTCTGATCTTGGGCTTGTTCAGCCTGGAGAAGAGAAGGCTGCAGGGAGACCTGATTGCAGCCTTTCAGTATCTAAAGGGGGCCTATAGTAAAGACGGGGAAAATATTTTTAGTAGGGCCATCTGTGACAGGACAAGGGGTAATGGCTTTAAGCTAAAACAGGGTAGGTTTAGACCAGATATAAGGAAGAAATTCTTTACAATGAGGGTAGTGAAACACTGGAACGGGTTGCCCAGAGAGGTAGTGGAGGCCCCATCCCTGGGAACATTCAAGACCAGGTTGGACGGGGCTCTGAGCAACCTGATCTAGTCAGCGGTGTCCCTGCTCACTGCAGGGGGGTTGGACTAGATGACCTCTAGGGGTCCCTTCCAACCCAAAACATTCCATGATTGTATGATCTTCAGCTGTTCATTATCTAAAACTCTGCTATTATAAATGGCTTTTCATATGCTATTAAATAGATTCACTGCCATATTTCACTCAAGGGTGTACACAATCTATTGGGAATCCCACTTTCTGCTCGTTGCTTGTCCTGCTTCACCTTGCACTACTACTTTGTGAGCATCCCTTGACAGAATATAATTTAGTGAACTCTTATCATTGCTGGCCCTGTCTCTTGACAGGCTTATTATATATGGGATTACTGTGGTAAGTTTCCTGGTCTCTCTTTTTCTGGGCTACTTAACAGCATTCTCAGCTGTACTTTAGTTCCTGGATATGCCCTGTTACTCTCCTACAATTTTCTTTTGAGACTGTAGTGATCTCAACTAATCTGTAAAATGCAATCCAGCAATAAACTCTGGTTTAGAGGCATAATGTTTCCACAGATAACCAACTATTTTCCATCAGGCAAAATGAAGCACTACTTAAACATAAAAATATGTTTCCCTATGCTCTGTCTTACACTGTAGTACAAATAAATGTTGATGAAATTTGAATTATTCATGAACAATGTTTTCAGCTTTATTCTAAAACTTCTGTGAGGATATTTTCTTTACAAAGCTATTCCAGTCTCTTCTGATAGGAAAAAAATAATAATCACAATACAAGTAAAAAACATGATGTCTCAGATATAACACACACATTTTATTTCCTATTTCTTCTGTCTAGCAGCAACGGATGACCAGACAATATCCATGTTCCATTTTCTTTGTAATTTGGTTTTCAAAAAACTAGAATATGTTGGTGGTGTGTCTTGAGAGTTCTCTTCTTATTTGAAAGTACACTTATCAAAAACCATAAATTGTATAGTTTAGAAGCATTCCTGTACAAATTGGTGTGGGAGTTGATGGAGAGTGGCTTGAATCCAGGCCTCTCCTACATTTACTTCCTCCCATTGTAGTCAGGAATGATGAAAACAAATCAGGTTTTGTTTGGTGGATTAAAAAAAAAAATATGTTGTTCTCTAATTATAGTAACTTGTATGCCATTAATTTAGGTCCTTGAGTTTAACAAATTTAGCTAATGTTTTGATTTTAGACTGTCTGACCCAAAAATCTTGAAATTTAGTCTCCAATATCTGTTCATGTGTTATCTATATGCAGAACATATAGGATGAACAGAAAAAAATTGATTTTGTGAAAAATTATTTTTGAAGACCTGTGTTCCTCCTTAAATGAAAATTTCTACATTTTACTTTAAAGAGGAGCTCAGTACTGAAAGCTTTAACTCAGAATATCAAGGGTTATCCAAAAAAATATGAATATCCATTTTCAAGTCTCTCTGCTGGTAACTTTGAAAGTACTAATTAGTATTCAAGTGTTTCTTTCTCAGACCTTCCTGTTGAAATATTCAAAGAAACAGACATATTTTACTGAAAACTTTGTCTTTCAGACAAAAGAAAGTGCTAATTTTTTAATGAACTCTTTTAATGAGCTTTTTTTTTTTTTCAAAAGTAAATACATTTACTAAATTAGTGCTATATACTAATTTCCTTTTACCTTTGTCCTGGTTTCAGCTGGGATAGAGTTCATTTTCTTTTTCCTAATTGCTGGTGTAGGGCTGTGTTTTGGATTTAGTATAATATTGATAACACACTGATGTTTTAGTTGTTGGTAAGCAGTGCTTACACTAGCAAAGGACTTTTCAGCTTCCCATACTCTGTGAGTGAGAAGTTGGGAGGGGACAGAGCCAGGACAGCTGACCCAAACTGTCCAAAGGGGTATTCCAGACCATACGACTTCATGCTCAGTATATAAACTGAGGGGGTGGAGTTAGTTGAGGGGCAGACTGTTGCTTGGGAACTGGCTGGGCATCAGTCAGTGGGTGGTGAGCATTGCTTTGTGCATCACTTATTTTGTATATTCTTCTTCTTCTTGTTGTTGTTTTTGTTTATTATTATTATTATTATTATTATTATTATTATTATTATTCCTTCATTTCCTGCCCTGTTAAACTGTTTTTATCTCAACCCATGAATTTTAGGGTATTTTTAAACTTTTTTTTTCTGATTCTCTTCTCCATCACACTGGAGTGGTGAGGGAGTGAGCAAACGGTTGTGTGGTGTTTAGCTGCCTGCTGGGTTAAGCCACAACCTTTTAGAAATCTGACAGAAGACTAGCTAGCTATCTATTTTTAAAATTTAACCATCTTAAAAAGACTTGTGGAACATAAAAGACCCTTGAGAAGATGAAACTAGCTGGAACCATGATGGAAAATTCTCCTTTTAACTGATGTAACTTTCTTGATCATTTCCAAAGAATGAGACTATTTTGCTAATGCCCTGAACTTGAAAGCATCTGCCTTTGTTTTTGCAAGGTAGTCTGCTCTAATTGTATTCCATAGGTTAATGGCTAGAGCAAATCCAGTTATGGCAATAAATTGCAGTGTCTTTCTTCTAGTATATCAACCTATCCACTGAGATTAACTTCAAATATTCTCAAAATATGAAAAAAAAATTGAGTAGGGCTACCAAAAAAAAAAAAAGAAAAAGTACAGAGAAATCGATTTTTGAAAAAGTTCTTATATGATATTTCACCTCTAGAGCTGACATAATGGTTTAGATATGGAGGAGGATAGACAGCCAAATTCAGAAATAAATTCCAGCTGATACACTGGTAGCAAGCCTGAAAATCTAAGGAAACTAGTTATTACCTCTGTTTATATTGCTTTGGCCAGTAGCTAGGTGGGTTGTGGCTTAGCAGAAAGGTTAGCAAATTCACACACACACACACACCCACCCTTCCACACTGTAATTTCAAATACTTAGGTACGAAACTGCTGGGCCAGGTTTTTCTTCACTAAGCTCCAAACCAAGATGAAACCATTATCAATAAAGTTTTATGACTCTGCAGTTTGCAACTCTTTTGGGTGTTGGGATGATTTTATGAGTTTGGTATAACTGGACAAATTATTTAGCTTGAAGAAAAAAATATATTGCAGAAATCATAGAATCCTTTGGGTTGGAATGAATCTTTAGAGGTCCTGGGGACTGAGGGCTCTTGTACCCTATGGAACGCATCCTTAAAGATCTGTCAGCTCTGTTCTGTTGCCCTGTCCCTGAAGGTCATTTCCATTCCATTTCCATTTCTGACTAACTCCTTGAAGAGCTGGAATTATTCTTTCCTAAAACTTAGGGTCCTGACTATATTCTGCTTTTCCCATATCCCTCAGGAGTGTGAACTCCACCCAGGCTGCCTCCAATCTTGATGTCACTGATGGGCTCACTTGTATTGGCAACTATCAAGTACAGTATTGCATCCCCTTGGGTAGGGGTGTCTTACCTGGCTTAAGAAGTTATCCTCTATGCATTCTAGGAATCTCCTGGATTGCCTACAGCTCACCAGGCTAGTTTTCCAGCAGATATCAGGGTGGTTGAAGTCCCCCATTAGGACAAGAGCCTGTGAGCGTGAAGCCTCCTGGAGCTGGAGGAAGAACACTTCATCAGTAAGCTCCCCTTGATTAGGTGGCCTGTAGTAGACACCGACCATAAAGTTCCCTTTGTTGCCTCTGTCTCCAATTCTTACCCATAAGCTTTCAACATGCTCGTGGCTATTCTTCAGAGACAGCTCTTCATACTGTGCTTATTTCTTGATGTAGAGGACATCTTGATGTAGGGCCTCTGCCCTTCCTGCCTGTCCCTTCTGAACAGCCTGTAGCCATCAACAGTCACATTCCAGTCATGGGATTCATCCAAACAAGTTTCAGTAATGGCAGTCACGTCATAGCTTTCTAGCAGCATGGTAGCTTCCAGCTCCTCTTGTTTGTTTCCCATGCTGTGTATGTTTGTGTAGAGGCATTTCATCTGGGCTGTTGGCCGTGTCATCTTAGTGGAACACCTCTTGTATCCCTTGAGGTGTTTCACAGGAGTTAATAATTTGTTTTACACATGGAGTGAGTAATATACAGCTTGGGGAACTGGATCACAACCCTGACTTAATTTAACACAGCCCTTAGCCACAAGGTCCTCCAGCATTACTGTTGCTTAATTGTGAGGTAGGTATTAATGCGTGGCATGTCAAATGTGTCTAAACAATGTGTTCAGCCCCCCAGCAAAAAAAAAGTTCCACATTCCTGCCTCAAAGCCAGAAACTACCAAAAAATGCATATTGTGGAGAGGTAGACAAGGAAGGATGATTCAATTTATTACACAATGGAGATCCTAAATGTACACTGAGTATTTTGAGACTTATGGTCAAAACCCACTCAAGTCACCTCTGAAAAAAAATCTGTCATGATATCAGCATTGGAATTCATTGGGGTTTTTATGATGTAACAAAGAGTCTATAATTTTTATGTAAAAGAGGAACAAGGATTGTCATGCTGAGATTAACATTAAAGTACATTGCTAGAACAACATGAAACAGCTATTGTGTATTAACATCCCTTAAACTTTGTCACTCCACACAGACTGTCTGTGAACCAACCTGTCTGCTCTATACCTTTAAAATGTCATTTTAGTGGATTATACATGTAATATGGATTTGCAGCACAAGACTGAACCTTATCCAGACTGTGCAATTCTAGGGCACAAAGAAATTTTAGTGGTTCAGTTCTAGAAGAATTTGTTATTTAATTTTTTATATTGGAAGACATGAACTTGGAAGTCAAACTCAATGTGAACACGAACATGCAGGCAGAAAAAAAATGTGTCTGGCTGATCAGCCATAGGCAAAATTTCGTAAAATCTAGGAGGAAATACACCTCAAAGAAACTATTTTTTATATTTTAATAAAATAAAATTACAGTCAAGGTTTTCAGTGAGATTAATCCATTACAGCACTTATGAAAAATGGACAAAACATGCTGAATCCCTTCGCCATAGGAGGACATAGAAAAGAGATTTACCTGGCTGTTCTACATCTCAGAAAATTATATAAACGGCTATTAAAAACTAGTTTTTTCTACCTAAGAAATATTTTATGATTTTTGTTTAATAAATTAAAGTTCTTTTTATAACTTAAATTAACTGTAATAAATTAATAAAACTATTTTTATTAATAAAAATTTAAAAATTGTTCTTCAGAAGAAATCTTGAGCAAATGATCCCCAAAATTCAATGCTTTGCAAATTCACTTTTTCTGTGGCATATTTCAGGTGAAATCTCTTATTAGGTTGAGGAAAGCATCAACTCTTTTTGAGCTGACTATGTATATTATACATACTAATATAATAATAGAATCACATGCACATTTTAACTTTTTGTTGAGGATATCTTTTACTTAAAAGAAATTTGAACATTTTTGGTACCAAAACTAATTATAACAATTTTGACTTGCAACTTCTCTAGTATTGACTCTTCATTCTGAAAACTTTATACAACTGGAAGAAAAAAAAAAAGATATATAAACACACATTTTCCGTTGCTTTTTATACAAAGTATAATTATTGTCTCAGTAGTTAGAATGGATCATCACACCTGATTGTAAAGACAGTATTAAATAATTTCAAGGAAAATATTTATTATGTGATTTACTTTCTGGGCAATTACATTTAATGAACTGAAGAAAAACAATGCATTTTTTCTGTCATTTAGAAACAAACGAATGCACTCTCAACTGTGTTAGCAAGTGTTTATCTCTGTAAAATACAACTCCTTTGCTTTTCTAAACCAACAACACTTAGTTACTCTTCTGATAGATTAGATGTTATATATGGAGACGAGTGTCAAAAGTAAGAAAATAAAGCATAAATACTCAGCTTCAATGGACTTTTAGTACCATGACACTACATGGAACGAACTAGGATCCATTTGATGATGTTGAGTGGCTTTGCCTTCCTCATCAGACACTGTCAAGGTAGCACACACTGTCCTCTCACCAGACTGTCTGAGCTAACCTCTAATCCTGCAGTTGTGCCTGCACAGGTGGGTGCTCACACCCACATGTATCCCCAGAGGAGTCAGCAGGGCTGTGAGAGTACAGTCATTCATTTGCATGGAGCCTGGTACCAAAGTGAGGTTTTGATTAGCTCTTGTGTAGGAAGCTACAGAGTACCATCTGGTAGCTACTGCAAACCAATGGCTATTTTTCTTTCAGGTTTTTGAAAGAAAACGGCAGTTGTTCTGCACTTTTATGACAACTGCATTAAATTTGACATTCACACCTGGCACTTTCTTTCATTATTTCAACCATTGTTGTCTCCTTGTAATTATTTTACAGGTTTAATAGGTTTTTCTTTTTTCTTCTCTAGATCCTAGACGCCTGCCTGTGAAACAGGAGGTGGTGTCAGATACATGCTAACTTAGATCCATACTAACTTAGCTAAAGCTGTCAAAGTATTAACCATTTGGGGCAGTTTCTCTTGCAGTAATTTTTTTTCAACAAGCTATTAAATTATCTGTTACTGTCTCTTCGTTGGAAACCACAAAAAAATGAGTATCATTCTCAGTAACTTTTAATAAAAACTGGAAAATGATGATTATGGTTTTAAAGTACTTGTCTATAGCCCGGTACACCACTTAGATAATTGCACTGTGTGCTTTGTTCATGTTTTGGTTAAGAGTTGACTCCTCAATGCTCATACTGTTGAACTTAGTGCAATAAATTGGATTGGTCTTGGAAAATGGCATCAGCTTGCTTTTTATGGAGCTTTGGCTATACAGTGTTCTCTGTTGCCATATTTAAAATGTTGTCCATAGGGATTCTTATACCATATAAACGTGTAAACATATAAACATACAAGGATGAACAATATTTCCCATGAGATCTGGGCTAACGTGTAACTCTCCTGAGACTGACTGTTGTTACAAGTTCAGAACACAGGTTAGGTACCTTGGAACTGCATTAATTTTTTGCATGATTTAGTCCCTGGTTAAGAGTGAAGATGCAGTATTATATAAGTATTGCAATAAAGGTCAATTCATAGAATTGCATAGTTTTGACACAAACTCCAATGTTTATAATTTAATTTCTCTGTAATTGTCCAAATACAGCCTCACCTGACCTTCAAAGTAAACTTTGGTGCTATATGTCCACATAAGATAAAAATTAAAAAGTTCGTTCACTTTTCTATGGGGCAGAATTTCTGTGACACATAGGAAGAAATTAAATCAATTAGCATACTTTATAGGTGACTAATATATTTTTCTTACATTTCAGGCATTGTATAAATATCTCTTTTCTAATGGGCCCTGCTGTCCTTTGAGAAGGGTGAGAAACCTGCGTGCTGGCCAGGGCCCAGTGTTAAGCAGGAGCCTCACAGTGCCTAGTCTGCCTTAGGTCCCCATCTGCCTGGCCCGGTATCCCAACCCAAAAAAGGACCCTCAGGGAGTACCTCTGAAAAAATAAAATGGCAAAGCAGATGTCCAGTAATACCACTTATTCAGCCTCCAGAGATCAGTTGCTCAGGACTTCTTGCACCTGACATGTCTTTCTGAGTAGATTTAAGAAATTAAGAAGAAATTCTTTCAGTGATGACCCCCAACAGACTTCCTAGACCTCTCTTTGAAAAGGTAATGATCATAGTCAAAGGTGGGGTACAGGTCAAGATGAACTGGCAAGTCTAACTCAGTTTGCCAATTTTGTATTATGGCTCTGTCTTTCTTCACCCATGTCTTCACTCCCTCTGTCTGCAGCCAGACTTCTCCTCAAGCTGATATATTTAACATTAATAGTACGTTTTAAAGGATTTGTATGTTTGATGTTCTGTTTGGTAAAACCAAACAAAGAACATATATCTAGAAGAACTAACTATATAAGTGAGATAAATTAAGGAAACTAGTGAGGGAGGGAGGGAACAAGTAAGGTAAAGCAAGTAGGCAGGGAAGCTGTGTTCAGCTGAATCAGTATCTGTCAGCCTTTTAATCGTGCAACAAATTTCTGATATCTGGCTAGGTGAATTAGCACCATTTACCACAGGTGTGATTTTGACAGATTTTGCAATTCTGTTGCTCTTTTATTCATGTCCACAAACTTACCATTAGTTGCACCTGAGTGTAGTTAGAGCATGGATGTATTTCCAGAAAATGCAGGTGGTTTTGTGTCTTTTTAATTGTATAAAAAATCTGCTTTATGAGATTTTTGCTGGTTTTATCTTTACCTAAATATACCTTAGATGAGTTAGAAGACTAGCTGAATCTATAGCTTTGAAGTTATTACTGTTCAGTAAATGAGATTTTTATTTAATCTTTTCACTGAATTAGTGAGGATAATTAATTGATGAAACAATTTGTTTCCAGCAAGGAATTGCTAAGCATATACATTAAGTACAGTAGGAATCAGATATTAAGACACTAATTTGATATGAAAGTGCAACACTTTGTGATATACTGAATCCCCCGGCATTTAATTGGTATTACAGATATCATAACAGCTAGCATTACACTAAGATTATAAAGATATATTGATGCAATACAAAGTTAATAGAATGAAATCTAAAATGAAGGCAGTGCAATTTGTTCATTGTTTTCATATTGAACTGTGAGGCAAAATAAGTTTCACACTTCGTTTTTATTTTGATAAAGAAACTTTTGCTTCTGGTGTCCTTCAAATTTCTAAGAAATATTGAAATATATAATTTCATTGCATAGAGCATTGTGGAAGGATCTGTCATGCAATATGTCTGCCTGAGGTTGTATTGATCTGCGTGCTGCAGGCAATTTTTCGGCAGGCATAGATAATGCTGGTTTTTAAAGCCCTCTCCTCCTCTGGCCTTAAGGGTCGGGTGGTTTTCAGAACACCCCAGGAAGGAGGTACTCCTTTGTTTCTGTATTTTACATTTTCTTTTGTTTGGAATGAGTAACGTATATTGTATGTCAGCTGAGCTGGACAGCTAATGAAAAAAAGAATGGAACAAATGCAAAAGCATGTGAAACATGCCGATCACTTTGCCTCCATTTCTGTTTTCACAGCTGCCTGAGTTTGCTTATGCCTTTGCCTTGCTTTCTCTCCTGGAGGCTGGTACTGTGCTGGTGATGCACGTAAACCAGGTGTTTGGAGGTTTGCAGGGTCTGCTACTTTGAGAAAAAACACTCCAGGGTAGGGACTTCTCATGAGGTAGAAATTCACCATAAATGATAGTGTTCTTTTTCTCTGCAGATGTTCCTTTCTAACAGAAGGAAGATTCTTTCTTTTAATGAGGGCCAGCAGATTCAAATTATCTAGATTTATCTACATTCCTTTGTCCCTCTGCACTGGAGTTGTGAGCTCTGTGGATGGTACTGTGTGCTTTCCATGCATCCTCCCTGCAGTCTGGGAGGCTGAGTTCCTGTTACGTGTTACTGCAGTGAATGATCCTGCACCAAATTTATTTCTTAGACAGATTTACCCCTTAGTGGGTTGGTATCAAAAAGCCCAGTCATACAAAATGCTAAATAAGCTGTATTTCAATGCCTAGGAGACAGGGCTGCTATCAGACAACACTGGTCGCCATGCAGGATCAGGACCTAAATATGTGCATGTGGTTAGAGGGTGTTTTTAGAATCTTATTTCCTTTCACCTTTAAACTAAATACAAAGGTTTAAATAAATATCAGTGCTGATTGTTTACGGCTTTCTCCCCAGCATGCCGTTAAACATTTATTATTCTGACTCTCTTAAAATATATTGGCAGCTTTTTATGACTATATTAAGCAAACCTTCAGGGCAGCAGACAAGACAGGATATTATTCTGAGATTAAGGAAAGAAAATGAGAAAGAGGGATGTGAACAAAAGGCAGACCGAAGAGGAAGAGGATCACACTAGCTTTCCATTGCTGAAGGAAACTGCAGCCCCTATTGTGTGTGCTCTGAAAGTGATTATCTCCAGTCACTGGTTCTCTCACAGTCTAATCCGCTGATTCACTGGCTTTTTCTCATCAGGGTTGGAAAGGAGACATCAAAAAGCATTAATATCCATTATAGCAAAGATCCACACCAAAGGGACCATTAGCTAATCTGCATTAAAATATTTGCTGGATAAAGTTTGTTTCCCAAACACATTTTGAGGTGATTATTTACTCATTCGTAATACTTCCATTTTTGCAGGGGGCTTGACAGCTATTGTGGAAATGAAATGTAACTGGCACTGCAGATCCGTGTGCTATCACTTTGATTACATGCATCCAAGGATTATGATTTTGAAACCACAGATGTCTGGGGCTTGGCTAATAACAGACAGGGTTGTCAGCTGCCCTGTGTCATGGATAACCGCCTCTCCCTGGGAAGCAGATACTGAAGCACCAGAGTTACGTCCTCACACCGTGGGGTCTCTAATTAACTGCAGCACCCAAAGTGGGCCAGACTGAAATCAATATATTAAGCCCCTATTGATGGAAAAAACTCTGCAAACCCATTACTAATTTAGAAATGATGGCAATGTATGAGTATTAGAATACTGTATTTTATAATTTTGTGCAGGCTGTTCAGTGCTTTTCTAATTTTTTGATAGGAGTGATTTTTGTTTCTCCGTGTTTCAGAAAACTCTACCACCATCCTTTGCCATTTATCACTCTATTAGACTGAATTACTCGCTTAAGTATTTGTGCTGTGTAATAGCAGTGTCCGATGTGCATAATAGAAAGCAGGGTAGAGAAGACAACACAATGTTACAGTGCAATACTGGGCTGTAGTCAGATTTTGAGTAGTGTTGGCTGGGCTATCCAAAATCTTGCACCGGGGCTCAGTGCTTCTCTGTGCTAAAGGGAGTCCATTTCCCTCACAGCCCCATGCTAGTGACCAGGGGTGCTACCTTTGGTCACTGCACCAACCCTCTCATACCACCAAGGAGTGCAGGCAGATTCCTCAGCCCTTCTTTATCTGTCCCAAGCTCATGTCTGCCATCAGGACAGGTACTTGTGGACATGGTAATATAAGGGACTTGCCAAGAATCCTCTGCAAGTTGGACCTTTTGGTTAAAGGGGTCTGAATACCTACTCAAATGCTAAGATGGATAAAAAAAAGTCACCGGTGCACCTGAGCTGCTTTTTCTGTGGATCATTCTGTGTGAAACCCCAATTTGTGGCTGAGAAGACAGCACCTGTGCTTCTGCTTTTACTTAGCACTCAGACCCACGTAACATTTTCCTTGCTGAGCCTCTCAGGTCCTGGGTATCTCCCAGGAAGGGCAATAAAACTGATACATTGAAATCCACAATGACTGCAGAAAGTAGACATGGACAAGGCTCATTTCTCTTTGCTATTTTATTAATTGATTATTTGAGAGTGTGGTTGGATACTTCCAACAAACCTGAGTGCAGACTGCAGTCTGCAATGTGGTGTGGAGCCTTGGCTACATTTTTTGCTAGCTCAGTTACATTCAGAAGATAACAGCTGGACAGAGGTGAACCAGGCAGGGAAAAGAAATACTTTGAATTTCTTTATTCTTTCATTGTTCTGACTATAGGTTTCTAGTTCATTCTGCAGCCGTGGTATTCATTTGAATTCATCAGTGCTATGATTTCTGTGTAACCGAAGATAGCCTGCACATGAGTGCAAGATGGTGTTTACCATTTGAGACTTCTATTTCTTGTTGCGTTACACGTCTTGTATGTGGCCATGTCCTGAATGTGGCAGTCTGCTTAACCACATAGGTTACTGCTATGAACATCTCAACCAGTGACTCTGCTCTGTGCACCGGATTTCCTTTTATTTTGCATTCGAGATATATTTGAGTGTAGTTTTTAAAGTTGTTCATAGGAAGAGTTCTAGCTCAACATGAGATCACCTTTTCCTTCTGGTCAACAGCCTCCCTGGTGACAGTGACATCCCATTAGATCACATGTGTCACTGAGCACCCTGAGAGGCTTGCCAGTGCTGAAGACAAAACCTTTCCCAGGGACTGGCTTGTGGATCAGCTTCTGTGGAAATAAGTGACCTGAACATTTTCAGAACTAACTGCATCATTCATTGCTTTCATTTAAGCTCTCCTTAGGCAAGATTTTTCATTCCCTTACCATCTATAGGTGGGGAAGCAGATATGAGTCTTATACCATATACGGTCTTGTATACCAGTGGACAAAGCATAGACACACCTGTACATCAATCAGCCTGTATACCAAGGTGGCAGAAAACAGTGTTATACTGCTAAAATGCCAGTTCGCGATACTTGTGAAATTAGTCACAGCGACAGATTATATAAGTAGATAGATGGTAATGTCCAATTATGTGTGCATAAGTCAAACATGTAATATTCAGATTCTGTTTTTACATTGATATAATGTATGTAACTAATTATTGTCATAATGGTTATTATGGAAGTCCATTTCTAGGAGAAACTGTATTTCTTATTAATAGGGTATATAAAACTTGTAGGACACTGCTCTGATTGCTCTTCCATCAGTAAAAAAAGTTAGGTCAGGGGAAAAAAACAAAAATTTCAATTACATTTATAGCAGCAGCTGAAGGGGAACAAAATCAATGAAAGGAGCATACTTATTAGAGACCTGCAGTTGCCATAAAACTGAAACTAAATCACACTGACAGTGTCTGAACTTCAGATAAATTGCTTTGAATTCAGAATGGGAGCCTGGAGAAATAATGGAAATGATATTGCAGGTGTTGAAGAAAGAGATAGAACTTTTTATATCCATTGCCTCTCTAGATCTTGTTGGTATTTCAGGGATCAAACATTGATTTGTTATCTGTTTTATTACTATTTTTTGTATAGGAACTCCTATTGTTTCTCCAACAGATGAAACAGTGCTGTCAATCACCTTGGCACTAACTGGTTAGAGAATTATGTGGTTTTTAGAGATGAGATATTTCTTCTTGGTAGCCATCCAAGGTGACCCATAGCTAAGCCTCAGTTCTTGTTAAAAAAAAACAAAACAAAATAAAACAGAAATGGAAGACAGGGAAACAGGCACAGTAAGATAACCGGTTCAAACTTACTCCTTCCCTCAATAACTCACCTAGCAATTCAGTTCATTTTCTGTGACATCTGCACTGAATGGAATCCTCTGCTGTTTCTTGTGAATTTCTTTACTGAGGGCACATGCGCTTTCCAAATTCACTGTAATTGTCTGATGGTTTGGTTCAGAAAGACTCAAAATTTAGCTGTCATATTAGTTTCCTTACCTCCAAAGTTTACCTTTTGGAATGCCCTTGAAAAAAGCTCTTGTAATGTATATTTTACAGTGCTTTTTATTTTTTTTATTCCCTGTTGGAGGGCAATGGCTTGTATGGATACTGCTTATGAGTCTCTTCAGAGAGCCCTGGGTAATAGGCTTACGATTACAGAGGAGAGAGGAAGATTGGGCAACTTCCAGACTTCATTGGGAGAGATGTTTCACCAAGGCCTATGTAACAATGGTATGTAACACTTCGTACCAGCATTGTGACCTTGGTGTTGTGCTTTCAAGATTACATATAGTATTGTTTCTTCATTTGAAACTGTATAATTTGTTAATTATGATTTTTTTTTTTTGCAGTTTCATAGACCATGTTGTAGATGTTGATAATTGCTAAGATAAAAATACTTACAGAGGGATGAATTGTTGGTAACATCAATGTGTTACACCATTTTATTGATGTGGAAATGGTTCATCCAGGATTACAGATAGACTTCACATACCTTCTGTTGGAAAGAAGGAACCTAACCTCTGAAGTAAAATCCTATCCACTGTACACTGAAATTAAATTTAAAATGCTGCATTGTGTACCAAGGGAAAGGACAGATAGTTTATATGCAACTTATTAATATAAAGGGACTAAAAACTATCTTTATCAATTGGGTGACTATGGCACCTCTTTTTTTGATTAAACAGGTTATACTGGAAAACAAAACAAAAGGAGTTCAGCCATTACAGTAGGCCCACTGTAGTGCGAATTGCATCTTTGTGTGCGTGTGTGTGTGCATGCGCATACTCTGGGGATTCAGGAAAGATGGTAAACAAGAATCTTGTCCTCCCATTTGATTTCCTTCAAGTGTTCAGGAAGATCTGGGTGCAGGATAACATTCTTCATCCATTGCTTCAAGGAAAAGAGCTTTTAAACCTTCTTTGAGTTTATTTCAACTTGAAATTTGATACGACAGACCAACCACTGTAATCTAATGTTTATATCTATTCCTAACTTAAAATAATTCTGCAGTTTGAAAGTCTTCTACAACAAAAGGTGTCTCCTGGTATTAATGTTTTTGGACAAATGGAGAGAAGTGTACCAGTCTGCTGTATTGCTTAATTTTCACATATTTAGCAATATTTTCAGAGCCAAAAAGTAATGGTGATTTCACCAGAAAATATGAGCTATTTTATCACCTGGTTCTAATAAAATTAATAATTCATACATGTTAAAGTGTTGACATAAAAATTGGATAGGGAGGTATTACCAAGATTGTGAATTGATTCACAGGATTAATTGAGGAGTCTGCATTGCGAGTTATCTTAATACATTTTTCTTCTCAGAATGGTTGATTATATGTTTTTAATGTGTATTACATGATTCGTGCCAGTTGAGTTCTAGAAAGTGAAGTTTGATTGCTATAAATTTTGGTTAACATATAAGTGTATGTGAGTAGTGTCCCCATACAAATGTAGTCTCTTTGCTGAAGAAGGGACTTTACAAGAATTGTGTGAGCCCCTGGCCAAAGTGACATGGTAGGTTCACTGTGTGTGAAGGGCTGTCTGCAAACTGGTAAGTGTGGGTGTTTGAGTCCCCATATGTTGAACAGTTTGCAATTGAGTGCGTGTGTTCACATACGGTAGTTAACAATCTACTGGGAAAAACACACAATTTCATTACTCTGAAAAATGTGCTACTCTTCTTATTTAATGGAAAATAATATGCAGACATTCAGAATTCTTTCATTTAGAATTAAATTCAAAACTCTCTTTGTCTTAAGTAACTTTGATTCTTCAAGTCGTGCCAGATCATGATCCATGTTTTGACGTATGTTTCAGATCCTTTATGTTCCAAACGAGTTCAGGCCTAAATTCTTGAATCAAGTCTCCTTTGTAATTATATACAGACATGGTTAGGCTTTTATTTGTGTTTGATTTTTTTTGGTATCGTTTACAACTCTTCTGTATACTTACAAATGAATTTGAATGGTAACATATTTTATCAACAGTCTGTCAGGCAGCTATATTGTATCCCCTTTAAAGGCAGATTGCTGAGATATTTAAAGTGATTGTTTCAAGAGGTCCATTCTCAAGGCAGATAAAAAAATGGCTTAAACTTACAAATCTTTAAAAAACAAGGATATTTACGTGTTTTGAAAGAATTCAGACCTATCTGCATTTATCATGTCCCTCAGAAACAAATGATAGTAGTATCCACACTAATACCCTTTATATTTTTCTGAGCTTGTGTTCTTCAGCCCCTCCCCATACTGTTTTCATTTTTCATCTGGCAGGAATGAAACATAACAATAAACTATTGGCATTCAAAATTATGCACTGAAGAAACAGCCATAAAGTTATTCAAGAGTAGATTTTACTAGGCTGACCTACACTGAAGGCTAGTCTTTCTTAATAGACTGTATAGGCTGGAGGAAATGTTGAAGTACATTTTCCATCCAGAATCCATAGTGGAGATATTGCTAGAAGCAAGCAGTCCTCAACATGCACATTGGAGAGGGAAGGGAAGGGAAGGGAAGGGAAGGGAAGGGAAGGGAAGGGAAGGGAAGGGAAGGGAAGGGAAGGGAAGGGAAGGGAAGGGAAGAAAAAAGTATTTGGTCTTCTGTGACTTACACACTGAATCTGCCATGGCTTTATTTTCCATTGTCATCCTCAAGAGTCTGGTCCATTTACATTGCAGCTGGTCAGAAAGAAATGTCTGATTCTATTGTTGGAAAAGAAACTGATGTGCACTGGCTCATTAAGAATAACATTGGCATTAGGATCTTTATTCTAAAATGAAAAGTATCCCCTTGCTATGAAGACCAACCCCGTAACTCCACCATAATATAGAACGGAGACTAGTGAAATATCTGTAGATCTCCATCAGTGGAAGCAATTTGAGGCTGTAATGAACCCTGAAATGCTATCTAGCTTGCCATATGAAGTGTTTTTTGACACTTAAAAAAAAATAATCTAGGTTTCCACAATGCTTCAGAGACTAGAGGATACCTCAGGCTGTGCTTCATTCTTCCTAGCCACATATTGATCATCACATCTTACCATTTAATGTCAAATAATGCATCCAATGGATAAAAGTAAAATTCATTAAGGGTACTGTTATATTGTTTTTTCTCTCAGTGTTCATAATAAAGCCTGATAGTTTGAAGCACAACAAAAAGCTGCTTTGATTTTATGTTCAGCTGATGCCTGAAATGGATCACATGGTAAACAGAAGCTTTTGGTTGAAGACCTTTATTAGAAGTATTAAATATATTCACTCATTCCACTAAAGGTTCCACCAAAGTGTTTTTTTATTTAGATTCCAAGAGTGGAGAGAGTAATGATCTACTGTAAGGAAAATATGCCTCAGAGGGTTTTACATGGCAAATATGTGAATGAAAATTAAATGTTAATCAAAAATTGCTTCTAAGCATAAAGGTGAAGCATAATACTCTCTAGGAAAGGTTGGATGTCTTTTAGCATCATACATATCTTCTCAGTCAGATGAGACATACATTGTCCTTACAACAAATTTTTGTACTCCCTCTCCTGCAATGAAGCTATCTGAAGGAATTATCTAAACTTTTAATATATGACTTTGAGAACAGTAAGTTGAATCAAACAAACACTTCAGTTGCATTTTCATATCTGGTCAAATGGAAAGTATTCTTCCCGTCACCCTGCAATCCCTTCCCTCAAATTCCATGGGTCAAGCTGAAAATAGCTAAAATAAATGAGGAATTTCTATCTTCCTTCAGCTAGTTTCTAAGAAAATTCTATCCTCTGCATATGATACAAAGAAAATCAAAATTAGGCTTAAGAAGCTATGATTTTTTTTTTTTTTTATTTTTTTTTTTATTTTTTTTGAGAAGCCACCCTCAGGAGTACTAGAATAGTGAAGTTTTATTTCTCCAAAGCTGAAGAAATCCAGTTCAACAGAGTCCTATTAATTAATTTTGCTTTTACAAAAGAAGATTGTGCTACTCAAAGGCAAGACATAAGTTACTGAATTGCATGAAGAACCCCTTCATGGAAAGCAGATGGTCAGTTAAAACATGGAAGAAAAAGAAATTGGAATAGATGACAATGTTGAAAAATATATAAACAAACAGTTCTGATTAACACCTGATTTACAACTTAGCTGAGACCTATGCTGACAAACATTGGTCAGCACAAAGCCAATACAGAGAGGCATGGAAGGGAGGCATGTATTTATGAAGTTGTATAAGTACAAATAGCACTTATATGATAAACAGTTGAATTGCAGGATGAGCAATCTTATTAATTTATCATGCAGTTTTAACTGCTTTCTTACTCCTGCTCATTTATCTACTTTGTCTGGATTTGTTCACGTAGTTGCAAGCCAGAGATGGAACACAACTTTGGATGCTGTTATTGTCTGCCCAGTGAAATGCAGCACTCATCGCATGTCAAAATGGGTTCCTTTAAGCTGCCCACGAATTGAACCTTACAGATTAATCTCACGATATTTCTGTGCGTAAAGAAGCTCTGAAAGAATGCCTAGTTGGTCTCTGGGGGCCTGCCTTTCAATATTGTTTACACGCCTAATGATACAGACAGACATCTGGTGGGATTTTCTTTGGCTCTGAGGCATCAAAATGAAAGGATTTAGGTGTCTGAACACAGCTGTAAATTCTGCAGGCCTTTTCTGTCCTTACCTGCATATTTAGAAACAAAAGTTTTTAGTTTTAAAAGTATTTAGAAAGCTACTTTTCTTCATAGGGAGGCAGAAAAATAGTGTCAGTAAGAAGGTGGGAGAAAAAAACAGGCAATGTCCTTTGAATTTAAGTGGTATTTACTCAATAGTTAATTTTATGTCTTCAGAGACTCAGTGGTAAAGTCTTTCTATTGCTTTGCTGAAGCACCCTGTTTATAAAATAGGATATATAACAGTTCAGTCTTAGCCTCTGTACTGAGGCCTTAACCTGACAGAAGAAGTGGAAGCTAAAGGTAAAAATAACACTAGCGCATAATGTATATGTGTGCAGCCTGATCTTTAGTTAATGAAAACTTGTCATTGGTCCCAGCTGATTTAAACTATCTGAGTTTCTTGCTCCTAAATATGTTTATATTATTTTGGTAATTTCACTCTAGGCAATTTCACTCTCTCACGCTGAATTGGGAAAGTTGTTCAGCTAAAGTTGTTCAGTGAAAAAGTCTTGAAACTTACATGCCAGAAACAATTATCCTCATTCTCAAATAAAGGCATCAATAAGAGAAACTAGTTTGAGAAAGTTTCTATTTATAGGATTCATTTTTTCATCTTTTGTGTTAGTACCTCAAAACTCTCTGGGTATTTTTACTGCTGAAGTTGCCACTACGCAACCATTGTAATGAAAGATGTCATCATGAAGGGTATGGTTTTCTCAATGTCTCAAACACAAAGGCCTACAGCCAACATCTTTCTTTTTTATGATTTAACATTTTTCTTTTGTTTATTTCAAAAGCCAATTTTAAATTTCATTAGGTACAACAATATACCATCAGTCTTATAGGCAATTACAAGCTCCAGCGACAACATATAGCACATAGAGGCTAAACATGTAAAGAAGAAAGTAACAAAAAAGTAAAATAACCATCTGTTGAATAATTACTTTATCCACGCATGGAATGGAATGGAATGGAATGGAATGGAATGGAATGGAATGGAATGGAATGGAAGAGAAGAGAAGAGAAGAGAAGAGAAGAGAAGAGAGAATAGAATATGTCAGTTGGAAGGGACCTACAACAACCATCTAGTCCAACTGCCTGACCAATTCAGGGCTGACCAAGTTAAAGCATGTTGTTAAGGGCATTGTCCAAATGCCTGCTGAACAGTGACAGGCTTGGCGCATCGACCACCTCTCTAGAAAGCCTGTTCCAGTGTTTGATCACCCTCTCGGTAAAGAAATGCTTCCTAATGTCCAGTTTAAGCCTCCCCTGATGTAGCTTTGAACCATCCCCAGGTGTTCTATCACTGGATACTAGGGAGGGTAGCTCAGCACATCCCTCTCCACCTCGCCTCCTCAGGAAGCTGTAGAGAGCAATGAGGTTGTCCTTCAGCCTCTTTTTCACCACATTAGACAAGTCCTTTTCCCCTCCTCACAGGACATGCCTTCTGGCCATTTCACCAGCTTTGTTGCCCTCCTCTGGACACATTCAAGGACCTTCACATCCTTCTAAAATTGTCAGGCCCAGAACTGCACACAGCACTCAAGGTGAGGCCTCACCAACACTGAATACAGGGGAATAATCCCCTCTTTTGACCATCTGGCTGTGCTGTGTTTGATGCACCCCAGGATGGGGTCTGCCCTCGTGGCTTCCAGGGCACACTGCTGACTCCTGTTGAGCCTGCTGCCAACCAGAACCCCCACATCCCTTTCTGCTGGGCCACTCTCCAGCCACTCCTTTCCCCATTTATACTTGTGCCCGGCATTACTCTATCCTAGGTGCAGAACCTGGCATTTGGACTTGTTAAGTTTCATTCCATTAATCATTGCCCAATGCTCCAGTCATTCTAGATCCCTCTGCAAGGCCTCCTGTCCCTCAGGAAAGTCAACAACACCTCCCAGTTTGGGATCATCGGCAAACTTGCTAATGGTGCTTTCAAATCCTGCATCTGGATCATTGATAAAATTATTGAACAGAACTGGCCCTAGAATTGGGCCCTGAGGAACACTGCCGGTGACCAGTTGCCAGCCAGACATAGCCCCATTCACTACAACCCTTTGAGCCCTTCCATTCAGCCAGTTCTTCACCCAGTGCAATGTAAACTTGCTCATCACATAGTTGGACAACTTGGTCAGAAGGATGCTGGGAGGGACAGTATCAAAAGCCTTACTAAAATTCAGAAAAACTACATGCACCGCCTTCCTTTCATCCCCTAGGTGGGTGACCTTGTCATAGAAGAATATCAAATCAGTTAAACGAGACTTTCCTTTTTTGAACCCATGCTGACTGTGTCCGATGATTGCATTATTCTTTAAGTGTTTTTAAATAATACCCTGTATAATCTCCATAATTTTTCCAGGAACTGAGGTTAGACTAAGAGGTCTGTAGTTCCATCGGTCTTCTTTCACACCCTGCTTTTAAATTGGAATAACACTGTCTGGCTTCCGGTCAGCAGGGACTTCCCCAGACTCCCAAGACCTTTAGTAGATGAGGGGTGCTGCTGCCATAACATCCACCAGCTCCTTCAGAACCCTGGGATGAATTCCATCAGGCCTCATGGACTTGTGAACATTCAGCTGATACAGCTGGTCCCTTACAATTTCAGTGTCCACAAATGGAAAGTCACTGCTCCTGCGCTCATGGTCCTCCAACTCGGGGAACCAGGTAGCCCAAGGTCTGTCAGTATTTTTAAAGACTGAGGCAAAACCCACACTGAATGCCTCTGCTTCTTGTTCATCCCTATTAGCCAGATGATCATCTTCAACAAATATCAGTCCAATGTTTTCTGTAGACCTCCTCTTGCTATTAAGACACTTAAAAAAACCCTGTTCTTCTTAACTGAAACACTGGCCAGTTTCAACTCTAATTGAGCTTTGGCCTACCGTGTCTTCTCCCCACATGAATGAATCACAGCTCTGTACTCTTCCTGTGAATCACAGCCTTGCTTCCAGAGATCATTTCTCAGACCTGCTTGTCGTAGCTGTTTTTATTTTATTTTTATTCCCAGCTGATGTCTGGAAAGTTGAAATCTCCCATAAGGACAAGGCCTACAGATCCAGAAATTTCTCCTAATTTCCTCTCATTGGTATTTACGTCCCATCTGGGTGATTGGTAGTAGACACCCACTACAACGTATCCTTTGTTTTCCATCCCCCTAATCCTTGCCCGGAGGATCTCAAGCACATCATCACTAACTGTAAGGGCTGTGCAATCAAACCTCTCCCTTATGTATAGTGCAACACCTGCATGCCGCCTGCCCTGGGTATCCCTTCTGAACAGCCTGTAGCTCTCCATTCCTGCACGCCAATCATGGGATTCATTCCACCAAGTCTCACTAATACCAATGATATCTTAGCTCTGGGAGCTGACCAACGCTTCCAGTTCATCCTGTTTGTTTCTCCTACTGTGTATGTTGGTGTACAAGCATTTCATATACTCTCCTGAGTATTCTGTGCTTCTGGGAGCGGTGTAAATGTTCCCACTAGGATTGCCATCCTCTGGAAATGCCATGCCAATCCTTGGTTTACCTACTGCAATCCTGTTAGTATCCCCCTACTCCATCAATTCTAGTTTAAAGATCTCTTGATCAGCCCCGCCACCTTATGGCCAAAGGCACATTTTCCCCATTGGGACAGGTGGATCCCATCAGGCCTCAATATACCTTGTCTCTCAAAGGCCCTTCCATTGTGTAAATACCCAAAGTTTTGGTGAAAACACCAGTCCTGGAGCCTGGTATTGATAACCTGGGCTTGCCTGTTTCTTCTGAAGTCTCCCCCCATTACTTGGAGGATTGAGGAAAATACTACCTGTGCTCCTGAAACTTTTAGCATTCTTCCCAGGGTTCTGAAGTGTCTTTTGATTGACCTCAGATTTTTTGTTGCATGGATACATAATGACATTATAATATGAAGAATATGAAGCAAAAACTATTATGTTAAGAAATACTGTACTTTCTCCAAGAAGGTTTCAGTGACATTTGCAGCACTTGCTTGGCAGTCCTTCTGTATCTTGATTTTGGGTGAGGAGAAAAAAATCCTGGGCTATGAGAACTATTTCAGATCTCAAGATCCCTGCAATTTTCTTACTCTTACTTTTCAGGGACAGAAATCCAATGGCATTTTTTTTCAAAAAAATCTTGAACTCGTCTTTAAATCCTTGAACCACAGACCTGGCTAGGTATTCAACTTAGATGCAAACCAAAATGCTTACTTACTTTTCCCTTTTATTTTGTCATCCTGGTCATTTTTTATGCTAAATATATAAAAAAAGTCATGTCCAAAATTTTGCCTTTTTAGAGAATCCCACAAAAAATACATTGGGTAATGGCTGTTTGTTTAATCATATTAGTCTAAACTTCATCACTTGCCAGTTAAGTTCAGATGTTGAACTTGCAATTGGAAGTTAAATTCTAAATACTCTTTGTGTGAAGTTTTTTGATCTTATTTGGTTACGTATATTCTTTCTAGTTTCCTGTCTGGCATTCATTTATCACATCACACTCAACTGAATATCAGTCATTCAATGCAAAAACATAGCTTTGCCTATTTTGGGGGCATATTTTGTGTTTGAGAATGTAATGAAGTTAAAAATAACGTACATATAATTTCACTCTTTTGTTCATATTGTGGAATGTGATACAAAAGGAATATCAACAGTGATGGCACAGTTATATGCGGTAGGCAGAAACAAGAGCACATCTCATATATTCTCTTCCTTTTGTCAAAATACCTTGAACATCTCACACGAGATAAAATACAGATAACTGGTGGCTAATACTTAATATTGACGGGGGTTTTATTATTATTAAAAGGATATTTTTCACCAAGACAACTGGAGGCCAAAAACGCCTTTGAAGTTTGCTTAATTAAGAAAATTTCCTGAAATTCTTGGGTTTCTCCAGAATCCATATAAAATCAGTAGTATTTGGTTTTTCCCCCAGTTTCTGCAGGAACTCTGAAAAGCCCAGAAGAAGGAACTGCTCATAATTCTTATGGCTAGTGAAAGCGATAGGACATTTCCTTTACTATTGCAAACAGGATGATTTTTTTAAAAATTTTTACTTGAATTGAACATGCACTTTGCCGAAGTAGGAAGTTATTGTAGTACATGTACTACTACCATTAGGATAGCTCAGTTTCTTAGCTTTTGTAAACTCAAAATTCTTAGCTTTGCCCCCACCCCCCATCCCTGCCATTTCTTGGCCTACATGTTGCAGTAAAATAAATGAAATTGAATTCAACAGTATGGTCTCATAGTGTCATACTAAAACCACTGGAATATTTTCCATATTAACCACATTTCATGAAATCTTATTACACTTTAGCAATCATTTCTGTTGTAATTCTCTGCTCAGAGACAATCCTTGCTTTCTTGCTTCTTTCTAAATTTTTACATCCCTCCTTTTACCAACCAAATGGCTACTACTTCTACATAGTCCTTTGCTGAATCAGGTTAAAATGAATAAAACTAAAACTGAGATCTCTTGAGTGAGGTTGATTTTTGCTTTTGTAGAAAACCTCAAAACTTCTGATTGCCTTTAGTTAGTCCAAGGCGTTCTTCAAAGAATTTATTTAAATGGGATTATTCGTCAGAGGAAGGTACTGCTTACTGCAAGTTAAAACATGCAGTATCATTTTTAAGTGTGTGCATAACTGTGTGAGAAATCTCACTGAAATTATGCTTGTGCTTCAGTTGTTTTTCTGGACTTAGGCATTTATTAAGTTAATTAAAAAGATATTTTTTCCCTTCTGTGTCTTTTGTATCAAGTTGTGCATTGTTTTTCTTTTAAAAGTAGAGTCTTTGAGACAGATCCTCAAAGAATTTTAGTAGAACTTATATACTCAGGTATTTTTTAATACTTAAGAAGATGCTATATCTAAGTATTTATGCACTTTGGAAATCTCCATCCTCTACAGAAAAATCTGTTTATTACTTGATAACCCAAATTTGTATTATTCTTTTCTGACAATGAAGAATTCCATATAGCAGCAAGGTTTCTAATGCAGGATGGATCTACAAGTTTAGTGATAGTGCTCCATATGTTCTTATTTGCTTAAAATAGACTTGCCTGAAGTAATACCAAAATGAAAAAAAAAAAAAAGGAAGATAAAACTAAAAAAAGGAGAAAAATGGAAAATTCATTTAGCTAATGAACTCATTTAGTTGATCTCAGAGTTAAATGGAGGGAATACAAAATACAAGGACAAAAATCACAGCAAAGGAAACTGTTTCAGGCTTGTTCGTCATACCCTTGACTGTCCTGACCCACCTAGCTGGTCTGCTGAAGCTCCAAAAGGTGGTCTTTTAAGGGGCAAACTCTCCTCCTCACCTCGCCTCGCCTCGCCTCGCCTCTCCTCTCCCACCTTTGAGTTTTCTCGAGCATTTGGCTCTGCTGAGGCTTAAGTATTATATTAACTGAAATTAAGCAAACTATTTTCCAAAATTAGAGGCAGTAGAGCATATCCATAGTGCAGAAACTGTCTTTGTATCCTTCCTGTGGTTCTGTTTAAATATGTCAGGAGTGGGCAATGAAAATTGGCTCTGGCACCTTTCCTGTCTCTTATAAAAGGGCGGAAACCCATAACAAACCAAAGCACACAACAGCTTTTGCCATCTGCAGAGCTTCCAGACCTTTGCTAATTTTATGGAGATTGGCCAAAGACTAGGGAAGGCAGAATCCCAGTTAAAAATACGCATCTATGCATGGACTAGAAGGACAGTGTGTTATAAGTAATGATGATGAGAAAACAGACAGTGAAAAACATAGAGCAGACAAGAAAATTCAACAAATATAAGCAGAGATACCTAACAATTCTGTGGATAAAAAATGAGACAGGGAGGGATAAGAGTGGTCGTGTGGAAAAGAGGTAATATCATCTGTAATACAAATTTGTGTAAGGCAGAAAAGCTTCAAAATCAGAATGATGTTACCCTGCTATAAAACTTTTAAGCCTTCCTGCTATGAACTGCTACTCTCTCTCTCCCTGTACTTTGTCAAGACAAATGAATCATGGTGCACTTACTGCAGCTAAAATAAACCTTGAATTTTAGAGCTTTCAGTACTTTAACTTTTTTTTTTTCCTCTTGTATTGTCAAATGGGAAGATTTATTCTTACTGAGATTAATGTGCAACCAAACTCAAGTATTCATAGCTGAATATTTGTCATTTTGAAAAAAATTGTAAATAACTAGCAAGGAAAATGTATCTTTGTAGCCTTTCAGGCTAATGGTTTTCGTTCTGCTTTTTATTTTAAATGAGTAGGATATAGTTTCATGGTAGCAAAATTACGCGGACATCAAAATGGCCATACAGTATTGAACAGTGAATTTTCTCTCTGATGCAAACACAAGATAATAGGAGGTGAAAGGTGGCTGGTTTTAGTTCCTGAATGCATGAGACCAATGTATTTAGAAAGAAAAGGAAAGAAAAATAACAGTGGAAACTTAAGAACTGGAAATAAAGTAAACCAGTTATTTTCTTTTTTGACTGAAAAGGGGAAAAAAAGGAGGTAAACCATGGAAGCCACGCAATAAAGAATACATTTGGCTCGACTGTCATGTACACTGTTTCTGAGTGAAAAAAGTCCCTAAAGCAAGTGTAAAAGTACTGTTTAATATAGTCCTTTTGAGAATCCCCTTCCAGAGCTCATGCCAAGTACAGGAGCCTCCATGAAGACCCTGAATAATGAGAAAATTGTTTTGGAGGCTGGGGCCAAGTCTTCAAACAGGCTTGTATGGTATCTCTCACCACAGATTTTTAATCCTGATTGCTTGTAGGATATCACCATACCTTGTCACCTTATCTCCAGAAAAATGAAATAATGGTGTTAATGGACTGCCAGCCCTGGGAGTCTGCAATAGGATAGAATAGAATAGAAAATAATATTTCCATTGGAAGGGACTGACAACAATCAATTCAGGCCTGACCAAAAATTAAAGCCCACTGTGAACCTCAGCGCTAGGGGAGAGCATGGATGTCCTGGAGGATGCAGAAACAGTCTTGCATGGGTTCTTCTGGCAGGTCCATGACTGCTGCCAGCATGGGTGCTGCAAGAACACGCACACACAGCAAGGTACCATCAAAATATGTAAAATATGTCAGATGTGCCTTTTCTGGTCTGGTTGTAGATTAATTCGTGATTTCCCTGGTCAGGGATTATGCTGAACCAAGTGACAGCGCATCACTGTGCTTCCTCAGCAGTGCAGCACTAGTCTGAGCCACTGAATCCCGGCTCCTCTGAGCCGGAAATCAACCAGAAAACTACGTGCTTGTTGCTTCATTGCAGCTGGTCAGGTGTGCTAGTGGGTGCAGAAGAACCTGCTTTTCTCCCTGTGCAAGAAGTGGAGGTTTATATCCATGTGATAGAGAAGACCTTTCTAAACTCAAGAGCTTTTCAGAAATAAAAAGAGATTGACAGGGAAAGGACCTGTTTTTTAGAGTGCAGGGCCTTTAGCACATCCTCCTACACATGAATTCACTAGGCAGATCTGCCTCACTTGTGCTATACTACACAGGAGGAAATGATCTAGAACTAATTCTACTATGATTGTTATCAGAGCAGGTATTTTCCCTTGTGATATCTAATATCCTAGCAAACTTGTTAATCATGCAGGCAGCGTGAGCTATTTCTGAATTGAAAAGGAATACAAGGTAACTATGTTATTACCACAGACTTGTTTTTGCCAGCTGCATGTGTTATTTAAAACTAGGTTGTGTGTAAAGAGCTGGGCATGAAAGGGTATGACAAACAAAACTCGATTATATGTCAGACCTTTAAATAAAATAAATTCTGCTCAGCTGAAATGTGCACATGCAAATTAGTCATTTGGTATTTAACTAACATAGTAATCAATTTAAAGGCTCCAGACATTTGAGATTTTATTTATCCATTTATTTCCTGCTGCCCATCTGGTGTACATGCCAGAAATGGTAATATTCTACAAGCCAAATGAGAAAAGTAAAAAAAAAAACTACTCACTTTAGAAGGTTTGCTCCATAAGGTCTCCCGTCCAGAACCCCTTTGGTGGAATTCAAGTCCATTACTTAATTTTTAAATATGGTAGGGATAAAAAATTAGGGTTTTTTTGATTATTTAGAAAATATCCAAGATTTTGGAGATTATTCCAGTAAAATGCACATAGCACTCTTGTCTGTTTTTCATAACATATCAGCTTGACCTATTAATGTTTATACAAATAACTGTAACTAATTTTGAGACTAATCTTTTCTTATTAAGTATTCATGGCTTTTATTTCAAGCAATGGAATTAAAGATAGATACTGTTTTGAAGGATTCTGCCCTGTTCCTCTAAAATTAGCTATGGAAACCTCAAAACCAGCAAGCAGGATGTGAACTCAGTGACCTCTACTTAAAAAAAACCCTAACCCCACCCCCCAAAACCTAACCCAAAACACAGCCAGAGGAATAAATAGTGCTGCACTTTTATAGTAGCTCAATACTGGAGCACTTGTCCAACTGTCATGTTGGAGACTGCCTATATTTTACATTAAGCAATAACATAAAATCCTGAAACAGTCCTCAGAGCAGGTTTTGGAAGGTATGTCAGCCTGCTGCCAGCCAAATGCCAAGGGTGCCAAATGCCTCTTGTGTCCCCTTTCTTGTTCAATCAGCAAATGCTTAACCAGTCTGTGCTAAATGGAAGTTCCACCTCAGGAGAATGGGTCAAAACCACTTTCTTGCATATAAATTAGCCTTCAGATTACTGGTTACGCTTTGAGAAAAGCACAAAGGATTGACATAACGAGGAAACAAATGAGCAGGTTTTCATCTCATGTCTACACTACTCAACTACTCCAGTACTGAAATGTAGGATGAAGGTTGGAGAAGCAACAGCTGTCTTTTCCTAAAAAGGTTTTTGCTGTTTCATTTTTGGAGATAAAGCAGAGTTGTGAATCCTGCATGCAAGCTGTGCTTTCCAGTTACAGTGAATGAGGTATCTGAGTCACAGAAAAGAAAGAAGTTTTATTTGCATAGCTGTCCTATGTTATTTTTTATGGTTTAACATAGGAAGTTCTGAGTTCAGGGAGATGTATTTAAACTGGTCTGTGCAAGCACTCTAGCTTTGTGAGTACCACTTGGCTATGCTCAGATCCCCTTGGGTGCGGTGCATGGCAAGTAGCATTTAATTTGAAGTCATGGATTCTGCTCCAGCAGTCAAGTGCCTAACTCCATTTGCAGTTGAGTGCCAAGTTTTCAAAGCAATATATTCATAAGCTGTTTCAAATGAAAATAAACTGGGGGGAAGAGATTTTTTGACAATGTTTGATTGTTTGTGAAAAATAGAGGAATTTAACTAAAAATCAGCTAGTTAGTAGCTTCTGTTAATCAGACTTGATCATAGTCCTCATAGTTTTAGAACAGCCTAGCAAATATTGCTGAGAAGAAACAAGCACCTCTACTTTATACTGGAACTACAGAGGCAGAGTAAAGCTTTTTCACAGCTATTTTGCTCCTTTATTCATCAGAAACTTTGCTTATGAGAAACACTTGAAAGACTTAGAATCATAGAATCATAGAATCACCTCAGTCGGAAAAGACCTTTAAGATCATCGAGTCCAACCATTAACCTAGCACTGCCATCCCACCACTAAACCATGTCGCTAAGCACCTCATCTATCTTTCTTTTAAATACCTCTGGGGATGAGGACTCGACCACCTCCCTGGGCAGCCCATTCCAGAGCCTGACAACCCTCTTGGTGAAGAAGTTTTTCCTAATGTCTAGCCTAAACCTGCCCTGGTGCAGCTTCAAGCCATTCCCCCTCGTCCTATCGTCCCTTACCAGGGAGAAGAGGCCGACCCCCACCTCACTGCAGCCTCCTGTCAGGTAGTTGTAGAGGGCGATCAGGTCTCCCCTCAGCCTCCTCTTCTCCAGACTAAACAACCCGAGTTCCCTCAGCCGTTCCTCGTATGACTTGTGCTCCAGACCCCTCACCAGCTTGGTTGCTCTTCTCTGGACCTGTTCCAGCAAGGCAACATCTTTCTTGTAGTGAGGGGCCCAAAACTGAACACAGGATTCGAGGTGTGGCCTCACCAGCACCGAGTACAGGGGCACGATCACTTCCCTACTCCTGCTGGCCACACTATTCCTGATACAGGCCAGGATGCCATTGGCCTTCTTGGCCACCTGGGCACACTGCTGGCTCATATTCAGCCGGCTGTCAACCAGTACCCCCAGGTCTTTTTCCACCAGGCAGCTTTCCAGCCACTCTTCCCCAAGCCTGTAGCGCTGCATGGGGTTGTTGTGACCAAACTGTTCAAAAAATAATGAATATGAAATAAAACTATGAACTGTGATGGTAGACATGTTTGTTTACTCATTGCACGCATTTTCTTCCTACATCAAAAAGCTAACACTGTCTCTTCTTTATATACATAAATTGAACAAGCATAAGTTAGAGTCTTTGGAATACATTTTAAAAACTGTTATAGACCTTAATTATTGCTCTTTGGATATTTTCTAATTGCTATAGGTAACTAATCTCGGTTTCCAAATTCCCTTTTACTAATGTCATGCAGGATGGCTGTGTCATAATTTTACATAAAGCAGTGCATCTTGTTAAGAGTGGTATTAACGTCTGTACAGTTGCAGAATAGAAGACAATTGTGTACAAGATGAAGGTACAAGACAGTTTGTGAAATATAAGGAGCCTTGGACAACTTGCGCACTTTGGTACAAGCCTTGTGACTCTAAGTAATGAGCAGTAGGCAAAATCCTACTCCTCCACAGCCCTGCTAGCCAGTAGAGGAAGACATGGGGAGCCAGTAACCACTAAGTCTTTTCAAATGGTGCTATGAGTAGGGCCCTCCTACTGCTGCTGCTCAACACCAAAGAGCATAGTTTAAAACCCTGGTACCAACCAAATGCTCTGAAATCACCTCATTAGATGCTTGCTTAAGTATTGGTCTTTATAAGGGTCTCTGCACTGTTACCTCAGCAGCAAAATGTGTTCAGATAAGGTTAAACAAGGAAGTCAAGAAAAATAACTGTCTTTGTTCATTGTTGTAAGAATTCATGGATTTGTGCTTAGAAAAATCTGAAATTATTCTTTTAAACAGCGATTAAATTCAACAAGACAAAGCCCTGCTGTGAGGGTACCTTTTTCATTATGTCATTTTCATCTATAATAGCCCTGGGACTTTGTTTGTTCAACTGTCTCACACTGTCTGGAATTTAACATCCTACTGCCTGTGCAGCAGTTATACACTTTTATGCAGGAAACACCCACTTAGTACTGTTAAATCATGAGGCTACCCAGCTTTTATAATTAGCTTCTTTGAAAACCTTTTGTATAAAGGAGACTGTGTGAAAGGCACCAATAAAACATTAATGACCTGTGCTTCTGATCTCAAACAGCAGGAACACACACATTCAAGCAGCTCAGTTTCCATCTCTGCTAGAGACTGTAGTGATATGAGCACTTCTGTACATTATGTTGTGTAAAATATTTTATTTTCAGCAACAAAAAAATACAACACAAACTTCAGGGGGAATCCTGGAACATTAAATATAGCTCTTTTTGATTAAAGCTATGCAGTATTTACTTGGATAGCAACATCACAAAGTAATCAGAGTATAAATGATTCCTCTTTGTGGAGGGTAGGAAACAAATAGATAATTCTTTGCCTTTGATTACATTGTTGTTCACTGTAAAACTTGTTATGGGTAAAATTTTGCATGTTGCATGATAATCATTACTCTTCTGGTGCCCAGCCACCCCTGATATAAGTAATAGATGTACAACTTCTGCTCCAACAAACCTTTAAGGATATTTTTAATAAAATTTATGCTGATTAAGTACATGCAGAATATATGAGGCTTATGACTCTGATTTGATGGTGAGCGGTTTGTACCTATCATGATACTTACAATAAAAATATTTGTTGGATTTAGTGGGCAAGTGTGTCTGGCTGAAGCAAATGATAAAACAAGTAAGGGTGGTGCTGGATCAGAGTGAAGTTCGGTTTAACCCCTGAGACACAAGTCTGCTTGTGCTGTGTTTGAGCTGTTATTGGGAGGATGACTCATTTATGTACATTACAATAGCCAGAGAGTCTAGAATTAGATTAGTACTTTGACTTTGCAAGTGGGCATACTAGTTGAAACTTTGTTTTGTTCCCTCCATGCCACTTCCACAGTGATGTCAGCCACAGGGAAGATGAACAATGCAACACGCTATTGTTGGATGAGTTTCCCTGAAACTGTTGCACTAATAAGAGCATTCTGGATTCTCCTGGAGCTTTCCTTGCAAGTTAACCATGTATAAATTAGCTATGTCTTTTTTTTTTTTTTTTTTTTCCCCCTTTCTTTTCCCTTGTCTACTTGTAAGTGAATGTCCATGTACTTATTATTAGGTCATGGCTTTATTTCTTTTTGTTAAATCTCAACCAGCTACAGCTGCATATTAAGAGCAGGAGAGAAGAAAACAATTCCACTGGCTTTTATACCACTCAATAGATCTTTTTTGGATCTAAGAGGCTTAGTCATATGGAAACCAAGACTGTTACATATGATGAAATTCACTGTCAGTGAACTATTTAAAGATCAATGCAAGTGGGATTGACAAGATGTTCCCTGCTGCATAGACAAAGAAGCAATATTGTTTCACATTTCCTTGCATTTTGATTAGCTGGCAACATGTAATTGGTCTGTGTAGAAAATGCTGTTCTCTCCTACTCATATTTAGAAGCCAGCTCAAAAATATGATCTGGAGAGTTGCCATCATTCACCTCAGGCAACAAACCATTTAGATATGGCCAAACATAGGAGTAAGTGCTTTAATGACTCTCTTTAAATGGCATGAATGAGCATAATTATTGCTGTTGAATTTATATGCAACCATACAGTGCATTGCTTACATATATAATACATAGACAGCCATGGTATCTGAAGGGTGAGAGAGGTATCCTATCTATCTTGCTGTGATATCTCTAATAGTGAATAGTGAAGGAAGGAATACAAGAAAGGGAGCAAGCATGGAAAAATAATTTCCTCATCATATTTTTTTGCAGCCAGAGGTTTAAGGATTTTGTACATTTGTTACATTCAGATCATTGTTTTGGAAAAGCTACTGATGGGTCTGTCCTTAATGAATTTGGCTTATGCCTTTTTCAAAATGTTTATTGCTTTTGGGCTATGTGCTGTGACTACCTCAATTTATTTAAGTAAGTGTTTTGTGAAGAAGCCCTGCACTGAAGCACCAGAAGAGGTAAATTTGCTCCCTCTTGCAGCAAGGAAATAATTAGACCATGAACCTGAGTAAAAATCTAGTTTCCTGTCTGTGTCTCAGCTATTGATCCTTACTCTGAACATAACAGCAAAACCATATGTAGCCCTATACTTAACATAGTTCTAAGTATCAAGAGCATTTAAAATGCCGTAACACCTGAAAATATCAAAGATAATAGGAACTTTATAAAGTAAATTGCTAGTACCAAATTAATCCCTTGTGTCACTCTGCTGAATCAATGAAGTAACATCAGGGAGGAATTTGGGCCATGGTTTTTAAAACACTACCTAGCACAAATTAATTGTACACCAAAGGCTTTTAAACTGTGTTAGATAAGCTACACAGTCAAGGCTAATCTTATTATAGTGACAGGGTAACATTAGAACTACATTACAGAGAATTTAATTCTACTCCTATGTGTCTTATTTAGGTGCCCATTATCTTCATTTTCTGCCCTACAGAAGTGCAGTTGAAGGTAAAACCACACCCACTTGCATCTGCCACTTCAATTCACTTGTGATTTTGTGGTGTAATTTTGATCATGGTCAGGAAAGAAACGCAACCAATAAGGAACAGTCAGGTTGTATCTTCAGTGAACCTCTGCCTTCTCAGCCATCCCCCTTCCCCCCAAACTGTGTACTGAAACAGATACAGAGTGAACAGTTAACTGAAAAAAGAGTAAAATTAGAAAAAAAAAACAAAACCAAGTTTGGAGAAAAATTAGAAATCAGCTAAAAAAAGTTGCAGCTCAATACATTTATAAATTTGGAAATGAAAGGAAAACAGTAAGGGCATAAAAGAGAATTGACCTTTTTTGACATAAAATGAAGATGGGATCACTAATGAAGGAGGAAAGTGTAACTTGGTAATAGAAGTGCCCATGGCAACACTATCCGTTCCACATTGTTATGGTAGCATTAAGGTAGAAGGGTATATAGTCAATGTAAAGGACAACATTTATATTTGCTTTTGATATTAAATTCTCTCACTGTTTTGTTCTTTCTCTCTAGCATTGTTAGACCATGCTGAATTGCTTCTTTAAAGGTCATCGTCTACTCAATGGATGTGAGAAAAAAATACAATGAAAGGAGACAGAACAGAAGAACTTGGATGTGGTAAACTGGAAGACAATCAAAGGATAAAGAGAGGGGTTTAAAAAAAATTTATTTTTTGGTGACACATTTGCAGGGAGTATGTCAAAATACTGTCAGGGGAGTTGCTGTATGCTTTTAATAATGGTGAAATCCTACCTGCTTTGCAGTCAGTAGTGGTTCCATTGTTTACCTCATTGTTCTGGATATAGAGGAACACGGTGTCAGGATCTCAACTTGCGTTTAATATACATCATATTTTCAGCATGATAAATGAGGGATTCTCTGGTTTTTGGTATTTACTTTGTCAGGTTGGTTTGGTTTTCAGGTTGGCTTTTTTTAATGTGAAGTTGCTGAAAGGGAATAGGTAGCAATAACAGATGAACAATGTTTCTGACGATCAGTTTATAGAAAAAAGCAGGGACCAACGAGTTGGAAGCCAAGTGTCCATTTTTCTTCTGGAAAGATAGAAGGCAAACACAAAACTTTTTTTTTTATTTAACCCATCTAGCCCTGGCAAAATATATATGTATTTTTTGTCACAAAGAGCAGATAAGACAGAAAGGCAAGGAACACATATGGGAAAAACTAAATATGGTCAGGATTAGCAGGATTCAGTCATGTACTGTAAAGATCACTGCTCACTGTCCTCCGCCTTGGGTAAATGTAATGGTTTAACCCCAGATGGCAACTCAGCCCCACACAGCTGCTCACTCACTCCCCCCCAGTGGGACTGGGGAGAGAATCAGAAGGGTAAAAGTGAGAAAACTCATGGGTTGAGATAAAGACAGTTTAATAGGGAAAGCAAAAGCTGTGTGCGCAAGCAAAGCAAAACAAGGAATTAACGCCCTGCTTCCCACCAGTAGGCAGATGTTCGGCAGGGCCGATCCCCAGGACAGCAGGGCTCCATCACATGTAGCAGTGACTTGGGAAGACAAATGCCATCATGCCAAACGTCCCCCGCTTCCTTCTTCTTCCCCCAGCTTTATAAGCTGAGCATGACGTCATAAGGTCTGGAATAGTCCTTGGGTCAGTTGGGGTCAGCTGTCCTGGCTGTTCCCCCTCCCAGCTTCGTGTGCACCCCCAGACTCCTTGCTGGTGGGGTGGAGTGAGAAGTAGAAAAGGCCTTGACTCTGTAAGCTCTGCTCAGCAATATTTCAACACTGTTTTCAGCACAAATCCGAAACATAGCCCTATACCAGCTACTATGAAGAAAATTAACTCCGTCCCAGCAAAAACCAACACAGTAAAAACAACTTAGAGGAAAATAGTTTCTTCCACGCAGATTTGTATTTCTATTGGTATTATAGCATCTAGCTCAATGATGCTGCCAATTTTAATGCTCACCTCCGGGTATTACTATTCACTTGTTTATAAGTGATGTATGGAATACTATAATTGTAGAGTGATAAAAACATTCTTTTCATTAGAAACAGGACAATAGTAATATGCATATTGGCTAGTAGCTAGACTTTTGTGGACATTGTGGAGATTAACTTTGTCAATTAAGAAAGCAAGCTGTAGCAAACAAAGTATTTTCTTCAGTGGAAACCAAGATGGAATTTAGATATGAGACCAAAGATTATTTCATGGCACCTTGTGATATTACGAAAAATACAAGTGACGTGTTGACTGTTTAAAAAAAAAAAAAAATTTTATGTTAAAAGAAATAAGGTATTTTTTAAAAAGAAGAACTGGATGGTAGGTGTAATATGTATGAAAAGAAACCCCAACAAAGCAAAAACCAAACCTGCAGAAGAAGGTACATTTGTGAAAATACAAAAATACAAGCAGTAGGGTCTTGGTGACATGTCAGGTATCTCAGTACTAAACCAGTGTGACATTGACTGCAAATCTTCTTTCTTTGATAGAGTACTTCCTTTCATCTTATTAAAATGTTGTTTTGAACATAGTTATTTTATTTGACTCTTACTCTTCCTTTCTATCTCTATCCTAAAATAAGTGGTCCAACCTGTGAAGAAATAGATTTTTCTGAAAACATCAAATCCGATCACTCGTTACCCTAGGGGAAGTCCATATCTCAGTCCAGAGTGTAAGCTACTCCCATTATTTCAGTACAGAATAATTTTGTTATGTTTGTCATAACATATGGGATTAGAACATATTTGCTGAAAGACCTAGATCTGTAAGTAATGAAAGGAAAGGAGAAAACAGTAAGTGAGGATGTTCTGAAACAAAACTTGAGAGAATATGCTGAGTAAAAGGTGGGATAAAGGGAGACAAGTTGAGGAACTGGAACTGTGAGTATTTTAAAATGCATGAGAGAGACACTAATTAACATTTTCACAGACTTTACACACTTTCGTAAGACAGTCTTCACAGGATTCCACTATAAATCGGATGTTACCTCTCAGGTGCCCCCCCCCCAGTCAACATAAATAAATAAAAACAAATCCTAAAGGAAAACTCCTGCTGCTTATTATTTTTATTATATTTTGATTTGTTGTTTTTTATTATTTATGCAACATGACCCTTTTAAAAATATAGTTGATTGTTTTAACAAAATGTTATATGATCTGCTTTCATAAAGTTCATGTTACAAGCTACTCAGCACCCGAGAAGAAAAGCCTCATTGCAATGTGAAACCATAATGTAGCATTAGAACATTGTAAATAGCAATGAGTAAACCTGAAAAAAATACATTTCTTATTTGGATCAACTCTCCAGGTTACACTTTTCCAAACAAATTAGGGAGGATAATTCACAGAAGCAAGTTTTCCCTTGTGACTGCTGACACATCCTGTGTAGAATGTGTAGAAAAAGAACACAATAAGAATACCTTTGTTTGCCATATAGTGTAAACAATTTCGTTTCTAGCCCTAAACATAGAGTTCACAGTTCTGATTTTGAATGCAGATATATATATGTACATACATATAAGTATTTAAATTCTCAAACTTCTTTTTTCTCCTATATGGAAACTTCTGTTGCTGTTATTTTGCCTAACGATTCATAGCTATGCAAGACAATTCACTTGGTTTCAAGAAGAGGTGCATCACACAACAAATATGATGGCTTATGATCTGAAATGTGTAGTATTTCCAAAGAGAGGAACCCAGCAACAATATGAAAGTGAATGGCACTCCACAATATTTTCTAACATGCCTGGATTAGGACTTCAGTACTGGGCCTTCAAACCGCAAAACAAACTCTTGCAGTGGGGAAGGAGCTTGGGAGGTGCCTGGTGCAAGGAGCTGCTCACAGCAGGATCATCTATGGGGTCATGCCAGGCTGCTCAGGGCTTCATCCTATCAGGACCTGAGAGCCCCTGAGAAGGGAAGGAGCCTGCACAGCCTCCAGGCAGCCTGTGCCACCACTTGCTTATCCTCACAATTTCATGACCATAGCTTACTTCATGGAAAACCAGAAAGAGTCCCAGGTGTTAGATTTTCTGTGTATTACTTAGGTCTAATTGTTCAATTAGATTGATTATTGATTGGTAAATGGAAAATGCAACTAGAAGTATAAAACGTAGCTATACCTTTGTGTGTGTTGATCCTTCACCAGCTCTTCCAAAGATGATGCTCTTCAGCATGCTCATGTTGGGTGTGTGATGGCATGATGTTCCACTTCCTTTTTTAATTTCTTTAGTGAAAAATGCCCTATAAATCTATCACAGACTGTCAATTAAAAGGTTCCTTAGTATGGAGGACCTGTGGCTTAGTGCAGAGAGCAAGGAAGGCCTCTCTGTGGGATTTGAGCTCATTTTATAGCAGGAGGAAAAACTTGGGGCTTGACTGCAAAGAGCATATTCTGTCTATGCACGGACATCTGATATTATCCCCAGGGATTAGAGGAATTATTAACTTAGTGCATCTGGGTTTGTTGTAGCTCATACTGGTGCTCTTCCCTTGAGTAAAATTTTCAGAGGAAGTCAAAATTGTTATAAAGGAGTAGTAGATTTCAAAAAGATTGCAGGCCGGTAGGAGATAGCTCCATGGAAAGGTCAACCTAAAGCTTAATACTGGTCAAAAAGCTAGACTGAATGTTACAGATTATTAAGAAATGAATAGTGGAAGTTATGCTGCTGAATGCATACCAATATCTTGAACACTGGCTGTAGCTTAGTTTCTCGCATCTTAAAGACACTGTATTAGAATTAGAAAAGTTTCAGAGTAAGGAGATGAGGCATACATCTGCATTAACAATTAACTGAACAGAGCAGCTAGAGCTAAGAACCTTACATCTACACTGTATGTAGCCTGGGGGTTTCTCTGCCAGCCAAACATTTCTCCTATGCACACAGTTCAAAGCTTTCTGCTTGCTGCATACCTGGTCTGGTTGATATTCTTTTTCTGGAAGAAATCTAGTTCTTATGCATCAAAACTGTAAAACGTGCAGTAAGTGGGACGAACAGGGGATTTGCTTCATGACTGTCTTTACTGCTTGAATCAAAATGCAGTAGATGCAGTGGAAGGTGATGAAAGGTATGGTGTAGCTTCCTCAGAAGGAACAATGAAGCTAAGGAAGCAGCCTGCTGCACAAGAGGGGTCATCTGAGAAATCATTAAACTCTTGGGTGGCATAGACAATGAAAAAAAGGATTTATTGCCCACTATTACTTCTGGTGCAGAAAAACTATGAGGTACTTCATAAACCTAGCAGGGGAGTAGTTCAGAACAAGCAATAGAAAGGGACTCTTTCTTACTGCAACAGGGACTCTGTGTCTTGGGTTGTTATGGATTCTAAAGTTCCATAGAGACTCAAGGGGAAATAAGTTCAATTTATGGAAAAAAAACATGTAAGTTTACTATATAGAGAAAAAGGAGCTCTGGCTCAGCAAGTTCCTTTACTGAAAATTGTGGAGAATCTAGGGATGTTTGGGAAGTGTTGCGTCCTGTTTGCCTTGTTCTAGTACTCTTCCACAGCTTACACTTCTGCCTTGGGGCACTCATAGAAAGAGGATACTCAGTAAGGCAGACCTTTGATCTTACATAATTTAGCTTTTCTTATAGTGATATGTGTTCAGCATTTGATGTCCTTTGCATGTCACTGGTTGGGTACTCAACTAATTCTTTGAGTTCATGAGTGCTTTTTGTAACGGTTTCTGCTTGTAGCTATCACTCAGGATTGAAATTTCACTTTAATAAGACAGAAATGGTTGCAAAGACAGACACATTCCAAACCCCAAGTATTGTTTAGTTTTGTAGTATTTGCAGTTCAGATTTAGACTGGATCTAGGTTCATATTTAATCAGCAAGTTGACGAATTATAATTGAAACAGGAAGCTAATTCTTCCTAATTTATAGAGGTAAAATTAAATATCCTTAGTATTTATTATAGAACTTTAGAATCAGGAAAGAAATATAGCTGCATTTTTCTTCTCTTTTAAGAAGGACTTTCTTTTATGCCTTGGATTTTTTTAATTCTTTTGTGGGTTTTCCTTCCACCACAGCTTTGTTTTGTTAACTGAATTAATTAGAAAACAGCTGAGCAAGACACCTTCCTCTAAATATACTGTCTTACATTAGGATCCCAGTCTGTATTGATTGAATAGCTATTGTTTTCACTGTATTGTGTACAAATAATGTTCATTATGTCCTGAAGTTTATATAGTGTGATTTGAGAAGTGCAGAACTTATTGCATTAGGTTTAGGTTTATCATGATTTTGACTAAACTTAAATATTTTATCCCCTGTTGTATTTATCCTCTGCTGCCTTTCAGGCTAGTGAAGAGATAAGTATTTCTTTGCCATTGGTGGAGGAATTATACAGTTGTCTTATCACAAAAGTTTATTTTTGTTTAGTTTTATTTTTGTACAGTAACAATCAGTTTATTTACAGTGACAGATGACCAGTGAGAATCAAGGTTCTAAAGCCTTTCTTTAAATAAATGCAAGGGATCATGAATACTTGTGAAACTTAGAGAGTCTTACAGTGTTACATGTCTCACCCTTGCTTAGGAGAAAAACATGGATAAGAGTATAGCACTTTACTGCTGCATGTTTAATACTGCTGGTTGTCTTTTGGTTTCTGAGAGAGATATGGATTGATAGCCCTTGGTACCAGCCTGTAGTTTTTGGTCATTATTAGTTGTTCTGAACAGGTATTAACAAATATAATTTTTACTACACACCATTAGTTTGTTCTTTAGACATTTCTAGTATGTATAATTAGATATTAACTATATACTTGTATCTAACTTGTATTTTTCCTTCTTTTTGCCAGAAAGATGTATCTCAGGTGCTGACAATGTAAGGGAAGAATAGGAATTAATGAGATAATCAATATTTAAATCAATAATATTTTGTAGTAATTTCACATCAACTGCAGTGGCAACCGAAGTTTTACCTGATGCAAAGCCTAGTATAGTGAGAAAGAAGCTTTGGGCAATGTAAGGCTTTAGGTAAAGGTGATGATATGGAGTCTGAAGTTAGTGTAGAAATGTTCTTTCTAATCTCAGGCGGCTTTGGACCATTATAAACTGGCCTACTCAAACATTTGAATTGAATTTCATTATCCAGTGATGTCAAAACATTTCAACTAACAGCATGAATACTGTGAGCAATCTTGAGGTAACTTGCAAAAAAGCCCCAACCCACGGCCATGAAAATGGGGAAACAAGTAGCGTCACAAAGAGAAATGTTGAAAATGTATTCTTCAGAGGAAAATAACTGACAGTTAAACATTCTTCTGTATTATTTTGTAGACATAATCCAAAATTGGATTATGAGAGCCAATGTTAGCAATGTACATCATAAATTTGGGCTGAACACAAAAGTCTGCTTCTTTTAAGAACCTCTGCTTTATGTCCTAAAGTGTGAGACTGCAGTTTAAGCAATTTACAGTCAGCAGAAAAACCTCCAGGGACAGTCCAAATAGACTTACTTCCAGGGTTATCCATTAGTATTCTTTCCTCTACCAGACAAAAAAGAAATTCAGTGTTATGTTTTGAGATAGATTTACAAAAGTAAAAAATCTGTTTTAAAACCCCAGCTGAATTACGACCCTTGTATTTATTCAGATACTCATTGGATCAGCCTGTAAAGTTACAGGATGTGTGAAATATGAGAAGTGGAATATACTTGTTCTGCCAAATTTTCATCCCAGTTTGTCACATGATCAATTTTTGGCATGTAAAATACTGGGATGAAATTAATACCATCATAATCAAGGGAGGTGATTCCTCCCCTCTACTCTGCTCTGGTGAGACCCCACCTAGAGTACTGCTTCCAGCTCTGGAGCCCTCAGCACAGGAAAGACATGGACCTGTTGGAGTGGGTCCAGAGGAGGGCTACAAAAATGATCTGAGAGATGGAACAGCTCTCCTATGAGGACAGGCTGAGAGAGTTGGGCTTGTTCATCCTGGAGAAGAGAAGGCTGCGGGGAGACCTTATTGTGGCCTTTCAATACTTAAAGGGAGCTTATAGGAAAGATGGGGACAAACTTTTTAGCAGGGCTTGTTGCAATAGGACAAGGGGTTTTAAACTAGAAGAGGGTGGGTTTAGACTAGATACAAGGAAGAAATTTTTTACAATGAGGGTAGTAAAACAATGGAACAAGTTGCACAGAGAGGTGGTAGATGCTCCATTCCTGCAAATATTCAAGGTCAGGCTGGATGGGACTCTGAGCAACCTCATCTAGTTGAAGGCTGTCCCCACGTGCCGTAAAACGAATCGGCGGGGAAGACGACCGGCCTGGCTGGACAGAGGCCTTCTACTGAGACTCAGGAAAAAAAGGAGAGCTTACCAGCTCTGGAAGAAGGGGCAGGCAACCCAAGAAGAGTACGGGGATCTTGTCAGGTCATGCAGAGAGGAAATTAGAAAGGCAAAAGCCCAGCTGGAATTTAACCTGGCCACTGTTGTATGGGATAATAAGAAAAGTTTTTATAAATACATTAACAGCAAAAAGAGAGCCAGTGGATGCAAGGGGGAACATTGCTGCTAAAGATGAGGAAAAGGCTGAGATACTTAACGTCTTCTTTGCCTCAGTCTTAATGGCCCTACAAGTTATCCCCAAGGTACCCAGCCCCTCGAGCTGGAAGATAGGCATGGTGAGTCGAATAAACCCCCCATAATCCAGGAGGAAGCAGTCTTCAACCTGCTATGCCACCTGGACATCCACAAGTCTATTGGGCCAGATGGGATCCACCCAAGAGTGCTGAAGGAGCTGGCAGAGGAACTTGCCAAGCCACTCTCCATTATTTATCAGCAGTCCTGGCGAACAGGGGAGGTCCCAGATGTCTGGAGGTTGGCAAATGTGACGCCTATCTTCAAGAAGGGCCGGAAGGAGGATCCAGGGAACTACAGACCAGTCAGCCTGACCTCGGTATCGGGGAAGATTATGGAGCGGTTCATCTTGAGTGTGCTCACCAGGCACATGGAGGACAATCAGGGGATCAGACCCAGCCAGCATGGGTTCATGAAAGGCAGGTCTTGCCTAACCAACCTGATTTCCTTCTATGACCAGGTGACCCACCTGGTGGATGAAGGAAAGGCTGTGGATGTTCTTTACCTGGACTTCAGCAAAGCCTTTGACACAGTCTCCCACAGCATTCTTGTGGAGAAGCTGGCAGTTCATTGCCTAGATGGGTGTACTCTTTGCTGGGTTAAAAACCTGGCTGGATGGCCGAGCCCAGAAAGTTGTGGTGAATGGAGTTAAATCCATTTGGCGGCCGGTCACAAGCCGTGTGCCCCAGGGCTCAGTTCTAGGGCCGGTCTTGCTTAATATCTTTATCAACGACCTGGACGAAGGGATTGAGTGTGGGCACCACACTGCACTGGCATGGGGTCCTCCCCGGGCTGCAGGTGGAGATCTGCTCCATTGTGGGCCTCCCCGGGCTGCAGGGCGACAGCCTGCCTCACCATGGTCTTCTCCAGGGGCTGCAGGGGAATCTCTGCTCCGGTGCCTGGAGCACCTCCTGCCCTCCTGCTGCACTGGCCTGGGGGTCTGCAGGGCTGTTTCTCCCACATATTCTCACTTTTCTTTCCAGCTTCAATTGCTGTTGCCGTGGAGGTTTTTTCCCCCTTCTTAAATAAATTATCCCAGAGTCACTACCACCATCACTGATGGGATTGGCCTCAGCCAGCAGTAGTCTGCCTTAGTTCTGGGTGGCATTGGCTCTGTTGGACATAGGGGAAGCTCCTAGCAGCTTCTCAGAGAAGCCACCTCTGTAGCTGCCCAGCTATCAAGACCTTGTCAAGCAAACACAATACGTTCCACCCCTCACCTCTGAATCACATATTTAAGAATTATCATTAAAATTGACATTCATCACATAATCATCACAAACTTCACTCACATCAACAGAAAAAGAACTTCCCGCACCAAAATCAAAATAACATCATCACAGCACCAAACGCAAGTGGATGATTTACACAAAATCCAGCTCTCATCCCTTTACCACAATTACAACAACTGAAATTTCCCACCATCATTCCACTCTATAACATTGTTTAGTCCATGTTTTGCCCATTACTGTTCCAAACTGCTATCCTTATCTTGAACGCCTTGAGCCCCACGTTGGGCAACAAAAAGGAGTGTGGTGTGTTGACCCTCGTTAGACACCAGGGAAATCACCAAAGCCTCTTTATCATTCCTGAATAAATATCAAATATGTTTCCTATTTAATTTTTCTTGTACTTTTGAAGTCTAAACTTTGTAGCCTTTAATAGTCCATGAGATCTGAAAAGCAGCATTTAACCTTTTGCATCTTCTTGTGTGGAGCTGCTACAAATTTGTCTTTGCGAGAGGAACTAGAAGTCTGTGGAGTCTGTGAGAACAGATAGAGGATAAAACTAGGCAGAGTAATGAACTCTGAGTCAAGTGAGCATGGTTAATTATGGCTGGGATGCTATCAGAGCTTTTGATCTTATGCAGAATGAAATCAATTGCACTGAGATCTCACCCATGGCAAAACTCATATTTCACCAATTTGCTTCAAGCTGGAACATGATCAACTGGTACAGAATCCAGGGTATAAATGAGAGTCTTGGAAATCTGAGAGACTTAGTGTTCACTGGATTGGATTGCATCCTGTGGCCAAGTTCTGCTTCTAGGACTATATTTTTTGAATGAAGCTAAAGTGTAGTTGAACAAATAGAATTTTGTTACCTTTATTCATGTTTAGGAGGTTTGAATATTCCTGGTGTGTTGAGCTGGGATCCAAACTCCTGTTACAACTGAATTTATGTGTCAAACTACCCTAGGAGATATAGACACGCTCTAGAGCATGACAGCTACATAAGCTACATATCCCAAAGCCCACTTTGACATTTCCATGACACAGTAACTTAGTAAAGTCTAAAGCAGACAACGTCACAGCAATGGTGGGAACCCAAGATTATTCTTCAGTGAGGTATTTTAGGCACAGTGGGAGACAACATTTGAAATTACCTTCTGAATTGCTTTGGACTGACATGACGAAGTGCATAATGGTGGTGGTGTGGTTCCTGTGTTCCACATCCAGCTCTAAAAGAACAGTTTCATGTCAGTTGTGTGTACATGTGGGAATAAGTATAGGATCTGCAGGTTTGGCGGCTGAGCAAATTACAGGTGTGGTGGGTGAGCAAGTACAGGATCTGCAGGTGTGGAGACTTTGTTTTGGGACCAATAAGAAGAGGGATGTAAAATGTTAAATAGAGTGATCCCGATGCTGCTTGTACTTGCGTAGGAACTTGGGGTCCTTGCCCGCATTGCCACACTTATAGGATGTTGTTTACATAGCACATTTACAAGCAAACTATAAAAATCTGCATTCTCAACTTTATTAAAAAGTAAAATGAACTGCATGATGCTTCATTGTTGACCCTAAACATATGGCTGAATAATACAACAGAGTAGAAAAATAGTTTAAAAAGCTTAATATACTATGCTGTGAAGTGTAGAATACCTTATAAAGTTTTAAATGAACTGTGAAAAGTTTATATTTATTTTCCAACTGTTCTCCAACAGAAGTTCTGACCCAAGGTTAGCTGTAACTCTGTTACAGCAGGTTTCATGCAATGGACTTTTCTAAGTTCAGTTTTAAAACCGAAATCTAGATTGTATTTTTGACTATAACAGAAAGAAGGATTTTATTAAAAAAAATCCACAAATCCAAAACTAAAATATGGGAATGTCTTATGCAAATGTAATATTACAAGGTTTTATTAAACAACTGCAAATTGTAGAGGTATCTCTCTCTATTTCTGTAGATGCATATCTCCAAACTGATAACTGGTTTGACATTTTAAGTCAGATACTTGCAATGAGTGCTATAAAGGAGCAAATCTTAAATCTACTGCAACAACCCGGTTTGCTTTATGTTGGCAAAACAAGCCTACAGTCAATATTTGTGGACTTCAGTTGAGATCTCAATTTGCGGTGCTGAAAATGCTCAGTGAAAAAGAAAAGGTTTGTAGCAGAATGACCAGCAAAAGTTCTTGGATCTAGCTCCCCAGGGCATTACAGCAAGCTACAGCATTGTGCACACAGAGATATCTGGAGGCTGTTGAAAACTAAGAGATTTAGATTGAATGATGCCCAGACTCAAACTCCATTGACATGCTGTATCTGCTCTCAGCTGTGCAAACCCCACAGATGATCCAGAAATGATCTTTTATAAAATATGAAATGCATCAACATCCTTACCTAAGAGACCCCAGCTGATCAGATATTCTCAGAGAAATTAGGCATATGTTTCCCATTTCTTTCCTTTTCCTCAGACTGACTGTTGGATCTTTTACAGACATCAGGTCTCTGTCAGGATTACAGGCATACCCTTCCTGTCCTCCCTTATTTCTGCTTTTTCTGTTGATTCTTTTCCCTTTCATCACACTCCTGCTCCACTTGAGATTATAGGTTTCTGAGAATAGTGTATACCTTAGGAAGTTTATTTGATATTTTGATTCACATGACAAACAGGCACTATTTATGCTAGACCTACGAAACATCTACTTTTTCCTAGTGTTAATTCCAGTCCCTACTCAGCACTATCTTGTAACTACCAACACCATTTGTCCTGAGCTTTTTGAAAGCCATTCTGATGGCTTTCTGTGGCACCAGGAAAATTCGTGTTATGAAGTGAGCACCAGTGCCACTTACACTTGAAAAAGCCCTGCTTTCAAAATGGAGGCTTTTCAACCGGGTGTGTTTGCCAGCAGGTTTTGAACTAGGGAGTTCCTTCTAGTAAGTTTCAAATTCTGCCAACTGCATTCCCCTCATCACTGAAAAGAACTGAATCAGTAAGTCTGTCACTACATACTATTAACTGGCATAACCCAGAAAACAGGCCAAGTTTCAGAATAGACTTCTATTGAGTTTGCAGGAAGAGGGGTAGATTGGGCTGATAAAGCCCTGCTAAGGATATCTGATGATATACTGATTTAAGCTGACTTCATACAGCATTACTGCTCCATCTGCCACTCGTATATCAGGTGGCACTGGCACACTTGCCCATGCAGTGCCCAGTTGCTGCACCACAGCTGAATGCCATTACATGACAGTGGCTTTAACTGTACTAGTCAATACTGCTCACCTACCTATTACTAAAATGAATTCTTTTGCATTTGTCAATCCAGTCAATCCAACTAATCACAGAGACTCTGAGGCTTACAGGAGACCTTAAAGCTCATATTTTTATTCCAACATACCAAAATAAAATTAAATAGGTGATTTGCTCAGTCTTCCTGTGAGGCATCCATGTTTCTATGTTGCTCTTACAATCATTCAGTTAATATCTGTTAAGGTCAATCATTTCCACCTCAGTGTCAATAGCAACAGTTTAAGGAATAATGTCACAGAATAACAAGGCACTCTGAACAAGACACTCTGGGATAGTCAGTTAAATTCCCAGATCCTCCCCAGAAACCTCCTATTAAGGAACCTTTTTTTTTCTTTCCCCTTAGGAAATCACTTTGTTGATCTACCTCAGAGGAGTGGGGTTCAAGACGTGCATTAAGGTAGTTCTCTGGAAATAAGCCTCAGACACAGTGCTCAGCTTGAGCATAGTTCTGGATAAAAGCTTTTGCTCATGTTCCTGAAGCCACACATCCAATACTGGTGGTCAGATACACAAAGCTGTAGAATCCCTGCCTGAAAACAGCCCATCAGCTTCCAAAGACTTGTTTTCAGAAATTTACTGAATCCATAGGAAAATATCAACCATAGAGAGATTATCAGTTCCTTTTAAGGATGTGATTTCTATTTCATAACGTGACAATTTAGGAGGAAAAATATGCAGAGGTGATTTGTTTGGATGTAAAAATCAGCAATTATTTATAGAAAGATATTTGAGAGAGTCCAAATCACAAGTTTGTTTTCATGAAAAAATTGAATATCATCAAAGCTGGTATGTGAGAAGCAATAAAGGTCACTGCAGGGACAGAAAATAATATTTTGCCAGTGGTGGAACAGAAGATGCATGAAGGTACAGAGGCTCAGCCATCAATAGCATTGGACTTCTGAGAGTATGAAGCCCTTCAGATGTCAAGTCAAAAGCAAATGAGAGCAGATGGAACCCAAAGATATTGGAAAGAAGAATTTCAAAGGAAGAAAAGCAAGTGTCAGCTCATCAGCAGGAAAGATCAGGTAGATAGTATGAGACAAAAACCTTTGAGCAGTAGGAATAAGAACATGGAAACTGCAATTTTATTTTTCTTTAACAGAAAAAATGTGGTTTCATTTTGGTAGGTTAAAAAGTAACAATACTCCTTCCACATGTTTTCCTCCTTCCAAATTCCAACCCCCCCTTCTGTTTCTCTTCGTGAAACTTTTCACATTTTAGAAATTCAGCTCAGTCAAAAAGCATCTCGAACTAAAAATGGCGACTCTTTTAATACCACAAATACAGCTGGAATCCCCAGTGAGGTAAGGTTTTCACTTCTTAGCTTCTACTTTTACAGCTTCCCTTCTGTAGCAGCTACCTTCTAGAGATAAAATGCAGGAAAAAAGGCTTATTCAAAAAGTAGCTTATAGTCTAGCTTTAATGATCTGAAAATGAGACAAAGACAAATAGTTTTAACACAGACCAATTAAACAATAAAACATTTCTAAATGAAAGAAAATTTCGTGAAGTTTAAAGTCTATTTAGTGTATACAAACATTCCTCAGCCATACGGTTAGTGAGAAAAAGATGGCTTTTGCTATCAATTAGCACCTTCCCTCCCCTCTTTGTAATCACAAAGAATAAAGTTTTTGGACTAGATTAGAGCTTCAGTGTCTTCACTAAGAACACACACAATAGGGCTGGGCAATATGTGTAACTATTTCCAAGGCTTGCATGAACTCCAAAAAGAGGATTTAGGCAGGTCATTTTGGGCTTGATGTAGAGCCTGCAAAATCAGCGAAAATGTTCTAGGAGATCTAACTAGTTTTGGACTAGGTATCTAATAAGCAAGAACTTGGTAAGCAAAATGTTTTTTTTTGCACCTGACTATGTTTAAAAGCTTTAACTGTATTCACCTCATTATAACCAATTTCTTTCCCTTTATACCTTAAATATTCCTGAAGGTTCCTGTGTAATGTTTATACTGTATAGTGCATCATTACAACATTTCCACTCTCTTTATTAAAATTTATCTCCTTGTCCCAGCACTTCTTAGTTAGAAAATGAGATGTAGTGTTGTTTTTATTGCTGCTAGGCAGCTCTCCTAATGTGTTGACTGTTGATTTTCTAAGTCTGCTTTCCTTATCTTATGTCTCACTGCAGAAGCTATCAATCTCTATCAGATTCCAATGTGTTGTGGAGAAAGCTTTTAATTTCTCCATTCCCTGCCAAGCAAAAAATAAAAGTAGCAAAAAGAAAAGTGTTACATTCAATCAGAAATGACTTTTCATTCCAGTATTAAAATTCTCCAGACGTGTATCGGTATACTCCCTGTGTGTAAGAGAGAGATGTATGTGAGTGTGTATGCATTTATGTGTGCAAGCTACTGAATAAAAAAGTTAAATACCATTAGTAGAAAGTATGACTGTGTTTCTGCTTTGAAAGCATTATTTTACTCACTTCCAGAGTTAGCTTGGTACTTCTGTTTGAGAATAAAATACACTCATTGCAAAGCAAAGGCTGACCTCTGAACTTTTTGGAATATGTTACTTTAGGCCATGTTAAAATAATTTATGAAAACTTTGTATTTAATTCTTTAGCTTGAGTTCTGGTGACTGTATTTCTGGAGTGAGGTTTTGCAGAAAAACCCACTGTAAGATGGTGTGGGGCTGGATTTTCTTTTTTTTATGCAATTGAAATTTCCCTCCTCAGGGATTTTAAATGGATGAAGAGCAGGTGTTTTGATTTGATGGTAAATTGGTAAGCTGATTACCTTGAAAATTGACAAAAGCTATAACCAGAAATCATTCTCCTTCAAAAGATCAAGAATAAGGGAGGAGAGTATAAAACAACGACAAAACATTCTTAATGTTAAAATACCATTCTTTCACGTAACATGAATGCAAAAGTTAGTCAATCTGTGCTCGTACATAGAGTTACATGTATTGATTTTATTATTGCTTAATAGATCATTTATCAATTCTGTCTTCTCAGTGTCTTCTCAGCCCTCTAATATACAGGGTAATGGAGAGTAACAATAATGTTAGTAGCTTGGTGCTTTTGTGTCCCTATTTTTTTTGATGAGACAAATTAAGTTGTCTGTGTGCTCTACACAGATGCAAGGCATCTACAAATCAGAGACTTCTGGCTGATTCTGACCAAAATCTGGTAAGAACATGGATTAAAAATTTAAAATTATGACTTGACAGACTTTTTTCTCTTCCTCCCTGCCCCGTAACTGTTACTTTTCTAGTTACTGACATAGGCTTTGCCTATTAACACACTATATAAAGTAGATTCCTCATCCAAAATCACATTCTCTTGTCTGCTCCAAACAATCATGAGGCACCAAGTCATATAAAAAGGCACATGCCATGTAGCAAAACTACCATTTTAAAACATCAATTCCATTAACTGTCAATGTGGGAAAGTGAATCAATTTGTTGTTTTATTCATATAAAAGCCAACTCCTGTGCTGAAAAAAACACCACATGTAGTTACTTTTCATTCTATGAAAATTTCAAAGGTAACCAAAGAAATCATGATCAATCTGCTGTTTAAGGACAAAATGCTATGTAATCAATACAAGAAGAATGGAAAGAAGATCAGTATAAATATACCAAGGAATATTTTTTTTTTGAAAATGTGATTTGACACATGCAATTAAGTAACCAAGATAAATAATAATTCCTGAGAAAAACATACTACAGTATACAAATATAAACTCCAAGTGGCTTTAAATCCTTTAAAATTATCATGTGCTTCTTAATACACACACTAAGCATATGAAATCCTTCAAAACTTCAGAATGTAAGAACTGAGCACCACTTACCACTTACATCATGAAATTAACATGAAGTTGATAAGCTACCACATTAAAATAAACAGTATACCAACTTATATGTAAGAATATACCCCTTAGCTTTATAGTATACTACTTCCTTCACATGCCTACTGGAGAGCAATGATACTTAAAGCAGTTTGCAGCTAACATGTCATCCTGGGATTCCCACAGGTTGGACTATGAAACTAAACTGATTTGGGACACTTGATCAATAGCCGAATATTTCACGTGAGTTCAGCTAATATCACATATACTTAAATTAAAAATCTCTCCTTTATTTCTTAGATAGTCCTGAATAGTTCTAACTATCAAATTAATGTTGACTGAATTAGTTACCTAGACTATAGCATGAACCTTAGAGGAACATCTCAAGAAGTGGAGTTTAAGTGAATGGTTGGGAAGTTCCAGAGAACTGACAAAGCCACAGCTAATATCATCGGCTGGCATAGAGTATGGTTTTTTTTTTTTTTGCTGTTTGCTGCTTGTAGGAAAACTTGAATAAATTCCTGTCTTCTGTATATGGAAGAATTGTACCATAATGAGTGTTTCTGGAGGAGTTACTTGGTTCCATTTAGTTCTTTTAATTCAAACCATTAAATAACCAATAAAGCATTAAACCATCAAATAACATAAATTATCTAGAATAATGTTTTTTTACTTATTATATGTTGACACCCTTCCATCCTTTCCTTTGAATGACTACAAAGGCCCCTTGATGGTGCTGCTTCTTTTTAAACATTTTTTGCTTCATATTTAAGTTAAACTGATGAGGTTTATCATATGTTGTTCTCTGTTAGAAATTTTTAGAAAGTTACTTTCTTTCACAGAGCTGGAGTTAGCTGGTAGATTTAATAAATTAGAGTTAATGAAGTATGAGTGGTCTTAAGTCTATTATGGATAATCTGTTCTTGCTGTGTTAAATCTGGAGACCTATGCTATTTTGAACTACATGTGTGTTATCAGAAAGTTGTGTGTTTCAGCACACACCATGTTTTCACATACCAGAAAGGCCTGTTTTCAGCATACACCTTCCATATAAACAAAATTTTCTTTTATGAAGTGAATAGATTTAGCCTTAATAAAAGAGACGGGCCATCATCACTATCTTAAAGTAGCCACCTTTAGTTTAAGGCAATCTGTACAAACTTTTTTCCAAGACTCCACTCAATATGTCAGTCCTCTGGGCTTCTCTCTCGTATAGGTAAATATTAATTTTCTGGTGTGAACGGTGAGGATGTTAAGAAAAGGAATTAGAAGCCATCGTGCATCAGGAAAACTACAATACAGTTGCCATCACAGAAATGTGGTGGGACAACTCACATAACCAGAGTGATGCCATGGATGGCTATAAACTCTTCAGGTCAGAAGGAGAGGCAGTGGGGTAACTCTGTGTGTTAGAGAGTGTTTTGATTGCTTTGAGCTCAATGATGGTGATGGTAGGGTTGAGTGTTTATGGGTAAAAATCAGGGGAAAGGTCAACAGGCCAGATATCATGGTGGGAGTCTGTTATAGACCATCCAACCAGGAAGAAGAGACAGATGAAGTGTTCTACAAGAAACTGGGAGAAGTCTCATGATCGCTAGTCTTTGCTCTTGTGGGGGACTTCAACTTACCAGATGTCTGCTGGAAGTACAATACAGCAGAAAGGAAACAGTGTAGATGGTTCCTAGTAAAGCCTTTGACAACATTTCCCACAGCATTCTCCTGGAGAAACTGGCTGCCCGTGGCGTGGGCAGGCATACTCTTTGCTGGGTAAAAAACTGGCTGGATGGCCGGGCCAAAGAGTTGTAGTGAATGGAGTAAAATCCAGTTGGCAGCCAGTCACAAGTGGTGTTCCCCAGGGCTCAGTCTTGGGGCCAGTTCTGTTTAACACCTTTATCAATGACCTGGGTGAGGGGATTGAGTGCACCCTCAGCAAGTTTGCAGATAACACTAAGCTGGGTGGAAGGGTTGATCTGCATGAGGGTAGGAAGGCTCTAGAGAGGGACCTGGTCAGGCTGGATCAATGGGCTTCATCCAGTTGCATGAGGTTTAACAAGGCCAAGTGCTGGGTCCTGCACTTGGGTCACAACAAACCCATGCAATGTTACAGGCTTGGGGAAGAGTGGCTGGATAGCTGCTTAGCAGAGAGGGACCTGGGAATGCTGGTTGACAGCTGGCTGAATATGAGTCAGCAGTGTGAACAGGTGACCAAGAAGGCTAATGGCTTCCTGTCTTGTATCTGGAATAGTGTGACCAGTGGGAGCAGGGAAGTCATTCTTCCCCAGTACTCGGCATTGGTGAGGTCACACTTTGAATCCTGTGTTCAGTTTTGGGCCCCTCACTACAAGAAGGACATTGAGGCACTGGAACATGTCCAGAGAAGGGCAACAAAGCTGTTGAGGGGTCTGAAGCACAAGTCTGATGAAGAGTGGCTGAGGGAACTGGGGTTGTTCATTCTGGAGAAAAGGCGGCTGAGGGGAGACCTTATTGCCCTTTACAACTGCCTGACAGGAGGTTGTAGTGAGGTGGGTGTTGGTGTCTTCTCCCAAGTACAAGTGATAGGATGAGAGGAAATGGCCTCAAGTTGTGTGAGGGGTAGTTTAGATTAGATATTAGGAAAAAATTTCTTCACTGAAAGAGTTATCAGGCACTGGACCAGGCTACCCTGGGAAGTGGTTGAGTCCCTATCCCTAAAGGTATTTAAAAGATGGGTAGATGAGGTGCTTAGAGACATGGTTTAGTAGTGGACAGGTATAGTTGGACTTAAAGATCTTTTCAAAACAAATAATTCTATGCTTCTATGGTTCTATGAAAAAAAATATTTTCCATTGCCATGATTAAGCAGGTCTGGGTGATGGAACATATCTCAGGGGTTCACAAACAACTTTTACTTTAAGTGCATAGAAGTATTTGCAAATTTTGTGGGCATTTTTTGCCAATCTTTCTCCTCCTCCCCTCCCCACTGCCTAAGTTTTCCTTGCTGCTTCTTAAGAAGAAATCAGTTAGTGCCAGTTATGTAAGAGTTACAGAAATATTCTGAAGATGGTCACAGTTAGAAACCTAATTATTTACTAAAATCTATCTCAGTTTGCATTCAGCTTGCATTCTCTCCTCCTGTTCCACTAGGCAGCATGTCATCTATGACACTGACACTGATGAAATGTTTTGATTATCTTTATGCTCTAGAACACCAACCATCACTGAAAATGCAGAAACAAAAAAAAAAAAGAAGAAAAAAAAATCAAACCATATGTATTTGACAGACAAAGGCTTGGAAGCTGCTTTACACCCTCTGGGTAGAATCACTACTATTCTTATAAATGCTGCTGTATCTTTCTGTATGAAAATATAAGCATTATACTTTAGTTCCTCCACAGCAAAGGAGCCTGCAATAATAGAATCAAATGTTTTTCAGATACACAGTCAGAAACTCAGCTGGTATAGATGGTATAGCGCCACTCATTTCTTACAGGAAGTAGTCTTTCAAAATAATAAGGAAGAACAAAAGAACTTGAAAATTCACTAAACTAAACCCTTTGAAATCCAGAGACAGTTAAATGCCAGCTTTAACAACCGGTTCATTGAAGCAGCAGTGCTGCTTCTCTCTGATCTTATGAAGGAGGCTATGTGAATCTTTACCTTTCTGAAATGCTCAGTGACACAGTCTATTGCAGAAAAAATGGAAAACATACAGCCTTAATCAACTTATTTAGAAGAAGAGAGGCGTTTTGTGGTTTTGTACTGATCTCAGGAAATCCGCTAACCACTAATTTCCTGTGTTTTCAGATCCCAGGGAATGTCTTTCCCTTCTAGTACATACTCTCTCTTAATAGCATGTGCTCAAGCTGATGGCCACTGTAGCTCAGCTGTAAACATCATTCTACTGAAATCTGAAGGCAATTCACCTTGCAATTCCAGCCTACAGGGATTATTTTCTGTCCTTTACATTCACTCTGTTTATGTGTATCATCATCAATAAAACATTTTTGTTAATGTTCTCTGGGTTTTTTTCCCAAGAAAGAGATTCCTTTTTTTTTGAGGATGAAAGTAGGGATCTGGGGGAAAACAGATGGAATACAAGCCTACTCCTATTGCAAACACCATGAAACTGGTCATCACTTGTGTGCCTTCATGTTAAGTGTCGCTACATAACAATTCGGAGAGTATTTATTCATAGTCTGATAGAAAACCATGGCCTCTTTTTTGCTCTCTGCTCTTCATTACAGTAATACATTATGCTTTCCTTGATGGTCAGTCATTTTTATTTTCTTTCTTAAAGCCTGAATGTTTTTTGCAAGATAAAGTAAATAAAGCTGATTTACTATGTCAGGAATGTTGCACATGGCTGTCTACATGTGCATGTCACATGGCCCTATTAAAAGGGCATCACATTGAGAAAGGAGTTGTCTTAAGTCAAATTATGATTTCCCTGCAGACAGATCTAAACTTCATCAGTGGAAATGCTGGGAGAATTATTCCTAGCAAAAATGATTCCTGCCAAATTCCTGGCACAGGTCAAGTTATGCTTTTCATTAAAATAATAAAGCTTGTCCTATCTACGACCCTGTCTGTTCCAAACCACCTTGGCCCAGTTAGAGGCACCCAGACACTTTGAAAGAGGCCATAAACAAAAAATACATACATATGTTGAGACACTTTAGACTCCTGTGGATCTCTGTGGGTGAACATATCCATGTATTTAATTCCCAAATATTAATATTAAAACATTAATTTTAGGGACTACAGAATGTACAATGATTTTCTTACAAAATATATATTTGATGACTCTGCCAGGTGAATACACATAATATAAAAATGTAAGCATGAATTTAGCAGTAAGTGATCTTGGACCATTTCCACTTTCCTCGCTAGCAATTTCTCCTCCATCACGTTTGGCAGCTGAGAGTAGGCAGCCATTTACATTAGGTGGGATCTCATCTGTTCATGGAACGTATTCACAAAAACAGCTTAGCTGATTGACATTCAATAGCTCTGTGCTTGGTTGAGGAAAATTACAATTCTGCTCCATTCCAGGGGAAGAATTACCTTTACACAGGGAAGTTTGAAGGAAAATACTATTTAGGTGAAACTACTTTAGATGAAACTAATGTGATATTATCTAAGATTGATTACAGTTCATTGTCAAAAGAGAGATATAGTAAATAGGGTTCCATGGGAGTCTGCCCTGAACTGAGGACAGACATATAGATATATGCTTCAGTAAGGTACATAACTCAACGTAAGCAGAAACCGTATCTTTACTTTCCTTAAGAGATAGTGGAATATATAGTCCTGTATTTGCAGATTGTATCAAACTGTTGTGGGGTCCAAGGCTAGCACTGTAGAACAGGATTAGAATTCAAAATAATTTGACAAATATTTATTGTTTCTATGCAAAATCTATTTAAAATATGTAAAAGAGTAATAAGAAGCAAAGTTCTAAAGTTAGCTTTGATAATCTGCAACACAAATAGAAATGCAGTGCAAGAAATTTGCAATTTATGGTGAGTCACAAGCAGAACATGACTCAGACCTGTTATGCTTTGCAAAACCTGTAAGAGCTAAAGATTTCTGCCTTTCTGGTATTTCTTTCTTTTCCTGAAAACTGCAGTTGAAGGAAGATGTGGGTCAACTGGCTCCAGAGATCATCCATGGAATAACAGAATATCTGAAGAAAAAGTGAAGGAGTTTGGTTTATCTATGAAGGCAAAATGGTAACTTCAAAGATGAAGAGTATATAATGTTCCTTGTGATCACTAAGGTTAGGAAAGAAAAAAACACATTAAAATTACAGCAAGGAAGGTTTAGATATGGTAGCCATCACTCATGTGGTAAAGACTTTAAGCACTGAAATACTCAGTTGAAGCAGGTAACTGAATATTATTCACCAGAGGTTTTTTGGAAACTACTTAACCAGAGGTGCCACAGGAATCATTAATCCTTCTTTGGAATTTCTGAGGTTCCTTCTGTCCTATTTTCCTAGATTCTATAGCATAATTTCTTTTATTCTCCATGACATGTAACAAAGATTTGGATGCAAAAAGAAAGAGGTGTACAGAAGGATTATTTAATGTATTATAAGGTACACAAAAAACCTGTAGTTGTCTATCAATGAATGTTAATGTTTTTATTAATCTGTTTGTAAAGTGTATTAATGATATAATCTTAATTGCTTTTTGAGATAATACAATATTTGGCAGAGTCACACAGACTGTATTTGGAATCACCATTACTTTTTCCTTTCAGTCTTTGATACCAAAAATTTGTACTGCAGGAATTCTCTTGTTCTGCAGAGAAGATCATAAAAGTCATTTTCACTCATTACTTAAATTAAAATTCACTGCTTGTATGTGCCTGGCATAGGACCCAACCTTTTGTTGCACATAAGAAAGAAAGAAAATTACTTGAAAATTAATAACATCTCTTCCGTGGGATGAATCTCAATGGAATTAATAACAAGAACAAGAAAGCAAAGCCTTATTTATTGAGACTGGTGTTTCTGAGGAAAAACGAGACACAAAATCCTGACAGAAACATATCTGTTCTGATGTTCTTATTCTTTGTTTTCATGTCTATTTTAAGCACATTTTTGCATGCGGAAGAAAAATGCTTCAGTCTGTATTTTTAATTTTTTCAAATAACTGGGTAGTAGTAGTTTGTTGGTGGCTGAAGTACATAAAATATGAGACTAAGAGTTCCATCTAACTGACTGGAGATGCAGTTGTTTTAAAAACCAAGTGAATAATTTTCTGAGTATATCCAGTGTCTTTTATATCATTCATGGATGTGGATTCTGCCAAAATAGTCTAAATGTACTTCCTGTCCGTGGAGTCAGACAGGATCTTCCTCTAGCTTTCTGCTACATTTGTTTAATTATTTTTTGTTCTTGTTAGAAGTTGATGTGGTAATGTACCACTACCCTTCATTCAGCTAAACATGATAAAGCACTAATCTTGCACCCAGTGAAATTAATGGGAATTTCTACACTGGCTTTGCTGACTCAGGAACTGGTATGTGATACTACAGCAATAAGAATAACTATGTTTCTTTGGATAAGCAGATGACTAATTCCATTATTAGGATATTGACTTAAGCTGACAATTTTTTGAACATGACTGCAGAACATAATTCAGAGGTGTGGCCCCCTTGGTTCAGAGAGCATAGCAACTCAAAATGGCAATGTGTTACACCACACAGACAGACCTTAACCATATGCACTTTTTGAACAGTCATTTTGCCTTAGTGAAATGAAATAATACTGACATATACTCTAAAAATATGCAGAGAGGAAAAAAAATGAAGGGCATTGAACATGAGATTTCTCAAGTATGATAGTGGGAGAAAAATGTACAACTGAGAGTTCACATAGTAGTTCATCTTGGTGGTTGTTGCCAGATACTTGACCTGGATTGAGTAAACAGCAGAGTCTGAACTTATGTAGCAGTTGCATCTCATTTACTTTTATTTCCTAAAATGTTTTTGTAGCTGAAATTTTCAATTATTCCTGCATTTTGCTGTGTGCACTTCACTACATATTGGCAGCTGTTGTTTAGTTCCTTTCCTGACTTGCACACAGACTTTTCTTTTACAACTGTTTAAATGTCTGTTGTTAAAGGAGTTTTTGTCCTGGTAAATCCTATCAAGATCTAGACAGAAGATATGTGGATTTTCTGAGAGTTGGAAGAAGGAATCCTATGGAGTAAAACTCTTAGATTTATGGATTGGTATGAAATCTCACCTGGCTGTTGAAGAGAAAGACAATTTATAAAATATAGTGTCATCCTTCTGATGTATGTTAGCTTGCTTAACTTTTATTATGAACTAAACAAAATTTAATAAGAATATTAGTGGTTTACATCCTAAAGGAGTAATTTGGAACATTTTCATCATCTTACTTCCACTTTCCATAACACATAGATTAAAAAGAGAATTTTGCTTGGTACTAAATTTCAGCTAGGAACTGAGATTTTATGGCCATGTTATAGATCTGTGAAAATAGGCTTGCTGATAGAAGTCTCAACAGTCTTAAAAGTACATATTAATGGAAAATCTGTCTGCCAAAAAGGCAAAAACATTTTCTATAGTCTATCCATATTCAAGTTTGTACTAAAGCATGATTTAGGTATGGAAAGGATTAATTAAGCTTTTGTTTCTCGCCTGGGCCAGTCCTACCCCCAGCCCAACATGGCCACTGGAGGCTGTATTCCTGCACTTCATACCTTCAGCATGAAGTTGCAAAGATTCTCTCTCTCTTCCCCATTTTTTAAGATTTGGTCTGTATTTCACACTTTTATTTTCGTAACAATCGTATTATAAAAAGAAAACCAAAACTTTATAAGGTATTGTCAAGAGAGACAATTGTAAATTCTGTCTATCAAAGATGTTGCATAATTCATTGAATGTTAATACAGTGATGTATTTAATTCCTTTTCTTCAGTTAAAACATTTGGGAGAACAAGACAGTCTTGACTGAGTCAAGATTTTCTTCCTAGGAGACCAGTATTCCTTTCAATGCTGCGGAGTCTGTAAGAACAAAGAATTAAAAAAACCCTAAAACAAAACAGACAAAGCCCTGTTTTTGTTGCCATTATATATTTTCAAAACCTTACATAAACCATCTGGTTTGGATATTTGCTGATGATAATGATTTGTTGTGGATTTTAAATACTGAGAGAACAATAGGATTTTTAAAAATTATATCTCATTGTATATCAAGATGAAGTTTCTATGGTATAAAATATTATAAAGTCTGAAGTTATTGTTGAAATTGAGAAGCTGTAGGTATCTGTAGATATATTAGTAAATTAATTATTTGGCATAAGAACAAGACAAACTTAAAGACAGATACAAACAGCTGTCAGATCCTCAGCTCCTGTGACAGCAATTAGCTCGATAAGAAAGGATGAATCTGACAAACTTTACAGTATTTTATATCATGGAGCTATATAGATATGATATATGTGTGACCTTGAGCCACTAAATAGCCTCAGGGATGAAGGATTTTGAACAGAGCTAAAGAAAAGATGGATCATCCTCAAGAAAAGGAGCAATAGAATCATGGTAAAGGTGTACTAAGTGTCAATAACAACCAGAATTCACAGCCTGATTTGATACTGATTTATACATTATTGTCTATACTTCAACTTGCATATTTAATGTAATCTGCTCAGAAGGGTCATGTTTTATACTTTGTATACTGACTGGAGTATCAGGCTGCCAAAGCTTCATCCAAAGCCCAGCAATATCATGGGGGAGCTCATCCTCCAGCATGGGAACAGGTCTGACAGATGACGCTCAAAATTAACTTGTACAATCAAAGAGGCTGAAGGAACTGCCATACATGTTCAGGCTTTCCCTGTCTGGTGATGCAGAGCTACACTTCAACTCTGAGTACACTGTAGGTTTCCATTCAGGAGACAGAGAGTTATTTGGCCCTTGTTTAACGTAGGTGTGCTTTATGAATGAGTTATGTTTGCTTTTGCTATACAAAGCCATTTACTTCCAGTTTCATTAACATAATATAGAATATCATATATTTAATTATTTTATGGAATTCTACATGTACAGGCCTTTGGGAGATAATAGCGGATTAGCCAGCTTCAAAGGTATTTAAATTTGAGGGTAAAAAGTTTTTCTTTGTAGACAGGGAAGAAAAAAGAAAAAAAAATTGATATTGTTTTTTGTTTTCTCCTGCTGGATAAGATTTCCTGCAGTTTTATATATGTAATTTTATATATTTTTATTTATCTACTATTTCTGTATATTAGATGTTTTATTTATATGTTATGTATTATTCATATGTTATGATATATTCCATCTTTCATTATGAAAAAATCAGAGCCAGACAATTCCATTTTAAAATAATTATTATTTTAAAAGTATTATACAATAATTATTTAAAAGTATTAAAATAAGATATGTCATTGATTCCAGTGAAGCTATTAACAATAATTGAACAGAAAATGAGATTCAAGGTTTCTTCTACAGAAAAATTTGCATACAGTGCAAAAACATTTTAGTAATATGTAATTTATTTGCTGTTAAATACATCTAAAGGATGCAACCACTATAGGCCATGATGAAATGCTGTTGTAAATGATACAGCTTCATTCCAAGTTTTAGTCTAAAGAGATATGCCCTGAGAAATTACATCAGTGGAAAAAAGACTAAGAGGATGGCTAGGAGATTGTCACTGATGTATGGTGTTCTTCATCCAAAGATGAGCTTTTGAGTCAGATTTATGTTCACAGTGACCTCAAATCAATAGAAGTGATGGCTGATGGCTGTGAAACCTCTTAGTCCATTGTCTAGTTCCAAGTTGGCAATTTGCTCATCAAAATCACAGTCAGTGCAAAACCTGGTACTAAATTGCATCAGGACTAGCTGCCGCAGGTGGGAAGCAAAAATGCAAATTGATTTTGCAATTCAATTATACTCACAGGCTTAATGGAGAGATCTAGATACAAAGAGATGATGAAATGTTTTGTATGTTTTTTAGAGGCAAGCCTTGGAAGTTGAAAAATAATATTTAAGTATTCATTAAATATTGAAACTGAGCTTGTAGGAGAGATTAATTATTGCTTTTAACATACTCTTTAGTGAAGCATAAGCATATTTCTGCTTTGCATGTTAGGATGCATGTATGGAAAATTGTTTTGACAGTGTTCTGGCTGAGATGTAAAATCTACCCATAATCCTTTTACTCACTGTGACTACTAATGAAAAAGATCATTGCCACGTACCTATTCCTAAGCTTTGTTTACCCTGTGTGCATATGCAAATAGGATAAAAAAGAATGAGGGAAAACTATTAGTCCTCGTTTGATCTCATACCACTTTTGGGATGTATGTCTACACGGATTTTAGAGTAGCTATTTCTGACAAAATACTCACACAAGAGAAATCAAGTCTTCTTGAGATGAGGGAAATGCAGAACATAATGAAGTTACATTTCTTTACTTGTAAGGAAATAAAAATATACCTAAAATAAATTCTATACCTCACCATGATTTCATGTTAAATATAAATAATTATTGCCAATAAATAATGATAAATACAGATCAACATGTTAATCATTTAATTGCTGTGAGTTTCATAATAGGATGTTTTTATTACCATTTTGTTAACTAAAGTTATGGAGCTTGAGGTAAGATACTATTTTTATTTTATTTAGTCTTAAATGTGTTATTGTAGCTAGTTATTTTTGTGCTTCATAAACAAGTGTAACAGGATTTCTTAAAAAGTTGGGGTTTTTTAACATTTAGTTTGGTTTTGATTCTTTAATTTGTCAAATTCCAATAAAATAGGGATACTGAAGTAATTTTATACCAACTATTCTGAGAACAGGTCATGAAGATAGTGTAACAGATTAGAAATGAGTTGACTTACCCAACTCCACATGGAGTCTAAAGGATATTTTCTGGTCTGCACTGCGAAAGCAACATGATTAGACAATTAATACTGTATTATTTAATTTGTGTTTGATAACAGGACCATCATTTGCGTAGTTATAAGAAATTTGGTAGAAGTAACCTTCTTCCAGAAATGCCTTAGGAGAATGACAGTGCTCAAGGTAGTAGACTTTTATTTATGAATCTCAAGATAGTTTGAGTTGTTGAAGTTTGGATGACTTTTTGAAGGTCAGGCTGCCTATAATTGTTTCATGTTAAACATGGTTTTATACATTTGCATAATCTTTATGCAGTTAGGGTTTCAAAAAGAGCAAAATAATTAAAAAAAATTAAAAGCTAATCCCCCCCTTTGCAATTACACACCCCAAATATCTGCTTAAATATGATGGTAATGAAGGATAGGGACTTTGTGGTTTGATGCAGACTCCCCGTGGTATTCCTTTGAACTACTGAGACATAGCCACTTACTCTTTCTTGTTTATTCCAGTTTTCACAAACCTTGTCACTCAGTGTAACCACATGTTCAAAGCAAAACATAAAATGGTGTCGTTTTAAAGGACTCATTAATTTTCTTTGTACTTAAAAGCAGCAACATTAAAAAATGTACTACGTAAATTCTGAACTCAAAAGCTTTCCAATTTTACTGCTGTTTACTTCAAAGGGTCCTGAAAAAAGTATGCTGGAGAATTGCATTCTTGTGCTGAAAAATTAATATATCACTGACACTGACCCATTTTCTGATTCTCTCTGCTTTATGAATTTTTAAAGTTTTATATTTGTAAGAAAGGTCCATGGTTAAATGTCTTTTAGGATACTGACCCTTGAAAGATTAAAACACAAACCATGTTATGCTTTGGCTTGTTTATTTTTTAAAACCAGGAAGATAGTCTAGAAACTGCAATTGTCTTGACTGCTTCTGTTGAGGCTGAAATTGCTAAACAGATTATGTTTTATATTCAAAATGTTTATATTTTTTACTTGAGCCTGAGAATCCTTACTTACATGGTAAATATCAACTGAGATATTAAGACCAGTATAAATATAAATAAAAATAAGTGTTTTCAATTATTTTAGCTGTTATTTTGAAAAGTAATAACTTTCTCTGTGTTCCACAAAAGTTATAAAGCTGTGTAGGCTACAACTAACATTGCAAGTATTAATGTTTCTCTGCAATACTCAGTTCATCTGACTGATTCAAAATGGTTGCAATATGTATTCATCCTTCTGTGAAGGCAAGGCAGAAGCAGTCACAAGATTAGTAGGCAGGTTGTATCATAGGTAATTCTACAACTGTAAGGTCTGTGTCCTGGCAAATCTCCAATTACTGTGTTCAAATAGACAGTCATTTCTAAAGCAGTCAATAACGTAAAAAACTCTGTTGATGAGGTTGATGTCCCACTGGGTAATGCAAGTGTAAAGCAGGTATTATTAGAAATTTAGCCTTGTGTTCGATTTCCCATGGAGCACATTGAGCCCCACAAATCACAATCTTCTCTTTCCCCACCCTCAAAACTTTCTGAATCTTTACAGTTATCCACAGCAGAAAATACAGGGAGTTACTAATAGTACCTATCTCTTTCTGTTTATTCCAAAACCCATCTAAATGTTTAAATGCTTGGGGCACTATATGATGTAATTTTCATGTATTACATTGCTCATCATTATTATATAATTAGATTTAAATAGAGTGAGTGTGGTATATAATTTCTGATTATAATAATATTCTGTTATTTAATGTATCTAATTAGCACTGTTCATGGCAAACTATAATTATTCTGTTTCTTGGAATAATTTCTAAGATGGAATTGTTAATGTTGCTGTAAAGATCCACCAAATTTATTTTTCAAAGAGGTGGTTTTGATTTTTTTAAAGCTGTTCTAATTATTTTGACTGTTTTACTTTATTTTGTATCTTCCCTCACTTTCCTTTTTGCATCAACCTTTACTATAAGCAAAGGGGAAATATACAATGTTCCAACAAGAGTCTGAACAATAATAAAGCATGGTGTGTTAGTCTGCTAGGCTGTAGAAGATGATACAATATGTGAGAAATATTAGTTCTCAGAATATGATCTAAAAACTGTCAGAAAATAGTTTTGCATTTCACTTGAAATATCTGGATTCATAAAGGAATTATCTTTGTGAACTTGAAAATTAACAATAACTATATGTGCAATATCTTATATCATATATTTTAATAAATATATACAAAGAAACAGATAGTGATGCCATAGAGTAAAACATGGCATGGGATGCTGCTGTACAAACAGGCATATAATATCCCAATATTTTGCTTTTTTCCACAGACCTATTTTCTTATTATAATATTAAGAGAAATAAAGCTATCTTAAAAAAGCCATATCCTTAGTGAAGTCTTACAAGAGAAAATGCACATCTTGTTTATCCATTAAGCTTTCAAATGGCAAAGGTACTTAACCAGAGCTCCAGATTGCTTAACATAATTAATTGTACAATAAATGTAATGAAATTGAGTTTTAGCAGCTTTAATATAAAAAATTCTATTGGAAATTAGCCAGTTGTCTTCCAAATAGGAAGCAGTTATAGAAAGATCTTCTTAGTCATCTGGGATTTAATCATGAGAAAAAAACTAGGGGGCCTCAGGCTTCATTAGCTCATAGGTCTCATTTTAAGGAAGGCACCTACCTGATGCTTTCTTGTGAATGCCATTGGATGATTAGGTTGTTTTCACCTGAAGGTGGCATTGCATGGTGCCATCTAAATTAAGTCATGAACCTGAGGAAAAAAAAATAAATTGCTCAACAATGTACAGTAATGTGAATGAAGATGGCCCTGTGAGTTTTGCCCATTGTAGCATCTACTTGGCATCAACAGTTATGAAGTCTGATGAGTGACTTAGTCACCACACATTGGTACAAAGAACAAGAGGAATGGGCAATATTTAATACTGCCTCATTAATTTTTAAGATTTCCAAAATGTCAGCTTCTGCATCTACTCCTTTTGTAGTTTGGTCTTGGTGCTTGCACACTGCAAGTTTCTATTTTGCTCTGTTTTTTTGGTTTGGTGGGGTGAGTTGCTTTTAGAGGTGCTTGTATCTCTCCCCAGAATGTAAGCACACTGGATATGTGTGTGAGAAGAACAGATCTGGCAATGCTGGGCCTCATCTTGCTGATCAATGGCCTGGCTGGTGAGGGCATGAAGTCTGTGTTTTGCTGTGAGTACACACCCAGGTGGTTTCACCACTGGCTGTGCATACCCTGGCTTTCAGCAGTCATTTATCAGTGTCTAATGGTCAGCCTCGTGTTCCTCAGCCATTATTCTTACAGTGTTCCACACAAATATTTACAAGTGGCCACCTCACAAATTTCACATAAAATGAAGTTTCCTATGTTTCCTGCAGTTTGAATAGAAGGCAGGATTTCTGGGAATATAAAGACATAAAGAAATCTTGTTTGTGGGTTAAAATGAGAGTAATTATAGTGACCATTTATACCTCCATGCCTTCTTTGGGCTGGGCACGCTTTTTCTTGTGTAACTCTAATTCAAACATTAGTGTTTTGCTTTCTAAACAAGAGAAAAAAAAACCCCTCCATTTACAGAGAGCTTATACTTCTGTATACAATCTCATTAGTCCTGCATATCCTTATTTCCTCTTTTTCTTCAGCAGACCTTTTACTCTCAGCCCTGAATTATGTGTAAGAGCAGCTCTGCTGCTGACAAGAAAAAAATTCCACTTACCTGAACAGTATGGTAGCTGCATTGTATTGTAAATATTGCCCTTGGACAGGGTAACATTTCTAAAGATTACAGATGTCACTAAACTCCACCCTTCTTTATTCAGAAGGGTGGAGTTTAGTGACATCTGTAACAGACAGGCAAGAAGAATGAGCTGAAGTAAAGGATGGTTTCCATATAAGCAAAAAGCTGGATAGGAATTGACTGTTCATGGCCTCTTTCAGTATAGAAACTGAATGAAGACAGTAAGAGTGAAACTCCTCACCCAAGGATGTTGTGTGTGAAACAAATGTAAAGGCATCCAAAATGAGACTGAAACAAAGGCAACTGAAGAAACACTATTTAGTAAGTTCAAGCTTACTGCACAGACAGCTCCTAACAGGCTCAGGAGATATCCTGAATGGAAAACTCTTGGAAGAGGTGCATCACTTATGCTTATCTACTTCACCTTTTTCCACTGAAAGCCACTGTCAAAGACAAAAGCCTGGACTGTAAATGCATTAAATGGACCCTTGGTCTGAACTAGTAAAAGTCTTTTTAGCAGACTGGGGGCAGGAGGGTGGGAAGTTAAAAATTGTTAAAATTTTCACTTTTTATGTTCTAAAAATATTTAGGGGGAAAAAAGGGATTCTCATTCTAGTTCTAAAGCCTCTGCCTTGCTCATAATCCAGTCCTTAAGGGATGTAGCTGTCTTTTGTTTTCTGAAACCCTAAATAAGCTGAAGTCTGCAGATGGTTTTATCTTCAGGAGTCATAACTTTACTCATGGGTGCCACCTCAGGTCTGAGGGTTGTCTCAGCTTGCAATGATGGCTTGAGTGTTACTTTTTAATTTGTGTTTCTATCTGTCAGGAAGTATAACAAATTGTTCCAGTTTCTACACATCTATGGATGCACGGCCCGTTCTATGCTTAGTTTCAGCCATGATTTGAAAAACATGAAATGAGGTATCAAATAAATATGCTGAGATAGTTATGATTGTATGATATGTAACACTGTGTCTGAAGGGTAATTCTTCAATAAAATGAGTAGAACACTAAAAACCCCTCTAATTTTCTAAAATGTCCTGCATACTGTCTAGTTTGTTACAAGTTTCTCAGACTGATTGTAATTTTAAATAATTTTTGCTTAGAAGTGCAGTACGTGAGGAAAAAATAATGAGTTATCTTTTTACCTATAGGCTACTGTGTGAGAAAAGATATCCAAGAATAATTTCATTTCTTTTGGAAAGCAGTTGTTACTCCCTTCAAAACCCATGCTGCATGATTCCATTACAATTTCTATGAAGAAATGACATTGTTCTTCCCTTTTGTGGAAGAAGTTATATTGTCTTTACTTAAAACTGAGCAAAATGAATGCTATATATATGTGTCCTGGTTTTGACTGGGACAGAGTTAATTTTCTTCATAGTTGCTGGTATAGCGCTGTGTTTTGGATTTAGTACTAGAAGAATGTTGATAACACACTGATGCTTTAGTAGTGCTTCCACCAGTCAGGGACTTCTCAGCTTCCCATGCTCTGCCAGGGGCACAAGGAGCTGGGAGAGGGCACAACTGACCAAAGGGTGATTCCACACTATATGACGTCATGCTCAGCATAGAAAGCTGGGAGAAGAAGGAAGGAGGGGATGTTTGGAGTGATGGCATTTGTCTTCCCAAGTCACCGTTACGCATGATGGAGCCCTGCTTCCCTGGAGATGGCTGAGCACCCGCCTGCTGGTGGGAAGCAGGGAATTAATTCCTTGTTTTGCTTTGCTTGAGTGCATGGCTTTTGCTTTCCCTGTTGAACTGTCTTTATCTCAACCCACGAGTTTTCTCACTTTTACCCTCCTGATTCTCTCCCCCATCCAATTGTGGGGGGAGTCAGCAAGAGGCTGTGTGGGGCTGAGTTGCTGGCCAGGGTTAAACCATGACAATATCATAAGTAGGAATCAGGTGATATATACATAATGAAACTTGAAATTATGTTTTGTAGTGATACTCTGCCTGACCTTTGCACACACAGGTGGAAGAGAAAACCCTATCCCATCTAAGTCTTTGTGAGTCTGGTTTGTCTCATGTAAAATCAAATTTTTCTTAAATTTAAGTAGGAGAGGTTAACATCTCAGCAATAAAAGATGTCACATTAATATGATATCTCTGGACACCAAAGTACTTCAGTACTTAGGTAATTTTCACTACCCAAGAACCACAGCCACCTGCATTTAGATTTTAGAGGTTTTATGCTCTCTGTGTGGTTAAATACTTGGGTGATTAGCCACAAATTAATTTTATCTACTAAAGCTTTTTAAAATTTAACTTATTATTACAATACCTGAATGCTTTCTGTGAAAAAATCAATAGCAATAGATATTTTCTAAATAGATTTTTGGGGGTCTGACACCTTTTTCTTAAAATAAAAAAATTACTGGAACAAGAGGTTATAATTTTAATCTTTTCACATATTCCTACTACCCATTTCTACTACTTTTTTTTTTTTTCTTTTCATTTTCAAAATGGTCACCTGGGTGGTAGGAATCAATATGATGAGTGTTTTTGTGATGATGCAAACACCTTTTTTTTTGAGGTACATGGGGTTTTTTTTCTTTTCTTTTTTCAGATTGGCTAGTTTGGTGGATGGGAAAGCAGTTTGACTTCATATATTCTCATTTATTTGGAATGTGTAGTTAATGTGTTCTCTGGCAATATTTAGTATATCTGGCAAGGAGCCAGGAATGAAATAACACCTATGCTGCTAGTCAAGTTCATATGTGAGCTGTCCAAAGAGGTTTTTGGCTTTGGTTAACTGCACTAGATAAATACCATACATGGTACAGTTAGTTCCTTGTAGCCATGAATGCTATATATCCCTGCAAACATAATTAGAACTTTTTAATCTAAAAAGTGTATTCAAATAACAGTGTAATTTCCAAACCGCGCTCTCTGTCTCCTTCTCTTTTTGGATTGGTTTTGTGTTTCTTGAAAACCCACCAGAGAGCACTTTGTGTTTTCATACAGATAATGGAGATCAAACCTCTTCTGCATTTTGTTTGTTGCATTTATGTTTATTTCTTTGTATAACACATTTAAGGGAACGATGTTTTTATCCCATTTCCTGTACTCTCCTGAGGAAATATAACTTTTTTGAAGGTGGTTTATGGGAAATGTGACTGCTTTAATTTGCTGCATCAGCTCACTGTGGCTTATTAAAATTGTGTGAAGTAATTTTAGCTCAGATGTCAATATGGGCATGTTGCAGTTTTATTCATCTTCTGTGTAGCACTTGCACTGATGATCTGCCTTCTTTGCAATCATCATGCACCTTGTGAAACAGGCACTGTAAGTACTGTGCTAATGCAACTATTTGCACTGTAAACCAGTCCATTTCACTGAACCTCCAATACACACTAATACATGTTCATGACATACACACTCATGACCATCTCTTCACAGCGTGTTTCCTAAATTTCCAACAACAGATGTGTAGACATGGAGCCTTGTAGCTTCTTCTGGCTGCTCTAGTGCCTCTCCCACTCCCTTTCTGACCTGCTGGGGAGTCACCAGAGACCTTGCAGAACCTCAGCAGTGACAGATCTGCCTATAGGAATGCCTCCATAGCACTAGCGCACCTATGATGAACTTCGGTGAGCCAAATTTCACCCTACACCTTTGTTAATGAGGGAAGAAAAAGTCAGTAATGTAAATGACTCAGCAAACACTAATAAACCCAATAACAACAAATCATGAAAAAATGTAGAGGGAAACTAGTGCATAATGAATGCAACAAGGGCGTAACAAGTAAATCATTAATGAATTGCACTAGATAGATATTTCCGGTCTAATGAATTATCTTTATTCAACAAACAACAATACGTGAACACTTTATAATTCTAGAACATGTTACTTGCTTCCAGTGAAACAGTTGTATTAATATTGCATTACGTTATTCATGCTCTTATTCTGATAATAATATTTTCTCCTCTTGCTAAGGCATGGTGTCTCACAGGGGAGAGTTATTCTGGGGCTGTCTGTTAAATATGCCATGCAACTAACCCACATCTGAGGAGCTAATTATGTTATCTGTGATGTTATTAAATAATTATAGTCCTTGAAATGGGGTCAGAAGTAACAGGACATCCCTGTAGTGCAGCATTCACTGTTCATACAGAGAGCTAGCTTTAAAAAAAAAAAAGAAAAAGTAAAAGAAAAGAGAGAGAGAAATCGAGTGCTTGTAGGCTTTAACCCATTTACTGCTGGTATCCATGGGTACACTCACAGTTAACTTGTCTTTGCAGTTTCTAGATTGTTGCTGCATACTGGGTCTGCAGACATTTGTCTCAACGTGGTCTGGAAAACTGATGAACAGTCGTCTTTTCTTATCAGTTCAAAAGCTTTTTCTGGCTTTCTGGCTCCCAGTTTTCTGTTTTCTTTTTCTTTCTTTCTTTTTTTTTCTTTTTTCCCCAGTGGGTTTGATCACACAGAGACTATCCCTTGAGACAAATTCAATGTGGAAAGTAGGACATGATATCCAGGTGAATTTAACTATCCACCCTGAATACAGTTGATAAATGAGCTACTGGACAGCTAGTAATTCTTGCTTTGCTAATTTTCATAGCTGCTTAAAGGGATCTAGCTATATTTTCTGTCATGACTGTCATTAAAATACCTGTCTTCATCAGAGTTCCATAAACAGAGAGAATGTACTGTAGCAGATAAAGAGGTTGTTTTGAAAATGCTGTCATTTTTATAGCATTTGTCTATACACAGTATCTCTTAATTGTGTGTAGCTTCCTGAAATTTACTGGAAACCTCCCTTGTGATGGAATTATACAGGCCTAACATTTGTAGCATGATTATGTAACACCATCATTGTAATATGTCTAATGTAATCTATAGATCACATGTATAGCACATAGTACATGAAGCAAATTCCCAGTTTGTATAAAATATCTTTAAATAATATGTAAAATAAGTGCATGCAAGGGTATTTTAGGATGGTATTGCACACAAATAAGGTCATACCACACGAATACAGAAGTATAAGTCAAAAGAACACTCACATGTGTTCCCATTGCTCAGTCCCAAATAGAGACATTTTTGTGACCTGTGCTCTAAACTTCATAGTGTTTTGTGCTGACTCCTGGGGTTCACAGCCTCTTGTCTTCAGCAGACTATGGAAACTCTTGCACTGAGAATTTCCTATACAGAGATTGCTAAACCTTTGTTTGAAAGCTGCATTTGCCCTGGTTTTGTTATAGCATTAGCGACATTATTTACTGTGCTGGGCCTGGCTGGGGTGTAGTTAACTTTCTTCATAGCAGATCCCGTGGTGCTGTGTTTTAGATTTGTAACTAAACTACTGTTGATAACACCATTACCACTTTTGTCTGTTGCTGAGCAGTGCTTGCGCAGCACCAGGGTATTCTCTGTCTCTCTCTCTGCCCCTCTGTGAGTGGGCTGGGGGTGGGCAAGAGGTTGAGAGGGAACACAGCTGGGACACAGCCAGGAAAGCTGACCCCAGATGACTAAAGCAATAAAATTGAGAGAATGGGTGTTTAGGTGGGTTAGCCATCTTTTGCTCAGGAACTGGCTGAACATCAGTCTGCCCAAGGGAGGTGTTGAGTCATAGCCTTTGCATCACTTGTTTTTGGTTTTGGTTTTTTTTTTTTTTTTCTTTTCTGCTTCCACTGCTCCTTTGTTTATTAAACTATTTTTATCTTGATCCATCAGTTTTCTTGCTTTTACTCTTCCTTTCCTCTTCTCCTCTCCCACTGGGGTGGTGGTAGGGAAGCAAGCCAGCAGCTCTGTTGTACTTAGCTGCCTACTGGAGTTAACCCACAGCGTTTCCTCAAAACGAAAAGTCCGAGAGATCTGGGCAGGCTTCACAATCACTCACCTCTACCAAGACCACCTTGTGATAAAAAAAAAAAAATTCAGAAAGAACTTTAACTTCCAAAAGAACCCACTATTCTATAGGAAAGTCTTATGCATGTCAAAGGTGCATTTAATTAACCTGTCTGACGTTTCACCAGCTGTGCTGGCCTGTGAAATACAATAATGTCTTTTCACAAGGCTTCTGTTTCCCTGAGGATTCTATTTATAGATATGTGATAATTTACTGGTGTATCATTAAAGTTAAATTGCATAACAAATTGAACGCTTGCCATCAAACTGTGGAATACTGGTTATTATACAGTCCGAGTTAAAAAATCAGTGTGTTCAGGGAGTTATACAGAAAGCCATATATCCAGGTTAAGAACTGAGTGCTCTATTCACAGGGAAATGGATTATGCAGACTTAAGTCCCCAAAATGGTAATTTCATTTTGCACATGAGACAGCATGGCATTATTCCCTCACAGAAGTGTTTCAGCCAACGTAATACTACTCATAGCCACCATGTTATGTCTAAGCCAGTTCAAAGATAATGCCACCATGTTAAGTCTAAGCCAGTTCAAAGATAATGCCAAAAATGATGGGGATTCTGCTGTGGGAAGAAGCCCTGCCTTGTTTGTCTCATAAACATTAGTATTTTGTTTTGCAAGCACAAGAACCTGTACCACTGAATTATCCATAGAAAGGGAACAGTAAATTTGATTAAATGTAATATTAGAGACCTTTTCAGCCACTTACCACATTGATCCTCTTGAAGGCAAAGCTGCTATTAGGGTGAGTAGGTGTTCAGCAATGCATAAGATGGGTTCAAATTCTGGTCCTAAATTCTTCTGGCACTGTATAATGTCATTTTCATGTGAGGAAGCAGGCAATGGTTCATATACAGGGATCTGAATGCTTTTGAGACTTTTATGATGGGTAAATGCCTGACCTAATAAATGACATGAAATTGAAAATACAGTCTGTTTAGATGAGTTATGCTTAATCATATGGGAGAAAACATGTTTTTCACCCTTATTCATATTCAGTTATTCCAATTCTTTTACCATTTCACAGCTTGCAGCTTGTGCATGATTAAACTATCACAGTAGTCCATATGATAAACTGCTCTAAAATATTCTTTAAAAGTAGTATTCTAGGATGTTTCAACCTGTACGTTCTTTTATATTAAAAAGAGATAACTTTGAGTCAGAACAGAAAAATAACAAAGGCTTATAATTTTCCCCACTTTGCATAGAGTAATAATTTAGTTAAATTAAAAGTAATGAACCGAAAGGACTAAATTCATGGGGTATTTCAGCGCAGTATCTTCATTGTTAATTCTAGAACTCCCAAGTGTCAAATTAAAAGCCTGCATATTTCCTGGGAAGAGTGAAGTTATAGGTGATATACAACTGCATCTTCCTTGAGGAGGAAGTATAAAGAACAATTTATTCTGAGACGAATAAAACGTACTCTTGGAGGCATGGATCACAAACTATTTTCTCTCCTCACACTGTCCCTCTTTGCACCTGATCCTGGACAAAAGCACAACACATTGGTGGTGTTTTCCCACTTAACTGGGAAAACTTAGTGTTATGATATCATAAAAAAAGTTAAATGAGACAGTTAGATTTATGTGTGTAATTGACCCTTTAGTTTTCTAAGTTTTAAATTTAAGCTCTTGTAGCTTCCTCAAGACTCAGTTCTCCTCTGTTTCTTTGACTAAGATTTATCTACATCTTGCAGTGGAGTGGGAGGAAGAGGGGTGATCCAGCTACCAGACACTCACTCTAATACATTTACACAAGGTGTGACTGAAAATATCACAAAATAATGGAAAAAAGCTTCTGTCTGAAAATGGCACAAACACCTCAGTGCATTAGTATATCATAGAATCATAGAATCATAGAATGTTTTGGGTTGGAAGGGACCCCTAGAGGTCACCTAGTCCAACCACCCTGCAGTGAGCAAGGACACCTTTAACCAGATCAGGTTGCTCAGAGCCCCGTCCAACCTGGTCTTGAAAGTTTCCAGGGATGGGGCCTCCACTGTCTCTCTGGGCAACCTGTTCCAGTGTTTCACCACCCTCATTGTAAAGAATTTCTTCCTTATATCCAGTCTAAACCTACCCTGCTTCAGTTTAAAACCATTCCCCCTTGTCCTGACACAGCTGGCCCTCCTAAAAAGATTGTCCACATCTTTCCTATAGGCCCCCACTGAAAGGCCGCAATCAGGTCTCCCCTCAGACTTCTCTTCTCCAGGCTGAACGAGCCCAACTTTCTCAGCCTGGCCTCATAGGAGAGGTGCTCCAGCCCTCGGATCATTTTTGTAGCCCTCCTCTGGACCCGCTCCAACAGTTCCATGTCCTTCTTGTGCTGAGGGCTCCAGAGCTGGACGCAGTACTCCAGGTGAGGTCTCACCAGAGCAGAGTAGAGGGGCAGAATCACCTCCCTCGACCTGCTGGCCACGCTTCTCCCGATGCAGCCCAGGGTACGGTTGGCCTTCTGGGCTGCCAGCGCACATTGCCGGCTCATGCCCAGCTTTTCATCCACCAGCACGCCCAAGTCCCTCTTGGCAGGGCTGCTCTCGATCCTTTCTTCCCCCAGCCTGTACTGATACCAGGGGTTACCCCGACCCAGGTACAGGACCTTGCACTTGGCCTTGTTGAACCTCATGAGGTTCACACAGGCCCACCTCTACAGCCTGTCCAGGTCATATCGTCGTAGCTACTGTACCTTGCATTGTGGCTACCATTTTCTCAGAATATCTTTCAATGTCATTGCACTTATGGTGAAGAGGCTTCTCTTTTGGGGAACAAGAAGCAGCTCATCCTAATCCATGATATTCTTGGGATGTTCAGAAGTAGGCCTGAAACTATACATACTCCTACCTCTTCTGTCAGCAAGGCCCAGTCTGATGATTGCGCAGGGGATTTTCTAGAGGCCAGTCATTGTGGGTATAGTGTTATTTCTCTCACACCTGGGTATGAAATCATTAGGCTATGCAGTATGCCCTGCTATGTTTCTCCTATCGAAGCTCTTATGTTTTGGAAAAAAAAAAAGAAATTGAATATATGTGTAGGAGGGGAGGGGGGCAAGGGAAAGAGAATAGTCTGCAGATTGACTGTGAGTTGAGAGGTCGGTAGTAGTTACCTATACTCAATCTATTGAAACTTAACCATCCAAACAAAACAGCACTAGGAATGTCTCTCCCCGGGATCCCAACGTCTACATGCCTGGAATCCTCTGCTGCTGTTTATGGGACTTTGATTTTTATTCCTGTCTGAAGTCACCATGATGATATGAAAATTGATTTCCACAATTTCACGTCAAGGTCTTGCCTACTAGATCACCATTATATACTTCCTTCTATAGCTTTTATAGGAAACATCTATTCTACATGTATAATTCTGGGACTAAATTAATGGTTGGCAACTGAAACTGTTCCCCGGGCTGACATTAAGCATTTAACTACAGTTGAGGCTGTGAATAGAGTCCTAGAGAAGTCTCTATTGGCCATTTAGGTAGATCTCCAGCCTCAACCAATGAGGAAACCCCATTTTAGTACTTGTTGCCTTGCTGTCTTCCATGATCTACTGCCCCTGAGGGGTCCATGAGATGCTGCTGAATTTGGCAAGGAAATGCATCAGGGCTAATGCAAAGAAACCTTTTTGACTGTAGGAGTTAACACGTTGCAGTGTTTCACTTCAGGCATTCAGTCACCAACTTTGAGATTTGAGATTTGGATTCGAGGTTTAAGCTGTAAGTGTGTAGCACAAAGAAATTTGTCCTCTTCTAAGATCCACTTTTGTTTCCTGGAGAAATTATGGTTTTAGCCTGTCTCTAGTTGTTTGTCACTAGAAGAGAAGTGGTAGAACACAACTCGGTCTTAATAAATGTATACTGGTTTTCCGCTTTTTGGCCCATCAGTCTAGGCATGTGACCTTGTGTGGAAATTCGGTACTATTATATGTCTTGTGTCTGCATATGTGTCAGGCATGCGCTGTGCCAAGCTCAGGGGGACTCCTGATACCTCTAGTCCAGACCAACCTCTCTGTGAAAAGTACCCCTGGGTCATATTGAGACTGGTTTTGATATGTGAAGAAATAAGACTTCAGGTACCCCAAAGAGTTTCACTGTAGGCCGGGAAGTAAATCCAGACAACGGCAGTGTTATTTAGTGGCTGTAAGAATGCAGTGTGGCAGTTTACAAGACTGTGTGCCTCAGTTCAGCCTGAAGTCTCTTTGAAATACTCAAGCTCTTGCTTCAGATGTTGTTCTCTATTTCTTTGTGGCTTTTGTTCAAAAAGATTATCATGATTTACTAGCGTATTTGTTTATTAAAATCCACTAATTATAGGGGATATATAATAATAATATAGTAAGTGGGTCAATACATCAGAAAAGTGTTCAAAAATGTTATTTCAAATTATTTAAATGTTAAAGGATTATATACATGACTTATTTTCACAGCAGAAAATCCTTTTTTTGCTAGTGCAATCTACTTTTTTTTTTTTTTTAAATTTCCATTTCTAGTTCTGGTTTGTATATGAGAAAACAAAAATTTCAACTACAAATATCTGCTTATCCACTTAGACACCCTAAGTATGGTAGCAGTCTCAAACACTTTAGTAATGTCTTTCTAAGTCCAATAAATGCATACATTACTTTACAACTGAAGTCAAAGTCTTGAGAGTTCTTCCAGTTTATTGTTAATTATTAAAATAAATCTATCGGAATATTATAACACTACAACATTATTATAACACTGTAACATTTTTATAACTTGTTCTGTAATTTTACTCAGATTCAGGAATATCTTTCCAAGAAACAGAAATATGACTTTTTTAAAAGCCAAACAGAATCAATCATAGAATCATGGAATGTTTTGGGTTGGAAGGGACCCCTAGAGGTCATCTAGTCCAACCCCCCTGCAGTGAGCAGGGACACCGCTAACTAGATCAGGTTGCTCAGAGCCCCGTCCAGCCTGGCCTTGAATGTTTCCAGGGATAGGGCCTCCACTACCTCTCTGGGCAACCCGTTCCAGTGTTTCACCACCCTCATTGTAAAGAATTTATTCCTTATATCTAGTGATCTTTTCTTTGCTTTGTGAAAACAGACCTATGGCAGTGCCACATACTAATAATGTCTTTGATAATAGTTAGCTAAATGATTTTTGTGTGATATCGCCCCTTAGTATCAAAAAATTCTTAAAGGTAGAACGAAATATTTAGCAGAAAAGAAAGTATCTGCAGCCATAGCAAACACTGGTGGGAAATAAAAATCTATGCAGTGACAAATCTCTCAGTGGGCATTTGTAGTTTAAACATTGACTGGGTCAGATGTGACAGTCAGTATATGTAGCTCTTTTGAATCTGTTGGGTCTATAGCTACTGAAAATCAAGTCTTAAACTTTAAAGCTGATAATTTAGTTGTTCAGCATAAACAATCAATCCTGAGGACCATGTAACGCTAGAATTCAAGCCAGCTATAAATCAGTTGTGGTTGTAACTGATAACAACAGAGTGGAAAAGAAAAATTGCTAAATGCCTCATTCTTACACATATTTCAAAATACAATTTTATTAGTATTTTCATCTGGAAAAGATGGTTTTAATTTTTTTTTTTTGTATTCATATTTATCTTTAGGCCAGAGTAGGAGCTTAGAATTGTATTGCTAGAGTTATTAATTCTATTGACTGATTTTATACTCAGTTATGTATATTGAGTGTTCAGCTATTCTTCTTCCTCACTGGAAGGAGAGGAATAGAACACCAATCATATTTGAGAATATTGAAAAGGTCACAGCAGTATATTGCATTATTACTTTATAAAATATATGTTGCATTATAATTTTTGGAATCTCATTTTAATAACCAACACAATATTAATCTGATTTCATTGGTTAATGACTTTAATAAAATGAAAAAAAAAAGTTACATACAACAGTTTTTAGATGATAGCTTTATTACATTCACTTTCAGTTGACCCCTCCCTGAAAAACTGAAATTTGGAATAACTGAAACTTCAGTGGAAGATCAGTTTGCCAGCGGTACAGATGAGTTTCTTATCTGAGGTTCACAAACGCTTCTTAATGTTGCAATATGTTTAAATAGTTAAAAATAAAGTAAACCTTATGGAAAACCTGCAACTGAATGACAGTAATGTTGCAGAAGGAAATTCTGAAATGATTGCCTCTGTGAATAATTCTTCTTACTTAGCTGCAACTGCCTTTTTAAAAATCAGACTTTCACTCTTTTTACATTTTCAGAACTGAGTCCCATCTTTTCACCATAAACTATAAAATGTGTTGATACTTATGTCTCTTTTGGTCTTGACAATTCATGTTCAAAAAGGTCAGAGTCCCTTTTAATGTTTTATGTTCCTTAAACTTTTTTTCTCTCTCTTTTTTTTTTTTTCCCCAGGTAGTCCAAAGTAGTTGCTATATCTCATCTCATTCTGTTGAAACCCAACCAAAGGTCAGTCTGTGAGGAAGTGATACAGGATTAATGTGTCAGTAATTGTTCATCACCAGCTGACATGAGAAATAGCTGGACTGACAGAGTGGTGGCAGATGAGCTTCCAGCTAAAGGAGCTTTCAGCTAAAAGGGATTAAGGCTCAAGTTAAGCCTCTGACTGTCAGCCTGAGAATAAACTAAGAAAACTTACTTTCTTTGTGTGAATTTGCATACTATTTTCTCCCAAGTCCAAATTTATTTTGATGAGTTCAAATCATCACTGACACTTTTGGTGAAAAAAGTTTGACCAATAGAATTTTTCTGTGGTAGAATATCTGAAGGCAACAATCTGTCTGCTTCCTGCCATAATAAAAGAGAATTATTGATCTTACTCAGCTCACACTGCCAATTAACCTGTCATCATTGCTGTGTCAGTACCCTGGGAGCAAAGGTGTGGGTGAAACTGGTAAAAAGCCTTTTTTATCCTTTCATGAAAATAATTTCTTTTATTGTATGAGCATGAACTTTCACCACTGTGGCTTCAGTATATATTTTCTATGAAGGCAATGTTCAGCGTCTTGCTTTTTGTTTGCTATCAAACATATAGCAATGTGACTGAGACAGCACAAGTTACTCAATCAATTTAAGACCTCAGCCACAACATACCCTAATCATACATTTCTGTGAGCATTACTGTAGGTGAAACATAAAGCCATCAGGCAATAAGAATAAAGTCATCACAGCATAAGGCGACAGACACCCATGCATGAAAACATTGTTAAAATAAAAAAGCCATAAAAGTGGGATGCCCATTTCTTATGCCCATTATATTTTAAGAACTACAATAGGATAGTAAGGATCCTTCATATTCAGGACCATTTACAGAAATTCACTAATTAAACCTTGCAACACTAATGCCTTAGGACAAGTTATTTCAAGCTGGTCATGAAAGGTGGGTGAGAAGAATTTTATATACCAAAAAGGTGAAACAGGGGTCCAACCAGTTGTGTAACACTGTAGAAGTCAGTAAAAGAGAGCTGCAAACCTGCTATGAATAAACCAGTTCCTAATCTTTAATGTAGATTACATCTGCCAGCCTACTGAGCTATGGTATAAGTTGTAGAAGGTGGAATGATTTCTATCAGATCTTAAAAATTCTAAAATCGCAACAAAGTGAAGAACTCACTTATCTTCAGCTGTTTCCAGAAATAAGGAGTAACATCTACAGTGGGGGGTACAGGAGCAGGAAACTGTCTGATGGAGATTAGATATATCATAGCTGTGACTCTGTGTAATAGTTCTTGCAACAAATGTGTATAATCATATTATCTGAGATTAAAAAAAAATAAAAAAATCAATAAAAATTACTTGCAAAGTTATAAAATTATTTGAAATGATGCAAAGCAACATCATTCAAAATCATGTGATGTTTATTGTGCATGTATGTGACTGACCAAAGAAACTGTGCAAGTGAGCTGAAGGCCCGGATTAGCAGAGATGAAATAGCTTTTATTATAGATATAAAGCTTAAAAAAAAAGAATCACACTTTTAGGCTCAGAGCACTTTCTTATGTGGAGTAATTTTGCTCACAACATGGGTCCTGTATTATTCATTACCTTGGAAATGAAAGACCTATTTTTTAAAGTAATTTTTAACAGTCTGAATACATGGCCAGCAGCTGTGAATCAGCAAACAGAATTGGTCTTCCATAAAATTATTGAAAATTTATGTTCCTAAAGAAAGATGATATTGGGTCCCATATAAAGAAAGATATAGATGTATAATTATAAGCTCAGTATCCAATATTACCATTCTAGTTTACTACTTGTGTATTTTACACTAGATGTTACTGTATCAAAAGCAATATATTGCATGTACAGGAAAGAGAACTAGTACATCTGATTACTATTTATAAATATAGAAATGCAGATGATGAAAATTTGGCACACAAAAAATGAAATAGGTTTCTAAACATTAAAAACACCATGAAAAAGATGAGAGTGGGAGGCTGCAGCAACAAATATTAAGGGTAGCTTGGAAGAAGAAAAGGCAGAAACTATTTTAAGGAGCAAAGAAAGTGAGTGGGACTTTCAATAGTGAGAGTGGAGTTTTGAACTTGATAATGAATGTGAGAAGACATGAATGGAGGCATTGAGGCACATGAAAAATTCTCACAGACCCAAAGAAAAGAAACAGCCTAAGAATAAAACTTTCTCCAGGTTGAGGGCATAGAAGATGAAAGAAGCAGGGCAAATTTGAAGGCATTTTAAATTAAATATTTAATTTAATATCCACTTATTGGCCTTGTGTGCAGAATCAGAACACATGTTGTGGCTAATGCCAGGGTTTCCAGAAGTGCTATTACAGTACAAAAGTGCAGCAGAAAAGTATCAGTATACAACTAAGCATATGGCAAGGTTGTGAGACTGCACTCAGAAAGATGAAAAGCAATGGCTGAAAGATATATGCACAGAGCTAGAGATTTATTCCTACCCCCTCCTACACCATTCACAGGGTGAACCCAAATTGTTCAATCTTCTAAGGGACAGTTTCAAACTTCTATGCTGAAATCAAACTGACTCATTTCAGGCCAAAATGTGAAAGATATATTTAAGAAGAGACAGGAAGTGAAAAAGTTAAACAAAGGAAAACAACATAAACTGATCTCAAGAACATAATCAGATACTTCTGAAGAAAACTGTGAAAGTACATTGGCTAATTTGTTTAATTTAAGAACATTTGTCATGCCAGAAAGACTGCATATTTCACAATCACAAAGAACACATCATTGTTCAAGAGACAGGAGCCAATTTAATTCAAAGATGTGCTTTCCAAGTGTTAAAAAAAATGCAAACTCAAACAAGATGCATCAGTGTGTGTCAGATGCAGTGGTCATATATGCTTGACACTCAAGAAGTTAGCTAAGAATCCTGGGAGACATGTACAATGACAGTAACTGGTTGAAGTTTTCTCTGACAGTGTATTATCTGATGAATGTAACCTTTTTCTTTTCAATTTTCTTAATTGTTCTTGGATTGTGTTTTTAATGAATACTTTTATTATTTATACATACTCAAGCAGCTTGTTCAAACATGTTTCAACCAATGGGTGGAGTATGAACCCTTTGACATTTTTGGTATTCATTAACCGTTGTGTATAAATGACCAACTAAGTGACACAATGTGTTTTTCCTGTCCTCACCAAGGTGGATGAAATGTTTTAAACAAGAATAACATATATTGGATTGCAGATACTTCCCTCTCCACCCCTCCTTGCTATTTAAGAAGAGGAAGATGCCATACAGGAGAAAAGTAGAAGGAGCGGAGTACCGGAGTCCCCCCTGGAATAAATAGGGGTAGAGGGAAATGTAGAGTGTACAAGACACATGAGACACTTAGGGAGACGATGGAGAGAGGTGTAATGATAAGCCTGAAGGATCAATACCCCAGCATCCATTGTGGCAGACTAAAGGAAACTTGAAGAATGTGAAAGAGCAAAAAGATGGGAGGTAAGTGGGAGGGCAAAAGGAGAAGGCCATAGAATCAGAAAGATAACTTCTAATCGATAGGAGGAATAAGAAAGAGACAAATAAATCCGTAGAAAGACAGCAGTAAACAATATTGCAGACAATACTATGACAAGTAATAAGGCAGCTGTCAATGGGGGAGTTTAAAGACAAATTTTCAGACAGCCAAAAGTGCAGCAGTCAATATGGGGATACAAGAAATTAATACAATGTATAATAAGACAGAAATCAATAAGACAAAAAAGGCATGTAATCTGAGAAGTGATAAGGCAATATGGCAAATGAAAGCCACTGAAAGTTGTTCTTTTTGAGCTTAATGGGATTTTGTCACTTGCCTCATTTGCAACTGGCAAAAGCTAATCCTGAATATAGCTCTCTGCCTTCATGGTAACTGGTTAAAAGAGGTAGATACAGAGCTGTTCAGTGAATTGATAAGGCAAGAGTTATAACAGAGGAACCACAGAAAGAATAGGTATCTTCAAAGGCTATTGTTCAACACCTTATTGAAACTGCTTCTTTACTAAGATACATGATTAACTACAAAGTTAGTCAATAAAAGTAATAAAAGGAGTAATAAAAGTTCCAAGGTATTGAATGTGACCAGGTGAAAGTAGGGACACATTTAAAGGGAAGTAGATGACATTTATATCAAAATATCTGGCATTTAATTCCAGGATTTTCTATATATCTTGCTTTTTGTCTCTGATCATCAGAATTTCAGTGGCTCAGGAAAGTTTTTACTTTGCTTAAAATGGGAGATCAATCCCAAATGTTTGAGTTGTGCTCTCTGTTGATCACTTTTCTCACATGCATGTACATTTATTTTTTGTGGAATTTAAAGTCCATAGAAACCTGCTGATACCTGGCAGTAGATCAGTTTCCTTAGTCAGAAATAATTAGTCCAATTCCTATTTAGAGAAAAAAAACCCAAACTTTTATAACCTGTGGATTTGTTAGTGTGTGTGTGTTTTCCTTGGAGGACATTTGTCACTGAAGGTGCCTACCAAGATGCTAAGAGTCCTACCTCCCAAGGGAAGATCTGCTGTCATACAGTCGCAAATGTGGGCACAGGTGCATGGCAGCACATTGTATCCACTTTATCATGCTCCACTTTCTATCACTCAAATAATCTCAAAATAATGTGCTGAGTTCCCTACAGGCATGGGCTTAATGCCTTCCTGCATGTTTGAGCAGAGCTTAGTAACACATGTTCCATGCCTGTAGAAACTACTGCTGCAGAAGTGATTAACATTAATGACTATACTATATTCCTGGCTAAAAAAACCCCCAAAACAAAGCAACAAAAAACCAAACCAAAACAAAACCCCAAGAAAATCCAGGCCTTTGTTTTTCTGCTTGAATGAAGTATGTTTGCTTTGTGGAATATATGACAGAAAGCACTGGGACCTTAATAGGAGGGATACTCAAAAGCAAAGAAGTTGAAGAATAGAAAATATTTTCTGAGAAAAATCTTGTTAATTCCAATGTTTTGCTTCATTTTTGCTTACAGTTATATTTTTATAGAGGTTTCTCCATGCTTTTGAGCAAGTGATGTTAATATTTTTTGTATATGCAGTTAGGGATCTCATAATGAAGTGCAAATTCTGGGTTCATGCTGAAAATACTATTTCCACCTAAGCTTATACTACATATCCAGATATTTGGTACAAAAACATGAGAGAAAACAGAATACAAAATATGCTGTCAATAAATCTGCCATATCATCTTCCTTCACTCTGTCATAGAAGGGACCCTGTTATTCTCACATTTGAAACCCACATAGACAGAAAAATACAATGTGTTTTCTTACAAAAGGGACAAGGAAAACAGATTAAATGTCCTCACACCTCTTTGACCTCTTTAATTCTCCTGTCCAGTGGTTTGAAGGACTCCTCGGCTTTTTCTTGCAAATGTTATTGCCTTCACATATTTCACAGGTCAAAGGCCTGGGAGTACTGAGGCTCCTTATTCCATATTCCTTTTGTCTAAATCTTTTCTATCCAACTGCATCTCTTGTAACTGTGTTAATGGTAAATTTTGCCCAGCTGACAACCTGCCCTGGGGTTGCCAAAGAAATACTTTAGATAGACCGTTACTGGGCATTCTTAAACAGTGTCTCTGAGGTGTCATCTCTTCCCCACAATTTGCGCTGATTAAGAATCATCTTTATTCTATTATTTACTTTACTTTGGTCATATTACAGACAACTTTCAGTGAAACTTGAGTATTTGAACTTACTCTTTTTCAATGTCTCAGAGTTGTATTATGAAGAAGCCTGAGGTGCTGTTCCTAAGGATAGTTTTTGTTGCTAATCTCATTGAACAGCCACACTGAGATTAGTTATATAAATATAATATTTCTGTTAGCTCTTCTTTTCCTTACATGTTTTATTATAGTATCAATGACACTATTTGGATAAGTCAATTTTATTAATTATTTTTAAAGTTCCACTATTCAGTAATGGTATTAATTCTATAACCGTCTGGTTTTCATCTCATTTATTTATGTGGTAACCATCATTTGCAAAACCCACATTTCCTTCAAGCATAACACACCTGATAATATCTTCAGGAACATCTCCTGCATATTAAGTGATTCTAGTAAGCTGAATAGACATTGGTTTTTTCCCTTTGTTGATTTATTTACCTTAGGAAGAAGAACTGATAGTGGGTAGGTATTAGCTTGATGCTACCCTGTTTGTTATGAAGACTGTACACAAAGTCCTGTTTCCCTACATTCAGGAGAAACAATTTATAAAGAACAGCTTCCTATTTAGAAATATACATATCTCTCTCCAGTGAGAGCTCTGCTCGAAGGTAGCTCCATTTCCTGGCTTCACCCCAGGACTACTGCTTGCCTGGCTTTCTCCCGTGACTCCTATTTGCAAGCATACACAGCTGCAATGCATCCACTCTGCAACCCCCCCTTTTATTAATAATCAGTTACCAGGGAAACCCTTTTCCTCACAAGGCTTAGGCACTCACCAGCTGTACCAGGTAGTCCATCACTGTGGGAATAGCCTCCACTTTTCAGCCATCAGTGTACTAAGGTAGATTTAAATATTCCTTCTACTTAACCCAAAAGAATGATGCTTTACTATAGCTGTTCATTTCGATTGCATCTATGACTGGCAGCGGCTAGTCCCCTAACTGCAGAACAATAGTATCAGGCCAGTGGATGCACGAATAGATATCTTAAATGTATTTTATATGGGTTCTGCTCCAAACATGATGGAAGCTTTGGTGTGAAGATTGCTAGAAAAACATCCTGACCCAAACAAGTCTGTAAATAGCATGTAAAGGTAAGATAATCATGACAATGTTCATGTGGTTTGTAAAGAAAAAAAAGTCTAGAGAAAATTAATCTATTGCTCACAACAAACTATTCTGTTTAAACTTCTTAAAAGTAAATTTTCATTCATTCATACAATGAAGAGATTTATGTGTCTCTATCACAAAACAGTGTTAGAACTTTTATGTCTGTATTTGCAGACTATGGAAAATACTTGTACGTTTTCACTTGTCACATGTTTAGCAAGTGTTTACATAATAAACAAACATACCAACTTCCAGCATTGTGATGGAATGTGAGTAATTCTCATCTTATGTTAAAAAAAATAGACAGGAAGAAATAAAAATTGGGTTATTAATCTAATGTAATCAATTAAGTGGTAAGTCCCACTTGTACCAATGTCCTTGCTCAATTTGTGGTCCCTGTTCACTGAATGACAAGGAGTAAGTAAAGCACAGCGTGCTGTCTACAAGTTCTTTCTAAGCACACTGTCTCTTCCTCTTAGAAGTACAGCACAGGATGCAGTCAGTTCCCAATTAGAAAATGAAAATATAGTGCATTCTAGTTAGAAGTATGTCAGCTGTGAAAATAATATTTCTTCAGCTAACGCTTGTAGTCAGGCAAGTTCACTTTCATGTAATATATGCATTGTCTATATTAACCTACTAAATGTAATGATTAATAAAGAAGTAACATTACAGTTCTGCCATTTCTCACTTTCTTTTCTGCTGCAGCATATGGTCCAAAAGACTCTTTGTTCCAGATACTTTTTCCAACAGTACATGGACTTTTGGACTAAAAGTATATGAAACTATTGTCAAGAGTTCTTCTCAATCTTTGATTGAATTTCTCATTACTGTTGTTTTTTACCTATGGTCATATGCAGCTGGTTTCATTCACAGATAATTTTCCTTTTCATTATTTTTATTCCTTTAAGACACAACCTTTATTTCCTCTAGGTAGCCAGTCAGCCTGGACAAAGTGTTACGTGTGTTCTTTTTTTAAATCAGTTGTTTAATTTAGTAAATTAAATTAATAAGATTTTTTTTTTCCAGTTATGGTAAAATATTTTAACAATGAGCTTCAGCTATTTGCTTCAGTATTAGTGACTGGATTTAGGGTATGTTGCAGTCTGTTTATCTCTTTTTGACCAAGCTGCACACAGAATCAGAATGAAAGATAGTCCAGTAAGAACTTTGAGTCAAAGACTTTCAAAAGCTGTTTAAGGTTAGTTTCAGAATATTCTCCTTTTATGTTTGTAGGATAGTTGTCTAGTTATAGTTAATTCACAGATATGATTACACGAAGAATGAAACTTGTATTTTATCTACAAGGCATTTTTGAATTGCATTGGGGTTTGCCTGCAGGTTTACCATTTTTTCCTAAGTATTAATCTATTCAGACTACTTAAATATTTTTCAAGTTTAAGAAATGTTTCACAAGACTTTTTTCTAAGAGCTGTGAGTTAAAGCAAGCAGACTAGGTCAGGAAACTTGATGGATTGCTATTGTATTGAAAACTTTCTTCAGATTTTATCAGAATGCTGTATACAAGAAAAATTCTATGGCACCTTTTTAATATAGACTTGAATTTTACATAAATTAATTAGCATTTTAAGATATTAAATACTAAGTTTAACTTTGCAATTCTTTGTTAATGGATTAGTTCCTGAAATGGAAGGAGATGATCAAGCAGTTAGGCACAAGCAGTATATAGATCTGGCTTGGCTTTAGACAAAACAGATGAGTTTAAAATACTCATTTCTCCTTTATGTTGTGCACCTCCATAGCTGATAATTCCTTTCTGTAGAAATAACTTTATAAGACTTTACCTTGTAATATATATTTGGGCATCACTTGACTAGGGGTACACATTACTCTAAACTTCTGTTGATTATCTGAGGAGGGACTGATACTTGAAGATTTGTTACTGCTGATTCATTCCTGGAAGAAGAAGGTTGTGGTTTAATTGGTTTAATGTTAAGCCAGTGAAATTAAGAATTAAACAATATTCCTATCTGATTTTTTGAGATAGGTTTATTACTTGGGTTTTGGTGATGAAAATTTTGAAATAGCGTTTTGCACAGAATCAAATATTATGAAGATACTTTAAAGGAAGTTTTTAATAGAAAAACAAATCAGCAAAGATATGAAAACCCATGTGGTACTTCTTTCTGTCAGGTTTGAAGCTGTGAATTTCAATGGTAGTTTACAGTAATATGTCATGTATATAACACACATTATTACCTTGGTTAAGTTCTAGTGTCAGTTTTCTTTCAAAATCAGCTGTTAGAAGGTGTTATCTGGCTTCTAACCATTCCTACCGCAGGAAATAATTAATTCAACAGCACACATACCATAGTGCATTTGCTAGCAAATGCAAAATATTGTGTGTATTTTCAGATGTATTTTACAGCTAGCTCAAATGATGTCATTAATAGGATAGAATAGAATAGAATATTTTAGTTGGAAGGGACATACATCCATTGCCTTGTCCAACTGCCTGACCCCTTTGGGGCTGACCAGAAGTTAAAGCATCTTATTAAGGGCATAGTGCAAATGCATCTTAAATGCTGACAGGCATGGGCCACAGGCCACCTCTCTAGGAAGCCTGTTCAAGTGTTTGACCACCCTCTTGGTAAAGAAATGCTTCCTAACGGCCAGTCTCAACCACTCCCCTTGCGCACCTTTGAACCATTCCCATGCATTGCATCACTGGATACCAGGGAGAAGAGCTCAGCACCTCTGTCTCCACTTTGCCTCCTCAGGAAGCTGTAGACAGCAATGAGGTCACCCTTCTAGACAATTCACGGACCTTCATGTCCTTCTTAAACCATGGGCTAGAACTGCACACAGCACTCAAGGTGAGGCCACACCATCACTAAATACAGCTGGATAATCCCCTTTCTTGACCAGCTGGTTTTACTGTGTTGGATGCTCCCCAGGATGCTGTTTGCCCTTTTGGCTGGCAAGGCATGCTGCTAACTCATATTGAGTCTACTGTCAACCAGGTGTTGCAGGTTTTTGTTTGGTTTTTTCTTATTTGTTTTGGGGGTGGTGGTGGTTGGTGGTGTTTGTTTGAAGTGAAGTAATTAGAGCTGTACAGTTTTATTTCTCCTTTCACTTTTGGAAATTTTGGACCATTGCTAGCGGATACAGTCCACTTCTGGAATTGTCATATTTTGTTATTGGTGGAATATTCAGAAATAATATTTTTCACAAAATTTAACACTATCTTCAATTATTTTTTAAAAGTCTGGTTCCGCTTTCAAATGAGCAGTTAGAATTGAATGGAATAGAACAGAATAGAAAATTTCAGTTAGAAGGGACCTACAACATGCTCCTTCATCCATCATTTGAATAAATGAAAAGAAATATATTTTTGCTACTATGGTGAAAGTTTTGTCAAGGTGTTTAACGTGGCAATATGACAAGAAGATGCAGTAACAGGTCAATTGAGTAGCTATATTTTTCAATTTTTTTTTTTATTAGAGGAGGATTTGTATGCTTACTTGTGTGTTTTCCAACCCTAAGGACTCTCAGTTCCCAGACCTCTACAATTTTCAGACCAATAGAGAAAAAAAAAATGTTATATGAAATAAGAACATAGATCATTTTGGAGATGTCATCTGGAAATTACAAATGTTTCTAGGAACCTGGTGAAATTACTTACTGTCATTGACTAAATCAGATATGTATGTTTGCATACTTCAATATTGTCAAAATGCAAATGGATTTTAACATTTGTAAATTTTCAGTCTTCAACTGCATTGTTTTTCTAGGCCAGGAAACTACTCTGGCGTGGCAAAACAGACTATCACCTCCAATGTTTTGTTCTCTGGCAAAGTAGATAATACTGATAATCAAATAACACTTCTGAAAGAATGGGGAAAAGTATAAATATGTTTGGAAACAGGGCAGTGGTTATTTTGCCTGCCGGGCTACCACATGCTCTTTTTTTTATTTTCTCCAGTCATAACTAAGCAAGCTCAAGTGACAGAGACAAATATGCAGACTGGGGTTAAAGAATTGTCTGCCAAAGTGATGTGAACTGTGGCTGTGGGCATTGTTCCAGCAGACAAGTATGCACATCTCAAACTCAGAATTTATGCTCCCTCCTTGATGAATGGTCAACAGAATGAAAAAAAGATTACATGGTATTTGTGAGTGAACTCTCTCTCTAACTGTGTGCTGTGGGTGCTGAAACTTAATTTCTCCATACACTTTACCTTAACCTGGCTTGCACTGCATGACATTCAAAACAACTAGACAAGAAACATAACTGACCTGTAAATTAAGTCTTTTGGAGAGGCTAACATATGTCCTAATTCCTAACATCCTTCATCCCACCTAAAGGGTGACAGAACAAATCCAGACTTTAACTGAAAAGTATGAGACTTAGTAGCACCAGGAGAAATAATCAGCATTTTCAAACCAGGAAGGCACACTGTGGTTCTGCAAAATGCTCCAAAGTTTGGGGTAACTGACAGAATTTGTCATTCCAGACTATGGTCACACCAGTAGAGAGGTGCTCACCAAGCTTGGAGAATACGTATAGTGTTGCAATACTTTTTTTTTTTTTTTTTTCTTCTTTCACATAGCAATAAGAAAGCCAAAAATAGTTTTAAAGTATGAAAGCATTCTGTGTCAGTAAGTCTGATCAGGCTTGAGTTGAGCAAGTGAAAAATGCTGCATGTTAAATGAATAAGAGATGTGTGGAAAGTGTGGCAGGTCCTTAAAGTATACATCCTGCGTTTGAATACCTTCCTGTTAAATAACAATGACACAGGGTAACTGATTTAGGAAGGATTCCACTGAAGCCAGAGTTTCTTTCTGATTGATTGAGATAGGTTTATTATTTGGGTTTTGGTGATGAAAAAATTGAAATAGCATTTTGCACAGAAGCAAATATTATGGAGATACTTTAAAGGAAGTGTTTGATAGAAACAACAAATCAGCAAAGGATTTGACATTTGCAAATTGAGGTGATTCACTGAAATTTACTGGACACACATGAAGTATTTATTACATATAAGCTTACATTTCCCTGAGTTTCTACAATGCTTCATAGGATTTGTAGTCTAGACTAGGATGTTGGTTGCTAAAAGAGAATGATGACGGAGACACGGGTGTTAAACCTACTATAATACTGCAGGAGTATTCAGCATTATTGATGTTCAATTGATATGCCTTAAAATTAAATAATAAATTCGGTTTGCCTAATGATAATTTGCTTGAGGATCCTGCAGAAGGGAATATACAAGCCTGTGCACATCACAGCTCCAAGTAAGATACTGCACAAAGAAAATACCTTATTCTGGGTCATATCACTTTTCTGTAGTATTAAAAGGATTTCAGCACTTCAGTTATAGGGGCATCAATAAAAATAAAACTGAAAATCTGAATGTAACTTGGCATAGAAATTATAGAAAGTAAATGCTGTCTTCTATTTATTTATATGTCACAAAATTTACTAGAAATAACTTATATACAGGTTTTCTCTCAGGTAGCAGCCAAGTTTGATCAATGTAGAAACCCTAACTACCAGTATTTTTCTCTGAATTTTCTCAGCACAGAATTAAACATAAAGGGGGAGAGACATGCTTGTGAAACTTCTTCATGAAACTACATGGCTGTCTTTGTGACAGTACTAGCTTTAGGTAACACCTTTCGCTTGATGTTTTCCTGTAGTGTTCTGCTCTCTCCAATACTCTTGGAAGAGAACATCCATACAGTATGTGAAATCTGTTGGGGGTTGGGGGGAAGAAGGGGAAAAAAAAGGCCAGACAATTGGGTATACCTGCATCCAGAACTGGTGGCAAAGTTAATGTTAGCAAATGATGCCCCTGGTGGTGGATGTCAGGGGACTTTCATCATTGCTTTTCATGGTATGGCTGCTCTAGGTAGTTAGATTTCAATTTGAAATAGTGGCATTTCACTCCCTGTTGTTTTAAATGGGAAAGTGATTGTGTAGTTATGGAAAATTACTTTCAGAGCTATTCTCAGACTTCAGACACAGTACATTACTTGAAAAAGAAAAACAAATGTAAGCAATGCCTTTAGAAGTACATCTGAATCCTACTCATAGAGTGGGCTCAAGATCACAAAGAAAGGATTTAAAAATTATTCTAATGCGGCATTAACTCTTTGAAATGCAAAACTGGCACCGGACTTTTAAATAAGATGAAGATGGATGTCTGCTGAGAATTTTTCAAAAGTTTATCTGTAAATAAGATTCAGACATGAGGTCCTGCCAAAAAACCCAATTAAGTAACGGTACTAATCTTTAAGCATTCAAACTACTTTAAAAATCTTGCTCTATGTGCACTTCCTTCTAAAACCACTAAAAATGAGTCACATGAGCCTGGACTTCTCCCTGAACAAGAGTTCAGTTACACCATTTTCAGTCCTGAAACTCCATTCCTCTTCTCTTGATGAAGATGTGCTTTTGTCAACTACCTTATCCCTTTTGGTCTTATTTTGACAGATGCTGAGCATGTAGGACAGTGGTATAAAGCAATTTATTTAGTACCCAGAAACAAAAAGGATTTGGGCACAAAAGCGTGTGAGTAGCTTTCATTTTTACATTTTAGCTGGTACCAAAAGAATCACATTTCCATGCAAAAGGCACTTCTCATTTTGGTAATTTGAGAGAGATCTCTTACTGCCCTGTGGCTTAGTGCACCTAGACAGCCCCACAGTATGAGCATGAAGAGCTCTGAAGCTTCTATATTAGTAACTCTATGTCATGGCCTTTACTCATGTGAATAGCCCCCCAAGTGCAGTAGGACAGTGTTTTATACACAGAAAGAGGCATGTTGCAGAGGTAATGATGGCCAAAGTTTGGCCAGAATGGAAAAGTCGCCAGGTGCCCACAGTATACGGATGTATTGTACAAGAATACCATATTTTTACAGAGCTCACAGAGTGGAAAGGAAAAAAGTGACATCAGAGGATTTCTGCCACCGCAGAGCCAACTTTATTGCTATATTGATAGCTCTCCTCTATGCTTCATTAGTTAGTGCAAATGGAATAACATGATGAAGCTGCTGTCTCTCAATTACTGTTAGAACAGCTCAGAAAAGGTTAAATGGGCAAACTGCCACACTATATGTCTCTGTCTCCCAAGAGAAAACTTAAAACACGGGAGCATGGAAAGTGCTTAATCTCCCTTTCTCCTTTTATTTTTCTCTTCACACACAGAGTTCACATCTGTTCCAAAACATGCATGACAGCTGTATAGATATACTGTACCCTACCAGCAATCTTCCACTTTTCTCAAGACAAGTTCCAATATTTCATGTCACTCTGTAAACAATGTTAAAAAAGATATGAAAGCAACTTTTGTTCCATTAGCCTTTTCATCTACTTAGGTCCATCTCTTTTTTTTCCCTCCTGAATTCTAACCTAAACCACATTTTACACAGCAAAGTTCAAGCTTTGCTCAGAAAAGAATTAGAGAAAATCTGAACTTGCGTATTTTTGTATATTCGAAAGGAAATACGTGCAGCCTAATATATTTACCCTCATCTTTCACAGGAAATTAAAATTAGAAAGTACAGCAGAACTAAAAGATATCTCTAAGAGGTAGCATTAAGCATTTGGTAATACTGCTTATTTAAAGCTTGGTTATTATCTCTTGTACAGTAATACATGAAGTACATAACAGTAGTACTCCTGTACTGTTTTACAGTAGTAATACTAAATAATAGTCATATTTACAAGGATTATTAGTTCTAGCACTAAAGGTCAGTAGAGAAGATCTTGCAATAAAGGTCAGTAGAGGAGCTCCCGTGTGCTAGGTGCTGTGCAAAGGGGACACTGATGATTTTGGTTTCCTTAGTAAACAGAGCTGAATCAAACCTTTTTCTTGTTTATCCTCCAAAAACGTCTAATGTCATAGGCCAGTTTAAATGACACTGAGCAAATTAAGATAGCAAGTTCTTGCAAATTTCATGAAGTGGTGAAGAAAAAACAAGAAGGATCTAGTGTTTGTTTTGAGTCATATGTGCCTATGTACATGTTTTGTGTTCAGAGAAGGCACAGCAGGTATACTAACCCATTCAGATAATGGTATATGTACATACGTACACATGTATATGCAAAACATACAGTCATAAAACCAAGGTGATATTCTCTGACTCACCAAGCCCAAATAAAGAGCTGTGTAATATAAAGAACATAACAATACCTGCACAAATCGCGATATTCAAAGCTGAAATACCATTATTTGAGGGGTATTCTGTCTCTTTGCATCATCTGTGCTGCAGAAGCTTTTTCTAGAAAATAAAAAATCCTAGGAGTAAATAATAAGTAGAAACTGTGGCACAAGAACGTAATCATGTCATTCTTCAAGATACACCTGGGTGCTAGATGCCAACTCTAAACACACCTTACATGTTTGCAGGTCATCAACAGTGCTTTAAACACTTTCTGAAAGACATATTTTCTTCATATTGCTACAAATACAACCTGGTAAATGCTTCAGCAGCAAATCTGCAGTTCTTCATCCTTTGTGGGGATAGAGGTTATAAGCTTTGGCAGCAGCAGAGTTATAGCATCACCCATCTTGGCAATATCTCTCTTTCATGCTAGTTCTAAAATCAAGTCTTTAATAAGTTACAAGTTCTACCTTGAGAGCAAAGGCTAAGTAATTATTTTTCTAATAAAATAAAAATATAAATAAAATGGTGCATCATCAATAATTATTGGCTGATGCTTAAAGCCCTGTCAGACATAAATATATCCTTAGCCTTTTCAGTATTTCTTGGTGACTAAATTCTGAGCCATGAACCAAAACAACCACATTATTTAGAGTTTCTGAATGCTAGTCAAAGACTGATGGGGACTGAAAGGGTTACTGTAAAAATAAAAAGTTTTCACAGTCTTACTTTGACAGAATGTGCTTTGACAGGTAGGAGAATCCCACTTGAAAGAGATCTGTTCATGAGAAGCTGGGAACTGAACTATCAAGCAACTCCCTCCCAGTATGTGGAGAGGGATTAATAAGCTGTGTATCCCTTCTTTCAATTTCCTTCACCTTTCTCATATTCCTTTGCTAGTCCCTCTCTCTCCTCCCATTCTACCTTTTCTGTTTATTTTTTCATAGTACTTATTCATGCAGTGCCATTTCAGAAATGTCAGTTTTAGACCTTGCTACAGGTGACCTTAACTCTGATTCTGTCACTGAAGAGTACAGTGAAGCTTCAAGTTATAGTCTTAGAGCATTGCTTATATGTTGTGACATTTTGCTGAAGTGCTAAATTGGTAAAAGTAGGTGCATGTCTGCATCAAGAATTCTTTTTAAAATGACTGCAAGTGAAACAAAGAGAAGTGAAAAATTGTGTGTGGATTGTTTTGCATAAGCAGTTACCTACTTTACTGCTATGATTATCAGATAATGTGGTTATTACTTGGGCTTAAGTGAGATATAATAGGTCATCCTCCAGAAACAAAGATCGAGTACAGATGGAGACAGGAAGGGCCAAGTGCTCTTTTGACTTTGCTGTGGGGATGGTCAGGCTGCATTAGCCTCCGAGGCTAATGCCTGGAAGTCACTCAGTCAACTGACTTTCAGTGGGGATAGATGGTGTCACATTGAAAGAAAGAGAAAATTTTTCCTCTGTCATTGGAGAGGGTAGTTACCACCTCAAAACCAACATACTAGATATGGTGTCATCTTGTGGCAAATCTCCTCACCATGGCAGAGAACTGGAAAATTAGAAACAGTCTTGCAGCTGCTCAAGAAAGGAGATGAAAGGGAAGCTTCAAATACATAGAGAAGAGGTTGGAGGAAGCAGAACAACCTGGGCTGAAACAAACCTTTTGGTAAGTGAAATAAATCTGTTGATCCTGAGTTGTGAGTCACAACATTGACCTTAAGACTTCAGAGAAGCAGAAGCCATTGGACTGGGTTATGAGCCTGTGCTACTGGAACATGGTGTTGGATCAGAAACACTTAACAAGAAGGCAGGTGTGCTCTTCTGGTGACAGATATATATCTGTGGGTATTGAGGTTTTTTCCTGGGGATGCGGGACCTAGAGAAACAAACATTACTCTTTTAGCAAAAACGGTATCTTAGCTTAGGTATTAAGTTCCTTAGATGGGGAGCTGATGCAACAGACAGTATGATTCTCAGATTCACATAACTATGGGAAGTAATGTATGGTAATGCAAAAAAACAAAGTCAAAGAATGAAAGAGACATGCTAGGAGAGGTACATATTTCTCTGTACAGCTTGTATCCTTCATGTTGAAACTCTTTTCTGCTTGAACATTACTTTGCTGTTTCATTGTTATGGTAGGTTAGTACAAAAGTTGCATTGCCAAACCCTCTCAATATGCTGAATTGCAGAGTAACTTTGTAGGTAAAACCGTTAAGTTCTTCATTAGAGAAAACAAAATTTCCTCATTAGAGGATAACAAGGCAGGATGAACTCTCCTTTTGGGGAACTCTTGCATTTGTTTTCAGTGTGTTGTTGTGATAAACAGGTTGTCCTCAGCTACCTGTTTTCTGACATCATGATATAACTCAAACATTTAAAAGTTTTTTTCAGTTTTGTTATATTTTTCAATCAATATATCAAATATCTTATTTTTAAAATGGTTCTTTAAAATGCTTTATAAAATATTATTTTAACTTTTGTTTTTCTTTCTTTCATCATATCATTTCTCCACACTAGAAAAATGGTGGGAATAAAGGAAAAATATAATGAAAGTAGAAGAAAAGTGCCTTCTCATGATTTTAATGTTTTCTTGACAGAAAAGGGAAAAACTAAAAAAGTAGTTTAAAAAAATTGAATGTAAATTATAAAATTATTATTTATCTTCTTTTTTAAAGTAGGAAAACATTAACTTTCCTTAGAAATTGTTGTTATCTAACTGAGAAAAATAGAAAAAAACCCAGAGTAAATGCAAATCCTAAACCAAAACGACAGTACTGAACACACCATCAGTATTGAAATGGGAATTGTTTTCTTTTTCTTCAAAAGCACATGAGGACCTGAAATGAGACCCAGCCACACTTTTTTTTTCATGAGGAACAAATAGCTCATACACTACTGACTGTAATTTTTTTTTTTTTTTTTTTTTTTTTTTTTTAAATTTAGGAGACTTTCAATAGGTTTTTCTGCCAAATATATTTTGGAACTGAATTTTCTCTGTTGTAAACTGAGGTTGCCTCTTTCAAGCTAAAGGCAATTTTCTGGGTTAGACCAGCTACAGTTTTGACCCAAATTTGACATACGAAACACATTCACATCCAGCTGTCTTTCTGAGAGGAAGAGATTACAAATGGCTCATATACAAAGGCTACTACAGTTTGGATCATTACATTCAGGCAAATGTCAATTCAGAACTGATCCTTTTCTAGTCTTGTTAATGAGCTATGTAATATAATACTTTACTTGTTCTTAGAATATCAACCATAAAGCAGAATTTTAAAAAATAACGTTAACAGAGCAGTTACTGTTTTCTGTGAAAATTAATCTAGTGAAGAGACTTGACTTTTTTTCTTTATAGCTCATGTTTATTTATGTTAGTAAGTAGATTCAGATGCCTGTATATGCTCTACTGATTTTCCTTTCCCATGTGAAACAAAAAAGACCCAGGCCATGGCATTGCTACTGTTTGCTTACACCTACATGGAAATTCCTTTGCTTTTGTTTGAATTGAAATATTACATTACAGTCCACAGCTGAAAACTCCATGCTTCTCATTGAAATTTATTTTTCTTACTGATGTCTTTCTCTTACTTTCTGCTTTTCTTTTCACAATGTCAAAAAGCTATCTTAACTTAGGGAGGAATGTATTAAACATTTTCAATTTATTTTTTTATCAGAATAACCTGGAGTTTTTTTCAGACAAACAATGTAATAAACTTCACAAAGACTGGCAAGGCAAGTTGATATGATTTCAGTATAACTTTTAGAGAAATCTAGGATACTAGAGAGGTTAATGTACACAAGAAAAATAAATGAGGATGACTATTTTCATCTGGGTCTCTAGAAGTAAATAGAGAGGGCCAGTTGACTATCAAGCCAACTTAATGCTGTTTTATTCATATAAAGACCAAAAAGAATGGCAAACTACAAGAAGAGAGAAAGGAGGCAGATGCCTGTTGATCAAATTGAAATAGATCAAAATGCATGTTTTGATCTGTAAATTCAAACCACATTCTTCACCTAAAGAGAAAATTAACCCACTTGTGTCAGTTGAAATGAGAAATTACTTTTATTTTAAAAGCTAAGGGTTCAATTTTGATCTCACTGGAGACAAAGGATACTATTGTTTCTATGCAACATTTTTTCACACACATAAACGTAAAAGGGCAGGCCCAGCTTGCAAACACTATGTAATCAACAGAAGCAGAAATGAAGACAGACATCTCCAGGTATTAGGAAAATAAGGGTAATAAGATGTCTTATGAGCATCATATGCATATGATGCAAATGCCAGGCTGTTGTAGTTCATTAAAAATGCTACACTCTGCAGAGTTTTGTGGATGGAAGTGTCTTACTGCTGTAAATGTCCTGAAAGATGTGGATATTGAAGACAGACTCAATAAGAAATTGGTATTGTGTTAGGAGAGTGGAAATGCTGCTCCTGGTAGGGGAACAGCGTGGGAGAAAGTCAGGAAATATGTTTGTGGGAGGACAGCACAAAGGAAGCAGGAGGGCAAACAGAGGTGGCTTCTAAATTTTTTCCCATTGGTTTCCCCAGGAGAAGCATCTGGGCTGAGCCCCCTCATGTAACTCTGGTTTTGTGTGGGTGATGGTGGGTTTGCATGTTTCCTGCAGCCTCAGTCCAAGCAGGGTGTGCAGCATCCTACTGCTCCAGGAGTAGGAGGGACTGGTGTATGCAGAATAACATGCAGCTGGCCAGGAAATTTGGTTATAAAACCCCTTCCACTTTCCCAGAAGAAACTTTTCAGCATTGTGAGGTGAACCCCTCGTGCCTCTACTACTTGAGGTGCAAAGTCACCCTTCTCCCATGCTCCTGACAGTCCACCAGCCTCCGTTTTCTTATGGAAAAGTGGTTTGCTTGTTAAACACACTCCTATCTGGTTTTTATTCATTAGGTGCTCCAGCTTATTAACAATGTAGAATAAACATTAGTATGATTTATACTACAGCATTTACAAAAGCATATAACACCTATATGAAGTAGGACGTAAATCTGAATAAATAGAAGTATAGTATATATTGACAATTGAGGTAAGTTAGTAGAAATAGATAAATTCTACTTCCTATATTGTCAACCATCTCACCACAGTGCCCAGGCTCCCAAAGTAGGTGATTTGATGTTTATTTTAGTAATATTCCTATGAATTTATGTTATTAATTTCAGAGTTGAGTAGAGTCTTAGTCTATTTTCCTCGCATTGCAAAGCCATCTGTTGTTGCAAATAATTTCGAATTATGTGCACAGGTAGCATATGCTTTGAAAGGCAGCTTGTTGTAAAAAGAAGCACGTCTATAGGTTTCAAAAGTACAATTTTTTTGAGCCAAGAACCCTGATATATATCACCAATGGCCTGGTAGGCACAATACCATGAGTACTTGCAAACATACTTACCCCCAGTGCTGTCCAGGGTTGTTATGGGTTGAGGGATCTCCTGATGTTTCTAGAGAGCACAGAGGAATACTCTTTCCTCAGTTCATGGGGCAAAAGCTGTGAGATGACAAATGTATAAAATGAAGCATATGTTTCAAAGTGAAGGCAGATGGAGGTGATAGAAATAGGTGCAAAAATAAGGGATGGAATACAATACAGAAGGGTTGGGGTGAAGAAAAGCAATTCAAGAGAAGAAAAATGACAGAACAATTTATGATACCAGTGCTGTGCAGTGGGGGTGGCTGTGAGGAAAGAAGAAATCTACTGCTAGCCCTTGGACCTCAGCATTTTTCTTCTGAATTGTAATTCAGATTAACTGCTGTCTAAACTGTAGATGTCTGGGGATGACAGGGACTGCAAAGTTGTGGATCCTGGAAAGGTCACTTTTTTTTCACTGTGATCCCAAGCTGAGATGCTCCTATATAGTTAAGTCTTTATATACTTCTCCAGTAACTCAAAGAAAATACATCAGTGGTGTTCATGTTAGGATTAATGTGTCAGAGGCTCAGTTCTTGGCATGGACACCTGTGCACAGCCAAACCACTGTAGAAGGAAAATAATCACTACAGGGGTAGATTTCAGTTTCTCTCTTTTTACACACCCTCCCTCCCCCTTTTTTAATGCAATTATTAAAAAAAAAACTATAAGCAGAAAAATAATGTATAAAACAATGAAAAATACTTTCATGAGACCATTTAATGTAGTGGTGCAATGAAGCACCTTTATGAAAGTGGCTTTAAAAGACAACCAGTGATGTGAGGATGAGTTTGTATAAATATGGGTATGACCAAAGTATTTGGGGCTATGGATTTTGTTTGGATTCCTGGGAATTAACTTGCCATGTTCATCTGAAAATATTTTATATCACCTATTAACAAATCATCTTCACGACTCTAAACAGTGTCTGATCTTCTGTCTGTCACGCAATGGAAAATAATTGTTTCAGTTAACCCATATGTAGAGAATTCAAGACAAAAAATATATGAGTAGTTTCCATCCTGCAAACTTGTTTTGGCCCAGTGCTTTCAAATACACCTATAAAGCAAAGTATTCTTAATTTGCACTTTTGACAAGCCTCTTGCTATTAATTAAACACTGATTCTTCAAATATGCAAGCATAAAATTGCTAACTGTGTTGGCATGAATATTTCTGATTGCAGCAGTGAATTGAGAGACTAAGTGAAAACAAAGAAAAAAAGAAAAAAAAGAAAATTCAGAGTGAGTTCCATGGGAATTTAAAATGTTTCTGGGCTACTTATGTGCAAATTAAGGCATTTAATTGTAAGGTGTCCTCAGTGATAAATGGTAACAAAAATATGCTTGAATAAATTCCCCATTATAAAATGAAAAATTATGTCATGACTTTGCCCTTTTCATTGCTCCTTGAGAAAGGTGAACCTCTCTAAAAAATTTATACCACTAGAGCTTCAGGTCTTTTGCACTGCTAATGAACTAAGTAACTGGGAAAACAGCACCTCTGCAATTAATATAAATGCAAAAGCTTGGCTTCCTGGCAAAAGAGAGAACAATGAGGGAAACTTTCTAAATTATTAATGTCATACCTGAATAAACTTCCTAAAAAAATCTATTTTCTAAGTAATTCAGTCCTGTAAAGAAGCAATCATCACTGCTAAAATGTATGCAAAAAAATGAATGTAACTTTTTTCTCAGTGGATTAAATATATGAAACATGCACTTAAAATACATCTTACCACACCTCTGTGAATACATTCAGTGCAAGCTCTTCTTTCATCCAGAAAAAAACAACAGAAATACCCTGTTCCAGCTGAAAAATGCAACCTATGGAAAACTAAGGATTTGTTAGCTCAAAACATCAAAAGGCACCATAAGGTATGAGGTACTACTGAGAGGCGGTGAAGCAGCATGTTGCCAGTGTCTTATCCCTGTACAACAGCAGGTACATTGCCTGATGAAAATTCCCACATTATTCAGCTAAAGGTGTGCTTGCAACTGTGATGGTCTCTGGATACAATAACAATTAGATTTGTAGGGGAAAGTAGTATGTTTTATTAATCCAAATGACACTGTTGAAGAATTTGTAGGTTCACAGTCCTTTTCACACATTTGTAAAGATGATAATCCTAGGGATAGAACCATGCCCTGAACAGGAGGAAATAAGAGAGCAAAAAAGCACAGCAGTCTCTCACAGTCTGTTCAAAGTCAAGTCCTTGCTCTTCCCATGCTAGGCAAACCATCTGAGAATGTAAAATGTGTACCTGTGGCCATGAAGCCCCTCTTGACATTTCCATCTCTGGCATCACAACGCAATATGTGGAAAGATAGTTACAATATAGGGAGCAAGCACTTTGTATCATTGTTCAACTCCTTTCAACTTTTGTGCCTTTCCAATCAATGCTGCAACTCTCTCTCATGGTAAATAGCAGTCATCCCAGGTCAAAGGATGTTCATCTGGAAATGTCGTTGTTTCAATGACTGCTTGAATGGAAGTGTAAAATAAACTTCAGCAAATATTCCATTGTTCAGAAAAGTTGCCTTGGCTATTTATCTATCTATTGTAGTGCTGGGAAATGAGAAACAATGTCCTGTGAATACTGTCTGTTTATCCTCAATCACATATGTTCTATTTTGCATTAATGTACATATCAAAAAAGGTTACTTGAAAGATCATTTTTATGATAAAGACTGGGTCAAAATGGAGATATTTCCAGGGGAAAAAAAGGTCATTTGATTCAGTACAATTTGTTGCAGTGCTGTACGTGGAGTAGACTCTCAAACCTCAAAGTAATGTTTATCAATTATTTGCCCATTGTAAATTTTTTACCTCCCTCAGCATATAAAATACTGTAATAGTCTCTTTAATCTGAGGGTATTAAACTGTAAGATGCATTTACAGGAATAGTTTACAGAACTCCGTATATGACTACAGCAGGTTTAGTCCAAGAATACATATTGCAGATAATCTTTAAATTTGCTGAAAGTACTTGACTATGGAATATAATAAAAATCAATTGTAGAAAAGGAAATCAACTGCAGCATTGCATAAAAAGACTCTTGCTTTGGAAAGCCAAGATTTTATTGTCTTGCTGTAGGCAAGGGATAATGTTGGCAATGGTAAATTCTGTGTTGCATTAAGTTATACTGTTCTGTGTAAATAGATCCAGATAGTGATGTCTCTGACTAGATGATATTAGTTTAGGTAAATCACAAAAAAGTCTTATAAAAAAAAGGTTTGAATAGGCCATGCAAAATAAATATTAAATATCCTGTCGTCTACCTCATTACCTTGTTAGATGACTTGTATTAAAAGCAGTGAAGCAAAGAATCAGAAATCTGGGCCTTTGCCATTTCTGCAGTGCTGCAGATACACATATCACACAATTTATACAGAAATTATGTATGTTGAGTATGCTTTCTTGGAATATAAGTGCATTGGACTAGAAATTATGACTTTATTATGATACTTCAAGGGTTCTGCTTTTTGAAATTAGCCCTGAAACTATTGTTATTAAGATGCAGGACTGGTGGGTATCACAAGAAGTATTCTTGTTTGTACATTATCCTTAGATAAGGCTGTATGTCTACATTTATGCTGTATATCCACATAAACCTGTGAATACATAAACTGCTATTCACAAAGACATGGAAACTGTATGTGATTGTAACTGAATAAATAGAAATAAGTACTTATTTCCAGTGGGTTTTTTTAGAACAAAAGTATTATAAAAGAGTGCCCTAGAACATATCCAGGAAAAAAAAAAAAAAAAAAAAAAGAAGAAGAATATAAGACAAAGTATTTTGACTCTTGGTCTTGTTAAAAATGATATTGCTGGAACATATAGTCTTTTGCTGAGACTAAAATTAAAACCCAGCTTTGGCAACCCATGGTCTTGCTGAGCAACATCATTAGAATTAATGGGGTAATTAGGAAAAAAGTCCTTCTAGGCCAGAGGAAGTAAATGTATCATGAGGCACTTGTTTCAGTAGTGAAGCTGCTTTCATAACCCCTGGAACCACTCCTGTGCCACCAAACCCATATGTCTGCCAAACCAACTATTTCTGGGGCTTCATCATAAATCAGGTAGGAAAAGATCATCCAACAAAGTGTTGGATTGTTTGACTTGTTTTAATTGAACTGTTTTTGTTGTCATTTTAGTCCATCTGAGAATCATGCTGCTATGGCAAACAAAGTTATAAGGTGGAGTCATGGAAGCCCAGGAACTTGTGTATCTACCTTTGCCAAAAACTCCAGATTCTTACAAATCAATACACTGAGAACAGAACCTAGAGTCCTAATAATTTTGATTTTGAAGCCGGTATTGTGTTATTATTTATACTCCCTCATTTTCCAAAAGTGGAAGGAATTTCTTTGGTTGGTGACTTAAAACATAGTTGTCATGATATTACAGTTCAGGGAATGGGGAGAATTACTCCACTCTTCAATAGCAAAAGAAAACCCCCAAATTACCTATGGATAATTTTTTTCTATCATTTTAGAAGAAAAAGACATAATCTGATCTGCAAGACCAGCAATTACAGATACAGGTACAAATCCTTCTTACTGTAGAGAAAAGCCCCCTAAACAGCCAAAAATATTTTATGTGAATTAGAAGAGAGAGATTTAATTCTTTTTTTATTGCTGTAGGTAGTAAAGAAGACACAGGGAGAGGTTTCTTATTTCTGCTGGATAATTATGGTCTCAGAGTATTTTCTTACTACAATTACCAAATATATGTTATGAAAACCATGTGCACTTTTACTTAATTGACAGGATCTTCTGAGCTTTTCTTCTCTACTGATATACACATAACGAAGTACCAGTTTTTACAGAAATGCATAAATGCATTAGCTGATGGACTGAAATTACTCAGAAGTGCCACTATTGGCTATCACTTAGTAGTTCCAATTATCATTTTTCCTGTTTCTCACACCAGAAATCACATTTCCCTGCTAAAAAATATCACGTGACTTCTTCAAGAGAAGGTACAAATCCACCAAAGTATTACATTGTATGTGATTTGTCATTCATATGAAATTATACTTACACATAAATATGGTCTTATTGTATTCTTTGTCTTTTTAATGCATGAGTATACGCAAAAGTGAAAATGGGTCTCAGGATTTGCTAAAAGTATAATTGTGCTTTTAATCCTTCAATTATTCAGATGTAATATTTTGAGGAATTTTAATACTTTCATCTCTCTGTCTTCATTTTTTCCTTCCTTTGCCTCATCCTATAATTTGTTCTCTTTTTTTTTTTTTTTTTTTTTTTTGTGGAAATAGGAAGTGCATTTTCTCCTTTACATTTGAAAGCTGTGAAATTTGTGTTTAATCTCTTCTCCCTCTTACATCAAGCTCTCAGTTTACAAAAATCTGTAAATGGACCAGGCATAGGTTAATTGGAAAAAAAGGGAGGACTATTACCTGACTCACACTGAAGATGGACCAGGAATATACTCTTGCAGCAAAAAGGAGCTAACAGCCTCCTGGTCTGTATTGGGAAAGCATAGCCATCAGATCAAGGAAGGTAATCATTGCTCTCCATTCAGAGGTCCTTTCAACCTATATGTTTCTGTCATTTTAATATGAGAGAAAGGGTTTAAAATTGCATGCTACTTTACAACTGACACTGAAAGCCAAGCACAATTCCTTAGAAATATTTGGTTCCTCCTCTGGATATGTGCCAAAATTAAGGTATTTTAATGTCCTTTTAAAAAAATCTTTATTGTTAATGGAAACTTCTCTTCTTAAAAAAGTTTTAATCTGCTTTAGATGTCCTGTTTTTTCTCCATGAGTTCTGAGAAGAGAATTTCAGACTGGTGTCTGCAAGCTTCTAGCTGTGCAGGTAGTATTTCTAGTGTTTCCAAACGACTGTAGTAAAAGCCAGGTAATAGAAAAAGTGTGCCTCCTCTAAGTATATAACATTTGTAAAAGTTTCCCCACTTCTCAGAGGGCACAGAAACTGGAAATGGTTTTATACCACTCCTAAACTTAAAAGGACCCCATGTGATGAAACACATCTGTCTGTACTGTGGAAGGCAGGAAAAGTTTAGAGGAGGTTGTGGAGGGAAGTTTACAGCAGAGATCATCTACTGTCACCAGGAGGCTTACCTCAGAGTGCATCCTACCCCCCAGCAACCACTCTAGATTATTTGCTACTTCAGGGATTAAATGTTTGGGAGGAAAGGCAAATAAAGTTGCTTTTTCTCAGAAAAATGCACAGACATGTTCTTAATTATTCTTATCTATGTAATATCAGTGCAGTAGCTGTTGTATTAAAAAAGTAAATAAAGAAATGGAAATGTTGAAATAGTAGTGAATTTGGCATCAAAAAGGAAGTCAATATGGTATTATCTTTCTAATCAGTAGATACTAAATTCAATGTAAAACGTCTTTGGGGAGTTTTTATAAGTGTAATAAATTTTAAATGAAAACTCTAAGCAGAAATAAGGAAGACATATATCTGGCGTAGACTAGGGGACTGAAATAAGACCCATAACGTCCCATTCTGTCCTGCACAAGAGGAGAAAATTGTACCTCTTTATTCAATAGTTGCTCAATATTTATACAACGTAGACACCCAGTGTGAGGGAAGTGATTAGGAGAGGCAGGTTTCACCATTTGAAAGATAAATACAGATAAATACAGTGTAATTTAACAGCGACAATGAGAAATTTTACTCTTACAGTGAATTCCCAGTTGCCAAGTATAGTAAAATTAGAAATGTTACTTATTTGGCTTGACAAGTAAAAGACAAAAAACTTACGTACATTTCATCTATCTAGTTCATAGATTTCCTAGTTTTTCCAAAAGAACAAAACCCATATATAGAGTACTGAATTGAAAAGAATATATTTGTATATCTATTCTTACATTATTATAAAGCCTTGGATCTGCTGAGTCATCCACAAGATGTTTTGTTAATACACTTTATTTCTATTGTTATAATGTTATGTAGGTGGAGAAGCCACCTTTCCCCCTTCCCCAAAATTAATCTCTCTGCCTTTCCTATTTCCAAATCTACCCTTGCTCATCTCATGCCTTCTTTCTTTTGTGTTGGGTTTGTGCTTCTAGAAACAGATGCCAAGAAAAGAAGCTTAAATTATAAATTAAATGTTCTAATGTAGTGGAAAACACTAGGGATACTTTTTTTTTTTAGAGAATTAGAAATCATAAATGAAATCTATAAAATAATGGTTAAATATGGCCTTTATCTTTTGGCTTTACTTCAGATGTCATTGTTCCATCACTAAATCCAAATACATGAATAAGAATCAGACCTTCAGGCTGAACCTGTTGTTATGAATGCTCAGAGGCAATGACTGGATTTCCTGCCTAGTAACAAGAGAAAATATTACAAAATAATTTTTATTCCTTTACTTTGATGTGGATGGTAAAGTAGGCTTCTTTACTTCTCTACTGCATCTCAACAGCATCTCAACTTTAACTCTATTTTGATTAAAACCAATAAAACTATTTGAATAATATTTTTGCTGAATAATAAATATTTTATATAGATGCATATATTTTCAGTTCTTCTTTCAAAATGCCAGAGGTTTTCCTTATAGAGCCAAACCATCATTTTAGGAAAAAGAAAGACTATAGAACAGTTTCAGTATAACCCTACTACTATTACAGCATAATAATTTCCTGTTTGTAAGTCTAATCCAAGCGATTTGTAATGCCTCCCACATACTTTTTTTCCACTCTCAAGGGGTCACTGGTATTATAAAGACAGATCTTTTGTAGCTGTCATAAGAAAATGAAAAGGTAACTCATCTTTAGACAAAGTTTGATAATTCATGGTAAATTTGTTTTATGTTTTGACATTTTTTCCCTCAAATATTAATTACTGTGAATGTATTTTCCCATGATTTGGCAACACAATGATGATTTCCATAGAGACTGTATATTTCTAATGGAACATGAGTAAAATCTACCTACTGACTTGATAGTGTGCTGAGTTCTGGTGAACAAATCTATGGATGAAGCCATTTTTCCTTTGGTGTAGTAAAATTATGCCAGCATAACCCATAAGAATTAATTTTGAATATTCTCATGAAGGAAACAGGGTTATTGTTGAACATCTGCTTTAGGATTTCAGCAGTTCTGTTCAAGCTCAGTGTTGGTAATGGGACAACTTCAATTTCTCTTTTAAAGGAAGGGGAAAGTTACAGTTGATAAAATAAGTAAACATAATTCTCAGTTCTAGGAAAACCTCTGTGCTTTCAGAAAGAAATCCTCAGTAGGACTAATGAATGTCATTTTCCATGGTTTCTGAAACTTTTGCTTCAGTCTTTTGTTTTCAGTGACAAATTGTCAAGACAACCAATACATTGAAAACTGGAGATTACATTGTTTCTGAGAACCCTGATATCCAGGGTTTAATATCTTATCCTTTACAAATTGTATTATTCTAAGACATAGAAGATTGAGGTGGAAAAGTCCTATTAGATAATTGACACTATCAAAGTGCAGGATATAGTCTTGACAGAAAATGTATGAAGTATTAAACTGTTACTGAATGTGATCTGAGTCAAGAAGGCAAGAAGTACTTCAGGCTCCCCAGTCCTTGGAGGTAAGTGAGCAAGCTTGGAGAAAGGATGACCTTCCCTCGGTCGAGGTGGATCAGGTTAGGAATCTTTTAAGTAAGCTGGACACCCACAAATCCATGGGTCCCGATGGAATGCACCCACAAGTGCTGAAGGAACTGGCAGATTACATTGCTGAGCCACTCTCCATCATCTACGAAAGGTCCTGGAGAACAGGTGAGGTGTCTGAGGACTGGAGGATAGCCAACGTCACTCCTGTCTTCAAAAAGGGCAAGAAGGAGGACCCAGGGAACTACAGGCTGGTTAGTCTCACCTTCGTCCCTGGAAAGGTGATGGAACAACTCATTCTGGGTGTCCTCTCCAAGCAAGTAGATGAAAAGAAGATCATCAGGAGTACCCAGCACAGATTCACCAAGGGGAAATCATGCCTGACCAATCTGACAGCCTTCTACGATGACATGACCAGCTGGGTAGATGAGGGACTGGAGCATCTCCCCTATGAGGAAAGGCTGAGAGAGTTGGTCTTGTTCAGCCTGAAGAAGAGAAGACTGAGAGGGGACCTCATCAACACATACAAATATCTTAAGGATGGAAGCCAAGAGGATGGAGCCAGACTCTTTGCAGTGGTGCCCAGCGACAGGACAAGGGGCAATGTGTACAAACTGAAACATAAGAGGTTTCTGTTGAATAGGAGGAAAAACTTCTTTACTTTGAGGGTGACAGAGCACTGGAACAGGCTGCCCAGGAGGGTTGTGGTCCTTCCCTGGAGATATTAAAAGTCCGCCTAGACGAAGTCCTGTGTAACATGCTTTAGGAGAACCTGCTTTAGCAGGGGGATTGGACTAGATGATCTCCTGAGGTCCCTTCCAACCCTTGCCATTCTGTGATTCTGTGATTCTGTAATATACAGTTGCATGGCAATAATTCTGAGTCTGAAAAATTATCAAGGTGCAAGATTTTTATACATTGAATACTTAGGCCATATTTTTCCTATCAGCATTTATTATCTGTGTAGTGGAGAGCCCATCGGACTAGGAGGTCATTGCCCAGCAGTACCTTTGCTGACATTTTAATTCTAAATTCCTACTCCAAAGTTTTCAGAAAGGAGTTCAGAATTTAATTGATGCCACAACTATCATTTCACCTCCTGTCCTTCTGTAATGACTTGTAAAGAAATAACCTGTAGTGCTGCTGTAGGCTCATCACTACAAGGACAGTAAAAAGACAGAATAAGAGAAGGATTAGGAACAGCTCTTCCAGATATAAATACTTTCCTTCATTAAGACTTGCATTTCAATTTTTAATGTGACTTGGAATGCCACAAGGAATAAAAATATATTTGGGAACTATAAAGGACAGGCATAATCAAAGGGACTAAATGGATTGCAGACAGGATAGTTGTGTCAAATCCCTGAGTACATGTTGGCCTTCTATTCATTGGAATGAGAAGTTCAGGTTTAGGTTGAATAAATCTAATCCTGCCTTTGATGTGGTTGTGCTGCTGTATTTAGAGATATTAGCTAAGCTAACAGACAAAAGAGGTATATGGGTCAATGTTGTACTTAAATCCCTTTAAAAAAAAGTATTTTGAAAAAGTGACCTTTTTATTCAGAAGAAAACATTTCATAACATCAGTAGTAGCTAATAAACCTCTTGCAAACAAGGCGTGAGAGAGTGATTTCAACTTGACTGCAAAAGCTATGAACACTTTAATGCAGTTCCCTTACACAGGCTTTGCTGTTGACATTTTGGTTCTCCTTCGTTACTGCAGAATGGCTCTGGAACAAAGACAAGTCTGTTACCTACAGGATAGATGATAAATTAAAATTGCAAAATTAAACAGTTGCATGTAGAACGTAATTCTCATATGTGTGTGCATGTGTAATAAAGGACCATATGAAAACGGCAGACAAGGTGAAGTTGCTTGGGGCATGTATCTGATGATGAGATGCAGCTGTTTGTGGCAAAAGAAGGAAAAACATGACCTATATTCTGTTTTGGGGCTGAGCTGTTCCCTTCAGCTGGTTGAATTGCCACAGCTTAGGGGAGTTTGTTGGAGATTTTATATTGTTTGGTGTTACTTGTATATGGGAAAGTTGTTTTCATCCAAATTAAAATATTTGTTATTTAACCTTAGTTTTCATTGTTTCCGAGGTATTACCATAATTTTTTTAATGACTTGTACAAAAAGTGACTAGGCAAGCTTATGTTAAGACATCTTTGTTGTATTCTTTTCACCAGGTTTCCTTTTCATCATCTTTTCAACCAGCTTTAAAGAGCTGATTGCAGGTTGAGTGGTAAATACTAATTCTAATTCTAATTTAGCCCATGCTGAATTCTAAAGCCAGCATCCTATCTTGAACATATAAATATAGTGCTTTTGCTGCACTGAGACTCTGTATTTCAGGGGCTGCTGTTCACCCACTTTGATGTCATTACATATGGTATCATAAACTATAATCTAGTAGTTTATTGGTTTCACATTTTTCTTCAGGCACATTCAATCCATTTGCTGAATATATGAAATTTAATCCCTTTGGATGTTCAATAACAAACACTGCCACAGATCATTTAATTTGTCTGACTTTATATAAAAGCCGATGCTAATCAAGGGAAGTAGAAAAAGAATGTTAAGATAGTCTTCCCTCTGCCTCTGGCAATTGAAAAGTTCAGGGCTCATATCTGAATATGGCACAAAATGTCATTCTGGCAGTGTGTTGTAACTGTATTGTGTGTTCTTCATAAAACTTGTTAAAAGTGATATTCCTATAAGGTATAAATTTAGTTTCTCACACAGTAGTAAATATTGGTTTGGATATATGAACAGTTATAACTTTCTTTAAAATTATTAGGTTATAATTAATTATTATTAGATATTTTGTCAGTGTTATGATTTAAGAGATGCGTTACAAGCTAAACTGTTCTACTGATATTTTTACTTCCTGATGTTATTTCTCCAGACTACTTGGTTTTAGATAAGGGACAAATTTTGCCTAAGAGTATTTTGGGAACTGAGACAAACAGATAAGGATTTGCTATACCAGAGATTTTGTGCCTGGAATCCTGACATTAAAGTACACATATACCTATGTGTACACATGAGTATATGTATAAATATAAAAATATGTTAATTGAAGAAAAGTAGGAATGTATAAATTTGGAACACTATTGCCATAAGTCTTCCAACACTTGTGTATTCAGTAGTTTGGGTTTTTTTCATTTCATGAGCATGAATAGTTTTTTCAACAGTGTAAGGTATCATAAGACAGATGCTTGAAATTTTTCTTTCCAGGTACACATCGCATCATTCTTTATTCCTGTGTTTTTCCTTCATATTAATTTTCCTATTATTTCAGCCTAAATTTTCTTTTGTTTAACTACAGTATAATTTCTTGTGCTTGTTGCATGAATTCAGTACAAGCTGGATTCTTCTTGTTCCTTAAACTGAGGCATGACTGGTGGAATCAGAAGTGGGAGGCAATAAATGAACTGTGTCATGTAAGGCAGAAGAGCAGCTCCGTACGGGGTCTGCAGGATTTGAGCTGTCCCTGTGTAGCTGGACAGGTCCCAATGTGCCAGACTTCCAACTCTGCTCTGCCCTGGTACTCCTCTGCCACGCTGAGGTCTGAAGGGCTCTGCAAGGCCACCCTCTAACATGCACCAGATTTTTTTAAACTGATCTAGTACAATTTACAGTTGATGCTTGGGAGGCTTTGTAATTTAAACTGCTTCCATGACAACATGATCACCTGGGAAGGTAAGAAGGCTAGAAGGCTGTCCTGAACATCCCTTATGGCAGGCAGTAGACAGTTGTGAAGATGTGAAGACATTAATGGAACGGGATTTTTCTGTGTTGTTCTTGGTTCCAACACAGGGCCATGAAAATCGGATCTCTCACTGATCACTCCTCTGGGGGCACTGTGAGAAGACAGGAGGCATTAACTAGGTCTCTGTCTTGTATGCCAAGATATTTAACTAGGACCACAGAAAACACTTCTTGTTAAGAAGACATATAATATGTATTCTTTACAAAAAAACCCAAATCCTATATAAAAAGGACAAAGACTCCTAGGGCAGTTTTGAGCTTGGTTGGAGTGGATAATTATTTGGAGTCTGTAAGAAGTAACAGTGAGTCAGTTTGTCACAGAATCTAGAAAAGTCAAGAATAATGAAAGCAGTAAATGAAAAATCACACCCTTTGGTTGGCTGTTTGTTACTACTTATTACACATACACTACTGTAGAAACGTGAGAGGCCTCTTGATACACTGTGTTGGTTTATGGTGAGATGCATGAGAACATATCTGTGTTTGGCATTTCCACGCTGCAAAAGAATAAATATTTCTTAAAAAAGTAAAGAAGGACATCTTCCAGGAAAAACAGCAATTGTGGAGCTGTAAAGCTTTTTCTAAGACTGTGTCACAGTTAAGTTTTATAAATAATGTGTCTACATTATTTATCATACAACAGTGCTGACCAGAGCAACAATAGAGCTTTTTTTAAGTCATTTGATCCTACTCTTCTCCACAGCTCCTCTAACACCATCTTTAAATTACAACTGCATTCTGAAATTTTGTAAAGAATAGGAAACAAATTATTTAAAACACATTTGGAACTGTTATCTTTTGAAAATACTGCCAAATTTATAAAAATATCAGTGACATTTTACTATATTCTCAGTGTTTTTAGCGACTTCAGTGAATTTTTTTTTTTGTTATATGCTCCCTCTTTTAACAGAATGGCTTTTTAACTAAGTAACTATTTTTATAAATTTAAAAAACCCACAGTTTTTGAGGAAAAAGTCTGCTGAAGGCAAAAAAAAAAAATAATTCCATTTTGTCAACATCTTTGTTTTTTACACTGGATGAAGATCATACTCTGAATACCAACCTGAGTTATCTCACAGGAGAATAACTGCTTCTATTGATTCTCAACTAAGGGAAAGCTGATGAACCTATCCTGAAATCACTGATCATGTCCTAAAATACAACATTTACTTTAACATCACAAGAGAGTCAAATCAAAAACACAGTAATAATAAAAAAGAAATCACGGAAGACACTAAGGCAACTACCCAGAAGAGTTTCTGTTCTCCCTCTGCTCTTCCACCTCTCCTAAATCCCTTCCTGGACACCAGGAGCTGTTTTCCTTAGTGGCTATGACCAGCCAAGGCTATCAGTTTCATCATCTCTTCCTATGGAAGCCAAGTCATGGATTTTGTCCATATGTGAAGAGAGTAAGAACACAAAACAAAAGCCAAGTAAACCAAACCCAAACTGACTATAGACCACACTTCTTAAACAAAAAAAAAAAAAAAAAAAAAGAAAAGAAAAAATATAAAATCCAGGAAAGAGAGAAAGGGCAAATCGGTAAGAGTAAAAAGAAAATTTACATATGTTAGCTGTATTCAGGGTTGGTTGATCCAGACCTGAATAATGGCAATAAACCAGTTCAGTCTGTAGTGATGTTAAACAAAATTGTTCCAGAAGACTATCTAAAGTAAATGACTCTGATAATGCTAAGATGTTACAAATTTGGAAGAATCTTTATGTTAGAGCATAAAAAATTACCTAAAATGCTTATATTAAGGCCTTGATGTTCTCCTTCTCTTGTCTGTGCCTGTTGTTTGTAAAGGTCACATATCTATACACCAAAGTACTGCTGTTTTCCTCTGTTCTAGAGGATGCTGTATTTTATGAGTAAGAAAGCACTCCTCTCTCAGGATGACCCATGCCTATGTCTTTGCCTTAAACAAGTTTCTTGCTCAGCAACCCTCAAGAGGAAATGGGGGGAAAGGAAAAAAACACAAACCTGTTTCTCTTTAAAGTCCTTTTTCAGCAGCTCTGCTACTGAGTAATTTCCATTTACTGTCTCATAGAATCATACAATCATAGAATCATAGAATGTTTTGGGTTGGAAGGCACCGCTAGAGGTCATCTAGCCCAACGCCCCTGCAGTGAGCAGGGACACAACTAACTAGATCAGGTTGCTCAGAGCCCCGTCCAACCTGGCCTTGAATGTTTCCAGGGATGGGGCCTCCACTGTCTCTCTGGGCAACCTGTTCCAGTGTTTCACCACCCTCATTGTAAAGAATTTCTTCCTTATATCTAGTCTAAACCTACCCTGCTACAGTTTAAAACCATTCCCCCTTGTCCTGACACAGCTGGCCCTCCTAAAAAGATTGTCCACATCTTTCCTATAGGCCCCCACTGAAAGGCCGCAATCAGGTCTCCCCTCAGACTTCTCTTCTCCAGGCTGAACGAGCCCAACTTTCTCAGCCTGGCCTCATAGGAGAGGTGCTCCAGCCCTCGGATCATGTTTGTGGCCCTCCTCTGGACCCGCTCCAACAGTTCCATGTCCTTCTTGTGCTGAGGGCTCCAGAGCTGGACGCAGTACTCCAGGTGAGGTCTCACCAGAGCAGAGTAGAGGGGCAGAATCACCTCCCTCGACCTGCTGGCCACGCTTCTCCCGATGCAGCCCAGAGTAGGTTGGCCTTCTGGGCTGCCAGCGCACATTGCCGGCTCATGTCCAGCTTTTCATCCACCAGCACGCCCAAGTCCCTCTTGGCAGGGCTGCTCTTAATCCTTTCTTCCCCCAGCCTGTATTGATACCAGGGGTTACCCCGACCCAGGTACAGGACCTTGCACTTGGCCTTCTTGAACCTCATGAGGTTCACACAGGCCCACCTCTCCATCCTGTCCAGGTCTCTCTGGATGACATCCCGTCCTTCTGGTGTGTCAACCGCACCACTCAGTTTGGTGTCGTCCGCAAACTTGCTGAGGGTGCATTTGATCTCGCTGTCTAAGTCATTGATGAATATATTAAACAGCACCGGTCCCAGTACGGACCCCTGAGGGACACCACTCATCCTGGTCTCCAGCTGGACATCAAGCCATCGACCACTACCCTCTGGATGCGGCCATCCAGCCAGTTCCTTATCCACCGAACAGTCCACCCATCAAATCCATAGCTCTCCAATTTAGAGAGAAGGATGTTGTGGGGGACCGTGTCAAAGGCTTTGCAGAAGTCCAGATAGATGACATCCATTGGTTTTCCCTTGTCCACTGATGCTGTCACACCATCATAGAAAGACACTAGGTTCGTCAGGCAGGACTTGCTCTTGGTGAAGCCATGCTGGCTATCTTGAATCACCTCCCTGGCCTCCATGTGCCTTAGCATAGCTTCTAGGAGGCTCTGTTCCATGATATTCCTAGGTACAGAGGTGAGGCTGACAGGTCGGTAGTTCCCAGGGTCTTCCTTTCTACCCTTTTTGAAAATGGGCACAATGTTTCCCTTCTTCCAGTCACCAGGGACTTCACCTGACTGCCATGACTTTTCAAATATCATGGGGAATGGCTTGGTGACTACATCAGTCAATTCCCTCAGGACTCTGGGATGCATCTCATCAGGTCCCACTCAATCAGGTCTCACTTAATGACTTCCTGATTCAAGTCCATTTCCACTGGGATTGGTGTGGGCTTTCTCCCTCCAGCAGTGCTATCAGCTCTTAGTCTAGGAAAGGCAGCCATTACAATTTCACCTATTCAGGAGTTAATTCAATGCCTAATTTTTTTAAATTCTATACAAAATAGGTCTTTTACCACAGTAAGTCAGGTTATAGCCACAGTACTCAAGTCTACCAGGGCAGATGGGAAGATAGGGTACATTTTATCTTTGAGTTCACTAAAAAAATCTAGTGCTTTAAGTATAGTAGTGACATAATGCTATACATTATTACTTATCTGAGTAATAGGACATGACTTATATTCAGCATCATGGCCGGGCCTTGTATTTAGCTCTCATCCACTTTATACTGCCAAGCAATCAATGTCAAAACAGTTTAAAATTTGCTCTTGGTAAACATTGATCAACTAGCCACTTTTAGGAGTATGTCAGCTAACTTCTTACTACCATATTTAAGCATGAGAAAATTACCAAATACATATGAGCAACAAGTGGCACAGATTCTTTTAAAGACATCTGCTCTTGGGGAAGAGTTTGCTGTCTGAGCTTTGTCCAGTCTTTCTTCACCTGACAACACAGACCAGGACCTACTGAAATGACCTACAGTTCCTTCTCAGCTCCTTGCCTGCACATGAATGTTTCCTTCAAAAGGGAAAGAGATTCAATGGAACCTGACCCTAATAAGGTGTACTCTTAGGGCCAGGTTTCCCACTGTCCCACAGGTGACTCACAGATTAGTAAAAGAAACAAGGAAATTCTGAATAATGTGATGCACAAAGAAATGTAACAGTCTAATCCAATGTCTTCTGGCATACTGTATCAGTTACCTGGAAGAAATGAGAATTGCCTCTGGGCTTCATTCAGCTATTAACACAAAGCCATTTAATTTCTTGGTGAAACTTAATGCTAACATTGATTTCAAATGACAGACAAAGGCTCCAGTTAATATTTTTTTCCTTTGCTTACTTTGTGTTTCAATACTTCTGGTAATTCTGGCAATTCTAAAGAACTGAAGTTTATAAGACATGATAAATTATCTAATAATTGTTGAAGCCTTTTCTTTGTATCTAAATTTACAAGTGATTTAATTTTTAAAGCATCTACCTGAAAATGGATGAAATATGTCTTACAGTAAAATCATAATGAATGAAAAATATATCTGCTTAGCATGACTACCTAAATTTCTACTGCTTGTCCTGAATTGTCATAGGCAGATTTGGAAAAAGTATGAAAAAGATTTACTAGCCAATACGTTGGAAGCTGTATTAATATCCAGGATATGGCAGCTCATTTCCCTTTTGGTCATGTGAGCAGAAGCTATTGAGTCAACTCACAACCACAACTCAGCTCCCAGAATCTTCCTTAATATAGGAAGAACATACTGTGAGCCAAATGCATTGTTTCAATTCACTAGAAACAATTTTCATGTTGTTACAATGGAAGCTTCTCATGGCTTTATGACCAGTGTTGTGAATGTCTCTGTAACCTTGCAATATACAAGGATCAGACATAGAGCATCTTTTCAATTTGACTCTTAATTCTGAAATTTTTGAATAAAGTTAATTGCTCTGGTAAACTGACCCTCTCATGAAACACATGGACAAGAAATGATTATTTACAATTAAATCTATATGATGAGACTCTGGGATTCTTTTCATCTTAAGGCAATGGCTTCACACAAGGAGGTAACATCTGACATACCTTCTTTCACTCAGTGAACTGAGACCAGTACTGCAGCGCATGCTATGGAATGGTCTGACCCACAGTATAGACTTAGCCTCTGCAAACTTACCAAACCTTTGCCATCCCTACAGTGTCAGCATCTCCACAGCTCTTTCTATTATTTCTAGCTGAATCATGCTTCAAATGGGTTGTACAATTTATATGTCATGCACTAGTCCATTTCTTTTTATTTGTTGTGTAAGGTATATGAAGTATTTGTCAGTGCTGAGCAAATAATAATATGGAATTGTTTACAGTAAACAGTTGTTAAGCATTACAGTATAACTTTTAAAGGTCTAAAAACAACTACAGGAAAAGAAAAACTCACTGATTCCTTTGTTAACTTGATCAGCAGGGGTTTCCCAAATCTTCTGCACATGTTGTGTGTTAATGCCTTTTCCAAAGCACTTTTTCTTGGCTGGGCCTTTGTTCCTGAGAATAGTTGGGGGTCATTTGTTGAACTACAACTCAGCTGGTTTAGAACTTCAAGGGGGAATGTGCCATGTTTTTAATATTTATTTTTTCTTCCCAGTTAATAACCATTTTTCTGTTTCCCCTTGCACTGATTTCTCAGCAGTTTCCTTGCTATTCTCTCCCATCAGGGACAGGACATGAGGCATCTGTCTGAAATAAGTCTGAAATAAGACAAGACTTCCAGAGAGGGTCATGAGGTGAACAGCAGTGATTGCAGAAAGGCAAAAGTGAAGACTGTTCCTATTACATATATATGTATTCCCATATATTGCAGTCTCAGGGCTATGTTCTTATCGGGATCACTGAAATGCAGTGGGATGGCTCACGTCAGGGAATAATTAAGCAAACTAGGTATACATAAGCCCATGGACCCTGGTGGGATGCAACCATGAGTGTTGAGGGAGCAGGCAGATGTCATTGCAAGGCCATTCTTGATAATCTGTGATAGATCATGGTAAATCCTATCTTCAAGAAGGGCAAGGAGGATTAACCAAGGACCTACAGGCCAGTTAGCCTCACCTCCATCCCTGGAAAGGTGATGGAGCAGCTAATACTGGAAACCATTTTCAGGCACATGAAGGACAAGGAAATCATCAGGAGTAGTTAGCATGGCTTCAGCAAAGGGAAGTCATGCTTGACCAACTTGATAAACTACTATAATGAAACTAGTGGTATACCCCAGTAGTCAGTTCTTGGTCCAGTCCTGCTTAACATCTTCATTAATGATTTGGATGATAGGGCAGAGTGTACTCAGTAAACTTGCAAAAGTCACAGAACTGGGAAGAGTGGATGATTCACCAAAGGGTTATTCTGCCAACCAGAGGGACCTCAACAGGCTGGAGAAGTGGAAGGACAGGAACCTCATGAAGTTCAACAAGGGGAAGTGCAAAGTCCTACACCTGGGGAGGAACAAGCCCAGGCACCTGTATATGCTGGAAAGCTTGAAGGCACCTTCAGAATCCAATGAAGAGCCATGAATATGATGAAGGGCCCGAACTACCTTCCCTATGAGGGAAGGCTGAGAGGGACTGTTTTGCCTGGAGAAGAGAAGGCTCAGGGGGTAGGGGTGGAGTCTAATTAATGTATATAAATACCTGAAAGGAAGGTGCAAAGAGAATGGAGCCAGGCTCTTTCCAGTGGTGTCCAGTGACAGGACCAGAAGCAATGAGCAAAAACTGAAACACAAGAGGTTCCCTCTGAACATCAGGATATACTTCTTCACTGTGTGGTTGACTGAGCACTGGCACAGGTTTCCCAGACAGGTTGTGGAGTCTCCATCCCTGGAGATACACAAAAGCCACTTGGGCATGGTCCTGGCCAAGTTGCTCAAGGACGTCCTGCTTCAGCAAGGGGGTTGGACCATATGACCTCTGCAAGTCCCTTCCACTCCCAGCCATTCTGTGATATTCAACAGAACTTTAAGCCATGCCAATATGCTGGTGTATATTAGAAATGAACTGTTTATGCAATATGGGGGAGGAGGTGAGTGTGACAGTTGCTGCTTTTACTTTACTCTTCTAGCTGCACAAGTGCTTTTCATCTGGATTCTGACAGTGATGATAAAGGTAGGTTCAAGCCGTTTGTTGGAAAAAGTGTTGAATTAGAGGGATATGAATTTAGGTTTTACTGTATTGGAAGAGCTATCGTGTCTCTAAGCTATTTATGCATGTATTTAGAGTATCAAGAAAAGACTAGTAAGAAACAGGAGACCTTTTTTTTTTTTATTTTGTCAACACACTTTTCTTTGAACTTCTTAAGAACACAGTGACTTTTATTGTGTTATCTACATCAGCTTAATAAATCCCTTACACGTATTTAAGCTAATGTATTAGAGGTAACACCTTACCCAAGCTTGTTTACTTTGTAGAATTATCACTGTTTACAAGCCTTATCAGACAAAATATATTAAAGAAAGATACAGTCCAAATGTGTGGTAGACGTGTGCTGTCCATCATAAAACAAAGCCAACCAGAAAGTTGAATCAGAATAAAACTGATTAATGCAGACCTAAAGATAGTAGTGGTAACTACACATTTTGGGCAGTAGGTTGTATGTCTGTAACTTTGGTATTGAGTTTACACTGCATGCCATTACAGTGCTAGCAATTATTAATTTCTCTGGTTTTAACAGCTACAGCACTTGCAGAGGAACAGAGAAAGAAATAAGGTAAATACAAAAAAAAAAAAAGCAGCATTACACTCAGGTTTGTAAAGAGGCTGCAAAACAACAGAGTTGGGGCTATCAGAAAGAGATAGGTGGAAAAAATATAATAGCAGAAAATCTTGATAACAAACTAAGTCATGGGAGCTCAAGGCTAAAGCTCCAATAAAAACATTTCTTCAGTCTTTCAATTTGTTCAAATTGGTCATCATTGTATGTAACCCTGCAGCTCAGCTTTTTCCCCCAGAATGATGAGAGTGGAGCATCAGCCTTCTGTAAAAAGTTATGAGAGGATCCTCTTATTTTTCTTTCTGCCTCTTGATAAGAAATAATGAATAGTTGAACTAGATGTCATTACTGGATGATCTACTGCTTAACCCTATTAGTTCCCTTTTTTCCACCTTATAGGAGATATTTAAGAAAGGCACTAGAGAAGCATATTTCTTACATGACTTTCTTCAGGTATCTTCCTTCTACTCACCGTAGCCACAGGCTTAGACTGTGTGCTGGTAGATGAGAAATCCATGATATGGATTTTTCCTATACCAGTCTTCATATGGACAAAGTGCTATTGTTATTTCTTGAGGCTTCTCTCCTTTCCAACAAACTGATAAAACTTAAAGGCCATTTTCAGGCTATTTCTACTGTGATAAATTAGCATAAAGCTCGTAAACCCTATTTGGTTGCCTTGCAATAAATACTGGGAGTTAAATATTGACAGGGTGCAATGGAACCATGATTTGATTTGTCTTTATATTTTCTGCATAATTTTTGTGCCTCTCTGCCAAAGTTTACTGCATAACTGTCAAATGCTAAGGAGATTTTTTCCCAGTTAACCTTGTCAAAAATAATTTGTTTAAATTTTAGATACTTCCTCTGAGTGTTGGTCAATATTGGAGATCTGGAACGCCTAAAATTGTTAATTATCTGATAATTACATCTCATATATTACAGAATTTTCTTTCAGTATTTTATCTTACTTTGAGTTTCTTTAGGAATGATGACATGACAGAAGTTTGCTGGTTGGTGAGATGGTGGCCAGGGAGGCCTCTACAGTCTATGATTTCCTGCCCCTGTCCTTAGCTTGCTTCTGTGATTTTTTGTGTTCCAAACTACTGTCTCTTTATTTATTTCCTGCTATGAGAAGTCTAACAGTAAAATATTGAAAGTATGATGTCAGCAAGGTGTTGGTTTATGTAATTGTTTTCTACTTTATACTCTTCCCAAGTTTGAATCTAAATACTGGTGGGTGAGATACATCTTCCAGGTCTTCTAATACACAGTTAGAAGACTTACTAAAATATGCTCAAGAGACCATAAGGACTGACAATGACAAAACTTGCTTGCCACTGTTCAGACTACTCTTTTATGATCTGGTTCTTATTTTTAACAATAATTAATATAAATAGAAATGTAACTTCTTTCCTACCATAAAAGTCTGTATTTCTAAATTTCCTCTGACTGTTGTAGGATACATGAGCCAGGTACAAACACAGATTCTCTCTGCTGAACCTTTCTTCAGAGTCAATACTCCATATGACATGATCCTTATATTTTCAAGCTTTTCTCCTTATTAGTGAAAGTTTTCACTACATCTTTCTTACTCATGTTAGTGCTTGAACTTTATTCATATGTTCATGTATCTTCCACATCTCAGATGGCCTTTAATTAACCTTGTTTCACAAGATGGTGTGACAAATCTGTAAATCACAAAATTGGAGCAAGCCTGGAGGTGTGTCTTTATTCACTTCTATGTTCTTATTGCACTGTAAAACTCATGGTCAACAACTACTGCAATTTTTGTGTAATCTTGATGTGGAGGAGGAACTATATATCAACCACTGCCTACTTTTGAATACAGTTAAAAACTTGTATTCTTAAACCTAAGGTAGCATTTACACAATCTTGCATTTTACAATCATTAATTGCACATCTTATTTTGTTAAATAAAAGAGCATATTCATCAACCTATTGATGACAAGTGCACCAAAAAAGCTAGATGTTTGGGTTTTTATCATTATTCTAATATAACAAACTGACAAAAAGCTTTGTATAAAATTTTGGCTTTTTTGGGGGGGGTAAATTTTAATATTTCTTTGAAGAAGTACTGAAAATACACCGTATAGCCTGCCTTATGTACTTTTTTGCATATAGAGATATTACCTTGTTTTACCGTAATATGCTTACTTATGAAAAATAGTCCCAAATGGATGGTAGTTCCTATATGATTTTTTCTGTTCTCAAAATTCTTTCATTATCCATGTTACTATAGAACCTTGGTATCTTTGTATCAAGCTAAATAATGTATTTATTTCTATATGTAGAAGCTACTAAATATCTGCTGTATTGCAGAAGACAGGATCAGAGAAGTGTGTTTAATCTAGAGAATATATGTGATGCTGGCAGTGATGTCATGATGTGCTGTTTCCATAATTGGGGTCTGCCTGCTGAGAAAGTTCTGTTTGACTATTGTTTGTACTTCCCATAGTTTTCACTTACCTGAATTGGTAGTAATTATGTCATTCCTAAACTATGTAGGCAATTGATGACTCTGTTTTATTCTACACTAATAAAGTGATAATTTACCAGAAATTAAGCATAAAATCTTGCCTACAGCAAAGCAGAGGTTTTTGTCCTGCAAATGTCATTTTGAGCTGCCATATGCTCTGGGTCCATCTTTTCAGTCTTTTTTATACCTAAGCCAAGCAGGCTGACATTTATACCTCACTGACCACCAGTGTTTTAATGTAGATAGCTGCTGAAAAGAGGCTTCTTTCTCCACTTTGGAACAAATACAACTTTTTTTTTAGAGAGGAACGTAACTAACCAGCTAGCTCCTGTTGTGCTTGGTTTTATTCTGCCAGATAAATATTTAGAGTGCTATTTTTTTTAAAAAAAATATATTGTACTTCACAGATGCTTATTTGTGAATGTCAGGTACTGAGAGACTGGAAAAACTCTTGGTATATAGCTGCCTAGACATCTTTGTAAAGTGCTTATATTATGCATTTAATTGCCAATACAGTTCTACAGCAACTCCAATGTATTTGCTAAATAGCAATATTCAGGATTTTTTGGTTTAAGCATTTTTCCACAGCTGGAAATGTTGTCTAGCTTATGGTGTATTTATACGTATTTAAGCTGACAGCTGTGCAAAGTCAAATTTCTCTTAAGTCTTTAGAATGAAATTATAAGATTCAAAATACGAGGCTGATCTGAAATTGTAACCTACAGTCAGCTGAAAATTATATTGGAATAGAAAGGGAAGTTATGAGTATTTTTTGCTTATGGTATCTGCATATTTCTAATGTCAGTGGTTTTTGCTGAAGGTGGGAAGTGCTGAGTGATGCTTTCCTTGTAGCTGAGAGTGTCACTTGTGATTACATTTTCTTCTGTTGTGCCACACTCCCAAAGTGTCAGTCCTCAATGAGGATGGGGTCCGTGCCTTTATGGCTAATGTAACATAGCTGGGAATCATAGTTCTCAGTCCCTAGAAAATGTTTTGAGAGAAGACACCAGAATTTCAGGTTTTGAGAAGAGAAATCCAGAGTGATTTCTTTCTTTTTCCAGCCAACACATTAATACTTCTCCACTTTGCTTCTCTGCATTGTCTATTTATTGCACATCTGCTGCGCTGTGTCCAGGTAGTCAAGGAACAGATTTACCCGGCTTGCTGGTCTTTTAACCCCATGAATGTATTTCATTATTTCACTTGCAATAGGGAGAATTGTGTACATTGTGTGTGCATTAACAGAAAACTCCAGGGAGATCAGTTTGACATTAGAAAACATCAGTCAGAACGCTTCTTGCTTTCTGAGCAGCATTAAATGGCATCTGGCTAGCAAACACAAGCTCTTGCACCTCTCTGGCTGTTTTTCACTTAGTCATAGAGGATCACAGATGTCAATGAATCATTCTTTGCTTTATGTTTGAAGAATCTTTTCAGAATGTCAGTTACAACGTAAGATGTCAACCTAGCTTCTACAGTGCTTAGTCGCAGTTCTTTTACCTTCTTCAGAGATAGCAAGCAGGGTTCAATAGTGCCAGGCATCACAGGCACCAGTCCTCTTAGCATTTTCATTCATTTTCCAGGACTCAAGCCTGTCAAAAGCATATTGTGCCTAATTCATTAACAGATATACATACCAAAAATTTAAGAAGATGAGACACATCCTCACTAGAAGGTACAATTAAGTTTAAGCCACCTTGTCAAACCCAGTGATTATTTTGCTGTTTTTCTACTGATGTTTTATTCTGTTGTCTCAAAGTGGTTCCATGGTGTGTCTAAGAGAAAGCCTTTTCCCCAGCATTTCACAAGTAACACGCCGTGTTATCTATCTTCAAAAATATCATCAAAAATATTGTTAATCTAGAATATTCTGTTTCATATTTTTCATCAGTAATTCAGAAAAACTGAATATGTTTGTTATGAAATGCTGTGGCAAAAGGCAGTAATTGTGCTAACACTGGAGAGTCAAGAAGAGAGCAAAGATTTAGCATGGACTTTTGAGAGTACTAAAAAAGCCAGAATAAGAAATTCAGCAAGTGGCTATCGGCTTTTCTTTATATCTCTGTGTTATCTGACTTTTGAAGGAACTACATAAGGCTGTACTTCATTGTCAGTCTTGATATTACTAATATTATGTCTGAAGTTACATGAAGCCAAATAACATTTCCACTTTCTGGGGGAGGTTTTACAACCTTTAGTGTTACATCTATGTAGCTGTCTGTACTCACACTACTGAGGTTAAAGCTAATTCAGAGTCTACAAAGCCTTCGTTGTGAAAATGTACTAATGTTCCAGACTAGGAGGATTTTTAACCCTACACATACACACACACACACATGGTTTTGTATACCTATGTGTATTAATATGTATAAAAATCTAATATCTATATTCTGTGAATATGTTTAACAAATATGTTGTTTGTAATGCAGATACCAGTTTTAGCATGTATGTAGCATGTGTGTTTCAGATTCATACTTGTGAAATACTTTTGGTGTTGAAATGTTTTTCTGGGTATAAATCATCAATGATTAATAATACCCCACAGAACAGTGATACATTCATTTTCATATTTTATGATATCTTTTATTGTACAATAGAGGTTTTAATTGTACAGGCACTAGCAAGAATGGAGACTTAATTATTAGACTTTTGTCTGATTGCAAGAGCTGCAAATTTATTAACTAACCTCAAAGCGGAAAAAAAACCGTATCACACAGTCAGAATTTGTTTGACATCCTTCTGCTTTTGCATGATACTAAAGACAAGTAATGTTCAACTAGAGATTAAGCATCTGTTGGCGGCAGAAACTACTTTAGTTGTGTTTCATCCAGTAACTGAGCTAGATGACTAATGAAACTTGAATCCTTGAATTCCTTTAAGAAAAGTCATTCCTATAAAATGTGTGTTCCAGGAATGATTTGCAAAGCAGAAGATGTTTTAAAATGTGCAGAAAATTATAGATGTATGCAAGAAATGAGCTCAAATGTGGAAAATTCCATTTTCTTTATCATGGGACAAATGCATGTTGTCTTTTTTATTTTTTTCTTCTTTCCTGCAATAATATCAGGGAGGTTTGATTAATGTTTGGTAATATGAAATAAATATAAATATCCTCATAAGCATGAGGATATTTCTTTTGAATTTTTAAACAGCTATTTTTTCAAAGGATAAGACTGAACATTCATTTCCCTATTTCCTGCCATGATTTTTCCTTCTTTGCATGATCCATGTGGAGTTAGTGGTGTCAAAAACTGTCAGCTACAGTTTCATCTCAGTGTGTTGTTTTATGCCCATATTTTAGGCTAGGAGTTTTATTACTTCATCTTGTGATTTGTGAATGGATGAGAAATATTACGAATGTGGTATAACTTGGTCTATGGAAACCAAGAAAATTGCTTTTGTTCTCAACACAAAGAGAGCATTGGTCAAGTTCTTTATTAATAGTACTTGAGAACTGAATCAACTTGATCCTGCCTTGTCTGTATTACAATAGCCAGAGTCCCCATATAAATAACTGATGACTGGACTGCACGACTTCACCTCCCATTGACCTCTATCTGGATAGGAAGAAAGCTTTTTTTCCAGGCTGAAATACTTGACAAAAAATAAATAGTAGCGTACAGTGTGACAAGATCCTATGCTATTTGTTTGTAGCTGACCACCTAGAAACCCTGCTACTTTAGTAAATACAGTTTGGATTTTAATCATAGTGGGTGGATCCTGGATAAGAACAACCTAAGTTTTTCTTTTTATGGATTAATCTTTATATTAGAAGATTCATTAGAAAATCACAAAATGAAGAAAGATTTGCTTAGGTTTTTATTAGTGTGTTCAATAACATCTTGTATTACAAAATTTTCTTTACTGAAGCACTTTGTTAGGGAGATGAGAAAAGTCTTTCTTTAGATGATGTTTTATTTGTATTCAGACATGCTTACTCCTACACCTTGAGTCTATTTTGCATTCATAGAGCTTATTAATCCTTAAGGTTATACATACTGCACTCATTTGAGCTTGGGTGGGGAATATATTTTTTTTTGAAATCAGGTGAATTCCTATAAATTTAAAAGAAAAAAAAACCTATGTATTATGGACACTTTAATCTAGTCTGTTGCGATAGGACAAGGGGTAATCATTTTAAACTAAAAGAGGCTAGATTTAGACTAGATATAAGGAAGAAATTTTTTATAGTGAGGGTGGTGGGACATTGGCACATGTTGCCCAGAGAGGTGGTAGATGCCCCATTCCTGGAAACACTCAAGGTGAAGTGGAATGGGGCTCTGAGCAACCTGATCTAATTGAAGATCTGATGTTCATTGCAGAGGGGAGTTGGACAAGATGACCTTTAAAGGTCCCTTCCAACCCAAAACATTCTATGATTCTATGATTCTGTGATCTGCTCAAATGTAAGCTGCACTGAAATGCACAAAAAAACTATTTCAATTCACTAAAAGTGGCAGAGAAATGTATTGAGGGAAACAGTTATGTTCACTGGTATCTTGAACAGTAGTAGTCTTATCCAAACACTTATAATTTAAACAGTAAGAAATTTTCACGGGGTCTTTTCCTCCTCCCATTAAGGTCAAACATACAGTTTTCACGGAATAGTGGGAAGAGGGGCAACTGCAGTAATAGGGGAAGAGCTCCACAGGGAAGATGCTTGTGACTTCTTAAGGCTCTTGGGTTTGGGTTTGGTTTTTTGTCACCAGTTCTTGCTTTAGTGTAGCTTTAACATTTTTGCCGCTCTTGCAACATATGTCTGCTGTTAATCATTGCCTGGGAATTGCCAGAGTTTAGTGCAGTCTGGCTGTCTTTTTCCAACTCTGATGTGTTTCCTCCAAAAAGAATTTTTCTAGGCTGGGGGTCCACCACCTCATTGCTCTGCCAGTTGGAGAGTGCAATTGATAGGAAAGAGGTTTTTTTTTTCTTTACTGGAAAACCACAGTTTCTCTAGTTTATGTGAGAGAGCGCTTGCCCATTTTAAAGAATAAAGATTAGTCAGAAAAAGGAGACAACAATTTCTTCTGAGACAGATGTATTCTAGATGTAAAAAAAAAAAAAGAAAAAATCATGCATCAGTAAACAACCACCCTCAAAATAACCTTGCTTCTGAATATATCAAATTTGTGGGGAATTATAGCATACAGACATTTGTACTCCATTATAACAGTGTGTGAAAATGTGTGTTTTCTTGAAAGGGATGAAAAAGGAATGTTCCCCCACCCACCCTACACTCCCGAAATGAAATGTATTGTCAGAGCTTTTTGAGTCTTGCCAGGTCCATTCTGCTGCAACATTTGTGTTCCATTCATTTTGGGTGCATTGTTTCTCTATCTTACATGTTATCTAGGTCATTTGTGTAATAGTTTTCAGCAGCTAGGAGGCCATACCAAAAAGTAAAAGTACTGTTTTAAGAAGTTAAGAAGCAGGAGGAAAGCAATCATAGTTGCAAATGATGGCTATAATAAATAAAAAGATTAATTCGATTAAATACTTCTTTTAAAGCCTGCAGGGTGAAGTGAGACTGCTTTAATGGCATGGAATAAGGGGACAATATCTGTGGAATAATTTTGATTTGACTACTGCATATTTTCTGTAATTGCTCAAGATCCTGTCAAAAAATCCCTACCCTTTGTATCTGTTTGAGCAAAAACAGTTTGGATTTTTTGCTGAGTCCAGAAATGGTGAGACAATATTTTTCAGGGTGTGTATGTAACATTTATTTTGTTTCCATTTGCTTCTGAGATGCAATATTCTTTTTGCAAATCCTTATTCAGATAAAACAGCTTAGATTGAAAAATAGAATCTGGCAGGGAAGTAGCAATTAATGACAAAAGATGTATTGCACTGCCATGAGGAAGTTTGATTTGACTGAATTATTTAATTGAAAATCTACATTTTAAGTAGATACATGAGAATTTTACTCCTGAGTTTTTAAGAAAGGCATAGCTGCAAGATTAAATAAAAAAGAAAACTTGAGGGGCTAAACTCTTGAAATGTAGAGCAAGTACATGGAGAAAGACATAGTACTATGGCTAATAATATGCTGTAAAATAATAAAGCATTGTGCCACAGTTAGCGTACCATTGCAATATAAAAGTGGGAATTCTTGCAGCCTCTAAAGACTGAAGTTTCTTTTTCTCTCTGGCTTAAGAAATGGCATCCTTCTTCATACTTTCAATGTACTTGGTCTACTAAGGCTCACTGTGAGAGGACTCACCCATGCAGAGTGGGATTTGCTAGCTTGCTACTGCTGAAATGGTGGTTGTCCTTCTCCTGAGTACTTCTCATTCTCACCAGGAGTGGTTAGCAGTCCTGCAAATGCACCAAGTAATGGTTGTCATTTCTGTCAAGCACAAATGCTGAGGCTGTGCTTTTCTTCCATTTGTTCCTCTTTGCGTAATGCACAGAGGCTTCAAACAATTTGACACATAAACATCTAAGCATTTATTAAAAGCCAGCAAAATTATGTGATAACAAAAACATGGACTGTGAAAAGCAAGTGTTTTTCAATGCTGAGTTTTGTTTTCTCCATAACTGAGAGTCTGAGAAACAACATTATGAACATCTGTGGAGGAACTCCATTCTATGGTATCACAAATCCTCAAAGAAATGTCTTTTTCTGCCATATGAAACTTACCAAGGTCATGCTGTCTCTTGCTAACAATGACATTACAATTTTTAAAGAAAAACATTCTCAGTACAGTAAAATTTGCTGGAAAGTCTTTGACCTTGAAATGTGCTGTAAGAACAGGGAGCCCTCAGTGATACAAAGTCTTCTGAGTACTAGGTGGCAAATTACATTTAAAAAAAAAATTAAGGATAAGCTCTGACTCAATAATGAGCAAAGTATTTAGGAGACAGAACCATATCCCTTTAAGATTAGGTCTCACGGTGCTCCTGCTTGATGCCATATGGACATCTTTGTCCTCCTGTGTCCTGTGTGTCTGAAATTAAAGCTTGATTTTCTGTGAAGAGTAAGAGCGGGGAAGAGAAAAATCTGCCTACAGAAATGGACAAGGAATAGGGTATCAAGAAGCCTTTGCACCATGGTTTTCCTGATGCACTTTATAGAGTGATGTTCTTAAACATCATATCTGTCTGATCTTGAAAGTCACAGTCTGGTCCCTTTAAATAGACTTGGTTTATATCAAAACAGAACATCTTTGCTTTTCAAGCCTACAGGGTATATGCCAATGTGTTCTCCTACCAGAGTTTTGTAAAATTGGATGTGTTCATTATGTTTTGGATTTCCTTTTCTTTCCATGTTTGTCTTCCTCTGTAGCATCAAAGCTGCCCTAGGAGTAGATCCCCTCTATATTATTAGGTAGATTATAGCCCACAATGTACAAGATCTTTTCTGAATTTAAAATATGATGTCCTAAGTATTTAAGAATTGCAGCGAATAAATGGTTCATTGTTGTTCAGCAAATACCATTTCACATTGTCCTGCTTTTAAATGTGAAAAGTTATATCTCAGAAAAAGCATACATTCACATTTTTTTGAACCTTCACTTTTTCTTCGTTTTTTAAACTAAATGAAAAGCTGTGCCTCACAGTGATAACAGGAAATTTACATTCCTGCCCAGTTCACATTTTTTTTCATATTCATTGCAGGTGAAATTTGCTTTTGTGCAGAGAACTGGCACAAGATCCAAGTACTCCTTAAATGTTGCCTGAAAGCATGAGTGTTCTTGCCTGGCTATTGCCTACTACAGTCTACTGTGCCTTTAGCTCATCACAGAAAATGCTAGTGGCCCTACTGCTGTTCTTGTTCCAGGGTTCATGTCAGATCAGGACTGGAGGTAAAAGAGCCCATGCAGCTGCTGTTGCAGTGCAATGCTTCAGTCAAAATCTGCTCAGCTGCTTCAGGCGCCATGCAGCTTTTGGCAGCTGTGGCAAAGGGATTAGCATCTATCTAGGGCTCTTAAGACCTCTGTAGTGAAATATTGCAGGAACATGTTGTCTTCTGGTATGTTGGATAAAAGATAAAGGGGAAGGCAGGTGGAAAGGCTTTTCCAAAACAAGTAGGGGTTGGAGAGCTGCAAGATGGCATGAGACAGACGTACTAGAAGGAACAAGTGGTGACAGTGTATGGAACAGGGGCACATCACATTTTATTTGCCTTTTACAATACCACCTTTGAAAGCAGTGAATCCAGCTGCTCAATTCACTGACATGGCAGAAACAGTCTAAGCTCATCTGTACTCTCTGGTTTGCAGTGAAAACACAAATTGCTTTTGAATATCCCAAGGCATTATTGTATCAAATAGAAAGGTATTTGAATATACATATTCTTAGTTGTTTTCCTACAATCTTTGGTCATCATTTCAGCCTCAGATATACTAAGATTTTGCAATGATTTTGAAGGGCATTACTTAGGCAGCAAAAGGAAATATGGTGGTAAAATTTTTATACAAACAGAATAATGACTTTATAAGAAATTTTATTCTAAATAATGAAATGTGATATATTGACACCAACAAAATCAGGAAATTATGCAAAACCAGGACTCTTCCTCCCTGAAGTTCAATGGACTATGCTGTAGCATCAGTCGTGCAGAGGCTCAATGGTGTAGATATAATGGGTCTTCAAAAGTATTCCAGGTTTCAGGAAAACATAGAACTTGTGATTATGAAAAGGTTTGACTCCTTGCAGTAAAGTGAAACAAAATTGCTGGAGACAGTAGGACCCAAAACATAAGTCTATTCTAACTTTATCCTCTCCATCCCCTCACCCTTTTTTTCTTTCTTAGCTATTTGGTTCATAAATGGCCTATCTGGGTTTCCTGAAGTTCAGCTAATACTAATGGGTTCTGTAATAACCTTATAGCTTAGTGTTCTGGGTGCTCAGGAGAGCTTTAGTTACTAACTTTCTCTTTTCTCCAATGATTTTCCAACAAGTTGGAAAGAATAGTGAATCCATAATTGCTTTAAATACTTGACTTGAAGGCATGGAATTGAGCAGTAATAATCATAAAAAACACAACCCACAACTAAGCTGAATCTAACTAGCTGTTATTAAGTAAATGCTAGAAAAGGGAATACTGAACAAGGAGCATATCCACTAAATAGACTTGAAGGGACATATGCACTCCATAGATTGTAGATGGACAGTATATTTGTGCATGTTAGAGATGCACAAACCGAAACATATAATGAGTCACTTTTCTGCAAGTTTACATATGAAGTCAGTGTGTGACCTCACAAAGTCTAATATGTAAACCATGCTATTTGAGTAGTGAATTTATCATGTCTGCTATTCTGGATGCATATAATCTTCCAGATACTATGTTAGAATAAAGAGTCTCTATTTATCTTTTACTGGAAGTTACTTCACAGTTGGAACAGAGGGAACTCTACTTGCACCAACTCTTCAGCTCCATCTGAAATGCACTCTGCACATTACTATGCTAGGCTCCTGACACAGGAACTGTTAACCATTTCATGTACCCTTCCTTAGCCTGTATAATATGTCCTGCAACAATGTCTTGCTTACAAAGTATACTTAGAATAGATACAGGTTCTTTCAAAGACAGATGTTTTTGTCTATTGGCAAAGAAATGATGGGTTTAATCCTAATTCAGTTCGTAGGCTTGATACTTTTCTCTCTTGTCCATCCCGATCTCATTGTCTTCCCATATGGGAAATCTTGCTTTAAGTTTGGCTACCAAGACCTAGGAGTTTTAGCCTGGCATGATATTAGTTTGTCAAGTACTTAACTGTTATTTCTGCTTTTGTTTCCCTGACTCTTCCTTGACCTTGTCATACCTAAATGTTTTACTCCAGTGGTGGCCCCAGGCAGCTACATGTCTGGAATTTCCTTTTCCCAGTCTGAGCAACACAGCTTGACTTAATGTATAAAAACGGTTGCACAGCAGTGCTCTAATCCAATGGTTTATTCAGCTGCATATCCACTCTGTCACCTGTAGACTTGTTTCTTTTGCTGCCAGAATTATGCTGATACGTGTTTCAGTTGGTGCAGGCCAAAGAAAAGCACACCAGCAGAATAAAGTATACTGGTCTCATGGAGGTTTCCACACTGTGGTTTTTTTTTTAGATTAAACTTTGCCATTTCCTTGTAAGTAGATTTTACTTGCAAACAGTTAATTTCTTCGTTTTAGCTTTATCATTTTCTCATATTACTCCTTAACTGTAAACTCCATTTCAGTTTTGTTTGGAACCCAGTGTTCTTCCTGAATTTATCTTAGCAAGGATTATTAAGCAAAAGATGAATTGGAAGTTCATTTTTTTACCTTCTCTCCCCCCACACTTCTTTCAGTATTTGTTTTTCCTGTATATATCTCTTTTCCAGTAGCCAAAGAAATGTAGGATGATAAACCAACCCTCTGACCTACCTAAGCCACTCTGCCCCTTTTGTTCTCCTTGTTTTGTGGTGTCCCACTTTTGCAGAAAAATTGCTGGAGCACATAAACCAAAACTGCCAAGCTGATTGTTATCTTTTTTGTCTGGCTGTTCTGGGTGGTGCTCAACAACTTTATGCATCATTCATAGTCACTGGAGAACACTGAAGAAGAGCTGTCTGGCTTTTCTGACGGATTATTAAACTTCCTCTCAGCAATTAAAAAATTTAAAGTGAAGATTACTCTAGCAACCACAGTTTTAAGTACAAGTGTTTGTTAAAAAATTTATTTTCTATCAAACGCTCCTTTGTTTGTGTGAAACCATAACGACTAGCTGAGATTTGTAAAGCTAACACCTTGAAGTACAACCTGATTTGAAAATAGAAATTATTACAAAAATATTTCTGTCCTTGTTCAGTTCTGTCCTGCCCTGACTTGTGTCTCATTGCATTAGGAGTTGTTGACAGGAACAAATAGGGTCTAATGGAAATTAGAACTGACTAGTGCTTTTTATTCAATTTGGTTGCTATAAATGTACCTTCTGCTCTTTCGTTTGAAAATGTCCTGCCTATATAGCAAATTATTTAGTTTGTAAACAAAGAACTATATCATTATGATTAAATTGTAATGTAATATTAGTGCTTACGATCATATGCAAATCTCTAATACAAATAGCAGTACCTTGCATTAAAAGCTACATAATTGATCTAAGAAACACATTTTATTCTGCTTGCAAAGCCATATTAAAAAAAGACCTAATGCAAACAATGAGTTGTATTGAAGTAGAAAAAATACATGAGGCAGGACTGCCAAATTATTTATCTTTCATTAAGAGAGAAAATCACACATAATTATCTATGCTATATGAACACATTTGCTGAAAGTTGGCATGGAATTGAGCAGTAATAATCATAAAAAACACAACCCACAACTAAGCTGAATCTAACTAGCTGTTATTAAGTAAATGCTAGAAAAGGGAATACTGAACAAGGAGCATATCCACTAAATAGTACTACATTCTCTGTAGCCAGAAAGGACTACTCATCATTTTGAAGTATAGAAACAAAATTATATGCTTGGAACTTAATCAGTGAGTGGTTATAATGTACGTCTTTGTAGCTTCCCCATAAACAAATAACAATTGAGCTCCGTTGTAAATTAAAGTAGTTTGATGCTTTGAAATTAAGCAGGGCTGTGATGTTCTGTGGTTTTATTCAGACATTCTGGAAAAATTAAATAGTAAGTATAGAAGGAAAATACGAGATCTGAATTTGCATTTCAAAACATCCTTTGCTTTTTATTCCTAGTTAAAATCTGTTCAGTAGCTGATACATCTAAGCAGCAAGGGGTGACATCCAGTATCATTCCTGAGCTTACAAACCTGTAATCAGTAATACAGTCACCTTAAGGACTGTCCATTACCTGTGATTAGTATATGAGGGTTTAATTTCCTTCACCATTACCAGTTCGTTGGCAACTATAAATATATACAAAGCTAGATGTGTTTTGAACAGTTTCAGTAAAAGGGAAATTGCAGGGCTTTATACCCTTTCAGTGAGAGTATATGCTGTAGCACAGAATAATAGGATAAAATTCTCAGCTTAGACACTTTACAGACCAGAATACTCATTCCATTATATTAATATTTTAATATGGCTCTGTGTTTCAAAGTGAGATTGCAGAAATTGTTTAAATCTGTTGACATATCAAGTAATAGCATGAAAAGCATTCACTATTATTATCCTGATAGAAATTATAATCAGTCCTTCAGGGGCTCTGAACCAGAATACCAAAAGTTTAGAAGCACTTAGTCAAATGATTCATTTAGATCAAAACCAAAGAAAATTTAAGATATTAAAAGTTTTAGAGAGCTATAATACATCTTAGTGGAATAAAATTCTATATAAAATTCAGTGATGCCTCTTCCTTACAATAAGTAGCTTAACATTTTTTAATATAGTTATCTGAGGATAGGATTTTCTCCAGTTAATATTCTGCTCTTATTTTGGTTGGGCGGATACTTATTGAAGTAATGTATCTTACACATAGTTTCTTTGATAGTGACTGAACTCCTAGGATGAGCCTGCAAGAAAATTCTGTATATTTATGTGCTTGTTCTTCTTGTTGTTCCATTGTCATTTATTAAATGCATTTAATTTTATATTAGAGTTGATTAGGTCTTGCATGCATAAAAAATCAGTTTTTGGAACCAAATCTTTTCTTCAAGCAAAACCTGGCAAAAAAAGTAAGTATATTGTGTTAACATTTTTAATATTCTGCTTTAGAATAAGTTTTAAATATAAACCAAAACCTACTTCAAATTTTTGGAAGTTCTTTGTAATACACAAAAATCCTTTCAATGTACTCCACATAGTACCCTCCAGACAGTTAATCAGTTCAGAAAAACAGCCCATTTCTGTGATCAAACCAAAAGCAATAGATTGTGCTACCTCAAATGTATTTTTTTGTGCCAGTAGTCTTTTTAGAAGTGATCTGTCTTATATTCTAGTTACTTTATGTACATATAGTAGCTCAGAATGGAATAAACTAGAAATAATTAAGATTTTTTTTTTAAATTATCAAAGTATATGAGTCATATTGCAAAACCTGGAAGCTTTCAAGAGCATGAACCATTCTTACCAATTTGTACACAGCTGCAAGTATTCATGTCAGCACTCCTGCAGGCATTTGGGAATCAAAAAACATGGTTTGCAAGGAGGAGACAGCCCCTAGGGAAGACAAAAAGAAGGTGATTTTACATTGCTTTATTATTTTGCTATGACTTTGCTGATTATGTGATTCACCATTATATTCCCTTGACAATTGCAGCACATACAATGAGGGTTATGGATAGCTTGTGTCACTGCAGCTGCACTCTAAGATGACTTTTTGGAGGGCTATGTGCAGGGTTGTTGTTGGTGCCTTATTTGGCACAGTTCCCCTAAATCTTTATGCTTTGTATCTGGATTATTCTGTGGGTGGAATACTGCAGACCAAACCCTCACATCACTGGTTATGTTGATGATCAGTGCATGAAGATTAAATTTGGGACTCCATGTATTTATTTTCAGCCTAGCTTCACAGTGATTTCTCTGAAGGAAGCTGACCAGAGTGCAATAAATAGTGAAAGCTTGTTCTCCACAGCAGAGGTGTTTCCTCAGTGCTGCCAACTTCTGCTAATACTAGGGAATATTTGAATTTGGCTACCTTTGAATCATGCATGTAACTGAAGAATACCACCTTTGGTTTTATTTGCTTTGAGATATTACTGAATTTCTATTGAATGCATAGAACAACACAAGTCTTTATCAGGAAACAAAATTAAATCTGTTAATCTTGACCTGTGACCATAAATAGGAAACTTCAAAGGTAATTTTTACTGGCAGTCTATAGAAAGAACAGCGGGAAGTCTTAAATATTTTTCTCCATCTGCCTTCCATAGGCCAGATTTTAGGCAGACTTTCTTATTCAGTTGTACTTAGATGCAGCTTCTACAAGTTCTGCTGCCTTTTTCAACATGTTTATATTAGTTTTCTGTATGAATGATTTTGTGTCTTAATCAGAAGACAAACTGTATACTTTTGGCAATGTTGCTCTGGAAGGAAAGATAATCTATGCACTGCATATGAGGTGCTTTGCAGAGCAGGTTCTGTGGATGGTATATCTATGTGTGAAATAGGGGCAGGGTATGAGGAAAAGGGGAAGAAGGCAAGAGATGAACAGAAACGTCACTTCCACAAAGTGACCTTGCCTCTAAGGTTACTTCTATGGTGGCTCAGTCCTAGTTCTCTTCTTCACATGTGAGGATTGTTTACTTCTGAGGGTACAGTGGAGGACCTCTAATACAAAACAGAGAAATATATTCTTTCATGTGGCTGCTTGACTCCAAACCCACCACTAAAGCTGTCTTTCAGCCAGTACTTTCAGTGAACAAATTAACTTGGGCCTATACAAATAAACACACAAAGTTCAGAGCAGTTCTGGTGGTTAATATGAACCATTTGGAGAAGTTCTTATCAAAACAAAGCTGAAAAGTATCTTCCTAGCAAATGCTGACTAAGGTAGAATGATATCTCTTTGTAATTGCTTGTATTTTAGGCAAGGGTAGGGGGTGGGATGGTTTGTTGACAGTCAGACCTTAATCTGAAGCTCTGTTTTTCAGCTCAAAACTTTATAATGCCTATTACACCACAGCCAGGTTTAACATGGTTTTTCATATTTGATTTATGTGAAGATATATATTTTTAAGATCTTAATTAAGCTAAGGAGTACTAGAAAATTAATGCTTATCATGGTTTTAAAGCCCTTCCTGGGAATTAGGCACAGAATGGTGCTTTATTCCCCACATTCAACATAAGATGTAGAGTCCTTCTGATTAAACCCCAACCAAAGGGTTTTTTTTATCGTGGAACTGATAATTAAGCCTTTGCTCGTACCCGCCCCCCCCCCCTTCCATCTGCAACATGACTTTACTAAAAATGCATAAAGAGTAAATTCCGGTGTATTATTCTTACCCCCTTTGCCTGTGGTGAACAAGGTTGTGAAGCAGGACTACTTGCTTACTTTCACATGTCCTGGGTTCTAAACACTGGCTAGACTGCTGTTGGTTTGTATTAACTTAAGATACCATATTACTCATTGCTGAGTATGAAAATGCAACACATATCAAAGATTATTATTGCAACAGTCATGAGAATGAATAACTTTAAAAATACATATTTTGAAAAACAGAAATTTCACAAAGAAAATGAAGTAAAAAAGTAGCATAACATCACTGGTTACTTGAGGAGGCAACAATGGGACCTTTGTATTATTGCTAGAAAATACCCTCTGGCCATGCTGCAAACAGGGGGTTTCTGCAACATTCATCTCTTGCAAGAAGGAAGAGTCTCACTCAGTGCTCTTCCAGACTGCTCTTTCACTAGCGTCGTTAGAGAGAAAGCTATTGAAACACTTGCAAATAGTTTCTGACAGGGTATTTGGAAGCTTGAAGATGTATATAGTAGACAAAATAACTGATAGAAGGTCAAACAACCTGCATCAAGGTAATGCTACTATAAATTAGAACATAGGTAGCTTAAGAAATACAAAATAAGGTAAGTACACAACAGAATAAAACCCGAAAAATTAGGCCTGTTGACATTATCTGTCTTTAACGTGAAGTTCACATGTTAGGACATACTTGCCTGCCACAAAACTTTGCAAAGATCCACTTGGTCTTTCTAACCCTGGAGAGGGTAAATTAACCATCTACTAAGGTTTTGTCAGGACTGAGATACACATTACAATTTAGTGTTGTTCAAATGGAAATAAATTAGAATCATAGAAACATAGAATAGTTTAGGTTGGAAAAGACCTTTAAGATCATCAAGTCCAACCGTTAACCTAACACTGCCATCCCACCACTAAACCATGTCCCTAATATAATCATAGAATTGTTTATGTTCTAAAGACAGAGGTGTTTAGGCCAAGAATACAAATTCATGTTAACTCTATATACAAGTCAATAAAGAAAAGTAGGTCTACCAGAGGCGTAATTTTCTTATAAATCTTTATAAGATGTGGATAAAGCAGGAGAATGACTAAAAGCTGTACTTTGTTCCTGACCACGTGTGATCACTGTGCATCTCAGTGTCACAGCTTCTTGGTTTACTGCAAGGGAAAAACAAATCTTTCCACAGACCAAAACAACAGGATCTGTTTCTTTTTGGAGTGGTTCTCCTAGTGAATAGCAAACTACAAATTTCTAGTTTCAGTCATTTAAAAAATAATATAATTTTGGATATAGCTGCATTAAAGAAATCAAATGAAACATTTCAAAACATACAATACATAGATTTAGGCTGTTTAAGCAATTTCTCTTAAATAATAACTTTGGTAAGAACACTATTGAGTAATGGTATACTCGGTAAGGGTATACCCAACAGAAATGCTGTTCTTATGTCTGTACTATGTATATCTCCTTCCCTTGAACACAGAATTCCACACTTGCCTTTATCACAAAACCATGGTGTGATGCACTGTTAAAAATAAAACTGAACCTTCCAAATGGCCCCAGAGTACAAGTTCTCCATCTGCCCTCTGCCCCACTTCTGGGAAACATGTCTACTGAAGGAAGCACCTGAATATGTTAAAGCTTAACTGCCTGTTTAAATGCTATTACAGTTTTGTAACCATTAACCAAGTAATTAGACTTGTGCATGAATACTACTACTAATGGAAAAAGCCTTTTTTTGGTCTGTTATTGCAGAGTCCACAGCAGTACACTGCCCCAGGAGACTGATTCAGCAGACATGAGTCGAAGTTTTGGAGTGGCAAGATAAGAATGGGAGGACTCTGTAGTCCATAAAGCAAGTGCTTCCTGAATTCAGTGTTACTAGAAAGTATGCGACTCAACCTTCTGGGCCCCAAAATGGTGAGGACATGGTAAGGAAGCTCTCTCCATGGAATGCCTTAAGAACTGTGATGGATTCACTTGGAAAGGGGGTCATCTACAATTTTTGACTTTACTTATATGCTCCAGTCAGCTTTCTTCAGCCAGTGCTGAAGCCTTAGCTTTGATTTTAACATGTTTGAGGACAACAAAAGCTTACCAGAAGACCAGCTCAGAAGATGCTTTACTCTGAGTCTGAGATCACAAGGCTTTCTAGGGGTAGTGAAATACAAACATGAAAGTTATGATACAGCCCCTGTGGATTTACACTCAAGCCATTGCAAAATTATCTCTCCAGAGGGGAATTTATATAATTTCTTAGTAATATTTAGACTTTACTGCTGTCCCAAGACCCTCACTGAACTAAGAAGGTGCCCGGTTGACACTAATATAGTCTGTCACCTTTGCATGGATGTAGTTTGAGACTGTTGTGATGCTGTTCATTTCCGTTGAAGTGAGTTGGAAATTAGAAATGCACAAGGGTAACTAAGGATAACTAAACACTTGTGTTACTAACTTTTTCCCCTTTATACATTTTAACTTCTTCAGATGGCAGCATTTCAAAGTGCCAGGGAAGAAATTCATGTTAATACAATCTGGGAATGAATAAATTCCTAAGCCTAATGATCTTTTCTCTCTCTAGCCTTGTATTTGCAAGAATTCTGAAATTGCACCCATTTGTAGGCTTTGCTTTCTTAAATGAAAAAGCACAACCTTTTCAAAACCTCTCCCAATCATTTCCCTTCAAAATAAAGGAACCACCACACACATCTGGTCTGACATACCAGATTCCAATTTAATGTCATTCAAATGGAGATAAGTGCTGAAGACAGAAGTGTTTAGAGCAAGAATACAAATTCAGCTTTACTATATATACATTCCACTTCTGTCTTTAAAACCTGGAACACGTCATTTATTATAGTCCTTGACTATTCAGAATTAAATGCCACTTTTATTTGAAATAAATTTAGCCCCATTGAGAATAAACATTTGGGAAATTAAGGACTAATTTAGATCTTGCTGCACTATCCTGTTTATACATTTATTTAAACTGACATTGCAGCCGAAGCACTCATTCTTAATCAAGCAGGGTTTTACTGTGACACTGTTTCTGGCATTTGCTAATACTTCAGCCTTTGATGGGATGCTAAAAATTTTGAACAGAAAAAACACACAGCATGTTTGGTACAGAATTTTCTAATAAAAATATGTAACACCTCTTACTTTGGCAATTTGAAAATGATTAAAATATGCTCAGGAAAACAGAAAACTTTTACAGCTTCAATGCTTCCCTTGGAAGTTTACGCGTTATACTTGGTAGATCAGTGACCTTGTCTGAATGTCCTTTTAGGTTTCTTTAGAAAAGTGCTGAATGCTTGATACCATCTCTAGTTTCTTTCCATTCTGTCAATGAAAAATGTGTATGAAGAAATTCTGTTTGGTCTGACTAACATGATTTTCTTCAGTGGTAGTTAATTATCAAACTCCTAAGCATGCTGGAAAAGAACATGGTTAGAAATTTGATAGATCATACAATAAATGACATCTTGTTTCTCCTCTTTTCTGGGATCAGTTTTGGTTATGATTCATAGTAAAGGAGAAATACAAAATTCCGAGAGGTATGTGAACTCAAGGCTTTAGGTTGCACTTCTTCCTGAAATGTACTGCAGGTTAATGTAATGCAGTTACCTGGTATTAGAGTGTGCAGACACAGCCCTGGAATTCCTGACTTTGTGCCTGACTCAGGCACAAATAGTCCCAGATGACACCATGCATGCATGTGCACGTATGTGTAGAAGTGAACAATCTGTGAAGAGCTCTGCTAGAATTTAAAGTTAGTGTTATGGCTTATTAAGTAAGACTTTCCAGACACTGACTTTTCAATTACAACAAATGGTAATTTTAAAGAAGCAGTTGGCACCGTTATTTTAATTCTTAGCTCAGATATGCTGCTTTACAGAGCATAAGAATGATAGAATATGACTCAGATTTCTCATGACAGTTTAACTGTAGGTGTAGCGTTATCTTTGGCAAAAGATTGGTGTCACAAAAAAGCTAATTCCTAATCCAGAGATCACTGAAGCCAAGGAGAGTTTTTGTTTTTTCCTTTGGAGAATTAATTTTCCCACTTTGTTCTAGGTTTACAGCAAAAAAATAAGTTAATTTTTGTCAAAAACATATCAATATTCTGTGTTCACAGCAACAAGTGAGCTCCCAAATACTAGCATCTGGCATAGACCTCAGTTAGCTTTCACGGCATATCCATTTAGACATTGCACCTCCATAGAGTGTCTTAAATGACTATGAACCATGATTTTGGAGGAAACCTAGATGAAAAATGAAGTGTACAGAAAAGTCTGGAAACATACAGTGCTACTTGAAATTTCCTATGATTCACATTTGTTAAATATCCTCCATCAGCATTTCATCTTTAAAGCTGCCTCATGAAAGCGATCAAGGAGGAAAGTATTTTTTTTAATTTTTTTTAACACTCTGCAAGGCATTAAACCAATTTTTTTAGGAAAAAGGTGAAGAAATTGTGTTACTAAGATATCTTTGAACATTTCAAGAAGAGGTGCTGAGATCTGCAATGCCAGCTCAGTCAAAACCTCTGATATTTGCTGTTATCTCCACGCATGTTTACAGCAGCTGACATATGAAAAAGCTTGGAAATAATTTGAGATTGCAGGCTGAAAACAAGCCCATTTTGGACCAGAATCTGGCTGTCAAGTCACTTCATTGGGTTAATCTGACACAAAATGAAAGCACACAAATGAAAGAAAGTTTTGGCAAGCCTGAAAAGATGGGCACATGTCTGCAAGGCGAGTGATTAGCTTAGTGGTGTCCTTTCAAAAATCACCCAGCAACCCCTTCCCCCACACATACAGGAACTAGTCCTTTTTGTTCTTTAAATGTTTATTTATAGGATTATAATGGGGAAATGGAGGAGAGAGGGCTTGGGACTTTGATGATAGTGAAAGTCTGTACACCCTAAAGGTGGTAAAGGAGATAAGCATTATAGGATTAAAAGGGTATGACAAATTTGTGCTTCAATTTGGGACCATTTCAGCCTGAGATTTCCCATTGGCTGTCAAAGTAGAAGATTTAACTAATATATTCTACAAAGGAAAAAAAAAGAAATCAGGAAAGGTGGGAGTTTTTTCACTGACACATGATTGATTGTCTTTGGAAAGCAAAGGGGGGAATCGTGTGCTAAGAGGTGGTACTGCTCCTCTGAAAATGTCTTGTGGTCTCATGTCTTAACACTGTTGTTTATTTTTACACAGTGCCTCTCAGGCAAGGGTGTGCAGAACAATATATATCAAGGAGGAGATGAAAACACGTTTGAGGGTTAGGCCCCAGAATCTCTACAAAGCTGCTTGCTGGCAGTAAAATGTACTTTCTGCTGAGTATCTTGCTTACAGTTTGAAAAGAGAAAAGGAAACAGAAGAAGAGGAGAAATGACATGTGAAAATGTATAGTGGGATATAAAAGAAGACCAGGAAGTTCAGAAAATGGGGGCTGAAAAGATCAGCTTAATAACCTTTGTTATTCTCAAAGACTAGTCTTTCATTTCACGGCAACTATGAATGGCCACAGGAGTGGTCAATGGTCCCTGTTTCTTTAGAGCAAAACATCCTCCTCCTGAGTTATGGGCACTGAACATCAGTCTTGCTGGGACATTCTGTTCATGTCTTACCTACTGCAGCAAGAAGCTGTTGAGCTAGAGCAGAGTTTCTGACCAGATTTGCCTGTGTTTGACAAGGTGAATTATGGTGTATAAGCTGTGACCAGGTTTTAAAAAAACAGGATACACAAGAAATACCCTGTATTATATGTCCTCTATTTACAACGCCTGCTAAGAAAGGCACATATTATGGGCTGTAGAAGTTGTCAATGGACTCAGTGGACAGTGTGCACTGAGGAGGGGCTTATCTTGCCCACCTTACTGCTGATTACTGCTTGGCTAGTTGCCCTTCAGTATCACAGGCAGAGACAGTGAAAGAAGTAAGACAGCAGTGTAGATGCACTCTGCACCCTGAGGATGCTTGTCCAGCTTGCAACTTCTGGAGATTGCTCTCCCGAGCTCTGGTTTTACAGCAGAGACAAGCAGGTTTTGCCCCTTACACAATTTGTGCTGCTAACCACAAGAAAAGGGAAGACGGATTCTGGGAAAGGATTTAAAAAAAAACCCGAAACCCACTGAGTTTGTTTTGCGCTGAGTCATGGCAAGGCCACATTCAACTAACAGTTAATTAAAAATGAAAGTAGTAAGCAGATTCTTCGTTCTTACTCTGAAAAAAGCCCATTATGTTGTGTTCCACACTGAACAAAACATTTTACAATGGTATTAAATTCTACAATTATTTTTCAGACTTTCAGTTTATGGGGCTAGTGGGAAAGGAGATAGGCTTAGTAGATTTTCTTGATTGGACACCAGTCCTACCTAAAAATAAGGTGAACTTTTATTTCTACAGCTTTAGTTCTCATAGTACATTGCCTCACCGCACTACTACAGAGTCCATTGATGACTTTTGTCCATTCTCTTGTTTATGGGACACACCATCATTTTGCTTACAAGGACATACTGCAGCTCCAGATTCACTTGAATATGGATTCCTAGTCATTGGATATAGTACAGCTGAAACTGTGATCAGTGAGAGAAAATAACAATGTGTCCATTGTTACAGTGGTTATAGCACAAAACCATACTGAAAACATTAAATACAAGAGAATATACCTCCCCAAACACACTAGATAGAAATAATTGGACGGAGGTATTTCAGGAGAGGTATGTTATTTTTTTATCAGCTCTTCCTTCAGATGTTTTTCTGCTTGCTTTTCTTTGTTCTCTGCACTGGGTGTCTTGCTCTCGCTGTCTCCTGTTTCATTTCACTTGCTTTTACTGGGTGAAATGGGGGGGGGAGAAGATAGGAGGATAAAATAAGCAGTTTTATTTTCCATGATCATTGCTTTGTGTCTTGGCAGGGGGTCTCACTGGATTTTTGCAGAGTTTTTAAGCTCCTCTTAATATTATCCTTTAGAGAGGAAGTGTGTGCATGAACTATTACAGACAACAAGGAAAAAAAGCATTTCAAAACACTATACCCTGACTGTGAATTTCACTGTGTATGAATGTTCTGTATGAACCATCCTGAGGAGATTTAACAGTGGTGGTTTGGGATTTCTTTGGTTTTGAGTGAATGAAATGTCTGGAATGGGAGCCCTAACACACAGTCGATATTTTCTGAAATTTCTATGCTGATGTGTCAATCAAGATTAGTAATATTTTTGAGGCTTTTCTTATTAACCTAGAGACTGTCAGAATAAATATCAGGCAGGGCTGTGAACATATAAGGGAAAGAGAAATGGAGACAAGTAATGGCAGGATAAGCCTGTAACAAAAGAACTGGTTGCATCTAAGACCCTGAGAGAAGAACTTAACTTCCATTGTAGGTTTTAAAAATAGAGAAGCACATGCTTTACTTTCTCTGTTTTTAGTGGAAGGATTGTTACTCTGGTTTATGGTCAGTGATGATATAAAAAACTAAGTATTTTAAATTCTACTTTCTATAACATTTCTTAAAAAACTTGTTATCTTGGCTAATTTTGGAAATATGTTATAAAATTACCTATGGGGTTTGCAAACTTCAAGCACCAGGGAGTCAGCTTGCTTTTTTATCAAAACACGTGTTTTGAGGGTGTGTTCTGAAACTCCCTTTTGCAAGGAATCGGGTTTAGTAAACACGAGGCTCATTACTGCTTTTGGAACAGGAGTGTAGAAATCACCCAGGCGCTATTCTGCACTTAGCAGGAGAGTTACTCGGAGACCCTGATCTGTAAGCCAAGTTGACGTGGATGGCTCCAAGTCAAAATTCAGTAACTAGCTGGCTACAGTGTGCTTTCAGTTCTCAACCTGAGACAGCAGCAAGAAGCTGTGTGCAGCTTTGCATGTGAATAGGATAAATAAATTAGTGCACTAAGGCATACCTGTCAGCTCTTGAAAGCTGTAAACAGAAATACTTGTCGAGGAAGAATACATTTTTAAATGCTCTTAGAAGTTGCTGGACTGGAAAGGCTTCACAGAGTAAGAGAATGGGGAGCCTTGGAGGGGTATAACATAAACAGGTGTCACTTTCATATGTCTTCAAATTCACACTTCAGTAACTTTGCTTTTCTGAGAAGCCTGTGACCCTAATGCAAATAAAAAGCTAGGCTCAGAGTCAAATTCTTAGTCACAACATTTAATTTTACCTTCTTCAGTAACAAAATAAATTAATATATTTAAAACAAGTACATATTTAATCCAGCAATTTATTCTTTTGACTGACTCTGAAGCTAAATCTGACAACGTATATCAACTTACTGCCGGGGAAGGAGTGTTAAAAAACCAATCCTGTAAGGAAAAAATACACAATCAGAAAACAAAACTGCAGCAGCAGACACCCACTGTTATTAACCCACAGACAAAAAAAAAAAAAAAAGGTTAAAGTGACTTCACTATCTGCAACTATACACAGTCAAGGAATTTCAGCATGGTGTCAACCTCTCTGTCAAACACCCTCTCATATTCCATCTATACTGACTTTGCTTTCATGTCAAAGCTGTAACACTGTGACTTGCACAAAGGGAACATGCATATGTATACAGGGCCTTCCTGTGTGCTGATACACAGATTTTGCCAGCAGCATTTGCCAGAGGCCTCCTGTGAGGTCTCTGATGTCTGGAGAGTCTCCCCACTGGACGCTTCCAGAAGCAAAACTTCACTTACTCCTGGATGCCAGACCAAAATGCAGCAGTGAAAGAACGGAGCCTAGAGAAATAACTATGGTCTTAGGGTTTAAATGGACCAAGTATCTGTCATTTATATACAAATTGTGCAGAACACTGCAGTTGCTATTACTTCTCAGTCTTATATCGGCTATGTCAGGGATGAAGGAAAAAACGGAATGTATGGCTTAGGGCAACATCTAGGGTATGCTGGAGAATGCAGGTTTATGCCTTGGACACCCTGCACTTCACTTGAACACTGTCAAAACACCAAGGACTTCCATCCACAAAGGTAGGAGAAGGGAAAAAACTGAGTTCAGATTCACTTTGTAGTCAATTTATTAAATGTCTCTTCTTATAAGGAATACACAAACAAGGCTGGAATCAGGGCATTCATACTATGAGAGAAAAGGCAGCTGAGGTTTCATCACCCCTGCAGAGATGGAACAGTTAAAAGACAGTTATTGTTTTTTCGGTGCCCTTGTTCTCTTCCCAGGCCTCCACTAGATGAAGTAAAGCATGTTAAAGTACTTAATTTTACACTTACTGTCTCTGCTGCCTCAGGGCTGAATCCCTTTTCTGATACACCTTCTCTTTCTTTTACCATGAGCATGTGCCAAGTTCAACTAGCACGGATGTGACAGAAGTTTGCAAGTCATGCAAAAAGTTACAAAATGTTTTAAATTTTAGTATTATTTTGGGCTCTGCAAGCAAGAGCTCCTAAGTGAAACTAATAGGACAACAGCAAGCATTTAATTTTTACTTCTATGGGGCAGAGAAAGAATTCCACTAAAACATATGTACAGAATATATACAAAATTTTTGCTACTGGTTTTAACTTACCTGTTCATGTGGAATATGACATAATGCCTTTAAATAGGGAACAAGAAATGGTAATGCTAGAAATCTAGTTTAAGGAGGGCAAAATGTACCATTTCAGATTTTCTTCTTACTGTATATCTGATTTGTATTGAAGTTAATATGAGACAATGTTTGCTGATGTCAGGCCAATGAACATCATTGTATGAAAATCTAATACTATGTAATGTCAGTTAATAGGATGGGAACATTGTATTGTGTTAGACTTCCTCCCAGGGAAAGTCACATCAGAACTTATTAATGTCCAAGAGGTTGTTGCACAATCATGCAGCTGCACACTCTCTTCTCTACCTGGGCCGCACTTTGCCTCCCATAAAACATGTTCCTTCAGACGAACCTGCTTGCAAAATGTGTGCTATTTAGCACCAATTCAACCACCACAGCAAGAAATCAGGAGTGCACTTAATTTGTTGAATGCAGACTCCAAATAAAAAGGTCAGCCAGATTACACAAGAAATTCAGTATGGAGGGAACTACTTCAGGGGAAATCTCCTGTCTCAGATGGCAGGGAAACTTTACCTACCATCAATTTTGTGTTCTCTGTACATTATTAAGGCTTATTTATTATACTTAATGTCAAGTAAACACATTCTTTTTCCATCAGGACTATCTCATAGGAAACATTGCAGTCTGGATATTGTTCCCTGATAGTGCGAAGTGTTTGGTATTGACTAGCTATGTATGTTACAGACAGTAAATACCATTAAAAGTGCAAAAGGTAGTGTCTGCAAAGCTAACATCTGTATCCTAGCTTATGGTAAAAGCCACAGAGACCTCTTTTTACTTAGGAACTCTCTAAACACTTATACACATACTCAAAATATAGCAAGATCTTCCAAATTCTCTATTCAGGTGAAACTTGATTTTCAAGCTGAATCTTTGGATTAGTAGATCAGTAGATCTCCTTGTGGCTTTGACTTTATGTGGCAAGAGCATGCCCTGGATCTCTGGTCTTTATGTCATTCAGATGAGGGATGTGATAGAAAAATTCTGACTTCTGACATCTGGGCCTGGATCTGGAGACACTAAGGAGAAGGAAGGGAGCGGGATGGCATACCTCATATCAGGATACAGAAATCTAGGCACAGCGCTGCATACAGATATGGGATATCAGATTAGCGACTGCACTTTCTGTCATGTCCCTGTCCAGTGCTCTTTTTCTCTGTCCTGTCTATTCTGATTATGAGGTCCATTTATTCAAAGTTTCCTCTTTTCATACATATCGGTGAGTAACAGACAGGAGGTTTTCAACCCCAATGCATTTTTATAGCACAGTGAATGTTGGAGTTATCAGCGTAGAAATGTTGTGCATACATGCTGGCAATTCCCATTTCTAGGTTAAAACAGTCATGCTACAGCAGATGCCCTGGGAGTCAGAGATTTTACTTGGGGGGGGGGGGGGGGGGGAGAGAGAGAGAGAGAGAGATATTTTTTTTACCACTGCCTCAGAAAGGGGGTAGTGTTGGAAATTGTGTGCAGGTACACGTGTCCATACTTAACTGCAGAGTACAGATATACTCACTGAGCCCTTATTCAAGTTTCTCTGTGGAAAGACCTCCAGGCAGACTATTAAGATATATAGCACTATTTGCATGTGACCTGGTGGGAGACAATACTCTGAGTGTATAGGACATAGCTCTGAGGGGGACAGAGTCTGGTCATTACATCTCATATCCACTGCTTCATGAAGAATATGAACATCTGCTTAACTTATTGCAACCTGAGTTTAGGATTTTAATCTTTTTAACATTAAAAAAAGAAAAATCGCCTTTGACTGACTCATTTTCTGTAAGAAGAAACTCCTTCCCAGGAGGAAATCTTGAATGCAGACTCCGTCTGGAGGAAATTTGTATCTCATAGTTGCAAGATTCTCAAAATAAAGCCTCGTAACAGTAAGTATGACAGGCCTTTAACTACAGCACAGCGGTGCTGCCAAATGCAACTAACACTTTCCTCTGGCAGTAAAAAAATTGATGTTTTAAATGAGTCTTACAACAGGATTTCTCTGCTAATTGCAGGAATAGATAACATGTGCCTTGAGCAGCCATTATTCATTTGACAGTAATTTTTCTTAAATTGTAAATGTCATTTTGTTTCACTAGTGCTCAAGTGCTTGATATTCCCACAAGAAATGTTAAAATTCTTCCATTAAGGAAATCACTGGCTTGTGGATTCTGGCTTTTAGAACTGAAATTACCTGAGGTGGTGTGTGTTTGGCTTCTTTTAATCAATGGGTTTCATACGCAGAAGAAAATACCAGAACTTGCTTTCAGGGGCCTGTTTTGTTCAGAATATTTTGTATCCTATTAGCATATGGTGTTATTTCGCCTGGACAAAGTATTTCAAATATAGGAATAAAAACATCCATGTTAATTTTTTAAAAAATTGAATTTTGTCAAAGAAAGAAAGGTGATACCTTGATGAAAAATTAACATAAATGCTACTCTGCAGATGGGATGATTTTTACTGAGCTGTTGGATCCCAGGACTAGCAAGACCAGCTATCTTGCCTTCTCAGGGCTTCCTTAGCATCAGGAGAACCCTGCGTGGTGTGGCGTGCTACCTCAGCACTCAAGAAGGTCAGGTTTTCTGCTCTTGATTTCCAGGCCCCTGAGTTACTATTGCCCAAAAAAGGTCTACCAAACCAAAGTGATGCAGATCACTTTTGCACCCCCGATCCTTTCAACTCCTTTTGCTCCGTCGCTTGTATGTCTTGAGCTATTACTTCATATATGTTAAGAATATGAAATTTAGGTTCACTGTAGATTGCTTGCTCAGCTCAGGAGAACTTGAGTTTCCAAGCAATTAAGTGAGCAGATAGAACGTTAAAAGCTTTAATGTGCATTAAAATCCAGCTAACAGAGAGGCTTTTTTAATTTTGTCTCCCCAATAAAAAAAGGAGAGGACGTAATTTGAGAGAGGCATAGAGCTGAGTACAAACTGTCAATGATTCTGTGAAATACTGAACTGCTCTTCTGTCAAGAGCATGAGATGCGTGTAATAAAATTAATTTAAGATTAATCATAAATGACAGTTCAGTAGATTAGGAAAGAGAAAACTTGCATAAGAAAGCACTACAGGGGAATTAAAAGTTACATAAAAGAAAAGGAATCTGATACAGCAACCACTGTCTCTTCATAAAAAATGCTTTATTAGTTGATCTGCTAGCCGATTTAAAATATATGCTTACATTAACACTTGAACCATTGCTTAAACTGTCATAGGGAAAAATTCTTATATACAATAATTAATGTCATTAACATGAAGAATGATTAAATTGTCTTCAATACAGCTCTAGAGAGAAATTTAAACAGTTTAGAGTTTGAATAGTGAATAGGGAAATGCTGCATTTCAGGGCTTCTTGAGAAAATGTTATTAATTGGAAATGTAACCGCAGGATTTCATGTGGCAACATCCCCTGTCTGAAATCAAGACTAATTAAATTATGACTACTTACAAGAACAACAGGTGATTAAAAATAGATTAATTTATTTTTGCTACATCACGTCAAATAACGGCTTCATGTTGGGATGGCTTTAGCAATGTCAGTTAAATTTTAGCATTAAAAGTTTGAAAACCAAACATGGTATGAAACCTCTAAAACAGGCTTTGTCTTCAAGTACTATTTCTATGAAAGAAAACTAGCTGTTAAGGTGAGTACCAACTTTGTCTGCTTCAAGTTGCCCAGATAAAATGATACAAGCAAATGTGGCAAAAAAATAAGTATTTATACTTGATTTAGAAGAGTTGCTAAACTCAAATTCATATAGAACCATGCAAGGATGATGAGAAGAAAGAGAAAGGCAGGGAAACCTGAAGAAAAAGACTGCCATCTTATGCTCTAAAGTCTAAGCTTTCACCTAACTGAAGACAGATTTAGAATATGTATCTCAGAAATCTCAATGCAAGTAAGAAATTAAGTGAAAATGTGTTTTAAGGCCTGACTTGGCAGATGAGTGTCTAGATGTTTCCTGCAACTGTTTAATCTGCCTTTTACAATCACATCTTGCAATTGAACCCAAAGTCCTCTGTTTAAGGTGCCATACAACACGAATGGATGGTCCTTGTCCTAGAAAGCTCATAACTGGAGCATAAAAGAGAGAAGCTCCAGATTAACCATTCAAGTGTATTATACTAGACTGACAAAAAGATTAGGGCTGATTTGTGAAGGCTTACAGTGTTGGCTACTGCAATGTCTGCTGGAATCTACAGTCATGAAACACAAGAATAGCTAACATGGGAGAGGTTAAAAACCTAGAAGTAGATCTCTTTGCCAATACATCAAGGAAATCTTTAGAATTAACACAGCATCTGTTAACTGGAAATAAACATTTTTAAATTCATAGAATCATAGAATTGTTTAGGTTGGAAAAGACATCTAAGATCATCAAGTCCAACCATTAACCTAACACTGCCATTCTACCACTGAACCATGTCCCTAATCACCTCATCTACCTGTCTTTTAAATACCTCCAGGGATGGGTACTCAAACACTTCCCTGGACAGCCCATTCCAATGCTTGACAACCCTTTCAGTGAAGAAATTTTTCCTGATGTCTAATCTAAACCTCCGTTGGCACAACTTGAGGCCATTTCCTCTCATCCTATCTCCTGTTACCAGGGAGAAGAGACCAACACCCACCTCACTACAACCTCCTGTTCAGGTCATTGTAGAGAGCCATAAGGTCTCCCCTCAGTCTCCTTTCTTCCAGGCTAAACAACCTCAGTTCCCTCAGCCGCTCTTCGTAAGACTTGTGCTCCAGACCCTTTACCGGCTTTGTTGCCCTTGTCTGGACATGTTCCAGCAACACAATGTCTTTCCCATAGTGAGGGGCCATAAACCAAATACAGTATTCAAGGTGCAGCCTCACCAGGGTGCAAGTGCTTCCGTACTCCTGCTGGCCACACTATTCCTGATACAAGCCAGGATGCCATTGGCCTTCTTGGCCACCTGGGCACACTGCTGGCTCATATTCAGCCGGCTGTCAACCAGTATCCCCAGGTCTTTTTCCACCAGGCAGCTTTCCAGCCACTCTTCCCCAAGCCTGTAGCATTGCATGGAGTTGTTGTGATCCAAGTGTAGGACCCAGCACTTGTCCTTGTTGAACCTCATACAATTGCCCTTGGCCCATCAATCCAGCCTGTCCAGGTCCCTCTGCAGACCCCTTCTCCCCTCAAGCACATTGACACTCCTGCCCAATTTGGTGTCACCTGTGAACTTACTGAGGGTGCACTCAATCCCCTCATCCAGATCATTGATAAAGATATTAAACAGAACTGACCCCAAAACTGAGGCCTGGGGGACACCACTTGTGAACAGCCACCAACTGGATTTAACTCCATTGACCACAACTCTCTGGGCCTGGCCATCCAGACAGGTTTTTACTCAGCAAAGAGTACAACTTTCTAAGCCATGAGCCACCAGCTTCTCTAGAATTCTCTTCTGGAAGCCATACCCTTTCCTGTGGGCAACAAAGGAAGCCTCTGTTTGATTTTTCAGAGGCAAAATCCCCTTCTAGACTGTTCTTTTCCTCCAGAAGGCAAAGGAAAGGCCAACAGAAAAAAAGGAAGAAACATGGAATATCCTCCCTTTACAAGAAATTCTGTGGAAAGCTCTGAGAGATAGGCAAGTGTTGCATTTGATGAGAACTATGAGCAAGATCTTTTCCTATTTTAGAAAGAATGAAGTTATTTTTTTTATCTAACACTTAAACCCACATATTTTTAAAATGACTGGGGCTCTGAAATTTATGGAATTGGAAATGCTCTTCATGAAAGAGTCCGTGTCTTCATAAAAGAGACTCCCTGTAAGCCTTCAAAACCTAACTGTATCTCAATGTTTCATCAGTTGCTTGCTCCTGGCATGAAATGTAAGAGTAGTATGGAAAATAATATGTATGAGGACAGGGTAATATTGTGCCAACAACGTATTGGCGGGATTTGCTTGTATGCAATCTCTGAAGGATATTGTGACCATCACTTCTTTGTAATTTGACTTCGGTTCTGAGGGTGAGAGGGCAGGTAGTCTAAGATGTTGGATGGAGAAAATTTCCAGTTTAGCACACAATAAGTGAATACAGTTATAAATGCTGAAATATTGGGTAAAAGCATGTTACAATCTATTTATGTTTTGGGGGCTTCTTAGGCTTTCCTGTGACTACATTGTCATTTCTAAGGGAAGCAGGCAAAGCAGCATGTAATTTGCATAGCTCCCTAAAACTTAAAAGTAGTATAGCCACTTAGCTGCTAAGCCTTGTCAAGCCTGATGAGGTTCTAGAAGGGCTAAGAAGAAAGTGCTTAATCAAAGTTATATGACAGCAGAATAGAGATCTGACGTTGATCTTGCATGTCATTGCAAACACTGTGTGTGACTCACTATCTACAAGCTTTTGTTCTCCATCTGAGAGGGATTAGTAAGGTTAGATACACTGATAAAGTGGTGCTCAGATGTGACAATCTCACGACATGCTGTCTAATATAGAATAATGGAACATTCAAAACAAATCTAAACTTTACTGTAGCATGGAGATGATTTTTAAAATGTGTATTTACAGATACTAAATGCTGTATAGTTCCATGACAATGTCAGATTCATGATCAAAAATGCTTTGAGATCAAAAACAAATTAAAGGTTGGAAATTGTTAAGAAAGAATTAAACAAAACTTCATTTTGCCAGCTGTTTCTTCAATAGTGTGCATAGTTCTGACCTCCTCATCGTAAAAACAAAGAAACAATAGAAGATATAGTAGAAGTGGGGAAATTTCAGTAAGGGACAAGGAAGATCAAAAGTACCAAGCAACTTCTGTATTGGGTCTGGCAGAGTAAACTAGGACTCTCCAACTGGGATTAGAAGGATTTCAGGAAGCAGGTCCACAAATCATCATGTCAGGGAGGAAGTGAATTGATTTTCTCACCATCTCCAGGACATGCTAGTAGGAGGTTAGCTCAAAACAAATAAAGAAAGTGGCTCCTAATCAAACAGATAGCAAGTTGTGCTCTCTGCCAAAGTTTGTTGTTGGGGTTTAAAGTACACATGAAGGAATGAAAACGCAGACTGGACAAGTTCTTGAAAGAGAGATCCATTTAAAGACTTGGGATCCACATATGGTTACAAAATACATGTACTCCTAATGATTCAGGCATCCTTTGTGCTGAATATTGTTTAAGTTTGAAGCAAGTTGTGTTAGGAAGAAGAATCACACGCTTTGCCCTTTTTTATTCTTTCTAAGCCATTTGCTCCCAGATGCAGCTGGGAAACTACAGATGAAACTTCCTGATGCAGATCAGGGAACTGGGCAATATGCACCTTTGGACCAACACAGTACAGCTGTTGTGTTTAAAACTACAGCTAAAATTACTACAGATTGAATACCAATTGCATTATATGACTGAAAAGAGGCAGTACAGTTTTACATATCTGAAATAAACTTCAGTGCCTCAATTTGGTACTATTGATTCCTTCTCATGCTTGCATTTCGCTAATTCAGGAAAACAAACCCTAACATCAGCCATCAAATACTTCCATGGGACCCCAGGCCAAATGGCAATATTAAGAAAATTTGTATGGGACACCAGAGAGGTGTGCAAATTATTGTTGTATATGGCTAGACTTTTTAATTTTCCATTATTTTATGGGTAAGCAGGTTCACAATGATAAAGTTAAGCATGTTACTTAAGTTTTCCTTCCCTATGATAAAAGCGCAGCAACTTGAGAAATCAAGTGGATGCTGATAAAGTGTTTGAGTCCTTAATTTTGATTAAGAAATGGAACACTCTCATCAATATACTCTCCCTTAGTGGAACCTAGGAATACACATAATTATTTCACTCAGCTCCATAACGGCATTTGCTATAATTAACACAGCAATGATTATTTTTATTCTCCTCTATTTTTTGTTCATGAGTTCATATTTTTAAATCAATATTTTAAAAAAGGAGAAACATTATAGGATCCCAGAAACCTGTGCAGGAACAGCCACCAAAAAAGGCCCGGGATCAAAGGGAACTAGTATCCCCCCCCCGCCAGGATGAAGGAAGGGCCTCAAGGGAGAGCAGTGAGTGGAAACTGGTCTGCAGTCGGGGCAGGAGGAGAACCCTTTCGTTGCCCACCGCTTCTCCCCAGGTGCCTCTGCATAACAGGTATGAGGCTCTAGATGTGGAAGACAAGTTGGTACATGAGGTAGGTGTAGATCTATCCACGTCACAGGAGGCACAAAGATCGGAAAGACCTCCCCGTCGTATCACCACTACATCCACGAGGAAGAAGAGGCGGGTGATAGTAGTGGGAGATTCCCACCTGAGGGGAACGGAGGGATCAATATGCCAGGCAGACCCTGCTCTTAGGGAGGTCTTCTGCCTCCCAGGAGCCCGGGTTAGAGACATCACTAGGAAACTTCCTAGCCTGGTCCGACCCTCGGACTACTATCCCTTGCTGCTTTTCCATGTGGGTGCTGATGAAATAGCAGTAAGTAGCCCGAGGGTGATCAAAAAAGAATTCAAAGCCTTGGGGCGGTTAGTGAAGGAATCTGGAGCGCAGGTTATTTTTTCCTCGCTCCTTCCAGTGGTGGGCAGAGACACAAGACAATACGAGCAGACTCAATCTATTAACATGTGGCTTTGCGACTGGTGTCGCCGCCACAACTTTGGGTTCTTTGACCATGGGATGGTCTACACGGCACCGGGCTCACTGGTGTCAAATGGGAGCCAGCTTTCTCAAAGGGGGAAGAGGGTCTTTGCCCAGGAGCTTGCGGGGCTCATTGACAGGGCTTTAAACTAGATGTGAAGGGGGAAGGGGAACCTATTGGGCTTGCCAGCGACAGCCTAGGGGATGAAATGCAAGGGTTAGAGGGACTGGGGGCTAGTATGAGCCTTCAACCGGTTGCCCAGCAGTGTGCCAGGGGCACTGCAGAGAAGTTGAAGTCTGGCGGAGGTGAGCTGGAGGTTCCTGAGGTAGTAGGAGCCAACAAGGAAAAGCCCATGAAACACCTCAAAGTAAATGAGGGGTGTTCTGCTATGAAGGTGACGAGGCCGACAGCTCAGATGAAATGCCTCTATACAAACATGCTCAGCACGGGAAACAAACAAGAGGAGTCGGAAGCTATCGTGCTGCTAGAAAGCTACGACCTGATTGCCATTACGGAAACTTGGTGGGATGAATCCCACGACTGGAATGTAGCTATTGATGGCTACAGGCTATTCAGAAGGGACAGATGAGGAAGGAGGGGCGGAGGGGTTGCCCTTTACATCAAGAAATCATTACAGTGTGAAGAACTGGCCCTGAAGAATAGCTACAAGCAGGTCGAAAGCTTATGGGTAAGAATCAGAGAGAGAGGCAACAAAGGGAACCTGGTGATTGGTGTCTACTACAGGCCGCCAGATCAAGAGGTGCTGACTGACGAAGCGTTCTTCCTCCAACTCCAGGAGCCTTCGTGCTTGCAGGCTCTCGTCCTGCTGGGGGACTTCAACCACCCTGACATCTGCTGGCAAACCAACACGGCAAGCTGTAGGCAATCCAGCAGGTTTCTCGAATGCATTGAGGACAACTTCTTAAGCCAGGTAATAGACACCCCTACCCGAGGGGACAAGATACTGGACCTGGTGGTCACCAATGTAAGCGAGCTCGTCGGAAATGTCAAGATCAGAGGCAGCCTGAGCTGCAGTGATCATGCGATGGTAGAGCTCACGCTCCAGAGGGAAATGGAGTATAGTCAGGACCTTGAATTTTAGAAAAGCAAACTTCCAGCTCCTCAAGGAGATAGTCAGAAGGACTCCCTGGGAAACAGTCCTCAGGGACAGGGGAACAGAACAGAGCTGGCAGATCTTTAAGGATGTGATCCACAGAGCGCAAGAGCTCTCAATCCCTCGGTGTAAGAAATTGGGCAAAGAAGGGAAGAGACCGGCATGGCTGAGATGAGAGATGCTGGTCAAACTAAGGAGGAAGAGGGAACTGCACAGGCAGTGGAAGCAGGGACAGGCATCCTGGGAAGAGTATAGGGACGCGGTCCGGTTGTGTAGGAATGGGGTCAGGAAGGCCAAGGCTCAGCTGGAACTAAACTTGGCTAGGGGTGCAAAGAATAACAAGAAGGGTTTCTACAGGTGTATCAGCTGGAAAAGGATGGTTACATAAAGCATACCCCCGCTGATGAGCGAGACTGGCAAGCTGGTAACAGCAGATGAGGAGAAGGCTGAGGTACTCAACAACTTTTTTGCCTCAGTCTTCACTGGGAACCTCTCTCCCCACCCCACCCGAGTTGATGGATGGCATGAGGGGGACCGGGAGGGCAAAACCCTTCCTGCTGTAGGAGAAGATCAGGTTCGTGACCACCTGAGGAACCTGAACGCACATAAGTCCATGGGACCTGATGAGATGCATCCCAGAGTCCTGAGGGAATTGGCCGATGTAGTCGCCAAGCCACTCTCCATGATATTTGAAAAGTCATGGCAGTCAGGTGAAGTCCCTGGTGACTGGAAGAAGGGAAACATTGTCCCCATTTTGAAAAAGGGTAGAAAGGAAGACCCTGAGAACTACCGACCTGTCAGCCTCACCTCTGTGCCTGGGAAGATCATGGAACCGAGCCTCCTAGAAGCTATGCTAAGGCACATGGAGGCCAGGGAGATAATTGAGGTAGCCAGCATGGCTTCACCAAGGGCAAGTCCTGCCTGACGAACCTAGTGTCTTTCTGTGATGGTGTGACTGCATCAGTGGACAAGGTAAAACCAATGGATGTCATCTATCTGGACTTCTGCAAAGCCTTTGACACAGTCCCCCACAACATCCTTCTCTCTAAATTGGAGACAGATGGATTTGATGGGTGGACTGTTCGGTGGATAAGGAACTGGCTGGATGGCCGCATCCAGAGGGTAATGGTCAATGGCTCGATGTCCAGATGGAGACCGGTGACGAGTGGTGTCCCTCAGGGGTCCGTACTGGGACCGGTGCTATTTAATATATTCATCAATGACTTAGACAGCGAGATCGAGTGCACCCTCAGCAAGTTTGCGGATGACACCAAACTGAGTGGTGCAGTTGACACACCAGAAGGACGGGATGTCATCCAGAGAGACCTGAACAGGCTGGAGAGGTGGGCCTGTGTGAACCTCATGAGGTTCAACAAGGCCAAGTGCAAGGTCCTGCACCTGGGTTGGGGTAACCCCCGGTATCAGTACAGGCTGGGGGAAGAAAGGATTGAGAGCAGCCCTGCCGAGAGGGACTTGGGCGTGCTGGTGGATGAAAAGCTGGACATGAGCCCGCAATGTGCGCTGGCAGCCCAGAAGGCCAACCGTACTCTGGGCTGCATTGGGAGAAGCATGGCCAGCAGGTCGAGGGAGGTGATTCTGCCCCTCTCCTCTGCTCTGGTGAGACCTCACCTGGAGTAGTGCGTCCAGCACTGGAGCCCTCAGCACAAGAAGGACATGGAACTGTTGGAGCGGGTCCAGAGGAGGGCTACTAAAATGATCTGAGGGCTGGAGCACCTCTCTTATGAGGACAGGCTGAGGGAGTTGGGCTTGTTCAGCCTGGAGAAGACAGGGCTGAGGGGAGACCTGATTACGGCCTTTCAGTACCTAAAGGGGGCCTATAGGAAAGATGGGGATAATCTTTTTAGAAGGGCCAGCTGTGACAGGACAAGGGGTAATGGTTTTAAACTAAAACAGGGTAGATTTAGACTGGATATAAAGAGAAAATTCTTTACAACGAGGCTGGTGAAACACTGGAACAGGTTGCCCAGAGAGGCGGTGGAGGCCCCATCCCTGGGAACATTCAAGGCCAGGTTAGATGAGGCTCTGAGCAACCTGATCTAGTTAGCGGTGTCCCTGCTACTGCAGGGGCGTTGGACTAGATGACCTCTAGGAGTCCCTTCCAGCCCAAACCAGTCTATGATTCTATGATTTAGTACTGTAGTATTGACATATATATTGCATTTCCAGTTATATGCTCCTTGGATTTTTATTGTATTATTCTGATAGACTCCCTTTTTGGAAATCATAGCATGAGGTTAACATGTTTTTTGTTGGTGTGTGCTCAATGGATACCTTAAACATGTAAAACTTTCCTTATGCCTAATGTGCTGTCACTTTTTTCTCCTCCAAATGAAACAAAAATAGCTTGGACTTTGAAGCTCCATCTTTCAGATCTCCTGTCAGTTAAAAGCATATGCTGACATTAATTGTGATTAAATATGACTTTTGAACCCTCATGCTTCTATTATTCTTAGCAAGGCAGCTCCCACCTACACTTTTTCTGAAAGGCATCCGCATGTGCACATTAAAGTTTTACATTGCTTTAGTTCCCCTCTACATGGGGAGCCACTTTTCAAGTGGAGGTTAGGAATCTGTTTATGTATAATGTTGAATTCATCCCTCTGATTTATCCCCTTTGCCCCTAAAGTGAGATAACATTCATTTTTAATGCAAGGAACTAGAGAATGGAGCATGGTAAGTGTTGGGGTTTTTGGGTTTTTTCTTTTTTTTTTTTTTTTTTATGTGAACTCTTGAGTAAAAAAAACCCAACAAATAAATCTGTGTTATTTTGCCTTCAGGTTTGTATGCCTTCCATTCTGAATCACTAGAAGTTGAAGGAGACTAATATTTACAATTCATTGTGTTTTAGCTCTAAAACGCAGAAATTTCCCCCTTCTGCAATATTTCTCTAGCACTTTAGTTTATGTATATTGATTTATACCACTAGAACAACACTGAAATTTCTTATATGCTGGACTCCTGGATATTTTTTCCTCTCATTACACAAGCAGCAGACTACATCCAGAAACCAGCAATGAATTCTGCATTGAGATAAACTGAACACCCCACATGCACCCCTGTGTTACCTGGTAAGGAGAGGAGCATAATGTGCTAGAAACCCCCTGAACTTCTGGAAATGGAAATTCCGAAGCTTTTATGCATGTTGTTTCCAGGAGACCTCTCTGCACTGCCTGAGGTGCATGTGGCTGAAGTGTGACTGGAATATGGAAGACCATCTTAGAAAGGAAAATAAGCCCTCATTTCTTCTACGCTGAGGAAAACCAGTTAGAAGTCACTGCCATTCATCCTTATTCATTTTTAATTCCCTTTGAAATACTATAAAACCAAAGTCCAAACTAAATGAGTATGGATCACAACAGAACAACAAGAGGCTGTTCTTAGAGAGAGATGAGAACTGGGTGAATAACAAGGGTGTCACTCTGCCCTCTATACATCCAGTCTTCCCAGAACACTTCACTTGCCTGAAGATCTCATTTCTATTCCACAGACTATTTTAAAACACAAAAATCACTTTCATGCATAATAGGAGAACCACCCCAAACTTTTGCTAATTTTCATTTAAGTGTTGTTTACCAAAAAAAATCATTTTGATGTTATAAATCATCATGCCAACTTATTTGGAATAATTTAATATAAAAACATTGAGTTGATTGCAGAAAGTGGAAAAAAGCCAAAGTATTTCACTCCATTATGGTTGAAAAAGATTGATCTCACTGAGCTCACAAAGCTTGGTTTCTTTTTTTTCCCCCTTCCGTAAAGTACTTAATCTGAATAGTAACAAGCTATAGAAAGTTATGCTTCTGATAGAATTGTATCCTCTGATGGAAAAATATCTAAAATTTTTATCCAACTCTAATACCTATTGTAAATATATATAAACACCTTAAGCATAATATGCAATAAAAATTATATGATATTGAAGAAATCTAATATAGCTAAAATATAAATCCTAGGGGAAGTTCACACTATGTGAAGTATTGGGGACTGCCAGATGTTCAACATTTGTACTCTGGAGATCAAGACCAAAAACTGTCCGTGTTCGGGATCTCACCCCCCTTTCTTTGTTATATAACTTATTCCCACAAGATAGGTGGGAAACATGGTTTCATTTCCACAGTATCTGCAGGGAGAAATCATAATTTAATCAGCCTACAACTCAGAAGTCAAACTAATCAGAATGTTCTTTTCTGGTTAAAATGAAGGGGTTTGATTATATATTGTGTTCAGCCTGCCATGAAGGAATTAGTTAGTAAGACCAATTGTGCACCTAGAATCTTATCTTATTTTTGTCATTAATGTATTTAGTTTAAGATGAATAATGAAAACTTTGCTGGCACACTAAGTCAGGCTCAACCTGTATGGTGTAATAATATATGAAATTAAAGTACCTCATAAAAGTTGTTTTGTTATAATTATATCATCTTTCTCTGGATTAGTTTTTTCTCACCTAATTGAGGTGAGATGTCTCATTGTCTTCCACCCAGCTACAATGTGTATTAATGGAAATACGGTTTGATTTAATGTTAAAACAGAAATGCCAACAATTAAAATGAAGCAATTTCAGAACAATTAGTGCCACATCGTGAAACCTGAAACCTAAGAAATTATATGATTAGACATACTGAGTTAAAGCAGTCAACAAGCTGGCTCAGTTTATGCTTAGACCAAAATTATTATTACATGCTGATGAACAATTTGTCATACTAGCAGATGAAGGACTTTTATAGAATTTTAGCATTTGAGTACATTAAGTTCATAAGCTTTCTTATGTAAGAGTTAGGTGGGATTAAAAAAAGAGTTTCTGTTAAGTAACTGTCCTCCAAACACCTGTTATTTAATGAGGTACATAGCATCAAGCTGTAATTTATATTCTTAAAGGATGAAGGGATTCTTCAATTAGCAAGTTATCAAAATGCAAAGTATTAGCTTCATAAGCAATTTGTATTGCAATGAGCAGTTGTAACACAGATGTGGGCTTTCCGCAAACCACTTTAGGAACGATCACCTTAATGGTTTCTAAGTCCTTTTGTAACATTGTTGGAAAACTATTATTATCTTTCTTTTCCATCTATCTATCATTACCTTTCTCTTTAGTGAATCTCATTTAAATCTCACTGAGCTGGGGTCTGTTTTCAGAGCTGATTTATGATTGTACTCAACCAAACCAATCAGCCACTCACAGGTCAGGAGAGCCGCCTCTGCTAGTGAACAAAAAAGTCATCTGCAGGGACTCCCCAGTAACGTTTCAAGTTAGGGAAATTGTCCTTATTATAATGCTATAAGAACTGTAATTAAAACTGGTCTTATGCCCTGAAAGTCGTCCTGTAAAAACTCCCAGAAATATGCTTGGATTTTTGCACCATGACATCATCAGAAGGTGAAATTAGGGGTGTAATGCTGTTCCAGGCCTAAAATCCTCTTTCTTTGTGTAGGAGGAGGTGAAAAATGACAACTATCAAACCAGTGTTCTTGTTCTTTTGTTAAGCTCCGTTAAAATTACAAGTTACTTTGTTTTGTGTAGATCAGAGACTTCATTCTGTAGAGCTTTCAGGTAGGTTTCTCTGCCCATTTTTACTCTGGACTAGCTAAGAAAGAACTTCTTCCAGTCACTGTTAATGTACGTACCCTTCTCTTAAACCTAAATAAGTTTTCTTGCTCATTTCAAGTGTCCACTGGGTCAAAGTCTTAGTGTCTTGTTGGTTAGCCTCCTTTCTGATAAGGGCCAGATAACTGTCCAGGCCAGTGACCTATAAAAAAAGAGAAAGCTTTCTGAGACTCTCAGCAGTCCTAGCCTTTCAAAAAAAGTTGCAAGTATCAAAAGAAAAAAAAAAAAAGAATTCAAACAATGCATAATAAAGACCTGGAAAAGTATGTAATAAAAATACAATGAAACATTCTTCCAGGTGTGACTTTAAATAAGAGAGTGGTCAGAGGAACATACCTAAGACAATTCTCAGGAAGAGAAAATGGGAGAAAACAGCCCTATGCCAACATAGATATCTTTCACTGATGACAGGAAATGCAATCTTGCAAATACAGTATGAAACTCGATACTGGTCTGTTATTTCCAGGTGGTACATAGCTAGCTTTCAGATACAGAAATGCTCATTTTTGTCAATCTGAAAATCAGTTTGGAAAGGAAAACCCTGTGGTTGTGGGTTTTTTAGTGCTGTAATAAACCTCCAGATGAATTTTCACTTATGCAATCCTGTTACTTTGCAACTGTGTCCTCAATGGCACTTGAGAAATCTCAGGGTTTGAATAGTTTGAGAACATTGCAATGTTAACTTTTTAACTTTTAGCCCTCAATTTTTCAGTGATAATAAGAAAAGGAAATAAACTTATTAGTCTGCTCATACAAAACCCACAATTTTTTTTTAAGTAATTGTACCAATTAAACCAGAATCTTATTACCTGGCTAGCACACAGAGATGTGAAAAATCTTTTTGACGTTAACAGCAACAATAAAGCTTTGGACTAGGACTAGAGTCACACAGATATCTTATGGACACCACTGGCTACAGGTGCTGTAGATAGACCATTTCTCAATAATGTTCACTTTGCTTTCCTTTTTGTCACCAAGACACAATGCTGCATTGTCAGAGAGAAATGTCCTGTTACTGTACAGACTCCAGCAGGCATGTGCCACACTGGTATTGTATGTGTAGACAGGAGTCAATAAAAGGGGCAGGGGATGTACAGACTCTGAATTCATGCAAAGAATGGAGGTGCAATGCAGTGAAATCTGCAGCACTAACTCCAGGTGCCCCTTTGAAAACAGAAGGCAATGTACTGGAAGAGATGGAACTGGAAATAGCACCAGGTTTATTACAACATCACTGGAAGATTGTTTCATCTGCCTAATACTTAAGATTAATAGATGAATAGTATCAGTTTCATGAATGCCTGAATACTTGGGTGAAGAAAATTGCATAAATACTCATTTATTTTTACTAGTGCTGAACCATCACAACTGAAGGGAAAAGCAAGTTCAAAAAATTCCTTTCAAGAACACTTCCTTCCCTCACAGCCTTGAGGTCAAATCACTTTAAAAATCCTGTTTGTTACCTTCAACCAAAGCTCTTTGGAGTTCTAAGAATGCCTTCTCTCTCATTTTCAGATCACAGCTAAAGTAATGAAGTCTCTTCTGTTTCAAGATTAAAATGTATAAAATTGGGATATAGCTACTGGTTTTTAAGTCTGCTTGAGTTGATGTGGGACATGAGGACAAAGCAGAGCAAAAATACCAAGAGGAATAGGGATGCTTTCTACATTACGTCAGAGAAGTTTTTTTTGTTGAATGTATTTTCTTTCAAGGGCCTATTTAAAAGGTCAAAGTAGCTGGAAAATGAGAGCTGTGCATCCTCGTTTCCAGATGCATACAGTGGATGCTGAGAGAGGCATAACCTTGAGCTGCTCAGTTTCTGAGCCAGGTGGGTAACCCAGTAGCAAAGCCCTATAATATTTTGGTATCCCAGTAGCTTGCACAGTGCTTCCAAAAATCCACATAGCAAGTGTAGGAATTAAGCCTATTTTCACTATCTTGATATCAAGATATTGCTGTATTTAAAGTGCCTGATATGTTCTGAGCTTTTTTTGTGTACGCTTCAAACACATTCTCTGTAACATGACTGTGGAAATGCCATTGCCTGATTATAATGTGATTTCCATATAAAAAGAGAACAAGAATGAGATAGAGAAAAGTATACTATTGAGAAACAGAAAACATTTTATTTTCACAGTGTGTAAGCTAGTATGATTTTAAGCAAATCATAAGTTGCCTTCCTGAAGGTGACTTTCTCATTGCATGTATATATTGCAGAAAAGTTAATAAAGCTTTTTCATCACAGACATGGCCTCTAAAATATTCACCCACATTTGACTTGCAAATATAAATTCATTTTCGTTTCTCAGAATTTTAAAATGGGTAAGTAGCTGTAATTCTGTTTGTTAGAGACCAGGAAAGAAAATCTGGTGTAATGACAGTAGCACTGTGGTAGGAACCCAGCTGTTTTTCTATGATGTTCTCATTTGGCTCTGTCTCTTTCTGCTCTGGCTTGGAGTAAATCACCTAGCAATGAAATTGGTAACCTAAAGTTCAGCACCTTAATCTACCTTCTACTCTCATCATGAAAAAAGAATTAATTTTGAAAGTAGATATCACTGAGTGGTGCTAGTAACTTTTACCTGTCAAAAGAGTGGATTGCATGGAGAAAAACATAGCATTACGTACCTAACTTTGTGCTACACTGTATGGTGTGTTTATTCTTAAACCTTCCTAAAGCAGTTCTGTATTTTAGATAATGATACCTACTTATCTGACATGTAAGTGGACAGTGAAAGGTCAGTGGCATAATGCTTATGAAACATGGAGAGTTTTAGTTATTTAATGTTATTATTTTGGCTTCCCATAAAACTGAAGAGAACCAAGATGCCAGAAAGTCCCTTCAGAAGTGATTTTTTTTTTTTTATTATGTACTCTCTCCGATTCATTCAAAGACAAGACATTTAATCAAAGCTGCATTGTCAGCTTAAAAAGATCATTTGTTTGTGTGCTTAACTTCAGTAACCGAGACCACTCAATGAACTCAGTATTAAGCCCTTTTCACCATTGTGGATCATCCTTGCTCACAAAAAAATGAGGTCAAAATAGGACTAGCTCAAGGTTTGGGATGAACAGGAAGAGATAGGTCAGATTCTGCATTACACAAGAAAAATGTGTATGTGTATGTGTATTTACATATATTTATATATGTCTGTCTTTCCGTCCTTGATGTTGAGGGCAAGCCTCCTGTCATAACTGCCTTAATAAATTAAAAATATTATAGGAAAAAAAAATTGTGACACTTGTACAACCAGCAAGTATTATGTCTATCTAACTAATGTATCTGGCCTTGAAAAAGCCCTGGTCTGTACATGTTGCACAAACCAGCTGAAAACATCAAAATTTGGATAACAGGGTGCAGAGTAGCAAGTCAGCAAAAGAATGTTACACATGGGTCCTAAATATTATGTGCAGGATAGTAAAGACTGCTTTCCTGAAGTCACTAATGCATATGTTTCTGCACACTGCAGTAGAAAAGAGGTAAAATGGTTTATTATGTGGAGCATGAAACCATCCTGAAATGCAGAGGTTCTGGGAAAGATATTTCAGGGTTTGTCCCTCCTCCATTTCTTAAAAAATGCTCATGTAATATGAAGTAGATATGTTTCTGAGGGTTACATTCATGAGAAATAAACTATAGTAAGTCAGATATGTCATATTTTAATACCCAGCTGTCTGGTTTTGAAAAAATCCATCCCAATTTATCTTGCATTGTTTTCTGTGTTCTGTGTATGTAATGGTGATTTGCCTTTCCTTTACCTAGGTAGGTAGTTACCACGAAGCATCAGCATTAAGCATTTGTTTGCTTGTTTGTTTGTTTTTTAACATGGATTGGAAACAGGTAGGTAATTATTTACCTTGTTCAGTATTTCTTGCTGCTTTGTTGTTTTTTTCTGCAACATGTTGGAAATGAAAATTATGCATAACAGTATCATTGAAGTCTCTTGATTTCCTATTGTTGCTGTGACTTGTTCAATTTGAATGTGGCCTTTTTAAATAATTATGCATTATTGTGTTCTTTATGTTATAGCTTTAATCTAGTTTAGTATTCGTGATGATTGAGGTTGGAGTTGTCTGGCAGCCTGAACAATGCAAAGTTAAAATGCATCTGTTATGACTAAAATGAGTGACTGGATTACTAAAAGGTTAGCAATGCCTAAAAGGCTTCATAACTTCTTTGAACTCTTGACTCTTGTATCCATGTGGAAGTTGAAGTCACGATGTAATTATGAAAGAAGTTATGTCTTTGTTAATCATAAATATGCTTTGTGACAGCAAGGCCTCATATGACTAACTGAAACTGCTGGCCCTAGATCCTTGATAATTTTATGGATGAGAAGAAGTAAGCTTATGATTACAAGAACAAATTAGGTGATCACATGCACATAAATGATTAGTTTTCTGGGTTTGACCCTGAATTTTTGAAAAACAGAGAAACTTAAAGCCTGTTTTGGCTAAGCCCCTGAAGAAGAAATTCGGAATTAATATAAACCTATGGATACAGCCACATCTACCTCATCAGAAAAATATAGGTGGACATCTGCAAACAGTTGCTGAGGTACTGATCTCAGTGGTGACTTCACACAACAGTGAAAATGCCCCAAACTTTCTCTTTTGTTGATATACTTGGTGAACTTTGACTTTCTGTTTCAGTATTTCTCCTAGTATTTGGATGCATACCAAGCAAGACAATGTCTGAAAGACAGTGATATCTTTTAGTGTGTGAAAGAATATGTCAAATTCAGTACCAACACAAACCTCACCTAAGTCATTTGTGCTATTTCCCCACGGCTTTGAATGGGATTTAAATGACTTCCCAAAAGAGTGACCAGCACTGACACAGACAGGTAGTGTAGGTCTCTATGCTTAAGTGCTCAACTTTCTACTGCTGACTTAAATTAAATGTGCCTATCTGCCCATCTGCTCCTAAAAAAGGATTAAATGCTTTGCTTTTGATATATAACTCATAGGACCCATTCCAGACCTCTCTTTACTTGCAGCTCAAGGGAGCAGGGACACTCAGGTCACAGGGAACAGTCTGTCACCTTTGGGAAGATATAAAATGTCTCTAAGACAACTTTAACCCAGCGTTACTACTGACAGTCAGCTCTGCAGACTCCTTAACCTCAAAGGTATCACAAGAGGAGGGTTAAGAAGAAAGATAAATGATAGGAAAGAGAGCAATATATTCCGCAAAGTGATAATAAAGTTTATCATTTTCCAAAGGAAGAACTTCAGACAAGGATGATGGATTAAGTAGAGGAAGAACCTGGGAAAGAGATGGGCAATCCATCTGTTTGTGCTTTGCTTTCCAGCTTCCCCTATTCTTTTCAGTCAAGGTTGCCCCACATCCACCTCTGTCTAGACAAAAGTGGACGCATTCAATGCTTTTTTGCTTCAGTCTTTAAAAATACTGACAGCCCTTGGGCTACCTGTTCCCCGAGTTGGAGGACCATGAGTGCAGGAGCAGTGACTTTCCATTTGTGGACACTGAAATTGTAAGGGACCAGCTGTATCAGCTGAATGTTCACAAGTCCATGAGGCCTGTTGGAATTCATCCCAGAGTTCTGAAGGAGCTGGTGGATGTTATGGCAGCAGCACTCCTCATCTGCCAAAGGTCTTGGGAGTCTGGGGAAGTCCCTGCTGACTGGAAGCCAGACAGTGTTATTCCAATTTAAAAGCAGGGTGTGAAAGAAGACCGATGGAACTACAGACCTCTTAGTCTAACCTCAGTTCCTGGAGAAATTATGGAGATTATACAGGGTATTATTTAAAAACACTTAAAGAATAATACAATCATCGGGCACAGTCAGCATGGGTTCAAAAAAGGAAAGTCTCGTTTAACTGATTTGATATTCTTCTATGACAAGGTCACCCACCTAGGGGATGAAGGGAAGGCGGTGCATGTAGTTTTTCTGGATTTTAGTAAGGCTTTTGATACTGTCCCTCCCAGCATCCTTCTGACCAAGTTGTCCAACTATGTGATGAGCAAGTTTACATTGCACTGGGTGAAGAACTGGCTGAATGGAAGGGCTCAAAGGGTTGTAGTGAATGGGGCTATGTCTGGCTGGCAACTGGTCACTGGCAGTGTTCCTCAGGGCTCAATTCTAGGGCCAGTTCTGTTCAATAATTTTATCAATGATCCAGATGCAGGATTTGAAAGCACCATTAGCAAGTTTGCCGATGATCCCAAACTGGGAGGTGTTGTTGACTTTCCTGAGGGACAGGAGGCCTTGCAGAGGGATCTAGAATGACTGGAGCATTGGGCAATTATGTTGGTGAGGCCTCACCTTGAGTGCTGTGTGCAGTTCTGGGCCCGACGATTTTAGAAGGATGTGAAGGTCCTTGAATGTGTCCAGAGGAGGGCAACAAAGCTGGTGAAATGGCCAGAAGGCATGTCCTGTGAGGAGGAGATAAGGATTTTGGGCTTGTCTGATGTGGAGAAAAGGAGGCTGATGGACGACCTCATTACTCTCTACAGCTTCCTGAGGAGGGGAGGTGGAGAGGGATGTGCTGAGGTGCTCTCCCTGGTATCCAGTGATAGGAAACCTGGGGATGGTTCAAAGCTATATCAGAGGAGGCTTAAACTGGACATTAGGAAGCATTTCTTTACTGAGAGGGTGATCAAACACTGGAACAGGCTTTCTAGAGAGGTGGTCAATGCGCCAAGCCTGTCACTGTTCAGGAGGCATTTGGACAAAGCCCTTAACAACATGCTTTAACTTGGTCATCCCTGAATTAGGCAGTTGGACTAGATGGTTGTTGTAGGTCCCTCCCAACTGAAATATTCTATTCCATTCTACTCTAGACATGAAGGCATCTACTTTTCAGGAGCAAGAAGAGAGAAGTATCTGATCTGTATATACTGTCTTCCTTTTCCATCAGAATTATTCCTTTCCCTTTTTCCACTGCCCTACCTCTCCCTCCATCCCCCCTCCTCCCCCCCTTCTCATTTATCTTTTCTTCCTAACCTAAGAAGGATGCAAATTCAGCAAACTGCAAGGCTGGGATTAGCTTTGATCTTAGGCTATTCAAATAGGTTTTTAATTAAGCAAAGGTAGCTCAGATTTCAATTCACTACATATCTCAATAATAATCATACGATGATACTGTACTACTGACCTCAGGGGATAAAATTTCTTTGTAGTAAATTTCTCGAGTGTTTGATCTCCACAGGATACTGTCACCTGTAGTGAGTCTAATTGCTTCATTCTACATGCTGAACATTTCCTATGCTTTTTTGGCTTTGTTTTTTTTATTTTTCTCTCAGCTGTAATCAAAATTGGAGGAACTTGAACACTAATGGAGAGCTGAGACACAGCAACTTTTCTTTAATGACCATCACATCCATTCTCACATCTCCTCCTAGAAAAGAAAAGCATGGCTGCTGTACAATCCCAGGCTTGATTATTCTGACATTTATCACACTTACACCACTTTGTGTTCATCTAGTCTTAATAAAAGATGGTAAATGTAAAGGCAGGTCCTACTCTAAAGGCACCACTCAACTAAGTCAGATGAGAGAAAACTTATTTCGATGTCCTTTTCTGAATCTTTGTCTACAGAGGAATATTGTCTTTCTAGTAAAAAGAACAGAGAAGATAGGGCTAGTACTGCTTTGAGGCATGCATTTGCAAGGTTAGCAAGAGGTTCAAGGTCCCTGTGTCATTAAGAATGTTCCTGTTAAAGCAGTATTGAGATAACCCTTTTACTGTCATTTACCTTTACATGCATAGCTCCCATTTCAGTCCTCTTGATGCTCTGAGTGGCCTTGCTCCTGTCATTGTGTACTACAAACCCAGTAGCTCCAGGGCCAAGAAGTCCTGCTAAGAGTTGAAGGATTTTGCCACCACCACAGTGCTATGCTGACATAGCCTGGTTACTCCAGGCCAGAGCTGGCTAACATCCAGCTGAGAGGATGAGCAGGGAAAACGCATCTCTTCCTGCAACCTTGTGTGTAGATGTAACCTTATTAGCAATCTTCTCCTTCCCATATGTGTCTCTTAAAATAGAATGCTTTGAGTTGCTGCACATAAATTGTATTTAGAAGGTTATTCTATTAACATTTATTTTAGACTAATGACTTCAGGGAGGGGAATGTTGTTTGCTATCAGTTTAAATAGTGCTTAGCAGAATGGGACTCTGACCTGCTGTGCTCCTTACATCTGCCATATATAGATAAATAAGCATCTCCTGGTTTAACAAATGTCTGTAAATCAGCATTTTCAAGCACAAATAGAAGTAAAAAAGAAAGGATAAATATGCTCTTTCAATGAAAAGAACTGTACAGTCACCTTTTTCCCCTTTAAATGGCCTATTGGATTTAGGGAAAAGGGTAATGCTTCTGCCTGTCTCTGTCGAAAGGATTCACTCTTCTTCTGACCACATTACTTTCCTTGGTCTTCCCTGTACTTCATGGTGAAAGATGAATAACTCAGAGAATTTAGTTTTAAGTAGAAAAGGGAAACGTTTTCTTTCCTCGGTGATATGCCTGAATATCACAAGGCAGCACATTAACACTGCTGCGCCTAGGTTAATGAACTCTACATCTCAGTAGGCCTAATTAAACAGAAAGCAAGGGGTGAAAGGCAATATCTGCAGAAACTATAATTCAGGGTAGCATTCCAGCATCTTTGAAAGATTTTAATAATTTTTTTTGTACAGGTCCAGCTGTTTTCCATGCAGCCTGAGGGGAAGTCCTTATTTATGAGGAGAACTCTCCACCACCACTGATTGTAATCGTGTGGAAAATGATCTTTTCATCCCGTGATTATGAATATATCTCTGTTAGACTAAATGAGAGCTGCCAACTCAACATCTGCCCGTAATGCATGCAACTCACCTTTTCATCTTGGCATCTATTTGGATGGCTAAAAGGAGTCTCTGCTTTGAGGGGACATTTCCATTAATTATTAGGACTATTCTTTGTTCTTTTTCTAAAACAGGAAGACATTTTTTGACAAAAATGTTTCCCTTTGATATCCATGTAAGACACACCACTTAATATATTCTTTCATAGAATTACTCTTTCTGTAACTTATTAAGGGCTTTGTGTTGTGAGTTTTATATATGGAAGGCAATGAAGAGTGAGAAAACATCCAAAACTCTAGAGAAAGCAATAATTTATTATATCCTGTGGGACTCAACAGCTTGTTATAAATTCATTTTCCATGTAAATGGGCTTAAAAAAGATTAAACTTGGTCCTGGTGCTGTAATTGTTATACACACAAACTTCAAACGAATTTCATTCTTTGACTACCCTTTAATGCTAATGTCCAGAAAAATCAATTTTCGTTTTTTCATTCTTGCATTTGAAATAAACCTAAGCTTACTGCAGTTAAGGGATTTGGATTATTGGCATGCCTGAAAAAGCATATTTTGTACACTGAGATTTAACGAGGTGACCTCCATTTAATTAGAGATTCAGGACTCAGTAGTCTGCTAACGCATCTGAGTACTTCAGTTGGTTCAGATCACACAAAAATTAAAGAAGATACATTGAGCACTTGTTCTAATCTTATTCTTCTATCTGTGATCTAGAAAGCTTTTAGAAAAGCTCTTCAGTGTCAGTGCTCTGACATTGCTCTATGGTCAGCTATATCAGTTGTCAAACTCCATCCTGCATCCTGTAATGCAAGTCTGGGTGTAAAAGTGATACTGGGCTCAATGGTCAGAGGAGAAGATGAAGGTGGACCAGTGCATGGCATTCATCTTGCCTCCTACTTGTGAGCTGGAAGTAGTACAAACTTGTGTGTGTTGGTTTTGCCCTCGTTGGCATCTTTTACTTCCACCTCTTGCTTGATGAGCAGTCAGTGTGAGGTACAGGTAGCAAATGGCAACCAGTATCCTCCCTGCTGTGCACCTATGAAGGAAAACCAGGGCATTTGCTTAAAGGGACAGCAAATGAATGCATAACCTTCACATTTAGAAAATCCTGTGTACTTTAAGGGACTGATAGTCATGCACAATAAAGGTAGATTATCTGAGTTAAAAGCAATTTTCCAAAGCTGCTCTTTCCAATATCTTAGTGAATTCAGAAAATCATGTTAGTTGTGTCGTGGTTTAACCCGGCTGGCAACTAAGCACCACACAGCTGCTCGTTCACTCCCCCCGCTCCCTCAGTGGGATGGGGGAGAGAATCCAAGAAAAGAAAAAAAAAAAAAGACCCGTGGGTTGAGATAGAGACAGTTTAATAAGAGAGAAAAATAACAATAGTAATAATAATAATGGTAAGAGATAATACAGAATATATAAAACAAGTGATGCACAATGCAATTGCTCACCACCCGCTGACCAATGCCCAGCCCGTTCCGAGCCGTGATCACTCCCCCCAAGCTGCGATCACTCAGCCCAAGCTGCAATCACTCTGCCCGTGACCGTGACTAACCCCCCCGAGCATGACGTTATATGGTATGGAATAGCTCTTTGGACAGTTTGGGTCCTAGCTGTGCTGTACTCCCAGCTTGTTATGCACCTGGCCGAGCAGGAGAAGCTCAAAAAGTCCTTGAGCAGCCTGAGTACTACTTGGTAACAACTAAAAACATCAGCGTGTTATCAACATTCTTCTAGTACTAAATCCAAAACACAGCACTATGCTAGCTACTATGAAGAAAATTAACTCTATCCCAGCTGAAACCAGGACAGTTGTCAGCAAAGGGAATAATACATTAACTTGGATTATTTAGGAGAGATAACAGGGTCAGTGGCAATGAGATTTAGGAAGTCAGGTTTGGATGTGAAGAAACATTGGGATCAGGGTACATGCTTGCTCAGCAGCAGCAAACTTTAAGTATTTTCACTGCCCTGTAAACCAGCTGTAGTGTATCATAAAATAAAACTACGGGAAAAGACTGGAGCCTGCTTTTTCACGAAATTGTCAAGCATTTTAACATAACATTTTGGCTTTTTTTAAGGACATGTTAAAATTCAAAAACTTTTTATGTCTAATCTAATACTTAAGTTGTTTTGAGTGGAGGAGGTATTTCTACAAAACCAGTTGAGATTTACAGGTGTTTAGTTCATGTTTATATATTACTGATAAGAGAGTTTTGTTACAGAGTAGTATCTTCTCAAGATCCTGTAGTTTTTGTCCATTACAGAGAAAGGAATGATTTAACAATTAATCTTCTCTGTCTTCCTACACAAAAAGACTTAAAGGTTCAGATTCAAAGACACCCTCATCCTTTAGAGACAGAGTATCACATCTTTTATTTGTGGTAGTCATTTTTCATAGGACTTAAACAGCAATGTTAACAGGATTAAGTCTCATGATATTACTAGATTAAAGCTTCTGACCTTAGCTCAAAGATCCTCCCATCTGTCAAAGTTTTCTAGAGAATACTTGGCAGAGTTTTACAGTCATTATAGAGAAAATATGAAAGGTATAGTCTGCCTGGGTTCAAAATTCCCTGAACATCACAAATTTATGGAAGTTCCTTGGCAGCTTAGTTAGCCCTGAGAGGAAGTCCTTGGCCAAATGCTTGTGTAGGTCTGCAGACTGTCATGGTTTCTGTATCTTAACTGGGATTCTTGTACTAAGCGGATATATTTGAATGATTTCCGCCCCCCCCCCCCCCCCCCCCCCCCCGCCCCCGGAACAGGCTTTTATTATATACGAGGTCAGATTCAAAATGTACAGCCGCTCTTCCTCCTGTGCCTCCTCTAGGCTCATGTATCATTGAGTAACCAGCTGGAAATAGCTGTGTAAGCACAGAACTAGCTGAACCATTCAGTCAGGATTCAAGGATACAGGCAAGGGCAAGAATTCATCTGATTATGTCATGAGTGATGAGAGCTAAGGTTAGGTGCTCTCACATTTCTTTCCTTCACTAGATTACTATCACCATATTGCTACATATATTAAAATTGTGTGAAATATTTGTTTCAGTCATAAATATAACCCTTTTGATCTGGTCTTTCCACAGCAAGGCAGTCTTTTACTCTTGCCTTGATGTTGATATGTATCTGATTTAAGCAAAAGAAAATATTCTTTCCTCTCTTTAGGTGTTTTCTTACAAGGGTTTTCACAGATGGTCACGTTACTTAATGAATATGTTAATTGTTAAGTCCCCAGCCTATATATGCAGGAATTAGAGCAATTTCTTTCTGTAAGGTGGGAGGGAGCACTGCTATTAACCTGCTCCCTGCAAAATGAGTCAGGTTCTACTAAAATTAGGTCACGACTGAAAATAAGAAAGGCGCAATAGTAATCAGATTTATGTGAACTGCAAGTTAAAAAAATGCTTTCAAACGTTTAATCACTTTCATCTATTTGTATAGATTTACAGTACTTCTTACCTTACAATAATAATTTTCTCTCAGATCTGACAAAAAATAGGGCATTTTTCAGATAAGCCAGAGGCTTTTTGCCTCCCAAAGATGCTGACCCATTCCAGCCATGGTGGTGAAAAATACTCACAGGAAATGACTTGGTAGGTTTGTACAATGCCATCTGAGATTCAGATACTATGAAGTTAGTTGATGCTTGGGTTTTTAATCTACAGTAATATGATTCTACTGGAAAACATGGTTCTAGGAGGAACATAGACTATGCAAATTGTTACAGTTTCCTTGTAACTTTACATCTTCCGTGTTTTAAAACTATATATTTTTTAAAGCAGCAAAATGCTGTATATGGTGAATACTTTCTTCTGTAAAATATGTGGTTTAATAATAAGGAATCAAAACCATGAAGAATCCAGCCACGCAAATGAAAATCTTCCATCTCAGTAAAAATTATGTTAACTCTTTCTGGCTTAGACAACTCTCTTCTCATATCCAGCCCTATTTGTTATAAAAAAGAGGTAGCACAAATGGGTGAGTGGATTAGGGTGTGGCGGACTAATACAAAAAAGAGGAACAGGCATGATATTTTTTCCACTGCAATACTCTTTGGTTGTGTTAGCTTTTAATTAATGTGTAGGTACCTTCACATGACCTCAGCTGGAAGGCAAAACTCAATAATGTGAGAAAAATTATTTCCGCAGAGACTGACTAGCCTTATTTTCTCTACTACTTGTTTCATCCTGCAGGATGCGAGAAATTCCCACTGATCTGTTGAAATATCACAAGTGAAAACCAGTGAAAGTCTATTTTATAGACCTACAAGATTCAGAGAATTCTGCAATGCTTAATAAGCTTGCTTCTCTTTTTTAGTATTAGTTTTTTTATTATGCTAGTTATTAACTGAAGTTCTTTCCCGTAGCATTCTCTAAGCCACAGACAGCAATAATGTTTTCATAATTTGAAGTTTAATGCAATGAGTGCCTATAAAATCTTTAGGCCAGCTGCTGATCAAAGCATCTTTTTTGTTTTTTCTTTTTTTTTTTTTATATTGCAAGTTATAATGCCTGTATTTGTAAACCGTATTCACTGAAACTTCAGGCTGATTTTTAGCTTAATAAACTCTCAATGCTTCATCTTGCCTGTATTTAGTGGTGTCTGGCACTTCTCAGATTCAATTAACTTCGGTGCTGGTGAAATCACATTATAAGCAAAATTTGCCCTCGTAAACCTATTTTATATAACCCATATTTTTAAAGAACTGTTTCAGCAACGATAGAGCACTCTTTGACACAAAACTATGACACAGAAGATCTTTATTTTATGAGCAATGGCTTGCTAGCATGTTACTCCTTTTTTCTTCTTCTTGTGTTATAAAATTACTGTAAGGGCTAAATAGATCTGTAACAGACAGGAACCCTACAGATTGTTCTTCTCAGTTAATTCGCATCATGACATGTGTTTAGGAAAAGGTGGCAAATTATAATTGAATATATGAGACCAATTATTGTTCTTATTTATATCTGTTCAACCTATTAGTCCTGTAGAGTTTATCTGGGCATAAATGGGAAGCAGAAATTGCTGAATATGGTTAATTTTAAGCATTTTTCTTTATTCCAGTTGAACATTATGGGCTGAATTTTGCTGTCATATATGACTGCTCAGCTTCATAATTTTGTTGGATCATGCAACTAAAAATAAGAAAGTATTATACCAGTAGAAATTAAAGATATATAATTCAAAATAAAGTTTCTTGAAATGTTTCTGCAAAATTTTGCATTGACTGTAAGAAACAAACTTTTCAAAAACTTAAAAATCTCATTTTTTCATCAAAACATTGAAATAACTTTCTGAAATTCTGAAGTGAAAACTAAAATCATTTATATAAATCTAAACAAAAGCAAAGGGGACTGGGCTTGTTCCTTCCTGCTCTTCTATTTACCACTTAAAAAATTATATAATTTTTCCTCTAGATGCAAGGTACTCAAATTAGGAAGCAGAGTGAAGCATGGAAAAATCTCCCACCTCTTTGCCACATTCCCGATTTTCTGCAAAAATGTGTTTTGTCTGAGCAAAAGATGAGATCAGACTGATGCAGACATAGGAAAGGGTAACAGCAGAAGTCACATACAGGAGCATTACCGTCAGATGTGGTAATAGAACAAAACAGGTCAGAGAAAATGCTGCAATGGAGTGAAAACAGCAGAATACAGTATTAAAGCTCATACAGTATTAGCATGACAGAAATCAAACAAGAGAGCAAATGTTGTTATCAAGACAGATAAAATCTGGAACAAATATTGCTGTTGCAATAAATAGAAGCAAGAACAGGCATTGCCATCATGATAAGGGCAAAAGCAACAAAAAGCAAGGGGAAAGCACCAGTCTTGCTGAAAATGTCAGCAGTGAAAACAGCATCTTCACCTGTAGTCCTTCTACTAACAACAGAACCAAAAAACAGCTCTGAGGAAGTGTATCATCTAAATGCTAACTACAAGAGAGCATGTCATGAGAAACCAGCTACAGTGAAAGCAAAAAGCCATGACAATGCTTTCACCTCTGTAAGCATTATCCAAAATCCTCTGAAATAAAACAGAATCCTTTTGCATATTGATTAAATAGATTTTGAAGAAGGAAAGACCAACAATAATAAACCAGGGCTGCAATAAATCTTTCCTACTGTTTTCTTGGATTAGACATCCCTCACTCTTACATCCAAAGGCTGCTGGAAAACTCCAACACTGGAGATGTTCAGGGGGAAGAAAAGTAATGTTGAGCCTCCACTGGATCTACCTTACGTTGTTTTAAGCAGGATCTAGCAGCTGGAAAGGAGGCAAGGTCTGATGCTTGCCTGGGACCCTGGAAGTTCAGGGCAGATGAAGGACTGGGAAAAGATGCCTATTCTGATGATTAATATTGATCACATTTCTGATCACAAAAGAACAAAGCTGCAGGGAATGAAAAAGCAGTTGTTAACAACTTCTTTTTTAAATGGCGGCCCAGAAGGCCAACCGTATTCTGGGCCGCATCAGGAGAAGCGTGGCCAGCAGGTCAAGGGAGGTGATTCTGCCCCTCTACTCTGCTCTGGTGAGACCTCACCTAGAGTACTGCCTCCAGCTCTGGAGCCCTCAGAACAAGAAGGACATGGAACTGTCGGAGCAGGTCCAGAGGAGGGCTACTAAAATGATCCGAGGGCTGGAGCACCTCTCTTATGAGGCCAGGCTGAGGGAGTTGGGCTTGTTCAGCCTGGAGAAGAGAAGGCTGCGGGGAGACCTGATTACGGCCTTTCAGTATCTAAACGGGGCCTATAGGAAAGATGTGGACAATCTTTTTAGTAGGGCCAGCTGTGTCAGGACAAGGGGTAATGGTTTTAAACTAAAACAGGGTAGATTTAGACTGGATATAAGGAGGAAATTCTTTACAAGAAGGGTGGTGAAACACTGGAACGGGTTGCCCAGAGAGGTGGTGGAGGCCCTATCCCTGGGAACATTCAAGGCCAGGTTAGATGAGGCTCTGATCAACCTGATCTAGTTAGCGGTGTCCCTGCTCACTGCAGGGGCGTTGGACTAGATGACCTCTAGGGGTCCCTTCCAACCCAAAACATTCTATGATTCTATGATTCTATGATTCTATGATTCTATGATTCTATGATTCTATGATTCTATGATTCTATGATTCTATGATTCTATGATTCTATGATTCTATGTTCTGTGCCTTAACCCCAGATACGGGGAACAGTCTGAGCTCTATCTAGACCTCTGGTGCAATGGCTAATACAGGTTATAAGAGTCCTATGACACTGGGATTACCCAGATGAGGTCTGGGATGTGAACACAACCCTAAAGTAGCAATTCAGATAACTATCCTGTAGTGTCATTTTCTTCATGAGGTTCTCTAGAATGGCTAGTCTGCTGAAGTGCCCATTTATCACTGAAATGATGTACTATTTGAGGTTATCTATATAATAGAATTACAATTCTGCTGTGCATTGGGACTCTTTATTGGGCTTTCTGGTTAAAAGAGTAACTGTATGAAATATAAACTTTAATATTTGAGCTATAAAAATTGTGAAATGTCCTTTCCTCTCCTTGAGTTCATTAAGCCTCCAGAGAAACTTTCAAAGCTTGTTAGTTTATTTCAGCTTGGGTTTCTCATCTCAATCTTGAACAGCAAGAAATGAGATTTAATGACTTTAGAGGTTGCGACTTCTTTGTCACATACAGTGTCTTGATTTGGTGATCCGCTTCATTATGACCAGAATTTTACTACTTGTTTGTTCCCCAAAACCTCAAAATATTCTCTTTCTCATTTTCTACCTTATAAATACAGTATTTTTATTAATCATTATGAAATGAAGGCATAAGCTATTTAAGTACTTTGTTGAAGTTCACAGTATTATAGGCATGTTATACTATGGGATTCAGTTTACAGTTTAGAACTATCTATTTCACAATTGAAACTATACTCACTTTGCTCTCAGTCCTTTATGTTGGAAAAGTGCATCAAGCTAGTATATAATCTAGCAAGCAGGTACCTGCATTTAGAAAAGAAGGAAACTATAACAAAGTGTCTATTTTTCAAGTACTTAAGAACAAATAAAAAAAAATTCTAGAAATTCATTGGTGAAGGAGGTCTATCAAAAGGTAGCCTTTTGTCTGTAATTAGTGCAGATACATCGCATAATTTCCCCATCTCCCCCTTATTTATGTATTGGTAAAGTGCACATCAGCAAAAGATTGGTGTTCAAAAGTGGCTATAAAATTAACAAGCAAAAGATACTTTGCTTGTTGCCACCTATTTTGGAGATACCTGTATTTGGCAGTGTCCCATTTCTCACAGAGGCTCTATTTCAGCCCCATAGATAGTGAGAGCAAATAAATCCAAGACTACTGTAAAGACTACCCAGATTTTTATGTACATTGGATTCCCACATGTGCCTTTGCCCCACACCATGGTGTTAGCATCTCTGGAGTGGATCCTACCTACAGTGATCAGCTGCCTCATGTCCTGATCATAAGGAGCAAGTCTTTGCTAGAGTACTGGGTTGTAATGTACGCCATGTACACATTTTACCATTGACTTAATAAGACCACAGAAAAATTTAGCTTGAAAGGGGCCTCTGGAGGTCAACTAATCTGTCTCAAAAGCAGGTTAACATCACAGTTACGTGAGGCTGCTGAGGGCTGTGTCCCAACAAGTTCGGAAGTTTCCATGGATGGAGATGCTACAGCCTCTGGGCAACCTGTACCTGTGGTTAACTACTTCCATTGTGCACAGATTTTCCTTAAATACAGCCAGAATATCCCCTGCTGCAAACCATGTCTGTTGCATGTGGTTCTTTTTTTGTGCAGCTCTGAGAAGAATCCGGTTCAATCTTCTCTGTAAGCCCCACTTGTCCCAAATTTATGTAGAGGAAGGCTGTAATTATCTTGTTTCTGGCATTTTTCTTTCTGGGCCAAACAAACCCAGTTCCCTTACCCTCTCCTCAAATATCATCTGCCCCAGACTCCTAACCAACTCTGTGGCCCTTCACTTGACTCATGCCAGTTTCTCTGCACTGGGAAGTCTAAAACTGGACACAAATATTCCAGAAGTAACATCGTCAATGTCCAATAGAGGGAAATAATCACTTCACCAACCTGTATGAGAGCATGGGGTTGCTCAATCCTACGTCCATAATTTCACTATGATCATGAACTTTACATGGTTCCTGTTTGCCCATTCCTCCAATTTATTGTGGTCCTAGAGATAAGTTGCTTATATGTCCAGTGTTATCAACACTTCCCCCTTCCTACAATTTGGCATCAACTTGATGAGATACCATTCCTGTAAAGGTCATTGAAGAAGATGTTCAACAGTTTGAAACCTTGAGTAACAGTTCGCCAACAGCTGTCAGCTACACCACTCTCTAGGCTCAAATCTTCAGCCACTTTTTTTCTGACTTAGCACATTGTATCTCTTTGAAATGACTGTCATAATACTGTATTGAAACCCTTGGTAAGGTCAAGGTAAATGACAGTCTTTGCTCTTCACTTTTTCATAAAGATATAGCCAATTCATCTTTAAAACAGGTTGAACAAGCACTACATGTCCTTGGTAAATTCAGTCTACCTGTTCCCAATTGCCTTCTTGTCCTTTTGCATTTGGAGATGGCTTCTGTGAGGATTTATTTCCTGATTTTTGTAGGCACAGGAGTTAAACTGATACTGACTGGCCTGTGGTTTCCCAGATCCTTCTCTAACATTTACCTTTTTCCGCTCCTTTGGGATTTCTACTGATCAAACAACTCTTCAAGGATGATAGAGACTAGCCTTGCAGTGAATTGGCCAGCTCTGTCAACTGGATGCATCCTGCAGGTGCATCTATTTCTAAACACAAGCCTAAAAACCCAACAAAACATACATTCTGTTTACTGTCCTCCAAAAGGCAAAAACATGAGCACCATTTATGTCAGTGTTTACCAAACTTAGCTATAGACAAGGAAGATTGCTCTGTTTGCATAATTATGTATACATTCAAAGGGACAGATGCTGAAAAAATTCCAGTTTCATAATTTCCTTACTGTATTAGTCCAGTAATAATTTAAGTTTAAATTCTTGTTATTTTTAAACTTTGATTATTCATGGGAAGGTCTTATGTTGCTATTAATTTATCCTCCTTTCCATCAGTGAAGCAAGTCTCATAAGATGGTGAAATTTGTCCATGTTCAATTATACCGGCTAGCAGCAGCAGCTAACACAGCTGTGTGTGTTTGGGACCCCAGATCCCACAGGCTGAGCCACAGCTGGCTCTTTTTATTTAGTGAGAAGAGCTGTTCAAGCTTTACACACTTTTGGACAAGAGAATGAGAATAGTGTTTCAGATGGCCAGGAGTAGCTCCTGAAGGAGAAAAAGTATAACTGTCTGGTTCATTGCAGTTGACTAGTTCCCTTATAATCAAGTTATTTTTTATTTACTTGAACTTCAGTTGAAACTCTCAAGAGAAAGCAAGGTTATAATAAGGACTACAGTTTATTTTAAAATAAACTAATTAATGCGATAGCTTCCTGGACTTTCCAACAGCTGGAAAATGACATTTTAAAACCAGTGTGATTCCTAAAAGGATAAAATGCTTATGAGTAAATCTTTTGGGTAATATAGTCTTCCAGGGGCTTTATTAATATGTGGATAAACCTCCAGCTGGGTCTTTAAACTTTTAAAATTGATAGAAACACAATTTATTAAAATATATAAAGTAGTGAAGGATACTGTTTTAAATAAGGTTCAAAAATTGTCATAGTTTTCAGAATCTCAAACTGAGCTTCAGGCAGAGATAAGTGTTATGATTAAGTGTTTTGTAAGTTGTTTTTATATTTTCGTAAGTAAGACTACTGTATAATTTTTTCTTTTTTTTTTTCCAAACAAATTGAATTGATATCTCCCTAAAAACTGTATAAGCTGTCTAGAGTTGAACTAGACAGTGTTCCTTTGTTTAGACCACTATTATTAGTAGCTTCTCCTGCGCAACAATCGGTAGAAGTCATTGAGAACCCCAAATATTTCACATAATGAAAATATCTGGTACAAGTTTCAAAGTCTCACTTTTCATCTCATTCAATATTTGAAAGTGCGTGCCAATTCGCTATTAATCATCATATTTATTTTCCTAACAGATAATGAAATCACTTTCTCTGCTTCTGCTGACTCCACGTTTAGGCTTGCAATGGCCTTCCATCATCATCATGGGGTTAAAGCTCATGGTAGGAACCTTGTGCTTCTATCACAGCTTAATTTCACTTATTTAAAAGGAACTTTCCATACTTTCCTATCAAAACATGAAGCTAGATTTTTTAAAAATCAGCTGTATGTAACTCGATGTTGAGGCACAACAGAGTAGTGGTATTAGAATCCAAGATCTCTGAATTCCATAGTAGCAACGGCTAAGCAGTATATTTCCTGTCTTTAAAAGTAAATCTGAGATATAGCTGCATCAAAAAAAAATCACAAAAGTTTATTAGACAAGAAAGTTTGTTAGCCTACAAATATTTCATCATAGCAAATCCCTCTTGATCTAAGTAAACAAAAAGATTTCATTTGGGTCACTTAAAAATGTTTCATTCTTAGTTTCTTTTTTTTTTTTTTTTAAACTGGACTTAATCAGAAACCATTTCAATCAAAAAGTAAAACCAAACAAAAGGACCTCTCAAAACAAATGCAGTCTTACAAATGACTGGGATTTGTCATCATAATAACATTTAACATAATTCAGTATCTTTTGTCATGTTGAAGTTAGGCAGATAACTTGGAAAAAATCCATCATCCTCAAAATTTTAAAGATATTACCTGGAACAATGGGCTAATCTCTTATGATAAACTATAATAACTCTTATGATAACTTATAATAGCTCAGAAAAGACAATCATCTGACCCATTTAAAAGTTAATCTTTTCGACTGGACCATTTGCATGTGGAAAAATAATATTTCTTCTTTTGAGACTCTGCTGAAATGGGATTAAATTCAGAAGTAAAAAAAAATCTGGTTTTGATCTGTCTATGAAAATTAAGTCCCCATCCCCATCAGTGATGAGGACTTTTTTCACTGCTTTGCCCAGAAGACCATAACAATTCTATTGGTTGCATAAACATGCATCTCAATGAGCTTTTCAAATGCAGATTACAAGTATGGGCATGCTGTTCCACAATGTAAAAACGTTCCTGAGAAAAGTCACAAAGTATATGTAACGTAAGTAAGATCAGTAATTATTAAGTTCTGTCTCTCCATGTACTTAGGACATGTTCCTGAAGAATATCCATATACACATAGGCATGTATTTCAGGAATGCAGAGTCTTTTAAGGAATCTATCACAACTCCTCTCCTCCTTACTTTTCTGCCTTATATTTCTTTTGTTTCAACAGCCTAGTGGCAGCCAAAGTGATTGTGTTTGGCAGCCGCATGATTTGCCCCATGGCCATGGTCAGTACAATGCAGCCCCGACAGAGCCTTTGATTTTCTCTCAATGCGAGTCCCTGCCTCTCTGTTGCTCTCTCCTATGTAGTTTCCATGATTCCTATCAAATAACCTGTCATGCAGAGACCTGCAGACTTTGCAGGTATTTCACAGGGGTACCTGCAAGGATGTAAGCCTTTTCTTCCATTAGATAAAGGTCTGTAGCACGGTGGAAGTGGGTCTTAGGTCTGATGTTGCCCTGTTTGACCTAGGATCATCATTACTCAGACCAAAGCTCCTCAAAGGCAGTTTGAGGTTTTATCACAGGGCCACTGCAACATTAAAATTTCAAATCTCAATTTTTAACTGACTTGCAGATCCTCACAAACTGTGTTTCAATCCAAATTAAATTTAATGGCTGTTAAAATCCCCAGGCAAACAAGATTGGTAAGACTGTGTCAGCATCTCCCTTTCCCTTAACTCTAAGATTTCTTCACTAATAGATAGTAGGTTTTTATTTCATCCTTACCAACCATTTCAGCTGGTTGTTGTTTGATATATAAATTACAGACAACTCTAAAAATTTATTCTTATTTTGCTGCATGCTTATTTCTTGGGAATAAAGTACAAATGTAAGTTACACTTAAGGTTTGGTTCATTCAGACATTAAATGCTCTAAAAAGTGAGTGACCGTCAAAGCTTTTCATGCAGGAAAATTACTCTTTGCTTTTGTGCACATATATCAAGAGAAAATGAATTCCTAATCTGGCATTCCTAGCATAATCATCCACACCAAGTATCTGGTTATGCTTTTTGGGTGATAGCTCTTTTACTTCCATTATTGAATGGCCAAATAACGTGACTTGTACTGAAAGAGAGAAAAAAAGACTGTCTCCTCAGCTGCTGGAAATTGGTTTGGATGCAGTAAAATAAATGCACATGCACTCATACACCAATCAGAATGGGCCCCCAGTAGCAGATGATGAAGAGAATAATAAGATTTCACAGATCCATTTACTGAATTATATTTTGGAGTGGCTGTTCAACTAACATCAATACCTATTTTATTGGTAGGAGGGAAATTATTCAAAAGATTGGAGCTGAATAAGACTTTTTGAGAAGGCAGAATTCTCTTCTTGGGGGCAAGGTACACCCCTTTATCTAGAAAACAATGAAAAACAAATCAGCCAAACCTTTTCCTGTCCAGCAATATTCAAGCATGTTGTCATTGTTTTTCTTGCCTCTTGGAAATTTTTCAGCTGTGCAAATATTTTGCTTTTAAAGAAGACAATTATTTTTCAGCATGTTTATATGTTGTGCAGATGATGGCCAAGTTAGCTAAGTTGTTCTTATATTCTGTACATGTACATAAACCCAAACAGATTGTGTATATTTCTGTGGTGGAATTATGAATAATTTTATCAAATGAGTGGATGTTAGTAGAACACAGTTTTTGTAGATGCAGTCATAGAAAACATAGATGATGGCAGTGCCTACAGTACCTTCCTCTCTCCCCCTCTCCCTGCTTCCCTCTCTTGTGTAGCACACTTCTCTGTAAAACCATATTGAAAGAGAACATTGTGGGCCTGCTAGAAGGTCTGCTTACTGTTCAGAGCACCCAAATGCTTCTTGCAAACACGGAAGGACAATAGCAGGTGTGTAACAGAGCATTGAGCGATTTCTTGTCCTCCTTATTTGTTTCTTCACACGCTGTAATAACCTGACCTTGTGTAGTTTTCATGACAGTGTCCATAAGGCGATGACAGGCCTAGCTGTATAAAGCAAGATTTGCATCAATTTTTACTACTTGCTGAAAGCTCTCAGAGGAACATGGAGAGAAAGAATGGCCTTCCACTGTGCCAGGTCAGTCAAGATTTACAAACCACATTTGCATTGCTATTAAATTTAATTCTTAGTGAAGTCATGTTTCTGAAATGTGTAATATTCATGCATACTTTGATTTAGATAAGAAGAATCAGTTTATAAATTGAGATATAAACATCTTACTGAATAGAACCAGTAACTGTGAAGAAGTAAATTTTTCCAATTATGTTTTCATCTATTTAGATTTTCTACTAACATACTTCAAAGTAGTCACTCACAAATAAATATTTTAAAAACCCCAAAACTAACATAGGCCAAATGTCAACTGTATTCATGTCTGAGTCAAGTACCAGGGGTAAATATATTTCTTAATCCAGGCCTAACTGCAAATGACATGGGTACATCATAACCCCACCCTAAGATGAAGATTGTTGTCATCACAATAATCCAGTTAGTATTTCCTGGAAAATCTGATAAACTTTTAGTTTAAACTGACTCAAGCTTTTGCAATGTACCAAATGTGTTGCTATAGCAAAGCGTCTTCAATTGTTCTCTCCCAATTCTCTGTGGTTACAGAGATGTGGAGATTTTTCAGAAATACTCTTCACTTGATTCATTTTGATCTTTTCCATTTCTGACTTATAAAATTATAGACTAGAAGATAAATTAGTTGAAAAGTATTTGAAGGCAATATGTAAAAAGGTAACACATAACTGGTTGCTACATCAGCAGAAATTTATTAAATTTTTCTCATGGAGCTAGCTCAAAATATACCCAGGTTTTCCACATGTAGGACTTCTTTTTTAATTGGGGAGAATCCCAAGAATCTGAACCAAAGACAGGGTGATTTCTTGGCTTTGAATGGGAACTGCAATGACTTGCATTTACTTTTTACTCATCTATAATTGATTATAAGAAGAGTCCTTTTAGGTGCAACATGAAGACAAGGAAAGGCGGGGGGGGGGGTGGCGCAGGGCTAGGAGGTTGTTTTTGCAATAAGCTCTTTCATGCAGTCTTGATTTTAAAGCAGAAAATGTCTTCTAATTCACATGTCACAGAAGGGGAAGAGAATCTTTGGTCATAGGCTTGCCAAGCGGGTGAAGATGGCTTTAAACTAAAGTTGCCAGGGGAGGGTAACCTCAATCCATCCCACTCCTACAAGTTTGATAGACTCCCAGAGCTTGGAGAAGGATCACAGGTCAGCAGGAGAGCACCCGAACAGCAGCACAAAGGAATTCCAGCTAGTAAGTCAGCTTCATCTGGGGCCCAACTTAAATGCCTCTATGCAAACCCATGTGGCATAGGGAATAAACAAAAGGAGTTAGACATGCACATGCCTGCAGGGCTATGATCTTATTGGCATCATGGAGACATGCTGGGATGGCTCCTATGACTGCTGTGTGGGAATGGAAGGATACAGGTTCTTTAGGAAGGACAGGCAGGGAAGATGAGGAAGAGGTGTCGCCCTCTATGTCAATGACCAGCTGGACTGCATGGAGCTCTGCCTGTGGATGGATGAGAAGCTGACTGAAAGCTTATGGGTCAGGACTAAAGGAAGGGCAGGAACAGGTGACATTATAGTGGGGGTCTGTTACAGGCTACCTGACCAGGAAGACCAAGAGGATGACATGCTTTACAGACAAGTAGGCACAGCCTCACATTCACAAGCCCTGGTCCTCATGGGGGACTTTAACCACCTCAATATCTGTTGGAGAGACAACACAGAAGGGAACAAGCAGTCTGGGAGGTTGCTGAAATACACTGATAACTTCTTTCTCCAACTGATAGAGGAGCCGATGAGGAGAGGTGTTATCCTGGACCTTCTTCTCACCAACAAGGAGGGGCTGGTGGGGAATGTGAAGCTTAAGGGCAGTCTTGGCTGTGGTGACCATGAAATGGTAGAGTTCAAGATCCTTAGGGCACTGAGAAGGGTACACAGCAAGCTCACTACCATGGACTTCAGGAGAGCAGACTTTGGCCTCTTCAGGGATGTGCTTGGTAGAGTACCATGGAATAAAGATGTGGAGAGAAGAGGAGCCCAAGAAATCTGGTTAATGCTCAAGGATCACCTCCTCCAAGCTCAGGAACGATGCATCCCAACAAAGAACAACTCAGGTAAAAATGCCAGGAGGCCTGCATGGATGATCAAGGAGCTCCTGGACAAACTCAAACACAAAAAGGAAGGCTTCTGAGGGTGAAAGCAAGGACAGGTAGCCTGAGAGGAATACAGAAAAATTATCTGAACAGCCAGGGATCAGGTTAGGAAAGCTAAAGCCCTGATAGAATCAAATCTGGCCAGGGACATCAGGGGCAATAAGAAAATATAGGTATGTCAGTGATAAAAAGAAGACTAGGGAAAATGTGGGCCCTCTCCAGAAGGAAATGGGAGACCTGGTTACCCAAAATATGGAGAAGGCTGAGGTACTCAGTGATATTTTTGCCTCAGTCTTTACCAGCCAAGCGCTCAAGCTAACCGGCCAAGGAACAGAAGGCAAAGGCAGGGACTGGGAGAATAAAGGACCACCCACTGTAGGATAAGGTCAGCTTTGAGACCATCTAAGGAACCTGAAGGTGCACAAGTCCATGGGACCTGATGAGATGCATTCACAGGTCATGAGGGAACTGGCAGATGAAGCTGCTAAGCCACTATCCGTCATATTTGAGAAGTCATGGTAGTCTGGTGAAGTTCCTAATGACTGTGAAAGGGAAAACATAACCCCCATTTTTAAAAAGGAAAAAAGGAAGACACAGGGAATTACAGCCCAGTCAGTCTCACCTCTATGCCCAGCAAAATCAAAGAGCAGATCCTCCTGTAAACTCTGCTAATGCACATGGAAAATAAGGAGGTGATTGGTGACAGCCAACATGGCTTCACTAATGGCAAATTTTTCCTGACAAATTTGGTGGCTTTCTACAACAGGGTTACAGCATTGGTGGATAAGGGAAGAGCAACTGACATCATCTACCTGGACTTGTGCAAAGAATTTGACATTGTCCAACATTCTTGTCTCTAAATTGGAGAGACAAAGATTTGACAGATGGACCACTTGGTGGATAAGGAATTGGCTGGATGGTTGCACAGAGTTGTGGTCAATGGCTTGATGTCCAAGTGGAGACCAGTGACGAGTGGTGTTCCTCAGGGGTTGGTATAGGGACAAGTGCTGTTTACTGTCTTTGTCGGCAGCATGGACAGTGGGATTAAGTGTACTCTCAGCAAATTTGGTGATAACACTAAACTGTGTGGTGCGGTTGACATGCTGGAGGGAAGGGAGGCCATCCAGAGACACCTTGACAGGCTTGAGAGGTGGGCCCATGTGAACCTGATGAGGTTCAACAAGACCAAGTGCAAGGTCCTTCACATGGGTCAGGGCAATCCCAAGCACAAATACAGGATGGGAAGAGAGTGGATTGAGAGCAGCCCTGAGGATAAGGACTTGGGGGTGCTGGTTGATGAGAAGCTCAACATGGCTCAGCAATGTGCACTCACAGCCCAGAAAGCCAACCCTATCCTGGACTGCATCAAAAGAAGGATAGCCAGCAGGTCAAGGGAAGTTATTCTCCCCCTCTGCTCTGCTCTTGTGAGACCTCACCTGGAGCACTGCATTCAGCTCTGAGGCCCCCAACATCAGAAGAACATGGACCTGTTGGAGCAAGTCCAGAGGAGGACCACGAAGATGATCAGAGGGCTGGCGAACCTCTCCTATGAAGACAGGCTGAGAGAGTTAGGGATGGAGAAGCAAGGCTCTGAGGAGACCTTATAGTAACCTTCCAGTATCTGTAGGGGGCCTACAAGAAAGCTGGAGAGGGACTTTTTACAAGGGCATGTACTGATAGAACTAGGGGCAATGGCTGTAAATTGAAAGAGGGTAGATTTAGGTTAGATATAAAGAAGAAATTCTTCACTCTGAAGGTGGTGAGGCACTGGAACAAGTTGCCCAGAGAAGCTGTGGATGCCCTATCACTGGAATTGTTCAAGGCCAGGTTGGATGGGGCTTTGAGCACCCTGGTCTAGTGGAAGGTATCCCTGCCCACGGCAGGGGTTTAGAACTAGGTGGTCTTTAAGGTCCCTTCCAACGCAAACCATTCTATGATTCTATGATAAAGCTACTTACACAGGCTTAACACTTTATATATGTTCTTTTGAGGACTTGCATATTTGTATAAATCACCCAAGGCAGCATTACCATTTTTATAGAGAAAAATCAAATATTAATAACACAGCGGATGAGATACTCATGTTCCCTTAGTAGTCTTACAGGATCCAGGGGAGAATTGCAGGATCCAAATGAGTCACTATCCATAAAGGTTCCCTACTGCAAAGCTATTTAAGTAATTACAAAATTTAGCAAAAGCAAAGTGAAATAATATTTGTCCCCCAAATAATGGAAACCATTAAGGTCTGCAGGGTGCACAGGTCTGCTTAGACCCATGGCCCAGATTCTCACAGTATGTTTGTGGTAATTAGAATATCTTATTAAAACTAATTCCCCTCCAGATCTCCCACAGAAATCCTCCAAGCAATGACTGTAGTCTTGCCAAAGCAAATGCCTAAATTATGTCATTCTCCATTGGGCAAGCCCCTACAGATATTATTTGAACAGTGTTGAAGAATTCTACAAATGAAATGGAAATGTGTTAATACTTTAAAGCCCATCAGGTTCAGAAATCAGTCACTTCAGTTTCTCACTTGTTTCTCAAACACCCGCTTCAGACTCTGGCATGCTTTCTCAATGTTACTTATCTGCCATGATGCACTGAGTTTTACAGATTTCCTTTCTTTAAGTGCCAGCTTTTCAGTATTTATTTTGTTACTCTTCCTTGTACATAGACCTTTCATTTAGGCTCATTTCACTTTTGTGTAATGGATATTTACCTGCTGCTCCATCTGTCTGTTGTGTCACTTTCCTGACTGTGTAACACAGAGGTGAGTTTTGAGATACCTGTATAGGCGGATTATAAGCCTGAATGGCTGCATACCATTGCTGGGTCAGCCAGGAAGGGTGTTGGGGGGTGCTGGTGATGGGTGCCCATCCTGCTGACCCCCCGCTCTGGCCTGGGTAACGGTACACCATGGCTCACGGATGCCCTGGCAGGGATTGGCCTCTCAACAGCCCCAATCCCAGCTGGCTGAATGGGACAGTATTACCTCTGGTCTTGCCCAGATGCTGTCTGGAGATGTCATTAAAGTAACAGTCCCTGTTATCATATTTTCCAAGCCAAAATCTATTAACACAAGCAATGTATATGGATGATGTGAATACAGGACGCACTCTCAACTCCTGTACTACCTGGATAATTGAATGTCCCAGCAGTGCTCACCTGAGGACCAGCCCATTCCCAGAGTATCTTCCAACCCTTGCTAAGTGGGCTTAATTCCCTGTTCTTCTTAAAAGTGCAGTCTTACAAGGGGAAGGAGAGAAGACAATTTTAAACCCTAAATGAACATTTTCCTCCCATTCACCTCTTTTTCTAGTTCTCTAAGGTACTGAAATCTTTCTAACGTACATTTAGTTCACTGCCACTTTACTTCACATGTTTTTTCATCAATTTAATTCCCACCAGGACCAATAACTGTCAGCAGCAACACACTGGATTGTTTCCAGCTTAAAATTAATAAAAGCCCCATTTGTTTTCAGGCTGTCTGTCTGGCTTCCTTTGGTTGTAATCTTGTCCATTGGTCCATGGAGAACGCACCACATCTGGCTGCTGCCCATGCCCTCTCTGTCTGAGTTCTGCCAGATTCAGCACATGCTTGCAAATTGCCCTGATCCCTCAGAACTCCTCCATTTTTTTCCAAGGAGATGGAAATTATTTTGTATTGTACTCCTTGATATCTTTTTTTCCCATATAAAACTCAACCTCAGACTCTGCCTGCCTGCTGTCTACAGTGAGTTTCCTTTCTTGCAGCATTTTGGGATGTCATCTTAATCAGTGTCAAATATAGTCACCTTCCAGAAACTTCTGTTTGTGCTGGATAACTAATTGCTTTCTTGAGGTTTAATTCTGGTTTCTTGCAGGAGTCAGTATTTGAAACTATGTTGTTTAATTTTTAAGACTGTCGTGAAAACAGCACAGGTTCAAGGATTTGTTTCTCTCCTGCTTCTTCCTACCCTCTCTGCACCTCCCAGCTTGCAGATTCCTTGTATAAGGAATCAGCCCCCAGCTTTGATTACTTAAACCAGTGATGAAACAATACCACAGTCATGGCAATGGTTATTTCTCCATGTCCATGCAGGCACTGTGACTATTTTGGTTACATGCTTTTGGGAAGCTGCAGTCAATGCCCCCTGTATCTATAGCTTCATACACACACAGCACAGCCATCAACTCCAAGGGTGACTGGGGTAGCAAAACCAGTACATACGATTCTATTCACACTCAAACCAGTATAAGCTAATTGTAACTTCAGTTGTTCACTGGAGTCTCCAGGGTACAAACTGGAGAATAATCTTTGTAACACAACCTGTAACTGTCCTTGCAGATTGCTTAAAATCAGTAGAATGATGAGCATCCTTTTTGTGTGTTTTTATTTGGAGGCCACAGAAGATCAATAACAATACTATAATAGTAAATATAACTTTGTACCCTGGGTTGATATGAATACCATTTGACTGGATTCATTTGTTCGGCCTAAAGTTTATTCATTGTTTATATGATATTTTGAGGCAGAGAATGGGAAATGTATTTGTAGGACAGAGTCCTGTCTTGGCTAGATACTGTGAAAAGTGAAAAATACACTGTGCCCCAGATGACTCTCTTCATCATCATATGAGACAATAACTCAACAGAGACTGATGAGAAGCACTGGTCTTGGTAAGCAGGCAACTGTTTCAGTGCAGTAAGCTCTTATCAATTGAAGTAAACTATTTTCACTTTGAAACCCGGAAAATTAGGCTGGGAAATTTCATAAGATTAATTTTGTTCGTTAATTTGATTTTTCTGGGACTTGAAGTGAAATGCAAAGAAAATAGGGTCTCCTAATGTGCTTTAAAATTTTTGGTTTAATACTTTCAAAATATATATTTATATTAAAAAAAGGCCAAAAAAGCATTGAAAATCACTGGCTAGGATGAGGTTTAGGGATAAGATTCCTAGTAGGACCAAGTTGGTTTCCTATTCCTATCATCTGGTGCATAATGTTACAGTTTTCTATAAGATCTCTCTATTCATCTTTTTTCCCCTCCTGATTTTGACTGCAGCCATGTAATTTGTCAGCTCCCTGTTCACGGATTTTACATAAACAGTCAGTAAAGATAAAGGCACAGTGGGAAAAGGGAAAGCCAGCATCACCTGAGTTCCTCTCACCTCTTGCCTTTTTCAGTGATGTAACTGAAATCATTGACTGTCCCATTTGCCCACAGTACAGCAGCATACAGTTCCTAGCAAAGTCCCTTAATGGGTCAGACCATCAGAGTGCACAACTCAGTGCGCTCAAGCATGCATCTCTCATACTAATTGTGTCCAATCAAATAACAAGATCAGCACAGACTCTAAATCATTTAGGCTTGTTAAAATGCCACTGCTAAGGCTCTTTGTGCCATTTTCAGGGTGTAGCTGTTTCATGCTGTGATATGCTCCAGAAATAAAGCAAGAAGGAGGAGGAAAAGTAGAAAATTTCCTTTGCATGTTTGGAGATAAATTTCATCTATTATTTCTTTAGCAATTTGTTAGAATTCATCCCTATTATATGCCCTAGTATTTTTTTTTCTTAAAGTGAACAGTGCTGGTCTGGGTTTTTGATTTTGTTTGTTTGCTCATTTATTCTTCTTTCTGTTCCTCTATTCCGAGAGCTGCAGCACTGACTAGCTGCTGAGGGAGATGACTACGTATATATGAAACACACAGTGTGTTCTCTGAGTACGTTGTGCAGATGCAGGAATCTGACATACTCTTTTCCTCTAAACCACCTCAGCTTCCTGTAAAGATCAAAAGGTTTATACTCTCATATCACAACAGCAGTTCAATGTGTTTAAATTCTTTTATGATTAAGTTCAAATATATGACACAATCTTCACAATTTGGTTTTTCAGCAATAACTACTACCCCAGTGTACAAACACATCTGATCCTCATATTGCCTTCTACAGCCACGTGCCTGCACCTCTGAAACACCAGGTCATGTCAGGTAGCACAAGGGCTGAGCAGTGCCCTTGAGCAGCAAGAAACTCCATTACCTTCTCAGCAGGCTTCCTGTGATTACTGCAGGCTAGGGTACAAGTGCATTAGCAGAGAAAAGAGGGAACCTAACAGACGAATGTTAAAATGCTTCTAGCACTTTTCCTCCTTTCTCCTACTAATACAAATAGCTGAAGGGGCAGACACAGTTATACTTCCATTAGACAGGCTGAGGTTGATTAAAATGTCGCATATTCTAGGTATTATCCACCAGCTTACTTTAAAAAGTGCTATTTACATAACCTTTGTGAATTACTTCTAACATCCTATGAAACATAATCACTGTCAGGTGATAACCAGGCATTAAAGTACCTAAAAGGTCAAAATGTGAATTTAAATTTCTTAAAATTGCAAAGGTGGCTTACCTCTCTGATTTCTTCTGTTTAGCTTAAGTGTTAAAGTCACTCTGCTGGCAGTTAAACATTCAACTCTACCTTTTGTAAATCCGTATCAGTAATAATGCATTGGAAAATAGAATTCAAGAGGAAAAACAATATCCCTGCTTTCTAAAATGCAACATTTGGAAAATATTAAACCCTGTGCTTGATCCCCAATGTTTCTGCAATAGCATTTTAATGTAGAAGTAGAAAGAATATGTACGGTGCAGCTCTGACTAAGGTTTTCTGTTATCTAAAATGCACATAAAAATCTACTGGTACAAGAGAATATATATATCTAGTTCTATCTACAATGGAAACTTACGTAAAAGTTCACATGTTCATTTTAAAAGTCACATTTTTGTGGGTGTATTTCTGCACAAATATTATGGGAAAAAAAAAATGCCTCAAACCCAGCAGCCCTCATAAAAGATGACCCATCCATCTATCAGGCATGTAAAGTGAAAAAAACAGAGCTTAGAAACAGACTTTAGTTTCAAACCTCTCAGGCACTATTAGCAGGCAGAGGCTGACTTTCTCAGACAGAATGAGAACTTGTTTCAGTCTTGCACATGAGCTGTAAATCAAGCAAAATCAAGCAGTGGTCTTTATTGTGACCATGTCCAGCTCTCCACAAAGTTCTAAGCAGCACCAGGAGCCCTTCTGACAGCTCTGTGCCCATGCAAGGGCCATTTGCAGTAAATAACACTGGACTGCATGAAATACAGGTGTGGGAGTGTGAACAAGGAAGTACCAGTTTTTCAAAAGAAAAAAATATCACTGCCCCAAACAGGCTCTGTGGAAAGGAAATAAATTTATTTTAAGAGAAGGGAAAACCACCAGTGTTTCAGCTGCCCAGGAGCCCAGCTGAGGGCTCTTCCCGGGAGTTAGACAAATATGGCTTTGTATCCCTGCATTTGTGTTGTTTCTTCTGCTTTCCACTGCATACCTCTTTGATCACATCCAGACTTTCTTCCTCTTTCTTAAATTGCAAGGGGGCCACAGTTCTAGTTCCTCTGAGTTGGTGAAAGCACCAGATTGTTAAACCAGTGCAAATAATGTATAATAATGACAAATTGTCCTGTACTTCATAGATTAATAAACATAGGGTCATAAAATCATAGAATCATTTGGTTGGAAAAGACTTTTAAGATCATCGAGCCGAACTGTACCCGTCCACTACTAAACCATGTCTCTCAGCACCTCACCTACCCATCTTTTAAATACCTTTAGGGATAGGGACTCGACCACTTCCCTAGGCAGCCTGTTCCAGTGCCTGATAACCCTTTCAGTGAAGAAATTTTTCCTAATATCCAATCTAAACCTCCCCTGATGCAACTTCAGGCCATTTCCTCTCATCCTATCACTTGTTGCTTGTGAGAAGAGACCAACACCCACCTCACTACAACCTCCTGTTCAGGTCATTGTAGAGGGAGACCAGCCTCCTCTTCTCTAGGTTAAACAAACCCAGATCCCTCAGCTACTTCTTACAGACTTGTGCTCTAGACCCTTCATCAGCTTCATTGCCTTTCTCTGGACGCACTCCAGCAACTCAATATCCTTTTTGTAGTGTGGGGCCCAAAACTGTATACAGGATTCAAAGTGTGGCCTCACCAATGCCGAGTACTGGGGAAGGATGACTTTCCTGCTGCCACTGGTCACACTATTCCTGATACAAGACAGGTTGTTGTGGCCCTCTTGGCCACCTGTTCACACTGCTGGCTCATGTTCAGCCAGCTGTCAACCAGCATTCCCAGGTCCCTCTCTGCCAAGCAGCTATCCAGCCACTCTTCCCCAAGACTGTAGCGTTGCATGGGTTTGTTGTGACCCAAGTGCAGGACCCAGCACTTGGCCTTGTTAAACCTCATGCAACTGGATGCAGCCCATTGATCCAGCCTGACCAGGTCCCTCTCTAGAGCCTTCCTACCCTTGAGCAGCAAACTTGCTGAGGGTGCACTCAATCCCCTCATCAGGTCATTGATAAAGATATTAAACAGAACTGGCCCCAACACTGAGCCCTGGGGAATACCACCTGTGACTGGCCGCCAACTGGATTTTACTCCGTTCACTACCACCCTTTGGGCCTGGCCATCCAGCCAGTTTTTTACCCAGCAAAGAGTATGCCTGCCCACGCCATGGGCAGCCAGTTTCTCCAGGAGAATGCTGTGGGAAATGTTGTCAAAGGCTTTACTAAATTCCAGGTAGACAACATCCACATCCTTTCCCTCATCCACTAAGCGGGTCACCTTGTCATAGAAGGAGATCAGGTTAGTCAAGCAGGATCTGCCTTTCATAAACCCATGCTGACTGGGCCTGATCCCCTGTTTGTCCTGGATGTGCTGTGTGATGACACTCAGGATGACCTGCTCCATGACCTTCCCTGGCACTGAGGTCAGACTGACAGGCCTGTAGTTGCCTGCATCTTCCCTCTGGCCCTTCTTGTAAATGGGCATCACATGTCCAACTTTTCCAAGTGGAACTTCCCCAGTCATCCCAGACTGTTGATAGATGATGGAAAGGGATTTGGTGAGCACCTCTGACAGCTCTCTCAGTACCCTTGCATGCTCCTGTCCAGTCCCATGGACTTGTGCATGTCTAATTGGCCAAGCAGGTCACTAACCATCTCCTCTTGGATCATGGGATCTTTGTTCTGTTCCCCATCCCTGCCTTCTTGCTCAGGGGGCTGGGTACCTGGAAAACAGCTTACCTTAGTATTAGAGACTGAGGCAAAGGAAGCATTAAGTACCTCAGCCTTATCCTCTCCCTTTGTCACTATGGTTTGCCCTGCATCCAGTAAAGCATGGAGATTCTCCTCATATCTCCTTTTGATGTTAATATATTTACAGAAACATTTTTTCATATAATTATCCAATATAATTTGTGAAGAACCTTCCTCCAGCTAAGTTTTCTGTAATGGTCTTCTTGCTGCAAGGTTCAGCCATCGCTGCTGCAGACCCTCAAGCTAGAGGGAGCTGACAGCACTCCCTCTGAAGTCCAGCAGCACCGATGCTGACACAAAGTGCATCCATAACTGCCAAGGATGGCTAGAGGCAGACAGCCTTTTTGGGCATGCTATGTGATTGCTATGTCTCCTCCCTGTTGAGAGCTCACGTGCCCCTGCCTTGAAAGTGCTGCCTTGGCAAAGGTGAGTTCCTTTTTTGGATACATGTGATTAAAAAAATACACCCTCCTCAAAAACCCAACAAACTCCTACTGTGACTCCATGGTAACATCTAGGATTTGTTTGGCACAGATAGATCATTTGTAATAACCATAATAATTATGATTTAGACTTCACCTAAGGTTCTGAAATGACTTAACATACATCAAATAAATCTTACATTGCTGTGCTCAGGCATATCATGCTTTCACTACTGGGTAAACTAAAGCACAGGTAAAGTAGGACTTTTTTTTTTTTTTTTTCAAATTCAGAAATTTTAAGACCAGAAGGGATCATTATACCATCTGTCTGCTTGTCCATTACATTTCATCTAATTCCTATTCAACTGAAGCCATTAAAGTTCTGCGTAAATAAGACTATGCCCACACATATTACAAATGTTTGATGTAGTTCCTTTGAAAGAGCCATCATCCCCCGAATTAAAATGCATCTATGATCGTAGTCCATTGCAACACCTTAGGTTAGTCATTTTATATCACATTTACAACAAATTGGTCCAAATTCAGGATTAGTTTCTGCATCAGTACACCTTCCAGCCAAATGCTGATAATTTCTATAAATGTCCTATGTCTCACACCTGCAAGCATATGCATAAACTCAACAACATTTTTTCCAGAAAGGAATCACTTCTCACTCAAATGTAGAGAATCCATCACTTTTATTGGTAGATTATTTTACTGGATAATCAGCATCATTTAAAAATGTGCTGTATTAGTCATTTGAATGTGACTGGCTTTAACTTGCGGCCATTCACTCTTCTTATGCACTTCGTAGGTATTTTAAAGAGCTCTTTAGTTTCAGGTATTTTGTGCCCCTAAGCACTTACACACCATAATCAAGCTGTCTCTTCATTGATATGATGAAGTAAGTGGATTAAGCTCTGTGTGTTCCTTGCCAAAAAAAGGCTTCCCTAGCTCTAGAGTGTGATTATGTGCCTTCTCTGATTTTCCACATATTTTTAAAAGCTATGGGGAAAAACCTGTATATAATATTCCTGGACAGTTCTGTCATATGCCATACAGAGAGGTTTACGTACCTTTTTTATTTCTCCTACTTTTTTATTTTCCTGCTTCTACATCTGAAAGTCAACAGAGACTTTAAGTCATAAAAGTTAATGTAGAGCTGTTTTTCTCCTATGATCTTTAATACCTTCCAGATCACTGCTTTCAAGAATATAGATGCCCATTCTGTATGGCATGGTGGTGGGTTTTTTTTCCCCAACATTAGTGTCTTTTCCTGGATTTTTTTTTAAATTGTTTTTGTTCTAATATCCATCCTTTTAAATAATGCATCTCTGTTGATCAATGTTTACAGATACAGTGTACCCTTACTGTGTTGATACGGTCTATTTTATCAGAATTTCATGCAGTTTTAACCCTGACACTTGAAGTCTAAGACTATTAACTCTACAGAATTGCCTTTGTCAGCCAAGATTTTTAAATAATATCAAATGAGCATAATTCAGTGGCTGAATTAAGAATCACAGGAAAACTCTGGTGGGGAGGGAGCTCAGGAGGTGCCTGATGCAAGGAGCTACTCACAGCAGGGCCAGGAACTGGGGACTTTTAGGTGCCCTCCAAACTATGCCTTGTCCAGGTTCAACCAGCCCTGGTCCTCCAGCCTCTCCCTACATGCTGAGTTCTTGTTGTGGTTTAACCTGGCAGGCAGCTGAACACCACACAGCCACTCACTCAGTCCCCCACCCCGCCCTCAGTGGGATGAGGGAGAGAATTGGAAAAAAAATTAAACCCATGGGTTGACATAAAGACAGTTTAATAAAACAGCAGAGGATGATGATGATGATGATAACAATAACAATAACAACAACAACAATAGTAATAATAATAATAATACAGAATATACAAAAGAAGTTATGCACAACACAATTGCTCACCACCCACTGACCAATGCCCAGCCTGTCCTGAGCAGCGATCTCTCTCCCCCTGGCTAACTCCCCCTGAGCATGAAGTTATATGGTCTGGAATACCCCTTTGGTCAGTTGGGGTCAGCTGTCCTGGCTGTGCCCCCTCCCAGCTTCTTGTACACCTGGCAGAGCAGGCGAAACTGAAAAAGTCCTTGACTAGCCTAGGCACTACTTAGCAACAACTAAAACATCAGGGTATTGTCAACATTTTTCTAGCAATAAATTCAAAACACAGCACTCTGCAAGCTACTGGGAAGAAAATTAACTCTGTCCCAGCCAACACCATGACAGTTCTCCAGCCCTGACCACCTCAGTGGTCATCACCCCTGCTGAGCTTGCTGGGTTTATTGATGCCTTCTCTGTACTGGGTGTTCAAAACTATATGCAGTATCTAGGTGTGGCCTAATGAGTGCTAAACCAGAGGAGAAAATCCTGTCCCTTAACTGACTATTCCGTACAGCCCAGGATGCACTTGGCCTTCATAGCTGCCAGAGCACACTGGTGCCTTGTGCTCAACTCCCTACCCACCAGGATCCCCAAGTCTTTTCGTCAGAGCTAATCCCAGCCAACAAGTCCTCAGCCTGTACTCCTGGATGGGTTATTCCTTCTCAGGGGCAGGGCTTCCATTTGTCCTTGTTGAAGTTCAGAAGATTTCAATCATCCTATTCCTCCAGCCCATCCAGGTCCCTCTGGATGGTAGCCCTGCCCTCAAGCATCTACATCAGTCCCACTAGTTTGGTGTCAACTGCAAGCTTAACACAGTGCAGTCTCTCCTCCTCCAGGTCACATAATCACCATGGTGGATTGACCCTGGCTGGACACCAGGTGCCCACCAAGCTGCTCTATCACTCCCTCTCCTCAGCTGGACATGGGAGGTCCACCTATTCAGACTGTAGCAGTCTGCCTTGGATTCAAGAGTATTATGTGAGACAGGGCCGGAAGCTTTGCTGAAATTAGGAAAAGGACATTCATTATTCTCCCCTCATCTACAAATATTTTCACATTATCACAGAAACAATTAGGTTGGTGAGGTGTGGTTGACCCTTGGCAAATCCATGCTGACTCTTTCCAAACAGTTCTCCTTACCTGTGTGGATAAAATTATGTTTGAATTAATATTAGATTAATTACAACATTCTTCCTTAGTGACCTTCTAATTACAACATCTTCATTAAGGGACAATGAGATCAACTGCACCCTCAGCAAATTTGAAGACAGAAAACTGGGAGTGGCTGAAACATGAGGTGGTTGTATTGCCTTTCAGATAGACTTGAACAGGCTGAAGAATTGGTAATACAGGAACCTCATAAAATTCAACAATGAGACATGAGAAGTCCTGCATCTGGGGAAGAATAACCAAAGCACCAGTATATACAGTGAGCTGATGGGCCAGAAAGCAGCTCAGCAGAGAAGGACCTAAGGTCCTAGTGGACAACAGGCTGACCGTGAGACAACAATGTTCCCTCACAATAAGAAAGACCAACAGCTGGTTTAGGCAGAGTATTGCCAGCAGGTCCAGGGAGGTGATCCACCTTCTCTATCCAGCATCTGAAGTGCTGAGTACAGTTCTGGGCTCCCCAGCTCAAGAAAGACATGGACTCAGTGAAGCAAGCCCCATAGAGCCGCAAAGATGATTAAGGGACTGGAACATCTTTCCCTGAAGAGAGGCAAAGAGAGCTGGAAGAAGAGAAGGCTCAGGAGGATCCTATCCATGTGTATAAATTCCTGATGGGAAGGAATGGAAAATAGGGAGCTAGACTCTTCTCAGAAGTGCCCGCTGACAAGGCAGTAGGCACAACTGAAATACATGAAACTCCATCTGGACACAGGAAACCAGTTTTTTACAGTGTGGGTGGTCAAACACTGGCACAGGTTGCCCAGAGAAGTTGTGGAGTCTCCATTCTTGGAGATACTCAAAACTCAGCTGGGCACAGTCCTGTGTAACCTGCTCTAGCTGACCATGCTTAAGCAGGGGGATTGGACTGGTAGATTTCAAGAAGTTCCTTTGATTCTAAACGATTCTGTGATTCATTGATTTCATCTGCAAGTTCAATCTTTTAACTTAAATAAATTATGTATTTTTAATTTATAAGTATTTTCTTATCAAGATTGTGATATATTCATAGTGTCTTCCTATGCCTTTTTAATTGACCATACTCAAAGGTTGGAGTTTATTGATATGAGTTTATACAAGTTCAGGAGTATATTGGCATTGCTCAGATGTTAAAAGGCTCAGGCATAAGCACCTTCAGCCTCTGAAGACTGGTTATGGTATTTCCAGTCTTTCCTAGGTTATGGTCTTTTTGACATAATACTAATGTCCTAAGCATATCTAACCTGGTGGTTTTTTCCCAAAGTGATTTATGTTTATGTGGGATGCTGTAATAGTCTTCTAATGGAGACTCATTTTATTAGTGAGAGGGGGGTTTTGTGTGTGTGTGTGTGTGTGTGTGTATTTTCTAATTTGGTTTTGGATCTAGGATTACTTTTTCAGGAATAATGTTGTTATTTTGCAGTTTTTATTAGATATAGTCATGACTACCTGAACACATTACTGCTCCACAGGGGGAACACTGGCAGACACAAGGCACTCTGCCAGCAATACATATTCTCCCTATGGGGCAATAACACACACAAGTGATCATGACTGTACAGTTGTATTTATTTAGTTATTTAGATTTATTTCATCTCCCAACTGTATCCTGTAGACCTATTTTTTTAAAGATAAAAGGAAGACTATAAACATTAAAGTTGAAGATCTCAAAGCCAGTGAGTCAAGCTATATACTGGATTAAAAAAAGAATTTGAGTGAATTTTTTTTTTTTTTTAATTTCTAAAAAAACCCCAGACACATCTGCTTTCAATGTACCTCCAGGTATGTTTGCCTGACTTACCCCTTTCCTTTCAGCCTCAGCCTACTCTCTGTAAACATCAGGGCAAAATTTGACCTTATAGCCTTGTCCCTAAGTGCTCAGTCTAGCAGCCATATTGTTTCTAGATCCACTTGATAACCCAAGGTAATACAACATGTGTAACCCCAAGTGAAGCAAACTGACCTTGTCTTACTTTCTTTCTACATGGAAGCAAAGTGGTGCCTGTGATTTACAGCACTACCTTCCCCATTCTTTCTGCTGAGCTCACCACATGTCCTCCCCCTCCTCCCTCTCTCCCCATTCCTAGCATCAGGATCCCCCACCACTCAGCTCCCCCCATCTGGAAAGTCTTCCATGCGCTTAATTGACTCCACAGCTCTCTTCATTTCCCATCAGAGGAACTATCTTTCCTCATGGTCTTATAACCCCTAACCTGCTCTCTAATAAAACAATCAAATCCTACTTCCCTTTTTCCAAGTGCTCCATCAGTCTCCCTTGCCCTTTGTCACCCTTCTTCACTCTTGCTCCACAGTCTGCAGATGCCATTCCTGTTATATATCATAATGAATGTCCGTTAATGTTTGTGAAATTTATATAAAAGGTGGTGGCTAAGGGCCAAGTTTCTGCCTACTTTAGAGGGAAGAATCTGACAAATCTCTCTTGTCCTCTTTCAGGATAAAAGACTGATAAAAGGTTTGTTAAGAAAGACCTTAGTATTGTACATATATTATTAAATGTGCATATGTATGTATCTTTCCACCTATGTCTCATTCTTCTGTTTCACCCTGTAGTGGTGGGCACAGAGATGGTCCAAGATCAGAAAAGCCCCAGGAAATACTGATGTTTCTGAAAGTGTTCATCCTGGCTTCGCTCTTCCACAGTGCAACTGCAGTACAGAAACCTTTTGTTTGGTGCACTTTGTTTCTGCCTTTGCATGTGGCCTGATGCACTCTTTTGCATCCTAAACCACATACTCTTTAGAGCAGGAATTATGTTGATCCATGCCTATGTTTGATAAGGCTTGATATATTCACTGTGTTCAGCTCATGAGAAGACCATCTCAGTGAATGGAGCAGAGACGGTTTAAGGGGAACTTCTACCTTCTAATTTTGTGGGCAAATTTATAAAAGGTTCTTTCATTTTCCAACTTGCCATTTTGTCTGTCTCAAAATGGCTTGCCAGGAATTGAATGAAAATCTGTGCAGATCATCAGTGGTTCGTTGACTTGTGAGCCATTAAGAGGGCTGATAACAGGCATATAGTCTATAGATATACATGCATATTTAAAAATACTCCTTTTTTTTTTAATTTTAATTAACTGTCAGGCCTTTGCTTTTTTGTGCAAATGTTACAACAATTTGGCCTTATTTATTACTCCAGATACTCTTAAGCGGTCACTTTTTTTAAAGATCAAATATTTTCATATTTGCCTAAAGCAAAATGAAAATTATCCTTTTGGTTACATCATTTGCTGTTTTTACTGCTCCATTTATCTACTGCAGCCAAGGAACAGAAAGCAAGCCAAACAATAACTGTAAGTAGTACACACATGCAATGCTCATAGACCATAGGGGCCTGACAATTTCACTGAAGAAATTGAGTAATAAAGGTAATAGATCCAGCAAAGGATTTTGTGCCTGAAAGGCCAGATTTTAAGTGCTTCATACCATGAAGTGGCACGATCGACCAAGGTGGTATGTCCAGACTTCCTATAGAGTTCATACAGACAGTGGGCTCCAGAATGTAGGAGATCACTCCTTGTCTTCTGGCATTCCTCAGCAGAACGTGCAGTCCTTCCTTCTCTGGAAGCAGGGCACCTTCATCTATCCCAAATCTAGACCCCTGTCCTTTCTTTAGTGAATAGGTCAACTATTCCTCGGGGCAGCTCAGCACTGCCCAATCTTTCCCCAAAAGAAGGCTACCAGCAGTACGATTGCTGCTAGTAACAGGTCTCTCTGTCACACAACAGCTGGGTTCAAAGTGGGATAGCAATCCTTGCAAATACCTCCACTCCACACAAAGTAATAAACCCAATAGACATTGGATTAAATAATAAGCATCTGATTATGACAGCATGGAAAAGCATAAAACTAGTGGTGTTGCAAGAATGCGGCTCATGTCCTTGTCTTTTAAATAGAACATCACCTGAGCTGCTTTAACACACTTATGAATAAAAAGTTATTTTTAAAAATGAATAAAAGCAGTATCAGTGTTCTTAAAATAGAAAGCAGAATTAGACTTCTAGGACTTCCATTTACAACTCAGAAGATTGTTCCTTTTTCTGCTGTAATATTTCTAAAAACATCATCTAAAGACAACGCTTTATGCATTCTTCATTCATTTACTTCATTGCTCATAAAGTCATACTCCCGTTACTTTATGTATGTTAGTTAGCAAATCACACAAAGAACAAAAAAGAAACTCCAACTTTTTTTATTATTATTATTTCTCTGAAATACAGTGAATAGCAGTGGATTTTTTTTCTTCTTCTTTAGTTAACATTGATTGCTGGAAGAGAACAGGAAATCTAGAATAGAAATGTTTGTTACATAGCACCACAGTAATTTTTAAAGCTAGATTAATTTCTGCAGAGTGACAGGGGGAAGAAATTAATAAACAATTTGAGAATGTATAAGGAAAAATATGTTCACAGGGCCCCTTTATTATAACACAGACTTTAAAAACCCTTGCAATACCACAATTAGAAGGGGAGAGCTGTTCACTGTGCAGGCAGTAGCTGGTCAAACAGATGGAAGGCTCCACCGACTCCTTTACCAGACACCTGCCAGTCTCTAAATGACAGCACAAAGTCTGTATGGTCCCTTAATGGGACATCTGTGTCTCTGAATTTATAACTGCCACACTGCAAGATCACAGACACTGGAATACCCCAAGCTGCTGCTTGGACACATACCTGATCGTCATTACAGTAGTATTCACGTGTGCCAGAGCTTTAGAGGGAAATGATTAAATGACATTATACACCCACCACTAACTGTTCATGGCAGGATGGGGGATTTTTGAGTGGCTGGCAGAATATGATTGTAGTCTAAGTGAAACAGATTTGGTAGAATAGTTTCAATTATGTACCTAAAGAAAGGTTCTGGACTGAATACAGCCTTATCAAATGCAGTTCACTGAGTCTGAAAGCAGCTGTAAATTCAGTGGAACTAGGAACTGCAAACCATGTAATTTGAAAATGTTCATCATCCAGTACACCCTGCAGATTATAGACAAGCCCATTTTAGTTAAACAAGTAACTCAGAAATGTTTCAAAATGATGGCTAATCACAAAGGGGCGAAACAATTTTTGTTACCTATTGCTTTAAAAGCCCCACACTTTAGTGCAAACACTTGCAGCAATGTGAAGATGAAAGCCGAACAGTTCCTATTGTATTTACTCCTAAGCCTCATAAATTTTTGCTATTGTAAGTGGTGCAAAGACAGAAATAGACATGATGAAACACAAAAATGTGCAAAACCTGCCAAACTCTCTCCCTTGCTCACAGTCCTTCTTGGCTTATTCTGAAACATATGCCATTGTAAAACTGTTAGAAGCCCCTTAGGATCCCTGAGTCCAGTAAATTAACAGCCTGCACCACCCCTTGAATATAGGAAGATAGAAGAGAGTCCTGCAAGAAGCCCTAAAGGAGTGAGCAGTGGGAGTGCAGGAGGTAAGGGCGAGGGCAGAAGGAGAAGAAATCTCCTGAGGTTTCTGAATGGGAAGTTTCCTACTAAAATCATTGTATTCATCTGGTAGAAAAAAGGGCCCTAGAGATCTTCTACAGATCTCCTAAATGCTGCCTTTGTTTTAATTCCAGCAGGGAAGCTAATTTGCCGACAATGCTTAGGGCACAGGTGAACTAAGGTTTTCTGGCTCCATAAATGGAGAGAAGCCCAAAGAGACTGCATACCTCAACAGTACTTTCTTTGAGGCCTAAAAGAGGATTGAAAGTTTTGAATGCTACCAGTTCAGTTGACATGCTGGGGAACACATATATGTTGCATTTAGAAATACAGTCAACCCATTCAGCCACTCACCTTCAGTTATGCTTGAAAGGCTGTAAATCATTTTATAATGACGTAGAACTGTTTTCTTCATAGATGTACTTTCAGGTTTGCTAAGTATTTTAAACAAATGTTATGATTACAGAAGAGAAATCTACATGAGGAATTTACTTGCTGTACATTTTTACACCTCACTGTGAAGACAGCCTGCCAAACCCAGGTTAAAGAGCAGAAAAGGGAGCCGTAGAAAATTCTCTTTAAACTTTCATCTTGAGAATACAAACTTGAAGTCTCTGTATTTTCCCAGGTGTGACAGGTCCTTGTGTGGGATAAATGCACAATATTCTCCCTCCTTTACCCTGTATATTTGCCCTTCTTATTCCAGTCCCTAACTCTCCAATGTTAACGGTCTGCAGGAAGCTGTGTAACAGAACAGGTAAAAGACACTGGGATATTAATAACCTACAGCCAATTAACCAGACTTGCTTTACTTGACTGTGTTTATCAGATGTGTAAGTTCAGTTTTTCTCAAAATAAAAAATTAGACAATACTTGATGCAATACCTAATATTAGTCTTAGCTCCTCTCCCAAGATCTGTAATTTTTGTTTTGTGGTACATTCACCACAAATTACAAAGCGTAATAAAACTGCTTTGTCCTCATCACATGTTATAAAATGGAAGGTTTACAGACCTTTTGAATCTTTTTTCTGCCACAGTTTTATACTCCTGCTCATTGCTGCTTCAGAAGTCTTTCCTTCCAGATGTGGCAGTCCCAAAGGCAGTTCCTTTGGGAATGGAAATACAGAGAAGGCAGAACAGGTTGTTTGAGTCTGCACTGAATTAATCCATAGTTGGTGCTTATGAAAAATAAAAACATATTCCTCCAGCTCATAGCATTCAGTCTAATAATAGGTAATTAGAGTTAATCAGTTGTCCATATTTAAACAAAAAAGAAACCTCTTTCTTCTCTCTTCATGAGAATATTGTAAATAATCTAAAGAATTCATGCATTAGCTACATTTTACTGACTGCCTTTTATTTTTAAATTCTTTTATTTAAGCAAGTGCAAACCAGAATTGTTTAGTGTTCCTAGGAAAAAAAAAAAAAAAAAAAAGAAAAAAAGTCTATTTGGCCCTAAGTTTCTCTTTATAGCACCTCCTCCTAGATTATTCCATGTATTGATTTGTGAGTTAGGCAAGCAAAGGCATAACATGGTACAATCATTCAAAAGATGGACTCACACAGGTTCACACTACATATAAGATTGTGTTTAAAAGTGAAGGTAATTAAGCTTTGGGAAATTTTACATGGGTCTTTATGGGGCAGGTCCACAAAAAATTGTCAAATGTCAAGAGGTCAAGACAATTGCAGGGCTGACTGAACTGCTTAGTAATGCTTATTCCTGGACACTGTTTGCTTTGTAAGTATAGGTGTAGCTCTGGAGTCAAGAGTTCAAAAGATCTTCTTAGGAGACTTCTCAGAGCTGGGGTCAAATCTTTCAGCAAATGAAGTGTGAAACTTCATGGTGGAGAAAGCTTGGTGGTCCTGACATAGAGAAGACGATAGGTACTACAACCATTCATTTTTAGGTTTATGTGCATCCTCTTTTCCTCCACGTGGCAGATACCGTCATAGCTCACTGTGAAGGGAACTAAATGAGTCACTGGGTGATCTGCTTTTAATTCCTGTTTTCTGTCAAAGGAATATTCCCACACCAACCTCTAGACTACTTGGTAAATGGACACAAAAAATGGTGAAGCAATAAGGCTGTAAAAAAAAAAAAAAAAAGAAAAAAAAATCAGAATTACTGTAGAGCACAAGTAACCATGTGATACATTATTTGCATCTAAAATGAAAATGGTTGGGGAACCTAAGGTCTCTTGAGAACATCAGTCAGGTGTTTCAGTCTGCCATTTAAGTAGTTTTCCTATTATAACCAGCAAATATCTGGCCTTGATGAATTTTCCATTGCTTGAAATCTTATATCAGGCTAAGAAGGTAACAATTTAAAAGCCTTCAAGAAAACAGATGATACAGGGAATGATAGAATGGCAGTTAATGAAATTAAGATAATGGACAAAGATAGAGAAAAGTTAATTTTGTTAACTAGTTTAAGTGCAGTGATAAGTTCAGGACAAGAACTTTATAAATTCTGATGCTAGGAGATCAAATCAATAGAAAGTACTTAAAATGCAGAATGTTTTTGATTAGACAACACAGGTGCAGGAGTCATAGTTCTTCACTTAATTCTTTGTATGATGTGTATGTTCAGGTCAGGACTGTTATATTGTGATCCCTTCAATCCACCTAAAGCTTTCAAAACTCATCATGATACAAGAGCTAACTTACATAACTCACAGTAGATTAAATTAATATGCACAGTGACCAAGATACATTTCTGCAGAAGAATAATGGTATTAAATAGAATTAAATGGACTTGATGATGGTTGAGTCTTGCTAACAGTGTGTTTTTTCATGATGTGAAGGACTGTGGAAAGACTCAATGCATCATCTCACTTGTAGTATTGCACACTAAGTCATTGAGTGTAATGCCAGTGTGATAAATCTACTCCTTCTTACTAATTTAAGATAGCTCTATGAATCTTCTAGAACTGCAGTGAAATGGTATTCATCCTCATCTCTCCAAGTAAACCAGTTTCTCATATCAGTTCATCTTACTTGATAAAAACAGGTTAAAGTTTCAAATCCCAGTCCAGTATGGCCCTTATGGTCAGAAAAAAACTCTGACAAAAAAATTTGGATGAGAATGTTTGTTCACCATCCAAGACACCAGACATTTTGTCTAAAAGAATGGAGATTTGCACTTTAGCCAAATTCAAGACAGAATTTTGGAGCAGCGGCAGATCTGCCTTGGGGTTTAAGATACTGGAAACTGGTACCACTGGCTTTGGTGCAGATGTGGACCTATTTTGCAAACAAATAAATTATTTAACTGAAGATAATATCTAGTATCATGTAAACAGGAGGATTTTGCTAATGTCTCCACCTTATTAGGTATTTGTGCATTTCGTAAGGTCTGCCTCTGGATAGCACTTATCTGGAGCAGTTTCTTTTCCTGGACAGGGAACCTTCAAGGATACCAAGGATACAACAAAACACTTTTTTCTACTTTTTTTTTTTTTTTTTTTTTTTTTTTTTGTGGTGATTAGTTGCCAGCTGAGATTAACCCCACAGTATAAGGTAACTACATTTTTTCTTTGGATAAATGCTGAAAGTCCCAAGAAAGAGGGACAGCAGTGTAAAGTGGTGTATAGTTGAACTTAAAAAATAGACATATATTAGTGATCTGTATCTGCTATGAAAAATTGCTGGAAAGAATCAACACTGTCGCAAGGACCACACTATGTAAATAAGGTTTCTCTGCAATAGAGCTGACAGAAGATATATTTTAACTTTTACACCATAAAAAGCAGGAATGTTTTGGGCTTCTGGAATGCAATGAAAGTAGATTAAAATGTTGTATTTCTGTAGAAGCCTTGGCTGAGATTGGGAAGATCGGGGACTGGAAATACGTGTTGTCAGTTCTCAGAGATACGACGGGGGATTTTAAATGTCATTTGGACAGAGGAACAGTTAAATTACTTCATGACACAATCCTAAAAAGTGCTCTAGAGGGCTAGATAATTGCCAGGGAGACCCCACTGACTGCACGATGATTACATCAGTCACCAGATACCCAGAGGTGTGACAGCCTGAACAGTAGGTAGATATGGTTTGAATGATTTAGTCCTCATAAACAATAAGGAAATGATAGCTCTTGAATAGATGTGGTTGGTTAATTTTTTTTCTTTGCTCTTTAACTGGGATCACAATGTATTTTCTACTAAAAATAATAAATACATTCAGTTACTCCCCAACAAGTTTAGAAAGAGGGAAAAATGCATTCTGGCAGAGAAAAATAAATGGTTTTGTTTTCTTTACCTTGAAATACTGTGAATGTCCTAAAGCTATGCAGATAAATGTAAACACTGTCTGCACTTGCATAATTTCATGTTATCGCAAGTGTTACGTTCCCAATAAAAGTAACGTGTGACTGCAGTTTTCAGAGATCTGATGTTAGAGCATAATGTGATATTGATAGCCTGTAAAACCAGATACCTCTTCTGAATGCTGCCTGACTCCTGAGACCCTTCACAGAAGGCTGCTGTTGTTAACCAGAGAAGCTGGCCACATTGCCACCCCTCTCTTTTTCTATGTATGTGTCTGAAATGTTTGCCAAATCATTGTCCAGTGTTCTGCCATTGCAAAGAAGGCCATGATTAGAGCATCCCCACTGAGTGTGTCAGGCAGCACATGTGGTAGTAGCGAAGGTTTACATGAAGGCTTATAGTAAGCATATGCCACTTCCGTTAGTCTCAACCTCTCTGTGCCTAATGCATAATCTCTGGTATTACCATTAGCACATACCATGTGCAACTTTGAAGTAAAATAAAGGTGTAAAAAAAACCCAACCTGAACATGAAGCTTCTAATAGCTGAAAATATCATAAAATATTACTAAAAGATTAGGTTGTTTACAGCTAATTTAATCTGAGTTTGTAACACTGCAAAGAAGCTGGAGGAAAACAATAAACTGTGCTTGCTGTATACATTATTTCATATGGAGATGTCTACAGAGGTAAAAGGATGTTTGTCTATGAGACACCTACTGAGTTCTGACAACTTAATACAGATGAAGTAGTACATACACAGTTTATTTTCAAATGAAAGGTTTAATATTTGGTTTCAAAAAAAAGTTGGAAACATTGCTGAAAAGCACAGGACAATAGTTGAATTAGTATACATTCAGAAGACACTGTAAGGCTTCCATTAAGATTATTTCCATGTGAATGACCTGGGAAACTTCTTATAGTTAATTACACACAGAGGTGAGATCAGTATAAGCACAAACCTTGACTGCTTTAACAGATTTTTCTTCCTCCAACCTTAAACATTCCTCAACGGAGGAACTGTGACTCACCTCAGAGACACCTGCATACTGTAGAATTGTGTTTTTACTATTTCTGTCTTTAATTTTTCCAGTGAATCTCAGTTCTGAGTCCTTTCACTGGGGCAGAAAGTCTGATTCTGCAGAGAGGACATCATTTCTTCAATAGTACCTCCAAGGACTGTTCTGATTTTAGAAACTTGTGCAGCAGGTCTGCCAAACTTGTTAGACTGAAGTGCAGGCACCATATAACACTTGTCTCTTATGTAGGTTTTTTGCCTTTTGAATTCATATGAAAGAATGTTAGTTCAGGTTTTATAATTTAAAGAATTTTGGTCTTAAAAGGAGAACAATAACTTGCTGAAACGGCATGTTGGTTACTGCTGAAATAAAAATGTAGTCCATACTGGTAGTTCTCAGTCTAACTGAATACTGTAAGACTGGTCCACCTTGACTGGATCTGTATTTAGGTCCACTGCATTCGCCGTGAGTGAAAACAAATTTCTTCTTTTCCTTCCCTCTTGAATCTCTCATGTAACAATTTCATAGTTCATTGAAAAATGTGCATTTTGAATGCATGGTATAATGATTTTATTGTTAATATTTTATAAATTAGCTATGTCCTAAGTATCTTTTTTTTTTTTTTTTTTTACATGGCTTAGAACATAGGTACTTTCATGACTATTCTGACAAGCAAAGTCTTCAAAGAGTATTACATTGTGCTCCTGAGGGAAAGTTATACTCTAAGCTTTGTTGATTTGTTGGCTTTTTACTGAAAGAAAAAAAGAAAAAAAGAGCATTATTTAATCCAGTTTGAGCTCATTGTGCTTGCTTATAATGCTATAGACACGTAAGAGTGTATCTATGACTATGATGAATTATTTTAAAACATAACATCAGGTAATTTGGAACAGAAGCCTAATAAATAACTTGAGCTTTTAATTCTGCCCTGTTATTAGCCAATCACATAAATAAAAACAATCACAAAATGGATAAAGAAAGTTAATTTTTACTGCCAACATGATCAAGACTTACAACTACCTCTGTTATTGGAAGTATTCTAGATTCATAAATCTTTATCAATAGGACTCAAGATATACAACAAATATCTGTATGCAGTGGTATAACTACAGATGTGTGCTTGTGTTATTTCTGCATTTTTGTTGATTTTTTTTTTTTTTTTAACATGGGCTATGGACACCCTTTTCTTAGAACTGTAACTCTCTTCATGTTATGAAACTGCATGAAATATTTCCAATCAAAAGGTTATAGAATAAAATCCTGTCTCATGGTAAATGTTAGTAAGTCACAAAAGCTCCTTAGCATTCTGTAGAAGTGTAAGTTACTTCTAAAAATCCCATTTGAAGAGAAAAAACAATTTCAGGTAAATAATGTGGCATAGTATGTTTTTTATCCTTCCTTCCCACCCACCAACTTGTTTTTAGCTGTTCACTTGGATGTTTAGTGTTAAATGCATTGTAGACTTCTGCCTACATCTGTAGTAAATGAACTGGTATTTTGTTCAAGGACAAGTGGAAAGACCCTTCATTATTCAAAAAACAAGAGACAGTGAGCAACATGTATAGACAGTATTATTACATTTTTCTTTTATAATGTGAGGCTAGGTATAGTGCCTTTTGTACTGAGTTACAGTGTCGATAACTTGCATGGCCTAGTCTTTTCTGCATTCACTTATCGATGAGGAAATTTTCAATTGCCAGTACAAGTACATAGAATTTTCTTGAAGAAATTAGTACCAAGTCTGGATGCTAGCTTCAAACTTAAATGACCTGACATCCAGAATGATGGACGCTCCACAGACTCTTTGGGGAAACAAAGCCAAATTTCAGGGTAGTAGGTGAAGGATTTGTATATACTCTATTCTCTAATATTTTCTTGTCATCATTGGGGCAGTAAGTCTCACAGATTGGAGGTGCAAACTGAATACATGTTTCATTTTTTCCTTTCTATTATGACTTGTTCTTTCCTACATTTCTGTAATGAAGGATAAGCCTATACAGGGAATGGACAGTTACGTGAAACCCCGTTGGCAAGCTCTGGAAAGGCTCTGAATAAGGTTGGGCTGGACACAGGCAGGACTTGCACAGGAAGCTGAGCCCAGGTGCCAGCTTCAGGCTTCTACATGTGGGTCAGCCAACTGCTGAGGAAAATGGCCTGTTTTGGGCAGCAAACAGTTCAATAATAAGCTTCAGAGCTAGGCTTTAAGTAAGCCCCACTGCCAAATAAAGACTTGAGTCACTGAACCAGTGTTTGAGGAGATAAGAAGCATGGCTCAGTTGCTAGTATCTTCTTCCAAAGGATCTGTACCTTCTGTTCTTGGCATTTAAATCACGTGAATGATAGCAAAAGTGCTCCAAGTGATTTCAGTTAAAGCTTGTATGTAAGGAAAGAAAAAAGTATCTCTTGGGCATAAAGCATAAACCAACATTTTGTAGTCTGTGTGAGTTTGGGACAGGGATGGAGCATTGATGATCCAGGAAAGTTATCTGCTTAGGAGTAAGGAGTGTATATCAGATTTATAAGATGGGGCATTGTGTTCTTGTTTGGATGCTAAAATGGTGTTTCAGCATATGACCAACTGCATGTGAACTCTGGACGCAGTGTTGTAGCTAAGACAGTGAACACAGCTCTTGATTATGAAATCTGGTATGGTTCAAGACTATACTCAGTCAGAAAGATCACTGATAAAACACTTTATCCTGCTCTGATATATTCAGTTCAGTAGTGTTACTTAAAAAAATGAAATGTCTCAAAAAAGAGCTATTCACATCATTAGAGCTGTACATGTGATCTTGAAAGCACCCTTACAGTTATGGTTGAAAGATGTTCAATCCAAGAAGCTTAGAAATAAGTCATGCCTCTTTATGACCATCTTCTAAATGTAGACAGCCCTTTAATCTAGCAGAAGTTGTCATGAGAGACACAATGGCTAGAAGGTAAAGATACACTAGGTCACAAATTTTTAAAAACATGGCTAATTAAGTATTGAAAGAGTCCACCTGGGGACATGGTGGTCTTTTCATTGCTTGAAGTCTCTAAGTGAAGGGAAGATTTCTTTTTAAAATGTACCCTGTAGTAATAGTTTTGATGAAGAAATTACTTTGTGACTTTCTACAGCCCGTGTCATGAGCCTGTATGATCCTAATGGTCCCCTCTGGCCTTAAAATCCATTACACTATCCTTGATTAACTAGCTTTGCCAAATGTGACAAAGGGATGAAGGAAGATTTACAGATCTCAAGTCACTTGCAGATTCCATATGACAGTTTTACAAATACCTTGTAAAAGTTTTAGCATCACAGAATCACAGAATTGCAAAATGGCTGATATTGGAAGGGACCTCCAGAGGGCATATGATCCAACCTCCTTGCTAAAGCAGAGCCACCTAGAGCAAGCTGCACAGGGTCGCAAGCTGTCCAGATCGCTTTTGAGTATCTCCAAGGACGGAGACTCCACAATCTCTCTGGGCAACCTATGCCAGTGCTCAGTCATTCACACAGTGAAAAAGTGTATCCTGATGCTGAGTTTGTGCACACTGCCTCTTGTCCTGTTGCTGAGCACTGCTGGAAAGAGCCTGGCTCCTTCCTCTTTGCAGCCTCCTTTCAGTTATCTATATGCATTAATAAGACCACTCCCTAGCCTTCTCTTTTCCAGGTGAAACTGTCCCAGATCTCTCAGCCTTTCCTCACAGCAGAGGTGCTTCAGTCCCTTAATCACCTTTGTGGCCTTTTGTTGGAGTCTCCAGTATGTCCATGTCTTTCTGGTACTGAGGAGCCCACAACTGGACAGAGTACTCCAGGTGTGGCCTCACCAGTGCTGAGTAGACAGGAAGGATCACTTCCCTCAACCTGCTAGCAGTACTTTGTCTAATGTAGCCGTGGATATCATTAGTCTTCTTTGCAGCAAGGGTATATGGTTGGCTTTTGTTCAACTTGCAGTCCACTAGGACACTCAGGTACTTTCCTTCTGAGTTTACTTCTAGGTGGGTGACCCCCAGCATATACTGGTGTCTGGCCTTGCTCCTCTCCAGTTGCAGGACTTTGCACTTCCTGTTGTTGAACTTCATGAGGTTCCTGTCCTCCAACTTCTCCAGCCTGTCAAGGTTCCTCTGGATGTCAGCACAACCCTTTGGTGTATCAGCCACTCCTTCCTAGTTTTGTGTTATCTGCAAACTTGCTGAGGGTACACTCTGCCCCATCATCCAGATCATTAAGATGTTAAACAGACCTCAGCTCCTGGGATTCCGGAAGACCACTCTTGCTAGTAAAGACTGGGGCAAAGAAGGTATTCAGTATCTCAGCCTTTTCCATGTCTTGTGTAACCAGGGCCTGCATCTCATTTAGCAATGGGCCTACATTTTCCCTGGTTTTCCATTTGTTACTTAGCCCTTCTTGTTTTCTTTGACATCCTTGGACAGATTCAGTTCCATTTGGGTCTTAGCTTTCCTAGCGTCATCCTGGATATTTGGACATTGAATTTGGGTAGTAGTCCTTTGCTCATCCATGCAGGCCTCCTGTTGTTTTTCCTGACTTCCTGCTCACTGGGATAGACTGCACTTGAGCTTGGAGGAGGTGAACCTTGAATAATAACCAACTTTCTTGGGCCCTCTTTGTTGTCCCATGTTGTCTCTCCAGCAGATGGAAGTTGAAGGCACCCATGAGGATCAAGGCCTGCAAACTTGAGACTACTCCTATCTGTCTGTAGAGGGTCTGATCCACCTGTTATTCCTGGTCAGGTGGCCTATAGCAGATGCCCACTAATAATATCACCTTAGATATTTAGGTATAGGTACCATTACCCCCTGGGAAATGTAATGACAACTGTGGATTCCAGTATAGAGGAACATCCTGAACATCCTTACAGAAACAGCATACTTAACTACTTAGATATTTTCAGATAAATATTATCTTTTTAGCATGATCTACCTGAGAATGCTGAGGTGCTTATTTGTATTAAGATGCTTAATATTTCATAATAAACTTAGTTTCAGACAAAGCTAAATCTTTGGTTATATACTTAGTTTAAATCTATTATTCTGGTACATCTAGTAGGTATGCAGGCACTGACCTAATGTAGTGTACACACAACAGTGATACATACCAAAATATAAGAAATGAAGTGTACCTGGAAGCAGTACTCTCAAGCAGTTCTTTGCAAGTCAGGGTACAGATGACCTCAAAGACCTTAATAAGTTAAAAAGAATGTTTTACGATGTTGTGATTTACCTTGGATGTGAAAATGCACGCTTTCAAGGAAGTAATTTTGTTTCATTTCATAATTGAATGGCATCTACTCCATCAGTTAAGAAATTAAGTCATTCTGAGACAGGAAATAAACACTGAGAACTTATCTGAAAATGCCTCAGGCAACTGGTTCCCTTTCACTTAATAGGTGCAGACTGACTTTCCTGACGTGTGTTAGAGGAAAATGAACCTTAGAATAAGGAGGCTAATTGGGGTCTATCACAGCAGCAAGATAAGATGGAAAAATTCACACCTGAGAGGAAATAACAGGACACGGGTCAACAGCAGTGCACTTTGCCCATGTGCTGGGGCAGTGCTGGGGGTGGTGGACCATGGGCAGAGCCAGCTCCAAGCAGCCACCCCATAGATGAGGGCACCTGAGCTTGCTAGAGGCTACCAAGGCCCATGGATTTCCTAATGTCACCGGTTTGTTGTCTGCCCTACCCAGTGCTTGCAAGAAAAGAAAAGATTAATTTGTTTTTTCAATGGCACTTTAATATGCTGATGTTTCCGCTTTTTTTCCTAGTCCTGTCTTTGGCAGAATTGCCAAAGATTTAACGTTAGTATTGTAAATCTGCTGTATTTTGCATGTACTCTTATCCTCCAGTAAGAAAAATATTTGTACCCAGTAATAATGCAACTTTGCAGTCTCCTGTCAAAAACAAATGATCACTGTCCCAGGACTGCACTATCATGAGGCAGCTGTCACTTCCAAGCCCATTGTAAATGTCTGGTTACCTAAAGCACAAGTGAAGTGGCTACAGAAGACATAGACAAATGTTTCTTTGGTATTACGAAGTGAATTAAGACTGGCAATACAGCCATTACTTCTGTCTCCCTCCCCTTTTTAGTCCCCTTGGAGTTCTGGGGATTTTTTTTGGTTTGGCTCAGGTTTTTACATGGTGTTTTGTTTTTTTAGGTTTTTTTTAATTTGGCCAGGCAACCTGGCAGACCCATTCTTTCTCCCTGCAAACAGTTGTCACTGTTTCTTTCTTAACACAACCAGGCTGCATCAAATGAGAGAGAAGGGTATAATTTAATGTGGTTTTTTTCTTTTTCTAATATTTCCTGTTCTCCATCCTTATTTTTATACACCTTATTTTCTACTGGAATTTGATTAAATTGTGTAGCAGCTTATCTATTCTCATAATTTTTATATTCCAGTTCACCAAAAGAAGAAAGGGAGGATCTTATGAACTTTGCTGGAAGAAAAGACATTCATTTAAACAAAAAACTTATTTTGGAAAATATTTTGATGAATGGTATTTAACCAGTAGTTTCCAAAGCTTATATAATGCTGCTCAACTCTAAGTTTCTTAGCTTGCATTTCTTACTGCTATCTTACTTGCCCTCTGCTTTGTCATGCTACTACTAGTTTCCATTAATAATTTTTAAGATATCTCGAGGCAATTATTTTATCTAATACAAAATTCTTCCTTATTTTCTTTTGCCTCTTAATGACTCTCAATACTGGGTATCTCCAGAATGTTTGCACATCCACCTTCAGAGTCACTACCACCTCAGAGCAGCAAATAGCATGAAGCAAGGTCTTAACATACATTTTATCTGGCAAAGTCTCATTTAAAATTTTTAAATTTTTAAAAATTATTTTAATGACAAGACATTTTCCCCAATAACAATTATAATTTTAGGAAGAAAGTTATCCTTGGTGGCTAAAGAATTACTGGATGATCTGCTTCTGATATTAAATGTGACGGTGAGCACTCTTTCTGTGTCATAAAAATGGTTAGGACAAAAAAATTATCTAAGTTGTCATAGTGTAACCCTACCCAGCAACTAACCACCACACAGATGCTCACTTACTCCTCCCCCTCCCACTGGATAAGGGAGAGAACTGGAAGAGTAAAAGTGAGAAAACTCGTGGGTTGAGATAAGAACAGTTTAATGATTGAAATAAAATAAAGTGAGATAGTAGTAGTAACAACAACAACAATAATAATAAAATAAAAAAACAAGTGATGCACAATGCATTTGCTCACCACCTGCTGACTGATGCCCAGCCAGGTCCTGAGTAGTGATTGCTGCTCCCCAGCCAGCTCCCCCCAGCTTATCTACTGAGCATGAAGTTATATGGTCTGGAATACACCCCTTTGGCCAGTTGGGGTCAGCTGTCCTGGCTGTGCCCCCTCCCAGCTTCTTGTGCACCTGGCAGAGCTGAGAGCTGAGAAGCCCTTGACCAGTCTAAGCACTGCTTAGCAACAACTAAAGCATCAGTGTGTTAGCATCAGTCTTCTTATCCTAAATCCAAAACACATCACTGTGCCAGCTCCTAGGAAGAAAATGAACTCTATCCCAGCTGAAACCAGGACAAAGGATAGACTCACACAAGACACCAATTTCAACTGAATTAACGTCCTCCTGAATTCTTCAAACTAAGTTTCCTTGAAGGCTGTTGAGAAAAAAAGAAAAAACAAAACCATACTTCAACTATTTGACTTCCTTACTGGAAAGTCCCAAATCTGTTAGTTTTCTAGACAGAATTGTACCTAGGACATACTAGCATAACCCATTTTTAATATTTCCTGCCACTTAAAATTGCCGAATAATTCAGATGATAGGAAGGGACCTCAGGGGGGACCTCTTGTCTTAACTGCTTCTCACAGCAATGTCAATATTGAATTTAGACCACATTGTTCAGGGCAGCCCTCCAAGGGTGGAAGTTGGACAGCCTTTTTGGGCAATCTGTTCCAATGTGCAATTATCATCACAGCAAAAAAATGTTTTCTTTATTTACAGATTTCTAACTGTTATGACTTTTTCTATATTCCGATCACATACATCCAAGAAAGGTTTCAGCTTTAAAGCAGGAATTTGTAATACTCTAATATTTTGTGAACTCATTCTTGTTACATGGATTCATTTTAATAGTACAGATTAGGTTTATTTACAGGTTTAGGCAACATACAATATCAAATTAAAGGATGCAGGTTTTTTAATCAGATATCGCACAGATGCTATTCTGCAATTGTTAACTGTAACTTAACATCATGAAAATAACATCATAAGATACTATATTCCATGAAGGAGGCTAATAGGAACTGTTTGGATTTAAAAAAAAAAAAAAAAAAAAAAAAGCAAACTGAATAAATATTCCTAACAATTTTCTATGTTTTGGTTTTGGTTTTGGTGTTTTTACACCAGCAAATTCTAACACTATGCTTTGGAAAAAAAAAAAAAAAAAAAGATTGGGTTTATTTCACATAACTTTCCTGTTTTGACATTTTTCTATAGCAGAAGAGCTCTGACTGAAACAGAATTTTCTTTGACACAGGAAGTCATCAGATGCATGCAAAGAATAGCCTGAAGCAAAAAGGTTATAATGAAACAAAAATTCAAATAAAGAATATTAATTGACTGACCCAATCCAATGGAAATGTATGAAATTTAAAATTTTTTTTGAGAAACCAAGAAAGGATAACATCTAAAGCCATTCATAGATTATTTCTTGCTCACTTTCAGGCTAATCAACAATATGTAAGATTTAAGACTGAAGTCTGTCTAGCCAGCTTTCTTTGTCTCCCATTCATAACTGAGTTTCTTTCTGCTGAGATTCTCTTTATTGGCAGCTGAAATGGTTTGGACAATAGTATTGAAAGGACATGTATAAAGCACAGTGTAGATGGGGCAGTACTTCTTACATCTTAACAAGTAGGCATAGCTGACTGATAACACACTACAGAACAGTGGCTGCAGTGGTGGCACAGAGTGTTTGGCCAAGTCTGGATCCTTCATGCTTACCATTCTCTATTGCACACACGACAAGAAGCTACACCATCCTTTGCTGTTTTGGAAAAAAAGTAGCAAAGTCACAGATAGGTTACAAAGCCTGTGATATTAAAAATATAAAATCTGATGGATGCAAACCTTGTTTCCAAGAAAAAGACAAAGATGATATTCTATATTTATAGGATAAAAGTCCTGAGAATGAATTTATTGCAGGAACCAAAGAGATAAGGCTGTCTCAGGAGTGTGTAGTTTAATTGAGCTGACTTTGCTCTGGAATGATCAGGATATAGAAATTTCCTTTATAACATAAGAAGTTTCTTCTGTTTCTTTAGGTTGCTTCAACATGTTACATCTCCTGTTTTGTTCATCTGGTCAATTTCCAGAAAGTATCTTTCCTCTTTGATTTGAAGCCCAGTCATGTTCATGCTCAGGAGTCAGGCAAAAGAGAGATGGGATCACTTGAAATGGTAATGGAAGATCACAAGTATGTCTGAGGCGTTAGGAGTGTGTTGACTACCTCCAAATGGGCCAAAGCTACTTTGGAAAATAGGCTTGGTTACAATGAATGGTGAATTCTTTCCTTATACAACCTCCTTGCAGTCACTTCTAGCAGAAGCTCAGATGTACGAAGAAAGCTGAAAGTGTAAATGACCACGGCATATTCTTTAAAAATTTCCAAAGAAATAAAAACGGCCTAAAGTTCTATGTTCAACTTTTTTTTATTTATTTTGTGTTTATTCATGGTCTAAAGAAAAGACCTGAACTCCCTGATAATGTAAAATTTACTGTAAACATAACATAACTTTACAAAAGTACAGATCAAATGCATGGTGGTCTCGTTCACATAATGAAATAATAGGAAATATCCTCAGTAAGAGCTGGACTTTCTTCAGACTTTATATTGATAAAATACGTCAGATTTTAGCCCACTGAGTCCATGTTTCTGAGCAACCATGTATAACTATGTGCCTCATCTTTTTCTGCTCAGGCAGTCATACAGTGGCCATATGAGAAGCACTGACTCAATGTGTAGAGGTTTTCTTCAAGTTAGAAAAAGCAAGCAATAAAAAGGTTGCAGCAAAATATACAGTCCTAGAAAAAGAGAGAAATAATGAATTAGTACAGAATATGTACCAAAAAAAGTCATAAAAAGAAAAATCTAGTAAATACTCAGTACTGAGGTATCATAAAAAGCATCATTATCCAAATAAAACCCACTTATGAGATTACTTATACACTAATCAAGCCTTCTAAAATTTATCTGGATAACACACAGAACAGATCAGTCATTCCTGTTTAAAAGAAGTTTAAAATCTGGCTTGCTTTCATGTAATAGAGCCTAATTCAATATAGTCTCAAATCCACAATTGGATGGGCAGCCCACTCTGCAATACTTTGAAAAGACAACTAAAAGACTTATAGTCATTGCTTTGACGAGGTACCAAGTGGAAGTCATAAGGAAGAACTGTACCATTTCTGACACTTGTTTCCTAAACAATCCCTATACTGTGAATTAATGCAGTCTAGCTGTGCTGCGTCATGAGCACCACATGAACCTGACCATGCTGGGGCACTTATGCATATTCATGTTCACACTCTTGAAATCCAACCCTTTGTGTACCCTCTCAACAATACTTTCATTAATGTGGCTCATACTTCATAAGGAGAGAGATACAAGCAAACCAATACTTTTTGCACCCATGGCAGGCTGTGGGGCAGGGGGAGGTATGAGGAGGGCTGCTCCCACCAGCCCAGCCACAGGTCCCCATTTCCAGGTTCACACGAATGCATCAGAGCCCAAAGCCCTGCCAAGGATGACAAAGGAAACAGCAACTGCAGGAGTACCAAACAGGTTCGCTGATGGACTGAAGCTCCACACTGTTCTTTTCTACTATTTATAACATGATGAAGAACATTTTCTCATTCTCTGTTGCTTTTTCCACACACATATAGTGTGGGGGTAGATTTACTGCACGGGTTAGTGTTCCCTGGTCCACGCTGCTCATTCAGTAGTCCATATATTGGCAATATCTCAGCTACTACAGTCTGTGCCAGTCTGTAATTCAACCTGGTTATTTTACATGCTTTCTACTTTAAATTCCTCTAAAGGGAAAGAAACCCCACATATATTTGCCTATTCTAGACAAGCCACAATAAGGAAATGTAAATGGTGCTGAAATTTCAGAGAAAGTATTGTTTAGTGGGGTTTTTTTCCTGTTTGTTGGAGGCAGATCTCTGTACATTTCATAGAATAAACTCCTTGAGAACTCAGCTAAATCATTTTTTGGACTTAGATTAGAGTAAATGAGGTCAAGGTCTAGCACACTAGTACCTATATGAACACTTTGCAGTTGTAAACACAGAGAGAGTCTATTGCATTAATTTATGCAGGAGGAAACAATACATTGTCAAATCCACACTGAAAAAGAAAAACAGTCCTCCTCACAAGTAACAGTTTGAAAGGAAAGGTAGTTTAATTTTCTTAGTCCACAAAATATGGGAAGAAAACCAGAACAAGTCTTGGAGTGCAAAAGCTCTTTTTCAGGTCTGAAACGAAAGCTGGGTAAAATACCCTGCTATCATTTCAGACATACAGAAGAGTCTCTAGGCTCAGAAAGTTGCCCTGTTGCTCTAACAGATGGACTTAATTCTGTCTGTGAATTTTTCCTGCTCATATCAGCCCAAACTATGCTGCTACTGTGTCTTAACATGGACAGATTAAAAACCCAATCAAACAAGCAAAAACCAGCCCTGAGACATGACGGTGATAGGATCATTTAGAAATGTAATTGGAAGGAGGTATCTCCTTGATGTAGGAATACATGTTATAAGGAATATCTTGATACCTTTGTACCAATACCTCCCAACACCTAAAGTCCCTTTTGCCTTTTATTTTACAAATACTTCCATAGAATGTATTGTTCTAAAAATGCTATAAGTGCTTCTCTAGCACTGCAAAATTTTCAGGATTATTCTTTGTTGTGAAGAAGATGATAATTCAAAGTGTTTGGCCAAGCTACATGCTCTACTTTTTTTCCCTACATTTTCTGCTTTGTTGTTGCATTAAAAATTAATCATATTTCACATAATCATCTTTAATTTAGATTTGGATTGCAAAGTTAATGCCATATGTGAATATGAGTATCTGTGAAGGAGCTAGACTAACCACTTACAGGCAGTTAGTGATTTAGAGAAGTGATTTTTCTAGCTGTAATACCAGGAGCTTGAAGGCTTATTTTGAGCATTTAACTTTGTGTCTTAATCTAGCCAAAATAATCTCTCCTTGCTGCTAGCTAAATATCAGCAGAAAGATAAAACATGTCAGTGAAAAACAGCCAGATTACTAAAACAATAAAGAATCTTAAAGCTTCTTATTGAAAGCATATTTTAAAATCAAACCATGAAAAATAAAAAATGCCCTTTAAAAATGTAAGAAATAATTCCTCTTGACAGTTTGATAATCGTTTTCTTTTTCATTAGACTTTCAGATGGCCTGACAAATATGCCAAATATTTTCTCTTCTCCTTTGATCTCCAATACAGTTTTAGAAGGGAGGATTAATGTGAACCTTGAGTGTAAGGTTCTTGATTTCTGTCTCATCTTAAAGAACAGAAATTAAGTGCACAAATTAATATAAACACAGTACACAAAAAGACAGAATTCCTCCATAGTTGCCTATGTACAAAGTGGCAGAAAGGACATGGAAAAAATACATGGTGGTGTAATAAGTCATCTAATTATTTTCCTGTGGGTTTGGGATGGATGGACTGGTCCAGGCTGACAGAGAGTACTGAAAAAGTCCTTAGCACTTGCCTCTCATATTTTTAACATATGTTGCATATGTTATAAAAATGTTTTCAAGAATGTTCTTGGTATTCTCAGATTATTCTCCCTCTCTGCCTCCCTGGCATAGCTCCCCTTTATCCATCAACAGAGCAGTGATTAATTTTAGGGGATGTGGCCCAGAAAATAAAACCCCTTTCATAGAAGAATTACACTCTCAGAATTATAAGGAATGAACCTCAGCTATAGAATAAATCCAGTAATCTGATACCTCATGAACAAACTGTTTATAAAAACTACATACTGATGCAGTACAGTTATTTGGGTGGAAAAGGGCATGCAGTTGTGTTCCCCATTGTTAGAGGTGGCTGTAGATGACCTAGAGATATCTCCTACAAATTGGTCCACTTACAAGAAAGAGATCAAGTTTTTTATGAATTAGAAAAGAATGTTTTCATTGTTGTTTCATAGCCTGGCCCATTTATAACAGGCTGTAGTAATCTGCAAAAGGAAAGGACAACAGGAGCATGAAATAGAGGCATCAAGGAGAGAAGCTGAAACAAGAGTTCTGAAACCTATCCCAGAAAGTGTAGTACCTTGGTTAATTGTTAAAGGCTGCATTTGTTTTATTTTTCAATGTTTTTTGGGCATGCATCCCCCTCAGTGCTGTGGCTGCATCCCTTATTCAAAGTCCTCTGCTCTTTTACCACCTGCTCACTCCCATGGTATATCTGGAAGTGGCAGAAGTAAGATTAAGGTGTTGCTGCACTAGATGAATCTTGCAACCATCCTGTACCAGCTCAGAGTCTAGATTTGTTTTCTGAGGGTGAGTTGTATTTATTTCCTCAGCTACCACCCCCATAAAGAACACAATAATAATCTATAGGGACCCGCCTCATTGTGCACCACACCAATGAACGGAAACTTCCAAAGACCAAAGGACTCCGAAAGAGCAAAAATCCACAGGAAATGAAGCAGTTCCAGTCCTCGCTCAGGCAGCCATTCCACTGCTGGGGGTAATGCTACAGGACCTGGAGACAGCTCTGGTAAATGTAGGTAGAGAAATACCAGAATTTAGGAGCTAGGAAGTTCCATTTACCTGTATAATTTTAACAATGTGCAAGATATTTGGGAGAAACCCTACCTTTTGAGCCTGAAAATTTTGGAACAGGTTTCAAAGAGAACTGCAACACACTCTGAAATTCTACACAGCAGAAAATATGTGTTTGTACATGTGTACTGAGTGTAGGCTGCAGAAGAGACCTCTGTGGGAAGAGATCAGAAGTTGCCCTGTGCCAGACAACCATTCCTGCTGGCTCCAACAGACCTGCCACAGGATGTAACTGATCCCATCAGCCAAGCTAGTGACACCTCTGTGAAAACATATTTGAGAAAGATCAGAAAACACTAGCCAAGCAGAGAGCAGGGAAAAAGAAGGGGGGGTGGGGAGGGTGGGGGAGTGGAGAGGAGGAGAGAGAATGAGAAAAAGTAGAGAGAACACCAAGGTCAAACAACTAGGTGAAGATGCTCCATGTTGAGATATCCACCCTGAAGCCTGTGGAGGATCCCCATACTGGAGCAGTTGGGTGAAGGATCTGCAGTCCACAAAGAGCCTATGCTGGACAAGGGGAAAAGTGTGAAGAGGAAGGGGCGACACAAGGAAACCGTTATGTACTGACCATAATCCTTCATTCCTCATTCCCCATGTGCCTTTTGAGGTGAGTAGAAGAGTTGGGAGTGCAGGGGGGTAGCTGAACCTGGGAAAGGGAGGGGGCAAGGTATTTTTTTAATGTCTGTCTGTTTGGTTCCAGCTATCTGAATCTATTTTAATTGGAAACAAATTGAATTTAGTATTCCCCATGTTGAGTCTGTTTTTCTCAAGACAGTAAATGGTAAATAACCTCACTGTCTTTATCTCAGCCCACAAGCTTTCTCATCCTGTTTTATCCCCCTGTCCTGTTGAAGAGCATGAGTGAGTGAGCAGCCGAGTGGGCATTTGGCTGTTAGTCGAGGTTAACACGTCACAATATGTTGTACACACATATGTCTCATGATTATATATCCACTGGTGTATCTTAATCAGTGGAGCAGGAGCATGTTTCTTTATTCTAATGCTGAGAAAGAAATGGATTTTACTTTTTATCCATCAAGCTCTTCCATAGTCATGTTGTCTTGGCATGCCAGGATTTTCTCACCAACTACAAATGTCATAAGCTCTCAATTCCATTAATTTGTCAATCACATGAAGATTTAGCTTTGACTTCATTATCCTTGTTGTCAGATTAATGTGATAGAAAATATCTATTACTTTTAATATCTTGAATAGCTGAATTAGGCTTTTAAAGGCTAAAAATAGGAAGCTACATGATGCTACATGATGCATGAATAAAAAGTACCTTAGGGATAGGTTAATATTTAATATTGATTTGAAGTTAATGTTTGCATTCTAATTATATTTGAATTACTGAAAACATGGGTTCAGCCAAGTACCAGCAGCTGTACAACCTTTCTCAGTACTCAGGCTGGTGAGGTAGCAATTGAAAAGGACTTTATTTTAAGTACTTCTTACACTGCAACTGGAGAGCTCTGCATAAGAGTGGTCATAATTTTGGCTATTACAGTACTATGCTAGTTGGAAATTAGGAACTGGTTAATTAAGGCAGTGTTATAGTCCTGGATGTTCACGGTGGCAGTCCAAATAAAATAAATTATTTCAGGTGAGCGTGCTGTGTACAGAAAAGTTAGCCTTGGTCATCTCTTCAGTGATTTTAAGTTTCTGTTTTATTTGGCAGAGCTTAGGGCTAGAATTGCAACAGAGATGCTGCCTTTCTTATGGAGAGGTGAGGCAGTCATAACATTCTAAGAATCTGACCTCCCTGACCTGTAGATGAGGATGCAATGTTCCTATCAATGTCCTAGTGAGAGCTGAAGTTATTAACACCAGATGAAACAGCAGCACCAAAACAGAGCTATTCCACTCTACAACTCCCGATAGCCAAATAACTTATTACATTTGCACAGCATCAAGCTAATGTGGACTTTGTGTTCTAAGTTAAATTAATCCTTTGTGCAACTGATGTACAACTACAAGCTGCTGCTTGTGGTCTGAAGATTGGAAAACAAGCTCTGCAGGCTTCTGCTTATTTTTGGTGCATTCCAATATGCACTTAAGAGTAAGACACTATTACCAGAAACGTCAGTATTTCTTACTCATTTTGTTCAAGACTATATTTTACAGATATATATTATGTAGGATTTGTTCACCATTTCATTAACAATCTGTGTAAAATAGATGTTAGACTGCCAATACAGAAAGACTGAAATGAAATCCTGTTTAAGAGAAAAACACTTGGCTTGCACTATCTCATTTCACCAAAAATAAAACAAAAAAATCCCTCCACATTCCATTCCTGCCAGGCAGTGTCTGATGTATTATAAATTATCTTCTCCTTTTTATAAATGAATCCTGACAATTTCTTCAGACCTATATGCCAACCACTGCTGCATGTTCAGCTGATCAGTCTGTCATTAAACTACCTCAGATCTGAAGTTCTGTTGAATAACTTTGCTAGACTTGGAAGGTTACCTGAAAATAAAAACTATGAAGAATGAAATAAAAGCTCAGTGAATAAAATAATATCCATGTGAGACAGCACTGTTCCACTTCAGCTTAAAAAAAAATAAGACTTAAAATTGTACTGTCAAGTACATCAGAGGAAAAATTACTCATGTAGAAAAGTAGGACTGAATGAGATTCTGTATACATTATCACATGCACAATAACATAGCTGTGGAAAGAACGTGAGCAAGTGATGAGTTTGCTAGTAAAGTCCAAGTTTTAGAACAGAACAAGAAATTTTAGGGTTGAATATGAACTCTTCTTTCACTACTATTTTCAGTTTTCTGTCTTAATTTTTTTTCCAGATTTTATGCTTGCTATATAAAATAAGAAAATAAAAATTATTTAACTCCTCCATAAAATACTGTGATTGTTCTACTGCTGCAGAAGATCAGACAATAAAGTGTGCACATGTTCTTGACAGATCTCATTATTTGGGCTGTGATGACAACACTGGTAACATTTTCTTCTTAAGTGGAATGTGTAAGTACAATACCAAACCTTTTTTCATTGTTGGAGGATCATGAGATTATGGTTTACACCGCTGATAATAATTGTGTTTTTAAACAGACAATAAATTTGGTGAGAAACGAAAAATGACTGATGTTACTTCCTTGGAATAACCCAGTGAAAGAAAATGTTGCTCATAATCCAGTCCTAGATCTCTGCTGGTGATAGGGACAGGTCAGATCAACTGGACAATCTATGGAGAGTCAATCACAGTTTAATAATTCTGCAAGTATTGCAAGGAAATGGTATCAACATTAGCTTGCTTTCCAAACATGTGAGTGTTAACAAATGGCTAATTCCATCTAACTCGCATTATCATATTGAGCCTTCAGTGTAAATTACTATGTCTTCTTTCTGTGTGACATAATCCCTCTTTTTTAGAATGAAAGATGGTACTTATTCTGTGCTCATGTGAGTGCTGTGCTCTGTCTTGTAGAGCATCATTGACAACTGTAGGCTTCACAGAACTGAAAAGCATTTGTATTGTGTTGGATGCAGGACTGGGCATATATTGTTATAAATATGACTCTTTTATCACAAAAGTACAGTCACTACCATGATTAGATATATTGGTTCAGTCCTCTAGGTCCATGAAAATCACTGACCTCTCCACTGGAAGTGCCACCGGGTATCTGCATCAGTGCCAGTTATGCAGATGGTTTTTATGAAGTGGACATCTGTCTATTAAAAATTGGACTAAACCAAAACCATGGTTTTTGTTTGGTCATTAATCACTACTTGTTACCTTGCTTCAAGTTCAACTTAGTGACGAACTCTCAAAAACCTTGTTCTCTTGCCATGCTATAGGTTGGATTTCATCCTGTCCTGAATATATACAACTAGTGGGGGTGTCTGCCTCTGGCTACTGACATCACTGGGAACAAAAACTACTACTTTACTGACTTGCACCCCACGATACTGACAGTAAGGATGTGGTTTGCTTTGTTGCCAGTTAAAACCTTTTAATTTTTCTTCCTTTGTTGTTGACAAAGCTGAAGGTACCTGTGTGGAAATGGCTTTTGTGGACACTAGGCTTTTGTACAACATGCTACAATTTTCTAGCAGACTCCTTGCAGGGTAAATTCCAGAGTACTGACCTATGTATCGAGAGCAAGATTTTATGGAAAATTAGAATTCTAGAATCATAAAATGCATTCAGTTGGAAAAGACTCTTAAGATCATCAAGCAAAGCTGTACACCCAATACCGCCAAGCCCACCATGAAGCTATGTCCCTAAGCACAACATCTACACATCTTTTAAATACCTTTAGGGATGGTGAAACAACCACTTCCCTGGGAATATGTTCCAATATTTGAGAATACTTTCAGTGAAGAATTTTTTCCTAATATCTAATCTAAAACTCCCCTGGTGCAACTTGAGGCCATTTCCTCTCATTGTTTCACTTGTTACTTGGGAGAAGAGACCAACACCCACCTCACTACAGCCTCCTGTGAGGTTGTTGTAGAGAGTGATAAGGTCTCCCCTCAGCTTCCTCTTCTCCAGGCTGAACAACCCCAGTTCCCGCAGCCTCTCCTCACAGGATTTGTGCTCCACACCCCTCACCAGCTTCATTGCTCCAGCACCTTGATGTCTTTCTTGCAATGAGGGGCGCAAAACTGAACACAGGATAGAAGGTGGGGCCTTACCAGTGCCAAGTATGGGGGACAATCACTTCCTTACTTCTGCAGGTCACACTATTTCTGATACAAGCCAGGATGCCATTGGCCTTGTTGGCCAGCTGGACACATTGCCAGCTCATATTCAGCTAGCTATTGACCAACACCTTCAGCTCTTTTTCTGCCAGGCAGCTTTCCAGCCACTCTTCCCCAAGACTGTAGCATTGCATGGGGTTGGTGACCCAAGTGCTGGACCCATCACTGAGCCTTGTTGAATTTCATGCAATTGGATGCAAGCTATTGATCCAGCCTGACCAGGTCCCTCTCTAGAGCCTTCTTACTCTCAAGCAGATCAACATTTCCACCCACTTTAGTGTCATCTGCAAACTTACTGAGGGTGCACTCAATCCCCTCATCAGGTCATTGATAAAGATGTTAAACACAACTGTCCCCAACACTGAGTCCTGGGGAACACCACTTATGACCAGCCTCCAACTGGATTTTACTCCGTTCACTACCACCCTTTGGGCCTGGCCATCCAGCCAGTTTTTTACCCAGCAAAGAGTATGCCTGCCCACGCCATGGGCAGCCAGTTTCTCCAGGAGAATGCTGTGGGAAATGTTGTCAAAGGCTTTACTAAATTCCAGGTAGACAACATCCACATCCTTTCCCTCATCCACTAAGCGGGTCACCTTGTCACAGAAGGAGATCAGGTTAGTCAAGCGGGCTCTGCTGTCCTGGTTTCGGCTGGGATAGAGTTAATTTTCTCCCTAGTAGCTGGCATAGTGCTGTGTTTGGGATTTGGTACTAGAAGAATGCTGATAACAAAGTGATGTTTTAGTTGTTGCTGGATTGTGCTTGGTCTAGTCAAGTGCTTCTCAGCACCTTAGCTCTGCCACATGCACAAGAAGCTGGGAGAGAGCACAGCCAGGATGGCTGACCACAACTGGCCAAAGGGCTATTCCATACCATATGACGTCATGCTCAGCATAAAAATCTGGGGGAAGAAGAAAGAAGGGGGGGACATTTAGAGTGATGGTGTTTGTCTTCCCAAGCAACCATTTACACGTGATGGAGCCCTGCTTTCCTGGAGATGGTTGAACACCCACCTGCTGGTGGCACTCAAGATGATCTGCTCCATGACCTTCCCCGTCACTGAGGCCAGACTGACAGGCCTGTAGTCCCCATAACTTCCTTCCAGCTTTCTTGTAGATGGGCATCATATTTGCTAATCTCTAGTCAACTGAGACCTCCCCAGTTAGCCAGGACAGGGCAAGTCTTTGGGCAAACACTTGAAATTCAAAAGTTAAAAAAAAAAAAAAAAAAAAAAAAAGAAAAACCTAAAAATAATTGAAATGGAGATTTTGATTTAAGCTATTTTAGAAATAAATATAGTGTGCAGGATGTGTTAGTTTATAATGGCATTTTTAATGGAAAAAGAAGTTTTTCCTCAAGCCTACCAATTATTGGTTTTCCTTTTATTTTAAAGTCATACATTTTTCAACCTATTGTGCAATAGTTCTTGTGAAATAAATGTGTTATATAAAGTTCTGTAATTTTTCATTCATCTTTAGGCATCATTTTGGTATAACTTGCTGGCCTCAAATGAGGTTATATTGCCGACCTGAAGAAATTTATTGGTTGTGTGGTTTTAATACTCCGCCCACTTGCTGTTTCATAGTTCATATGATTCATAGATGAAATTTGTTTTAAAAGTCAGCAAAGTAGCAACCATTAAAAGATATGACTCTCAGTGAGAAAGCTATTGCAGAAATGCATGAGTAAACGAAGTGAAATCTGCACATGAATTTCCAGGAAATGTTCACTGGATATTTCATCTGAGGTCTGGTTATAAATTAAGACTTTTTTTTCTCTTAATGTTTTTTTCTATTTTTTCTATTACTGAATGTTATTCTTCATGGACTTGTAATAAAGGGATATGGGATTTACCCTATAAAACGGCTTCTTCACCTTAAAATACCATACAGACCTGTGAGTGATGCAGGGAGTCCCCGATCACATGATGGTGCGAGTAGTTGCCTTTGCAGCTCCTTTTTTTCTACCTGAAAGGACCAATGCGCCCTAAGCTGGAAGGCAGAAAAGGTGATATCATAACATTTTTTCCAGGTGCAGCTCTTCTGATGTTATAAGGCAGGACACTGAACTGGAAAGTCTTGAAGACTTAGGTGTTACATCCCACCTCTGGCTTTTATATGTAGTCTGGAGCATTAATTGGCATATTTTAATGCCTGCTTTGTTAATGAGGTGTGTGCAGAGGTGCAGACATGTACGCAAAAATGTCACTCGTGGACCTCAGCCAAAGCTCCTGAGTAATGTTAAACTGGTGGCCTTCAGAACACTGTTTTGTAATTTACTGGCTGAGAGTACAATTGTATATTACTGTAACTGTGTCAGAAGAAAATAATGTATGATTTCCTTTCTGCAAATGCCAATGTGAACCAAGAAAACCCTGAAACCAAACCTTTAAACTTTATTAGGTGTGACTGAATTAAAGGAAATACTCTTGGTACTAACAGACTAGTTAAAGAAAAAGTGATTTGATCTTTGAGGAAAAAAAAATAATTGAACAAAATATATCTATTCAGTTCCTTTACAGGTCCTGCTTCTTTTTTTCAAAGATCAGTCTTAACATCTGAGAGCTAGTAGCTGAGAATAAATTGCATGTTCAAGATAAATTAAATGGAGGAGCAACCATGAAACCTTGACAGAAGGAAGCATCTGTAGAAAATATTGGCACTTTGTAACAGTGTTTCTTATTTCTCTTGGATCTGTCCTTTCCTTCAACAACTTATACTACAATAAAAATATTTTTTTAAAAGATTAAATGTTGATAATACATAATATTAAATGAACAATCAGTGCAATGATAGAGAGAGTTCAGCAATAGCTTATTATTTTAACAACTACACAGATTTCAGAATAACACACATTTTACTGCACTATTTATTTTATTTTAACATTCTGAATAGTGACAGGAGTCATTGATTAATTGGAAATATATGCAGGTTCTTGATCCTGAGGGGCAGTCTGGCTTTACTCCAGCAAAGCTCTCAACTTCCAGCACTAGATGAGTCCTAGAGATTGAATACAGAGGTCCTCAAATGTCAGGCCCTACAGATTTACTGGGCAGCATTTTGCAGGTGTGTAAACCCATGTAGCTTTGCTGCCTTGGTGGAATTAGTCTGATTTATGCAAGCTAAGGATCTGTCTCAATGCAGCCTTTAATGGGAGATTTCCCAGATCTTCCCTGCCAAAGGCAAGTAATCATCGCTCAGGAGAACCAGAGCTGCAAGAGGAAGCTTGTTAAAGAGCACACGGGATCTGAAATGTGGTTTAAGATCATGTGAGAATCAGGGAATAGAAGTTAATTTTAGCTGAGTATGACATGTCCAATAACTGTTTGTGGAATACAAGACTGTAGTAAATACTCCATCTCGCTAAGGACTGTCAGCAAGAGGTCAAATAAAAATCATGCTGCATTAAATGTACCAAATATATTTTCCCAGTCACAACTGTTACAAACAACATGATTTCTACAACAGTCTTTAAGTATCCATACATGATAATGATTATACATTATATATATTATATATTGTATATATAATATATAATATAATCATTTACAGTTCTAAATAAACATTGTTTTCTTCTCTTTGTACATTCATTTTCACTATTTTGTAATAAGAATGTATCCATATTTTTTTTTGTACAGCTACCTGTGTTTTCTTAAATAGAACAAGTGATTTAGAAAGGTCACTAAATAAAATATTAATACAGTCACAGAGGTTTCTAGTAAGTACAGAGATTTGCTCTCTGTACAAATTGGCAATTTGCTGCTGATTTAAACAGGATTTACAAGTGCATATACATGCATAAACATATATAAAGATTCTCCAAAGATGTAATGTGATAATAATAGAAATATTAACATGCTACGCAATATGCTTGGCCAGAGCCATACTCAGAGGCTACCAAGATGGCTCTTACAGAAAACAAGATCTCCACTGAAACAAAGTTGCAGAGCCAAGCATCTTATTATTGCTAAGTGCTGGCAAAAATAGTTTTGTGCAATGTTTGAGGAGTGTAGAAACCTATGAACTGCTGAAGTGTTTAAAATTGGTTGCAATTGTTCCACTGACAGGTTATTTAAAATCATTCCAAAGTTGAGATGTCATAGACAGATTCAAGCATTTTGCATATAAACTTGGAAACAAGACAAAAACAATGTGTTAGAAGAGAAAAAATAGAATGCATTTTCTTTAATGAAATGAACAGAAGTTCTTCAAGTTTATTATCAGTAATGCTGGACATTAAAAAAGCATTAAGGAAAACATAAGAAGAAATTAAAAACATTATACTTTATTAGTTTTGAGTAAACATTTTGGAGAGTCTGTCAATTTTTGGAGCAGTGCTGAGTAAGTGTGATCCTTACTCTGCACTAAGATTAGACCCTGAAGGCAGAGTGTGTCAGACACCATTTTTGAATTACAGTCCTCCCTCCTTTCCCATGGAAGTTTGTAATTTACTGGTCTCCTGTTCTAATAGTAAATCAATGCCCTTCTTTCTCCAGGCTATCATGCATGTTGCGGCATGGGAACAGGCAGAGAGTTACCACCCTCTCTATTCTGCCTCGCTGCCTCCTTGGACTCCATGCTCCCTGGAAGAAAATGGAGCAAAAAGCCACATTTCCTTCCATGCTACCCTCATCTGAAGACTAGTTAGCCAGGACAGAAGTCTTAGGCATATGCCAAGTCACAATATCACTCTTCATTAGCTTTACCTTCTACAAGGTTCACAGCTCCTGTTTTCTGAAAAGATGGGTAACTTAGTGAGTGACATGGGTGAAAGAGACCCTAATGTGATCCCCTCGGTGATTATGGGACCAGGGGTGAGACAATACCCACTACTGATGTACTTCAGAATAATTTATAAAACAGTCATCCCTTGCAGCTCCCAGTTATAACATTTTCTGTGTTGCTTTAAATGAGAAAAACCCAACAACTTTGGCTGAATGTGAAAATGTTAGTTGACATGAGTAACAAATTCCCAAGTGCTTAACCTTTTGCCTATTACTTTACCTGATACAGTTGTTAATCATTTAATCTGAACAAAAAATACAGCAAGTTGCTCTGATAACAGAGTTAAGAAACACTTTGGAGCATCTATAGATTACCTTCCTTAAATAGGAAAGTGTCTATATCTCAGATTTTTTTCTCTTCAGGGACCGCAAGCCCCTTTTCAGCACTCTAAAACTACTTTAAATATTTTGTACAAAAAAAACCCAAGGCAACAGAAGCCACCAAATCCATATGTTGTAGGGAGTGAAAAGGGAATATGAAGGGCATTGCTGATACCCTCAGTCCATCCAATAAAAACAGCAAATAATTTGTAAGGTTTAAATGTGCAGAGGCAGTACCATTCAAAGAGGCAGTTAAATTTAGCAATTGCATGCTAAACTGATCATCAACCTCATAATCACTCCAAAAATATCATTATGGCTCTATATTCTTAATCTAGACAGTTTTGGGGAGGGTTGTGGGGTTTTTTGGTTTTTTTGCAGTCTGCTGGACTTTCAAAACTGGAAGTGATAGAATGCTTGAGTTTGGCTTCATTGATCACAACCTGTATCCATTTTGAAAATTAAGCACAATTTTGAAAAACTGTATTTGAATGAAGTATAAAGACCTAATTTGTATCTCTTGGCATACCATGAGCACAATTTAAAGCTTTGTAGTCAAGCACATTCAAAAGCAGGAAGGCCAAATATCACCTTTTTTTTTCCTGATTAGACTTTGAAGTGCTAAGAGAAATGCTTGTACTATCACATGCAAAACATCACAGAAAGGCTTTTCAATACACCTGAAACATTGAACGTCTTCAAGGGAAAGTGGTATTGGCAGCTGTTTCATTCAATGAAAGCTATGAACTGGGGGTTTGAACATGGAAGGCATGATTCAGAGTCTGTGATAAACACAAAATGTCAAAGTGGGGGGGAGGACTTTTGTTTTGGAACATTGAGCCCAGCACAACTCTGATTCAGCAGCATCATTACTCAGTCTATTCCTCATGTGGGGAAAATATTTATTCTGGCGAGGTCCTCTCACAAGGGCTTACTGCAGAGAAAACAGTGTTGGCAGAAAAGTATTTCTTACTGTTTTTCTCCATTCAAACCATTCTCATTTGCTGGCTTCTCTTTTTAACCCACAGAGCATTCAATAAGTGTGTTAATTAATTGCTTAAACATTCTAAAAAAAATTTTACTATGATTGAGTCATCAAAAAATGACGCAGTCTTTTGTTATAGTATTAGCAATTTTGATGAGTGAAAATAATAATTTAAACTGCACAGATCAAATTAAATTGCGCTAACTTTTTCACGTTTAACAGTTTGATCACACTGGGCTAAGAAATGCCTTTGTTGTAGTTTAGCAAAAAGTACCTCTCTGATTATCTTTAAACGAAAGGTTTGATATTAATTACTTTTAGAATTTTTTCAAAGATTTCATACCATAATAAGGAAAGGATTCTATTAACTTATTTTTCATAAAAGAAACCCCTAGTAAGAACACCGGTGAGAAAGTGTTGATTTGTTCTTGTCCTCTACAGGGCATTAAGCCTTTATATTATTACTGCTTGAACCATAAAGGAAATTTGGCTTCCAGGTCAGATGAAACAGGTTTCTGGGAAGTAAAAACCTCTGTGCAAATTAATGTAAAGGACAGCTATAGACATGTTGGGACTGTAAAAACAGAAGAAATAGGTGAGCAACTTTATACATGAGTATGTGTTCATATACTATTTCTTTATTCTCCAGCTATAACTCTGGATATAGACTAGGCAGTCCTTCTAGTGTTCATAAACTAAAAAATATATTATTAAGTTGCTGACACTTTTCATCATTGTGGCAGTGCATGTGCCACTTCTACTCTCTTTCAGTACAGTCAAGTACATTTAGGACAGGGAAGGACAAGTATGACTTTTATTTTTATTTTTTGCCAGATTAGACTTCTCAGTGCTAAGAGAAAATAGCGTCTTCATGGACCTCTATCAAACTGTATTCAAATCAATGCTAAATCCCTGTGTTGGCAGGGTAAGTCAACCCCTACCAGAAGGACCATGATCTTACCTAGCGTGCTGTTGCCTTATGTGGGTGACCTGATCAAGCATCTCACAGGCCTGGAAATATCAAAGATTCTGCAAGACAATGAGGAGCAATGTTAAGTAACATCCTTCCAGTTAACAGACTTAAAAGGGGATTTTGTTCAAATTAGAATGCAAAATTAAATTGAACAGTTCTGTTCCATGTCACGTGATGTTAATATATTCAGTGCCAGCTGAAGGCCCAAGCATGGCAGAAAGCCTGAGTGTGACACACAGGACCACTTGGCTTTAAGTAGGCCTGTAGCTGCTCTTGTTAAGGGTGGCAATTTAAGGAAGCAGTGTTACTCTGCAATTGGGAAAAAATTACAGGTTTCTGACTTACCAGATTCTCAACCTGAATTGCATAAAAATTTGGCATTTGACTTTTAAAGCATATACAAGCTTGAAAATAATCAATATGTTGCCATCATCAGACAGCTATTCAGAAAGGAGGAAAAAACCTCTAGAACTGGCAAAATAAATGTATAACCCCCTTCACTCTGCTGCTATTAATTCAGGTGGCAGGTTACTAATCTTGCAAAATTAATGTTACAACCCAGACAGAGATGCAAGTGGAGTTTTTAAAAACATTTCCTAGAACATTTCAGCATTTTTACTAACCTCAAAGTCTAAGTTATTCAACTGACACAGTGTTATGGGTTCCTCCTTAACATGCAAACTGCTTATACTTTCTTTTCCATCAAAATCCAGTGGCTTGTGAGCAACAGACCTTGTACACTTGCACCACCTGAAAGTAAAGAAACAGAAAGAATAATTGCATCATGAGACCATAAACACAAGGCTCTAATTTCAAATGGATTTTCTTGAGCAGTAGACTTAATTGTCTTCAAATCTAGGGGCTGAGTCTTCTATTTTCAGCAGTTATGATTTATTTAAGAGTACATAATCTCTACTCTTTTTGTAAATTTTCAACAATATTTATGAGAACACTGAGCTGTTTGAGAGTACTAAGAAACTGTGACAACTGAACACATAATTTTTACATCGACTGAATAGCTCCAAAATATCTAGTTTGAAACTTTAAATAAGAATGGAATGCTTCAAATATTTGCCATCAACATTGTGTTGATTTCCCCCCCTGCAAGTTCAGTCTGAATTCATGTCTCCTACTGCATGAGCCCAGACGGAGCTCTGGTTTTGTCTCCATTCTTCTCTGTAGACTAGAAACTGTTCTGTTTCTCCACTCATTGAACAATTCCGGGGCATCAGATTCAAAAGTTCTCACAAAAGTGAAAAACAGATCAGGCTTTTGAGCTTTTTTTTTTTTTTTTTTACTTTTTCCAGATATGTTTGTTACAAAGAAATACAGAACTGTAATAGTGAGTCACTTGCCACACATGCAGATGAAACAGTTTCAATGCTATCAATAGCATACCTGCACATACTTTGGTATCAACAAATTCACCATCAGAAAAGGAATGTGATTCTTTTTTTGATCTGGACTGAGCAAGGACCCTGAGGAGGAAAAGTGTCTTGCCTTAGACATTGAATCCAGTCTTGGTTTGGTCAGATATTAAACCATTACTTGTATGTTGTGATTGTTGCACTCATCTATTGTTTTGTTGGGTTTTTTTTTCCTTGCAGTAAGTTGCAGACATTAAACTTTTCAGCAAAGGAACAGAAGGTAATTTGGGCACATTTATTGATGGAGACCATCATCAATTACATTAAGATCAAATAGGTATAGAACTTAAAGATGTGTGAAAGGAGGGAAGCAAAGCTCATAACTAGCTACCTATCCTGAAAGAATTGTCTAAAGTCCAATTCCACCCTTCCTAGCCTCACCATCTGCTTCACTTAATAATTACATTTACCAGTTTGAGCCAGCTAGAAAAATTAACAAGAAAACCAAAACATCTGGAGTACTTTTGGAAATGAAAATAAAAGTGAGATGTGGGGGAAAGAGGCAAAGATGAGCAAAGGATAGAAAGGATTTAATTTTTCTAAATGCACAGGGCTAGGATACTGTGCTGTGGAGGGAACTGACAGAGAAGCAAGAGTCTTCTAATTCCCACAGATATACTTCCTTGCTTCCTAAATGCACATCTCTGACCAGCTGTCCACTTCTCATGAGTGTTAGGTTCTTTCAGAGGAAAACACATTTTCAGTGGTCCTTCTTAAGCCAAAGAAAGTCTCCTTTTTATCTCCATGGTCAACCTCATTGAAGGAGGAGGAAAAATCATGAATAGGCAGCAGATAAGATTTTACACATAAATATTCTAGCACATTTACAGAATTTTTTGTTTTTTATAGGGTAGAGAGAGATTCAGTAAAGAGAGTGTCTGTGAAGGTTGTATCAAACCCAAGAGGTTGTCTGAGAGCCATTTTTAATTTCCTTTTAACAATCCAAGAAAAATTTTCCAAGACCAAGTTGTTTCAGAAGGTTGTTTTGTGTTTTCAGAAAATGGGAATTATTTGGTAACTCTGGGAAGAATTTTTACTATGATACTGACTGTTCAGTTCATCTCTTCAAGAGGTTTTTCTCCTTCTACCCCTCCTTGGTGAATATACTATGAAAGAGTAGGCAAAATATTCCTAGGTGAAGGGGTTGTTATTATCCTTTTGGGCTGCAAAGTAAGAAGATTGCAGCTAATTCATGAAAACTTATCTGCCTCTTTACATTTGTCACATCTAGAAAAAAGACAAAAGCATGGACAAGCTTTCCGTTAACCAAAACAGAATTCAGTGAATCTCAGTTTCTGGTGTAGAAGAAATTTTTCAGCATAATATCAACAATGGACAGATATAGCATTTAGACTTGCTGCCAAGTAATATGTAACGCTTGCTTAACATTTTACACTGTCATTTGAACCAATAATGGAAAGGGAGATGTTCAAGGAGAATGATTCTTTGCCTTGGTGGTGTATTAAAATGATGACCTGAGGCAGGAAAAGTGATATCCTACCTTTTCTGGAATTCTGTTTTTGAATAAAAGAAGAAATAGGAAAGATGAATTTTTTTTTTTTTTTTGAGGACCCATGTGTTCCAAGCACTGAAAGCCAAAATGATGTGTTGGTTACAGCCTTGGCTGTGCAATAATGTTCGCATACAAAATGCTATCCTCTCACTGCATAGCAAAGTCAAGCAAGATCTGTGGCATGTGAGCTGGGATCCAGGTCCACAAAAACCTCTGGGAATCCTTCCAATCCTTCCAAGCTCCAGGTTAAGGCTGCAGGACTGGAAAGAAGCACAGGATGTGGGTCTTTCCTTTTACTAAAAAGTAAAACATTTAAATCCTGTAATAGATGTGTAAGCGTAAGTGCACTGTAGGCTGTTGTTAAGATCTCATAAGCTTCCTTAAATGATAAACCATAAGCCAGAAAATTTTACTAGGTCTTATTTCACCATTTGATGCCTCATGTTGTAAATAGTATGAACTGATCAGATTCCACCCATGAGTCCAAAAGAGAGAGGTAGAAAGGCAAATTTTCTTATTTACTCTACCATGGTGGTGATCCGTTAGAAGCAATAGAGAGATTGATGGAGAATGGGAAAAGGGTTTCCAGGCATGACATGGGCAGCTCAGGTGGGACACTATGGATTTAACACCCTTAAGTTGCTATTTATTAGAATCAAAGCAGATGTGTCATTGTTTTACCTTGCTAAGTTCTGCATAATATACTAGAATGTGAAGTAATTTTTTTTTTTTAATGTGTGTGACAATGCCAAATTCTTTGCAGATGCTAAGATTGCAGCTATACTGGAGCAATAAGAAAGAATATTTATTGTCAGAAGCTGAAAAAAATAGAAAAAGAATTTTTATGGCCATCTTCTCTCAAACTTAAAATGAATCCAAGTGAGGGTGTCCAATGAGGAGCTTAATTTCTGTTATAAGAAATACTTTATTACATTGTTTTCCCCTGGAAATAATAAATTATAAGAAACTGTGGAAGAGAGGGTAAAGTGTTTTTTTTTTTTCCTCAATTTTACTGTTTTTCCTCTTCCCTTTAGAATGAGAGCAAAACTCAAAGCCACCCTACTCAGATTTGTTCCTTCTGGCTGTAGCTGGTTTTCAAATTAGCTTAACCTTGTGCTTTGGCTCAGTGTTTATGAAGCAGCTGGTCAATATTCTTACCCTTTCAATCAGACTTCCTGAAAGAGCAAGTCACGTGAACGGGAGAGATTTCTGTTTTGGATGGGCAGGAAGGATTGAAAGGCCAGAAGTGAAGGGCAGAATCATGCTAGCAGATATTAACTTCAAAAGCATCTCACTGCCACAGAAAAAGAAAAAAAAAAAAAATTGAATGCCTCAGCATAACTGTTTTTACTCAGAAACAAACAACCATAAAATGAGAGATCTAGAGCTACTTAGTCAGGACAAAATCACAGTGAAGAGCTGAAAGCTAATATGCATGAAATCAAAGACACCAGCCTAAATCATTTGAATGGGCTTACATGGACATCTGGAATATATAGGAAGTTCTAACTTCTCTTCAGCAATGTCAGTTATAGAGGAGCTAAGTAAAGGTAAATCAGGCTGTTGTATGGTATTTATTTTTCATCGTGTCAACCTTAGTTGTGTAACGAGCATGACAACACCTATACCAGTCAGTTGTATATATTGTCTTCATGAAGCTGAACTAAGCAAATGAAGTTACATAATTTTGAACCAGTGGGTGGAGGAGCTCTCCTTCTATTTGTTCTTGGAGGGACAGGGGAAGGAAAACTTTGTTTTGGCTGAATTTAATAAAGTAGAAATATATGGGAGAGCTTCAAGGTTTTGGGAGAGAGTGGTAGAGGACACTGCTAGCGAAAGGAAAGAAATGACAGCTGCTTAACCTGATTCTGCTTTCAATTCAGATAAAAATGAGAAAAAGACAGTATAAGGAGAATGTTTTGTTTCATGTCCAGGGTTTAAAAAAAAAAAAAGATTAAACTTATACAGTCATCTGGCATTTTGTCTTGAAATTACTTTAATCATCATGATAGGAAAAACTGACTAAAAGAAGAAGTCGATAAAGAAAGACAAATAGAGTAGAGAGTTTTTGCATACTTGAGTTTTAAACAAGTTACATCTCACTTCCACTTCATTCTACAGAAAAAAAAAAGACAAAATTACTATTAAAGCAAAAATGGGAGATGAAAATAAGGATCAAAAGGTGGATATTAGTGAATAAAATGCAGTTGAAACATTTTGTTGATATATTTTAGTAATCACCTAAGACTGCTAAGCAAATTCTCTCTTAAGGGCTTCTAGCATCTCTCAAATTCACTATATTCCTTAAGAATAACTCATTCTACCAATATAGAGCCTTTGCATCTCTTCATGGGAAAGATGTTGCAGTCCCTTAATCATCTTTGGGGCCCTGTGTAGGGCTTGCTCCACTAAGTCCATCTCTTTTACTGGGGAGTCCAGAACAGCACTCAGCACTTCAGATTCTGAGTAAAGACAGATCACCTCCCTGGACCTGTTGGCAACACTCTGCTTAAAGCAGCCCAGGAAGCTGTTGGCCTTATTGTGAGGGAACATTGCTGTCTCATGGTCAGCCTGTTGTCCACTAGGACCCCAAGTCCTCTGCAGCGCTGCTTCCCAACCTGTCAGCACCATGACATTAATACTGTATTGTAGAGTTCAGCTTCAAATTCAGAAGAAAAAATATTCTCAGAGACAGGAGAGTGGATCACTTCTGTCTTGTAAAAGGAAATTAGTAAAAAAATGTAAAGCTTGATGTCTAAGGAGAACATTGTTAGAACACAATCATTGAAGTTTCCATCAGATTTTATTTTCAACATTTTACTATGAACCTTTTTCTTGTGCATTGAACCAACTTGTCGAGTTCGTACTTTGCAAGGCCATATTAATGCAATCTTCCCTTGTCTCTGAGGGAAGGTACTAAGTGCATACTGTTTACTCAAAAGAGGCACCTGAGAAGCTGGAATAGAAATGCATGGACACATTTCAAAATTAGCTGAAGTTACGTCTCTTCAAAGACTTATTTTTGCTCATGGAAACAGTACAAACAAAGTTAACACTTCAAAATCAAATTGCACCAAACTTTCAAGCCTATTGTTCTAATCTTATAGGGACAGAAAAACTGATGGAATTTCAGTCATTTAGTGTCAAAAACTGTGAAAGAACTGGAAAGGAAATTTTCACTTAGAAGTGTAAAGATGAGCCCTTACCTTTCTGTAACATCTCTACTTGACCAGTATGCATAATCTCACCTTGGCAAGAATCCAAATATCAGCTTTTTGCTTTCTTTCTCTAATGTACCCTTGTCTGTATTTATGATGTCAGGCTGCTTCCTACAATGAAAAATTAATCTGATACTGAGGACCAACAACAGGAAGGTTGAGCTGAAGAAAAAATACGTGTAGCAGCTTATGATAAAAAAGTGCAGTAAAACAATAGTTCTGTCCTTGCATAACATTTACTTAATTGTCATAATTTATGTTATTTTCCTGTTCCTAGAATGTTATACTGAGCTAAGACCAACTGTGGGTACATATTTTTAAATAAAAACAACAAACCCAAACTCACAAACAACTAAATGGGATAAACATTTAGTCCAATAATGTTGATGTATCCCCTATCTTAATAGAAGGTATTATTTTTATCTTAAGTAATGATAAGTTGATCAGGAACCAAAAATGTTTTATTCATTTTTTTAATCTTTTATCTCTTAGGGTACACACTTCATACTAAAATGGCATACAGCTATGCCTGATTAAGACCAGTGAAATGAAAGATAAATAGATCCAAATTCACTATTTTGTCTCCAGTGACCATGAGATGACTTAAAATCAGATCAGTTGAGAGACATACTTTGTTCTCTCCATTAACACCACACTTTCTCAAACTCTTACTCCCTTTTCATACTTAGCTACACACTGCTTTCCTCTTTGGCTGTATGCAATCCCAGGAAGCCCTGTAACTTTAATCTGGGTGTTTCAGAATCAGAATCTATGTTTTATGTATCTGTCAAAACTACTTTACTGTCTGTCATTCAGTGCATGCACAAAAAATATTCTCTAACAAAGGTGTCTCCAGTTCACATAATTCAAGTAGGTTGACTGAATAACATGAAAAGAAAGAAGTCTAGAGGTCTGAGCCTGAAATTAGAGCATGAAGAAAGACAAACAATTTGAGCTCCAAAAAGGCTGGAAGCAACTACAAAAGCAGTAGAAAGTGTGGAGATGTTGGACTCATACATGCGTTACAACAGCAATGATGATAAAAAGGTATTCTGCTAGGGCACATTGAAATGCATAACACACTGGTTCACTAGACCTGCCACAGACCTTCTGGATGGAAATAGTGCCGGTGTTTCCAACTTCCTATCAACATACCTGGCTAAGATGAGTGAAAAAGCTCCTAGGATAGCTTCCTGACTTCCAAATGGAAAAAAATTTCCTCTGTTCTGACTGCCTTTATTCCTCAAAGAATGTTTTAATTTTGCACTTTGTAGTAAAATTTCAGATTGAGAGTGATTAAGTAAGGCATAAAAGACAGAACTGAAACAACTGGGCCCTCCTGATGGCTCCTTTACATATCTCTCATCTAAGCTTTGTTTCTCAAGTCTTCATCTATAAAACCGGTAGTGCTTCCCTACTTAAATGGAGTGATGGTTTTCAAGAATGATGTTTTATAAAAAATAATTTGAGGCCTTCTGGGTAAAGACATGAAAGCACAATGTATATTTTGTTCCTAAACAAGGTGACTTTAGTAGGTGCTTTGTTCCCTTTGGTGCATTTTTCCCTTCTACATGCTGTTTTCTCATGATAGTCTCATAGCAAAGCACACTGGCACTTTTTGTGTCATCCCAGCACAGCTTCAGATTGGACAGAGAATTGAAGGCATTTTTGAGAATAACTTTTATTTTTCTTTCTGGGTCAGTAGCTAGAGCTTTATTGCATTTAACGTGTATTGTCACTTCAGAATCCCCCTTATCAGGCCCATCATTTGCCAGTTCCTGATTGATTGATATTTCCTATCCATTTCCAGTTCAGATACTCAAGTGATCTAAATCTTTTTTGCAGCAGACTGAACAATATTACATTTTTATTTTTAAAGATACACTTAACCAACAGTGCTATTTGTCCACTTGTGTAATGTGTGCAGTATTACTGTTTTTATGGAAAAATAAACCTCTATTGAAATTAAAGGACAAAATTCATAGAATGAATGACCCATTAGGTTAGTTAGATGCAGCGACTTTCAGTGCCAGGCATTAATAATCACTTTTTTTTGTACATCAGCTTGTAACAGCTGCAACTGAGGGTTTAAAGCCTCAGAGCTCTCTCACAGAGATTGTGCCCTAAGCAGAGCCAAGCTGTCAGGCTGACAGACAAGAATTGTATTCTTTTCAGGGGAATAAATAAATAAAATCACAAATCCCTCCACTCAATGTCTCACACTCTTTATCTAGTGTTCCCTTCTGCTTTTCTGAAGCTCTTTTGCTAGTAGAAGAGTTTGTAGAAATAGAAGGACATTAGAGTCAGAGCAGGCCAAAAAATGACACCAAGCAAAACTATACTGTAATTTACAAAAACCTGGGTGAGATCAGTGTCTCATTCCTCCTGAAGAGACAGAAAAGATGCAAGAAGTCTAATTTATGTATATACACAGATAAAATACAAATTGAAGAGATTTTTGTATTGCCCGTAAAGTATATGTATAGTTTGATGTGATCAACAAGTTTTTATTATAGAACTATCTTATAGTAAAATAATGCATATTATTATCATACGATATAAGTTTTCTTTCCCTCATTTCAAAAGAAAAGAGAGCTGGTGTTTGATTCAAAGAGAATTGATGTTCAGCTCTGTTTTCATAAGATAGACAAAATTCAGATAATACTATTATCATGACTGGTAGCGTGTGGACTGTGTTTCATCAGTTCTTGCTCACGCTTATTGGCTTTTCTAATGGTACAAGCTTTTCACTGGGTGTTATCTATGTAGGACACAATTTCTGAATTGAATCCTATATTGATTTTTGAACAAATTCAGATTCTAAAAAACCAGAGATCTTTCATTCTTCCCAGTATCACTGAAAAGCTTTGAGTATGTGCTATTTCTGTGCAAATACTGTACATATGTAATGTTTATTAACATGCATAGAGTTTAAATCCATTGCATTCATCTTTTTCATGACAAAAAAAATTACAACATAGTATATTTTAATTCAGGCCAGATGGGAATATATAATTATTAAATTATGATTAAACTCATAATAATTAAATTATTAAATCATAAAATATCTGGATTTGCTTGCTGTTGTTTAATGTCAGAAATATAAACCTTTGTTAAGAAAACGTTCAGTCTGGGATTTCTCCTTCAATAATGGCTGTATTTCTAGTAAAAAATTGTAACTGTGGAGTAAGGTAAAGTTCTGATTTGTCACTTCTTTCACAGAAAGTTCCTGATCTAGCTTCACATAAAGTGAACGAGTAAATATTGCAGGAGAACAACATTGTAGGTCAGTTTTCTTAATTGGTGCAGTTCTGCGTAGAAATAAACAAGCAATGTTCATCAGGTCCAACACAGAGAGAAAGGTATTAATGGAGGACCCATTTCATGTATCTTCTTCTAATGGGAAAGCAGAGTATTGAAGCTACATTTTTGACATTTCTTGTGAATGCACAAGTCCCCAGACTGTCATTTATTCTTTGTTTTGATCTTTTCCTTCTTTAGTTTTTTGGTTTTTGCAAATAAAATCTTTTCTGGAACCTCCATTTTCTCTGAAACAGGAAACTTTTTCACCAGGCACCAAGAATCCTAAGCTTACATTCACTTTAATGAGCAGTAAAGCAGTAAAAAAATCCTCAGTTTTGTCAAGATAGCAGAAAATAACCTATGAAGAAGACATGTCCTATTCAGTAACATCGGTATGCAAGTTAGGAGTAAAATGCATAGAAGGCTTCAGAAAAAATGGCCAAATGGTGCTGCAGCTAAATAATTTCAATGTGTCTTAAGGGAAAATAATATTCTTTCATTTCTTTCAAATGGGCTCAGCAGAAGGAAAGAAGGAAAACATTCAGGGGAAGTTCAATTATTTGAATTGTAGATAATTGTAAAGTTTCCATACTGCCCCTTCCAAGGGAAATGATCTTTACCTCCGTTACTCAAGCTGCCAGCCTCTTCTAATTTCCTGACTCTGTCCTTCCATAAAAAATGAGCTGTTCAGCTGAAAAAAGAAAGAATGCTTATATGTTCAAGAAGTGCATCCAAACATGCATATGTGAATGCCTAACCAGTGCAGTTTTCTTTTCAAAATGGCCAGTTGTTCCCTTTCCCATTCATCTTACAGCCTTTGTTTGAAAATGTAGATAAGTAAACTGAATGCCCAGTGTAGCCTGTAAAAGTAACAATTAAGCATACTGTAAAATAAATGTTCTGAATTTGATTTGCTGACCTGAGAACAAAAGTGGTAAACATCTTAGCAGACATCACACTTTCTTCTTCTATGACTGCATTAAAGTCAGCCCTTCAGATAAAATAAACATGTTAGCCCTAGTGAGGTTGATGGATTTACAGCCATTAAGGAGCTAGTTCATTATATTAAGCTAACAGTCAGTTTTGACAAGAAAAAGTATTTAACCTTTTCATGTATAGCCTTCCAATTAGCTTCAGTCTGAGACATAGCAGACCCTTCTATGTTTTCCCTTGTCCAAAGAGCTACGTGGCCAAGCATGAACAGTAATGGTCTATAAACCAAATTTGAGAGCAATTAAGATACAGAATACCACTTTGTGTATAATCAGAATGTATTTTTATCTTCATAGTTTACCACAGCTTTGTAGGACATCACCATGCAATAGATGGCATTTTTTGCCTGTTTTTCTGTAAGACTTTGAATCTCAGTCTTTTTGCTTGTTAGATACTTTCTTCTGAAGTGAGTCGATGTTTGTAACATGTGTGATTCAAATTACAACACAAGGGCATGCATGCTTCAGCTAGTAGATTCCTCTTCAGACAAGACATGTCAGTAGAATCACAGAATCAGAGAATATCTCAAGCTGGAAGGGAACCATAAGGATCATTGAGTCCCACTCCCTGCTCCTTGCAGAACTGCCTAGAATGAAGCCATATGACTAAGAGTGTCGTCTAGATACTCCTTGAACTCTGGCAAGCTTGGGGCCATGATCACTTCCCTGGAGAGTCTCTTCCAGGGACCAACCACCCTCTCAGTGAAGAACTTTTCCTAATGTCTAATCTGAACCTCACCTGATGCAACTTATTTCCATTTCCTCGTGTCCTGTTGCTGGTCATCAGAGAATGGAGATCAGCAGCTCCCCCTCTGCTGTTCCCCTAGATGACGTTGTAGACTCCAATGGGGTCACCCCTCAGACTTCTCTTCTCCAAGCTGAACATACCAACTAACCTCAGCCACTCATTGTAAGTCTTGCCCTCATGGCCTTTCACCATCTTGGTTGCCCTCCTCTGGACACACTCTCATAGTTTGATGTCCTTTTTATATTGAGTCACCGAAAACTGCACACAGGACTCGAGGTGGGGAAGCACCAGTGCAGTGTAGTGTAGAGTGGGATAACCACACTAAAGGTCCATTTCCTCCCTTACCAAAGAAAAGGCATGAAAGTCAAATGAAACAACTACAGGAACAGAGTAGAGATGGTAGTAGGCTGCAATTAGCTGTCCTGTTTCTTCCAAGAGCAGTCTTGGTAGTACTGTTTACCTTCCTCTGTGTTCCTGTTCAAAATCAAACAGGCTTTAAGGACAAGTCAAATTTTCCTGGAGGAAAACTGAAAGGCACATGAGGAGAGCTGGGACAGAGGTGAAACAAAAAGGATAAGCATCACCTTCTGTGAACTGCCCGCAGAGCCGGGTTGCTCAGCCTCCCTGCTCTCCAGTAAGTCAGTGCCTGCATGACAGAGCATCCAGAGGGTGCCCTTTTCTTTGTCTCAGTTGGTTGTTTGGTTTGGATTTTTTTCTTTAAAGAAATGTGAGCATACAGGGACTGCATGTAGTCACCCTGGTCTGAAGAAGAGGCCCTGAGTCCAAGCGGGATGCACAAGAGCTTGGAGGCTTAGGGCCTCTGTGGAAATGGATGACAGACTATAACACATACTTAAGTTCAGATCTGGTTTAAGTATTCTGGTTTTATACTGATAGTTATGGTTCAAATAATTATCCTAATTATTATTCTCAATTCATATGCCTACTAACAGAAACTTCATTATAATTTAGTATTTTGAAGTCTTGATGAAGAAAACAAGAACCGGGGATGCACAGGGCTCTCAGTGTCATGTTTTACATTCTTATTTTTCAACACAAATATATCCAGTACCTAAAAATAACAAATTAATAGTTATTTTCTTATCTCAGCATGTTAGTATGACTTTTTGAACGATATATTAATTAGCAGAAAAAAATTAATTTTCATTCAAAAGGGATAACAGTTTTTATTTGCGGTGCATTGTACCTGCCCTGCTGTGAACAGCTGACTGGCATAGGTTAGATTATCATAGGTATTGAACTATATTTTATTCTTTGTATTTATAGGTTTTCTGCCAGTCATTACTTACTACATTTAAAATGGGAAAAATGGTAATCAACTCTAAATTCCCCAAATTCTTGGTTAAAACACCTATTATGGACTCATACCTTTCTGTGCACATGCAGTCACAGGCACAATTTTGTTGGGAAAAGTTAGTATTTCCCAGAAAGCAGTTCTGAACTCCTGAATGTGGCCTGCTGTATGTATTAAAGAATTGTTATACTTACTGCAATATGCGCATACTGACAAGTGAACACTGCTGCCATTGTCTTTACACTTTTGCTCCATGTGTTATTTTTCTTCCTAGCATTCTCTGAAAAGCACTTTGTCTCCTGATTAATGATAAACTATAACAAGTTAGACAGAATGTGTTTAGTTAGATAGAATATGATTTTGGCTATAATATATTTCTTGGAAATTTTAGAATTTTTTGTTTAGGTGAAGCATCTTTCCATTTATGAACCATGCTGTGATTTATGACCCTAATCATGAAAGCATTTAAGCCTGTGTGCAACTTCAAGTACATGTATGGAACACACTGTTAGTGTTTTCCAATTCACATTCACTTAAAATAAGCTTGTTCTTATGCCTTAAGGCATGTCCTCCTTTGCCAGAGTCTGCACTCACACAAACTGGGACCTGACCCCTTTCTTCCTTATTGATGGAGTCACACCCACACTGCAGATACTGTGTTCCTCAGATTTTTCTCTGTAGTTCAGTGTTATGTGCCAAGGCCTTACACAATGCATGGGAAAAGTTAGGAGCTTCAGAGATACCAGGGAAAACCTCCACACATCAAGCAGCAGTAGGGAGAGATCAGCAACAGAAAAGCCAGGAGGTGCTACGCAGTGCTCACCATGCCTAGCAGAATTTCTGTCCATCATGCTGCTCTCCTGCAGTCCCTCCACTCAGTGGACAAGGACTTTGGCTACCCCATGCACAGGGCCCAGGTTCTGGGTGCATCTGAGGTCTCAGCCAGCTAGCTAATGCACGATACTGAGCCTGAACCCTCTTAACATGCAGAGACATAACAACCTCTCCACTTCTGAAATATACTGTCCTACCACTTAGCTACAACATTTCCAGAACACAGAGCCCCACTGTACCAAGGAGAATTTTCTTTAAAAATCTACCTTCTCCTCTGCAAGAGGAGTGTGTTCAAATTAGATTGGCTTCTTGGTTTAGCATTTTTGTGCTTGTCCATATCTGTACACTAGATAAATCAGTTGTATGCGAGTACCTAGCCTTCTCATTAGTGGGCTCAGGCAAGACTAGGTATTTAATTGTTTAGGCCAGGAAAAAAGTAGGATGTCAATTAATGCCTAAGGAACTTTAATTTTCAATAAGCAAGCGTTTTCAGGATAGCCTGGGCAACTCTGGGGATGTGGGTGTCCCTGAAGAGTTTTTCAATACTGATTTTGAGCACACGTGCTTAAAATGAGTTTCAGTATTTTATGAAATAAAAACAGATAACAGACTAAGATAGTAGCAAAACAATTACATGGTTATTAACTTTTTTAGGAGTGCCGTCACACATACATCTAGCCCATCCAGATGTGGAGACAGCAACTGTCTGAAGCCTCTGAAAGATTCTGCATACAGGAGAAGAGGTTGGCAAGGAGCAGAGCAATACACTGTTTACAGACACATGCTGGTAAAGTGATTTCACATAAGCAACTATGCAAATGAAAGGTTAAGATAAGGCTAAAGAGTGTCTTGAATTACTTTTTTTCTTCCTTAACCAGTCAATAGGTTCTTTCTTGTACATTACTCTTTCTGTCTTAACTGTCTGTTACCATAATCAACAAACCAAAGTGTAAAAATATGTTCATGCTTCTCACAGAAAGACATTACTATCGTATTCCAAAATGTTATTTATAGTATAAACTTTTCTTCTACTATATCTAAACTATACTGGTGTTTTACAACAAGAACATTTTAAAATTGGGAAACTCTCAACTGAGCCCTGAGTTTTGTAGCACATATTGATACATCTTGCTGTAAAGAATCATTCAGTTTTTACTGTGGCAGCCAGCAGAAACTCAGTAATCCTGTCATGGCAATTTTCGGCTATTCATCAATGCGGTAATGCGGACCCACACTTGGCATGGAAAATGTGGTGTGAAACAACAGCAGATGATGGATTATGATGATGGTAAATAACAATGATAATGGCTATTGATTTTTTTTTTGGAGGGACCCTTCACTGCATATTGTATGAGTAAACAGTGAAACAAACAGCTGGTGTTACTAGATATGGTGAATTCGCATAAGGAAACTGAACATTTGCAAATCTTTCCATTCATGGAGGTCAGAAAAGTCAACTCTGTTTCTCATATGAATAGAGATTAATGGTTCTGTGAAATTATTTTTAGTAAAAACCTGTCAGATGTGGTAATTTCAGTCACCAGAATGTTGTATCCATTACTTAGATACTGAACAGTGTGAGGTTAGGTAGTACCTGTTTCTCAGTGATGAAAAGGGAAGAAAGTTCCACCTAGATTATGGGAAGGCACATGTTTGGTAAGAAATAACAGACCCTTCCAGACAGTTCAGATTGCTTTATTTTTAAAAATTTGCATGCAGCACGTATCTAATGTGCCCCAAATGTACAGCCAATAACATGTATAATCAGACATGTAGTAATAGTACTTAAAGAAACATTCAAAGCCAACATGTGCTTGGCTAACACGTGCTCCAGATGAGATAAAAGTTGACTGCTGATGTGAGAAATTAAAATGAACACCAGTTTTCTTGGTCAGCTTCCAGAATTTCCAAGCTATAACTTTAATGATCCGTCCTATCTGACTTCAGAGGGATTGCTTAAGATGAAGAATGTGTGTAAAAGTTTAGAGTATTAGAGCTTCAATAATAATGTAGGGTATGGAACATATCTTTTATCACTTCACATTCACTCTGTCTGTTAATTCATTTGCATTAGGTTTACTGATACTAATTCATGTCCTGAGCAGCAGCAGTCATTTCCATCCTACTTGTAAATTATAGGTCTAGATTTCCCCCTCAGTGTGTAGTCTCTTTTTCAATGCACTGAGATTTAATGCTGGGCTGGGGCAACATGCCTCCTCCCTTGCTTGCACTTGCACAGGATCTGAAGATAAGTAGGAAGGGGGTTTTGGCTTTGGAAAGCTTGGAGTCTCATTAGGTAATGGAAGGGAGTTTCCACCACTAATGTACCACACTGAAAATGTGCTCAGTGCAGAGGGGCAAAAATCCAGTCCACCCGAGCAACCAAAGGCAAAAGATGTGTAGCCACCCAAACTGCTAACATCAGCCCTTGAGCCTTTGAAAATGCTGGCTTCTGTGGAGTACAGCCAGATTTCCCATGTTAAACGGAAAGCAAATACGTTGAAACAAATGCAGCATTTCCCCACCTCCATGGGAGAACAAAGATATTTGACTACAGCTCTGCTGGTGGCTGATTGCTTATATATTTTTATGGCTCCTTCAAAGTGGTTGGAATCTTTGATGTATGATTATTTCCTTTGAACTCTAGGAAAACTGCAAGCTTGTTTGTGTTGCTGATTGCCATCTACTACTTCTGTTGCATTTCCTTACACTGTACTCGGGGGAGGAGAGACCTTTCTTTATATGACAGAAACTCCCATTCTTTGAAAAAGGGTACAGACCTCTGTTTAAATTATTTTTTTTACGTTGGCTATAATAACAAGATTATTTTCTTTTACTGAACTACCACTTTATATTTTCTGATATGAGGAAATAATGGCTTGTTAAAAGGTAACTGTGACTATATAAGTTCCTAAGGGTGAGCTGAAAACTTGACAATTTTTTCTATGTATCCAGGAAGACAAAAACAAGCCAGAAAGGAGAAAGCAGAGGCTAAGCACTGCCTTGTTTCAAACTGGCTTTTAGCTGTCAGCTGGGAGGAAAAATGCAATGGGAAAGAGGAGTGAGAAAGAAGGAGAAGTAAGGAAATAAAAAAAAATCAAAGAAGCAAATAATCATCCAGCTTCCTGTCAAAACCCACAGACTTCTAATCTGGGAAATATGTAGGACTATGAAACTGAGATTATCCCCTCCATTGTCATATCACAAGATACAAAGCAGCTGTTTAATAAGAAAGTGATCTTTTATTGTAACCTGAACAAAGCAGAAACTGTGCATGAAAAAGCACACATGTGAGGGTTTGATGTGGATGTACCAAGTTTTTGAATAAATGGTTCTAGACCTGACATTATTCTGTGTGTAGTCCCATTAAACCAAAATGGTCATGTATGAGTTAAATGTAGGTCTAATGATTTGCAGGTGGTGATCACATTTTCAAAAGTATAAAGAATTTTGAAAAGTATTGCTAAGTCAGAATTAATGAAGACTTTTGGGTTTTGAAATCCAGTTGTTCACTAAGTAGTCACATTTTCATTCCTAATTTTAAAAATGACCTTTCAGACACATTCCACTTAGCACATGTAGTGAGATTTTTTATATGCCATATAACACCATATTTTTACTAAACATGGGCTGAGGCATTCCATAATGGATATCTCCCTCTTCTGAAATCTTTCACCTTCAACAAGAGAATCTCAGATCAGATGAGAGACAAAAACCTGTTTTGTCTATGGACCTTAATTACTATATTGCTTTCATGAAAAATCTGTAGCATTCCCATGTTTTCAAGCAAAGACTGACATTTGTGGATGGTTTTCTCTGGAAAAGAAGAAAAAGCAAGTTAAATGTCAGCTGAGTTGCAAGGCTTTGCAAGTAACAAACCTCAAATTGCAAGTGCTCAGCAGAGGTTTGTTAGAGGTTGGCAGCTAAATTTACCAGAAATTCCTGCTGGAGCAAAGCTGTGCCAGAGTAGGGCACTGGGGGCTTAGCAAGACAACCTTGCAATTCTTCCAGCTGGCAGCCAAGACAGATTAATTGTGAGCAGGGGGGAAAAAAAAAAAAATCTTCACAGTCCTCCTTCCTAACAAGTGGGAGAGTGAAGTGGGAAACCACAAATCGGAGCAGAGAGAGAAAGCAAGCCCAACAAAAGGGAAACACATGAAAGCAGACTGAGAAAGAAACAGGAGGTGTTGCAGGGAGGGAAGGGCAGGACAAGGATAACAAGCTGTGAGAAGCAAGGGCAAAATTTGTACTATGAAAAAAGGTTTATTTCTACCCTCAAAGCTTTGGGTAATGTCCCAAAATGCATAGATTTCTTTATTCCTGTACTTCTCTCAATTAGGTATGGAAAATATGTATCAGGCCTCCTGGGATATAGGTTGTACTTGCTGCCAGTACTGGTGCTAGCACAAATAGGAGAGGACTGTGATTTGCATCTCATCTAAAGGATTTCAGTCTGCTGACACAGGAGTCAAAATTAGTTTTCATGATCGCCTTATTTTATTTTTTTTCTAATTTGTATTTTTTTCTAATCTAAGACTGCCTTCAGAAACTCAAAACAGGCATATGATAGTGCAGTTAAAGGTTAACCAGGGGATGTATGCAAAAATGGGAAAAGAAGATCGTATGTGAATAATCTTAACTATGAGAGCCTTTAACTTTTAATGTCTTTACTTTGCAGCTTTAATATTTTTAGTTCTGTGTTTGTGTGCCCTGGCATATATGTATTTGTAATCAGAAAAATTTGTAAAGCTGTTTACTAATTGCTACACAAACACTTTCCTTTTCCCATCCGTACCCACAGAATCAGGTGACTGGGAATGTCTACTTTCCTGAATGTGCCTTAGGGAAATACACACAATGAATGAACAGATTTTGTTTTCTCAGTTAAATCATTCATAAAATTAAAAGCAGAGTACTGCATTTTGCTTTGATGTGTTTCAGTTGTTTCACATGGCTTTAAGTTTGAACACTTCTCTTTCTTTTTTTTTTTTCTTATTTTTTTGTTATTTTTACCAATCTGCCTGCTGCTAATTCTCAGTGTGTGGCAGAAGAACTGAGACAAGAACATATGCTCTGAAAGAGAGATTCTTTCACATTTAGGATTTGAGAGAGTTTTGTCGCTCCTTGAGCCCAATAACCTCACAAATTAATTCCTTTTGCTTGCAGTGACATCTGTTGGTGAGGGCAGAGCTGATTAACTGTGGGGCTGGCTTCATTGATGGCATAGCCCACAAGCTGTTTTTAAATGCAGCAGATGTTTCTTCTCTCCTCCCACCACCTTATTTCCAAGAGAGTGGAAATGTTTTTGGAGAATTGATATAAACCTTGTTCACGCAAATAAATCAAATCCCTAAACCTGGGTATCTACCATTGCTGCTAACTAAAGTGCCTAAATAACCACTGGGCCAGGATTATTAATTGCTAAGAAGTCCATAAACACAAGAACAATTCCTTTTGCATAACCAAAAAAAGCAAAATATAGATTGGTATAATGGAAAGGTACTTCAAGCCAGAAAATACTATTCCTCAGTATGTGTGCACACCATAATAATCCCCTACTTTCTTGTAGATCCCTGCACTGATACAAAGGAAAATAATATCAAAAGAGATTCTTCTTTAAAATTTAAACTATAAGCTTTATTAAAACAAAGAAAATGGCACAATTCTTAAGATTCTTAACATTTTTGCCTTATTGTTTTCTTCAATAACTTTTTCTCATATGATCTTTTGTTACTACACACACACACACAAGTATATATTGGCTCCCAGTTATTTTTATATTTACCATGCACAGCTGATTTTAACATTCAAATATTGTTACCCTAAAACCAAACATGCACAAAGTTTCAGTTTCAAAATTGAAATTTCAGTTTCAAAATCTCAGATAACATTGGTTTTTTTATATGTAATTAACAATACAACAAAAAACAACTGGTCTTTATCGTACATCAAAACTGAAACACAAAATTCTGTTACCCTTGAGCCACATTGACATAATATTTTTCTGTTTCTGGAAAGAAGTATTTGTTCCTTTTTCTGTATGCCTTTTTACAGTTTCTATTATGGAAATGTTTTAGCAAGATATCTATGACTCTTTTCAAGGAACGATTTTGGGCGCCTTTTGAAAGGAAAATAATATCTAGGACAGTTGCTTAGTTTCACTTGCCTACAGTAAGAAAACCACAGCTTGAGTAAACTGAAAAGTGTGTCAATTCACCTGCTTTGATTTTTGCAAGGGACAAGTCCACGTTTTATTCTTTTTTTTTTTTTTTTTCCCAGAAAAAAATGATGTAGGGTGTAGTGAGATTTGAAAAATCATTTTGAAAAAGCACTGCATTGTTGGACAGTTACAGATTGGCAACACTATTTTCATAAACTTCAAGACAGGTAAAAACAGATTGAGAAATGCATTACTAGTCTATTTCTTCCTAGTGCACTGTGTGAAAGACACTATGTCTAAGGGTAAAGAAAGAGTTGACTTCTATGCTGTTCAACTCCAGCAGTGAGATTTCATTACATATGTGAGGTTTTTTTTCTTTACGTAATTTTATTGTTTCACTTAAAATTTTAATGAGAAGCAATTTCTTGTTTCTGTGATTACAAATTAAGTGGGACAAGATGTACAGCTATGGCAGTCTCACGTATAGTCATGTTCTGCAGGAGGATGAGCTCTCTGAGGCTGCGTTTAATAGTCCATGACTGTTATTAGCTTTCAGCTCACATGGTAAAAGCGCAGCTTCTAAACACTAACCAATCATCTCTGATGGCCCACAGCATAAAACATTAAAAAAGGGGAGGTAGGGGGTAGGAGTTGGGGGAGTAAGGAGTCAACATCAGCTTAGGAATTCCCACGGTCTCAGGCCTGTGACACTGAGCATGATACATTCACTGCATCTGAGCTCCACTGCATGAATAAGAGGGGCTGCACATGGGAAGAATGTTCATGTCCTTTTTACCATGTGCATATGGCAAACCACTCTGACCAAGAAATACAGCTCAAGCACTCAAAAGAAGTTGAGGTTTTTGTAAGACTCTTCCATTGTTAAATTCTGCTACAGTTGACTGACATACGCTTTAATCAAAAGTCAAGAGCAGGGGGGGCTGTAAGAATCCATTCACTATTTCACTAGGTTACATGAAAAACAGGTAACACTGGCAGCATAGCAATCTTATGCTTTAATTTGCTACAGAGAAGTTCACACCCCCCATTGAAACAAACAAACAAAAAAACCCCAAACCAAAAACCCAACAAATAAATATGACAAATGTTAATCTGTTCTTGTAGAAGATTTTTCCTTAAACAAGTAGCATTGATGAATGCTAATGTGTCATCTGATTTAGGTCTCAGTCCACTGGCAGTTATTTGAGCTATGACCCAATGCAGTTGATTTAGCTGCAAGTGCATTGGTTATGAAGATAGTGGGGAACTTCAGGTTACTAATGAAATCAAAGACCAAGTTCCCTTCCAGAATGGATCTTCTTAAGACATTGCAGAACTATTGAAGATAAAAGCTGGCAAAATATGAAAATGTGGTACCAGAGAAGGCAATGTTCTTTATTCATATACGTCCTATGGGATCATCTCTATAAAGTAAGCTGAGTCATTGACAATGACTTTGCCTATCCCTCCTAAACTTAACAGTTAAAGTACCTAACAGATGGTCAAATGTACCAATAAGAGCTGATCCATTTTCTGGGAGTACAAGTTAATATAAATGCTAAGGTGTCTAAGTGCCTACTGAAATGGCATATTGACATTCACTTTTTGTAAGCAGCCGTAGTTATATGGGAAAAAAAAAATAAAAAAAAAATCCTACTAAATTCACATAAGCGTGTCAATAAAATGAAATTAAAATGACAGAAGGCTTGATAAAAGGTTCACCATCAAGATATATTATAGACAACTTCTCCATTCATAACACTGTTCAGCACAAATTCTCATCTGGATACTTGAAAGTGCTGTTGATATTTTCAGTATGATCCTCTTCACAAGAAGGCAGATTTCAGGAGATTTTATGGAATTGCTTTTTAGCCGTTTAGCCGTTGTTTTGTTTTATGGTTTGTTTTTTTTTCTTTGAACTTATTTTAAATGGTACTAAATTTAGACCCCTGGATTTGATAACTTAATTTACTTTCCCACAAGAAGAAACTTTACCTATTTCTAAATAACATGAAAAACTCTGTTCAAGTTTTGACAACATAAATTAAGGCCAAAGTTTTAAAATTACTTTGAAGTCATACATATAGGCATTATGTGGAATTTTCTAGTGTGCTTAAGCAGACTAGCCCCCTAAGAGGAATCTCAAGGTTCCTATCTTTCCCTATGCATTTATGACAGGGGCTGTTGTCATGGTTTTGCAGCTACTCACTGCAAAAAACTAGGGGATAGTTTACATGAAATTTCATTGTGACAGTTCCAAGGCTCTGAACCTTCTCCCTGGAAAAATGGAGTGTTTCATTTTTTTTCAGAGTGGATGTTTGTAAAAAGTTCAAGTATGGTGAAACAGCAAAAGGTACACGACTAGCCATGTAGTTTAACAGTGTGTTTAATGCATCTGAGATTCCACTTTAGTGTGGTCAATGTGCCTGGCACCTTTTAAACATGAGGAAAAATCAGAATAAAGCAATTGGGCTGAAAAGGCAATGCAAAGGAATATCGCTGCTGTTTTGTAAGCATTGGGAAGTCTGACTTGTAGCTGCATCACACCACTACCTTCCTCAGTTACCCAATACATACTCTGCAGCTGAAAGAAATGGGGATTCAAAGCCCTTTTCATCCTGTGAGACCACGTACCCCTTTGGTGAGCTCCAAGGCTACAGGTTAGCTGCCAGTGGTGCAGCAGGAGGGGCAGCCTCCCAAACCACCTGCCCAAGCTGTGGTTCCTCTCTGCAACAGAAGAGCCCCCTTGGCATGTCCCTGGGCCTGGCGGTCATGGGGTGGGGGTGGGGGCAGGAGAGAAGGGGGGCTGCTCTCCTCTACCAGGTGCAGAGCACTCACCAGAGGAACGGAGACCATAGAGCTGCCCCACTGGCAATGCCCAGATTCCTTGGCAAGCCCAGGCAATGCATGTGTGCTGGTCTGTTTGGCTGGTGACGCTGGCTTCTCTTTCACCATTGAAATGTGCAGAATTCCTCTAAGATGGGGATGAGGCAGCCTCTGATATCTGCTTTCCTTCCTGCTGAACCAGCCATCACAATGTTATTTGCTCATGAGCTGGCTGAGAGTGCTGGGTGTCTGAAGCTCTTTCCAAACACGACTGGATAAGATCAAAGGCTGAAAAATGAGCCCAGAATAATTGACAGAAATTTTCAGCAATTTTATCCAAAGAGCCACCACCACCAGCAGTCTCAGATTTGTGTGAGACTTTTTTTAGTCATACTGTTACCAACTGCTTAGATTTGAAATTCTTCTGTATTTTTTTACAGCTTCTCCTTTTCAGATTTTTTTTTTTGCATTTGTTTTGTTTAGTTCCCCACAAACATAAAAAAAAAGAAAAAAAAATAGAAAAATCATTGTTTTCTAATTTCCTTGCTTTGCCAGCAGAAAATACAAGTGTTCCTCTTTTACAAAGCCTGAAAAGGGCTTTGGCATTTTCAAGATGTTTTGAAAGTAGTCTTTCAACTCCATGATCCATTCCAGGTAAAATGAGTGTGAATTACTGCCAAAATACAAACTCACAACCTCAGATTTCATGAATAAATATAACCTGTATAAATATAAAAATTACTTTGCATATTACATACCAGAAAGAGAGACGGATGTTACCCCTCAACTAACAGATAGATTAAGAGTGGGTTTGTGCATATCTGGGTGTCTTTTCCTCACAGGTCACACTGACACCAAAACAGACAAGGAGGTGTGACTAGGTCATAATTATATTTGTTTAGCCTGATAAGATGATACAGGCAGAGATATTTCAATTGGCTAAATGCCACCATTTGCTAGAACAGAATGAAAGCAAGGGAGCACTCCGTATGGACTCACAGGCTATGGTGTTGTGCACTTTAAGAATTTTAAAAATGGTGTTCTTTAAGCTTTCTGAAATAGTCAAAATTAATTTTCAAACATTAAATTATAGCTTTTGTGTTAAATGACATAACTAATAATTTGGTACCTATATTTTTTTTTCAAGGATACATTATAAATATAACCTATACAATTCTATTTTTCTCATAATAATTTTTTAAAAAATTTCATCAATTAAAAAAAAAAAGAAGATAATAACAACTGTGCCTAGACTTCAATAATGTTGCCGGCCCCATCTATCCACCTTCAGAAGGGGTTGCGTGCTTCTGTAGTCACCAGAATAAACCAGTGTTAGAAGCGGTTAAATTTAGCATGGCCTTTTTTCTTCAAGTCATAAATATTCTTTTTTAAAAATGTGAATAACAATAATAATATCCTCAATTTCATGAAAATAAATATATACTTAACTTAAATCATGGTACAAAATTCTACTACGTCCCATAGGATGTGAGCAGGTGTTTAATTTTCTTAATTAATATTCCTCACTTAAGTCATTTGACACTTAGCCATCTGACCATATATGAGTGAGAGAGAAAGAAAAAGAAAAGCTAGTTCCAAAAAAGTTCCCCAGAGCAGCAACTTTTTGGTAGTTTCAATTTACCCAGTTTAAATTTCTTGAAGCCAGAAACTTGAACCCAGATTGCCAACAAAAATGGAACACCACCATCTCTAAGAAAGTACTATCTTTGTCATATACACTCCTTCTTTGGGTTGATAGGATGTGCTATCTTGCACCTGGTTAAGTTATACTTAAAGTAATTTATTTTCATTACAGATGTACTATCAGTGAGTTTTGGATACATGAGTAAATTTGTGTTGAAAACAGAAAGTATCAAAGAAATACTGCAATTCACACACAGATGAGCTCAGCAACTAAACAAGTACTGAGGAAATAAGAGGGAGGCTGACGTATTTTGGGTTAGCTCATACAGTCAAGGCAATTCGAGTTCCCAGAAAAAATCAAGGCTATGAGGGCATGAAGCAAACTCCTTTCCCCTGAACTCTCTTCATAGAGGTGCAAATACTCTTGCCTCCAGGATTTCTCATTTTCTACTGAGGAAATGTTATAGAAAAAACCCCACAGTAACTCTACTGAAATCTCACTAAAATGTCAAGAAGTCTGGAATCTCACACAGACAAACTTTCTCAGAAAAAGTTGCCACAATCCAATGAATACACCCACTGTTTATACAGGTGGGATCCTGCTGACTTTGGCAGAGAAAGGAACTCTCTCTCACACCAGTTCTGACAACTTACAGTTCTTTTCAGTAGCTCAGGTTTACTGGGGGAGGAAGCTTGAGGATTGGGTCAGGAAATTTGTGTTTGTTAATCACTGTGACAGAAATAAAATAGACCATGTCTAGCGATTTAGATATTCAGTAACTGCATGCATTGAGTTCCCTGATTGTATTTGCTGATGATGTACAGCATTCTAATGCTGGCCTGCAGGGTTGATAGACAAAGACATGATAACATATGTCTCTTACCTTTGGTTTTGCTGTTGTTGCTATTTTTGATCATTCCAGCCTGTCAACTAGCCAAATCTTGTTAAGACAAGGTTTGTTTGCAGCCATGCTAAGAGGCAACTGTGAAACTTTGAATTATCTGAGCAATATAGGAACAGTTTTACCTCAAAAAGTAATAAGATTTTAATTTGCATAAATGTTTGATCCTTAACTATAATTTGGATTTCACATAAATTCATTTGTTACCTCAGGATTAAAGCACTTAGTTACACAAATCTTTTCCTCTCTCTCTGTCTCTCTCCCTCTCCTCCTTCACAATTGCCACTTAAAATTTTAGCTGGAGACAGTAGCTCTGAGAGTAAGAACACGTAATGCCACCAGAGGAATAAGTGTCATCAAATCTGCGTAACAGTGAACAGTTCTTTGTTGGTTAATCCTAGGTCTTCTACCACATCTGCACAAATCAGAGTATACTTACAGCGCTTTTTAGAAATACCTGACTTCATCCCATTTTATCAGAGTTCAGTTTGCTCATGTCCAGGACATATTACCCTCTGTAAAGCTCTGGGAGGTTTTGCAATGTATGACATTTCCGGCAATTGAAACTTGGATCAGACAAACTTTTCTCCTCTCAATTTCCATTTGTTTAGGTTTGGGTTCCACTTGCTTTTTGTTTCTTTGTTTTTTGGGAGAGTGTTTCTGGGAAGACAGGAGGATCTTGAACCTGACAAGACATTTAGTCTGAGCAATTTGCTCAGAAAAGGCAGAACAGAGCAAAGCTCCAGCAGCTAATGTCACAGGCAAGGTTTTTGATGATACTGAACTGGAAGTCTCATTAAATAATAAAGGACAACATAAAATGTAATCAGATTCAGAATGACTGGAGTCATTTAGATACCTGCCTAATAGAGTGCAAATGGAGTTCACTGCACATTCAAATACATTAGTAAATTCTAAAGTAGAGGACCACAAAATATGAAATAAATAGTAATGCATGACAATAAACCAACAAGGAAATAGATTTCAAGAAAAGTGTAGGAAAACACTGTACTAAAAAATGTCAGACTGTCAGCTGCAATGAAGAAAACAGACAGGAATATTTCTTGGAAAATATTCAAAAGAAAAGGTCTAACATAAAATAAACATTACAAAGAGATATATACGGTGGTTCACACCAAGAACACAGTTATCTGTCATATCATCATGCCTCCTTTGATTCGTGTTATAACAAAAGGTTGAGAAAGTAGAACCATTCTTGCTGGGGAAGAGGAAGAAGGTTTTATAAGGTCTTAATTTCAAGCTTCTGAAATTGCAAAGGGATTGATAAAATTGATCCCCTTTGTACTTAGCAGTTATACTTCTGCCTTGGAGAAGTTTGCAATCTGAGGAGTAGTAAATCACTAAAATTTATCATAGGCCCCATACTGCTTTTTATTCAAAAATTAATTCTGAAAAAGAGAAGGTTTAAACAACTGCTTCCTTCTAGATTATGTCTTCTCCCTGCTGTTTTCTGGGCTTGTACTTGAACATGTACATTTTAATCCTCTCATTGCTGCCATAGACCTTGTCACATTTTTGCCACTTTATGTGAATGGATATCATTGTTTCAGGTTCTGACTTTCACCTTAAAGTGAAATATCTGAAAATAAACTCACATGGTGCCCTAAGGTAACTGGAAAACGGGATCTTGGAGGTGCTTCTCATTTATTTTTTAGCTATGACAGGAAAATGGGTACCCAGAGGGGTGGGCTGGTACGTAGAATCACTTGTGCCAGTGCAAACTTTCCAAATTTTCACACTAAAAATTTGCATCAGCTTTGCTCTCTGCTGACACTTGGGTTACAGTGCAGCGCTGGAGGGATTCTTATGTGGAATTACATCACACTTGTGTAAGGCTCTACCACCGATGACAGGGTAGATCAGTACCAAAAAAACATTTTTGAGAGAAAAATCCTACAGACTTTTTTATACAGACACAGGTTATAAGAATGTCCTTGTATTTAAAAAAGAAAAAAGTTCAAACAGTTTTGTACACCATTTTGGAGTCCTCACAGGTGTGATTTAGCAAGAAGATCGCAACTGAAGGGTTGTAGTCAGGATGAAGTGATAACTTACAAGAGGGGCAAAGGCTGCAGTAAAGGTTGAGTCTTTTATTAGACCATGGGATGGAGCTGGGACCTTAGAGCAGAGAAGGGCAGGCTTGAAAAGAGGCAGCAGACTTTAGCAATCACTCTGGATATAGCCGTGGTTATTCAGGTGGACAATGGGAGGAAATGATGTGTGCTAGAGGGGAATAGCAGCAAAGGAGTCAGAAAACACGTTAGCACATATATTCAAAAAGATCCAGGAGCAGCTTTTCCTTTTGTTTTTGAAGACAGAAGCAGTATGTCTGTGGTTCACCCTAATCAATAGCATCCAGTTGTTTTTTCCTAGTTGTTATTGTCTTTTAAGTTGCTTCAAGCTTGAATGCCAATCAAAGTGATCCAGAATTTGAATTAAGTTTTTAAAAAAGAGCAACCATTTTGTAGCATTATGGCACATAGGATCCACTGAAGAAAGTTCAGGTGTTTGTCCCAGCTTGGCAGAGGAGGGTGCTCTACAAACAGCAGCTGGAGAGGAGAATCATTTTGCTTCCAGCCTAAAATGAGACTTGTAAGAGGAATAGTACTTCTCATAGATCAACTTCCTTATAGCAATAACCATTCAGAATGAAGTTTTTTCTTTTTGCTTGTTAGATATTAAGCTTACTCTTTTTCATCTGCTTAATCATTAGCGGTAATCCTCTCTACTTTGCAATGGGGCTTTTGAAAGGGTATGTTAGACAGGACATTTCCTGGACTGGAGGTGAATGGACCCTTGTCCCTCTACAAAGCTTCCTTTAACTTTTAAAATAAGGTCCTCACCTGACACTAGGCAGCAAGCTTGTATTCAATAAATGAACAGGGAAACTTTTTTTAGCTTGAGTACTATTGTAACAATTACTTACTAGACTGTGGTAGTTTGGGTGCAGTCATTCCTGTTGTGCTTCCCCTGAAGGGGTACTGGCCACTTCGTTGTTGTTCTCTAAGGCTACAAATTGGATGTGTATATTATTTTGGATTTTTTTTCTTGAAGATTCATGAATATATCTTGGATAGACTTATGTATAAATGAAAAGTAGGCATTTGTTTGCCTAAGATTACATTTGGGCTTAATTCACCGTATTATGCAACAATAAAACTATATTTATTAGTGCTTGTGGGGATATAACTGTCTTTTTTGATGTTGATGACATTTGGCTTCCTAATTCCCTCATACAATGACTAGAAAGGAATAGTTGTAAAGGGAAAAATCCCACGCCTTTAAAAATATATTAAATATTTTCATTCTTGGGTTATACTAGTTATACTTTGGCTAAGTATGCCTTAGGCCTATAGTAAATGTCTCTTTTTTTTCCAAAAGTCTTTTTTCCCCTTTTTTAATAATGGCAAGATTTGCTAAGACTTAACTGTCTGAATAAGCATTATAGCTGTATCAATTCAAGAAAAAAATCAAAATAATAGGAACTGTCTTAACTAACATTTTGAATATAGTGTCACAGCTCTGGCATTTGTTCAAGTTCGGGAGTAATGAATAAAATTGTTCAAACTTTACAAGTCAAATGCATTTTGTTATATAAAAATTAAGAGCAATCATTCTGGAAAACATTAGCTCCTAGGAAGTGGCAAAGTGAGTCATAATTAATAATTTACAAAATCATTTTAGGATCTTAACATTATTTTTGCTGTATAATTTACTTGTATTTTAACAAGTGAATTAAATGTTCAACTCCACAATTACCATAAATTCCTCTTACAATAAAGGAAAGATAAAGCTACAGTTTTAGAAGATGTGATAGAGATTTGAGAGTGTGTCATGCTTACGAATATTTTCTACTGCTCCTTCTTATGGCAAGCAAAGTGTCTAAGTAACTCAAAATGTACAATAAAAAGATAGACATACTGTATTCTCTGAATAACCATTTCTTTTAGAACTAATTACATTGCTGAAAAAAACTGTATTAATGGATGTTTTATTGGTCAGCATAGGGTTTATGTCCATGGCATTTGAGGAAAAAGATTACTTATGGAAAAGCAGAAGGAAAAGTCTTGGGGGCTCCATTTTCCATTGGTAGTTAATTTGACCACTATCTAGTACTAGCTCTGAAGATGGATTTCCATGCAAATCCCTTTTAAGTATATTTATTTTTTACATAATTGTGAAGTACTGGCAGAAAAACAGACATTGAACTAAAAATCAGTAAGAAATTTTAATTAAAAAAAAAGTTGAATAAGAAACTCTTCATTAAGATTCTGGTGGCCTTTTGGTTTATCAATAGCACTTTCCAGTTCTTCAGTGGTCAGAAAGCTCTTTCCGCTGACCTTAGATTGCCAGCTGACTTTGTAGCTAGAATTATAAGGCCTGACTCTGGGCGTGTAGGTTTCTTGTTCAGAAGTACTAGGGGATATTACAGAGCTTTGTCAAGAGTGGCAGAGTTATGGGCCTTAAGTTGCCACGTGCGTTGTTTAGAGTTGCCAGAGTAATGTGTGTTCCTGTGCTGTCAATTAGAATAATTTCACAGAGCTCAGCATTATATCTTTTTTCTTTTTTCTTTTTTTTTTTTTTTTGCCCAGCTATCTTTCAGTGTTGAAATGACAGACAGATCCAACCTCTATGCACCAGGTATTGGGCATCTCCTCACTGCACTAAGGACACCTTTATACAAAAAAATGCTATGACTAAAATAGGGTTAGAGTCCTTGATCTACCCACAGGCAAACAATCACAAACAAACATTTCAGTATCAAGACACAAAAGTCTGGGTTTACACACTTCGTTGAAAAGCTTGTGGTGCTTCCACTGCTAGCACATCAATGCTAGTACCATCAATTCATTGAAATCAATGAAGCATTGACAATTTACATCAGTCAACAACCTTCACCTTGGCACTAAATGTATTTGTATATTAGAGAGGAAGTGAAATCCTGTAGTTGCTATTCATTGTTTAGTTAAAGTAATCTTCCTGTTTGAGGTTGCTGGTAAAGAGGAGTGATCAAAGCCCTACTCTGTGATCTCTTGAGTGTCTATAGCTCTCACTGCCCACATGATTGCTTTTTAAACCCTTGAAACCTGTGTCAAACACACATGCCAACTAATTAATTCTATTTTCTTGATTTTATTCCTGTCATTGGTAAGCAGCTGTGGAACATTTATTTTAGAATATTTATCTTTGATGTGAAATACAGTGTTCTAGTCTCCAGAAAAAGACCTTTTGAAACAGTAAGATTAATATGAATCATCATAGAATAGCCCAGGTTGGAAAGGACCTCAAAAGATCATGTGGTACAACTTTTCATGGGGAAGGGAACCTTGATGAGATTATCTAGCACCCTGCCCAATTGCATCTTGAAAACCTCCAGCAATAGGGACTCTACCATGTCCCTGGGGAGGTTGTTTCAGTGAATGTTCTCACTAAAAAATTTCTTACTTGCATCAAGATGAAACCTCTCCTGGTGCGACTTGTACCCATTGCCCCTTGTCTTCTCCATGAGTCTCACTGTGAAGAGAGAGCCTCTGTCCTCTTTGTAGCCACCCTTTAACTATCAGATTACTGTGATGAGGTTCCCTCTGAGGCTTCTCTTCTCCAGGAAGAAAAGATCTAACCATTCCAGTCTTTCTTCATAGGACATGTTCTCCAGACACATAGATCCTAGCCTGTCCTGGGCTCTTCAGTTGTTCTGTTCCAGGTGCAGGACTCTGTACTTGTCTTTGTTAAACTCCATACTGCTCTTGCTAGCACACTCTTCCATCCTGTTCAGGTCTTCTTCTAAGATGGCTCTCCCTTCTGACATGTGTTGCTCACCACGCAGTTTGGTGTCATCAGCAAACTTGGTGAGGGTGCTTTCAATAACATCCAGACCATTTATGAACATGTTGAACAGAATGGGGCCCCATATCAAGCCCTGGGGTATCCCAGTTGTGACAGGTTGCCAGCCTGAGTAAAAAGCATTGATCACCACTCTTTGAGTGCAGCCTGTTAACCAACTTCCTCCCCATTTTGCAGACCACCCATTCAATCGGTATCTTGCCAGTTCCCTCAAGAGGAAGCTGAGGAAGACAGTGTCAAATGCTTTGCTGAAGTCCAGGTAAACAACACCTATTGATCTTCCTGTGTTGACAGAAGATGTTATTTTGTTGTAGAAGGTGATCAGGTTAGTCTAGTGTGATTTGCCCTTGGCAAATCTGGGCTGTTTTTTCCCAATGACCTGCTTCATTTAGTTAGTAATAGTTTCTAGGAGGACTTGTTCCATTACTTTCCTAGTGATTTAAGTAAGACAAATGGGCCTGTAGTTTCCTGGGTCTTCTTTTGAACCCTTCTTGTAGATGGGTATGGCGTTTGACCTCTTCCAGTCATCAGGGATGTCCCCTGATGTCCACAACTTTTCGAATATTATGAACAGTGAGCTTGCAACAAAGTCAGCCTCTTCTCATAACATCCTGGGGTTGATTGCACCCAAGCCCATAGATTTATATGGGTTGAATACTTGCAAGAGCTGCAGACCAGCCCTTCCTCCACTACTCGTGGGTCAACACATGAGTTGTTGTAGCTACTTGATCCTGCAATCTGGGGCCTAGCTATGCAGGTAAAGAAAGTATTGAGAACCTCTGCCTTCCTGGCATTATTAGTGACTAGTTTCCCTGCCCTGCCCTGTTTTGTATTGGGCCCATGTCTTCCTTGTGCTTCTGCCTACTGCCCACCTACCTGAAGAACCCTTTCTTGTTCTTGATATCTTTGGCAAATTTTGATTCTAGCTGAGCCTTAGCCTTCCTGACTGCATCTTGGCATGGCCTAGCAAGGTTCTTGTAGTTCTTTATGGTTATTTGGCCACTTTTCCATAGCTGGTATGCTTCATTTTTGCTTTTAAGATCATCCAAAATCTCACTGTTAAGCCAAGATGATCTCTAGTTCTGCCTTCCTCCTTTGCCTTTGTAGAGGATAGACTGTTCTTGTGTTTTCAGGAGGCTGTTCTTGAATAACACCCAGAACTTAAAAACTTTTTTGTCTTCCATAGGTGCTGCCCATGGAATGCCTCATATCTGAGATCTTAGTGTATTGAAGCTGGGCCTCCTAAAATCCAGAGTCTTTGTCCTGCCACTAGTCTATAATGTGTTCAGCAGGATTTTAAACTCCACAATGTTGTGGTCGCTGTATCCAGGGCTACCATTGGTAATTATGTTTTCAAGTAAGTCTTCTCTTGTGTGAGAGCTGTATGTGAGCAGTAAATACAGCAATGTGCTGTTCCTAGTTACCATGTCCAGCATCTGTAGCAGGAAGAAGTCCTCAATGCTTTCCAGGAACCTGATGGAAAATGTGCACTGCTGTACTGTTTTCTCAACAAATGTCTGGGTAATTGAAGTCACCCATGAGGACCTGGTTCTGTTGGCCAAAGATTTAATGGAGTAGCCAAAGTAAAGCTTTGTCAGCCTTGTCATCCTGACTGGGAGGTTGGTAACAGATATCTAATGTAAGATCCCCATTGGTGATGATCCCTCCAATGCTGATCCGAAGGCATTTGATATACTTTTGTGGTCTCCATAGCTCACCTCCACACACTCAAATTTCTCTTTTACATAAAATGGAATTCCACTTCCTCTTCTTCCCTTCCTATTTTTATGAGAGAGTTTATAACCATCCATTGTGGTATTCCAGTCATGTGCATTTTCCCACCAAACTTCTGTGATTCTTCTCACATCTGAACTCTCAGACTGGGCATGGACCTCTAGTTCCTCCTGCTTGTTTCCCAAACTACATGTGTTAGTTTACATACATTCAAGGTGGCTGGACTTAGTGGGTTTGCCTGTGGAAAGGGTGGGGAAGCATTTCTTACTGCTCTGGTAGGCTCACTCATCTACCCTGTTGCTCACGGATATACAGGCATCACAGCTTTGGACCACATCCTCACAAAGTTCATTAATTTAAAGTACAATTCACTAAGTCAGCAAAGATTCTCCTGCTTCTTCTGTTAATTGATGAATGTCCCATGATCATAGAGACTAAAGCCCTGGCAACAACACCAGCCATGAAGCCAGGTATTGATCTGTGTAGACTTCTGCTTGCACCCCTATCCCCGACTGGCAAGAAAAAGAAGATCACTTGGGCACCCATCCTTTACACTTGGGCACCCATCCTTTACACTTGGGCCCCCAGGGGTCTGAAGTCCTGCTTGATCTTGCCCATGTTTTGCTTTACCATGTCACTGCTGCCCATATGGAAAAGAAGTAGGGGATAGTAGTCTGCGCTATTAACCAGTTATGGCAGTCTCTCTGTGACATCCCTGGCAAGCAACAAACCTCTCTTGGCTGTACATCAGGCTGACAGCTGGGTGTCTCAGTGCTCCTCAACAGAGGCACCCACTACTAGCACTTGCCACCTCCTTTTACAGCTTTTAGTATGTGCTGCTAGCATGGTTTTCCCCTGTAAATCTTGCTCATTTGTTTGATCTGTTGCCAAGGCTTCATATCTGTTTCTGGTTGGTGTCTATGAAGAAGGGAAGTGAAGTGATATCCTGTTCCCAAGGGTGACCAGAGACCATGGCATCTTCTCCAAGGTGCTGTGTGTTCACAGTTGAAGCCCTTTTTCTGATAGCCTGTGGAGATCAGTGCCATGGGGCCTAGTGTATCTTCTTTCAAAGTCTTGAATAATACTCTGTTTCTGGTTCACTAATAGAGTGTAAGCTGTTAACTGCCTCCTGCAGTTCCTCCATCTGCTGCCTGAGTGACTCCAGCAGAGCATACCCTGTGCAGGTGGCCAGGAGGCCAGGGTGCAGTTTTTGCTGTAGGAGTTATGATCTTCCATTCAACAGTGGCAATGCCACATGTGGGGTGCTGTGTCCAGTTTAGGGCTCTCCAGTGCAAGAGAAAGACTGACAAAGTAGAGAAAAGGGCCTTGATGGTGGTATTGATTGGGAGCTCATGGCCAAGATGGAAGTGGCTGAGGGAATTGGGCTTGATTTAGCCAGAAAGGAGAAGACAAAGGGGGAGTTAATCACAGCCTTTCTTTTCCTGAAATCAGGGTGAGAGCCAAGGCTTAGTGAGAGAATGGAGCCACACTCCTCCCTGGGTTGCCCAGCCAAAAGACAAGCTGTAATGGTCACCAGATGCAGCAAGGCAAATGAAAACTTGAGTAAAACATAAAACCCTCTCTGTCCAAAGAGAGGCTGTGGAAGCCTTGGAGATATATTGGGTTTGTGTAGCAAGGTCTTGGTAGTGGGGGAGCTACAAGGGTGGGTTCTGTGAGAAGCTGCCAGAAGTTTTCCCTGTGTCTGCCACTGGCCAAGGCCAAGCCAATCAGTGACAGTGGAAGCGCCTCTGTGATACCATATTCAAGAAGGAAAAAAACCAGCTGTGGCTCAGTAGCCGGAGAGAGAAAAGTGAGAGGATGTGAGAGAAAACAGCCCTGCAGACACCAATGTGAAGAAGGAGGGGGAGAAGATGCTCCAGGCACCGGAGCAGAGATTCCCCTGCAAGCCTGTAGTGAAGACCATGGTGAGGCAGGCTGTCCCCCTGCAGCCCATGGAGATCCATGGTGCAGCAGATACCCACCTGTAGCCCATGGAGGACCCCACGCTGGAGAGGGTGGGTGCCCGAACGGAGGAGGCTGTGACCCTGTGGGAAGCCTGCACCGGATCAGGTTCCTGGGGAGACTTGCAGACCCATGGGGGAGGAGCCCACATCAAAGCAGGTTTGCTGACAGGACCTGTGACCCCGCAGGGGACCCAATGCTGGAGCAGTCTGCTCCTGAGGGACTGCACCCCATGGAAATTATGGACCCATGCTGGAGCAGTTCATGAAGAACTGTAGCCCGTGGGAAGGACTCATGTTGGAGAAGTTCATGGAGGACTGTCTGTCTTGAGAGTGACCCCACACATGAGCAGGGGAAGAGTCCTCTCCCAAGGAAGAAGAAGCGGCAGAGACAACGTGTGATGAACTGACCCCAACCCACATTCCCATCACCCTGCACCACTCGAGGGGAGCAGGTAGAGAAATCTGGGAGTGAAGTTGAGCCCAGGAAGAAGGGAGGGGTGGGGGGAAGGTGTTTTAAGATGTAGCAGTTTTTATCCTCTCCTTGTCTGAGTTTGATTGATAATAAATTAAATTAATTTCATCAAGTTGAGTCTGTTTTGCCTGTGATGGTAACTGACAAATGATCTCTCCCTGTCCTTATCCTGACCATGAGCCCTTTGATTTACTTTTCTCCCGTCTGTCCAGTTAAAGAGGGGAGTGATAGAGCGGCTTTGGTGGGCCCCTGGCATTCAGCCAGGGTCAAGCCACCACAGGAGACTTTAACCACTCAAGGTGCCAAGCAACCTGCTCCCACATCAGAAGTAGCTGTGCTTTAAGCACAAGACAAGAGTAGATGCCCTCCAGAGGCACCTTCCAACCTCAATTATTCTATGATCCTCAATTCAGAAATAAAGCTGAAGACATACAGTAATAGAGAATAGAAAGAGTTTGAGATCACTGAGATAAAATGCTGTAATTTGGAGTAGAAATCCATATTGTGAAGTTGCTGAATAGTTAGAATGCTTCAGATAAGGATCTTGAGGGAACGGCATGCTAAACTTGCATTGGTATGGTGACGTTTATACACCTCTGTCTTCTGCCGCCTCCCCCAAATTTCTGTGGTGCACTAACAATTTGTATATGAAAGAGGTAAACAAGCTGGAGAGAGTCCAGACAGGAGAATTAAGAATGGTGAATGTTTAGGAAACACATCCTTTGACAGAAGGTTAATGAATGGTTTTTATCATTTATTCAGACTACCAGCTGAGAAGTACAAGACGTAGTGTGTTGTGATAATATTCCATTGCAGAAAAAAATATCCCAATGGTGGAATGTTCAGTTGTTCTCTGTACAGAAGGATAGAAGATAAAGGCTTAATTTGCAAAACAGGTCTTAACAAATACTCAACTCTTAAAGAGGTGAAACAGTTACAGGATACCCAGAAGCTGCAGATGTTTTCCCCTGAAAAATTTTCAGAACAAGTTAGACCAATCCGTGCAGTGGGTTATGCATGTAAAATTGGATCATGTTCCAAGTAGTCTCATTGCTGTTTTCACATTCCTCCCAGCCCTACATATTCATGATTATGTGTGATGTTTTGTGGAAATTGCCTATACTCTCACAATAGTCATATAGACAACAGGCATGTATCAACAAGTATATATTCTTACTACATATCTTGATGATAAATTTAGAAATCAAAATGTAGGTCTTACTAATTTCACAAAGATTTTAATAACTGTGCAGACTTATACTTACAGTACTATATAATTTTGTAGTAAATCTAGCAAGATTTCAGAGGAACAGCAGTGATCACCCCAAAACAAATAGCATTTTTATAATTCAAATGTATTAAAAATTTACAATTTAATTTTACATAAAAGCCTAGGCAATTGAATTATGGTATTTGACAGACTAGCTACCTATGCTCAGAAATAATGTATGCTGATTCAGCATTGTGCAAGTGTACGACAGAAAAACTGAAATTCTTAGATGCTAAGTGAAAATTTAAACAAGAGCTAACAAAGCTATCAGAATGACACAGAAATATTTTTATTTTTAAATCATTTAAATCTATCATGGAATCTTCCAACTAAATGTCACTTATTTAGTATAACTTACTAAATTATATCTATCCATTTTCAAAACATGATTTTAAACTTTACAACTCTTTAACTCAATATAAGTTCACTATTGAATGAGGTTTCAAGGTATAGTAGAATTCTTATCAAAAATTATATTTGCTTTTAATCAAAAGGATACACACAGTTGTGATTTCGTAATTAATTTAATGATTAATTTCTTCCCTAATGAGTGATTGAAGTTTGTTTATACAACTAGTTTTCTCTGCTACACTCACTCCAGGAAAGGTCTGTCAGCATTCCTATGTAAAATGCCCACTTAAAATAGCAGAATTTGGCAAAGAATGTAGAATCCTATGAAAATGTTTAATCAGTTTTGATATGCCTTTAATAACATTGTCATAATGTAATATAAAGTGACCACTGCCAAAGAGGTAACATATTTGCATTCACAATGCTCCAGGCAATTTTTTATTTCCATTTCCCATGAGTCAACCAAACATGACATTCAAAATTGCATGCCATATTGTGATTATCTGGGGAGATAATTCAAGTCATCACACTAATATTAATTCTGAGCAGAAACTAGGTTAACAAGGTCATACAACACTTTTGTTTTGGAACCAAACTTAGACTGAGCATTCACAGCAGTGTTTGAGTGACAGCAATACAAAATGCAGTATAAATACTACAGTTGCAGGCCAAAATATATTAAAGAACATTATGCTGGAAAATCAATTTTCCAGAACTAGCAAATGCCATATTTTTCAACTCAGTCTGCAAAGTCTGAATCACAGGCTTTCATATTTTCTCCAAGAAAAGCATAAATTTCAGTTTTAGGACTAACGGTGGCACGAACAGGTGAGTGAGTGGCTCACCTCGGGCCCTTTCCCCTATAGAGGTGAGGGATACATGGCTGAATCCTAGACTTCCTCTCAGAGACAGATGTTGGCACTTTCAAGACAACCTGGGTCTTTTGGAGCTGTGTGCAATACTGGGTGAAGAAGGGGCTGCTGGCCTCAGTTGCTGCTAGAGAGGCACGAGTGGCTGGGGAACAAATAGGGTCTTGGGGATCTGGTGTAAGCAGTCACCCCCAGTTGTCCTCTCCCCACCTCTGCCACAAGGGGTATCTGAACGCTAAAGCAATACCTTGCAGTCGCTTGCAATATCCTGTCAATATCTCGTCAAGAACCTTAGGTTACACTGTCCAGTTTTATTTCCATGCTACCTGCTTTGGGAAGAGAAACAATGGTTTGGACCACGCCAGACATTAACTTGGCCAGAATATGTGGGTGAGAAAGGGGCAAAGGCAGCAGGGCATAAATGAAGAGTTTCATAAAAGAAATGTTAACTTGAGGCATCCCAATGAAGCATTAGAAGATCTTTCTTCATAAAAAATACGTCATGAGCTTTGATAATTTCCTTGCAGTCTTAAATTAAAACCATAAATTATGGTTTCAGCCCCCAAAAGAAACTCTTCAAACGGAAAAAAGTCTCCTAAACTGCTCTTTTTCCATGAGACTTGTAGGGTAGGGTCTAGGCAGCCATTCACATGCACACTCATTAATCCTTTTCCACACAGAGAGGTTACTTCTTTGCCCCATTTTGTGTTCTTTTGCAGCCAGGAACACTTTTCTTTGAGCTTCATCTCTCCCTGTATATTAATATTCACCATATATCAATTATCACCAATATATTTATTATCTGATATATTAACTAATACATTCATACCACGCTCCAAAAGCTTTTTATGTACATGAGTTCCTCCTATTCACCTTCACTTCTTCTATTACTGAGTATTTCTATTCTCTTCTGCTCAGACTTAGTTCTCAGGACTATTAAACATATTTAGAATTTTCAAAATTCTATCTTTGTTTTTGTTTTTGCACTTCAAAATAGAAAACCATTAAATTGGTTGCAACTGCAGAAGCAGCAGGTGGTTGCACTTAGCAAGGAAAGTGTTTTGTAGTATTGCACAAAAAAATCCATATTAACGTGGATTGTACTGCTTAAGGATTCAGATCTCTACAATGTCCATCTCAGAACGTTTTCAAGTGAGTCAAAGAAGGAGTGTTGCTTGGTCTTGTGGCAAGAAAATCAGGACAATTTCTGGCGAAGTTGTCAGCTGGTGCTTCAAAGGCAAAGACAATTCCTACAGACCCCACAGAACACTCTGGATTGCCACAAGTGCCAAACATTTCCTGAAACCCCAAAACTTACTTGCATATGTCTAAAAGCTACAAGGATTTCTAGCAGAGGGCAGGAAAAATGTTAAATAAATATCACACCAGTATATCCAGTTAACTCATTTTGTAAAATGGGTTGTGATTGGTGAATCATAAGCACAGATTTAGAGCAGCTGTTACAAAGTTAGAGAAATAAGCATGGACACACCTTTACCCAGTGTGCATTTTGGCATTATAACTTCATGACATAATATTAGAAGTGATTGAGTGGATCAAGGAGCTCAGCCTTTGGTGTCCCATCCCACTTAGTCTTCTCTAAAATTAACATACTACTTTTTATTGCTCTTCCTACTGATAGATAGTAGTTAATTATTCAGCTAATTAAGGAAGGTAAGGCTTTGGTGTATGACAGCCTAGAGATTAGGAAATGACAGAGATGAGTTCAAAACTTCAGACTAATCCTCTATTTCCATTGCCCCACATTTTTGAGACAACCAAGAAAATCTTCTGTTGGCAGTCTTTAGTACCTATTATTTAATTTCTTATAGCACTTCATGTTTAGTTTTGGATTTGGGGATGGACTACTTCCAAGGTACTAGTAGCAATTAGATTAATAATGATTGTTTATTTCAAAAATTACTTTCAAACATTGACATGTCTTGTATGCTAAGAACCATCCACACTAGATTTCTGTCTTTGTAAACTGTTACAATTCTGCAGAGCCAGCAGATTCTTCGTTTGCCATTACTTGTGTTACATGCTCAAGTTTTAAAGATAATAACTTTGAAAGGACCATTGCCAAGGCAATATCTTTAACATTCACCTATCAAAATAGTAGTTTATAGTAGAGAGCACGTGTATTTTACCACTAGCTCACAAAGAAAATATGGAACAAGAGGAATTTAATGTGAGGATATGAGAGGTTATAAGGACCAATGTTTAGTTTATTGAGAAAGGCTTTCTTGGCATAGAGTTATACACCTCTTTGTAAAAATCTCTGCTTTATTGAAATCAGCCACTAGCCTCATTTCATTGCCTCCTTGATTCCTTGTCCAAGAAAAGAGGCATTTCTAAGTCCAATACTCTAATAAATTGTCAGTATAAATCACCAGGAAACCAGAGCAAGCCTTTGGAAGAACATCTGAAATTAATTTGACAGCTGAGGCACATAACTGACACCTAGAGATAAAGGGATAGAAAGCTATAAACTCCTAATAAATGAATCTGCATCACCACAGATATTCAGCCTACTTACACTTAGCCAAACAACAGCACAGGGCTTTACATGTAGGAATATCTTAGCCACACAGTTCAGATTAACTTGCTTATATGCTGGAATAAAAATAAGCAAATTTCCAGAAACAAAAATTAACTTCCCTCTATTTTAAGCTGGTCATGAGCCATCCTCACAGTATCATTACATATTTTTTCCATAGATTTTGTGGGTTTGTGCTTGAAGGATAGTGAGAGAAGGGAGAGAGCAAACAGAAAACTCCTTTTTTTTGGGATCACCCAGACTAAAACCTCTTTATTGGAGCAACTTTTCCCTCAGGATATGATGTATGGGATAGTCCAGACTAATGATAGGCTTTTTTTTTTCACTGATCATTGTGTTGTTACGTCTTTTCTCTGCTTTTGATAGTGTCCTGGTTTCAGCTGGGATAGAGTTAATCTTTTTCCTAGTAGCTGGCATAGGGCTGTGTTTTGGATTTATTACTAGAAAAATGTTGAAAGCACCCTGATGTTTTAGTTTTTGCTGAGTAGTGCTTATACCAGCTAAGGATATTTTCAGCTTCCCATGCTCTGCACGAGAAGCTGGGAGGGAGCACAGCCAGGACAGCTGACCCAAACTGGCCAAAGGGCTATTCCATGCCATACAATGTCACGCTTGGGGGGAGTTGGACAGGGGAGAGGGATCACTGCTTGGGATAGGCTGGGCATTGGTCAGCAGGTGGTGAGCAATTGCACTGAGCATCACTTGTTTTCTATATTCTGTATGTTCTCCTATTATTATTATTATTATTATTATTATTATTATTATTATTATTATTATTAACGTTATTCTTTTCCTCTGGTCTTTTATTAAAGTGTCTTCATTTCAACCCATGGGTTTCACTTTTTTCCCAATTCTTTCCCCCATCCCACTGAGGGGGAGGAGGGAATGAGCAACGCAGCTGTGTGGTGGTCAGCTGCTTGCTGTAGTAAACCACAACAGATAGCTCATACCTAGCATTGCTTTCTGACATTTCTGTTAAAATGGCATAGTTATCACTCACAGAGTCACTGCAGTTTTACGTTTCAGTAACAGAAATATGGAGGCCCTATCAGAAGTTTTTCTTAGTCTCTTCATTAGCTCCATTGAAAGGATGGTATTATCAGATTCCTAAATAAGACTGCAGATATTTGTGTTCACCTGTGGTGAAGGACTAGCAGGTTTTATGAAGGAAGGTATTCTCTGCCCTTTAGAGTCTCCTGTGAACATAAAGGAAACACAACACTATCAGGTTTGGAGTGACAGGGAGTAGTGTCTTCTACCACTGTGATCCCTGAACTAACCAGCTTGGGTACTAAACAATCTTTGTGAGAAAAGAGTTATCTAGAAAAAATAACTGTGTCAAATGTAGTGAAGTGTGGGGACAAATTCTGGAGGTAAAAGATAAGCACGTGATGTCTCTTTGTTATTTATCTTCCAACCATCAACTATTTGCTCCTCATCAGGGATTGTAAACTATGGTGCAGATTAGATTTTCCTTGACAATTTCAAATATTGAGAAGAAATACCTTTTTCTGAGAGCCACTTGGCTTCAGGTAAAGAGAGAAAGGTCCATCTTGTGTGAATGCCAATTAGAGCCAATTATAACCCAACTGATTTTTCTTGGCATTAAAATCCAACAGGAAAACCAATGCAAAATACAACCCTACCACCAATTTACCCCTAATTCCTTAGTGGGTTTGGATGGAATCTTAAGTGATAATAGTCATGTCTATGTGTGAGAAGGAAAGCTTTTATATTTAAAATAGAGAAACTAATTGTAAAAGAAATTTATTTTTAAAACCTTGGTAAGATAAGAGGAAGAAATATTTAAACCAGGTGTTCTGCCATGTGAAAAGTGGGAAATTTACTAATTATGTTTCAAATACAGTTTATGTTGTCACTTATTTGAAGTGTGCCTAAAATACATTTCCCATAGCTCTCTTCAAGGGCAGAAAATGAGCTGATTTTCCATGTGTGAAGCACATTGCCAATACCCTCTAGCTATGTCCTCTGATTTCACCCAAAGTGTATTGGTTCACCTGCTGTAGAACTAGAAATTGTTGCCATTTTATATATACGTAAAGAAGTGACCATCTCTTCTAATGGTATAAGAGATAATCATACATCAGAAAAACCTCATAAGAACCTCTAGGTGGTGTTAATAGGAGGGGAGCACTGCGTTCAGCTCATCATTTCCAGTGGAAATTTAAGCACATATTAGGTTTGATCACTGGTTAATAAATCAAACAATATATATTTTGGAAAAGAGGGTCTTTCAACTAACTAAATCAGATCTATCAGGAATATTAGATGGTAAATTCATTGCCCTGATCCTTCTGGAGTCAAAGGATCCCTTACATATAACTGGTGTGTTAACAAAGACATGGGAGGAGGTGAAAGAGAGGAAAATATTTGGTTATTATGCTTTTATGTACACATGTACAGGCACGCACTCAGAATTAATCATACATAAATTATAGCTAAGGTACTATGTGTATATATATATAGTCTTATAATAGACATCTCATCTAGAGTCTTAGGCTTAGCAGCAACAAGGTGTGTATGAATGTGTGTGTTTATGTGTATATGTGAAGAGAGAGACATATATATACACACATGCACATGTAACATATATCCACACAAACATAAGTTACTAGGACATTAATAGTAAGCAATAGCTTAGGACAGGAAATTAAGAATATGATATCTACTTTGTACAAAGCAAGGTAGGAGGAATGAAGACAGATGTTCATTAGATGATTTTGTTAAGTACAAATATCACCCTTCACTCCAGGCTGTTAATAAAGCAATTATTTTTTTCAAGTGTACAGTGAAAATTGTAGCTTTGCAGTACCCTGGTGAGCATTGCTACATTAATATAGTGAACTTACCCTATCTATCTATCGTTAGCAAACCTCACAATGATATTCTGATTAATGATGCATACTGCAGATTTCGCAGATGCCAGCCAGATGTTCAGAGAAAACTAGTTTTTTTGGCTTAGGAAGTAAAGTATAAATCATATACACACCTAGTGGAACAAATGGAAGGTATTCTTAAGCAAATTTGCTATCTAGCACCAATTTATTTTTAGTTAGACAAGATACATGACACAATGTCCTGTGCATTTCAGCCTTCTAGATAAAACAATAGATGAGAAGACCGTGCAAATAATTAAAGCAAAAGTTGGCCTGCTACTGGGAATCACTTTTGCTGTAATGCACTCCCCTACCTCTTCCATCTGGCTGACTCACGGAGCAGGAGCCTCAGCACACAGCTCCCAGTCAGGGGAAAGAGGAATGGAAAGGAGGAGGTGCTGTCAGCACAGCTCCCAGGCAGGAGCAGGGGCATGTGGGTGGCTCATGTCCACCATCGCATCCTCTCTTCCAGCCTGTGCTACTTGTTTATATATGCTGCTGCAAACGTAAAAGACCTCCTCCTTTTTCAGTAGTGTTAATTGACTTCATAACATTAATTGTTCTGCCTCCACAAACAAGCTCCTAAGCTTTTGCAACTACACCAGCATGTTACTCAGGAGACAGGAGTGCTGTGATAGCTTAAAAACCATTTCAGGTTTGGAGAAAGTCCATTGGTTCCATCAGGTGGGAAAAGCAAAACAAGGTACAGGGGCTGGCCTGAACTCAAATCTTGCTGCTACAGACCATGCAGACATCATGTCTTTAGGCTGTACAGTATGGCACTTGAGCTTTGGCTCCATGCTGCTAAAAGCTTCACAGGTCCTGGGAGGATGGGAGCTTATTTCCCAGTCTTCTACTGCTGAAGTACCTCTATGTGATTGGCTATGCAACTTTACCTAATCCAGTGTTTACAGGCTAACACTTTCTCTTGCTCCTTTCCTATTTATGAGGCTTCTCTAGTTCTTTGAAAAACAAGTTATAGCTTGCCTCTTTGAAGGAGTAGTGACAGGAAGCAGATAGAAAGTACAAGGGGTGACCAAGGACTTCCCCAGCAGCCTCAGTTTAAATATTTTAAACCATATCAAACCAGATTCTGACAGTATTCACTATACCAAAGGATTTCTGGACAAAATAAAGAAAGGAGTCTAGCTGGTCCTGATGAGTACCTGTACTCACACATTCCTCTTCAAAGTCCACCGTTATCATGGCATCAGTAAGCAATTGACTGGCTGGGAACATCCCAGTCGTGAATCTAGGCAGGACAGTATTGGGCTTTTCCTACCTGCAACTGTTAGCTCAGCAGGGAAGCAGCCTCTTCTCTCCACTCACACTGCCCTCAAAGGCTTCATTCTCAGGCTTTGCTTGAGTTGATCCTTCCCTGACTTCACATCTGAAATTAGCTCCAAAACTATAAGTGGAAGGAAAATCTGAGACAGTGCAACAAACCTGAATCACATCTGAAAAAAACCCAAACCATATTGTGTCCTTATCTGCCTGTAGGACCATCCTCTTGTCCTCCAAACACTCATAGCAGTTTCTGTATTTTGCTTACCTGAGCAAAGAGGCAGCAGCATAAGCCTCATAAATGGGTGCCTGGTCACTTTGTCCCCACTTACAAACATGCTGCTTTTAAAGAGAGCAGCAGAAGAACCATTGCTCCTCTCAGGTATGGGTGAATGGCCAAGAACTTCAGGTTTGGGACAGTCAGAGGGTATCAGGGGAAAATATATAGTATACCTTGTGGCTCTGCAATTCTCCCACCCCTGTCACTTTTTTCTGCTCACTGCTCTTCACTGCTGCCAGAGCAGCACAAATGCATCAAGCTCAGTTACTGCATGAAAGCTTTCTGCAGGGTACTGATTTTTAGTCACACTGCATTGAACAGTGAAAATGAAGCAGAACTTCCCTGCACAGCAAAAAAAGAAACCAATAATGTATTTTTCACCTTCCCAAAAAATAGAGGTTTGCTCAACTTATATCCACTCTCCAGGTCAGGGTATGCAAATAGTTGTATGGTGGGTGGAGCATAGTGCAAACAATGGTGGGGGTTTGAAAGCAATCACCATTATTGCTGTCAGATCCTGGCCTTTTATTTGGATGACAGCAATTCTTATGATTTGTAAGGGAGATAAGGAAACAAGAAGACATAGAAGACGGTTTATTTAACCTATTACTTCTATTACTGTTCATTGTATTGTGCACTGAATCTAGACAGACTGTCCTTGATTCGCTTGGACAGACCATAAACTGCTAAAGCTGCCCACTTTCCAGTGCATCTGTCCAGTGGTGATGAGCTACTAATTTTAGCATGTCCACATCTTCCTCCAGTATAGCTCTGATGATGGATCTAAGTGTTTGGAAGGGTAAGAAAAAAAAGTGTTTTGCCTTTTCTTTTTCTTTTAGTGCTATTCATAATAACATAATAATGACTCTAGTGTGTCAACAGATTAATAATAATAATAACATTACAGAATTTCATCAGTGAATTTGGGTCAGTTTTAATGACTCCTCACTGCCGTCATATTGTCATGCCAATTTTGTAGCTCATGTGAGACCAGAGAATGACAGAAACATTGGTTGGAAGTCCAACCTGCTGCTCAAAGCAGGACAACCGCCAACACTGTGCTTCCATCTTATTAAGTCTTGAACAAGATGGAGACTTTACAGTGTCTCTCAGTGACCAGTGCTGCAGTATCCTTCCCAGGGAAAAGGTTTTTCCTAATGTTCAATCTGACCCTCCCAAGTTGAAATTTCCCTCTTGTTATGGTGTCAGCCCCTACTGAGAAATTTGACTCTTTAATTTTTTTTAAATCGTCCAAAGTAGTTGCAGCCTATTACATCATGCTTAAATCCTCTCCACCAGGCTTCACAAACCCTTTTCTTACTGGATATTGAGGCATTCATTATTAACATTAGAGTATAGAATCATAGAATCATTAAGGTTGGAAAAGACCTCCAGTATCATCAAGTCTAACTGTTAACCCAACACCATCACGTCTACTAAATCATGTCCCAAAGTGCCATGTCGACTTGTTTTTTGAACACCTCCAGGGACGGTGACTCCACCACCTCTCTGGGCAGCCTATTCCAATGCTTGACCATTCTCTCAGTAAAGACTTTTTTCCTAATATCCAATAGAAACCTCCCCTGACACAACCTGAGGCCATTTCCTCTTGTCCTATGACTTGTTACTTGGGAGAAGAGACCAACACCCACCTCGCTACACCCTCCTTTCAAGTCACTGTACAGAGTAAAAAGGTCTCCCCTCAGCCTCCTCTTCTTCAGGCTAAACAACCCCAGTTCCCTCAGCTGCTCCTCATTAGACTTGTGTTCTAGACCCTTCATCATCTTCATTGCCCTTCTCTGGACATGTTCCAGCAACGCAACATTTTTCTTGTAGTGAGGGGCCCAAAACTGAACACAGTATTCAAGGTGCGGCTTCACAAGTGCCGAGAACAGGGGTACGATCACTTCCCTACTCCTGCTGGCCACACTATTCCTGATACAAGCCAGGATGCTCTTGCCCTCCTTGGCCAACTGAGCACACCACTGGCTCATATTCAGCCAGCTGTCGACCAGCAGTCCCAGGTCTTTTTCCGCCAGGCAGCTTTCCAGCTGCTCTTCCTTAAGCCTGTAGCATTGCATGGGGCTGTTGTGACCCAAATGCAGGACCCAGCACTTGGCCTTGTTAAATCTCATACAATTGGCCTCGGCCCATCTAATCCAGCCTGTCCAGATCCCTCTGCAGAGCCTTCTTCCCCTTGAGCAGATCGACAGTCCCACACAATTTGGTGTCATCTGCAAACTTACTTAGGGCACATTAGATGCCCTCATCCAGATCACTGATAAAGGTATTAAACAAAACTAGCCCCAGAACTGAGCCCTGGGGAACACCGCTTGTGACCGGCTGCCAACTGGATTTAACTCAATTCATCACAACTCTCTGGGCTCAGCCATCCAGCCAGGTTTTACCTAGCAAAAAGCACACCAGTCTAACCAGTATGCAGGTGCTTCCAGATGAAAAGTCACAGGAGCCAGTGTCAGCAGCCTTACTAAAGTCAAGCTATCTTGTGTTAACCACTGTCCCAGCATAATTTTATACTGAGAGATACTTGTTGATTTTTCCTGATCCTTTCTAGCTGACTTAGCTGTTGCTTCCTGCCTTCCTGTCCCTCTTCCCTGTGTGTCAGTGCAGCAGTGGCTGTGTACACCCTCTTCCACAAAATGTGAACCAAGAAAACACCCCAGTTACAAATATTTTTGGATCTCACTTACCTTCTTCATGTGTATAAAGATGGATTAAAAATTAATTTACACATAAACTACCTAAAAGAAATAATAAGTAAAGTTCGTTTACCTGCCAGTCTCAAAACACACCCTGCCTTTCTCTTACACAGCAAAATCAAATGCACTAGTGGCTATATTGTTCTCTGACCAGCAGGAGGAAAGACTGCAAGTTAGGCCTCACATGGATCCACAGGGAAGGTTTTGTGCCATCAAATTCACATTGATGAACTGGCAGTGCAAGTTATCAACCAAACTCCCAGAGATTTTCTCCCTGGTTCACCTGGCTTATTCTCCAGTATTCAGCATTTAGGACTGTGGGAAGGAAAAACAATTCTTTGTTTCATTTGTGCCAGGAGATGCTAACCTAAATGATTCATGTTTCCATGCATTTTGCCAGGGCAGATAAATACAGAAATCCATTTGTTCTAGTGAATGAGCAGAGCAGAATACAGAAAGAAGGAGGGAGAAGTATGATTGTTTTGTCTGCATTGTGTTAACTAATGTGGAGGAATTAAAGGTTATTTTGGGCTATAACTGTTCCCTGACACATACTGATCGATTTCCATGATATGGTATAGATATGCACTGTAACTTTTCAATCTATTGACAAATGTGAACAGTGTTATTATAAAATCAAAGGTAAGTTTCAGTGTGCTGTATCTTTCCTTCTTGCTGTTTCTATTATCAGTTAAGAACCTTTTCCCAGCAGAATAACCTTCATGGGTTTTTCAATTGTGTTTTGTAACATTACAAAAAAGTGCAAATCCCAGAACCTTATCAGGTCCCATATGAGCTTCTCAAAACAACAAACATTAGTCTCATAATTGCTCTCAGAAACGTCCTCAGTAATTTTCCAGATTTCAAGACTGGACAAAATAATGTAATGAACCTACTTTAGTAAATGTTCTTTTCTTTATAACGATGATCATATTAAGATATTTGCCTTGTATCCTTGTGCAATGAATGTAGTAGTCCTGAGCTTCCTTTAATCCTTACTCTTCCTGGTAGCTTTTGGAGAAAAAGAAATACTATTAGAAACACTGATGTCTTGTACATCATTAAAAGTTGCATTTATTTTTATAATTGCACCTAGACTTTCTACACAGGACTAGGTGTGCTTAGGCTTGTGCTCCATGAATGAAGAGCTTTGCAAATATGTCTCCTTCACAGTGGCAGGTGGAAGGAATTATGACTTCCTCTGCTCCTGTAGAGGGGCAGCCAGAGGAGGTAAAATATGTTACATCAGGTCTTGAAAGAATATCGGGTTCCTTCTTGCCCACAAGGGTAGCAAGCCTGGAGTGAAATGTGCATACTCTGGAGTAGTGCTGAGTTTCTGCCTGAGGTAACTGCAGAATGTACTTGAAGCTAAGGTATCCCAAATCATTAGTGCCTCATCTCCATGATACTGGGTCATCCAGCACTTCTGAACTGATCCAGATCAAATGCATGACTGCATTTCTGTTGAATTAGACAAAACAAGCTATGGAGCTCATCAGACACAAAGGAGCCTGCCTGCATGAAATTAACATGTCAAAATGTTTTGACAGAATTTGAACTCACAGTGTGGGTTTCTATCAGATTGGTGCTTTGTGCAAGGCAGCTACAGACTTTTTGATCTGGTATCAGGAGACCTAAGAATGGATATTCCTGACAGAGATATGGCTCCTGTTTCTTAACTCACAAGTATTTCTTCCACTATCTGTTTTTGTATAAAAAGACAGCTGTTTGTTAGATGTAAGGTCTAATTCAGTTGTCTCATTAATTTCTGCATGACAACATCTTTGATTCTTTTATATCAAGATCCATTGGTCTAAACACAGGGAAATGGAGTATTGCAATTTCTTTTTTGGACAATGAAAAGTTGGCTTGGACCAGCAAAAAGGTGTACATAACAGTTTTTAAGAATTTTTTAGATACCACTGCTTGTCTGTCTCCCTGAACTGCCTGGCAAAAGTCACCACATTTTTTGATTGCTCAGCAAGCCCTGCTGTGTACATACACTACACAAGGGGATGACAGACACCTTCCTGCAACCTTGGTGTACTGATATGCATATTGCTTTTGGTAGTAGTTTCCAGGACCAGTAGGACACAGTCAGATGGAGATCTGATGGGCCTTGTGCAGAAATGCTGTACCAGGCCCACCCAAGTTCCCATCCAGACCAGCATGCAAAGCTAGCTGTAGGAGGCATCAGCCTGTCTAAGGCAAGGGAAAGGTGGCACTGATACAGTGCTAGCACACCAAGCCTTCCTCCTCACAGTGCATCTCATGCTGAGGAGATGCTGTCAAGTTTGTCAGGTTGCAGCTGTGGCTGGCCTTTATATAAACACAAACCCAGCATTGGAGAAGATTGCTTGCATGACCACCCACATGCATGCACACATGTACACACGCACAACATAACCTGAACCTCTGAAGAGGACAACACCTCGCGGAGCAGCCTGCCTGACAGACTGTCAGGGTGGGTGCATGGGAGAACTACACAATTCTGCCCCAGAAAATCTCCAGATAGGTGTGTGACACCAGAAAACACCACCATTTTTCTATTAATAATGTTTCTTTTGCCTTTTGAGAGCACTAAGGATCTAGAGAAGCTTGATGTTAGAGTACACAATGAGCTGTGATGCTGCAGGTGAATTAATTTATCACTTTCTCTTTACTACTGTTTATCAGTTTACACTAAGTTAGATTTAATAGCTTTTTCATACCCATCTTTTTTTCCCCCCCAAAAGTGTCAGCAATTCCTGATTTCAGCAGCCTTAAAAGTGTACTTTGCAAATATATTCTGCAACTTAGAGAAAAAGGTGCGTGTAAGATAATTTTAGTATGCAGTTTAGTCATCTAATTTTTTTATGGTCCTTTTCCTGTTTTCTTGTTGCTATACTCATTTCTATCTAATCTGCATAAACTATTTTTCATGTGTTATAGCTATCTTAGCCAACAGATGGTGCTATGTATAACATTTTTATGATATTGTATAACATAAAAATAAATATTACAGCTAAACTGTACATTTAATTACTTTGTTAGAAAATAAATGTGAAATTGCAGTTCACAATAATAAATGCTTATCATAAAAATTAGACACAAGGAACAATAAGTGTTAAGAGTCACGATGAATGTTCATTTCAGCCTGCAGGCGGGGAAAGATGGAGTTGCATATTCAAATCTGGCTGTGGTGTCAATGCTACTGCTCTTGTACACAAGGATCTTTTGCAAAATCAGGCCTTCAGGTTGACAGATTTTAAGAACACAAAAATTATCACTGTCTGTTCTGGTTCCTACTGTCTGGGTTTAACACACTTTATCTAAATTGAAACAGAAAGATGTGGTGCACCATGGGTACTCACACAACTGAAGCTGGGTCACTCCAGTAAATAAGAGTTATGAAATGTAATTTTAATTAAAAATCATGTGTTGAGTACCACCAGTGTTTCACATTGTGTTAGAATTTCATCATCCAAAGAGTGCAGTAAGTTTGCTGGCACTACTCAGGTATGTAAAATTAATCACGTGTATAATGACATGCAAACCAGATTTTGTTTTCTGTGGGCCCAGTCTTTCTCTTTGTAAGAGGGATGGGAACTTTGCTGAATAAGGCATAACCACGCCTACTGTGGTGAATATATTTGAATTTCAATAAATAAATATTATGTAACTAAATAACTGATCATAAATCTGTCATTTCTGCATACTCAAGTACCAACCTCAAAACTTATCAATCTATTAGCCAAATATTATATGCCAACCTCACCACAACATTCTGATAAAGCTGCTATCAATATCACTTTGTGTAATCTTTTTTCTTTCCAATAAAGGTTTCTCTTTTTTTTGTAAATTCACTGCTTTATTGAACTAGGCAACAGTTAATCCTATTTATCTGGTCACAGCCATCTTGCTGAATTTAATTTAATATACATTTCAGCTTATATTTAAAATACTTCCAGAAAATGTCTGTAATTTTACAACATAAAAAGGCAATTACAGACATTCTACATGGAAAAATCATGTACTTAGTTCTTTGCTGGAATGAGTTGTCAAAGACTTCATCACTGTGGAATCCCATTACTTTACCAGGGCACAGCATATGTTTCAGTAAATGCTAAACCAAGATGCCCTCAGTCTAACAAACGCGGACACACAGGCTCTGGTTCACAAGAATAGCTGTATTTTTTTCTAAATTTTGAAATGCCTTAATTTTCTTAGAGTAACATTTAAAATTTGGGAAAGCAGACTTCATTTTACAACTTCACAAAACTGAATTTCTGGTGGCAATTGCTGAAAATACCTCAACTAGTTATACCCCATCTCGTGTTAGTCCCCTTTTATTTATATAGTTAGGTACAAAAGTAAGTACTCTCAGTCAAACAGTTGATTATTAGTGTTAAAGGAAGATTTTAGGTGGTCATGCACAGTGTAGTTAAGTAGTACAATGATAATTTTGTAGACGTACTGAAAAAAGTTCCTTTTTAAGAAAAAACCAAACAACTGCCTTTTTAGTCTGCCTTATGTGTTTTATTTAATCTTATATTGATTAATGATTAGAGATAACAGAATCCTGCAATAATTTGACTGTATGCCGAGAGATTTTTGAACTGAAACTGAATTGCTGATGTTTACTAGGCTGCTCAAGGAATTTTTTTTTTTCTTTTTAAAAAGAAAACCAAAATGAACACTGGTTTTGAGTGAAAATTATGTCAGCTTCAGAGCACTTTCAGGAGAGCCAAACACAAAATGTTTGGATTTTTTTTCCATCTTTCCCATTCCCTCACTTGTCTCTTGTGTGTGAGGCAGCACTAGGTTGCTACTTTTCAACTATTTTCAATTATTCTGCTGCAGTCTTTAATCCTGCTTATGTACAGTTTGTCACAAAAAGCTCTCAGTGCTGCTGTCCTGTGAGGATCTGGAAACAAGGCAGGGATGTTGTCTGCTGGTGCTTAGGCTATTTAAAATTTAATTTCAACCAAGATCAGTGAAAAAAACTGTACCTCTTGTATGGCTGGCGAGTGAGTGATAGTAGACTAGCTCTGGAGCTGGACTATCCCATTTTGCCACAGCAGGCCAGGAAGTAGAGGTGGTATGGTTATAAATGGAAAGAAGTGGGGATAGCTTGGCCCTCAGCAGGATCATACGGGGAAGTGAATGCAGAAGCCTGGGAAGGGTGTCAGGAGTAAAGCTTAAGTGAAGCTGGTGGGTTTGTACAATATGGTTTCACTTAAGTAACAAAAGGGGTTTTTTTCAGCCTCAGGCATACTGCTATCCTTCTTCCAAATGACATGTTGCACTGTGTGAAAGTGTGTGCACTTTATCTCATCCTATGTGTCTCTCTTCAGGGGGAGCATCCTGTTGATCTAAAGACCTAAAGGCAATGATGACAACAGGGGATGAGTTGCAATGATGATGCTACCAGAGAACCATCTCCTTGATCCTAGGGTGAAGGATTCAAATATTGCCATTGCTGCTGAGAGTCCTTTTTTCTTTTGTCCCTAGGGATTCTGGCTTTTAATTCATTGATTAGTTACTTTGGAGTATATATAACTGCACATCTACAATGCAGTCTTGCAGCTATTCAAAACAGTGGTAAAATGTTAACTAAAGTTGGAGAGAAAGGAGATACCAAACACTTTTAATAGATCTACAAACACACTTTCAGAGTACTAGCATAGGTATCTGTGTTTCACCCAGGTGAGCAGCCCTGACTTTAATATCAGTATGAGTGCATCTTGCCTGTGTGATTAAACTGATAGCACCCATCCTGCTTGGCCACTCACACTGTGGCTCAAGCCAGCTATGCCCTTACTGTGTATTATTTGCCCTGTGCAATTTCCAAACCATCCACAACAGACTGCCACCTGACCTTAGGACATTCTCCCTCTCTTCACTTCTCAGCACCTATGTTGAATTGGCACTATGGCTTTGTGTCTTGTCCCTGTTACTCATGGAGTGCACTGGGAGGAAGGACTTTAGCTCCAAGGTCAGCTGCACTTATTCTGCTGGGGCCAGATGCACCAAAAGACGGAAGTCAGAAACACTTCCACTTCTACATTACCTTGCTAGTGGGAGCCTGGAGGCTGGCTATCTGCATTTGCTCTCACTTGACAGTGGCTTCATCTCTCCTCCCTCTAGCCACTTTAAGGGGAGGGGAGAGTTTAACCTTTATGTCAGAGACAAAATAATCTCCCACATCTGGGAAGGCCCAGAATAAACTCCTTCAATGGTTCATAGCTTTGTGGCCAGATAGGCCTGTGTTTAAGTGGCATAAGGAAATGGATGCAGTACAAGTAATTTCTTAGCTGGGAGGTCAAGCTTCATCTAGTAATTCTGACAATTCATGTCACCATAAGAGGACTGAGTGCCCCGTGTAGGGCAGGATAATTCCCATGCTCAGTGTGGGACCAGAACTTGGACAGCCATACTGTGCCCCTGTTCTTCCAGTGCTTTTGGCTTCTGTATGTTCATACAGCTCTCAGATTCTTTCATCTAAGAAAATAGCTACCATCAGGCTGGAATGTGTTGCTGGGTTATACAAAGGTTTGTTAAGAGCCTTTTAACTCAAAGTGTGGGCAGCCAGCTTGGATGTGTTTGTGTGATTATTTGCAATATAGCTATTTTCTGAGAAATGTTGTATGCAAGAATTGTCTGCTACTTGAGTTGCTCTAACTGCATTATTTCTTAAGTATATATTGAGGTCACTGCTATAAGATTGTCTTTCACAGAGAAAGAAAGCCTTTGCCCTTGGAAGACGTGAACTTTTTATTTTTATTACAAGATTTTCTTATTAAATAGCAGTCTACATGAATAGATGTTCAATGATTGTGATGATAGAGAGGATTGCCTTAATGAGGAAAGTTCTTAGTTATGACGCCATTCCTCATTACATCATCTTGTTGGACCCAAGATTATTTTTATTACATGATATTCTTATTAAATATTAATCCACAACACCATTGGTTTGTCAAAGTTAGTTATATGTGCTATTGTGTTGAGAATATTTGACTGATACTGTTGCCGCTATAATTAGGAGTCTGTCACATTTCAATTATATATTCATACCACTTTTCCAAAGGTTTATAAATCAGATAAACTCCCTCCAGGCTGAAATGTGACATTAGTGTGGGGACAATTTTGTTTGTGTGCTGTTGTCCATTACTTTGCTACAGGATTATTATAGAAATAGGGTAAGCTCATGTGTGATTTCATATCTTTTAGAAAGACCTTGTTTCAACAAAAAAAGATGGCTGATATTTTCACAGTGTTGGCTTAACTATCTTCTCATGGAAGACACTGAAAATTTTACCATTGGTTTCATTGTCACAACTCATCCTGGTAATTCTAAGTACTTTTAAGAAGACACTTGCTATATAGGAGCGCTATATTTCATAACACTAAATGATATTATCTCAATGAAAGTTTGAAGCAAAAAAGGGGGATCAAACTTGAAAGTGTTTTATCTGTGAACACCATTCTCAGCAGCAGTTCTTAGCAAACATACATCATGTCAATGTACACTGTAAAATTGTTGGATAGTTGTAATTTCTTTTAGAAATGCATCTTTGGAGATTGTTTGAAGAGGAAGAACAACTAATGCCTTGAATTTAATTCTTCAAGTAAGAGTCTTTAAGAAAGAACCATTACGGTGTCCAAGAAAACCCTTAAAAACATGCAGTGATGCACAGATGTGCTGTGAAATTCTTAAAATATGAGCTAACTTTAAGAAGATCCTCACTGAATATTAAACAACCTTGGAAACTGCCTCCCAGAAATAGCATTTTATTCTCTGTTCTCAGTGTGGGGGTGGAGTGCTGAGAGCTTGTTTTGTCAGAAAAGTGGCAGTTGTCAATTTTTTTCAGACTAACTAATTTAGCTTTACAGGTAAGTCAGGCTACTGGATTTGTGTTTATGGGTTGTTATTAGATAGGGACAGTGTTTTTAAGGCTGTGCCATACAGACTGAAGACTCTTTAAAAGTTTGCCTGTATTCATCCACAAATATTGGAATAAAGACATAGTCTGGCTGTTGTTTGAGTGTCACAACAGGCAATACACTGTGCTCGCCTGTTTCTGCATGCAGCCCAGCTGCCTTCAGTGACATCCTTTCTCTCTTGGGACAGCATTTTACTGGCAATGCAGGGAGACAGGCTAAATAGGTACGGAGAAAAGGTGTGGGAAGCAAACACACAAATATACTGAAATTCTGTTTTCATGCTAGCAATCCAAACAGAAACTGTGGAGAAGGATGGGCTTTTTTGCCTCTCACATGAATACAAGCCATATTTTCAATCATTGACATTTTTCTTTCAGCAGATTTTCATTACTGTTAAGCATAGAAAATTTGTGAATGTAGAGGAAAATGGAGCAGGGGAGCTGTGGGGCTGATTAGTTTAGCAGTGTTAATTTTCTAATAGTAGGCAGGACCTAATGCTGCATCTATCCTGGGCATAACATGATATATTTTACAGGACTAGGGAATGCTATTTAACCACTAGCACATTTCTCTTTGTGATTTCCTTCTAGCGGTCTAGTACTTGCTGAGCCAGTGCCTCTGCATGGTTTGGGAGAGAGCCTAGGGTACAGGGTCGTCTCAATGGGCAGTTGATGTGACCAGCCTAATTTTCTGGAAAGAAAAATAACTCAAGTATACAGAGATGAGTGATGTTAGACCCTCCAGGCAATAAAGTGAGCCCTGATCTATTTTGTCTACTGGAATGGGCATAATTGACAATATCAGAATCATAGAGCTAAATAAAAGGCAGAATTAGGGAAGGAGAGGGGGGAGATCACTGTTCAGAAATCACCTCATTCAGGAGTACAGAAGCATGTACTTAGGCTCTTCTGAAGATCAGAATGTACTGAAGTCCCACTTAAATTTAAGTACTTGCTTAAGTGGACCATCTAAAATAAGATTTTTTTCTTTCAAATCAAGCCATATTATAAGGACAATTAAAACCGTGCAGTTTGTATTGGACTAATTACGGAAATCAGGATTTCTCATGCAATAATTGCATTTTTCCGTGTGTAGGCTGTCTATTCATCCTTTAAAACACAAAAAGCTTTAAAATCAGAGGGGAATAGACACCTTTTACCTAGCATCCTGCTTACAAGCAGAAGGAAAAAGATGGTTAATTTTAATATTTCTTGGCTTTGGATCTGCAACTGAGAATTTCTTCAAACTTCATGAATATAATATACTTTTATTTGTACTTAAATACAGTAAAACACTTGTTGTTAAAATTTCAAATTTAGCTGTGAAAAGTTAAATTCTTAGGTGAATAATTATTTGGCTTGACCTTCATCTCTACAGTGTCATCTTCCCACCAGCTTCCAACAGTTGTCAGTGAGCTTGCTTTTTCATAACCTCTTTGGATAATTACCAGTAGTATTGCAAAAATTCCTTGCTAGTTTTCAACATTGTTTCTTCAATTTAGACAAGTTTGGATATGTTGGGGTTTTTTTGTTTTTTTTTTAAATAACACACACACACACCTCAGGTGTACATATGTTGAGTGTTGTACTGGTGTTTATTTTACAAGTGCAAATTTTTAGTGCCTGCATGTGTGTGAATGTCTGTATGTGTAACACAGCCTGCAATCTGTTCCCAGAAGCTTAGCAGAAGTCTTCTCTTCCTCTGTTCAATAATAAATGAACAGAATCTCGACAGCAGCCAGTGACTGCCTGATGAGAGTGCCAAATAACTGAGCTGTCATCTGGAGAGACAGGTTTCAGTTCTCCAGAACGAAGGTGATTGACTCCTCTGACATGTTTAAATGTATTTTATCTCACAGGGATCAGTTTACAGTGCCTCAGTCACCCCTGCCAGTGGCAGTGCCTCTGCTAGACCAGGCTATGGTGTGCTGATCTCCTTGGCTTCCCACAAAACTGATCCTATGAGAGACTCTTCTTTTCTAGCTGCCCATTCAAAGATTTGGGGCTGGAAAACCCTTCCTTTCACCAGGCTTCAGTCACAGAGGACAGAAGGAATCTTGATCTTTCATTTACCACTCCGAGTTTCGAGTTTTTCCTCTTAGATAATTCATTTCTGAAGGCTAGGAAAACTCTACCAGACTTGTTAGTGAATCTGGATTCAGAGTTTTCCCTGAGAAGGGCTAGTCCACAACATCCTCTTCCACCCCATCGGCCATTGTAATGCTGCAGCTCCTACCCGGATGTAGTGTATGTCCTCTTCCAGGCATTATCTAGTGTATTCCCACTAAAATGATGCTTTCCCTTCTGTTAGATACCACTGAAATAGTGCAAATGCCTCTGATATTCTACTCTGCCACAGGGTTAGCAGAGTCCTTTTGAGAAGGATTAATATTCCAAAATACTGATATGAAAAACCTTTCTCTGTGTACAAACTTGAATTGATTAGGATTGGTAGTGCAGAGTTATGAGTAACTTCTACTTCCCTTACTTCTTTCCTTCACCAGAATTGAAGCTTTACAGTGAATAAGAAATATTTGGAATAAAATGTGTTTGGATTACTATGCATATTCACATTTTAAATATGTTCACAAAAACATGTCTGTGAGTATTTTATAGTACTCTTCTGTTTTTATTTTTACTTACTACAGTACTTGCACTGTGTCTGTGTAAAATTTTGTGAGGAACCATTCATGTGTTGTGTGTTCAGAACACAAATTACACCTCTGGATTAAGCCAGTGGTCCTCTTGCTCACTAATGTGCTGCACTAATGCGTAGCACTGTTTGCTACCCGTTTTGTTAGGCCAAAATTGAACAGGAAATATCAATGAAAAATGTTGCATTCCCAAAAGTTTGTCCCAATATTTTTTACTTATATTTTGTCTTGAGACACAGAGACATCTCTAGGAAGAGATTTTTTTATTATTTGTTAAAATGCTTCACTTGATAATAAAAGAGATTACTGAGTACTTACTATTGGATAGCTTCAACAAGGTACTCTTAACAAACCTTGAAGCATGAATAGCCAAACCAATGCTATTTTTTGTCCTTAGTATGCCAGTCGTCTTAAAAGTTTTTCTGCTGTTAATCACAAAGTACAGTGTCCTGGACAGTGCAAAACGTTGTAGAGCAAATGAGAAAATTATCTTCACATGGGGGTAGTTTGGAACACCATGGGAAAATAGGAATAAAAAATTCTTTATCAGATTTGACAGGACTTCACTTAACATCTCGGTTTCTAAAGTAGGTGAGTTACAGAGCATATTGTACTTTCAAATTCATTGCACTGGTACTCCATGGTAGGATACAAAGATTGGTACATTTATGAGAGATTTCCCATTTTACTGTGAAGTGTATACAATTAAGTATTCCCAAACACACTTATAATAATAAATTTACAGGGGAATAAGAGTGACCCAAATGGCTTTGACAAAGGTTAAAGCTGTGCAGATGTAGATGGAAGCACCTCCAGGAGCAATTCCAGCAGAAGGAGGGTAATGCAAGCCACTGCTGCTTATTATACACCCACAGGAATGCAGGCTCCAGCCACAGTTTGTGTTCCAGTACTACAAAAAAGGATGGCTGTATCTTCTAGGAAATCATGCTATCAAATGATCAGAGGGCAGGAACACCACTCCTACGTACAAAAAGGCTGAGAGGGTTCAGGTTGTTCAGCCTGGAGAAAAGAAGGCTCCAGAGACATTTTATGATGCCTTTTCAATGCTTGAAGGAGGCTTATAACAAAGATGGAAAAAGACTTTTTACCATGGCCTCTAGTGACAGGACAAAATCTAATTGTTTTAAACTAAAACTATTTGCATTAGATATAAAGAATTTTTTTTTATGATGAGAGTGGTGAGACACTGGAACAGATTTCCCGGAGAAGTTGTGGATGCCCAATCCCTGGAAGTGTTCTAGATCAGGTTGGGTGGGACTTTGATCTGGTGAAAGATGTTCCTGTCCCTGGCAGGGGGGTTGGACTAGAAGGTCTTCAAAGGTCCCTTCCAACCCAAACTGTTCTATGATTCAATGATATACTAAATGATCCCTCATTTACTTATTACACTCATTTGCTTTTATTTGTTCTTGAGAGCATGCTGCTTAGCTGTTTTTTCAACACCTGGAGACAACCAACCCTCCTGGCTTTTTTCCAGCCATGTGGTCTAGAAACTCACAAGTATTTCAGCTGGCACCACCTGGAAATGGAAGATGCCAGAATAGGAGAGCAGCAGTTTTGTTGCTTCTGATAGCCTAAGAGGAGAAGTTGTTTGTCCATCTGTTTTGTAGCCAGAGCCTGTGTCTCTTACCTGAGACACCTTCCAGACTGCATATAGCAATGCTGATCACACACCAGAGTTACTTTAAGGGTGACAACATCTCAGGGCTCTCTGAGCTGTCACAGAAAGGATCTGTCAGGACCAACCTAATGGGAATGTCTCTAGTCAAATGCCTTGAGGACTGCTGACAAAACTACAGCCAGCATAGGCAGGTTTCTGGCACTTATGATCTACTGTTACCCAAAGATCAGCTATGAGATCTGTGGTGGCTATTTTGTAACCAAATTAAAGAACATGAATAAACAGGTACCATTAGACTTTATTGCCACTGTATGTGATATTGCAGTAACACAAAAACACTGGGTAGTTTTGCATTCCTATGCCACCCACAGCAAAGCAGACCAAGAAAAAGAAAGAAAAATCAAGAAAGGAAAAGTAAAGTGCTGAATTTCATTATGTTTCCCAGCTGGGACTAAGAGAGAAAATGCATTATTTAATTGATGGTCTGAAAGGACAGCAGATATCTTTTTAAAATTAATTTTCATTTGTTTTTTGCAAAGCTTACAGTATAGTTCAAAATACAACATGGTTTCCCCTCAATTACAATTTGAAATGTGGTATTGCAAACATTTTAGCACTTACAGAGCTTTCAAGCACACTGTTAATGCAGAGGGCAGAAGTGGAGAGCAGAAATATATCTCATACAGAAAGCATTTGAACAGAACAAGTCTAATCTCTATTTATGCAATATTCAAAAAACCATAGTTCTTGTTGCAGCAAGCTTTAGATGCAGAAGTAATGATATATTTAACTACCAAACAGCACAAAACTGTAGCTTAGTTAACTTCAATATAAACTATATATTTGAACTGAGTTAGGAAAGCACTTGAAGTGTTGTCCTAACAGAACAATATTAGGTCATTATAACTCATCCCTGGAAATACTGAGAGAAGTACTTACTGTTATAGGCCCTCTTCAGAGTTTTCAGTAATGGCAATCACAGTGGTAAACGTTCTTCTTGGCACTAAAAGCTCTAAATTTTCCTGTTAATGATAAATTTGTTTTGAGAGTATTGGTACCACTTCAGTGGCTTCCATTTTAATTTATCAAGAAAACTTTTTATAAATTTTGTTTGAGAATTGAGTGGCTTTGCTAAAGGGCCCATGTGTAATCTGTATGTCTGCTTTACACCTGACTGACAAGAGGTCTGAAGGGCAGAGGGAAGAGTATATCCTTCTTTAAAAATATGGTTTGAACTGTATTTATATGGATGTTTCTGGGAATAAGTTTGGCCTTGCTATGATTTCCGTCTAGCATTCATATACCTCATTCTGTGTAGTTATTCTTCAAGTATACTGGACTGAATTCAGAATTAGACTTTATTTTTCCATCTCTGTTTGCTGCAGTCTCTAATAATGTTTATGAACCACATCTGTTATTTAGAAAAACTATCCCAACAGACGTACAGGATCACTTAATAACATAAAAGCTTGCTCAGATTTCTCTAGTTCAACCATTCTGGAAAAAAACATGGCAACACCCTCCCCACCCCCCAACACCCTGCCCCCATGGCCACAGTATTCCCACAAAGGTTTCAGAGCCAACTAGTGTTTTGGATGTTTTTGTGTATTATTTATCTTCCACTCTTCTGATGCTTCATGTGCTTCAGGAACATTGTCTGTATGGGATTTTACACTGTGTCCAGGGGGGGATGGATGACAGACACACACACACAGATGACAGGATTTTACTCCATTTGTTTCTTCTCTGAGTCATTCTTGTACTGTCGAAGTTATTGAAAAGCAAGATTGATATAATAAAAGCAAGATTGTGCTTTCATTATCCCCCCCTCTCTTAAATTCTGACTTTGGTAATTTAACCAAATCCACACCTAAGTTCCTGTCATTATCCTCTGGAGTTTTTATATGACATGTCTAGTAACTCCAAGGCATTCCTCATTTTTGTCACATACAGTTGTTCCTTCAGTAGGTAACACCAACAGTTAAGCAGTTGTACTGATGAAAGGATTTGGGGTCCATCATGATATTTTACCTTTCTAATATGACTACAAGCTTTTTCTAATGTAGCTTTTTAGTAAGTGCATTTGCCCTTTCTATTTAATTTGAATATAATTCAATTAGTCTAAGTGTATGCAGCTTTGACTCACATAAGAAAATGGACATGATAGTTTAACTACAGTAGTGGAAGAAAACTGCCAGCAGATTAAAAAAATTTCTGCTTCATCTGGCATTTAAGCTTCCTCCTATGGCTTTTTAGGACATTAATTTGTTTACAGTTTTACAAAGAGAAGAAATGCAAAAATATAACTTTGCCATGCAAATTAAAAAGAAACACATTTTGATCAAGATCTTCGAACACCAATTATCTGCTGATTGCAAATCCCCTCACAGCTGTAGTATATTACTTTATTGAGAGAGCTATTTATCAGAATTATTAAAAAAAAAAAAATCTTCCTCTGCCCCTATTTCTCTGTTCTTCTGACATGTCAAGCGTGAAGGAAACTTTACCTAAAAGATTCATTAGTTAAGTTCTTTTCAGCAGATAGAAGTGTCTATCCTCAGTTTGCAATCAAAATGGCAAATATCAATTGGAGTTACAATGTTCTCACATTTACTGCTGGCTGGTGGATTATCCAAAATGTTGATGTCACACATATCTTTGGGAAATTTAAAAGCAATTTATTCTGATATGTGCTTTCAAAGCTATAAGATATTGAAGGGTTTTTTACAACAAATAAAATTGATTTTGTAACCTAGAAATTCTAAGGTGACAAGAGATTATTGAGCAAAAGTACAACACACTATTCCTGCAGCAAGGCGCACAAGTTTCAAAACTCCACCTCATACACATCACATGTTTGGCTTATATTAATTTCCTGATGAATGTTATAAGCCATACATATCATTTGCTGAATAAACGGCTGGTGTTATATTCTACAGGTTCAATTATCAGTGAAGATTTTCCAAAGACAATGACCTTTACCAAGCTTATCAGATATCCATGTAGAGAGGTTATGGTCCAGTAGCTTATCTAACAGTGCCCTTATTTGTCATCCAGAACAGTTTCTGGAGGCTTTAGGATTTTGAAATTCAAAGGTATGGAAATAAGAGATATTGTTCATGATAAGAAGATAGCTGTAAAGCTGAAAGTTGTAGCTCAGATCCTTGACTACCCATAAGACAATGTGAGCTTGCCTCCAACAAACATGTACAAAACCACAGACATTTTCAGTGATGCTTCTCTCAATTTGTCTAGCACTGCTATTTACAATGTTCCATGGATTTTTTGTGACTGAAGTCAAGCCTGTGTTACTGCCTTGATATTAATTACCTGCACCTTTCACCATATTCACATTCTCAAATGTGAATTTTCTCTCTGTTCTCCCAGATTTTGTCTCTATTCTCAACACCAAGAGCTTATAAACACCTTGCTAAAATATCCAGCATTTGAGTCAGCATTTGGTGCTTAGCCAGTTTTGACAGTTTAATAAATGGCTTGCATTAAGCCGTTGTAACTGGACATGCAGTGCTTGCCACAATCTGGAAACAGCCCAAGCCATTCAGTGCATAACTAATCCTTGTAAGTAGACAGACATAAAAACCTGGTGGAAAAAGACCAAAATACTACACAGACATGTCTTTGGCAAAACACATGGGAGCCTGTAGATACGTTTTATAGAGTTGGGAATTAAACTCAAGAAATGTGATATTTGGAAGGAGAATGTGTGTCCCCCCCTTCCCCCAACCCTTCTGCATACAAAGCCCCAGGGAAGGATGTGGATAGGTTCTCCCAGCCTGCCAACTCAGCCACTGAAATTTGGCAGTCTGCTTACCTTTAAATAGGATGGGTGTGGTGTCCTGCAGAGAAGGGGTCACCCTCTTATACATTGACCAGGTCTATTATCTTATTGAAATACAACTCACCTCAGCTAAATGTTTGATACCACAGTGCATCTACAAAGATCAGGCAAAACACCTCAATATTACAGATACACATATTTAGTTAATTATGCATAGCAATCCATACTCCATGCATAAATTCTTGCTGTCTAATATATGTCAGTCCTGGTGTGGGACAATGTAAACAGGTTGCCATTATAATTTTCTGAGAAATATATGAAATAGCAAGGAAGAACTGGTCTGTATGGCTCATCTGGACCTGCTAAGGGGTTGCCCCTCCTGCAGAAAGGTCTTGCTTTGTGCCAGTGCCAAATCACAGGCACCACCTCCACTTACACCTGTTGACACACTTTTGCCAAAAATATAAAATCCAAGACAAAAAGGTGTAGAAAAGTAAGTGACTGTAGGTGCTACTGAATGCCAGCAAGACAGGTTGTATTGCAGCTGGTGAATGGAAAAGTCATTAAAACCTCTTTGAGTGTCATTAAATACAGTATGTAACTTGAGAGCACAGCCTGCCATCACTCCATGTGCAGACAATCGATCCACTGTTGAGATAGCCCAAGCAGGGACTTGGCTGAGCCACAGGCAGGGGTAGAGCAGAGTTCAAGGCACACATTGGGTGTTTTCCTGAAGAAGTTGTTGACTGGTGGAAGATGGATAGCCACGGATGGTACGGATGCCAAAGCAGGACAAGGAAGACGAGAGCTGGGCTGAATTTCACTTTCCACATCTCAGTGAACAGGTTGTTGAGATGAGAAGGGTATTACTTCGCAAATAAAACCCCAGTCCAGAAAAGGTTTAAGCATATGATTGAAAAGCACCAAATAATCCTAGTAAATAACCTGATAATAGTAGTAAAGTTAAATATGAGCCATTTGAAGAAAAGGGTCCTTGGTAAAATGACGGATGGGTACTTCTAAATATGTTTGCAAAGGTGAACAGTCTGATGTCGAAACAATGATGCTGTGGTAAAATACAGTATTTCCACTGACAAATGGAGTTCACAAAAAAACAAACCAAACCAAACCAAAACAAAACCCACAAAATTACTAAGAACCATCTATGAATAATGTGAGAATTTCCCTTACTTTGCTTCAGGGAAAAAATATGAAGTGGATATTTTTGAGAACGTCTTCTCTACTTCTCTACGTTTTCTAGATTTTTTGGATAAATGACCAGAAGCTGTAAAATGCTTGTTCATACATATCAGTTATTAAACATCTCTTTTTCCTACAGTTTTCCCTTTCCTTGGGGAACTATTACACAAATTTAATTCACTGAAGCAGTAAACCACAAGCAAATTTTGTGGACTGTGAGGAAAAAAATTAAATACAAGTTAATTTGCAAACATTTTTGAAAGGATTTTGATGGGAAAAATTATAGTTATGTAGTCAAACAAAAATGTATGTGATGTTTCTTTCTAAATCAGATTAAGTCAGATTCAGAATACTGAGCACCCACAATTAATTTCATGAGACTAATTTAGAGATCTAAATTATTTTTGGTGCATAATTTGGTGTATCATTTAACAATCATAATTCCATACAGGAAAGTTAGGAAGAATAGCTGTACAAAATCTGACTTTTCAGGAATGGCACCTGACAGAGTCATAGAAAATATTTGTTCAGTTTTCATTTTTAGTATACTTACTTGCTTTCTGAATAACAGTCAACAGACCCTACAAGCTACTCTTTTAAATCATTAATCCTTTAAGACCATAACTAATTAACAACTGCACATGAGAGAAGTAAATATTATCGATGACTGTTAAGCAACTTAAAAGGTCTATACATACACGAAAGGAAAGCAAATTTTTCAAGAAGTGATATCAAATATTCAGGGTTTTTTTTTTTTTCTGGACTCAGTGAACTATCTTTGTTCATTTTCAGTAGTAAATGCTTAATTACTTGTGCAGAAATGCCTTTTGGGAGAAGACAAAGACAGAATAAGCCCCTCTGATAGCAAATTAGTAGCCCATAAAAGTACTGACAATTATGTGTCTAGGAAAATATCTCTGTGTGAGACAAAAAAAAAAAATAGAAATGGGACTGTTGTACACTGGGATCTCACTATTAGGAAGCTTTCATTTGTTGTCCTGGCAGAGGTCAGAGATACTCTTGTCGTGCTGGGTAAGATGACCCATCAGCTTAAAATACTATGGATGCAGTGATGCTTCATTGGCCCTAGATTTTGCTGAAGCCTGAATATGTGTCACTAATTTTATTTTATGAATCTGTTTCTGTAAAACTGCAAGCATGTTAACTCTGTTTTTAACTAAACCTACCTTTAAGTATAAACACCACACTTCTAAGACAAATTCTTGTTTTCAGGGAAAGAACTTGTATAGGAAGTGCAAGACCAATTCCTCCTTCTAGAAAATGGGACTTTCACACTCATCCTGTAGCTTAAAATTTCCCTCTAGGCTATTGTCTGAAGAGTGGGACCTGGTGCCCCTCAGATGGCTCAAGCAGTGTGCATAGGGGGTGGCTCACGCCAGTGGGTTCCAGGGATGGGACCTGTGTGGCGATCCTGAAGTCACACCACAGCACAGTGCACAGGCAAAATGGTGGTCAGCCTCTGAGGCCAGCTATTGCTCAGATACTTAATAATAACCTCCAACTAACAATTAAATAAATGTGGGTCAGAAATGCAGCTCTAAGAATCATCCTCCTCTGTCAGGAGAGAGAAGACAGCAAATAATCACAAACCAGTTTCACTACCTGGAGTACTGATGATCTCTCTATTACGCAAATATTAAGTCATTTTTCTTTACCCGCTAAGCAGCCCTAGAGTACACATGAACATGGTGTACTTTGGAACTGAAATTTACCATCCATTTCTTCAGAAGTTTGGCATAAAATAGGCCATAGAAATAATGGTGTACTTGACAAGTGATCTTTAAAAACATTTTCTGAGGCTGTTCTTTTTCCAGCAACCTTTTCACATTTGATTAATATTCCTTCCTGTTTTCTGGTTCAGAACATTGCTTCTTTGAGCTTCATTGGATATAAATCTGAAAATAAAAAAAAAACCAAAAAACCAAAAAAACAACCTTTTAATCCCAGGAAAACTGACTCTTTATTATTTCCATATCTTGGGTTTATCATGTAGGTTGTCAAGACACAATAAAACTATGTATTTTTTGTATATTTTGCAAGAAAAAGAAAGGAAAAAGAAGCTAAAATTTTTCAAGATAAACTTGCTTTGCAGCTAAACACTTTGCAGCCATCCCAAACACAGCAGGTCAAATATTCTTGGATTATGTTCAGCTCTCTATGAGAGCACAAGTGTTCATTGAAAATACTCCATAAAAGAAAACAAAAGACAAATTCATTTAAAAGGGATCACAGAATTTCTCCTGGTTAAAGCTATATATTAATAACTCACAAAAAAATGTTGAGTCTGTTTTAGTAAAATACCTGACACTTTTTCCCACGGGAGACATTAACAATACTATTCCAAACATTTATGGATTAGGCTGATGCAATCTTTCAGTTACCTGGAAATGTCTTGGGCACATTGGGTTGTCTGCACACATTATTTGGGGGATAAAATGCTGTACGGCTACAAAAAGCTTATTACAAGTCCCAGGATGAGGTCTCACATGCTTCTGAAATGCAGTGTAAATAGGAAGGTGTGGAGTTTCCATAAGAAATGTCCTAACCTATTTGTCTGAATTAAATCAAAGCCTTCTTCTGTACATGGTACTGTAGTAGTAGCAGAGCTACAACCTCCAAACAGTCACACCCACAAATGCAAAGTGTGCTTATTTGTTTGTTTTCAAATTTAAGGGTTTTTTTCATCCAGAGGGATGTATTATGGCTTGGGACAAAAATGTGTGCTGAAGAACATTGCTGTTAGAATTATACCACATATTTTTATGGAGCCTCAGGAGCTGGGGATTGGTGTCATAAGCATGAAAAAAGCAGAGGAGAAAACAATGAGGAGAGAAGCAGCAGGTAAGTGGTCTGCCCTGCTCTGGACAGGCATCATGGAGGACCAGCAGCAGCTTGAAGCTGGAGACAGGAGAGATGGGGGAGACCAATGGGCACCTCACAAGGGTGAGCAAGAGACCCCTGCGGCAACACCAACACAGAGGTCAGCCTGGGGTGCTGGTGCTTGCCCAGTCACCAGGCTTTGCCTGTAGCAAATTGCCATGGCTATTTACTCTACAGCCCACCTTACGTCCAGAAGTAGGGTGTCCCTGGCTGGGGGACATGGCGATCGATTGCTCTCACTAATGCAGATAAGTTTTAGAGAAACAAGTTTCATTCACAGACCATTTCTGAGCTGGCAGTCAAGAATAGAAATCTCTTTTTTTTTCTTTTTTTAACTTGTTAAACAAATAATTTTAATATTGACATCATTGATAAGATACACACACAAAATATATTTTTTTAACAGCTGCTTCTGTGGAATAACCATACCATAGGGTACTCTTCCTCTTACACAGCTCAGATTTCCAAAGACCTATTTTCAATTATGAAAAAATAAGTACCTTTGGAAAGATCTAATTTTCCCAAGGTACATTACTTCCATGTATCAGAATAGAAGCTGGTCCATATAAGCCAATTTCTTTAGTAACATAATAGATGAGATGGAGTAATGAAAAAAGGAATGAATGTTTCATTTGTTGGCTTTCTATTTTACTACTGATTTGAAGGATTATAAGTAATTGTGATAAATGGTTTGTTTGTGACATATCTCTGTTGTTTTGGACACCTGTATGAGATGCAAAAAAATACCTGATAGTGAAATTTGGATTTTGGCAACTTTCTGTCACTTCCGATTTAATCAGTCAGAAACCTCTTGAAATGTGCTGGGCTGCTTTTTAAAAACTATTTAAAAAAATAATTTGCAAGGAAAAAACAGACATAGTGAATAAAGCAGCATTTAAGCAAACTTTCAAAATGAAACTGTCTCCTGCAATCTTCTATAAATATTTACGGTACTAATTACAGAACTTGTCCTAGTTTGCCAGAGAGCGGTGTAACCAAAACTCATTAGAAAAATAGTAAATGTAGTAAGCAGCATCTTATTATAGCTATAAACTAACATTGTAGTAATATGCAAAAGGCCTTACCTTAAATATTTTTATATAAATTATCTGCTGAAGTACTAGATGAAAGGAGAGCACAATGCATAAAAGCAGATGTAAACTCTACACCCTAATATTTCATAAGGCTCAGTTAATAATTTCTATTACATTTTGTGAAGAGGCAGTCATACATCATACTTCTACCTGCTCTGAGCTACGGTTGGACTATCCCAGCTTTACATTAAAGTTTCCTTCTTCTGACAGCAGCCGTCATTAATCATTGGGATTTAAAACAAAACAAAACAAAACAAAACAAAACCAAAAGCAGCAAGGCTTGCACTGTGAGATACTAGCATTGGACTGAGTGTACTGGCTTGTTTGTTTAACAACTCAAATGAATAACTTCCTTGAATCTGTCACTCCTTGACATAGGCTGCCATTGATTTTTTCATTTTCTGCTTTTGCTTTTAAGGAACTTTTGTTCCCTGTCTCACCAGATTTGATCCAGAACTTACTGGCGTGAAAAGAAATTGCTCCTTCAACTTCAATGGGCACTGGAAAAGACTCAGGTTGAGACTGTTCGTACTTTTCAAAATAGTTTGTGTCTCGCTTTTCTACACTGCTATAATTCAGGGTTTTTTTCCATTATATTTAGTGGTGACTGAACCCTGTATAAAAGATAATAAGCCCATATAAAAGCTAATGTGTTCATGGAAAATTTGGCAAGGTCCTGCTATAGGTGTTTGAATTCAACAGGCATCAGCTGAAGTTAGGCATTAATCACACCAACATGTATGTAAGGAGCATTTGCATAGGAATTATATAGAGGACTCAAATTGGTCTTATCTTCAGTCCCTCGGCAGCTCCCAAGACTCTAAGGAGATGGAAAGGATGATTCTGGGATTTATACAAAATCTAGCAAATGAGAGGGTAGTATAACAGCCTCTCCTGAAATGAGGAAGGCTAGAACAGAAAGAGTCCTTTAAGAGAATATTGGCATAGGGAAAGGTAATTTACATAATTTAAAATTGCATTTAAAATATTTTTACATTCCCCTAGTAGTTCTTTGTTCTTAATTGTCCATCTGGATGTGCACTGGGCACGGCTTTTTCTGTGTTGTGTCAGATAACCACTAAAGAAATGTCAGGCTATGTTACTAGTCTTACTGTTTGCTGCAATGAAAAATAAGTAGATTGTGTGCATTGTAATAAATAAATGGCTGTTTAAGGTCTTCACAGTTGTTGTGAAAGCTGTCTGTAATGCCCACAAGTGATCCCATGGAAACAGTGAAATTAAATCTCAGCTACTCTGGCTCCATGACCATGTGGATGGTGAAGATATGTGATGCAGCGTAATAGTTCCTCTATTTCAGGAGTGGTGTTATAGCAAGACACTTGCAGAGTCCTGCCTGTAGATTTCCTTCCCATCAGATTTCCCTCTGTCTTAAATTGCCCCAGGGATCTCAAATATTTTTTCTTAGTCATTTAATGGTATAGGTCAAACTAAAAAATTTGGTAGATAGAAGAAAAAAAAAAAAAGGAAGCTTCTATTAAAACCCAAATAAAGGCAGCATACACCCTCATTGTTCTTCAGGGAAGGTAAATGGGATGCAGCAGTATAAAAGGGTTGAAAGAGCCCTTGTTCTGCCTTGGAGAATCAATACAGCTTTTCTCTACAAGGACTGCCCCAGGTTTTTTTATCACTGAGCATGAATGAATCTAGAGGTGCCTCAGACCCCTGGGCCAGGCAGCAGGGCAGTGCAATGCTGTCTGTAAGAGGGATGCAGCACCCTGTCCCCACCTCAGGGCTCCTTCCTCAGGCAACTGACAGGCACCCAGCCCCACCAGCTGCCTGTCCAAGTCCGTGCCCCAGGACTGCAAACTGTGGGTACTTCTCCTCCATGAGTTGTCATTCCAGCCCTGCCACCCAGCTCTGCACACAGCTGCCGTACCGCAGGCTGTCTGCTGGCCACTCAGCCACAAGCAACCTTAGATTGAGAAGCCTCATTTATATTTATTGGAACATATCAGAATAAGGTAGCACATTCTTAGGAACTGCAATGCTGCTGTACGCATTAGTGCATCTCTTTGCATGTGAAAAAATCATCTGTTTGATGTAACAGGGGCACTTACTAGGATGCAAATTGCATTTTAGAAATTTGTCTTATCTCTTTGGGAACTTTGACCTCTGACTACTTTAAGAATTACTAGAAATTATTTCACCCTCTTTATTTTATCTGAGACATCTGAAAGTTACTTTCCTTCCCTACCGTTTTCCCAGTTTCAGCTTTTGATTCATTATAGCAATCTGCATTTGGGAATACATATTACTTCAGTACTGCCGTGTAAATCCACAGAGAAGTGCTAGCAATTTTATGGTGGTTTATACTGCAGTCAGCAATAGAGAGAGACAGCAGAGAAAGGGATAGAATTGGCTATTAAGGATGATTGAACGGTTAAAGTTATCACCCAAGCTGTGATGCTAGAAATCAATACTTGACATGGTGATTTCAAATCCAGTAGATAAAGACACAATAATTGCAGTATCAAGCACAAATACAAAGGAGACTCCAGAATATCCTCTAGTGCTACTCTGAGACCAAGCAGTGGATGGTCATGCTAAGAGAGGTCTGAAGTTCAGAGGCAGGAAAAGGTGTGTAAAATGGTGTTTGCTGTAAGAAGAGTACATCAACAGGTTTTGCATGACCCACCTTTCTGCAGCCTACCAGCTTTCTCATCTATGAACAAAGAGCTCTTGTTTCTGCGTAGCAAAAGTGCCATGGTATAACCTTGTGGGTAGGACAATACCTGATTGCCTTTTTGTACCAAGAAAAAACACAAAATGCCAATGCCCAAGCAGCAGACATCACTTCATAGCTGCTGCTGAGCACTTGGCCCACTGTGCTTCCTTGCCATTCCAGGACCAGTTTAGTTCCTCTGATATCTCTCTCTTTGGTTTTTATCTTTAAATCTTAACAGAACTACTCATATCTATTCACAGATTTAGGATTTAGGAAGGTTTGCCATAGTTTGTGCCAGAGAGGGGAAAAAAAATGAAGGCAAGGTGAATTCTAGTATTGAATCTGCCTGAGTCAGTGATTTTTAGCAGGTGACCAGTGACTCTGTGGGCGCCAATGGACAAGTTCTAAGGCCATATGAAAACTGGCAGACACCTTTCTTTGTTGTTTGAAACAAATGAAGATTAAAAAAGAAAATAAAAGGAAAAGTGCCTCTATGCCATCCATATATCTTACCCATAAAAATGTCTAAAAGGCACTACAAATTTTTAGGGGTCCACAGGCAAAACAAAAAACCCCAAACAACCAAAACCAAGCCCCACATTCAAAATAACTGTCTCTACATGCTTTCTGTCCAAAAGCTAGTTGGTACACAACAGTACAATTTCTATTACTTTGCAGCAATGACCTTTTTCCATATTAAAAGAATCATTTTCCCCTCAGGGGTGACTTGCTTGTACCACTGCTCTCTACTTATATTTTGGACAGGAAATTTTAGAGACAGCTTGCATGAAAAGTTCTGGGAAGAAACTGAAGTGATCCAGTAATTCTTCCTCAGTGCCTGGCCTGGGAAGTGTCATTCAGTCTCCCTGTGCACTGCAGTCCTAAAGCACTTTTCCATCGGCTAGAGGCTGCTGGTGGGAAGGAAGGATACAAAGACCTTATACTATGAGGTTCAGGTGTCTTGAGTCTGCTGAAATCAGTGTGATTTTACAGGTATCTACATAGCCAAGATGTGGCTTCCCAATGGCATTTGTACAGGTTGTGTTACAGTAAAAGCTCAAACTGTTCCACAGTTCCAGCAGCATAAAATCATCAAGAATAACTGAGAGTTTTGGTTTTGTTCTTCAATTTCAAAGGAAATTAATGAGCATGTTCACTTGCAAAGGTATTTCTGTTGATACAGTATCATTGCTGTCTATGGAAGAACTGAATACCTTCAAGCTCGTTTTGTTTTGTTCTATTTTTTCCCCAGCAGCAATCATTACTTCTCGGAATGAATTTTTAAAGTTAATCCTTAAAAGAAAAAGTTTTGCATCTGCTTTTGGAGAAAATGTTTTGTGCCAGTATCTTTGCTTGCATTAGGGAACACTACCAGCAAGGACTCAGCCAATCTGATTCAACAGAAGCTCTGCTGGTAAGATCGGATCAAAAGATGAGCCAAAAAACTGCAAGCAGGCTTTACTTTCTCCCCTAAAGGCGAGCTTTTTTGTCCTGTCGCTCTTACCTTTCTGATAGCAAGTGATGGAAAAATATCTCCAGCACAAATCTCCTTCAGCCCGTTCAGCTGCACTCTTGCATGTACTGATGTGGACTGAAAACTGATAGATTTTTTTTCCTTTAAAAAGCAAAGAAGCTACCCTAGAGAGATACATTTGCTGTTGATAAAAACAGAGTGATTAATTTACATGTACAGCTGCCTTTGAGGCTGACAGTCATCCACTTGACAGGATAGAGCAGCCGGATCTACCAGAAATGAATATTTCATAGCAAAACTTGGCTCTTTCTGATAAACAGGGGAGAGGTGTTGGTGGCAGCACTGCCATAGGCCAACTTCTGTCAGAGCAAAGGAATTGCCCCAAGTGGCAATGAGCTTTGTAGCATGTAAATGGCCTTTGCTACATGACTCTTTGACTAAGGAGTCTCAAGTCTGTGATTTTCTGATCTTTTACATTTTAATGATATTTCAGGTGTTCCACGATGTTAGCATGTATTTCCTTGGAAGAAACTAATATGATGTTGGTGTAATGATCAATGCAGTAAAAAAGTTCCAAAGGTAGAATAATAATTTTGTCTCCTGGAAGGACATGATAATCAAGGCCTTTTCTTTGTTTTAGTTAAGGAAGGTGTTGGGTGACTAAGGACAGTCACAGAGATAGATAACTTGTCTACTAAGTCTATAACAGAGAAGGTGTCTACCAACCATCTATCACTGTGTAAGCTGTATTACATATATAGCTGGTTTTATTCATTGGTATATTCTGTATTATTCACATATAGTTTGTTCTTTTATTAGGTATATAATTTATTCAGCTATAAGACTGAATTTTTAAGAACAGCTCCTTAATTTTTCTGAATGAGTAATTAGAAGTTGATTGAAGTATATACCTAGCCACCTAATTAAGTGCTAAACCACCTTAACTGAATACCTGGACTTCTGAATAAGAATGGAGCCCCTAACTTGCTGATATCTGTCTTTTGAAGTCTGATATTCCACTGGATACTCTATGTTATCAAACTATTGCAGACCGAACCACTATCTTTTGCTTAGTATACAACAGAGCAATTGCTTACTTCAAGTTTTTAGTATCAGAATCATCCAGAAAGTTAACACAAATCTGAGAAAAAAAAAAGTGATATTTAAATCTCCCGGATGGCTTTTTGCATGTGAACCAACATTGCAGAAGCTGTAAACAGTAGGCTATTTTTTTGTGATCTACATATCCATAAATCACCCGTTATTATTTATTTCTTTACCAGAACAATCAAGATATATTTCTGTAAAGATGCTTATACCAAGAAGTTCCATTAACTCTAAAATCTAGGTGTAACACAGTCCCTTTGAAACAATTAGGTCACAACATTTCTGGCTTGATTCATTGCTCTTCTGTTGTTTTCTAGAAAAATAAACCATGCAGTCAGATTTACGTGCTTATTACATAAAACTTAAAGACTCACTGATTGTCAGAGACATCTCTTACATTGTATTATCACTAAGCAGAAAAGCAACAAATTAGCAAAAATTTTAAGGGCTGCTAATCCCTCAAAGAGGGGGCAAAACTCAGCCTCTGTAATTTGTAGAAGTCAACAGCTGTCTAAAGAAGCAACAAACATACTTCTCTGTTTCCCCTATACTTTGCAACTTAATTGATTAGGTCCAGATTCTGCTAGTTTTCTACACACAATTAAGTTTTTTTAGTCCATGAGTACTCACATACAGCTGAATAAGAATATGGGCGAAGTATGGTATTAATCACTGCTAACAAGGATAGCAGGATCTGCTTTCACCAGTAATATAAATCAAAAGCATCGTGCGTTTAACATTTTGCAGTCCAGTCATCAAAAAATTTAAAATATTACCCAGAAATAAATCTTTTCGCTCTCTCATTCTCTCTCAATAGTTGTATTTGTCTGTCTTCTGGTGGACACCAATTAAACTGGCATTCAGTGCAAAATGCAAAGAAAAGAAAAGGGAATTCATAAAGTTAAATAATTGTATAGGAAATTTCAACAATGTTAATGCTGCTGCTTTTGCAGCTAGAAAAAGAGAATATATCTTGCATAAATTTATTTTCATATAGGTGGAACTATTGTTCCTTGACTTGTACCTGATGTACAACAAATTTAGCTGAAAAAGTGTCCTCTAAATATCTCCTTGCAGTAATTATATACTCAGGCTCTAGGAACAGCAACATAAATACAGAAGTCATTTGTAGCAAATGCAGATGTTGCAGCACATAATTTTTCTCATGTAAAGCAAAACTTACCTGGTTTTCCTAGGTACTGTTCCTAGGTACATTATGAAATTAATTGTTTGTAGCTCTTATGAAAAGTTCTAAGGAGAGAAAGGTAAAATAAGAGTATTGAGTATTGTGCTTTTTAAGACTCAGAGGATAATTTGGAGAAATGTCTCAGTATGCTTATTCAATAATATCTACTGCATCACCAGAAGCATCTAAACCTATTTTCAGTGGAAAAATGAACAGGCACACCTGAAACCTTTCCTGTTGAGTGTGTCTGGGTTTTGGCTGTCCCTATCATCACTGCCTCTGTCCTTTAAGCTGAAAGGTGAGCTCAGTGCTGGCTTCTGCAATGGCTCATGTGGAGGCAGAATGAGCTGCTCTCTTCCCCTTCCCCAGTGCTCTTACATAGCTATGTTCATAATATAGCAGTGTTTAGGTATAGTTTTAAACAACAAATAAATAAGGACTGAGAAGACATAAAAGATGTTCTTGAGTTTTTTCTTCAGAGAAATATCATGAGCAGAGACTCGGTTTTGACTTACTCCAGCACAGTTTCTGCAGGGAAGAGGTGCTTTCAGGTCAGAGCCAGCTATTTCAGGAAAAGATACTGGCAGCAGCAGGACTTCCACCAGTGAAGTCACGTGGGTTATTGTGGAGGAAAATGTTTGTTAATGGGGCAGGTGTTGGTCGCAGAACTCACCAGGATTTGCATTTAACTTGGAAAAAGCAAATGTCTCAGAATTATGTTTTGAAAAATAGTATAAAGTTTTCAGAGTGAAATGTTAGACAAATGCATTCTCCTACCCTCAGTGTGCTCTTAGCCAGAAAATCATTGATTTCTTTGACAACAGAATTACAAAAACTGTAACGAGAGCTGTAGTAAAGATGGATGGCAAGATAAGTTATGAGGGAAATGTAAATGACTAAATACTGATCAAACATTGAGAAGCAGCCAAAATGTTTTGCAATTCCAGAAAAAGATAAGAATAGGGTGACTGCAAATTGATCTCGGGAAATTATAAACTCGGAATTGTTAAGCGCTACTAAGAAGGGTCAACTGGACCCTTGAAATAGTGTCTCAAGAAAAGTGACAGAACCCTTAAATGTGTGACTGTGACTGTGCAGAACATTTAAGAATATGACATGGATGATGAAATGGCCTGCACAGGCAGTCCATATTAATTTCCTACATAAGCTTTTTCTGTGGCTCTGTGAACACATTCAAGAAATCTACAGTGCATAAAAATCTGCTGTACACCCCTATCACACATAGAGGGGTCCTTAAAAACTTGTATGGCTGTAAAATCAGCCATATGTGCTTATTGTCTAAAATAGCAGCAAAAAACCACAGCAATGGAAGAGGGCTTCTGAATCTGGTCCATTTTTAACTCCAGAAAACACACCACATAATCTCATTCAGAAATGTGTGAAGCTCTATTTTAAACCTAATTAGATTTTGCCCCTCTGATTCAAACCAATAACTGCTGTCCCAGAACCTCACTCCTCTCACACAAACCTTCATCTAATTTCAACCCATATTTATTCATGACTGCTTACACTCATTTGTTCTTGTGCCAGCAGCATCCTTTGGTTTAAATAGCTCTTCTCTTCCCTGGTATTTTTTAAAGAGGGCAATTATGCACACTTTTCTTACCTTGTGTTGCTAGGCTAAACAAGCCAACTGCCTTTACTCTCCTCAAGTAAGATAAGCTCATCATTCCCCTGATTATTTTAGTAGCACTGCTTGGCACTTTCTGCAGCTTGAGTTAATATTTCTTGCATGTGGGTGACCAAAGTGTGCGCAGCATTCCTGATGAGCTCTTGCTGATGCTTTATGCAGAGGTATTTATAGGTTCCCTGTCTTTAGTGGGAATACCTCACCTGATGCATTTGTTTTTTTTCATGACCACAGCAACATTTGAGGCTCATAGTCATGCTGTGATTGATTAAAACACTAAATCTTTTTCTCTGTCACTTCAGTTGATGAGTTCCCTGTTTATACTAGTGAGTCTTGCTATTGGTCTTTAAATGCATGAGATGGCACTTTGTGTGATTAAATTTTATCCCTTCTCAGTTACCTCTCTTGACCAGGTCATTCAGTTCTTCCTGTATGCTATTCTGATTCTCCTATGTATTGATGATGCCTTTCAAATTTGTACTATCAGTAAATTTAATTACTACATTCTCATTTCTTGTTCCCAAGTCATTACTGCCTAAGATCAGTCTGTGCAAGTCTCTGAGGTCTCCACCAGTAGTTTCTGTCCAGCACTATCAGTAGCCTGTTAACATTTTTCTTTTGTGTTCTTTTCTAATGATTCCTGTAGTAATGACCATTTCCACCACCTTAACCTGGCTATTTCCTATGAGATACCATTCTATGATACGTTTTATTGAAAACAGTTGAGATAAGTCCATCAGTCACCCTCTGTTCAAAAAATACCTGTTATCAAAGGGAATATATAGCACGACTAAAACCGTCTTTGGCAACCCTTTTTTATGATTTTTGCCAACCTATTTAATTCAGCCTATATTTCCTTATGTCTCTTTCTTTTAAAATTTGTTCAAAAGCCCTGTACAAGGCTGATACTGGACAGATTGTATCACGTTTGTTCTGAATACCTTTTCTTGGCATGGGTATCTTTACTGCTCTGCAGTCAGACAGTATCACTTTAAGCTGGTAGATCAATTATAAAATCTTTCTGCTGGACCTAACATTATGGATCAGACCATATACACTCTGTGGATTTCATCTGCCACCTCAATCTGTGTATGTTGGTTTTCTACATGTAGACATGGCAATTTCCAATTCTAAATATAATTCTGCTGGCAGTTGAGCATCATCCTCCTTACTGGAAAATGAAGCAAAGGACACATGTCATGTTTGTCCCACATTTGAATCCCTTCTACACTGCATCCTGGCCCCTGAATATTTTCCCTGTCCTTTCTGTATTTCTGCAACAAGCAAATCTCCTACTCAGTTCTCTGCTGAGAGGTTTGGGTGTGTATATTTTTTAATTTCCTTAGCAAGGCCTAACATGGTTTGATTATTTTGGCTATTCTGACTTTATCATCTGCCCTCTACTCTCCAAAAGATAGCTGACAGTCTTTTTTTAACATTCAACCATCTGTTCTATTTCTTGCAGCTTTTAGTTTGTTTTCAGCATTTTTGACAGAAGAAGAAAGATATTCTTTGTCAGCAGAATATCAGATAATCTTTTTTAAACCTAAGAGAACTTTCCTAAGGCAACTTCTTTATAAACTGCCATACTACAAGTATAAAAAGGCTCTCAAGAATAGAAGAGGCTTATATAAGCCAGGATCTGTTTGCTCCAGAGAAAGAAGAGGTGACGGAGATGCTTTAAGTGTGTTGAATGAAGAAAATAACCCAGAGAAGGGGAGGGAAAGGTGGCAAATGGAAGATTTGGATATCAGCTAGGATTTTCTTCCATAGATGACTCATTGGGATGGAAAGCATTTATCACAGTCATTATCAGTATTTTCACATGTCTCTAAAGAAAAGATTGTATCTTCTCAGGGATTTTTTCTTTGTCCCATCTTACTTTTCTAAAATGTTCAGGTATTCTTGCTAGATGTTTTTGTGGTAATGGATAAGATCTTCAGACGTAGTAATTACCTCTTGAAAGCAGAGAGACTGGGACAAATGACAGGTAGAGCAAGAATAGCTGAGGGTTATGGGCAAGGGACAAGAAGAGAGAAACTGGAGGAAATAAGTGTTTTATAATCCCATGAGCAAAGACTGGGAGATGAAATGATGATGGATGGATGGGTGGATGGATGGATGGATGGATGGATGGATGGATGGATGGATGGAAAGGAGATAATCACAGTGAGTCTCTGAAAAGAAAATAACTGCTACACTTAATATTTTCTTCTCCTTATGAAGGAACTCATGAAACTGATTTAAATTAAGACAAAAATGAAAGATAATTAATTCACTTTCTTCTGTGTTTCATCAGTTTACTCTCTGCCTTTTGTCTATTTTTTTAGTTTTATTAAGACTGTGCTGCCTAGAAAACTCACATCATGTTGTCCTTTGGAGACAGCTGGATGTACAGGCTGCTGCGTGCCTCAATAACCTGAGCACCACCTTGGGCTTCGGGCTGGGTGCGGCACCATGGGTCATGGCTCCGCTGACACAGGTGGCAGTACAATGTCTCTTGGCTGACTACAAGCTCATGAAATGACAAGTAGAAGCACAGCAAAAGTATGGCAGTGTAATGGAATGAGTCTATAGCACCTGTAAACAAAAAAATTTTTTTTATATTATCCATCTGTAATATAAATAAGTAAGGTCCTGACTGACTGCTGAATCAGTGGTAAAATTCTATTCACTGATGAAGTGATTTTCACCAAGGACTTAACTGTGTAGTATCACACTTCATAGTTGTTTTTTTTTCTTATTTTGCTTCCTACTGTTACAGTTCCAGGGTTAGAGAAAAACACTGGATGCAAGAAACTGTATTTGTGCTCTTTAACCTTGCTTTGAACTGAAAATGGAGAAGCAGATAATATGCAATTTCAGTTACACAGCCAAGACCAATGCAAGTTGTCTATAATTCTTAGTGTCAAGTTCTATTGGCCCAAGGAAATGATCCAAATCTTTTCATCTTGTTCGTATTTACATTTCCTTGGTCTAGTGTATGGAAGGATTCGCAAAGAGCTCTTCTAAGGTCTGTTTGATCATGTGACAAAATTTGGTGCTTGTATGTGAAATATTATGGAGAAGGATGAGGATGTTTTTATGGGACAAATGTTTGAAAGAAACATCAAATATATCAGGGAGCTTGAATCTAAATCAGGTGAAACAGGACCTTCTAATATGTGTGGCAGCTGCAAAGTATTGATGAATTTCCTATTGAAGTGTACAGGGAAATTACATCTTTGCAGAAACTAGACTTTAACCTTCAAAATAGATGTTCTGGAAAACATTTTAATTTGCTCATATTTTCTCTATGTCCAGAAATGATGTGGCTATGTTTAATAGTTACATTCCTACAAGGGTTAGAAAACCAATAAATATTTAGATACTTGTCAATGGTTAATTAAAATTACATAATGGTACAATATGTTACATAAGCAACCTAGTTTATTGTCTTGTTTTAACTCTTGAAATAATCCACTGACTATACACTTTTAAGAATAACTGCAGGGATTATTAATGTTCATTCGTAAAACAAGGATAGAAATGGTAATTGTCATATAAGTGAATGACAGCTACGGTATTTATAAGATGCATGGATCCCATGACCTTATGATCTATTTCAGAGAAACATTTAGGAGAAATTACTGTCTTCCTGTATTGGCTTTGTCCTCACAGTAAGTACAACTGAGAAGTGATTTGTCAGGGTTGTGTGTCACTGACTGGATTTTACAGTGGACAGTTTAGGCACTTAAATCAGGATATTAAACTACCTATGAGTCAGTAAGAGTAGCTTTCTGGACACAGCAGGTTTTGTCATCTATTTTAGGCTCCTGCCCTGAAATGTTCTGGTTTGGGTCCCGTTTATTTCCACTGGCTGCCAAAGGGCACACCTGATCTGCTGTGTCTCCTGGGAAGCTGATGCCTGTGTCAACTACTTTCTTCAAGTTAAGGTGCAACCCAAGATGTGGGTCTCCAGACAATAGAGCTACCTTACATGGTTGTAAGTGTCCTACTTAAACAACGATTTAAGTAACACTGTTTTCTTTCAGGGAAGCTGTGGGTTTGTCTCATCTTACTAACAAGCCAGAGATGAACTGCACTGCCTTTTGTCCCCGCCTTGGCTCCTGAAAGGCTCCACACCATTGTCTCCATCAGGTGTCCTAGCCTCCTGACAGCCAGATCAGTTGCCACAACAATCCAGATAAAAGATTTATGTGTATATATTGATTTTCCTTGAGACAGGAGAGGGACAGCACAGCTTAATTCATGAAAGCAGAAAAAAACTCCTTCAAACCAGGCAGTAAGACCCTTCTGTCCTTCTTAAGAGAGGTACTTCTTCCATCTAAGTGCATTCACTGCATGCACCTCCTGCCTCCTGTGCTAGAAGCCTCTTAAACTTGCTAGAAGCTTAAAGCACATGTGAGAGCAGGGGTGTGTGCTGATCATGGGACTTTCCTTGCTGAATAACAACCTGGATTCTTGGATTCTTCACTGAATAATAACCTGACCAACATGGCATGTGAGCCCACAGACTTGTGTAGGTGGAAGGAGTTACCTTAGAGGTTGCTTTTAGGTACAGATGCAGCAATACTGCAGTCCTACAAATTGTAAAGAAACCAGAACTGGGAGAAAGGGATGATAATGTCCTTCTGGAAGGAGTGTTGAATTAATGAAGAAAGCTATCCCTTTGGTAGATGTATAAAAACTGCAGGCTGGGTATTCAGTATCCAAATGAATTACTTGCAAAATGATTACTTGGAGCTGCACCAGCTTTTGCCTAGTTAGCATTCATCAACACGAATGCCATAGCTCTGCATACAAGCCCACATGCATGCCAAGAGAGGCAAATATGAGAAAGGATAAAATGAGAGAAGTGAGAAAAGAGAAAAACCTCAGCAGCATAGCATGGCCATTCACTCCAACCAAAGCAGTCCTGCCCAGCTTTCCCAGAGCAAAGCCACAGAGATATAATGAAGAGAGGTTACAACAGCTGTGCAAATAAGGTACACGAGTTTTCAGTGGAACGGTCTTGTGCAGTGTAAAGAAAATGCAGGAAGGGCTGTGAGAGATACAGAGGATTCATGTGGTATCAGTAATCCTGAGTACACAGAAGCAGAGGATAAGGTAGCCAAACCCAGTTAGCATTTCTGATGACGAAAACAAAACTGTTTGAAAGTTTGTGTATACTGTTATCTTTCAATTCTAAAGCAGGAAGTGCTACTCCCTTCCTTCACCCACTGCCTCCTACAAACAACTCTCTCAGCCTTTTAAGAGAGCAATTACTTCCTCTGAGAAGTCTTCTCCTACGAGGGTTTATCAAATGTATCTTCTGAATGTTGGGTGCAGGAAATTCAAAGACTTTTATTCGGGCAATAAACTCTTATTGATACCCCTCAGTTTCTCTGGAGCAAGGAGTGCATATTTGCTATCCAAAGACATTAGGCTCCAGACTGTATACAGAGAAAACTTCAGCAGCCATTCAAGGGACTGAAAAAAAAAAAAAAAGAAGTTTGAAATCAGCACAGATTAGCAGAAACAGAACCATCAGGCATGTTTTGGGGGAGGTTTACGACAACAGACTGCCAGCTCAGGCTCGAACCTCTTATACATTTTATTATACTTTTAAGGAAGACCATTTTTAAGTCTTGTATAAGATTTCTGCAAGTGTTTGTTTTCAATTGTCAGAGAAAAAGAAAGAAAGGGAGGAAGGGGAACTGTTTTGACTTCTTAAGCTTTACTTCTGTTCTTGCAGTCCCAAATGGCTCTTCAAATTCAGATAAGATATTACAATAGTGTAATTTCCAACCAAAACTCCATGCTTGCATAGGGGTGGAAAGGAGAGAAAGGCTAGTGAAATGACTAGTTGAAGAATAAAATAATTTGTTTTTAGGAACAGGAATACTCAGGGAAGATTTTACAGGGGGGGAACAAGACAAGGATAACACAGAAACTGAAGTGTAAGATGTAGTCTGGGTCACTTCCAGCATTTCCTTAGTCCTTGCCTCATGTCACCCTGATGCCAGCACCCAGAGGGAAAAGACCTAATCTTACCAATCATAGCTTCGATCCTTCCTCCCTCACTAAATTTGTTCCCCATACTTCTAGCACCAGATGATGGGATTGCATCAGAGAAACCATTCCCAGCCTCTCCTGCAATGCAGCTATCAGTAAGCAAGAAAAGTAATCTCTGAAAGGGTGAGTAACACATACAGGACAGTTAGAAAATGCTTTAGGCTCTCAAGCCAATTGAAGGACTCGTGGCAAGGACCTGAGCAATTTTGCTGGGAAATGCTTTTGTTTTCAATTTCACTTTTTCTAAGCAGGAATGTGTGTTTTCACACAGTATTCTGTAAGGTGATACACTACTGGGATTAAATAACAACAGAGAAGTATTTAATTCAACTTCAGTACTGCTAGTTCAAGCAAAGGAAACATTCCTTAAAACAAGTAGTCTAAAAAGAAAAAAAAAGAAGAAAAAAAAAAACTTCTACCTGGAAGAAAATGACAATTCAGTCAAGGAAATGTTAAGCTACACCTAACCTGCCCATTTTTGGCCCCCCCAGTTCAAGGCAGCAGTTTGGAAAATAGAGACGAGTTGTAAAATCCCTTTTCCCTAATAGGAGATTGAGTAGGGGGCAGACACAGACTACAACCAGTAATTTTGGAAACACCTTTTATTCATTAGCCTGCTGTTATTAATAGCAGATAACTATTCAGGCACCACATTCAGTTATTCCCTCATGCAGCTGACTCACAGTTGCCTCATCAGATCAGCGATGGGGAGCCCAATCCCAGCTGTAGACTCACAAGCTGACGGTTGTGCTGCCTTCTGCATAGCTGTTTGGAAAGTCCCCCAGGGACCCCTTGTTTCATCAAGTGCATATATAGCCCTGCAGTCGTCGTCTGTGCAGAGCATGGCTGTAGTCCAAGTTACACACCCTGCCAGTCACACCAGTGTGCATTGTTGATGTTTGGCTGGTTTATCAGTGCTTTTAGTTTCAACAGGATTTACAGTGCCCAGAGCTTGTCAGTCATGGGGAAATTTCTGCATGTTTCCCTCTCAAAAAGTATGTTCCCTTGCCTTGACCTGTTCTTCACTGGTAACTTTTTCCTTCCAAATGTGCAGGTACCTATAGACCCCATTCCCACCAGCTCATGTGGAAGGATCTTTCATGGCAGAACATTCATCATTGGAACAGGTTATGCAGAATGATTGTGGACTTGCCATTGTTAGAATTTTTCCACATACAGTGAGATGAAGCTACAGCTGATCTGATATAACTTTGGCTACCATCCTGCTTCAAGCCAGAGGTTGGACCAGATAACCTGCAGAGGCCCAATCAACATTTATATCATTCTATGAAATGTCAAAGCATCCATTCTCAAATATTTCTTTAGGACAAGGACAGATTTTGCTGTTTGGTGGTTTCTGGATTGGATAAACTCCCTTTGGCCAAGGCAAGTCTCCCTCAAATAATGTGATCAAAGCCTCCAACAGAACCAATACATTCTAGAAAAATGTTTGTCAGCATAAGGTGAATGTCTTCTGTCCTGAAGAAAAAAGAAAAAAAGAATCAAAATGGTCTCTTCAGTTCTAATATAATCTATTCTTTGGTACTTTTACTCAAGTCAGACACTAAACACTTCAGATAAGTCAATACACATACAAACGTGGGAAAATTTTGTGATTTTTTTTTTTTTTAAGTAAGAAGCTAATCTTTAAATACGCATTATTTTACTTCTTCATCTGAGATTATAAAACAGATTGAAAACTAAATTCCTAACTTGAGCCATTGTTTAGCTACGATTAAAAATCTGCTTTTTGAGCAAAGAATTCAAATATGGCTGAAAGTTTTACTTGAATTTTCCTTCTAGTTAAAGATAAATGGCATTAATAATGCAAGAATTCAGCTGAGAGAGAAACATGAAAATAAACTCACCATTTGGGTTTCATTATGGAAAGTTTGTTCATCCTTGTGCAACCTTCTGCCAGGTGCTGGCAGAAAAAAGGGCCAAGTCAATCTGCCTGTGGGCCCCTTCAAACACTGCAGTAATACTGGCTCAGTCCCCAAACAAATCACCTCCTGAAAGACTCCTGCTGGGGCAAATCTTTCCCAGTCATAGCTGAGTCCAAAGACAACATTCTAGGGGGAGTAAAGAGGGTTCCAATTAATTTGGGGAAGATAGCAGTTAACAGGTCAATGATAGTTCAGTCAGGTACCTTAGCAATAGTCTTAGGTGTGTCCTTCCTCTTTATTAACAACTTGTGAATGTAAGCAGTGCTGACCTTCACTGAAGAGCCCTGCTCCTTTTCAGGGCCACTGGAGCCTGGGATATTGTGGAAGAAGGCTTTGTGAGCTTCCCATCAACTCCAGGCTGAAGCTTTGCTGTGAAATACAGTACCAAACTGCAGCTACTCTGCTCTGCTGTGAGCTTCACACCCTCTCGGTAGCATCTCTATTTCCAGCTGCCCTAGAGTATACCCAAGTAAAAGTGTGTCAGCTCTGCACACAGGGGGAACCAGGCTTCAGTACAATTTGGGCAAATCTGATATAGGTTTATCACCTGCCACTATGCTGGTTTTGCTTTCAAAAATCTGTGAAGGTTGGGACTTTGCCCAAGCAAGGGTGAGTTTTCCCATGTGGAGGCTTTCTTGTCCTGGTACATTTGCAGTGAAGAGGTGACAGCCCCTCCACAGTGGCTGGTTTTGGGGAGCAGTGCATGATGTTTCCTCTGACTGGGGGTTAACAGCACTGTGACAGAAGCCAAGTCCCACAGCAATGCATGCATTGTCTGTGCACTTGGCTGTGTGAAGACCTGCCTGGACGGAGCACTTCCATTAACCTCCAAGGTGCTAGCCTTGAGTTCTTCCATGTAATTGACAGCAACCTCTAAAGCACATGGTTAAATTTCCTGACTTTTTATAACTGTTTCCCTGGTCAGAAATACCTTCTGAACAACTAGTGCAACTGACTGTGCAAGACCTGTCTGCTTTAGGAAACTATATTATTTTTAGTGAGAGAAAGGATTGAGTCCCATGTCCCAGTCATCAGATTCTTCCAAGAGCTTGTTCTGCAAGCAGCTGCAACAAGCTTTTCTGTATAGATACTGAGTAACAGGTGTCAGGCTTAGTGAGGAAAATGCTTAGAAAAACCATCTACAGAATTGTTGAATACTCATAGCTAAAATGATGAATGGCAGTGGCTGCAGTTTAAGATGCTGTAGTCTTGAGGGAGGAGAATGTTTTCTAAAGGAATGATTTTGTGTCAGGTTTTAGTTATTAAAACGAAAATATTTAATTTTGCAGTCCAAGTAACATGCAGAACAAAAGAAATCAATGTAATAAAGTTAATTTTGATTCTATGACTCTTTTATTGAACAGCAATTTAGCTGAAAAGCAGATGTGCTTTGATTAGGTGTACAAATACAGAAATATATTGATTACAGGAGTGAAACTCCTTGAAGTGTTCCCTAAAAGAGACCAATGTGTCTTTTAAGAGGAAAAGGTTGCACTAGTATTTTCATTTACACAGTTTTCTGACTTGACATCTCAATAAATAACATATACTTATTGACTTCTTTATGAACTGTCAGCAAACCTGGCTGATATTATGTTGAACAGCATTTACGGAAATGTACAGAATAATTTGATTCCAGCTCAGAGGCGTAAATCTTGTTAACTGCTGGAGACTGAAGCAGCAGAGTGAACTGAGAAACACCTGAATTTGCATAAAGCCTGACCCTTGGGAATCCTTGCAAGTTTGCAATCTCTTACACTAGTATCCTGGTTTACCTCCTTTGCTCTGTTCTGAATCAATGAAATCAAAATTAATTTGTCTCTCAGGATCTCTTACAAATGCTATTTTTAGTGTACATGAACCAGCCTCCACTCACACCCTAAGTCATAAAATTCCATCCTGTTTGACCTTCACCCTCTGTAATCCCCTGAAGAGTGTCTAAGAGTTCACCCTGTGATAGTTGTCCCTTTGGTATGTTCAATACAGGGAATCCCTTTGGATAAGGTTTATGTCATTATTCTTTGTTTTCCTCTGGTAATTTTCTTTTTTTTTTTTTTTCCTTTCCTGTGAACACCATGAGGAAATGCTTGCAATAAAATGTAGTATTAGCAAAATTCTTCCTATAATGCTCATTCAGTACAGATACAGGGAATCAACATTACAATTTGGGCCCAGGTCCCCTGGGAAGCACTGCAAAAAAAGCATACATCCCATCCCACATTCCCATAATTTTGTACAGAAATTCTGGTTGAAACAGTTCTTAAAACAAATAACATAGTTAGCAAAGAGATGCTTCACCTATTTGGCAATGTCTCTGAAACTTAAAACTCATTCCATAACCAGTAGAAGCCAGAAGATGGATTTTTCTGGTTCACTGCAATAACTTCAAAAAAATATTCTTCTGGAGAGTATGTATGGCAAGTTCTGATCCTCTGCAGGTGCTGGGGATGGGTGGAAGGTGACCAAGCCTGCACCCAGTTTTAGGTATAAAGAACATGGAAGGGAAAGAAGAGATCCATTGTATCTATATGGAAGATGAATGTAAAATAGTCTAATGAAGTCATCTATACTCCTTCTTTAATCAGTGAATGTACATTTTCAGGGTAACTTGTTCTGTCTTAAGATAGGTGTATAAGCCAACACCTAGGTTGGTTTTCCTTTAAGGGACTGATCTTGAGGTGGGCTTTGTGATGGCTTGAAAAACACAAATTTGTATTCAAATCTTACATCTGATCATACATTATGTCTACAGAGATAGCTTGCAATAGTTCAGTATTAACAACCACTTTTCCTCCCCTCCTTATTACCACAATGAAGTGCTGACAAGGATCTTTCTGACAGTGCCGTGTAACTGCTGAGATCAAATTCTCTTACAACTAAGCCTTGTAACACAAGTTCAGGAGGAAATGCAGAATGACGTCCGTTACAGCAGCATTATACTTGTTCTAATTTATCACAAGAGCCACAAGCTGAGAAATAGAGACAGCTCCTAATATTCCTCTACTGTAAGTAAACCTTGTCTCCAGTTAAGAGTATAATACCAAATAATACTACGATGCATTTGTGTACTACTCCAAATAAGAGTGGGCAAACTCTTACACTCTGATGCCTTCTATATTAAGTAGCAAACCAGGAGAAGTCCAGCAAGACTAGATGAGAGCAGTGGAAAATTATTAAACATTTGGGTTTCCTTCCACTAATTAGTTATTTAATTTTCTTCATTTTTTCTGTTTTTCTTTACTTATTTTCCTTTTTTAAACTATTCAAAATATCACTGGAAATTATCATTATTATTTATTTTTTATTTTCTTTCCAGAGAAGGTTCAGATGGTCAGATCCTAGCTGCAGAAGTGCAGAGAACTTCTGAGACTCATTAGCGGAGCTTTCTTCTCAAAACAACTGAATCGATGTTTTTTAATCAATAGAAGGATTTGGAATTGTATCAGACTTTCATTACACATTAACAGAAGTTAAAATACCCATGATGTTTTTGACACAGATACTGTATTTTGCCTACATTTACTGTTAATGACTGCAAGTTGTGTGAGTTGATTCTTAATATATGAGAAACATGTTTTAAAATGGGTGGGAGGCAGTCTGGTGGTCTGACTAGGGCATATTTGAATAGACTAAGATTAGAATGCAGAACAGTTTAATGCAAAACATTTTGGAGTGCACTTTCAGAAAACACTGATTTGTTAAAATTTTTTTGTGCTTCTACTTCAAGATGACCCACTTTAAAGAATGCAATTTCAAGAAAAAAAAGGATCAAAATATTTAAAAAAAAATCAGGCCCCTTTTTAGGAATCTCAAGTTAAAGCTCTCCAACTGGAGATTCCCAGTCACTGTCATTGATCTCTCCTGAAAATATAAGGAAGAAACATATGAGTTGTACGTGTTTTGTAGGACTGGAAATGAAAATTAGTCCTTCCTCATTATTGGGAGCCCTACAATTCAAATAATCATAAACACATACTTCACTGTTCAAAACACAGGTCTTTCTTACATTCTCACTGATTTTCCTTTTCATCTTTATAGAAAAAGTGAAGCCCCTTTAAGTATGGACACTTTATTTTTTATTAGAAAAAATAAAATTAATGGAATACCTCAGCAGAGCAACCAAGTATATCAACTTAACCTTAAAGACATGAGAATGCCCCTTGAAGCCAGACACATCTTTGGCTAAATTGTTGTATTGGCTTTTTTAACTGAATTCATTGAGTTTTAAAGTAAGTGTTATCTGGAACATGTAACAGTAGTTCTAATTTATGTAAACTATAATAACAGAGATTCTTAATAGAATAATTTATCTGTTTGCCCTTTGCATTTACATTTTAAAAATTGCTGCACTGTATTTCATTTCTTGCTTTGTTTTGAGTTTGTTTTTTTTAATCTTCAGGTGACTGACTTCCGCTCATGTCCTCTGAGCTGATTATGCAAGCAATGCTAATAGAAATAAACCAGAATGATTTTGTTGGGTCTCATCACAGAACATTTTACTCATTTGGAAAATTTCAGCACACTTGGTATGGCATACCTACAGAAAAATCCTACTGTCAAATATCACTAGGCACAATATTGATGCATACATATGGAACTCTGTGTGACTTGATTTTTCCCAAGTTTTTCCTTTCCCAAACAGCTTCTGCCTTCCAGATATGTTAGGAAATATTTGATTTTTATTAGTTTTTATTTTGCCATGGAAACTTAGTCGGTATTCATGCAGCAGATATTTATTCTTATGATTCATTTTGATGATAGGTACAGCATATTGTAGTCAAATGAATTGTTCTCACAAACCCAGTTCAGAATGTGTATGTTTGTTGGAATCAAGATTTTAAAGTTCCTTTAACATTTTTTGTAATGGAAATCCTTAGAAATACAACATGGTTTTAATATTCAGAACGAAAACTGTTCATACATTTTCATGTATAGCAGAGCATATATGATGCCATTTTTTCTGAGGGTTACTCAGAGTGTGTTGCAAACTATTGACAGTTCACAGATTCTGTGCTTTCCTCCTGTAAACCATATATATTACCTAAGACTAAAACATCTAGCATGACCAAAGTTAAAATTCCTAATACTAGCACAATGTGGTTCTTCAGTTTTATAATACTCCTGGAAATCTCACAGTTCTGTAAACCCTGGGACTAGGGTTCTTCAAAGCCTTTGAGAACAGGTTGGCTGTGGAAACTGGTTGGAGAAAGGAGGCAAGTAACCCACAAGAACCTCGGGACTCCAGAAAGGAAGATCCATTGGCACCCACTCCAAGCAAGCTAAAACAAATGTAAATCTATTTTTAAGACCTGTAATGGTTTAAATGCAATGGTTTGGGGCAGCCCAGCCCCATCCCTGCCAGCTCCGGGCACGCATCACCCCACGGCATCAACGCAGGCAGCACAGGTGGAATGGCAGAGGAGCACTGCCTTAGATCTCACAGTGGTGAACAGCAAGTGGAACTTACTGCAGCAAAAGGACAGAGGAAGGAGTGACTTAATGCTAACATGGATTGCTTCATTAGTAACTCATGTCCTTAAGGGGTACTTAGGCTAAAACTACAGCCAAGAAATCTTAAATACAACTAGGAGCCTTTCTTAATAAATATCTTTTGTTCAAGTATTGCCAGCTTTTCCAAATTTATTATGTTTCCTCTCCTGCCATAGAGTTTCCTCCATCTGTAAACCTTAAACTAATTTTTTGTATGTAGGTAGTTTTTGCTTCTCAAAAGAAATCAGACAACTTACTTGACCCAGTTTCCTGTGAGTGGGCTCAAGTTTTTCATGAACAAACTTGCCTCTTTGGCTGTTAGAAACACCAGACATTTTATGGTAACACACCATTTCATCCCACCCTCTCAATTTTATTCCCCATTCAGAGACTACACAAAATATTCCTGTGATTGAAATCTTAAATGTTTCCTGTTCCACTCTTCACCTTTGTAGAAGGTCTGTTTTTCCCCACTTAGACTTTCTTGGAAAAAAATTTATGTAGAATTTCTGCCACAGTGGCATCCAGGAGAAATCCAGCTCAATGTAAAATGTGCAAATGACCTTTGAAGCCATGCCAAATAGAGTTCTTGGCCCTTGTGTCTCAGTGGATTGTTCTTTGGTGTTAAATCACTTTTTAAAAAGCAACTATTTCCAGTACTTTACTTGTCACATATGCTATTGGGGATTTAGTAAAGAACAAGAGTCAATCAGATTATGGCATGCTAAAATCCAATATGATGTTTCTGAGAAGAAAAAAAACCTTATTTCATGTGATTTATATTTTTCAGTTTCCTTCCTGTGAAATTACCCTGTACACAGCTCATGGAGCAAACATATTGATAAAAAGGGCCCCTGAAAGATCTCCTTCTATTCCCATTGTGTTTCTACTGAAAATACAGTAGCCAGTTGTGGGGAAATGTGATATTAGCAAATTTGTTTTCTACTTCTTTCAAAGTGATAGGTTCATGACTTTAACTTCGAAATATATTGTTTACCTTTTGTTTAGCTACACACCTCACCTGCTCCATTTTCTGTTCCTCTGCTACGAGGGCCTCTACACTGCCCTCCATCAGGAAAACTGTCCCTCTCCTTCTCCCAGAGGTCCTGACAGGTGATGTTTACTTATCTTCCTGCTCAGGATGCATTGCTAATCCTGCTCACTCCAACAAGTTGAATAGGGATGAGTTCCATAACTTCACACAGTCCTTTGTGTATGTTGTCCTTTCTCCTTGGATGTGTTGTTATTTGCATACTTCCAAATCCAATTAGAAGAGGAAGCATCAATCACTCTGGTCCTGCTGCTGCATTCAACATGAGTGTGGCTTCTTCTTCCCTTTCTTACATATAGCAATTTCCTATCATCAGTGTATACGCATAAAACAGTTATTTGAACTAGCACACAAAAGGCAGCTGGTGGGTTCATCATTAGTATGCTTACCACCCCAGAAAAACACCAGAGGAGTATTTTTGCTGGGTAGGCAGGAGGGGATATGTTGGCGTCAGTGCTGCTCTCCCACCAAATCAGTCACAACCCTAATTGTACACTTAGGAATTTGTACCTTTCAGTTTTGCTGATTTCTCCCTAGCCCCTGAGCTAACGATCCCTTTCCCAACAGTCCCAGTTCTGTAATTTTACCTTTCTTATCATGCACGCCTCCATCCTACAGACTTGCTCACAGCCCTTCCTCACAGCTTGTCAGTTTCCTCAGCAGCCTGAGCCAGGGCTCTGCTCTGCCTGTTCCAGTAGAACAGTAGAGCTGAGCCACGGACCCTGGAGCACCAGGAGGTCAGATACAGTGACAGCTTCAGGCTGGGGCAGCTGGGGCAGAAAAAAGGATTTGAAGGATGACAGCAGCTGAGGCCTCTTTTCACTCTCTTCCTGTCTCCCCTCCAAACTTCTGCTTTTTAGTAATTATTTTTTTCCCTCATGATTTCCAAATTCCTTGAACTTTGTTCCTCCGTTTCCTCTATCCCCTCACTCCTACTCAGCTCTACTAACTTACCATTTAGAGTACTTTGCTGCTCAGTGCAGCACACAAACCTAGCATAGCCTTCCAAAGAGGGAGACAGTGACGAAAATGGAGAGATGAACGCATAATCTGTCCACACAGAGAAGATAGCCGTGACTGAACTCATGAAGGAAACATGACAAGAGGATGAGCAAGAATGAAAATGAACAAGAGCAGTACTTGAGATATTTATCAGACCAACTAGCTACATAAAAACAAGCAAAAAGCGGGACAGTAGCAACTAGAATGAGATGTTCCAAAATGCAATAACTGTGGTGACAGCAAGTGACAGGAAGATGTCATTCACTGAAAGATTTAAATGCACTATTCAGATTAAGAAGGAGGAAGAGAGAGCATTAGAATGTTTGATTTTTAAGGAGTAGCCAGAGTATAGGACACAATTAGTCCAAAATCGAACCAGTGTTATGAAATTGGCTTTTTTTTTCCCTCTTTGCTTTTCTTGCTTCTTTACATTCCTGGTCTCACTTGGGCCTAGAGGACAGAGGGATTAAAAGATTTCCCTCCTCTTGGATTCCTGATCCCTCTAGAACTGAAAGGCTGTGCTAATGAGGCACACAGCTATATGGCTATTCTAAATCTGTTTAGGTGAATCCAGAATACACTTCTGAAAGGTCAGTTGTAGCTTTTGCCACTGCCACTTCACTTCTAGTGTACAGAAGAAAATTCACTCTACTGCCTTTGCCCCATTTTTCCCAAGATGATGTGAAAGTCTCAAGGCCAGAAGAAGAATCCTCGCTCTTTGTCAACATGATTCTGGAAGCAGAGTGGTGACTGGAAGGAGCTGAAAAATGCTTCTATGCCTTCCTTTCAATATATGCACAGCAGAAGGCCTTTCACACAAGCTGAATCTCATAACAAAATATGACCTTTATGGGTAGTATAAAGTTTTAATACTGTGTTTTTTATCAGGCTCCTTTCTGACTCCACCAAATCCATTTAATAGTTCAAAAACAAAAGCTCAGACAAGCCTTTCACAAATCCAAGTACCTTCACTGCATTTCAGTGAAAATGCTTTGGTGCACAAGTCTGTATTCTTTATGAACATAACTGACCTTTTCAATAATAACCTCAGAATTCAGACTGCTTTTTAATTACTCAAAAGGCTACGAGAAATGTTAGAATAACAAGTTGACATATTTGGGTTTCTAAGGTACCTGAAAACTAATTTAAATACGTTGAGAACTGCCAAAACACACATTGGTGAAAGATTTTTTTTTTTTTTAACAAGAAAACTTACTATAAATCATGGAAGCAAAGTAAATTTAAAAAAAAAAAAAGTAGTAATCAGCAGCCATATTTTTTACATGAAAGCACTGGAATATCCCATAAGTTATCTGTGACTGTTAAGTAGGAGACATGCATATTACACCTGACTCTTGCCTACGTGTTCCTTCCCTGTCATCAAGATCAATGCTTGTTCATTGTTTTGAAAATGCTTCAAAACAGCCTCACATTTTGTCAGGCAGGGAGACTTAGAGGTCTGAAGCCTTCAGTGGGCATGGAAATCTCACCGAAGGTGCTCGGATGCTGCAGCCTGGTAACTGGGATCTTTGTTTATCTGGGGAGCCCTAAGACATATTTCACTAAAGATAGTATTTTTTTCAGTTTTTTCATTTTAAGAGATCAGGGAGGTGAGTCATATCTAAACCATGCTGAATTGTGTTCTTTCAAATGCTTCAGTCCAGGCTGGAAAGAAAGGATCCTTGAATCTCCTCAGTAAAGGCTGGCAGAAAAACAAGAATTCTGTTATTTGAAAAGATTGGTGGGTTTATTCTAGAATAAGATATTGAGGGGAGAAGGGTCAAAGAGAAATTCCAGGGGTACCAGCAACAAAGAATTTACCTGAAAATCTGGAAACCCACAGCCAAGTCCCTGATTCAAACCAGACAATGCCTCTTTCCCTTGTTTCGAGCTGAAATTCCACCATAGACACAAAAGACAGAGCTGGTCAGACTTTTTTTTAGACTGAAAACATCTTTCTTTCTCAAATACAATCCTATAAAATGTTTATTCTTCGTGTGCCTGGGATACTACTGCTGCATTTTATTGTTATCTGTCTAAATCAGAGTACAAAAGTGCCAGGGATTGATTATTTCTTGGCAGTGTTACTCTTGGAAACTGGGGTCTTGTTCTACTGTAGTGTCATTGTGATTATTTTTCCTGTATGTTAGTATTACACTTCATAATGAAATTTCTATTGTGATTTAAGATTATCAGCTACCTTAGACTATCTAGATGTGTCTTAGGAGATGAGCAGATACTGCAGCTGATGCAAGAGAAAAATGTCATAATTCAAGGTGGTTTTTTCAGCCAAAATAATGTGTTTCTATAGCTGTTCCTTGAGAGGTTAAATGTAAGTCAGAATCTGGGACAGAACCTTAGTTATGTTAAAGTCTGTGGAAATGCTGCCATAAACTTAAGGCATGTCAGAACTTTTCCCCAGTTTTCCACTGTGAATACTTAGAAACAATAACTGAAAATAAATTTCCCATGAGTATTATGCAATATTTGCTTAAAAACACACTGTTCTTGCTAAAGATTTCCAACAAGCTCATTACTTTATTTACAGAAAGCAAACATGATGAGGTGGGGAGACGAAGAAATGAATCACACTTTATAAGCCATCCTAACAAAAAAACTTCTTGCACGTTTTCTCTAATACTGCAAGCCTTAAATTATGCTTAAATGTGTTAGTCTTCCTATAAGTTCAATGTGGTTTGGATCCAGCAAAAAAAATGGGAGCTTTCACCTGAAGAAATTATTATTTTAATTAATTAGCAATCATAAAAATAATTTAAGAACTTTAAAAATGCTAGATAATTGTGAATTATTCAGTTACGATTATTCTTCCGCCAGATACCTATATGCACCAAGTTTTAGCTTAAAAACCTTAAAAACCTTAAAATTTAAAAATCTGAGTTAGTTCTCTATTGTTCTTACAAGTAACTATTAGGAAAAAAAGAGAGTAGACAGAAAGAGCAGACTGCCTTTTGCACACAGCTTCAATGCACTCTATAGCAGAGGTGTGCAAGTACCTTGGGTCTAAGACCTCATCCTGGCCTAGTGCAGTCTGATGGCTCACAAGGCCAGAAAGTCCTGTGGTAGTTTTGCTTGAATGCTGTGCTCAAGGTAGAAGTACAGTGTGATCAGACAGTCACAAGTGGGTGCTTCACGCTGATTCCTCGCTTGTCACCAGAGGATCTTGCTGCCCAGTGACGTTATGTGCCACATAAAGCCTTTGAAAAAAATAGGATGGCTGAAGTCACCCATCCTCTCAGTCTTCTCTTTCACTAAGCATAAATGTACTCAGTAAGACTACAAAAAGAAAACCCATTAGGAAACTGGTAGAGAAGCATCAGAGCCACCAACAGCTGAGAAAGGGAAAAAGGGGGGAAAACAGATGACCATGAATGGAAGAAAACTGCAAGAGACTAGACAGGGAGAAGTGTGAGAAAATGTGCACGTATGAGAGAGTGGGTCTGAGAGACAAGCTTCTCCTACATCCTAGAAGCAGAAAAGATGGGTTAAACCAAAGGAAAGTAAATAGTGAAGGACTAAGTAGAAGTAAGAAGTTTAGGAGTTATTTTCTGAAATGTTGATATGGTCAAGAAGGCACGAACGTATAAAGATCACAGAAAAAGTTGGAGGCTTGTCTATCAATACTAAACACTTTTAGAAATTACTTGTCCACACTGTAGGGGATATTTATGACTGGTTTGGCCACAAAAACTAACAAAAGAAGGACAGTGGTAATGAGGGAGGGAAGTGGAAACTTCTGATTACTTACATATTTAATACATTAATTGAAGTTAATAGTATACTTCAAAAATAATATGCCAGACTGGAGCATACATATTCCTAAATGAGGATTTCTTTGGCATGGTTATGCTCTTGATGTCCTGCTCTAAGATGAAAACTAAGAAAGACCTATGATGAAGCATACCTCTAAATTATTCTGGTAGCAGTGTAGTTGGCAGAGACCTGTCTGACTCCTTTGCTATCCCCAGCCCACACAGCCAAACTTTGTATCTATGCAGCCTAGCTGAAAACCTGGGGAAACAGCTCTTGTAATCATGAAATACATACAGGACTGAAGACTCTGAACTCACACCAGAGACTGAGAAAAAACTTACAGCTTAAATGTGTGGAAAAAGCGTGAGATGTGAAAGTGTGAGGGTAAAAACAGGATTTCTGCTTTCTCTTCAGAGAATTAGCACTTCTGAAAAGCAAGCATTGCTCTTGTTAAACTAGTTGTTGAGCTAATGCATGCACAAGCCGGTGAAGAAGAGGGTAGTCACCAAAGTGGATGGCACAAGGTTATTCTCCATAGTCTTCTTTTTGGCTCAGTGGTAGAAGAGATGCTTTTCAGGGGATGGTTCTGAGCCAGAGCCTACATTAGGTGTAGCGGGTTGAGCAAGAATTGGCCTTTGGGTTTATTGCCCTTCCATTCACCATAATCTATCATTAAGGCATATTAGATTATGTGTATGGCCACCAGTATACTTTTCAAGGGATACATTTATCCAGTGATGTTTAATACTCTTTCAGGAAAATGTTTCTTTGGAAAAGGTCAGAGAAAACTCTGTCTGAAATGCAGAGCAAGAGTTTTGCAACAGGCACTGAGAACTCAATGGGGAAAAAAGCATCTACAATAGAAAACTAGATCTCAAATGATACAATAAAAAAAGATTTAAAGCCATTCTGGCTCTAGCCCCCTTATACATCATTAATATCTACTGCTTCAAGTCACTTCAAATCAAGCATCCCAGCACTTTAGCTTAAGTTAAAAGTTTGTCTTGCTTCAAAGAACTTATAACATGGTAGAAAAAAAATATTAAAATGTAACATCTTAAATGGTGCTAAAACATAGGGCAGACTAAATGGTGTAGAGAGAATAAAGAAAGAGATTAGCCTGAAATTCATTGCTTTCATCCTACCTTATCATATATTTTTTTTTCTCTCATACAGTTCCTTGTAATGGTACCGGTTGTCTGAAACTGTCAGCAAATAGGTGGAGGTTCAGTCTTACATTTACATGCTGATCTATCCTCTTGTCCTTCAAGAGGATCTGCTTTATTCAGACATGCCACAGGATTACTGCATGCTTCAGTCTTGGGATTGCTTAAACTCTATTATAAACACTGCTTGCACTTCATGCTACTGATTACCATTTTTTAAGAACAGAGTGTAAATATATACATTAGGAAACGTACTTTTTGGGAAGTATATATTTCCTGAAATAGAACTCACCCTGAAAGTTGTTAATCATGTTAACTGTAGCCCATTTGTACAGTTGCGGTACCAGTAAGGTTGGTTGATATCTTACAGACTGAAGCGCAGTTAACATAACATAAGTAAATGCACAGGTGTAGTAAGCAATGAGCAAATTCCTTATTCCACTCAATAAAGTAATAAAACCAAAGTTAGAAATAAATGCACATATTTACAATCAAACAGCCATTTATAAAGGTTAATTTCAGTAAAACTTGATTATTTTTTAATTTAATTACCACTTTGACAAAACAGAGGGCCAGAATCTAAATCTGCATTTGAGAAAATGTTGATATAGAGAACATTTGCATCATAAACTCTCAGTAGAATTACTTTTTTTTTGTTTTCAGGAACTTGAAATACAACATAAAATAATCCATCTGAGTTATTATAAATAAGAATAAAGATTAAATAGATATAGCTAGGGAGAAAAGCAGAGACATAGCTGGAAAAAGATACTGTGTGCATCATGAACCTTTGTCCAAGAGAAGTCTTGGACAAACCAGAAAAGATCAGTGGAAGCAGAGTTTTACTGTGTTCATTAATCCCCTCCACATAAGGGGAGGACAGGGAGAAGATAGGAATTTTTGCTCATTTGTCAAACAACGACATAACTTGCATTCACTTTGTCAAAGTAAGTTTAGAAACAGCTTTGGATCTGAGGATTTTGCACACTCAGGTGAAAACAAACAGTAAAACTGGAAGCACTAATATGGTGGACTGGCAAAACCAGGAGAAAAGCAATAGGAAGTGGACAGTAGAAGGAAGGGGGAAGGAAACAAATGGAAAGGATTTTCAGGCTGTGTTTATAAAAATATATTAATGTATTTTCCTTTAGGTAGGATTCTGAAAGTACATTAAAGATGCAATATGGATGCTGAAATTCAGTTTTCTTTGAATCTAAAACCAGCTACTGCTGAGGAGCTTACTTCATATGAGCAAAATTTGATTATTTTGCTTATTTATTTCTGATTACCACAATGTCATCTGTAAATGAATCAAATTAGAAGATTTCCCTTTCTGTCCTAAACTATATGATTAAAGTGTTGAGTATTCCAGTATCAACATAATTTGGACAGTTGATATAAGCATTTGATTAGTAATTATCAACAATTAAAAACATATCTCATTAACTTTGCATTAATTTTAATTATATTAGCATTAATACGAATAAAATTTATATTAACATTAGTAACATCACACATAAATTTGCTTTCAAAATCTACCAGAATTCCAGGGCTTTGGCAAACAAAAACCTGTTGTGAAATATAAATTGAGCTTTGAAGTAAAAAGAACAATGCAGTAAAAAAACCTACCTGACTAAAGGATAACTACAGAAACATACTGTGAGTACAAAGAAGACTATTTCTACCTGCAGAAAAAATATGTGGGCCTATGAGATGTCAGTGGATAATAAAAATAAATGTTCTCCATAAATAAAGCTGAGAAGAATGCATGTAAAAACTTTTAAATGCATTTTTTCTGCAGAAGTTTGTAAAACCTTATGTCTGATTAATACGATAGAACAATGCACACAGGCAGTTCTTAATTTTTCAGTCAAATATCTGCAAATTTAGGACAGTAATAATCTGAAATAAGGGCAGTACAATGTGTATAAATTTTCCCAGTAGACTTCTACCATATCTCTGTACTGAAATCACACAGATAATGTCCTTTGTGTTAAAGAAAGACTTTGTTAAGACCTCTTTTACAAAGATAAAGGAATTTCGCAAATATGATGAGAGAAATAATGACTATATTTCTTAGCTCAAAATCTTATGGACAAATGTAAAACCTTAAGCAAATAACACCCCATGCTGTGTGGGCTTCGCTTCACAATGTAACTACTGACTGGGGTTTATTTCACCTTGGTACCTGTAGTAACGATACATCAGGAGCTTCAGAACTGAAGCAGAAATAAATTGTTGTTATGAAGGCTCTCACAGCACAAGAGAAAGTACAGAAGTGGTTTGTTTCCAGTTGGAAGCCATAAAAGCAGATGTTTCTGTAGCTCAAGCCAGTAGACCACCCAGTTCAGTATGCTCTGTCTGTGCCTGTAGCAAACGCTTCAAACAAAGTGTAAAGCAGTCTTTCATGAGTCAGGTTCTCAAAATCCTACCTGCCCAAAGGGGCACTTTCTTCCTAGCCCGCACCACTTCGTAGTTAGCTCATGCCCTGGAGCACTGTTCTGTATTATTATTTCTATTAAAGTCGAACAGTATAATTTTAATATCTTTTCTAACCAGGATAACATTTCTAGTGATAAGAATAAAACTTTTTCACTGCTGCTAAACACTTATCTGCAAGGCTGTCCTGAGGTAATGAATTTGTGGATAATTACAAGTCATCTGAAAAATTCCTTTCTATACATTTTGGCTTAGTTCCTCTAGACAGAAATTTGTGCACACTTCCTCCCAAAGCCCTTGCTGCCTTTAATTTACCCACCTCTATTGCTTTCCACTCATTCTTTTCCTACTTTCTGTAATTCTTCCAGCCTTCACCAGAGGAAATTTGCAGGTAGGGGGAGAAGACATGGGACTGGAGCATCCTATGAGCATGCATTCTGATCTCGTTCTCACACTCTGGACATGACTGGGGGATCCCAGAAAGTATGGTAGATCTCCTAACAAGTTGCATTTTCATTCTAATAGCTTGGTTATCCTTTTACTAAGCCATAATAAGTCAGTTCATACATCATATTACAACTTCCACATAATTCAGAGATCACACACCAAAATGCTGCCATTTCATGTCCTAGGGACAAATTCAGGCCAGGGAAAGAAGTAATTCCACTGATTATACCAAAATACAGGTTCCAAACTGGAGTCTGAATTTCAGTTGATAGACTACCATTTTCAACTCAAAGTTTTTTCTTTTATGAGTGTTTTAAATGTTACACGCCACCACTCAGCGCACAGTTCCCCTTCTGACTTTCTCTTAATTAGCAAGTGCATACAAGCATACCTAGAGGAAAAAACATGCAGAAACTACTTAACAAGTCATAAAGCTTAGTATATCTGAAGGCTGACCTTAGAAAATTGGCTATTGGTCACCATATGGAACCACAAAGTATTTCTATGACATTAGTCACTCTTATTTAGAGACTGTAAAAAGTATATTTTTTCTCCATTGTAAGAATAATTTACTTGTACCTCTAAAAAAAGACAACGACTTTGTCTGAAGAGAAATACATAAAATTCATTAATACTTTTCTGCTTGCAGTTTCACCAGTCACTTCAAGGCTAGTCCTAACACCAGAACAGCAATCATGTTCTCTAAACACAGCGTGTGTGCTTGTGGTTCCACATACACTGACTCACTTCGATAGCATTCCCCAGTTGAAGGTCCTGTTTCATTCTTTCAAAAATTTCCTACCATTACTCTTAGAAATCTCGCAACTCCTGAATTTTGAAAACACAGCCAATCTGGCGGCATAGTATGTTAGGCTTCCATGTCGACAAAGTGATTCTGAATAGACTGGCAAACTAAAATATGTCAAACTTGGGTTCACTCAGTCAGAAACTGAGTGTTTTACCCAAGACTTAAAAAAAAAAAAGCAGTATGTAACTATCCAAACAGTGTATGTGTGATTTTGTGATATTCAGATGGAACAAAATTTCTCACACAGCTAATACACGTATGGTTTAGAACAGTGAAATGTTGTTATGCAGAGGAAGGTGAGTATTGTCATTGCTAAATGATGTGTGGAAAGAGAGTAAAGACATTATTTACCATTAAGATTGAGGTTTAAAAATTTTTATTTCAACAGCAATTGTAATTATTCAGGAAAATCCTCATTAATAAATAAGACCAAATTCTGCTTTCAGGCTGAATTAATACATAAAGTTCACAACAACAGAACCTAGGAATTTAATTACTTCATGCTGTAACTGCCAGATGAGTGGTAAATCCTATTGCATGTCACATGGTTTATGTAGCTGCTGTGCACAAAAAGAAAACGAAGTTATGCTTATAACGAATTTCAAGAATCAGCTCAAAATACATAATTGGGAGGACAATGTTTATGTATTCATGAAAAAAGTTATTGTTTTATTATAGTTGAGTAGTTCTGATATTTCAGTGTGTTCCAGGTTACTTTGTGCCCTCTGAAAGGTCTACACTTGACTGTGTGCTCTCAGGTTTGCTGATGCTGACAAAGTAATTTACAAAAACAAGGAACACCCCCCCCCAAAAAAAAAAAAAAAAATCTTCCCTACAATTATTTATTTTTGTGCAGAGACTTCTTGTTCACATCTATAACATTTATAAGATGCCTTTTGCCTGAGTGACAAAATGAAAAAAAAATTAAATTCTTGTTGAGTAGATAAAAAGGAAACACTGAAGTGAAAAGGTTAAGAAAGCAAATTTCTGTGGCAAAAATAGAATCTTCCAATTAAGATCAGAATCTTGTTTCAAAATTAAAGATGGCATGTTTCTGTCAAGAATAATTCCTTTGGAAATTAACTTTGGTTACAGGAAATCTATGAGATCATTTTATTCATAAAACTAAATCACGTTCTGTTAGCTGTATGTTTATCTGTTATTTAGAAAAAAAATGGTAAGTCATCTATTCTGAGCCCATAGACTGCCTCATTAGAATGAGATTATTATCAATTACTGGAAACATTTGCTTTCCATCTGACTATTAAATGGGACCACACTTTGTTGGTCTTTGCTTCCTCCTCTACAGTTATTTTGGTCACCTGTATCCCTCACCTGGGTGTTGTTATCCACCAGCTCTGTGAAAAAATAATTTCTTGTGTATCATAGACTTGAGGAGACAAATGACATCTGGCAATGCTATGCTTATATAAATTTCTCGGGTTTGTGGGAGCATTAACACTTTGTGATCTGTGCACAAATTATCTGCAAGTGTTACTCTTATTAATGGTAGTAGAAGTTGAATGCCTGCTGCGTACTACAGAACTGAATGGTTTCAGCTAGGGAGTTGATTGGGTTTTGCACACAGAATACGTTACAGAGCCCCATTTGCACCAGAATACACATGTACATGCAGAACTTCAGTGACAAAATGTAAATTAGTGTTAAACAGTGGAAGTCACATTCAAAGGAGTGTGAGAAATAAAGTTAAACTTTATCAAACAGCCTGCCAGCGACAAAATGAAAGGAGGATTGTTTAATGTGGCAATAAATAACCTAGATCTCAATATGACCTCTTTGTGGAGTCAATACTAATGTTTACTGATGTTTTACCCAGCACCCCAAGGGCAATCATTCTAAGTTTAAATCAAATTCAAGAGCACCTGCAAAGGCACAAACTATGCAAAACCCATGGAATGAATTTTCCAGCCTTCCTCCTGGTACCTCTTCTGCTATCACATTATAACCCAAACCTGCCAGGCTCTGTTAATTTTTTCATCAGTGCAAGGACATTTCTTTCAAAGAAACGTGATATTATAAAGCTCACTGCACTTAAGACTCACTCTGTGGACAACAGCAATGAATTTAAAACCAAATATCTGGGACCTATATTTACACATCACACAGAAGAAGAGGTTTATTATTCAGATGTCTTTGATGGTCCAACTTTACAGGCTGGAAAGAGGCCGAGAGAGGAGGGCATGGTGACATTTTGGACTTGGACAAGTTCAGGATATTCTAAGTCACATCAACCAAGAGGAAAAGACAAGGCTTCATTGAAATGGCAGCTCCTGGACCTTACAGTGTGGGTTGGCAAGGATGGTCAGCCCTACGTGGTGAGACAGATGTGTTTTTCAGTAGACTTTGCAGTCCTGTTTTCTGAATATCTTCACAGTAGGGCTTGTCTGAGCTTCAGTCTGCTTCCTGCTATCTCATGTACCAAGATTTCCTTCCCATAAGCAGGGAAAGGGACAGAAGAGAAGTGGCATGTGGAGACCTCATCCCAATATTGAGTAGGATGAGAAAACCCATACCCAGAGCAGGAAACTCTCCCTCATACTGGTATAGGATTCCATAAGAGGATTATCTCACTAGGGTTTTCTAATTGTTTGGCTTTATTTAGGAGATTTCTAAATGGAAAAGTGATAGATCAGGAGACAGTTTATTTGAAGAATTATTCTATTATATGTTATACAAAACTTCATCAAAACTAAGCTAGAAAACTTTGTTTTCTTAGAGAAGTCCTTGAAAAGATCTTTCTTTGCAGGCTTTAATTTTAAAAGCCACACGCAGAAAGTCTCTCTACCTCCCTCAGATTAAGAAGTTTTCTGGCATAAGACACTTGAGTTTCAATCTTAAAACTATCCCATTACCTCTCCTTTTAAAAGGAAACTTGCCGTAGCTTTTGCATTAAGCACCAATGACTACCATTTGCCTTTATAGATGGCATCAAGCATATTCCTTTATTTTGTCTCTTAAGCTTTTTCATTGGCAAGATGCAAGTAATTGCTCCTTGACTATGTAACATTTCCCTCAGGGACTGTATTTCCCCTATCTGCCTATTGACCAGAATATCTGTAACTTCTGGCAGCAAAAGGACTTTTCTCTTCAAGACTATTGTTGTTTAGGTTAGTCCAAAACTAGGAGGAGTGTATCATCTTCCCTGGCTCTTCCAGGCTGTTGTACGCTTTTCTTCCTTTCCCACCCTTCCAAACACCAGCTCTTGCTGTGCCAGCCACAAACCCCTTATCTCTGTCCCATGGGCCCAGGTGCGTCTGTCTCAGAGACTTAGAAACCAATAGATTCCACCTGCAAGAGCTTTTTACCCTGCACCTGGTAGTGACTACCTTTGTTCCTACTGCTGCCGTGTTTCCTTTTCCCCAACCAGAAGGAATACATGGATTTTGGTTAGGATTAAACATGATGGATTGGGTGGAGTTTATATTATACCCACTATTTTGTAAGAGAAAGGAGCATGGTGATATTTTTCAGGCAGCTTAAACACTCCTCTTTTGCATGATTGTTCCATATGACTTCTGGCAGCTTGTTGAAGTGCAACTGAAGTGACTACACTTCTCACAAGTCAATTAAAAAGTAGTTTATCGGAGAATGAACAAGCTGCCTTTTTCCTTTCACTTCTCAGGTAGTTTAATAGTTTCTGTATTCAGAGAAGGAAGCATGAACAGACATGAGCTCTTAGGTTAACTAGGGAGTCAACACTGTCCCAGGTCTCTTCCCAAAGCGTAGCACCACAGGTAGCAAATAACACAGAAAGTCAAAGATATTTGTTCACAGGGAAAGATACTATTTCCCCCCCCTTTCTTTTTTTTTCTTTAAGTAGCTGGACACAATTTTTTTTTTTTTGGTTATTTAATATATAATAGTTCACTGCTGATGAATTTTTCTCCAATTACTTCCTCACTGAAAAGGTCTTGTGTCAGTTAAATTGTAAAAGTCCTGAGAATGCAACTTGAACAAGGGCATTTGATCTCTGGGCCCAGGAGCTGGCACAATGGGTTGACAGGGGGATTTATGATCCCCAACAGATGAAAGAATATTAAATCAAACTCAATTTTTGTATTTATAATGCTTCTTTTCTACATCATCTGACACACATGCGCACAGAAAGTCATCTATCATTCTCAGAAAAACAGAGGAAAGTTAATACCAAGGTGGTATAGTTAATAAATGCTGCCTGTGGGAGACATGCAGGCTACTCTAGTTTGGACTTTGTGTCTCAAAAAGGAAGCTAGAAGTTTCCAGTCAATGTTGTACAGTAAAGGTGTAAAAAAGAAGTGGAAAGTATGTTCAGAGGCTTGTACACCACTGTCAAAAGTACAGAAAAATACTGTCTTTTTGATAACTTTGGCTCAGCAGCAGGCAAGTAGCAAAGAAAAGGCATAGGCTGCTCCTAGCTTTAAAGAGTCCATGAAGAGCTTTCCATTGGCATGGTAGGGATGGTGGAGGTACCACATGAACTATGCTAGGATAGTGAAGAGTTATTCTGTATAAGAACCAGTTGGAAAACAAAGAAAACATGACAAATGAAGAACCAAAGGAAGGTGAGAACAATCCGCAAGAAATAAAGGAAAGGAACAATCATTCAAATTATTTTGTAATTAGCTACTGCAAAGCCTTAAAATAAAGTACTCTCATTTTTGTTCATGAGGAATATCAAAACCAATGGAGTTTGAAAACAGTATTCTTGTCACAGTCTGACCATACTTGGGAGTAGTTTCCTCATAAAAGCATTTGGATTTCTAATACTGCTATAAATCAAAAACGAGGAACATCTTTGTGTTGCTCGTGTTCTATGGTAGTATACTGGCAGGTCCAAAAATATGGTGGCCCTGAAATATTCACTACCTTTTTTTTTCTTTTTTGTTACTGAGCAGTGGAAGGAAATGCATGATTCAGCCTCCCAAGGATTAGGTCACAAGCCTCTGCATGCTGTGCAGTGCTATATTTTATTTGCTGTTGATGATAGCTTCCTTTTCAGTTGATCTCTTGTCCCCAGTTCGGTCAAAAGTTCGGGTAATTTTGTTTCTAATCACATCAATCTACAGGCCCTGAAAATACTGAATTAAAATAGTGTGCACAGCCTATGATAACCTTTACCATAAAAAGGACAAGTTTTAAGTGCTGAATGCAGTGCAGAGAACTTTTCTCTCTAATGCATCTTGATATCTCTGAGTATAGCTGTAGGTTTTTGTACTTTTCTTGCTTAGTTTTTTATTGAGGTCAGAGCATAGAAGACAGTTCCAAGGTATAGCAGAGGAAGGCTCTCCCCGAATGAATTTCATAGCATACAAGACTTGTGCTAGATTAGTAATTTCATTTTGGTTTAAGTTTAGATGATAGTAATTTCATTTTGGTTTAAGTTTAGACAACAGGAACCCTCAAGTCAGTTTCCTTCACATTAGTTTAGCAATCTCAATGAACAACATCTGCAAGCTATATTGACATAAGCATGTATAAATGGATTTTAGTTTCTCTACCTGGGGATGCAGGTTTTGTGTGTTGACAAGGGTTCTCATTAATCTGACTCTAAGGAAGAAGACCCACAGAAAGATGTGCTGAATTAAGCTTTGTCTATTTCTAATCATTCTAATTTTTTTTTGCTTTCTTGGCAAGATGTAGTATTTGTAGGTTTAGATATTAGACTTTTTATTGACAGTGGAAGAGGGTCTGGCACACTGATGGTAGAATGTTATTTTTACACTTAACAAAAAAGAGGGTGAGGGGGACAAAGCTACACCACAAAGTGGTTAAGATCTGAGGTAAACAAAATCACACCCTGCAGGAGCTTAGCTCTGTCCAACAGATTGTATACAACATCCTGGGTAAACAGGCTTCTCACATAGGGGCTTTAAGAAAATGCCTGAAGTTATTTATATGAGTCCAGACCTCAGTGTGAATAGAAAGAGAGGGCTGAAAGTGTTTGTCAGCCCCAGGTGGTGTAGAGGGTTTAGTATTTGCAGTAAAAACAAAGAAACCATAGGTCTTTAACATCAGGTCATTAACGAAGCAAGGGTGAGTAAGTGAGCTCATGAAAGCTAAGATTTTTTGAGGGACAAAAAGAAGAGAAAGAAGTTAAGAAATGACTGAGTCACAGAAAATGCAAAGGCAAGGGAAGCCCATAATCTGAAAAGCTGGAAAGTTTTCCCAATGATAATGCAAGTTGTACAGTCAAGTGCCATGCTAAAAGCCACATAATTCAAGCTAATTTGTCCTCCAAAAGAGGAACATACACTGAATGTTTCTTTATCCCCCACAAAAAATCGTTTATGTTTTGAAATTAATTCCTGTGTTTCATTTGTCAGTTTTCAAGACTTTCATATTAAAACCCCACTATCTCTGAAATGAAAAAAAGGGAATTTCTAACATGCCCATCATTTAAATATGTAGGCATCATTGCCCAATTCTAGGAAAGCATCTGTTCCTTTTGGTACAGAAGCCAAACAGTGCTCCCATTGGGATATAGCCTGAGTCACGGTGAGGCCATATTCTTTAGAGGCACTATATATACCTACACTAAAAGTGGAATATGATGCCATAGTTTCATCTTCCCTGAACCTTTGTCCAAGTCAAAATAACTATTTAGTGTGTGAAAAATGGAGAGATGAGAGGCAGTAACAGGTTGTCATTTTCTAGAAGGAAAGTGACTGGCATTAACATGCTGAGCAGTTAGGAGAGCTAATCATGAAGCTGATCTATAATAAATCAACAGAAGGCATTGTCAGAAATGATCAAGTAGCAGATCATAAAAGTTTTTGTTTCTCTCAATTCAGGCTTTACTATTAGATATGCATTCTGTAAAAAAACCTGTTGTACAAAAAGTAAGTTAGGAATATGCGTCTAAAACACTTTATTAAACAGCTCTATCTTATGCATTTTTCTAAACACAGTTGCTGTAGCTGCTGACAAGTATGAGATGACCTTGCATTACCCATTGTTTGTTTCACAATAAGTTATATATACTATAATTTCTTAATTTATTGCAATACTTATCCATTGATAAGTTGTCATCTGAGTGTCTGAGATGGACGACTCGGCACTGCAGTAACCATCTGTAACTTTCTATTGTCTTCATAAACATGACTGATAAGACTCATAAAGATATAAAGCTATGGCAGCATGTTACTTGTTCTTAATAACTAAATGCTAGTTAGTTCCTTTGTCCCTCATGGTAGAGAATCACCACCATGCCACTTAAGTGTGCAGAACATAATAGATTAGGCTACTTAGCGAAATTAGCATTTTGGCACAATTCTGCTCTTATGCTTCTCCAGAACTGTGCCATCATGAATTCATATAATAAGCATACTGCTGGCTTTCATAATGTAAAAACAGCAAAGCACCCTATTGTTATTTTTTGCAATAAGCTTGCTGGATGGAAGTTAGTATGGGATGATCCTTCTACTTTGCTATGGTTTTAGTAAAAAATTACCTTCATCAGATGTAAACCTTAAGATTTCCAGGCTAACTCAATCTCCATTACAAGCACAGAAACAAATTTATTTTCTTAACCAAGCAAATGAAAACAAGCATTTGACCTTTGTTTTACTTTTCCTTTTCATTCTTGTTCCTGTCTCTGTCCATTTTTCATTACACACAAGCTTCCTTCAGTATGTACAGATACAGCACACACCTCACATTTATATTTGCTTCAAAGAAACGGTGATATTTACATTCGGTGAGGAACATTTCTTAGTATTTTTCATTCATCTTTCATAATTTGCCATCTTTGAGAAGCTCCTTCCACTCTCATTCACCTCTGTGTTTCCCACAGTTTCTGACTTTTTTGTTATTTTCCCCACTATTTAATTAATGAAAAGCAAGAATACATATTTCATGGAGTTCTCAGGTCCCATGTTTTCTGCTTATGTTCTAGACTAAACATATATGAGTAAAACCCCACATTTTTTTAATAGTCTCTCCAGAGAGAAATGGAACTGAGGCTTTCTGAGATCACAGTCCTCACCTTTATTTCACTGCCTATACACGAGGCTCTGTGTCATGGAAGAATGTACCAGAAATATTCTCTCAGCTATATTGCAGAACTCTGTGTCAACAGATGTAGTAAATCAACCTTCTGCCATTTATGTAAGTCCAGGAAATGATCAAGCATGTTTGAAAAGTTGGTCTTTAGTTTGATTTCAAGAAGTCTTACCTTTGCCAGAGCTCAATTCAGATGTGAATGCCGGAGCTAACTCACTGCAGGTGAGGTTCTGACATTTTGCTAGACGCCTCCACCTCAAACTTTCTATCATTTTGACAGTAGAATCTCATTTGCAGCAAAAGGATAAGAAAGACAAATCTGTGGCTTGACACCTTGTGACATCTTTCTATGGGTGATGAATTTCTGCTACATGACAAGTTCAAAGTTACCAAGCAATGGATGGATGAGTGGCACAGTAACTTCAGGCTTGCTGAGAATCATAAAAATATGTCAAGTCATAAAAAACAAAACACTGTGACACTTTTAGAGATGGGTTATTCTATGTATTTAAGTAGAAGTGAATATATTTTATTTCATAGATACGTAAATTTTTACAAAAGTTACAGATCCACAGGAGATCATAAAAATAAATAAATTATCTACTTCCATCCCTTAATATTTTAAAGCTGATTGCAAATATCTCAATGTAAGATAAGTCTCACTTTTCTTTTGCTCTGACCATATTCAAGGTTTTTTCCTAATTGTTCTTTATCTTCTCTCTCTTTATCTTCACAGTTTCTGATTTTTTTTTTCTGTCAGTGTTTATTACTATAGTTTTCCTCTGTTTATTATTCTAGATCCCTGAAACTTTTCTTATGTTTAGAGTCATGCTGATTAGAAGAGATTTTCACAGGGAACATACATGTTGGTATTTGTAATATACATACATAGACATCTAAATGTTTCAACTGAGAAAATGGAATGAAAGACTTGATATGATCCCTTGTCTCAAGATCTTAGGGTAAGATCAGTTACCCAGACTGTGGAAAACCCAGCTCTAATGTCCTTCTCTTCCTAATGAAATGTGAACCTGTATTTCTGAGGTAGAAGCCTTGAAAGCCAAATTCATGTTTGAGTTGTTCTTGCTGAAGGTGCTATACTTTGTATGGGCTACTTAAATATTCACTCTACCAGAGAGAAGGAGAACATGACTGTAGTTTAGTGGCCAGGGCACTAAGCACAGTTTTACATGTGAAGGGAGAAAAAAATAAACTGTCTCTATTACAGTTTCCAATTCTTAAGACATGGTCTATTAGGCACCTAGCCTGTGATTAACTTAAAAAAAATTATAACATATAATGTATATATAAAATTTATATATGATATGTAAAATAAATAAATAGAAATATAAAAATATAAATAAATACAAAATGTAAAAAAAATATAAATAGCAGTCAGATTCACTGACAAAAAGAATTCTAATACAGAAGGCAACAATGAACTTTATGGGGCAAATATCCATGATTTTGTTTGTTTGCCTCCTCTCCTAGAGAATTATTGACACTTCAGAAAAATTAAACCTCTGAGAAGTGTTATAAGAATAAACCATTGATCCACCCATGATTTTACTGAATTGGGAGTTGTCTCCACTGGTCTTTCAAGGTGGGACATCCCATGAGTAATAAGGTTTCAGTAGCAGTGGTTAACTGAAGAACTGTCCATTTTTGACAAGACATTATTTTAGTCCTAAACAAGTATAAAAAATTGCAAACCAGCATCTGTTAGTTTAGAAATAATAATTAAAACACACAAAAGTATATTTTTTTAATCCTTTAAAGTTTCTCTTGGCACTTGACACAGCTTTTAAAGGAGAAAAATAAGAGATTTTTCAGGTACTGTCTTGTTTGACTACAGGCACTCTAAACACAAAATAATATTTTGACATGATAGCTGTCTCCAGATAGCTTTCTTGGCAATATAAGATCTGATCTTTAAACCAAGCATTATCTCAATTACAATTCCTCCCTACCTTAATGGAATGAAATGTCCCTAAAATGTCTGTAGGTTTTAAAACCTCTGTCTCTAGAAGACAAATCTGTTATATGAGATATAGATACTATTTTTCAACATTTTCTTTCTTTTTCCTTCATTGCCAAAGATACCCTCTCTGCAGCATGTACTGCTCAGACTCCCCCTCCTTCTGTTGTGAGAAGCAGAGGGAAGGTTTATTCTGGCTTCCAACAGTGATCTGTAACTTCTCCAGGACTGTGAAGGTGAGAGTGACCACCCGTATGGTGATTTCTCCCGGGCCTGTATCTGCTCTCAGAACAACGGAGCTGCTGGCCCTAGTGACTCCAAGTCCCTCAGTACTTCCCTTGGGGGGGCTGTACCTGCAGCCAACTGCCCACCTTCAGGGGCTCTCAGCACCTCAGTTGTTGCTAGCATGGATTTGCCATGTCCCCTTGCATCCCTTTTCTGTGCTCCTCCCAAGAGCAACCTCAATCAGCTGCTCACGTGAATGCACAGCCAGAGCGCGCTTCCGAATATGTGACCTGCAGTAGCAGAAAATAAGGAGAAATGTTGACAGTTTGTGGGTTTTCCTCCTCTCTCACACTAGAAAGGCAGGGGTGTTGCTGTATTGATTTGAACACTTGGATTCACCAGTGTAAATAAGCAGAAATGGGGAACCCCAATTTCCCAGTGCCTGCCTATGCCAGAATAAGGACATACTTCTTCAGGAGCTGGACTTCTCAGTAAAATATCAAATTCCAAGCCCCAGTCACAGAGGCTGGGTACCCTGTAGCTCTCAGAATCAGTGCAGCTTGTGGTAGTTTATACTGTTTTCAGATATTTATACTAGGGAGAGCTGTTTTATTGCTGTTGTCTACTGAAAATTATTGCTGTTAAGTACGATCAACAAAAGTCATTGATATAGTGTGAAAAATAATGCAACCTTGTGATGGCATTTAGGCTTTTTTTTAGGACTACAGGTAGTTCTTGTGGAAGAGTCACAGGTAGTATGGCATGAGCATAGTGAAGTTGATCTTGGGTGAGATATTTTCAATCAATGGAAGCTGACCTGACATAATACGGTCTTAGGTCATCTATCTTCTTTTCTCAGTAAATGAATTGTGCATGTTTGTATTTCATGCAGTAATGCATTAACAGGATGTTAGACATTTTTAATTCGTGTGGTGCAAGAGCAGTTGATAGCTACAGTGAGGCTGAAGTTGAAAAGATAAAGAGTTTAAAGTTATGTCAGCAGCTTCTACTTCAGGTATAGCAGTCCAAGAATGCTTTAATAGTTTCTAAATTTGCTACTTGGTTTAGGTAATGTAATAGAATAATGGCATTTTAGTGTTCCATGTAAAAGTTGATTGTTTTTTTTTAAATGGGCAGATAATCCCAGTATCAATTTTTTCATAGTTTTCAGTGCAATTTTAGAAGAATTTGATAGATAACTCTAATTATAGTTTCTTCCATGGTAATGATACAATATTGAAAATTCTTAATTTTCTTGTACTATAGCCTGTGATATTACCTTAATCATTATAACACAGAAAATCACAGGTTATCCTTTCTTGCAGACTGACATTAGCAGAGTTCTCTTCTTAATGCTCTTAACAAGGCACTTAAAAAGTTATTTCTGGGTGCTCTGAATAATACTTGGAAATAGGGAATGTTCCCAACAACACTCAACAACCACCTTTTGCATGACGGCTAGTGGAGGCACTGGAAGGAGATGATATTGATGCTATCAATAGCACAGTATTGCTATTAAAAATGAACTCCATTGCTTGTGAAGAAAGGAAAATGAAGATGAACAAAAATTTTTAAAAAACCCTGAACTACTAAGACTCAAGATGTGTTAGACTGTAACCTCCCTCTTTCCTTCATCTTTCTTTTTCTTCTTTTCACTTAGAAAACTATTAGTAATTTTCTAATACTACAAGGGCTAGTTATAGCTGTTGTACAAGGGCTCGGTGGGATGAATGCATTATAGATAAAAACCCTTATCACACCCCTCAAATTCCCATTTTCACCTGCTTACATGGTATTCACCCACAGCTTGTAAACAATGGGTTTCTTTACTGAGTGAAGGAAACTCATATTCAGCATGGGCCTGGGAAAATTACTTTTTCCCTTGCTCAATTTTAAAGCACAGTGCTTTAGAAAGTGTGAGGGAGAGTCTGCTAGGTAAGGTTTAACAGGTCATATTTAGAAAGGGGACAAAAAAGGAAGAGAAAGCTAACAAGGGCTTGCAGATGAGAAGGTGAAAGAATATAAATGAATACGATGGAAGAAGAAAAACAACAGAACTTAGAAGCTACAGAAAGACAACATATTGTATCCATCCTTAGGTTAGATGTTGTTCAACTTATGATTGAGTAGGAGACTCATATTCATCTCCCCTTGTTGCACAGAAAGACATGAAGATCTGGGCAGTTAAATGGAGAAATTTCCAATATACAGACATGTAGCATGAATTCTGTCACAAACATTTATTTAAAATATACTTCCTGTTTATCAGACTCAAACTGTGCACTTTGGGAGGTATTCTGCTGGGATTGGTGCTGGTAGACCATGTGCTAACAGGAGAATAAGTGCATGTTAGTATTTAGGAACTAAAACTAGCTGAAATACTTTCCCAACTTTTCAGAGGAATTTCTTCTATCAAAACTTCAGAATTTTGATCAGCAGTTTTATGAATATTATAATGCAGATTTGTAATGAACGGTGGAATGAAGGCTGCACCAAAGTTGTAGGATATGAATTTGCCATATGAAATACATGGATACCGGTATCACCAAAAGTTTTAAAAAAAAATTTGACCTGAAATTTTAATTTTATTAAAGAAGGACTGCAAAATTATTGTTGACTTAAAAATTACTATTACAGGCAACGGAGAAATTTTATTCAAAGTAAAAGAATAGTAAGTAATGACTCCTCAATGGAAAGTAAGATAAGTAAGTTCAGCAAAGTATTTACACATAAAAAAAATACGTTCTTTGGATACTAATATTAAAGTGACAGATTCCTGAGTTCCATAATAGTAAATAAAATGCTACATTAATAAGGCATTTTACCTCATTGGCAACCAGTTTTAATAATGCTAAACTTCATGACTGAAAACTGAATAGACTTGAGTACAAAATTTATTGTCATGTAAGATACTGGTACTTTGATTACCTGCCTTTCTGTATAGATTTGATGTCTATTACTACATTTTAAACATCTGTATGTCACAGAGATTTATTTGGAAGCTGTTACTGCTTTCATTTGTGTCAAAACAGTGGAAGTTTAAGGGACCACTACAAAATCCAATGAAATACTGCAGTAAATGCTTTGCTTCTAAAAAGGTGTTTGAACTACGATATACTGTTGGTGAAGGCTCATAAAGAAACAAACAAATCTGTCTTAAATTTTATGAGAGAAGGGGAGAGGGGAATTCCTTTGCATTCCCATCGTATATAACAAACATAACTTTTCAATCATCTATAAAGAAAATACTTATTCCAGTGTGATTTTAATCTTTATTTTAGCCTTCAATAGACAGCATATGTAATAGGAAAACTGCATTTTTAAATAGCTATAATATTGTTTATAGAATGGCATTTCATCTCATATCAATGTGACACCTACAAGCAAATTCAAAGCACATCCAACAGGAAGGATTTATAAGTGAGTTTCTCCTCTCAAATCTATATTTCCAGAGTTATACCCAGAGGAAGAAATATCAGATTTTCAATGTGATATTCTGATCTGTCCATACGATTTTTCATTTGTTCAGCATCGTCACTTGACTGAGAAGCAGACACACCAGTCAGGCAAGATCCATGATTTTGCTGTTAAGGTCCTTGTGTTTTTCTGCACTGACCAGAAGAAATGTCCACTAAAAGAGAATCTGAAACCAAGATGGAGAGGAAAATCTTAAAAATGAGGTTGACATTTCTTATCTTGGAGATGGCCAAGGCAAACAAGACTAGTGGTCATAGTCAGAAACTCTGCAACACTAGATCATTTTTCCAACTATTTCTCAGTATTGCCCATTTACTGCATTATTTTTTTTCTGCTTTGCCTGACTCTGTTGGGAGTGCCCATTTGAGACTCACTAGTCAATGAAGAAGTATGAACCCAGGCATGAAGGACAAAACCTTTTGAAGTTTTATCACATTAGTAAATATGCTTACCCTGGTATTTGTTGGAATGCACTGAATCTACCTCCAAAGTACACTAGGAGAAAGACTTGAGGAAATAAGTTAAGGCCACAACAGTGGGTGCTTTTTGGAAGCCCTTTCCTGACTCGAATTGTCCACATGATGGCACTGCATGGGTATCTGAGATATCTGATGGTGGTCACAGCATGTGTGGCTTTTCCACGCTGAAGTTCTTGGACTGGAAACCACTGATCCAAAGTCACCCTCTACCAGATGCTCATCCTAGGCTTGCAGAAGAGTTTGGGCTTGCATCCAAGCAGTGCATTCAAATATAGATATAGCCAAAATGGGAGACTTTATCAGCACTGAGGGATATTAAAGCATCATTGTTACAGAACATCATTTCAGTATGAATGCAATATTAATAGCAGAAGTGGTTTGTCTCTCCATGTCCATTATTTTGTATTACCTAAATCTATGCTTGTTGGGCCAAATACCCATTAAATTCAGAGATGATTATAATGTCTTCACTCTAAGCCTCTCCCAGATGCTCCAAACTCCAGTTCATGAGTCAGGGCATTGCGTATGTATAAAAAAGAGTAAACAGTGTGACACAAAGCTTACCCAGAATTCTTTCTGTACCTGAGTGAAGCAGCAGTTTGTGTTTTCCTTTTGGTCAAAGTTGATAATTATAACAAATGGCATTGAAATTTGTGGGAATGCTGATCCTGAACAGGAAAGTTCCTTATGTGATTATCTCAGCAAGGACTTCAGAGAAAATAAACTGGGTAAATATGGTAAACTCACCTCATTAATTCTCATAATAAGGTATGCAAACGATAATAAGAAGGGCTTCTACAGGTATGTCAGCCAGAAAAGGAAGGTTAAAGAAAGCGTACTGCCCCCCCAATTAACAAGAATGGTGACCTAGTATCAACAGATGAGGAGAAGACTGACGTACTTAACTTTTTTGCCTCCATCTTCACTGTGAAGCTCTCTTCTCACCCCTCCTCAGTCAATGGACCACAAGATGGGGACCAGGGGGGTAAATCCCCTCCCACTGTAAGGGAAGATCAGGTTTGTGACCGCCTGAGGAACCTGAACATATTTAAGTCTATGGGACCTGATGAGGTGCATCCCAGAGTCCTGAGTGAATTGACTGATGTAGTTGCCAAGCCACTCTCCATGATATTTGAAAAGTCATGGCAGTCAGGTGAAGTCCCTGGGGACTAGAAGAAGGAAAACATTGAGGCCATCTTTTAAAAGGGTTGAAAGGAGGACCCTGGGAACTCCTGACCTGTCAGGCTCACCTTTGTACCTGGGAAGATCATGGAACAGATCCTCCTAGAAGCTCTGCTAAGGCACGTGGAGGCCAGGGAGGTGATTTGAGGCAGCCAGCATGGCTTCACCAAGGGCAAGTCCTGCCTGACGAACCTAGTGGCTTTCTATGATGGAGTGACTGCACCAGTGGACAAGGGAAAAGCAACAGATGTCATCTATCTGGACTTCCATCTTGTTCCCCATCCTTCTCTCCAAAGTAGGGAGATACAGATTTGATGGGTGGACTGTTTGGTGGATAAGGAATTGGTTGGATGGTCACATCCAGAGGGTAGTGGTCAACAGTTCAAAGTCCAGATGGAGACTGGTGATGAGTAGTGTCCCTCAGAGGTCCATATTGGGACTGGTGTTGTTTAATATCTTTATCAATGACATAGACAGTGAGATCAAATGCACCCTCAGCAAGTTTGCAGATGACACCAAGCTGAGTGGTGCGGTTGACACACCAGAAGGATGGGATGTCATCCAACGAGACCTGGACAAGTTGGATAGGTGGGCCTGTGTGAACCTCATGAGGTTCAACAAGGCTAAGTGCAAGGTCCTGCACCTGGATCAGGGTAACCCCCAGTATCAGTGCAGGTTGGGGGGAGAAAGGATCAAGAGCAACCTGGCCGAGAGGGACTTGGGGATACTGGTGGATGAAAAGCTGGACATGAGCTGGCAAAGTGCGTTGGCAGCCCAGAAGGCGAACCGTACCCTGGGCTGCATCGAGAGAAGCATGGCCAGCAGGTCAAGGGAGGTGATTCTGCCCCTCTCCTCTGCTCTGGTGAGACCTCACCTGGAGCCCTGAGTCCAGCTCTGGAGCCCTTAGCACAGAAGGACATGGAACTTTTAGAACAGGTACAGAGGAAGGCTACAAAAATGATCCGGGGGATGGAACAGCTCTCTTATCAGGACAGGCTGAAAGACTTGGGGTTGTTCAGCCTCGAGAAGAGAAGGCTGCAGGGGGACCTTACTGCAGTCTTTCAGTACTTAAAGGGGGCCCAGAGGAAAGATGGGGCCAATCTTTTTAGCAAGGTCTGCTGTGACAGGACAAGGGATAATGGTCTTAAACTAGACCAGGGTAGGTTTAGACAGGATATAAGGAAGAAATTCTTTATAACGAGGGTAGTGAAACAGTGGAACGGGTTGCCCAGAGAGGTAGTGGAGGCCCCATCCCTGGAAACATTCAAGGTCAGGTTTGATGGGGCTCTGAGCAACCTGATCTAGTTAAAGATATCCCTGCTCACTGCAGGGGGGTTGGACTAGATAACCTTCAAATGTCCCTTCCAACCCAAAGCATCTATGATTCTATGATTTTCCCAGTTGATAATTGCAGTTGAGCTTCCTGAGGTATTCTTCTTCACAGAACAATCTGATTTGTTATCATTATTACTTATTTGTCTTAAAGAAAAAAGTTAAGATAGTAAAACTCACATGAAACAAGTAAAATAAAAAGGATGCTTGAATGATATAAAAATTTTATTTCTTTCTTTGGGGACTCACTCAATTCTACCAGGCTGATGATGACTAATATAGCTGGAGAAGGAAGGTCATTACCAGATAATGGAGCCTGTTTATTATGTGTCCTGCTACTAGGATGAGTTATTTCCTCTAGCAGATTGTTTAGGATTTCTTAGGGATAGCATTTCTATAGCACATCTTCTTTTCAGGCTGGGGGTTTTTTTCATCATAACAGAAAAAACAGCATCCATGATCAAAAGAAGCAATTTAAAGCTAGAAAGTTTTTCTAAAGTGCATACACTCTCTAATATATACTGAGAGTTGGTAAGTTTCTGTAACCGCTGGGAATGAAGGACATTATCAATTGCAGGCATGCTAGGCCCATAATGATTCTATTCAGGGGTGAGCAATGGCAAGGAGCTTAAAAAAGATGTCTGTTACAGCCAAAAATGCACACTCTATATTACGTGCTGTGTGCTCTACAGCTATTGCTCCAAACTGCATATCTGGGGTCTGTCCTGCCTGGATGGGAGCAGGACCCTCGCTGCAACCTGCTCCATATTGCACCTCGTAGTCCTGGTGCAGTGCCAGGATTAACTGCTCAGAGCCAGGGTGTATGGGGCTGGGCCACGGGCTCATCACTACCTGTGCCTTTGTGAAGTGATGGGGAGGTGTGAAGGAACCAGGAGCAGCCTCCTACACCCTTCCTGTCAGGAACATAGGGGAGGAGGGTGTACAACACTGCACCTGGGCTGGATGCTTCCACCCTGCAGAGCACTGAATCAAGAAGTAGATGCTTTAGCATCATGAAAAAAGCCAGACCCTGGAAAACAATGAAGAATGGAAGTGAAAATCAACACCAGAGGAAGAACATGAGACCCATGAGCTGGGGTGGGATGCCTCCAGTCTTCAATAGCTGCAAGGATGAACAGAAGCAGCTTTCATTTAGCAGTCTTGAACCGTACAATAATAGGATTCAGGATGGGTTTAAGGTAGCAGCTGCAGACTGCCACCAGATGAACTGCCTGCTTCCTCTCTCAGTGCAATAAGATGTTTTTTTCCAGCCCTGTTCCCAGCCTTGGCCCTGCCTCAATGTTCATGAGCATATGGAAAATACATTTGATTTCAGCCATATCTTCTCAAATATAATATGAGGTGCAACTGCCAACATTAGAATGTCTAATCAATAGTTTCGCAAATTAAATGCTAGCAAATTAAATGTTATATTTATGTAACAGATTTTTAAATTTATTAGTTTTGCCTTTTCTGATAGAAGACACTCCATTGAAAACCATATCATGTTAATAACGTTTGGAAATTGGCATGACACAGAAACTTCTTAACCTTTACATCCTTAATGCTTTTAGGCAGCTGTTCCCTGATGCAGTTCAGTACATGCTGGAAAAATGCATAAGGTCTCACAAGAAGCAACTACTTCTACAGCTGAATTTTTTTAGTTCCTCCATATATCATGCACTTGTTTATATATGAGTTTTTTATGATCCTGGAGGAATTATACTACTAATCCTTTTCCATTTACAAGTCTCATCTTATGCATATTTTGTCTCACCATGGTGAACAGGGATTAATTATGCCTTGGTAACAATTCTACCATTCACTGTGCAGTAATGTTTAAGTTTGCTCAGGAGCAGCACTTACGAGAATAGTCAGCACAGGTAAATGGAGGAAGTGATAGGCACAACAGCAAAAACTGGAAGGAAATAGCAAGAAGTCATCAGGTTGAAGGGAGTTAAACCCCGTAGGGTACAAACCCAAAGTATTAGGATTTAAAATGCCCACCTTACACTAGGATTAAACCAAATAATTTATTTTGGGAGAAAAAAAATGAGAGATCATAATTAGAAAACTTCATTTAGTATACTGCAGCCCTTTGTTCTTCTAAGATCTTTTCTGCAATATTGCTAGCCTTATGTACTCACCTCAAGTTTATCCTCAGTTCTGAGCCTTTCCACGCAAAAAACTGAAACTGCATATGTTACTTCCTATGGCAAGCATGTTTCTTCCCAGATTTGCTCTGTTAGCATGAGAATGAAGCACAGCATCATAGGAGTACAAACACCTAGCTTGTGTGCAACTTCTGCCTAAGTGCTAGCTTTATTCTTTTCTTACTGCTTTTGGCACTGGTTTGTAGTTGATTTATGTGCTTTGTGTATTAGGCAGTTGCAAAGCTAATGTTTTTTCACTATAGGAGGAGATAAATCACATAGGATGACTAAACAGACTTGGTGTTTTAATGACAGTGGGAATATAATTCTTTTTAAATTCTGTGAACTGTTGGCAATTGGCTAGTAGAGGCACAGGAATGCTGTTTATTTTTTTATTCTTATTATTTCTTTTGCTTCTAAAATCACTGATTAAATTTGGGTATTTGTATTTGTATTTGTATCCACACAGTAGTATTCAAAACCAAAAATATATAGAAAAGAGAATGGCTATTTCTTTCCACTGCTTTCCACTGATAAAACAAAAATAGAAAAGATATTGTCTACTTAGAAACTTTTAAGGAAATAAATTCAGGTGAGAGTCATGTTTTTCATTCTAGTTGTGCCAGCGTCTACCCTCAGCTTTCTGTTCATGCTTATTTCTCACAGTAAATTGTCACTGTACAACGAAACATTTGCTTTGATTTCTGTCACCCATAGAATCTATGCATAAATTCATATTATATTTTCCTTCTTCTTGAACCCTTGAAGACAGAATCTGTCCTTCATGGTTCAGCAAACCAGTGTCTCACAGCTGTTTCCATAAATACTTCAGTACTTGCTATGCTAGCAAAAATGATAATTTCAAAGGAGAGTTTTAAAAAAATCTGTACCACAGGCCCTCCTTGTTCTAATAGTACTGACTGATTTAAGAGTTTGCTGAAAATATCTGCAATTTGGTAACACAGACTGTTATTACAAACTCATTACCCCCTCAGTTCGTTTTACTAGAGAGCTTTGTGGATTTGAAATAACCGTGAATAGGGAAGGCAAAGGAGAGAAGACAGGAATGATACTGCATCAAGATAGCTGTGTTAAGTCAGTGGTGCAGGAAAAGAATTAGGGGTGGAAGGGATTTTTCTTTTTGTTAAGGAAACTGAATCAGTGAAAACATTTTAAAACTAAATGGAACTTTTTCTGACTCAATGTATACAATTCATTAAGACAGTTTACATTTCCAATAAAAAAGTGATTTGAAGCAAATTAAAAAATAAAAAATAATGTCATTTGAGCAATAAAACAGTTTTGAATTTTCCATTAATTCTTTGGGTTTTTCTAACAGAGAAATTTAATAAAAGCAACATATATTCTTAAAGCATTTTAGTGTCACTGAATGAGCAACTTTTCTCTGGGAATTTCACCTAAATCTGATTTATCTCAGTTTAATGCATGGAAAATTAATAGGTACACTGAATCATTATAGGCATAACACGCCTGCACCCTCTTTGGTAGCAACTGGCAATTTCTGACAGACTTTTAGGACTATTTTTCACATGCTCAAATAGTTTGCTCTTAGTACTACTTATAACATCATAGTTACTATATAGTATGTCATTATACTTTAACTACTTAAGTGTCATAGTAACTAGAAGTCTTATACAAGGAATAGATTGTCACAGTAAAATGCAAGCAGAGAACAAGTGAAAAAAAAGGAGTTAATGACATCAGGTCATTAGATCAAAGGTTATAAGCAAAACAATGTAAAGAATAAGAAAATGTGGAGTTACACGTAGACAGTCTTGGCACACAAATATCATTCAGAGCAACCTCAACAGGCTTAGAGAAATGGGCCAATATTCTTCATTCAGTTTCTTTGCTGTTTTTCTGAGAGATGTGTGGCAGAACAAGGGCCAACAGTCCTAAGGTGAGATAAGGACAGGGTTGACTGGCCATGAGGGGAAGACTTCCCCATCTAAGTAGTGAAACACTGAGCAGCCTAGTCTAACTTCAAGGCTGGTTTTGAGCATGAGGCTGGACTAGATGACCTCAAATTTATGCTATAATTCAGTAAGCCTATCAACTCCCAGCAAACTTTTGCTTCTATCACAGCAAAAAGTTTGAAGAGGGTTTGAAGAAAAAGGAGGCTGCTACTCAAATTCTGGGAAAGTGACTACCAAACCTGTGGGGTGTAAAGAGAAAGGGGAGATGTATTTGAGTTGACTGCTACATGTTCACAAAGATGTTAGGAAGATCTGTCATTATTTTAATACGACTAGACAAAGGACCTGAAATGGAAGATCTATGAGTTTTCAGTGGTAAAAAAAGTCAGTACTTAATCTGTTCTTGCAGATGATATTATCTACAGATAAGGGCTGAACAGGAGAGATGAGAGTGCAGATACCTACAGAATCACCATAGAAAGTGGGTATATGTGATGAGAGGAAATGTCACACGGGAAGGTTAATGGAAGAATTACAAAGTAGGTGCAGGTGAGTCAGGACCGCACTAAAATTCATAGGAAGAGAAAATGAAGGTTGGTCAGTAAATGGTCATTAGAGGAACAAAAATGCTGGAGGTAGTCTTGACTGGTTTTAAGGTTGCTTTGAGCCAAGGAAAGACAAAATGCCTGAACAGAGTTTTAAATTAAAGTTGAAACAGAAAAGAATATGAATTGACAGTTACAGAAATGGTGAGAGCTGAAAGTCTCAGTTTGGTTCTGGAAAAGAGGAAACTTGAATCTGTGAGGGGAGGAGCAGAAAACAGAACAAGGTTGAAGGTAAAAGCTCACTCAAACTGAATTTGATGTCAGAACATTGAAGATTAAAGAGAAATGTAGTAATGTAGTAGCACAAAACACTGTAAGACTGGGGAAGAGCAGCTGGAAAGCTGCCTAGTGGAAAAAGACCTGGGGGTGTTGGTCAACAGCTGACTGAATATGAGCCAGAAGTGTGCACAGGTGGCCAAGAAGGCCAACAGCATCCTGGCTTGTATCAGAAATAGTGTAGCCAGCAGAAACAGGGAAGTGATTATCCCTTTGTACTTGGCACTGGTGGGGCCACCCTTGAATATTGTGTTCAGTTTTGGGCCCTTCACTACAGGAAAGACATTGAGGTGTTAGAGTGCATCCAAAGAAGAGCAATGAAGCTGGTGACGAGTCTAGAACACAAGTCCTATCAGGAGCGACTGAGGGAACTGGGGAGGGTGAGGGGAGACCTTATTACTCTCTACAACTCCCTGAAAAGAGGTTGTAGCAAGGTAGGTGTCGGTCTTTTCTCCCAAGTAACAAGTGATAGGATGAGAGGAAAATGCCTCAAGTTGTGCCAGGGGAGGTTTAGATTAGATATTAGGGAAAATTTCTTCACAAAAAGGGTTGTCAAGCATTGGAACAGGTTACCCAGGGAAGTGGTTCAGTCAGCATCCCCGGAGGTATTTAAAAGATGGATAGACATTACGTTTAAGGACATGGTTTAGTGGTGGACTTTGCAATGTTAGGTTAACCTTTGGACTCAATGGTCTTAAGGGTCTTTTCCAACCTAAATGATTCTGTGATTTCAAATGTTCTAATTCTTAAAACTCAGATTACATTAAGTTATTTGATTTTTTTCATTTAATTTTCTAATTTAGATAGTATGCTCCCCTTATAGCACAGTGTTGATAGAGAAACAGAGGTTATAAGAGGACTTGGAGATGATGTTGAGTAATGTTGGTATGCCTTTCATATTAATTAGGCTTAATGTGGTGAGTTAGCTATGAATTTTGGCTAATAAGTGATTTTTGTGGATTTGTAGGAAGAGCTGCCCAATCTTTGATTCCCAGTTCTACTCCAAAGGTAGGCTTTAAACAATACATGTAACAAATCTCTACTTTCAAGATCGGGGGAATGGGAAGATTTCCTTTACTTTATGATCTCTGGAGAATTCAAGCAAAGACAGAAGTCTGCGAACACACTTTAAATGAGTCCTGCTAACTTCTGTCCCTGAAGAAATTCAGTTGGCCAGTAGACTTTATATCTTCAAAGATTTTCATGACAACTATTCAGCTAATGATTAGAACACTTCTGATTAAGCAAGTCTGTGAAAAAAAAGTTTAAATGTGTCTAGTTCTGATTAATTAATATGATCAACATTTTTTGTGTGTGTACAGCTTTTTAGCATGTATAATGTAGTATCAGTTAAAGTTTTCATTTCAGTATCCCAGTGATTAATAAAATAATTAAATAATCTGACAGGTATAGCTTACAAGTATATTTTTCTTTTCCATCTCTGTGAAAAAATTAACAGAAGCTTTCTTTGTTCTTCAGGCTACTTTTAATGAATTTATGGAATTGAATATATTGCATGTAATGTAATAAAGGAAACTTGTCAGTTAATACTTTCAAGTGGTGACATAGCTGTTCTGGTGAATTATCTGTGAACAAAAAAATTATCCACTTACTGCAAACAAGGTTTCTGATTATCTAGAAAAATAGATTAGATAGTCATACTTTAAGTTATTTTCTTATGAGCTAAAGATTGCATTTAGAACTATTTTTCTCCTCAAAATGGAGTATAATTTGGCAATTTTAATGTAGCATTTTTAATAAAACTAACAAAAGTAGTGTCTGGGTTTTGATCACTGGACAAATTATACACAGCTCCATTCAGATCTGGAATGGTGATTTTATTCCTGTCACAAGATCTTTGAACAGAGATGTCACTTGCTTCTGATGATCACAAGCTGTTATTTATACTTTCAAAAAAAGGGGGAGGAGAGGGAACATGGCGCAACAAAACCTCTTGGGAAATCATGCAAGCATTTATGATGAAGAGACAATGAACCTACATCATTTTGTCTGTATAGGCCCGAACTTTCTCATTATGAAAGTTAACTATGACTTTAGAGTCAAACTTACTCCATCTTCCTCAAGCCCCTGTTAATTTTTATCATGTATTTACACTTTAAATATCCCACCGTTATTTTTACATGATTTCAGATTATGATAATATAAAATCCAAGTTACATCCTTCATCCTTAAAATTCTAACTCATCGCAGAGGCTTTCCTAACTTGAAGAACAGATTATGTTTCTTTTTTGCTTGCTCAGCTTCTTTCAAAGAATACAGCCTTCTGTGTTATTCTTCATTGTTTAGAAACAGATCACAAAATTTTCTAATATATTAAATATTCCGAATTATTCATTCATTTCCTCAGTGAAGTAGCTATGGTCTGTAGATCAATGAAATTGCAAATATTATAGGAATGTAAAATTGTAAATAGCATTTGTACACAACCCAGACAACTGTAACATGATTAACATCCCAGCAACTGTGAATTTCAAATGTTATATGCAATACATTATAATATACATTATTTATAACATGCTGTTTATGTAAATCACCTACTGAGATACCAACAACACTACACCATACTTTATAGAGTTTATCAATATAACATAAAAATTGAATTCATACATTTTCAGTCAAATATTAAGTCCAGGAATATTTGGGAAATATTTGATCATATGATCCAAAAAAGTCTGAGAAATCAAAATGTTGCAGGATTCAGTCATTAGCCACTAACTACACGAGCTCAATACTTCCTTGACTTTTAATGAAAGCAGTTAGATTCTTCATCTAAAGTTAATGTTGGATACCTGTTGCAAAATTATTAAGTTTTATCATTCGGTTCATGTTGATACTCCTAGAAACATTTGTTCTAGTTTTAATCTCTAAATCCATTTGATAATTTTTTTTATTAAACAATGGAATTAAAGTTTCCAGAAAGTTAATGGTAAAATGAAGTATGGTGTGTTAAAAGATAGAGGAGGGAAGAAAATTCCTAACTCGGGGATGACTGAAATACACTGTTGTAGAAAAGTATTGAGCTTTTTCATATTAATTTCTTTCCAAGCTGATTTATATGTCCTCAGTTGCATTACTGAAATACATCCCAATCTAAAACCTGTTGACATACAGTCTATTTTGGCTGACTACTGTTCACCCCTCAGTAAGCAGGTCTCTTCCTAGTGTGTGTCTCGTTTTTGTAATTACATTGTTAAAAGAAGATATGTTGCATAAGAAAAGTTTCCAGTTGTAACTGATTAAGAGATGAAGTTCATAATTGATTTTCAATGTGTGTAATGAACCAAGTTGTTGGAACATATATATTAATACAGATGATAATTTCTTGTCTCACTGAATATCAAGATTAATAGTCTCCTAAGAGAAATCTTGACCTTAGCTTCACCTCAGCTAATATTTACCTTTGAGGTCAATAAATCTTAATGTCTTTCTCTGAAGGAGTCAATATTCACTTACCATGAGCATGGTGAAGACTTAGAAGCATATACATAAATTTGTATTAAAATACATTGGCAAACACTTGAAAAATTTTTAAAATTTTGTTGTACACAATGGTTTTAATTATTATCCAACATTTCTACCTTGTAACAAGAGCTGATTGGATGCTATTTTTTAGCACTTTCACCTACTTTTTCATTACTGAATCATTCAAAACCACATTTCATTTAAATATATATACATATATATGTTTAATGTTCACATGGTTTTGCTGAAAATAATTTGAATCCATACTGAACAAAGGCTAGGTGTTTAAAAGAAAAAAAAAAACCAAGGTGGTTATGGCATACAGTTACAGAAGGAGGAAACAAGGACTAGTTTTTCTTCTGTGACAGGATCAAATTGTGCCATCTACAGATAGAGATAGCCAAGAAGTGTAACTCTTAACACCAACAGCCCTTGTTCCTTCACAGGGTAACCTGGCCAGCATCCACCTCTCTCACAGCCAAGAAGCAATATGTCTTCTCAGAGTCTTCCTGCTCTCTGATTTTTGTGAGTCCTTTCACAACACAAAACCAGGATAAAATTCTTCTTTTCCTTTTCGGTAATGGGTGTATATACACCACCAAAAGGAGATCTCAGGGTGTTTACTTACTGTCAGTGTTTGTCTTATATTATTTTTTTCATTCACCATTGTAAGAAAATTTAAATCTATTAGCTTTGCTGAGTATTTATCTGTTGATATGCACTTGGTGAGGAAGGATTGCTTTTTAAGTCTTTAAGCATCATGAACACAATACTGCATGCTTAAAAACCGTATCTGTGATATTTAATGGTGCCATTTAACATTTGAATGGACCATAACCAGGGCTAAAATTTACTTCTGTTTGACTAACAGGTTTGATTTTGCCACAAGTGTGACCAGATCAATAGAGGGTGATTAAAATTAATGAAGCTTTGAAAACCTTGAAAGCCTCAGCTAAAGAGAGAATGTTTAAACCTGGTGAGCTTTCAAGTCTAAAGAGAGCTTAATGAAATTCTTGCCAAACTCCTTCTCACCCTACCACACACAAACATTTAAAACAGTTAAGCTCCATTCCCATCATACTTTTTCTGTACTGCAGACACAGCAATCTTTTTCCATGGCAGGTTTCACTCTAAAATGAAACAAACAAATCCCAGGAATGAAATATTGCCAGCTTTCAGGCTAGAGTTTCACCCTGAAAAGTCAGAATGCCGGCCAAACAGCAAGGAGTTTGTGAGCTTTCTTCCAAAGCAGACTCGAAGGGGTGCAAGAGTGGTGAGTGAGAGACTGATGATGAGATTTTTGATGGTTCACCAGTCTTTGACTTCAGTGGAGAGTATTTAATCATCACCAGCCTACACACATCTAGACTAAGTACATAATGGTATTAAGGTTAGATCGAACAATTGTGCTATGTTTGTATAGACAGCTTAATTCATTCCTGAGCTCCAGAAAGTGCTGTTGTTTATCTTATTAATGCTTTAAGCAGGTTAAAACTTCAGTTATGGAGTTTGAGCTCTCACCTATTCAGGACTCAAGATGAGTGTCTTGCCATTCCTTATTATGTCATGGGAATAGACAGGTGAAAAGGATGAATTCTTGAGAGGGAGTATCTTTTAGTCCTGAAATAACTCAGTAATTCACAAAAGCCAAAAAAAATTAAATAAAGTATTTAAGCAAATTCTTCTCTTTCCTAACTGAGCAAGTCTCATGAGCCAGGTTGCCAGCTTTGACCCTGGACGTCTTCCAGAGCTGTGTTTATTTTATTCTAGTTAACTCTATCTTCACATCCACTGGCAAATATTTTGTTCTTATCTGCTTATTCAGAAATTGAAAATAAAAAAAAAACCCTCTCTAAAGTATTTTCTTAGTGACATCATGAGACCATTTCTATTAAATGACAATAAAGTTCTCTGACAGTGACCAAGTAAAATCAACCTTGCTGCCCACTTTAATTTTCTGAAGGACATGGTGAAGGCATAATATATTCTGTACTTTGCCATTCATTTCTATGAACACAATACAAAAAAGGTAATTTAACTTGTATGCCAGTATATAAACTATATATGTGCTCTACATAAACTTCAAAAAACTTGTCAGAACTATTTAAAGTTCTTGGGAAAGCTGATGGATTGTAATTGTCATGGAGATTTCTCTTCTGCTTTTCAGCAGTGACAGCACTTGGCTGGACTTTAAAGTATAGCTCATGTTTTATGGGTGAAACAAATTAGTTAACACAAGAAAATCACCTACCATGTAGACGGACCTTTACATATAAATTGCATGGGAGTGAATGAAAATTTCACAGGCTGAAGTCTGAAAACAAATTTGAGATTCATGTGAGATGTGAGATGAAGAACATGTCATGCTAAGAGGAGTTTGGCGTGTTGACAATTGTTTTCACTCTACACATACTGTACACAGCAGAGTAACCATATATGTAAAAAGGATGCACTGTGTTCTTCCTTGCTGACTGTGACTAACTCAATTAATAAGATCCAGCATAATTTCAAATTTTTGCTCAAAAAAAACCCACAGGTTCAGACACTAGGATATGGGCTACTTTGGAAGAGAAAAGCCTAAATACTGAAACAGTTCTGATAGAATTTATACCTACAGTCCTGAACCTCAAAACTTAACTGAGGAAAAAGCAGGTTTGAATTTTACCCAGCCATTATTGCTGCAGCATCCAGAAAATAATGACCAGATCTGAAGACCTATGTGCAATACTTTAAAAATCTGGATCTGATTCCAATTTTGGCTGTTGTGACTCATGCCCTGATTAACCTAATTAATATGAAAGTTAAGACAAAAGCTAAAACAAATCATCTCTCACCATCAAACATAATTGAATAAAGAGGCCTGGCACTGCCTCCTCCTGCTGCCTTTATAAAAGCGTACTGTGACTCTTATACAGTGGTCTGAAAAAAGTTATGTCTGCCTAAAGTCCTAGGTAAAGACAGTCTTCAGAGGGAGGTAGAGTGTCTTGGTATTCCTCATAGTGCTTAGTATTTGCTTTCAAATCACTTTTTTGCATGGAAGGTTTTGGCTCAGCTTTCTGAAACACCTGAGTGTCCCAGGATACCACTCAGAAAGCCATTATCACTGACACAAGGTTCAGGATTACATCTGGGAAACAGACTCTGAGGTATTGCAGTAGTTTTGTTGTAAGGACCTACGCTTTCTATTGGCACTGAATCCTAATTAAAATGCAAACATACTAAAATTATACAACAATTTGCAAATGTCTATGCCTTGCTATCTTTTTGGGTATTCATTGTAATTTGCGTTAGATTTGCTAGATGTATTTAAGCATGCTCGTTCTAGAATAGATCTTTAAGATAATATTTGGTTAGCAATGGTGAATTTGCCATTGATTATAAACTCAGTCTTCCTTGTGATGAAATTTAAAGGAGGTTCATCCTAAAACTTGAAGAGCTTAGGGAACACAAAGCTCAGCTGAATGACCTTGCATACGTTCATTACTAAGAACTTTGCATTGCCTGCAGAAATGTAACATTTTTACATTCAAATCTTTTCCAGCTTAGGGAGAAGCATTATGGTGCTAAATTTGTACATGGAAAATCTCTGGTCCATGTTCTGAATTAATGTATTTGAAGACATTGAAATCTGCTGCACTGCATTACATAGAGGTCTGTAACTCAAAATCACACTTTGAAACTGAAGGATAGAAATGGAGATAATAAATGTCTTTCTCAATTTTCCATTACAAAAAATTCAAAGGTTCTGAACACAATTTACACCAGCTGATTAAAAGAATGAATCATAATAATGACTTTACAGAGAAGTTCTTAATTTATATCTCACTAATTGCAAACATATTAGGCTTTTAGGATGAAATTTCTGTTCTGGGAATTTTATAGAGCTTGATGATATGGATGATTATAAAGATGGAAATTAAATATTCACAAACCGTGTTGGTGTTTCCTGCATAGTTTTTTAAGATGAACATTTAATATTTTCTATAATTTGTAAGAATTTATTTGGGGTGTTTGTTTATAATAATGCCAATTATCCTGGCATGTATTTGGTGTAAAGGACGTAGGGGTTTCAGGGTACCAGAAAAAAAAGAGGTCCAAATTAAGTTGTGAATACCTCTATCAACAGGTTCCTAAGCAGACTGAAAGATGCTGCGCCAGGCAAACCAGGCAGTTGTTTTTGACTGAGAGGCTTGTGCAGATACATGGAATTCTGCTGCCCGAGACTAGATGATCTGAGGCAAGGGGTGTCTCCTCCTGTGTGACACACCAAGGGTCAAGGCCTGCAGTCCATATTCAGCAGAACTTCCCGTGCACTCACAGGGTTTAATAACTTCAGAGGAAGCTTTATCAGCAGCTGTGAGGCAGGTATTATTGCTGTCTCGTGATGATTATAGGCACCAGCTAGTTACCTTCAGTTCAGTTCTGACCCTATCATTCATTTTTATGAAACTCCAGGTATTATAGTGTTTGCTTCTGTGACTCAATGTACTTCTTGGCCTGTCATAATTTCCATTGTAAACTATTTCTTTCCGGGTTTTTATGTCTGTTCTAAAATTATTCCTTTGGACTGAAACTTGGTATTTCACACTGTTTTTCCTGTCTAAAAAAGGGGAGTGGTATTCAAAGAAAAACACTCTTATAAAACTAAACCAAAACAGATATTTTAAATGATTTTAAAATGAAATTGTTCTCAACTCCTGTAATTACAGTATTACAGTCAAGAAGTTTCTTGAAACTCTACTATTTGTCAGTTGGTAAGCTTAGTGATCAGATTTCATCTTGAGCATTGCTTTTCTAAAAAAACCCACCGCTATAAAACCATTTTCTATTGTCTATGCTCTTCAAAAACAAAGAGATTATGTGATGAAATGAACATATCTGAAACAGGGCAAATATCACCGTAGAGACAGGATATTGGACTAGATAGACTAGGTTGGACTAGATTGGACTAGATTAAATTATTCTTGCATAATAATTCTTATGTTTATGTTCACCACCAGCAAATGTGTATGCAAGTTTAAGCAACTAAAGTCACTGCCTGAGAAGACCATGAGGACATGTTGATAGAAACAATTTAAAAATTGTGTCACGTGTGATAATACTAATCATATGGACTAAAAAAAATGTGCAAAATCTTGATCTGGCATAAGATTTCTCCTAGTGACCATTGATTAAACACTATTGCAACAATACATGCAACAATTAAAGAAAGGTTATATCCTTCTCTCAAAAGATCATATGTCAGACATTGTTGGAGAAAGACATGAAATTGATTACACCAACTGCATTGGAGCCTAGGTATTTCTCTCTAACTCCATCTTCCTAGCAGCAATAATAAAATAAATGTTAGCAGTTGCCCATGAGTAAGGGCATCCATTCTTCAGTGACTGATCACTGACAAAGGTCTTTGAGGGGATATTTGTGCAAAGCCCACTCTTCATGTGTCTTTTCTACAATGGCCATTTATTTTTCAGTTGGCAAATTTAAATTTTTAATGAATTAATTATTCTCATTCAGACTATGCTTCAAGTCAGCATTCATTTCTTTTCTTTCTTCAGAAGTTAAATGTTTGTCCTTGCATTAAAAATATTGTGGAGATTCAAAAATATTTCATTGAGAAGGTGCACTAATGAATAGGAGAACAGTGACAGAACAGTGTAAAGAGCAGGTAGTTTATAGATGAGGGTGAAACATTACCAATGTCCTCCAGAACTGAGGCACAGCAAGATGCTCTCTCTGACGACTCAAAGCATCCTGTGGTGCCTAACTGCTGCAGGACATATAGTGTGTCTGAATTCCTCATCTTTACGGTGCCATGTCTCACTCTTCTTTTAATACTGTCTTGTGGAAGAAGAATACAGAACAGGGCAGTGCCAGAAAGCTGCTATAATCTGTTGGCCTTGAGCTCTGGTCCTTAGAAAAACAAAAGTTTGAACAATTATAAAGTTAGGAGCATTAGAGGGCAGGCATAAAAACAGAGGATATAGAACGTAGTGGTTTAAACATGAATGGGTTAAAAGAACTGATATGTGCAAGCTCTTATTTTTTAAGTATCAGGGCAGATGCAACACAAATTTATGCTTTATACCCTGATGTGAAAACAATCAGAAAATAAACTGCAAAGCAGGATTGGTTTTTAGGTTCAATTAAAACACAGATATATGTGTCTTTCTGCATTTTTCTCAATTACTTGTTGTTTTCTTTTTGGGCAATTCTAGCTGCAGTGCACTTAGGGAAAAAGAGATAGAGTATTAAATTCAGGTAAATGTCATTCTTTCCAGTAAAAGTAGGAAGAACTGTTCCTGAATGCCAATATAGAGGGAATTAATATGATTTTTCTTATTTACAATCATATTCTGCATTTATTGTCAACATGTCAATTGCCTGGATTCTCTGCTGGAATGCAGGTTTTGAAAAAAAAAGTATTAATTTCCTAATAACTTTAAAATCATAAGCAGCAAAAATGAAGACTTAAAACTTCAAGTCCTGAATGGGCCAAGAGAGAGAAAGCACTAGTAAAAGAGAAAGAAGCTTCTTGAATTTGGTGTGATAAAACTATTAAAAATGGAAGAAAATTGCTGTCATATTACCTGGAGAGTTAATATAGTTCTTTTAGGAATGGGCATGTTATCTCCAGTAATAGGTCTGCTAAGTGTTTTGTAACTGAAATACACTGAAATCTACAGACTGACACTCATGAAAGGGACAGAAAGAAGACCATTCAAAGTAAAATACTTTCTCCAAACCGGGGCAAACTGGGATCTCAGCAGTTGTATGTGAGTATTTGGTTATGGCTAACCATGCTACCATATTACTGAGGTTCATGTTTGTGTAAGTCACATCCAGGGTATGCAAACCAAAGTCTACTCACCCCCGTAGCCAGGGTGCTCGTTCACCTTCACCACTGAAAAGCCAGTGGCACAGCAGGTGCTAAATTAGTTAAGCTGAGACGGGTGCTGGTGCTGCTCCCGAAGCTCTGGCTTCTCATCTTCTCATGCCCTTCTCCTGCTCTGTGCTCAATCAGCCAGAGATACAACATGGAGCAATTCATATAGATAGGTCATGACTAATATAGAAATGGTTGGATTTCTTTGACCTGTGTGAGTGGTAGAAGATGCCTGTACTGCTTGCTGTACAAACAACCTGTCTAGAAAGAAGAAAGTTGAGCTGCTTCTGACCACAGCCAGTATCATAAGACTGGTTGGACCATTTTTTTTTGGAAATTTTCCCCCAAGAACCTTTAGGACATCCTTTTTAATGACAAACTCTCTGAAAACTGCAAGACTTGCCAGCTACCTGATACTGGAAGAAGCAGCTCTATTTCCTGAATTTGTCTATCTCTACTTGAAGGTATTTGATTTGGAAAAGATGACCTCTGCCTTGTTACTGCCCAACTTTTGCACCATGACCTTCTCTTTCCTTTCAGATGTGTACCAAAATACTGAGACAGGCACAAAGATAAATCATTGCCTTTCATGTCAGAGTTCCAGCTAGCAATGTTGACAGAAAATTACCTAATCTCAACTAAGTCCCTGTGACCAGGGCTCTGGCATTTAAAATGCCAAAAATCACACACACGCCATCAAAACTGCTAGCTTTAAGAACTACTCAGGTGATTCTGACTGTTCTCTGCAATGAATGCCATGGGAATAAAGCCTTACCTGTTGTCCCTCATTGCACACTGGTCAGGCCAAAATATACTCCAGATTTCACTTTTGTCCTGTACGCATAAGTAGGAATCACTTCTCTTAAACTATACTGATGTCCATAATAGCTCCAGGTTTATGGACTCCAAATTAGCCTTTACAGAAAGTGGAACACATTTGGCTGATAGAAGTGAATTTATGCACCACTCAGGATGGCAGTTTTCAAGCTGTGAAACAGTGCACAACCTCTTGAGGGCTTAGTCTGAAATTTCTTAATCCCCAGGCAATAAGAAACACAATTAAAATTCCAACCCAGATAATTTGGACTATATAGAGGTTTATCTTTTTTCTTTCTTTTAATGAAAGGTTGGCACTAGGAGGATATTGCAATAGAAAGACAGATTTTTCCTGGGCCCATTCCTGTCTGGTCAATTAGGAAAGCCAGCAATAATTAAAAAAAAAAAAACCAAACTATTTTTAAAAAAACATAGCATGTCTATACCTTTCTGTTATAGCTTAAAGTTTACTGGAAATTTTGAAGCAATTAGTCATTTGATACTGTGATAGAATTTCAGATCAATAGTTGAAATGTCAGTAGAAAATAAAGGAAGTCATTTGGAAGAGATACAGAAGTTGTCAGGTAAATGTCAATCTATGATACTGTAAACATTAAATCTGCCAAAAAAGGAATGCACTGATTACATCTGGCTTGGCATGTAGAAAGGACTGTTGAATATACTAATTGTAAATGTTACTGTATTAGCATTCAGGCAACATTGCTGCTTGAACTGAACCTGATGCCTATATGTATCCAGTCACACACATATATGTCCCATATGTCACTGAAGAGCAAGTATATCACACATAACCATATCTTCTAGTCAAGAGAAACGCCCATATGAGCTGAAATGAAATGGTAAGTAACCTCATCATAGAAAGCAGCCCAATGATAAAAAAGTCAGGGTAATTTACTATATACTTATCATACGATGGGATTTATTGGCAATTTAATTATGAACACATCCTATACAGAGCAAAAAGGACTATTTTTTCCTAGTCTTCACTCATGCATAACAAACACTTCTTTAACAAAACTTGAAGTCAAACACAGGTTATTTAGGTGTTTGTTAAAGTCAGAAGCAGTGAAAGAAAATGTCTTTTCCTGTCAACTGGAAACTATTAATAGTTGTTCTTCATCGTACTTTTTACTGTTGTACAACTTTTTATCTGGTCTCCAAAATAAATATGCTATGAATGGTCTGAGAACTTTCCATAGGACATTAACTGTATTTTCCTCTAGAAATCTGAATCTGAGAGTGTTTCTTATTATGCCAAACTATTGTTCACTATCAGCTGATTTAGAAGCTGAGAACAAGTCTTTTTCCAGGTTGTTCTTATTTGTTTTACAGATACTGGTATCAACAATGTTACCCCATTACACTAAACATTGTGAACTTTGGGTTTAATGAAAAATGTGCAGGTAAGCAATTAATAATAAATGGATAACTTAGGGTGGAGATCATTATTTTTCCCCTGAATCCTATATATAACTTAATTCATATATCTCAGTTTTGATATGAAGCCCCGATATTCCAGTCCTCTTTGTTAATAGTTGGTAATCAACTGAAATTTTCCATATTTCTTTGTCATATGTGACTTAGTCATGTTAATATGATGCTCCTCATTATTGTGTCGTCACAGCATCCCATACCTCTATAATCTTACACATGCAATATCACTGCAGTAAAGTAAGTGTGTGATAGAATGGGGAAGGCATTTGTATGTTCTGCTATGATATTAAAACAGAAATTATCACGACTCGCATTGTGGAGATAAAATATATGAAAGCATAGTATTTCTATGACAACCAGTCTGTATTTCATAGAATACTGCGATGTCAGATTTGGTGAAGGGGGAAAAAAGGTGTACTGTCTTCTGATGGGATGATCCCAGGCTGCCTGCTCACTCCTTGACTTTTCAGGGCATAAGACTGTTGTACCACACATGCAGCACTCCAATGTAAATGGGATCTGCTGCTGAAAATCCGGTGCCTGTGACAAACTATCTCTTCTTGGGATGTCTGTGGGAAATTCATAGCACTTACTCATGTAAGTAGAGGCTACAGGGTCAAACTCATACACCGTAAGTTTTATTTACAGCTGGTAAGCACAGCCTCAGGATGAATTATGAGAACCAAAATATAACCCTTGGTTGAATGATCAAGGATTACTTTGAGATCTGATTTACTTAGGAAATACTGCACTTAACTACTTTTGGTAATTTAGGTTGTTTGATGGATATCTCTACCCCCACACACATAGAACCGCTTTTGCTTATCTGATGATTTAAAAGAGAGGTCAAATGTTCACTCTTCCCTTGGAAGGAAATGTGAGTTGTTTATGCTTGAGAGGAAGAACTGGGGGTAATCTACACATTCTCATTGCTCTGTTTGATTCACCGAGGAGAAGTGTTTTTGACTGGGGCAGCAGAAACACCCAGCTGAAGCATGGAAAAAAAATAATCAGTTCTCTGGAGGGCAAATTCATGCAAAAGAAACACAAAAGGATGAACAGTTTGTGTGAGAGGAATCAATATTCACATGTAAATGAACTCCCTGAAGTTTATGAAGCAGTCCCATGCTTAAATGACTCACTCTGGAATAATCACGTGGAGGTTCAGCTCTAGTTTATTCTGCCACAGGGAGTTTTGAAAGTATTTTTCCCCCTGCATTTTTATGACTAAAGGTTCTGAGGAAAATATGGCAAGTGGAAAAAGGGGGGCTTTGGGATCACTTATACATGAAAACATGTTTTGCCCCAGAACTAGGAGTCTTGTGCAAGAAAACTCAAGGTTATGTTAAACATTTTGCACCTGCACTTTCAAAAATCTCTTTCATGTTCTGCTACTACATATTAGTCTTAAATTGGTAAAAGGACGTAGATCAATAGTCAAGGGACATTATAAAGTCTTTTTCAAGGACTTTTGCAAAAGGTTTCTCTGGAGCTTTGGACTCATGTTTTTTCACAACAGCTACCTGCAGTGCACGAAGAGGGTCTTTTGTTTGGAAAAAAAAAAATTAACAGGCACCCAGTATAAGGGATGCACCACGTTGAAAAGTATATGTTATTTGTACAGTCCTGTGTTTTGGTTTCTATCCTTTGTTTTGGTTTAAGTCTGTTAGCAAAGAGGGTAGAAACTTGTACTGTCAAAGGCAAAGGGGACTAGATTATAACAGTGCCTTTCACCTCTAGAGCAGTTAGCTGGAGGGCAGCACAAAATGTTTAGTCTAAAAATGAGTTTAAATAGTTTTATCTAAAACATATACATTTCTGAGTGGACTTCTCTGCTTTTTCCCATTAAAAAATATCCTCCATTTATAAAGATCTTTATGAATCTTCCTAATCATAGAAGGAGCACATTTCTGTTCCTTTACGGAGAACTTCATAATTTTTTAGCAGATAAGAATGTAAGTGTTCACATTGAAGCAGCTGGTTTAACTAATAAAATTAGATTTTAAGGTCCCAGTCCTGCATCCACTGAATGTAATGGAGTTTGGAAATTGACTTCAGAGGAGAGACACACAAGCCCATTCTTTCAACATTAAGACTACATGTCTGTTTTACAGAGTTAAAAGCTGGAGATGATCAAATCAGGCAGTCTGACCTCCTGGAAATCTGTCCACATGAAAGCTGTCCATGTAACACTATTAACATACACCTTTTGCACCAGCATATTTCCTCTAACATTCAGACATTCATATTACTGGAGCAGAAGACACAACCTTTCCTTACGCAACCAGATTTGTAATGAGGAATGTAGGATACAGACATGAAATTGGGAGTGAATGGCTCTGACTGATGGGAAGAACTCAGGCTCTTTTCTCACCTAACACTCACAAGTGTGCTCAGGCTTCATGCTAAGAGCCAAATTAAATAGGTCAGTATCTCACTGAGTATGATCTGATGCATTCATTAAAGTATAACTTACTAATTAGTAAGCAGTCTCCAGATCCTAAAGCTTACATTATTCTTCAAAATCTCTCCATGCAAACTTTTTATAATAATTCTGCAATTCATGCCGTTCCACTTGGAATACTGGGTGGATATTCTGGATATTTTTATGTGCACTATACAGGTTGTATCTCTTTTTCTTTTTTATTTCCCACATGGAGTTGATATATAAAACATTAAAAGCTGTTCATGTTCTCAGTATGTTCAGAATTTTAATGAGTAAAAGATAAATTCCAGATGGTTCTGTAAAACTATGCAGGTATTTCCAAAGACAGAAGGGGCTTCCTAGTTTGTTTCTTGGTAAATTAAGCAGACTTTCTTCAATACTTCCTAGAAGCACCATTTCCCAAAAGAAATACTATTTTGCTTTGTTTTCTTTAACTTCTGCAGAACCAGGTTTGGAGACCTTCAGTTTCGTCCTGGATGAATCTGCTCCCCAACAAGTGTGGCAAAACTTTCATGAAAAGCTTGAGCCTGCAATTCTTAACTGTCAGATAGCTCAGGCTTGGTAAGCTGAGGAGTAAGAGGGATGAATGATCTTTTCTTCTATTTGCATAGTTTGAATATGCCTGAATGCATTCCTCACCATGAAATGAGAGCAATCTTCGCTTGTTTCCAATAACCATTAACCAATGCACTTTCAAGACGATCACATCTCAGTTACTCTGAAGAAATGCTTGTTGAGTGAATTATATGTGCTGGTGTTTTCCAAGTGGGTACATCCCATCTCCTAAATTCACCTTCTCGTTTACCCTGATTCAGGTTCACAGCATGGATTTTGCATTAAAATACATGCTAAGTAGATCTTCTCAGACTCTGCCATACTACTTTGGTCTTCTGGAATAGTACTTCTAAGAATCCCATTACAGAAGAGAAATGGCAAGCTAATTGGGTAAGTAAGGAACAAATAAAATACTATTCATATATTGTATTTCTTGTGTCAGGACTTGATGTAAAATCTTCGTTAGATTGCAGTTCCTGCTCCAGGAGTATTTTTTCATTTTAAGTTAGACAATCACTGAGTAAAAAACCTCACAAACCACCTCAGGAGCAGACATTGGTTAAGTCTTACTCCTTTTTTTCCAAAGAACGCGCTGAACTCTGGCTGTGCAACCATTTCTTCTTGTGCTTCCATTCTGGCTGAATTAAGTTTACATTCCTTGCTACAGAACTTGCACAAGACGGCAGCGGACTTTCTCCACCCTTCTTCAAACCTGGTCTAGAAGTGTTGGGTGAGAGATTCTTTTAAAAGGATGTGGGTTTGAACTCCATCAACCTCAGATTAAAACTATTGCTTGTCCTCTAGCAATCATTATTCAAAATAAATAAATTCTCCCTTCCAAGTGAAAAATTGTGGGAGTTCTGGGTCCTGAACAGGTAGAGAAGCTATTTGCAATCTTTTGGCAGGCATGTGAAGCTTGGAAAATTGGTGGAATTATTGACACATCTTTATGTTTAGTTTTCATATTAGCTAAGCTGTTGCATTTTCCCATTCAGCATGCAGGGAAATCAGCCTGAGGTGCCTGCCACATTCCGTGGATGATAGGGGGAGTTAATAGAGATCACATCACCGACTCAGTCCACTATAGGGGTCAGAAACTACACACACATTCTCTTCTGTTCTTTGACATATTACCTTAAAAAAACTGAGGCATTTTTAAAATTTACACCCCTAAGGAGAATGTTTCTAAATATGCAGCTCTTTTCACTTGGGTAGATGCATTTAATGTGAGAATAAGCCTTGAGGAGTCTAAATCTTGGCAAATGTCTTATGCCAATGGAGTCTGATTTTCATTTTGTTTTTCTCTTAATTTTAGTGGGTGCAATTTCCATACTTTCCATTCCTAACTTAAAAAAAACAAAGTCAGATTTTGGATTAGGAACCATCATGTACTCATAACATGTGACATGGATGACAAAGAGGGATACAGATCTTTCTGAGGTGTTAAAAGGAGACAGTTTCCTCATTTTTCTCCATGCTTTCCTCTTGCTCCCAGAGACTGTATTATTGATGGGACCTGTTCCTCTATGTAGTTGCCATTGCACAGTGTATAGTGCAATAACTACTGTTCACCAGGATCCAGATCTGAGATGAAACATTATTTTTCATTAGTGTTTCTAATTTTTTTAATCTTAGACTTCATAGTGTTTCCTAAACAGAGCATGAAAGCAAAACTCCTCAAATGGAGCTTTTGAACCTCAAAGAACACATAAAACTTAATATTTATTTAGAAAACATTACTTGCATTTTGTATTATATGTATACACTTTTTTTTAATTACTGACCTCTAAAAGAGATGACTTCTTGTGTTTATGGAAAGAAGCAGGTTCTGTCTCTACTTGTTTCCTGTCTGAGTCACCTTGGTTGACCAAAGCATTTTGTCTCTTGACTCCCATCAGATCTGAGGGTTACTTCAGTAAACAATGTGTAGTACAGCAAATATTCAGCATATGTTCTATAGCACTGCTGGGACCTATGTTCAAATTCTAGTATGCCAAATTGTCCTTCAGATTCCACGTCTTCTGTGGATCTTATTTGTAAAAACAAGATGTACTGATAACATTGAGTGAAAATAATTATTACTTTTCTCAAAATCAGACTGTTTCTGAAATGCCTCAGGGAAAACCCCTGTAGTCTGGGTATCTTTCTGGGTGCTTTAACAAACTCTACAGGATGGAAAGAGACATTGGCACAGGTGGCTGGAAAAAGATGACTATGGTTGTCAAAGATGAGGCTGTAGTTCAAATGAGATTACATTTAGTTTTAGTTCTGACTGTCTTGTGATAGCTATAAAGTCAATATTGGCACAGCATGCAGACTTGAAAACTAGCGTGAGCTCATGTGTAGCTAAAGAACTATTAAAATATTCTCAATTAAAGTGAATGACTCCTGTTCCCCTGTGAATTTCAGTGGGATTTTGTGAACTTAGTGAATAAATCTACTAACCACTCAAACATAATGGAGTTATATTACTAAGAGTGTTGAATAAGAAAAACAGATACCTATAGAAAAACGGAATGTTCGTGTTCCAATTAAAAGCAGAAAAGATTATGCCTGCCAGTAACTGAATACAAGTAGACAACTCTATAGGTTTCCTTTTTCTTTTTCTTTCTTTTCCTTTTTTGTTTGTAAAAACAAGCATACAAAGCCACAAGTATGAACTTGATTTTCTGTCTCTTGCTACTGTACTAATTCCATTAGAAAATAGAGCTTGCTTTGGCCTCTAATGTGTAAATATAACACAACCAATCACTTCATAGATGCACCTCTTTTTTAATGACCTTTGCTGCAACTAGCTTCTAGCCACAGAAGCCTCAAATTCTACTCTTGAAATTTCTATATGATGAGAAAATTCAGCATCACACCTAACCCTCTGTCATGCAGTATTGCCAAGCTACAAAACCCATCTCCTTCTCCTAATCTCCCCTAATGAAGTACACTCAATTTCTTTTTTTTGTGTTCTGTGATGGTCCCAAGTTTGTTTCTTCTCTTTAATCATAAGGCAATGAAGAAACTCATCATATCTGAAGGATATTTTTACAATAAAATACAATCCTTTTTACAAACGGAAGGATGAAAATTAGCTGAAGACAAGCTACTATAAGAGAATCAGTAGTTATGTGTTAGAGAGTGTTTGTCCTCTACATTTATTTTTCATTCATGAATGACCACATCATGGTAAAGGAATTAACATAATTCATATCAATGATTTGCTGCTGTGGTGTGTGAATAAAATAATACTTACCCTAATAGTTTTTTTTAAGTTTCAATAACAGCATTTTTATCAGGTATATCAGTTATAAAAGTGGCCTTGGGAAAAAAGTATTCTGTACGATCAGTTCTTATTTGGAACAACACCTTCCTATCTGTCTCTACTGTACTGGCCTCAATTGTCCCCCTCATTTGTTATGATTGTGTTGATTCTTTTCTGATTCTTGACAGATTATTCCTAAAACTTAGCTAGCCAGAGCTTTAGAAAAGACCACAGGATTTCAAAGATTTAACTGGATGAACTTGGTCAGTCCCTCGGCCAAACATATTCATTTGATTTGTCTTTTTCAGTGACCTTTTGACTTACAGTCATCTGCATTCTGTTCATGCTTTATTTCATTTTCTTTCACTGGAGAGCACTTCAGAATGTTTGTCATGAAAAGAGCTACATAAATATTAATGTATTGATAGTGTTATGGCTTTTCAAGTCTATTTTTCATTTCATGGGTTTTAAGAGCTACAAAATTTACTGACTATACAGAAAATATAGTATAATGGACTTTCTGAAATGCCCTGAATGAGATAAAATATATGAATTATTAATCCATGGAAGTCAGTGCTGTCTTGCTTATAGACAAAATTTTCTGTGCCAGTATGAGATTTTTTCCTTTTTTTTTTCACTTTCTAAAATTTGTGATGAATACACTTTATGCCTCTACTTTGTAAGTAAGCATATGTTCCTAATTAAATCCTAAAAATATTTATATGAATTCATTTCATGTGCACACTGTTGTCATCAGGATGCACTTTGAACCTCCAAAAACTACAGGGAACATAGAGGGAGACATTCATATGGGACTGTGTTTCCTACAGGCAGTGCTAGCAGACACCCTCCACCATAGAAGGGCAGCTTCAGACTGTGAATGAGCAAAGGGGAGCATGCTTTAGGGATGTCTTGACTCGGTCTATTCCCCACTCCAATTTTCCATGAGCTGCTGAATCCCTGTCATTTCTTTTTTTTTTTTTCCAGAGGATATTCTGCCATCTGGGCTCAACAGCTAAGTTATAAGCTGTGAAGCTCCTTTATCACACCATGGGAGGGAAGCCATCAGAATCTGTAAATCTGCAGCAGAGCATCTAATACAGACTAATGAAAACAAATGGAGCTCAAGGTAAACGCTACTCTCAAATTTTAACTTATCCAGCTGTTTTCAAAATCATGAATGTTTAAGCCCCCTGAATCTTAGATAGCCTTTATAAGATAGTGGCCAGATTCAGCTGAACCAGATGGAGAATGCATCAAGCCTGGACTGTTGCCCTTACTTCTGATTTGCATCAGTTGTCAAGTTAGTTTGAGCTGAGCTAAGTTTTCCTATTAAAAACAAAACTCTAAACATTAATGTTCCATGCTGAATAAAGGTCTGGAAGGTGTTGAATGACTTTTTTTTTTGCTCTGGTTCAGCTGCAGTCCATTATATCTACTATCTCATATCTCAGTGTCTCTTGTTTCTTCACCCTTACTGACTGCCCTACTACATCATGGAACACCTTTCAGGAATGCTGTCCCCCTGCAAGCCCTCGTTTCCCTTTGCTGTGTTTGTATGGCTAAGGCATAAGATACCTAGCATGCTTCTGCATGCTTCTGCATCTACAGAAGAAACAGACCCATACATAATATGCTTCCCTACCCACCTTCACTCAAAACCATAGGTAATTCTTACTGGAAGCCAATGCTGACCCTCAAACTGGGTAAAACTTGAGTAGTCAAGTACTAAGAAAGCTGTATCTGAAGACAGTTTGTGGCTATATAACCTGCACTGTACCATCTATCATCACAGCTTGAATTTGCTGACCTTCAGAGCATAGAGCAAGATTCATCTATTAACACAGGTGATTGCCAGAGTGATACTGGGATGTGTGTGATCACAGGTATCTATTTATATTTTAATTTCTAACCATTCTCTCAGAATTTGCTAGACAAGTGTATTTTAGAAATCAATCAATAAATAAATACCTCAGATTCACTTCAAGGGCAGAATGTATATCTCCCTCTGAGTCATAGTTACGGCAATATTACATATAACCGAAGACAAATGGCAAGAAGTAATACAGCAGGGTGGGAAACCTAAGAAGCAGACTGTACAATTACTTCTTTACTTTTCTCATTTCTTTAACCTGAAAAATACTACAATAAAACTGCACGATTCTGCAGATATTTTTTATATTTAAAATACATAGCATCTTTACTTTTAAGCTTGCACAGAATGATGTAGCTGGGAGTGACAATGAACTCTATCTTGTTTTTTTCCACTGTTATGCTGTTTTTCTTGTTATCATGCCCAAAGCTGGAAGCCAGTTACAGCCTGGCTTTCACAGCTTCCTTTTATCATGACATGATTTTTATTCCTTCTAGAAGAAAAAATTGGGCAGCTATTTAAGTTGTTGAACTATTGTGTTCCATGCTTTTTCTCTGAAGGTTATTTATGGAAAAAAAAAAAAAAAAAAGAAAAAACCAAACTCACAACTCATACTATTCAGCTTTAAATTATAGATGTTTTGACTATATTTAGAGCATGTGCAAGAGATTACAGGTGATGGTCAGCACTATACTTGTTTTCTAATACACTTCCAAAAATTCAGTGAGTTATTTTTTTGCTGGGGGGTTTTCCCGCTGAGTTGTTAGAGAAGGAATAGAATATACAGTTTATGGTGAGAAATAAACAATAAATACCTGGCTGCAGAGAAGTGTACATTTTTTTTCTATGAAAGGTGTAAGAAGCATTACCTTTTGATCTGACTTTTTCCTTCCAGAGCAGACAGGAATTATGAAGAAAAGCATTGGTACTTTGCCTTAAAAGAGGAGTATTTTTAGCAGTCCCACACAAGCCACAAACACCTAGTCCAGAGTCTGACAATCTTTATGGGTTAATATGGTACCTATCATCCAAATTAAAGGTGAGAAAAAAGTCCCTTAAATACCCTGGATCTGTGCAATGGCACTGAAACACATTCCTAGAAATCCCTGTTTAAAGACAGTAATACAACTTTTTACTGTGAAGTTGTTTTCAGGGAGTACATCTTGGTTTCTATTCTGTTTCTTATGTCAGCATTCAGAGAATTCTGCTGAAGCTGATCAAGACAGGACTTTGCTGAGTAAAGCAGATGACCTTTATATCTCTCATTTTTCTGCCAAATTTTTATGAACTTTCTAATTGATATTATTAGCAGACTTTTTATTGAAGTTAGTTGCTAAGTTATGATGACATTTTTATCCTTTCCCATTGAACTTTCCCTAGGAATATAGTTCAACTTGTTACATCAGTATTTCAGTGGTTTCCTTGCCACATGTATTAATTTCCTCTCATTGTCCTAAGACTTGGTAAGCTCCAGTATGCTCACTCTGTGACCTGGCAGTACACTACATGCAGCTCTTCTTCTCAAAATCGAAATCAATGTGCTCCTTCTTATGTTTTGGAAAAGAAGAAAGCATTATTACATGTATCAGAAATGGAAATATTTCACCATCAACAGAAGCAGTAGTAATGAATATGCATCATAAATCTGATGACATTAAAAAAAAGTGAAAAGTGACCTTTAACAATATTGGGACTAGAAGCACTCAGATATAAAACTTAACAAAATTCAGTAGAAAGGTGAATTCAATCTCATCTGTGTGCAAGTGGAGATATATCATATGAATAGAGATTGTCCTACAAATCGAGATAAAACAAGTATGGTATGTTTCAGACTAGTAAAACACAGACCGAACAAACATCAATATTGGCCCATCAGAGAGATATGTGAATAAAAACCATATTTAAGCCAAAGCACGCAGCTGGAATGAGATCTAATGGGTTTAAGCTGATTATGAACATATTTTGGCTGAGAACTTGGAGGCTTTGAACCATCATAGCAATAAAGTCTAGAAATCTTTGAAACAGGGTAGTTGCAGGGAGAAAATGGGAAGCTGATGTAGTTCATCAGGGGAACTGCATGGTGGTACCTCTTCATGGTGCAGGAGGCAGATAGCTTCCACCACCCGGGATGTCTCCTCAGGTCTTGTGCTCCCTCATCACACAGATGCAGATGCGGTAGCCTAATTGCAGAGAAAAGGAAAATTGGCAGTTATTACTGGAGATATGATGAGAAGGGAAAGAGCCATGGAGGAGGTCATTCCCATCTGTGTACTAATTTAATTACACTGAAGAATTTAAGAGTGATTTTGTACAGCAGGCCATTAGATTAAGTGAATAATAACCTGGTAAGCTCCATAGCTAGAGAGCAGAAGGAAAGAGGAGGATCTTTGATGAGGTACAAGCCTCATACTGAAAAAATAATAAATTTTAAAGTGCCACCATTTTGTTGAATAAAGTGCTGTCTTTCCACTCTCTAAATTAGAGATGACATATAACTTTTTAAGTGATTGGCCCATTTATCACAGTGATCAGACTTCCCACAAATAACCTCTCCAATAGTGCCAGGGTGATGCCCTGGGCTGCAGCAGTTGGCTCAGCCCATGGGGTACCCCGCTCCTGCCTGAAGTGGTGGAGCTGAGGGGCTGCACTGGGACATCCCATTTCAGCAGAGCTGCTAGGCCAGTACCTCATGTAGGGGGGTTGAGGTGGGGAAGGACTACATGGCCCCTGTGGCAGAGGGACAGGTGATCAGAAAACCTCTCTCCAGCCTTGCAGCTGCTTGGTGTTGGAGGGCAAAGGTGGAGAGAAGTGATGGTACAGAGATGAAAAGCTCACAGCCAGGCTATGAGGAGTGCAAGGTTCCAGGGTGACAGGTTTTATACATGCCAAAACACAGGCTTGCTGGTGAAAACTAGATGTGGGTCTTGGCTTAGTTTTTGACCATGCAACACAGAAGTTTTTTTGTATACTCAGATCTGACATAAGGAAAAAATGACTGCAGAAGGTGTGGTGATGGGATCTTTCAAAGTTGTGGGTGAACAAATGGAAATATATTTCTGTTTCTGAAAAGAAAAGAGAGGCACTATGTGTATTACAGGCTGGATGGCTTAAATAGCATGGAACCTCTGGCTACAGCTTTAGGAGATTTTCAGACAGATTTCAAAACATACTTGCAGGATGTTTAATATTAGCAGAATACCTATGAGAAACATATGCTTTCTCTGCAGCCTGTTTCATCTTGATTTCTAATTCAAGAGACCCTGATCCCAAATTTCCTTATTTGGCCAAAGCTCTGATGCCCTTATTACAAACTTTGTCTGAATAAGGCTGAATTGGTTCAAGGGCTACATTCTTAGCTCTGGTAAAAATAAAAGAATGGTGATATAAACTGTAAAGTGGAATGTTTGTGTTCAGGAGCTTGAAAATCTAGTATGAAAAAGGAGATTTTTCTCCCAATAGTTTCTCTTGCAATGTCCAACTTGGAAGGGTGGTAAGTAACTGCATTTGGACTTCTGTATAATTTTGCTGTGCTCAGTTAGTACTTCTGTAAAATCTAACAGAAACATCACTCTACATAATAGACTCCAAGGTCTTGTACAGAGTACCATTGATGAATGTTCTTTCATATTCTTGTGTGGTGTCAGTGTTCAGCAGTTTACAAACATTTGGCAGCAAATCACATTAGACAACATCCTAGAAAGTGATAGGTACAGCATCTGCAAAGAAGGAAAAATTATTTGGAAGACTTTCTCTAAGCTGTTTTTGTAGTCATTTTGTGTCAAACCACAGTTGCAACAACTGGTGAAGCCTAGTTTCTCACCAGATTCAGATCCTTCTTTCCATGCCATGTGGTGCTGCTGATTCCTTGCACTACTGCCCATTCTAGTCTTCTTGTCACAGTTGTCTCTAACTCAGTTCCAGTAGCATTAGGTTAAGCAGAGTTGACTTTCTTCTTTTCTACTTCTATTAATCCTCTTGATGAGAAGACCTAAAAAGACTGGATGCAATGTCAAAATAAGTTTTAGTTGGCAGTCTCTTCTTGATCACTCATTATATATTATACCTTTAAATAAGCAGTGTGAAACCTCCATATTCTGACCTTCTTCACAAATTCTGAACTGTACACAGAACAATTTCAACCTCATTTGGATTGCTGGAGGGCAGCATTTGGTTGTGGGAAAGGTGGCTGTGGGGGCAAGAGAGAATAGCAGGAGGAAGAAATTAAGTTCGGTGGTAAACAAAAAAATTGGGAGAATGTGAGACTGAGTAGCTTAAAGGATGGGGATAGGATAGCAAAGTGAGGACCAGGAAAAAAATAAAGGGGTTGGGGAGAAGATCCGTAAGCAGGGCCAGAGATGGAGATTGTACTGGCGACAAAAGGTAGCGAAAGCCCATCAGTTGCACACAGAGGTGGATTTGACTTAATTTTTCTGCTGTATCCTTGATCATTTATCATGGCAATTGCTTTGTAGAAAGAAACAGGAAAATACTGGGACCTCTTATAATTCACCTACATGAATTCTGCCAAACTCCCATTGTTGGCCCCTATAGGCAAGGAAGTGCAAAAATGTGGCCCAGTGCCTTAACACTTAAAGGTTTTTTTTCCCCCTTTAATTAATCCAGAAGGGAATAATTATTGTGAGACCGAAGCTTTGCCTGAAAAGTAGGAGTATGCTGGAAACACTTTGCTCAGAATTCTTTCAGACATCTGTAAACAGCCTGCACTATACACCCCAATAATTATGTCTTTCTTTTTAAAATATTACTTTTTTTCCCCCAAACATTAGTTAGTTAACCTGGTGTTGCAGGGTAGGCTTATGATTACTTTAAGCTCTGGGTTGGAGTTCTCATCAGCCACTACTTAAGAGGATGCCTACAGCTTGAGCATTTTCATTGTATTAGAAAAGGCACTTCAGAATTTCTAGCTGAAACCCTACTTTTGGTGTCAGCTGCTTTTCTCTGTGCATAAGAGGGTTTTGGATTGAGGGTCTGCCCAAAGAGCATAAGGAAAGATACCAGCAGCAATTGGTGGAGATACTTGAGTCTACAGTGATGAGATCATTAAGTTCCTGGTAAAGAGAAGGATGTTTTTGACACCTTAATACTTACTCTGTCTGAAGTGGGATGAGCAGGGATTACCCATGGTTCAAGATTCATTGACGATACCAATATTGACCTTGTTCTTGACCACAGAAACAAGTTTTCACCTCAATCTCTGTAACAGTAGTGAAAGGTTGGACTTTTTTTTCAGGAAAGTGTTCCTTTTATGTAGGTTCACCTAGTGTTCAACTGCTATCCTTATTAAAATTGGAGTACGGTGGAGAGTTGTGAGGAGAGAGCATGATGAGGGGTTCTGAGTTTTGGAGATACTCATAAAAAATTCTAAAAAACCACTGAGCTTCAGTCTATTTGAAAATACTAGATCATGTGGAAGTCTAAAATATGAACAGTAAAATCTCTGCTTTTTGGGTAGATCCTTTTGTACTGCACTTCCTGGAAAGACAGCACAAAATTGTAACTGTAGTTTGTACTCTTGGTTGAGCTGGAACACGTAAAGCACTCCTGATGCAGCACAAAGACTTTTAGGATTGAGGCCAAGATAATTACATGGTGTAATTTTGCCTTTCAAGAGCTGCTCTGAGCTCTAACAAAAATGTCAATAAAGTTTGTTTTCTTTCAAAACAGACTTTATCTTATAGCAGCAGACACACAGAGTTCAGTGTTGGTAGCTATGACACAGCGGGCCCTGCAGACCTCTGCAGCCTTTGATTCTCCTAAAATCACTATCTGCCAGATGCTTTTGAAAGAAGCAAAGTGACTGTGTCACTCAACAGTCTGAAGCTGGTGCCAAAAGTGGTTGTAAGACTATCAGCCAGTGAAATAACCCTCACCCAAGTTCTGTTCTTCTCATTCAACTGCTGGCTGCTATTTAAGATGATCCTTTCTACTGAACTCCTCATGGAACTCTAAAGCAATATTGAAATATCAAATGTTTTTCTGCACTAGTGAATGACTATGGAGCATGGTGTGGAATTTTTCCACATCGCTATATGTTCAACTTTTTATTCAATTTCTTTGAAAAAGCAATACTTCTGAACTTCATGTGAAACTTTTCAGGTAAATGTTTCCCATTAGATATAACTGATCTTATTATAGTTATTCTGACCTAATCATTATAGTTCTTGACTATGCCTTTAGGAATTCTCTATAAGGAAAAATCTCAAAGTGAAGACCAATTGAACTACATTAGACATTTTATTTTTAGAAATGTGAAGGATAAACATTTTAATAGCCTAGGTATAGACCTCTGCACTGTAGTCTAAGAGATATAGATTCTAACTTCGTCCTTTCCGAAACAATCTAAGTTATGACTTGCCAGTATTTCCATTTGCCTCTGAATGTGTATTTCTCTATCTATACATGCATGTCTATTTATACACACACATGCACACTTCCACTCTGATATGGGAAGCCTTGTATTAAAAGGCAACCTTAATCTGCCCTCCTCCAATTAAATTACATTTTCTAATACATAATAATATGTCTACTATATATGTACTACTATAAGGCTGTATCTTTAGCAGGTGTAAACTGTAATGGTCATATTAAATTGCCTTGTCTATCAAGCTGAGGATGCAAACCATTGTAGTTATCTGGGTATCCCATAGATAGGTATGATGTATGATGAGAGGGCATGCTAGAGATCTAATGGTGCCATGTGTATTAAGCCAGTCACTGAGCTTGAAAAAAAAATTGAGTGGGGAAATAACATAGATAAAATGTGTGCTTGCTGGAAATGAAGAAATTAATGTGATGAATTGTATCCAGGGCACTACTAGAGCATAATATAAATTGTACTCCAAGGTTTTGAAATAGGGAAAATTTATAAAGTGGGTGATAATTGCTAAACAACGCAAACTTTTCTAATGCATCTTCCAATAAATTTGCATAACAATGCAGTAGGGAAATAGATTATTCTGGATGAATGTAATGAATTTCATAAATGGATGTGTTCAGACATGCTATAATACAAAGATATCCCAGGCTGTCTGAACAGGGTGCAAGAGGGAATTACATTTTTTTTCAATTAAAATAATACACTTTTACTGTTGTTCTATTATTTAGTTTGATGCCATCAAATAAGCATACTCGCTACTCCCAGAATACCTTATTCTTGTTGTATTCTGGTTTTTCTCTTCTGCTTCAGTTTATTTAAGCAAAATTTCTTCAGCTTGATTTTGTGCCTGTCTACCTAAAAAGCAACAACAATACAGCCAACAACTCACTGTGAAAGAACTTACATTGTTGCAGATGTATGTGCCTAGGGATTTTTTTAAATATTGTCTTCACATTGGCTGTTTTTAAACTTTCTACTAGAATAGTTCAGGTTCCTGAAGCATGAATGAAAATGAAGGGAGTGTGCAGTCCTGGCATTTGGTCAGAATCTTTTCTTGCTTGAATGAAGATGGTTTGATGCTGTTCAGGGCCATTGAATTACTTCAGATTCTATGATATTTAGTTTTCCATGGACTCCAATCCTACAACACTGACATACCCAGACTGTTCTTTTCAAATACGCAGAGCTTTGGAAGGTTCATAATGGTTGTTGTAAGGATCAGGGCCAAAAATACTAGTGTGATGGGAATCCAAACCAAAATTGGGTCCCAATTTTATAATCACAAACATATGCTCACATATGCCCTGCCTGTGGTAGTCCAGTTTACAGTAAATAACTACAGACCTTTCCTGCCCAGCAACCCTGCAATCCCTTGCAGTGTTTCCTTCTCTGAAGTGTAGTAGCTCTGTGAAAGACTAAAGAGAGAACACAGCAGCCAGTTAAAATGTTTCTCTGAAATGTAGAGAGAATGAGGTACAAAACCAAGGAAAGTGGAAGAATATTACAGCATGAAAGTACAGGTGGAAATAATGTCATGGTATAACCCCAGCAAGCAACTCAGCACCACACAGCCACTCACTCACCCCCCCTGGTGGGATGGGGGTGAGAATTGGAAGGGTAAAAGTGAGAAAGCTCATAGGTTGTGATAAAGACAGTTTAACAGGTAAAGCAAATGCTGCGCACACAAGCAAAGCAAAGCAAGGAATTCATTCCCTGCTTCCCACCAGCAGGCAGATGCTCAGCCACCTCCAGGACAGCAGGGCTCCATCACACATAACAGTGACTTTGGAAGAAAAACGCCATCGCTCTGAATGTCCCCACCTTCCTCCTTCTTCCCCCAGCTTATATAATGAGCATAATGTCATATGGTGTGGAAGATCCCTTCGGTCAGTTTGGGTCAGCTGTCCTGGCTGTGCCCCCTCCCAGCTTCTTGTGCACCTGGCAGAACATGGGGAGCTGAAAAGTCCTAAACTAGTCTTAGCACTACTTAGCAACAACTAAAACATCAGGATGTTATCAGCATTCTTCTCATACTAAATCCAAAACAGCACTGTGCCGGTTACTATGAAGAAAATTAACTCTGTCCCAGCCAAAACCAGGAAACAATGCAAAACGCAAATCATCATGTACGAGTTTAAGGTGTTTTCTTATTTATTATATTAATTAGTTTCACATAGTCTTTAGTGAAGCAGAAGACAGCATAGAATTTGTTGGTAGCCTGGCAGGTTTTTGCAAGCTCTGAAGCAAGCAAACACAGTTTCTGTAAAACTAAAGGTTAGAAATGGATACTAGAGTTGGGGCTAATAAGCAATAGTTAAATAAGAAAAATTTGGGGGAAAGCCCATATAAGCAGAAGAGGAAGTTGTTCTTAGAGGTATACCAGATGATCTGAAAAAGCATAGCAAAGCAAATTGGCCAAGATTCAAGACAATCAGAGAAAACTAAATTATACTTGCAATTACAAGTTGATAAGAGGCAGAACCTGGTTACCTTGTCACCCCACTGGAAGCACTGTTAGATGAGCAGTCCAGAATTTTCTTACTCTGAGGTGTAACCCAACACCCAGAGTTATGCATATTCATTCCTTCAGAAGCACCCTAAGCTTCTTAGTAGTAGGGCCCTCCAAACCTGATTTCAATACAGTGAAAACAAGATGTGACAAACAGTGTAACACTAACCCTCTAGTAACTTCCATGATTGGTAAAAAACAAGGTTGTGAAAACCAATTTAGAAAAAAAGCGTCTGTAACTGTTGTGGGGACTTTTCATAACTGAGTTGTCACATTTTTCATGTCGTCAGCATTGATGGGGTGTCTCTAGTCTAAAGCTGTTTACAACTAAAGGCACATGAAACTTTCTTATTTAAAGCTCTGTACAGACTTAAAAGACCATTTTCTGATTGGCTATTGCTTAGCTTTGGCCAACCGTGTTAATTCTTTTGAAGTAATTGCTTTTGCTCAAAAGAGCTCCTTTTTGGATAAGGCTCACACAGTTTTACAAGGTTTAGATTTTGGACCTGGCATTAAGTCAGAGTGTTGGCATGGATCTGTTCCCCTTGCCCCCCTTCTTGTGCATGCTGGCCTAGGAAGGGAATTAAGCGTAGGAACCATTTCGGACTTTTAAACTATCTGAAACTGCTCACTTGGAACCCCTTCATGAATACTGTATTCCATTGCAGGGTGCGCTGTCTTCAGTGACTGGGATAGAAGCAAGAGAGTTGTTACTCATTGCTAAAAAGTTTCACTACAGTTTGTAGCATGAAATCATTACAGAGGTGCTTAAAAAGCAGAGAGGGAAGGTTTTTGTCTTGTAGGCAAAAAAGGTCAAACAAAATATTCTCCATTTATTATCTTCTTAATACTGTTGTCATGATGCAACTATGCAAATGAGGAGCCGCAATCACATTGAGTATTTGTTCCATTTTTGACACATATATTTACAAAACCAAAACAACCCAAAAAACCAAACAACAACCAAAAGAACCTTAAAAAACTCACACAAAGCCCTACAGCTGAATTCAGGGAATGTGAAAGAGCATGAGAAATTCCTATTGGAACTCTTCCCATTACATTTCATAAATAAAAGAGAAGTTTTGGGGTGTGTTTCCCCTCCTCCATTTTTCAGAGAATGCTGAGTGTGGGGAATGAAGCGTTGCTGAGGCAGTCAGCAGCACCTCTTCTTTCCTGATTTCTGCCTTGTTTCCCCTTTCAGCTTTCTCTCTCTTCCCTCACTCTTCCACAAAAGATTTCCAGCAGAGAGCAGCTGGTGCCTCGTTTTGGCTGCTTTCCCCAGACTCTGGGGGCTTTCACTAGAAATCAATGGCTGCTTATTTTCCCCAGTACTGTGTTTTTTACATGTGGAATGACATGGCCTCAACCATCCTGACCCATTCTGCTGAGCTATTCCCATTCAGACGTGCCTCTTTACAAATAGCGGAAATTAGTAGAGGGCCAGTGTCAAACTGCTTGTCACATCTTGTTTTCAATCTGTTGAAATCAGGTTTATAGTGTCCTATTCAGAAGCCTAGACTGCTTTTGAATACACACAATGCATTTCAGGCGTTCCATCAGGCGATAAATGCAGAACTTCACATTGCTATTAAAAAATAATCAAAATGATTAGTCTTTTGAATTTTCTGAAGTAACTTATTTGCTTGGAATTTGTTGTCTTAATTGCAATACGTCACTTGCTCATAGGTATTCATCTCTGTAAGACGTAAAATCATTCCTAGTTGATCTGTCAGTGTAGCAGTTGTACCATGTGAATAAGTTCTCCCATTGATTTAGCAGTAATGAATGAATGAGTAAGTGAATGAATGAATAATCAGAGGATTGCTAGAATGGATGCAGTATGCCTGAGCTACTGGTATTCTCTTAGGCTTCTAGGAACTTCTGTCAAATATAGTTTTGTTTTATATCTCCACCTAATGAGCAACTATGCTAGAATCTCAATGAGGCAGAATATTATGCATTGCTTCAAAAGGAGGAAAGAACTTTTCTGAAGTGCTTATAAACTTAAAACTTTGTGAAAAGATATGTTTTTAATGACATTTCTCAAGACTATCATTCCTCAATTTAGCAATATATTATTGGTATATTACTAAGTTATCTAAGCATGAAAGAAAGCCTTATCACATGTTAAGAAACCTTGAAAAAAGACAATGATTTTAGCTCAACTCATTTAAAGTCATCACACTTGCCAAGAACTTTATCCTTTATGAGTGCAAATGCTTTGGGCATTTGATGTCATTTGGTTGCCAAATAATAAAGCTATTGAAATAACATATGCAAATGCACAGTAGGTGATTTTCCACTAATTTTTAACAATATGCAGAGGTGTAGGGCTCCAGATACAAGCATTACTCACTACATGCTGTAAAGCAGCTGCTGTCATGTACTTGTGAGAACTTTCAAAGGGTTACCCAAGGAATACTTATTTGAATCTCAATATGTGTTTATTCAAATGAACAGTCAGCCACAACTTTTCCTTTTCTTTGAAAAGAGAAAAAAATCAAATGGGGGTAAGCAGAACCCCACAGAATTTCACTGCAATAGGGGAAGAGAAGTTACAAAAAAAATCCTCAAATATTCAGTAGAGCACAGCACCCAAAACTGCTTGAAAATTCTTCTGAAAATTCCAGTATTCATTACCTGCCAAGCTGTTAGGCTTGACTGCAAGGAATGAAGCTGTCTCTATGTCAATGCCAATAAGGGGCTCCTTCTGCTAAGTGGGCTCCGGCAGTTAACACCAGGAACTGTGCGTGGCTTGGAAGCTGATCTTGGAGTTCTTTGGCTGAGGAGACATTATCAAGGATAGAAATTTCCTGTAAACTGAAACCTTACTCGCTGTACTTGAGCTGATTATCTTTGTTCTGGGTGTGTAGATGCTGTGGGAGTTGCACAATTCAGCACTGTGTTCTCCTCCTTTCCAAAAAGCAACCTCTATTGTAGGTCTGAAAGTTATACAGAAAATGTTGATGGGGAAAGATGCATTCTCCAGTCTTACTGACTGGAGGATAATCATTAAGTATGACTTGGACTATCTGGTGGGTTAACTATAAGCTAGAAAATAAAAAGAAATACCACACAGATTAGAGGAGGTGGTATATAATTGTTTAAGTATCTCTTGAGGTCAGTTGTTATCTTATCTCTTAAGTCTCATGTAACAGTGCTATGGCCAAACTCCATTAATCAATGGTCTGATTTATGTTTAGCAAAGCTTTTCTCATGCTTCTCATCTATGACATTTTGAATTGTGGCCTGAATCCATCAAGATCAGTCCATTATTTCAAGTTAACTAGACACAAAGCCAAGTAGTAACATATCACATCTTTCAAATGCAAGGATATTTGAGTCCAGAGCTTAATATGACCTATCCATCTAAATTAGTTTTCTGAAAATAGTTTTCACGGAGGCCCAAAAAAACTTTTTTTATCCTTTGCATCTTAAAAAATGTATTTTTTTTCGGAACTCTCTTTGTCTATAGCATCAAGACAGAAACATCAAATTTATTGCAGGTCTGCAAGATGTATATGGGCAAGCTTGTAGCGTACAGTTTCTTACATGGCCCATGGAACAGAATGTGGAATCCTGAGCTCTCATTCTCATAGATAGGCATTAGAGGTTGGAATTTTACACACCCAAAATGGCTTTTAGAAGTCTGTTTAAAAAGAAAACGCTTCTCTTTTTGAGAGTTTATGTTCTTTTACTTCTTTGTAAAGCCATAATTTCACTTTTGCCAATTATTGGCAAAGCTTAAGGACACATGGATTTTTGTTCTCAAAAAATACTCAGAAGAATATGTCTTTGTTCAGTGGTTTTAACAAATATCTTTTAAATATTATTTATTTATCATAAAAGTGGAAAAATAGACCAATTAGCAAAGGTTTTATTTCCCACCTTAAGTCACCTTCAGGATAAGGCAGAAAGTATTGTTACTGAGAGGGGAAGAGAAGGATAAAAAATGAATATTCAGATAGGGTAGAAACAAGACCTGAATCAAAGGACTGAGATGCTAACTACATTGTATCATCTTTTCATTTTGGCAGAGTTTATAGAGAAAAATCCTGGAAGAAATAGGCATAGCTTTCTAATACTGCTGGAGATGACTTTTTCTTCTTTTTTAAAGAAGGTGAAATCTTGGAAAAAGGAACCTTCTGAAGATATTTGTCATTTTTAAAAGAGAAAATAAAATATAAGCTTGACTGAGACAAATTTAATATTTTCAAAATTTTCAGTAGTTCATACGATTAAAATGGTTTTGGAGCTGTAACGATTATTTTTCAACACTGAATTGTTTTGCTAACTATTTAAAAATACCTTTTCTTGTGCTTTTTATAAATCAGAAAATAAAATTCTGAAACAGATGTATGAAACCTCATTTTAAAACACAGGAAATGAAAGAATCTTCCATCATTATGGCTATTCCAAACATCCAGTTTATTCTAATTTCAATTTTAAATTCTTGCAGTGTTGCCAAAACTGAATTTTCGCTGCCAAAAGTTTGGAAGTATTTCTGAGATTTAGAAGACACATTCTCTCATTAGGAGTATTTACACCTTTCTTAGATTAAAAGTTCAGCCAGAACTTGCTGTCTTAAGAGAAGGCATGCACTGTCAGCATGAAGAGTGTCTTATACAGTGAAAGGAATGGTGTGTATCTTCTTACAGCCAACACAATCAATTCAGTAATATCTTACACGTGGTGAAAGACAAAAGCCATCCTTAATGACTGGGGGCCATGGAATTAAATGTTGAGTATTCCTTCTTAGGAACTCTATGATTCCCAGCTGGTGTGTACATAACTAATAAAATGACTGAAACAATATTTCTCATATGCTTACAAGCACAGAACTCAGACACGGAGTACTTTAATAACCAATAGGTATTAAGGATACCTGTTAGGCATACAGAGCAAAGGATGGTTTGGATAACTGCATAGGAGCAGAGGAAGAACGAGTGCGGGGGCCAAATCCATGCATGTAGACTGTAAAGGAAATGTGAACAGGTCTGTGTGTTGGAATTTGGACCAATAACTTGTTCCTGGAAAATACTGCTGTCTAGTGTTTTTATATAGCATACCTGGTTTGCCTTTTTTAGCACAAAGTGGGTAATAAAACTATTTTACTATATTCAGAAACAATTCAACTGTTCCAGAGGGCACTAGTACACATACTTGTTCTCCAAACAATATATCAAGAAGGCACTTCAAACACAATAGCAAATTGAGTGATGAGAAGTGTATCCAACCAGAATAATTGGCCCTGAAGATCACAATTTAAAAGACGATGGTGAATGCCCTGGGGTAAAAGCAGCATAGAGCTCTTTTCCTCTGCAGAGAACCATCAGAGGCAATACACATTTCCAGAACACTGAAAAAAAAAAAATTGCATGTTATTTCCTATCGTTGTTTTCAATAACTAGGTCATGTGAAAGATACAGAAACTGTAGAGATATATTTATGATCTCTTAGTAATGAAGGATGTTAAATTACTGATGTGCATAGAAGCACTAATTTGTCCTCTTTCTAATAAGCTTTTAAATGTGACCTTGGAGTAAGTTACATAGCAGGAGGAATATGCCTCAAGCAAAGTATTACAGCTGTAGGTTGCATTTTAAGGCAACAAACCTCTTATATACATGTGTACGTTAATAACAGCAACAACCTCTTCTATATCACTTTGCTTTCCAGAACATCTGGACTAGAATTTTGTAGAACTTGTGGTTTCTTAGAACTGTAGAAATTTGTAGAACTTGTGCATTTTTATGTACCTGTGTTGTAGACACATACATGCTTGCTTTGCAATTAGAAGTCCTTTCCTCATGTCTTAAGTATTGACACTATAATGGATAGCATGTGCGCTGCAGATCTACATGCTAGAAGGTCTGGTTATATTACAGGGACATCATACATGCCATGTCTCATGATTTCACTTTAGTATGCTTTCTTTTACAACAACAAAACACTTTTCCAGGAGTAGAAACCATTATTTCTACCTCATGGTCCATGGTTTTAGGAGGCTTCTCCTATAATTCCTGTAATCTTATAATACAAGTGCGGAAGTGCATAATGTTAAAAATAAGACTTTAAGAGGCAATAATAAGGTATCTGAACCTGTCTTTGAGGCTTCTCAAATGTCTGAAAAACCCACTGGGTTTTTCTGATCATGCATATTCTGTCTCTGACCTGAGAAAGCATCATTATTGAAGCGAATATTTAAGTGGTCAAGAGTCACTTAAATATTGTCCGAATGGGTATGAAAAGAAGTGTGCTTAACATTAGGGCCAATAGACATACAGAGTTCACCAGTTTTATTATACAATATAAAGGTTTAATTTATCCCACCATCTTACTATAGAAAATCTTCTGATTTGTCCTTATGCTCAGTTTCTGTAGATGTCCTAAAAGCTAAAGATAGGTTTTCTGCTTAAATTAAATGCTCTATAGTCTTTAAAAATTGTCTACTTGTATCCAGGCTGCTTGCTTTGTTTTAGGGCAGATACCCCTAATACATTATGGTGGTTGTTAACATGACTAGAGCCAAATACTTAATGAGTACTTGTGGCAAATTTTGAGAAGGGGCTGATCCTTATTTAGTATTTCCTCATAAAATGTAGATAATCTGCCTCTTTGGTGCCATGCCATGCATGTAAATGATTGAAGAAGCAGCAGCACAGGTGGATTCTAAAATGTCAAATATCCTGCTTTTTAATATTTGTGAAGAGAGACCATATTTCAAGGGAGAATGGATTTCCTGAAAAAAAAAAAAAAAAGAAAATCTGAGTATGCATACATTGTTAAAAGTGGCCTTGAAATGTCTAAACTTGGTTAATTTAACTTTTTTTCATTCAGAAGGGAAACATCCAATGATGTGCCACTCAAAACTTTTAACAGTAAATGGAATTTCTACAGGACTCTTAGAAGCTGCTGACTAATAAAGTATGTAGTGCCCAATTATTTAAAGATTAACCCTAGACACATCCCTACAGTGAATGGCAGTATGGTTACTGAGATTAATGGGAGCCCTTAAACCTGAACAGAAGTCCATCGGACTAAGAAAAGTGATAAATAAGCAGAGTTCAGCTGATTTCCACTGGTGCTTCTGTAAGTGGTGCATGTGAGAGGACATCTTTAAGACTCCTGTAGTACCTGCACTCTTGAGCTGCCTACAGTATCATAAGGGTGATTGGGCATGTAGCTGTTGTCCTACAGCAATGATCTGAAAGGTAAATCCATTAACTGTGTATTAAATAGTCTGATTTTAGTATTGAAATCTACTCCTCTGACTGTCCCATAATGAAGGCTGGCTCTTGATTCAGTGCCACTTAAACCATGAAGCTATGCCACTAATGAGCAATCCTTTATGGATGTCAAGGATGAGATTTTAACACCATACTGTGTTCTGTATTGATCCTGGGTGCATACAAGCACATGTGCATTCCATACTGTCCTCGTATTCCAGAGATATATGCTGGTAAAATATTAATTCCCTCACTTCTGTTTGTGGGGTTGTTTGGGGGCTTTTTGTTGACTTTTTTTTTCCCCTGTTCTGGTCTGACAGTATCATGATACTGTGTACTTTTATTTGCTTGTCCTCCACTTCCTGACTCATTTTTTCAGTAACTATGCATGCTTCTAAGCACAACCACAGCCTATTAAATTGGTCCTATGAATACACTGCAATTGATCCTTCAGACATTAAATAGATAATGAGCAACTCATATATGTCAAATAATTTCAGATCACCAATACAGAAATATCGTTAATCTTAACAAGGAACCTCTGCAAAAGTTTTTGTCTGCTTGCAAAATGCTTATCGCATAAGTCAAGCTTAGTGTGTCATAGTTAGTCACAGTCAGAGTCTTGGGGTGGGATTAGTGCTTGTTTGCACTAATGGCAGCACTATGCAAGATGAATAAACCCTGTTATTTCAGATGCGTCCTTATTTCATGTACATATCTACTTCATACTCAGCGGTATGCTGTGTTTGGTACACTGCTAGCGAGTGCTCTGTTAAGCTGCAAAAACAATTTCAGTGAGTTATATTGTTTGGACAACAGAATTTATTGACACATTTTTTCAGGCACCAGTTACACTTTGAAAAAAGCTGGATGGTGCAGTTACTTTACCATCTGTGGCAGCAATAAGAAAATGTGAGGGTGATGGTCATGATTCTTACTGACATCTTATATCCTGGTGTCTAGTAACAGCTGACAAAGAGGCACCTGCATATGTTCCTTGAATTCTTTAAAGGTTACAGACTCAAAGCTAGCAAAAACAAAAGACCACCATGCAAAGTGATTTTGATGTGCAAATTTTGTTTATGTGAACTAAGTATTGAAGAAATCATAGTAAGACCTACATGTAAAAATGTTATCAGTAGCAACACTACCAGGGTTTCTATTCCTGATGGGCCTAGTCATATCAAAGCTCTGGCAAAGATGAGAAATGAAATAGCATCATCTATTTTTCTTTAGTTGAATTCCTTTGGGTTCTATTCCTGCAGTATTTATCAAAACAGCACTTTTCAGCAGCTCCTCTGAGGATAACAGCATTCCATTTCAGTTCACAATGTTAGTGTGATATTGTTGGACCAAACCTAGGGCGGGGTGGGGGGTGGGGGTGGAAGAAACCAAGCAAAATCCATCATCCAGCCAAAAGAGAGGAACAGTCTTTCACATATTGCAGTCCATGAGTATTTTCTCTGAAATCAGATCAAAATTTTATTTAATAACTTTCATGAAGTGGACAATAGCAGAAAGTTAGCACTTGTATATCATATCAAAACAAGTTATCATAGATACAGCTACTTCTTTGAACAGTAATTTGAACATGGGGATAAAAATCCAGATGCCATTTTTCAATCTCTTCTCTATTAAACTAACTGTGCTACTCCACTTTTTTTAAAAAAAAAAGATTCTCAGTATTTTTGTGAAGTAGCAATTCTTGCATATGGACTTTAATGTTATGTTTATGTCTCAGATTGCCTGTTAAAAAGCAAATCCTGGATGGCAGTGTCATATCCATGAGAATATCAGCTCTGCCTTGGGATTTTACCTAAGAAGTACCCTTTTAATTTACAGGTACTACGGATGCTACACAGGAATTTTTGCAATATCAAGCTGCAAGTTAGAAAGAAAGGTATCAATTGTACTAATCCCTGGCTTCAGTACTTTGAACTATAAAGTAGAAATAGGAAGGAGGGGTGTTTTTTTTCCCTTTTTTTTTTCTCTAAGCAGTTTACCTTTCCAATATTAAACAATTTCATGTTAGCTACAGATATAGGGAAATAAAGTCCTAATAATATTTTAATGAGATCCTCTATGGATGGGATCATCTCCCTTAACTTCAGAAGTCCATATTTGAACTATTTGTTTAGGTTCCCTTGACAGCAAATGGAGAGAAATAGACCTTTCTAAAGTATGATTCATCTTATCTATTTCATACATCTACCTTAGGATGAGATAAATTGTGTTCTAGAGATACCAATTTTTCTCCATTGACTGCAAATAGTATCTAGGGATAGGTGTCTGTAACATCTAAACTTCTAATGCAGAAAAAAAATCATACATCTGAAGTTAGAGTAGATGAATTCCACCTCATATTTCAGTTCTAGAAATATTCTTGCCAGCTCAGTTTAAGAAAAATACAACTGTTTGGTGCAATGCATTTCTTTTTAGACAAACATAGTACCACTGACGCCTTTTTATTCTCCCTTTATCCATGTAGCCATCAAACACAGGTAACAAGTTTGCACTTATGGGTAATGTTTGTAAATCAGATATATCATTGAATCTCTGCCAAGACTGAAAAGTATTTAGGGTCATATCGGACATTTTAACATGGAACACTGTTAGACTGAGGTTTACATCCCAAATGTCAACACACATGACAATGTGAATGTAGTCCTCTCTTGGGACTTCTGCCTTTTTAGTGTATGTGAGCTGAATGATAAAATCTAAAGTAGAGAAAATGCCACTGAGGAGATAAATTAAAATCTCTTTTAGGAACAAACTACAAAATGGAGCAAAAGGGTTAGGATCAGATGTGTGGATTCAAATCCTAGCATGAGAATTTGAGAAGATTCAGGACTGGAGGTCTGCCCCTGATCATGTTGCTTACTGGAGTGAACAGATTGGAATTGTATCAGACACTGCATGTGCCAAGTTGATTGTGAGGAATTGAGAAGGAAGCAGAGAAAGACACATTTTAGTGCAGCCTTAGCATTGTGTGTACTGCTTTGGAATGGTCAAGTGTTTCTTCATAGGGAAAAAGCTGCATGTTTGGAAAAAGTGACATCTCAATAGCCTACATCTGGGAAACAACTTAAAGTCATAACAATAAAATATCAAACTGAGACAGAGCACAGTCAATTAGTCACTGAGAAAAAATCCTTCTAAAAGCAACGATTTAATCTAGTAATTCTTGAAAATTTGAAATGCTTGCCTTGATATGCAATGGGATATTGCTAACTGCAGTCTTTTTATATTCTGTAGATTATTTCAGTAAAATAAGAGACAATAACTGTGTGTTCCGTAAGCTGAAAATCAAAACCAGATACACATGTTCAAGCCATTTGCTGAATGCTGCTTTTCAGGAGAGAGGTTGAGCATATGGATTCTAGGGGTGAATATGCCACTGAAATAAGTGCATTGATGTAGTCTCCAGTTTAAAATGCAGCCAACAGGAGCCACTGTTACATTTTTCCTAAGCATGAAAAGATGCATAGTGGTCAAAGGCCACTTCACTTAGACTAAGAAAAATTGTAAATTTGTAGCCAAGATCATTTCACAGGCATGAGGATGACACTGGAAGAGGAAGGTTTGTCTTGCTAACTGGGTGCCTTGAAAGATGACTACTCAGACAGCAAGTGCTCAGAGCCTTCAGGGAGTACAGGTGAGCATGCAAACAACCCTTTAGAAAAGGCATTGTAGTTCCACTTCTGTGCTTTCTGAGAGAGCCATGTAACATCACTGTGATAAGGAGGCAGGAGTATGGCTCCACTCAGTGCTCTTTGCTACTTAAAGTGGTTTTCTTCCCTGGAGTTTTTAATCTCTCCTTCGCAATTGCTAGTTTACAATGGTGTTAGCTACCGTAACTTAAGTCTATTCTGGCAACACTGCAGAGAACAAATGCAGAAATGTATGAAAGAAGAGGTATTTCATGTGCCAGTGGAATTTTGCTTCTACTGAAGAAGTGCAGTCACTGGGAGTCCTTTCTGGGTTGGAAACTTGCCACAGAAAAGATTTTTATAAACCCCTCTGCCAGGAAAGAATGCAGGGATTTTGTTGTGTGACATTCAGCACCTTAAATGAAATGCAAAATGACAGTTACCTATGCTGCAGAGTACTGGTAACTGAGTGACATGGGAAACAAATCAGTAAACAGTTAAAGGACAGACTCTCCTTCTTCCAACAAAACTATCTGTATTACAATTATTTGTTACAACTAATTCAATATACCTAGCATAATACTTGGATATTCTTAAAAATGTTAGTGAATAGAATTTCTGTGTCTTGTTTTTTAATAAAAGAAACATTCTGTGAACTTGTTTCTCAGACATATTTTCACAGTGTTAAACTGCATTAGCAAAATCATTACTTAGAAGCCTCATGCTTCTATCTTGTGTTTATGTATGTGCAGTAATTGTACAGAGAAATGCAACAAAGCTGTTAATGTATTCATAATACTGAGCCCAAGTGAAATGCAACTTCTTTGTTAAGGCCCCAATTTATCAGCCATCAAAGTACCCACAGAATGATACAGAACCAAGGTTAATAGGATGTTTTGTGGTTATTACTTCAAGATGCACACGGTACCTCCAAAGGAAGAAAAAGACCCAGAAGAAGAGTCTGTATCCACAGAAGACAAGGAAGAGGCACAAATGCTAAGGCTCAACTACAGAAAAGTTGGGAATTGTTAGGATAAACTAGAGACCTCCTACTTTATCAAGAAACCCATGTGCCACATGTCGTGGCAGCACTCCACAGATGTATTCTGTGTGCTATGGCCATAGATACTTGGAGTGTCAGGGCAGGGGCAAAACCAAAGTACGCACAGAGGTGTAGTGTAGGGATAGACCTCTGTTGTCCTGAGGATGTGTCCCGGCATCAGGGAGCATCTGATCTGTCACTGCAGTTTGGGATATCTCTTGCTGTCTTGTCAGGTTGCATCATTCCAGAAGAACAATAGCAATTAGCTGATGTGAGTGTTCCTCAGGTTGGTGTGTTTTGCTAGGGTCACTGTTGGACTGTATCATCATAGCAAGTTGAATTGGTGTTTACAGAATAGGCCATATAGAGCTGGACAGTTCTTATTGCCTAGTTTTGTTGTTTAAGACTGCTGGCATGTTCAGATAAGCATCTGAGGATTGTGACTCTCATGTAATATTTCACATGTCTCTTTTTTACTAAGGCACAGAATCATTGTTTAGAAAGGAAAGCTGAGGGTTGATGATCATGTATCTCCAGAATTGGAGGCAAGTAATCCATTTTTGCAGTATAGGGAACAGGTAAAAAGTCACTAAAGCCATGAAACAAAAGGTAGAAGTGTACTTTTCCTGGTCCAGTAGTACAAGTGCATCCATTTCATAGTGTTACACGATAGGTGATTATGACATGCCTTAGGCTTTGATTCAGATCTCTCCTCAAAAGAGGGTAGACTTGAATTTGGATTGAATTTTCCAGATGATCACACTTGAAAATCATTACCCTCTTGTGCACTCTGCTCCCTGTCTGTTAACCTGTGGCCACAAAGTGGAACAGCATTACCAAAGAGATGAAGACAGCCTCACTTGAGAATACTTTGGTAGTTAGCTTGCTAACTCTGGAAATGTAAGGCTTAGTTTCTTCTTCCTGCTCTAGATCTGGTTGAATGAGGTTTACCTTATAGATTTGCCAACTCAAGTTGTAAACAGTCTTAAGTGCTTAAGAAGTAGGCATAATCTAAGACTTCTATTATATAAAGCTTCATAAACAAGATTGACACCAGCTCTAAGGTTTGTAGGATACTGGAGGTGCTGTTGGCATCCCATGGTTTTTCATATGCATGCAGTGGCTGCATTGCTCTGCACATTTTGCTACAGGACCAAGAAGAAGATAGGTCATTTCAGTTAATGTTGCACACCTAGCCTCAGGCAGGCCTGCAGGCTCACTCTATAAGCAGGGGAAGCTATCTGTGAAATGCAAATAAGAGTTTTGACTGTTACCATTTCTAGACTTGAATACCCTTCTTTTTATTTCCTACAGCTTGTTCAGATGTCATACAAATACAGAAAATCTATGTTTATGGACTGTAGTCAACTCCAGGTGATGATTGGTAATCACTGATGGTAGACACCTACCTTCAAATGCCACGACCAACTCTGGAAATGTCTTCTCTTTCCTCTGTCAGTGGAAGGCACTTGCAAGTCTGACAGAGTAATTTTTAGAGACCTAACTTATATGAGATTAATTCTACACTCCTTGTTGCCTAAAATCTGGATTGAGGGGCCTAAAACGGCAGCTGGTGTTCATGTCCTGAATGACTTACCTAAAACCACAGAAGAAATTCAAGGAAGAGAGGTTTGCAATAGAAAGAAGACATTATAATCTACAGACTTAACCCAATGGCCAGTCTACTGAAGCATAAGAGTAGGTGGATTTTATAAAAGCTCACACATTTTCCTGGAGATGCTGTCATCCTTAAAATGGTAATTCCTTTTAGCATTGTTCTTAATTTACTAAGCTCTTAATTTCCTCTTGTCATTTCTAGCCAACAGTAGTGATGTTTCACTGACACCCTCAACAGTGCTTGGCAATCTCCTCTGAAGGCAGAGTGAGCAAGAATTATGTTGTCATAGCTAAGAGACCAATCAAAGGCTGGCACAAGGGACAATAAAACAATTTTGATGTATTGATTTTTTTTTTCATTATTTGCACTGTTTGCTCATGTATTCTGCTGGATTTATACTGAAACTGAATCCTGAGTTCTTTGGGAGAGAGATCTTACAAAATAAACAATGACTTAGCACTGTGATGTTACTTACCAACCAGTTGTAGAAGTTTGCAGAAGATTATGATCCCATAAACTGATTAAGACTTTCAGTAGACAATGGGCTTCACTTGTCATTTTTTTGCCCAGCTAAGAACCTCTTAGCACCAGTACTGTAAAGCATCCAAACCTGGCTAAAGTCAGCTTTGCATTTAAACCATTATTTGACTGCTTTGTTTCCAGAGACAGATTTTTCTGTATTTGTAAAACCTTTTAACTATGGCAAAAAATCTGGTCCTGCTACACCCCCCCTATTAAAAACAGTGGTTCTGCAATTTTCTAGCTTTTCTACAGCATTTCAGCAGAAGTCTTACAGCATACACACAAAATAGCATTTCCTGATTTTTTTTCTCTCTCTCAGTTTATGTGATATCTGAAATTAATTAACTGACAAATGTGCCATGCTATCAAAAATTTTTATGGGATCCCTCTTGCACATTTGAGTGTTGCAATAATTCTGTTTCAGAGTGTTTGGACATCACAAACTTATTACACAAGGGGCAATTTGATTTTTACTGGTACAGTAGCTTGTGCCTGAAGACCACCCTTAGAGAGGCCCCAAGTGGCTTTACACTCCAGTGGGCTCATTGTAAAAGTAACATAATAGGATGAAGCAGGGGGCCGGGGGGGGAGGGGGGAGGAAGTGGTACGCAGTTCTAGTAGTAAGTTTGGCAGTAATGAACAATTCAAACAGCCTGATACAAAATCAAAATGAAAACTGACTTTTCCTGAATTTGAAAATTAGAAAGAAAGAAAGAAAGCAGGGAAGAGTAAGGAAGAAAAGAAAATGTTTTGACTGAAACATAATTACCTTCTATTTTTGTAGATCACACGACCAGTTTTTCTCTGGCATGCTCTTTCCTGTAGATTTTAAATCTCAGTGGGTGGTTAGGGTTATTAAAAAAAAAAAAAGCACACACACAAAAGAATGGTATCCATGTGCCAACCCAGCTGTACTACAGTATTTTCAGAGATATGAATCCTTCCTCCTCCTCCCGCGCCTATCCCATACGCTCTCCATCTTCCCCTCTCTGCTTTTGATCATCCTTCAAATGCTGCAGGCACAATATGGTACACAGCTTTATGGCACCCCCATCTTGACCTATGCATTCATCTGCTCCGCACCATACCTACCTTGGTGTCTACCCTTACTTTGCTCCTTAGAAGCCAATACTCAAAATGTTTTCTTGTTTGTTCTTTAAGATTGGGAGTATGTCTCTGAATCTAGTTTCTTTAGCTAAGGCAGTTGTAAATACCCTTGCTTTTTATACCTTTCATGACACTAAAATTCAATTAAATGTGAGCTTTGAAGGATGCGCTCATTGTAAGGCTCTTTGTCAGCTGCACTAGTTTCCATTCTTATCAAATTGGCAATCTTTGACTTTTCCCTTGATTTATTAGCCTTGCCATTTTCTCAGCTACATTTTTTGAGCTAAATCACGACTTTTCTATTCCAGTAGGATATAGGTGCTGCTCTGATTTACTTCTTGAATTATTTTTTTGACTTCTCACCTGACTGGTGAAAGGACTTCTAGTTCTTCCCCTGTCTCAAGTTCTTATTACATACACATAAATAAGGTTACTTGAGAAGCCAGTGGTCGTATGTCATTTCTGAATCATTCCTTATGTTCCACATAGTGTTGTCATGAGACTGTGATCCCTTTTGCGCTGTTCAAATTACCACTTAGTTGGTTATCAGTGACCTTCACTTCTTATGTATTTTCCATCGTGCTGTTTGAGGGATAGATTTAAACTTTTGGGGAGCTGACATTTGAATTGTTTTGGGTGCAGTTCAGGCTGGTCCTTCTCTATTGCATCTGAAATGTAGTCACAATCTGCTACTGAACTACACTAATGACAAAACTGTGGGTTCACTGTGGACAGGTATAAGGTTAGTACTTGAAATTCAGGTCAAAGAAGGTGGAGTAAAATGGCAATTATTTTTTCCAGATGTACTGGAAAGGGCAGCTGACTTACTAGTTGAAAGGTGTCTGCTTTATAACTTCTGAATGTGGTTGTACCATGTAGTAGCACAGTTGTGATGCCATCCATTAGGGGGCAGATAGCATATAGCCATATTTTCTTTTTGATATTATAATACATGATTTATATGACCAGAGGCAAAATGTCATCAGTCATCCTTAGTTCGGGAAAAAGGGAGAGATCAGGGAAACTACATTATTACTGAGTTCTCAGGAAAACCACTAATTATTTCTAAGATATCACGCAGGTGATATCACTCTTGTATATGTGATATCTTCCCAGAATTTTTAATAATACTGTTAAAAAAAACCCAATATTGATTCTAAAAGCAAAAAGTAGTAATGTAAGGGAGGAAAAATTACTGCACTTTTGGGCAGGAAATTTGCACTGACAATGGTTTGAAATGAGTCTCTATGAAGATGCAAGTACTTTAAAGATTCTTTAGGAATATTTAAAAGAAGAATTCCATTCTTTAATGGTATCTTTAAGATTTTATGGAACCTACCTTAAAATTCTAAATATCAGGCTTCTCAAGAATAACTGTAGAAGAAAAGCTGTAGAAGACCACAATAAATTGCAGTAGAAAGCAATTCTTTTTTTTCCCTGAATGCTCAATTTTTTTTTTTGTCTATAATGAAACAATTCTACATTAGACGTATAGTAAGTATTGAGAAAAACTCCAAAAGGTGTCTTGTTTCCATAGAGTACAGAAAGGGGTTAGAACGCAAGTAGAAATAAATAAACAACCTAGTCTTACACAAACCTCTTCATTGCAAAGGAAACAATAGATCGCAACAAGCAAAATACACCATATGGTGTGTTATTAGTGCAGCACCCTAGCTTTGAAGTCTTACAGGGTAGTGTATTATGAGGGGTAGGAGAGGGTTGAGTGCAGTACAGTTTTTGTTCAGCTAAGAAAACACTTTTGCATATCATAGGAGAGAGCTGTTTTCAAAACAGAGAGCTTGAACAAATCTGGCAAGCTTCGGGGAAGGTCACTGCACACAAGTGGACTGTTCACAGTGCCGTCGTTTTTTCTATTTATGTCTTATCTTCTTCTAATGAAACAGTCATTCTGCAGCTTTTCTTTTATCCATAGAAATCCAGAATGCTTCTCCAGTATCATAATTCTAAACTCCTTTTAAATGCTGTGATTGTGTTTCTTCTGGAGTTTTTTGGTGAAAGTCAATAACATCTTAAACTCATTTGAGATCCAAATATCATCAATGAGATTTTTTTTTCCCTTGCAAATATAAATTTGCTTTGACAATGGGTGACTCTAAGTACAGTTGTGTTCTTTATTGGATTCTTTATTTCACAGACTATTGAGCCAGTGGTCAAAGTGCTCAGACATAGTTTCCCAGCTTGAAAAGCAGACAGGGTAAGTGGAAACATATATGGTTGCCTAGCGTAGCAGAATTCAAAATACAGCTATACTGAAAAGCAGATTTTGTCAGTCTGCTCTGGCAGATCCTGTTGTAGTAGTTTAAAACATGGCCTTACCACAGCAATCATCACTGAAAGGGATGCTTCCTCCCTTGGCTATTTTAACTACAAATAAGACAGCCTCCATCAGAAGGCTAGAGTGATGGCTGAAGCTGGTGATACATTAAGACTCATTGAATGATGTTTATCTGAGTCTATAGAGCCATTTCTTAAGAAGGCAGCAGCTTTTTATCCATCTTTGGCAGTGAAACTTGACTATGACATTTACTCTGTCTCAGTAAATTGCATTCCTGTGTGTTCTCCAATAAGGAAAGTTATTTTCTTACTACTCACCAGCAAGAGTTGAGAGTATTGGCCTAGCTTCTACTGCAAACCCTTTCCACAGACTCTAATGTACTTGAGTTACCTCTGTGTAATTTTTTTTTTTTTTTTTAATAAGCCGAACAGATGTGTCTTGGTTTTGTCTGGGATAGAGTTAATTTTCTTCCTAGTAGCTGGTATAGTGCTGTGGTTTGGATTTAGTACTAGAAGAATGTTGGTAACACACTGATGTTTTAGCTGTTGCTGGGTAGTGCTAAGACTGGCCAAGGACTTCTCAGCTCTCAGCTCTGCCAGGTGCACAAGGACCTGGGAGGGGGCACAGCCAGGACAGCTGACCCAAAGGGCTATTCCACACCATATGATGTCATGTTCAGCATAGAAAGCTGGGGAAGAAAAAGGAAGGGGGGGATGTTTGGAGCAATGACATTTCTCTTCCCAAGTAATCAAGCCCTGCTTTCCTGGGGATGGCTGAACACTTGCCTGCTGATGGGAAGCAGGGAATGAATTCCTTGTTTTGCTTTGCTTGCATGCACAGTTTTTGCTTTCCCTATTGAACTGTCTTTATCTCAACCCACGAGCTTTCTCACTTTTACCTTTCCAATTCTCTCCCCCATCCAACTGTGCGGGGAGTGAACAAGAAGCTGTGTGGTGCTGAGTTGTCAGCAACGACAAGGATGTAGGAAATTTAAGCATTACAAAAATTTTTCTTGCTATACTACTTTTATTTTGATCCTCTCTTTCTGGGTATGCTTGTTGTTCAAAACTTTGTTGCATATTTGCTAAACTTTTCCTAAAGCCTGCCACCTTTATTCACAGTGTTCTATCTACATCGACTCTTATCAATATCAGTAAAAAACCTTGTATGTGTTACTCAACATGAAACAATCAGAATCTGGCCTGTCAGTTAAACTCTGCATGGTGGCAGGGACCTTTAATTTTTTTCACCTTCTCTGTGGTATTATAGAATCTATGAATAACTTCTCTTTCTAGCATTACAGAATGGGCAGCGCCATTTCAATGTCACTATTTCAACCAGCTTACATTTGAAATCCTGGTTTTAGTTTCCTTATAACTTAGGTTTGGATGATTGTTTTGGCTTGAAAATCACCAAGTAAATTTCAAATGCAAACTGCTATGTGACAATTAGCCTAGAAACAGAGGTTATCTCCATTTGCATGGTAATGAACAGTTCCTTTCCAAGACATGTCAAAACAATCAGAAGAGACTAATGAGATTTTATGTGAACCAACTGGTGGACATTATCTTTTATTTTAAAATAATTTTGGTGGCAGTGGATTATTATTCAATTTGAAACAATATTATTGAAATTCTTACAGCAGAAATGTATTGCAGAAAAAGATCTGAGGACAACATGAGAAGCATCAGTGAAAAAGTCTTTTACAATAAATATTAAATCATATTTTTATGACAAGACACCAGACAGTGAGTCACTTAACTGGGATTGAGATAAACAGTGTTACATAGGAAAGGCATTGCCCTGGTAGGACACTGCAGTGTAAAATCCCAACTTCTTTGTATTCAAAGACTTCAAGTTTTCCACAGGGTCAGGCAAAAATGAGTCCTTGAGCTTTTCACCAGACCCCTCACAAGGAGTGGTGACAATTTAGCTCTGGATTCCCAACATATTTGAAACAGACTATCCCCAGAAAATAAAAAGATGGAAAGCCTTTACCAGCTTGTGAAATACCTTTAGTCTAATTGAGTTATAGATAAAAATCTGCGATTGCCTCAGTGGTGGTCCAGTAGCCTTAGAAGAGAGATAAAGTTTTGTTGAAGCATTCTCATGGTAATGATACTTTGCATACCAGACCTTGCTATGGTCTTGCAAGACTATGTTTTATAGTACTGACATAAAGCCATCTTTTCCTTTAGGAGGGTCCTTTTTTGTTGTTGTTCAGTCTATTCTAATTTCATTTATGCCTCAAGTCATTAGATGTGGCTGTTAACTGTGTTTGAGTAGATTCTTCAGAGGAGGTGAGTATGATGTCTGACCTAAAAGGAGATGAAACAAAGAGTATTATAGGCAGTCAAAGGCAAAAAGTTTACAACAGCCTTCCCATGGCACGCACTAAGGTACCATCCTTGGGCAGAAGAGCATAAGAATTAGTAAGATACAACTAGGCTGAAAACGAGAAATACCACTGGTTTTTCTCAACAAGTGATAAATGTATTCCTTGGCTTTCAGAACATCTGCAATGAAGGGACATAGTTTGGGCTGTTTGGGTGTTTTTTTCCGCACTGCTGCTATAGTTGTTCTCAACTAATAAACTGTTGTTTAATAAATCCATCTGAGCTTTGAATGAGGTATTAGTGTAGTTCAGGATTCAATTGCGCTGTGTGTGTGTGTGAACTTTAACATTTGAGTTGTGTGGCTTGTTAGTGCTGTTATAGTGCTTTGCAGGGATACTCGTTTCTCGTATATGAAATAGTATTGTTTTGGCTTGGCCTATCCTTTTTATGGTTGTGTCATTATATCATTAAATTATCTATTTTACCATGTAATCCAATCCAAAACACAATATCACACTGTCTTACAAAGTCAGAATCAATTTCGAGCACCACAAAGTACCACCCAGGAGGATGGCTTAAAGCACAGTAGAAAACACAAGCAAAATGAAACCTCTATGACAAATTTTTGTAAGGACCTATGCCATCCCTATGAATCAAAATACACCACAAAACAATTGAATTTTTTAAGAAGTGGCGAAATGTTATTTTTTGCCAAGAGGTATCCTATCTCTTACACCATTGTTTTGTACCTTCTTTTGGCTGTATTTGGACTGACCTGATTTGCTTGCATTGTACATATAATTGTGAGAAGTGATGTCCCAACAGTGCTTCCCATGTACATGCAATATATTTTAATGAGAGTAACATGTCTTGAGCAGTTTTACAGCCAAAAGAACATCAGGGATTTTAAAACATTGAACACACATAATGTAGGAAACATCAGCTGAATAAACTGTGTAGGACATGGAGAAGTCCATAGTCTTGATGTTTTGGGCATTTTTTTTAAATAAAAATAACAGGTTGTATAGCACAACAAAGTATGAAATTTATGGTGGTTTGGAAGGTGAGATAAAAGTCCCTTTTTGGACCTGATAAAGGCCAGAAAAAAAAAAAAAAAAAAAAAAAAAAGAAAAGATTCAGTCATCCATGAAATGTATAGCTAAGTTCAGTTCCTGTAAAAAAATCATCCCTTTTTTCAAAGTCTGCCCTCTTCAAATGCAAGATTTTGGTTACCATCAGACACAGATACATAAAAATTCCCCAAACTTAGAGGCAATCATGTGTGCTTAATATCTATATCATGGGCTCACAGCCAGCATGTTCAATAACAAAAGAGAGGCACAATGGACATGAAGCTGGCAAGAATCAAAGGGGTTTGAACTGATTAGGTTTTGGTTTACAGTTGTGTGAAATAGGATTTTTTTGAAAGGTTTATGGCAACAGCTTGCTATCGAAGTTTCTGAAAAATGTTGTTCTGCTAGGTCCCATACCACAAGTAGCTATGAGGACTCCATAATTAAATTATTAATGGAGTGGGTATGTAAGCATGTGCTTTTCTTAAGCACTGGTTTATCAGTGATTTGTGACAACTAGTAAGGGATGGTTGATAGGTGAGGAATTGATGGTCCAATTTTTCTGTCTTATCTGACCACTTGTGACATAAAAATCCCAGGGTTATATAAGGAGCAAAGATTTACTTTGCAAAGCTATGAGAAAATCCTTGCAGTACAGATACTCATATACCACCAAAAGCCTTAAGTTAGAGAATCCCACAGTGCTTCTTTTGTGACTAGATTCAAATATGACTTGAACTGCCAAAGTGGCCAGCCTTGCTAGTTCTTGTCTGGTTGGTTACTTGGTCACCCAGTGGAAGCCACATCCCTGTATTACTCACCTTCATGTTTTGTACTACCCCTGAGGAGGCTTCTGTAGCTAAAAAATAAGTCAACGGAAGCCAGCATATTGGGCACAGAAGCATACAAACTTAGCTGATTAAGAAACACCACAGAGGCGATCATGATCCAGTCTTGCCTTTCCAGATTTGCTGCTGTTCTGGGGACAACCTCATTTGGGGGATTTACCTTCCTCAAACAGATGTGCAGAGATAGCATGACTTAGAGAGAGAGAGCTATCAAAGCAATCTTTCAAAAAGTAAAAATACATGAGGTGGTGTCAGCTGTTTCCCTTACAAGGCAGTCACTATGAAGTGGTGGAGCATCCTTTCCCTCTGATGAATCCTACTCACTGTAAGATACTTTATGTCGTTTCTAAGCTCACCATGCATGAGAGCTGAGTGGTTCTCCCAGGACAGACAGTGTTTGTGGAGTACGTGTTTTCTGGTATCTGGCCTGCATAGAGAACATTGTTGCATGTCATCAGCCTGCACCTTTGATATCCAAGCTTAAGCGTTCTTCACTGAGACCTGTTCTGTTAAGTCAATAGTAACTTTTGCAATCAACTGTCAGAACTTTCAGGTGAAAAATTTGCTGTATAATTCCATTCACCTGGCCATTGAGAATATGTTCGTCAGTAGTTACAGTATTTAATCCAGCAATTAAAAAGAAAAAAGATAATGAAAGCTTCAAATATATTTCCTACTGAAATTATTGCATGATTGAATTAAGGAAAAGGGGAAGCTCCAGATATATGGCTTTTTGTTTATACTAAAGGTACCTGCATAATAATTGTGCGAATCATCTCTTCAGTTTATGCTTATTTTTAAACTCTACCGTGAATTTTCTTATTTCTTCTTTTGCAACTTGAGCATTTCTTTCTTAACGTCTTTCACAAATTTGGACTTCATTATAATGGAAGCATCTGGTAAATTAAATTATATGATTAAATAATCTTGCTGAGAATGGCTTCAAAGGCTCATGAAAATCTCCAATGATACTAGGTGACTTCCATGGACTTTGGAGTTTGTATTCACTAAAATCAATTATGACACATCTAGATGATTTGTGAAAGTGATAATTAACACAGTCCTTGTTAATTAACTCAATAGTATCATGCAATTAGAATAACATGATATGCAAATATTCTCAGTAGCAATTTCATGCATAATCTGAAGACTTTGAATTATTTCATAGAACCTGTCCTTACCAGTTGAATACAAAATAAACTGAAGAATGTGGTGGTTTTATTCTCAAATGCTGATGTGCAGGAAAACATGTACTGACATGAAGTATTATTTCACAGAGTCTTATTCTCCAAGCTGTTCTCTACATTCATGATCTTTGAATGTACTTTGCAGTAGCTTTATTAACACTATTTTGTCGTGATAGCTACCAGTAAGAGCATGGAGGGGAGTGGTACATTATCCCCTATAGAACAGTATTAACGGTTCATAAAACTTTATGAAGACACCAGATTTTTTAAATTCCATATTATAAACTAGTAATTTCAGTAAAACATGTTAATACCTTTAAAATAATTTATTTTGTCTGGGGAAGAAGGAGCTCACACATGGATGTCTTAGTTCTGTTGCGTAGGCTGTAATAGGCATGACCTCGTGGCTGTGTCAAAGTAATGCCTCTAATTTGAAAATGGCTTACACTATAGTCAGCGGTAGGCAGGAGATTGGTTTGTAGCACTGTACTAAACAGAAATGAAGGTTATCAAAGAACATCCAATAAAACCCTTCCGTATAGTAAACAGAATTGGACCTTCTGAATAATCTTGTTATGAATAGTAATTAACAGTTCTAGAAAAGAAAATAAATTATTAAAAATCCTGAGTTAGGACATCCATTTCCTCAACTGGGGAACATGAGAATTTTAAATTTTTATTGAAGTACTGTATGTTTGATAACTACGTAACAAAATTTAAGTTTTAGGATCATGCGCTGCTGTTACATCAAGAGGTATGGTGATTTTGTGCAATAGAATTTAATGAATATTGTAAAGAAAATCTCTTCAAGGATGGCCGCTTTCAAAACCAGCAGCATTTGTAGTCTGTGGTCAGATCTGCAGACAGTACAGTACACAGACATAAAATTATTATTAAATAATAACTCACCAGAAAAAAAAAATATATACTTCTAATCATCTCACAAAGGCCAATATATTTACTATAATATTTTTTCTTTGTAATGTTCTCTTCAGATCACTTTATTGCTTTTTAAAAGTACAAGTAGCATCTGTTTTATGTAGTGTAATAAGGATATTTTTATAGGTTTCAGCAGCTTGTTTGTTATACTTGCCATGATTTAATTTAATGTTGTGATCGCCCTTTCTTCCTATACTCTCTGATGTCACCCTGCATGCTGCACATTTTCCTTTGTATTTACATAACACCACTAGGAACCAGAGATGAGTCTTTTCAGTTTCAAAGTACAATCTGAGCAGTCCCACAGGATATGGGGCTTTTTGCTGTCTGCAGTGTAACTTATTATGTCAAGCCTGAAATTGATTTGTCAAAGGGGTCACCAGTGGTGTAGGGTGGTTTTAATTTCACTCTAGAGTTTAGGCACTATTTTCCAAGGGTAATTAAGTAAAGCCTGTAATTTGAACAAGCCACTTAAAGGCTGAATTAGATATTGCTTGTGTTGTAATACACAAACTAACGTGGCCATTATTATTGTTACAACTACTCATGACGTGAAAAACAAAGAGGAAAAGTGTGCTCCCACTTATTCATTAATGTATACAATTTTAAAAGCTTTTTCCCCTCATATTTCCCTTCAATCTGTAGAAAACATGGTCATACATAATTTTGCTTAGAAAAGTGGACCTCAGTTGCTCTGAGTTTATTAGACTATATTCATATTTTGCCTGCTTGCAATTCAAAGTTACCTCGCATTTTGATACTACTTCAATTGCAGCTGAGAGCATTGCCAGTTAAACACAATCACATGAGTAAAGAGAGAGGGACTTCCAACCTTACATACTTTTTAAACATTAATTTTATGTGTTTTAGCAGAAGGACTCAAAATGTAAGTAATTGCCTCAATTTTCTTACTTTTTTTCCCCCTCAGCCCTCTAAATTATCATAACAATAGTGACCATAATCGATTTGAGTACTTCAGTGTTAGCAAAGAAAGGTGCCATGTCACATTTCACTCCTGGGGGACTACAGAAATAGGATGCTTCAGACCAGAATCTGAGCTAACACTGTTAAGGACAGCCGTCTTGCTCTCAAGGGTTACTTCTTGAGTGATAGGTGGTGAGCAGAGGCAGCCTTCTTGTTATGCTGTTTTATTCTCTCATTGTTTCAAAAATCGTCTATTTTTACATGTTTCTTGTAAAGAAGATAACGTAGTTCACAGCAAGATTATTAAAAGCTTGTATAATAGTCTTGCATGTATGTGATGTGAAAGATGGCTTTCCAAGGAAAGGATGACCGGTGATAATTTCAAGTGGGGAGTTCTGTGTACTTAAATAGCAAATTATATGAATCCAACTGTACTTGAAAGTAAGGTTCTTGGAGGGTTTTTTTTTAATCAGTTCCTGTTTGTTTCTAATAGAGAGCTTTTAACCAGAGTTAAAGAACTAAACAGTTGCACTCAGGGTATCTGAATACCAGTAGTTGCAGCCAGATGTATGTCTGTTCTTCCAGCTGTAAGCATCATAGGATCCCATATGGAATATGAAATGCGCTTCCTCGTATTTAACCTCAGATACAAAAATAATTGTCACCCTTTCCAAAGGTGGTCAAGACATAAGGGCACATACACAATTTATAACATGGATCAGTATTATTTATTTTAAAGTCTGTGAATGCCAGGAAGTTGTGGCTAACTTTGAAGATTCTAATATGCTTTGAGAGGGGAAAAAAAACAAATAGAGACTGGATCGAGGTGGGAAGGAATGGTAAGCATGAAGCTATTTGAGAATATGCATCTGAGGTTTTGCATGATCCAATATGTGCTGTATAAATAGCTATCCTGCATCTTCTGTGGTGGGTCAGTGGAAAATAAACTACAGCCTCCTAGTTTACAATAAGTCATCGCAATATGCTGGTGGCATAATTTCTCAAGTTCACAGCAGAGGCTGACTTGAATCATGACCCCTGAATATGTAACCAGTGGGATCTCCCAGAAGCTTGCAAGTCCAATTTTACTGCCTGTTGAAGTCAGAAAGAGCATTAAATAAGGGCAAAAGCAGATAGTGTCTGCTTATCTCTTATAAGAGATAGAAGGAGCTTATATCCAGAGCCACTAAACTGAATTAAAGCATTGGGAAGATGGTATCACTTTAAATGTGATTTGTTTGGTGATACAACATTCAGTAAAACCGTGACTGAACAAGGTACTGGGCTCTTAATGAGGCAGCTCAGGTACAAGTTATGGGTGGAAAATCCAAACTGATGGCCATATTGCTGTTTGACAACAGAAACAAAGTCCTTTCTAGACATTTAGTTTAAAACTTAATTGCGTAAATGAAATAAATTTCATTTTTAATACAGCTGTTTAAAATTAATTGGGTTCCTTCTGAAGGTTTTCCTTGAAAAAGGTATCAGAAAACCAAATTATGAACCTTTTTTGTATTTCTTTTTAATGTTTCTTTAAGAAAAATCTGAATATCCACAGAAAGTAATAGTTTCAAAAACATTCAGTTTTGAAGGAAAAGGTTTTTAACAAAATGCTTTTGATGCAATTGTAGCTGAGATCTCACAGTTAAATTCAGGCAGAGACCTTAAACGCCTGAGCAGCATAGTTGTGTCCTGATGGTAAAAAATCCTGTGACCTTTGTTTTACTTTAGGCTTAGACTTCACCATCTTTTTGTACCTGAGAACAGGGCAGAAGTGAGTCTTCTGAATCCAGTATTTTCATGTCTTCAGCTGCTCTAAAAAGCCTCATGATTTAAAGCTATTCAGCACTTATAGAGGATCACATTATCAAGTAGGATTCATGTTTTCACTGACAAAAAACACTGCGTATAGCAGGAAGGCCTCTCAAACTTGGTACTTTTGAAAACTCCCTGAATGTACTTGACTGGAATATAGATTATTTTATTACTGAAAACTGATAAAAGACTTATTGATAAATTGTTTCAAAGCCCTTTTTGAAGGCAGTCCAAAGTCCACTGGTTAGAGACGACATATGTAATGCATGAGTGGAGCACCACCATGCCACTCAGGAGCTATGGCTCGTTTCCCAGCTCTTTTACTCACTTCTGTGGCAGTCTGGAACAGTCATTTCTTCTCTTTTCTGTGTTAAAAAAGTAGGGTTGGAGGCTAGTGGCATTTTGATTCTTTTGGCGTATATGAGGATGACAGGACAAACGAAACTTGTGTTAGAAATTTTTTTCTTCATTGAATGATTTCCTGCTTTAATTTGAAAAATGGATTAGAGTCTCTTTAATTCTTTTATTTCAGAACAAAACTTTTGCTTAGATATTGTTCATTTTTAGGTCATAAATCAATTTTGGCTACATTGTCACCCACCTTAAAGACTAGAAAAGGGTATATGCACATTGTAACGTTTGCTCAAGATATACTGCTTCATGTCTGCATCAGTAGGCAATGGAAATAGCAATAAGTATGGATGTGTAGGATATTGAGGACCCACCATCCTCCCTACATGTTCTTTGAGACTGACTTCAGATCAGCTCAAGTCAGGCTGCATGGACTGCACAGTGGTTAGGGTACAACTTTGGGTTTAATTCCTCTAAAAAGACTCCAGCTTATACACTCTGAGACCACTCTGGCATGGGAGCCCAAGTATTGTAATCAGGAGGATTTGTATGCTTGCTTCAACAGCTCTCCTCTGATTTAACATAAAACACTAATGCAGAGGCATCTTCATTCCCCTGTTAAGCTGAAAGTGTCACGGGAATAGCTAGGATCTGACTCCTGGACAGCACTCTTATATGAAGTTTTTATTTTTAATCTGTATTTCTTTTCAGATATCAATGTTTCTGCTTAACAATGATATTTTGCATACTACTTATTATTTACATATTTAATTAATCATTCATAATGCACCCTTTACTCTGGCATACGGGTTTATCACAAAAAAATCAAGAAATAATATTTAATTGTCCATACTGGGGAGTGGAACTAACTTTTTCCCCTGTTACCTAGAGGAAAGTACTTAGGAATATATAGACAATGAGGCATGACAGAAAAAAGAATCGTGCTGCATTTTCTGAGTGCCTTTAATTCTGGGAGAACCTGTGTTCAAATGAATATTTTTTTAATGCTGTGGGTTTTTTGCATATTGCATGAATATGTATTAACTGCATGCTAAAAGAAACACTTTGGATAAATGTAAGAAAGTCTTAGAAGTCAGCAGTTTCTACTGCACTTCCTTTTGTTAAGACATTATTGCTTTACAAGTAGTGCTAGTGACAAAATAAAGACTGTATGTTGAATTCATGGTGGAACAAGGTGACACCCATTGAAGGGCCAGGTTGACTGGCTGTTGTCCTCTTCTTTCCATGTCTGGTTATTTGCCTCCAGTCTGTGTTTTGTAAAGACTGACCCAGTGAGAAGAAACAGTTGCTCTTACACTTCTAATCCATGAGTTGTTAAGGAAAACATCTAAGAAAGTATTAGAGCCAGAAAAGACTAGAGTTGTTACTGTCTGTTGTTCAACAACCCAGGTTTTAAAATCATCTCACTTTCCCTGATGGTGCTGAAGTCCTTTACATGAAAGTTAGTCATCTCTCACTGTTTTGTAAGCTTTTCTTTGCCTTTTGAAATAGGGACAAGGAGGCATGAATTTGAAATGAAACCTCATTTGTAAATCTGCCTGATTTCCTATGTTTAAATTAGATAATTCATTTTAGCATAAATGCATGGGTGGTTTTGAACTTCGTGTATGAAATACACTTGATATGGAAAACATTTTAGCTTCTGCAGCCATTTGGTACGATGAAGGTTAGCACATACGGTATGTAAAATCTGAATCCCTCTCAGGGAAATCCTTATTTGAATTGTAGATGAGAAATTTCTAAAAGTATAATTAGCTTTGCTTGATACCTTTTTCTCCTCATTCTGTGAAGAAATATCACCCACAAACAAGGAAAGAAAAGAGGACGCTTTCTGTTGCCTGTTAAGCAGCTGGGAAGCATTGCACTGTCATGTTCTCTAATTCATACCTCCACTCCTATTCAGCAAATCCCAAGTGGGTTCTGAGTTTGGAGTGTCTTAACAAACTGAGCAATAAGAAGGAAAATATAATATAATAATACCTTCCCTAACAGTAGCTGATGATCATGCTCCAGGAAAGCATTCTAGCAAAGTAAAGTGATTTCTAAAGGTATACTCGTTTTCTCTGATTTGAAAGGCAAACAGAATGCATCTTTGTGTTCTTGGACAGGCTACTAATTGTCCCCTAATTCTAGTCATTCCTGAGTCTTGTTTGCCTTGAAATAACATGGCTGATGGCAAGCACCCAGCTGTCATTTCCAATGCATTTTCCGCCCATGTGTTAGCAGAGTAATGTGAATATTTTTTTTTATTTGTTTGTTTATTTTTCTAACTCTAAAAGCATTTTCTAATTTGGGAAATATAGAGCTCTCCTGCACACTATCTACTTCTGGAACTCATATTGTCATCTATAAAGACAAGGAGCACCATTTCACTTACCCTTGTACTTAGCAAGTGTGTGTGAGGAAGGACAGGAGACTTCCTCATGTTCTTAGGAGGTATACTGATCAAAACATTGCCTGTTAAAGAAAGAAGAGGAGAATGTATGCACCAAATTTTAATTTCATATCCAAAATTTCCTGGAATTCGGGGAGAGGACCAGAACTCAGAATTTTGAAGCAGATTTCCCTCTTAAAAGAAAAGTTAAAAGATTTGAGGCTTATAATTCATCTCAAGATGAAACAAAGGAAGTGATGCATCTTGGCAAGGAGAAAGGGAAGATTAATCAGGTGGCTGAGAGAGGGATAATTTACCCAACAATGGAGTGAGCAGACTTGGTAGATGACAGTAATCTGAACTATATGGAGGAAACATGCATCATGCACTGTTGGCAACACTTCCTTTAAGGGGAAGCTTAAGTAATACTTATATTCATAGTTATTTATTTTTATTTTTTTCTTTTGAATTGTAGAGTAACGTTCAAATCACATGTTGAAGGTGTAAAATCAGCTAGAAATGGGGTGGTTCATTTGCTTTTGACATTTTTTACCCAACCCCCTTTAATGAATGCAAGGATCTCACTTCTTAACCTGATCTCAGGGCCTCGGGACTTGAAGTAAAATCTCTAGCCCTTTGAGGGTGATTGAGACTATGTAAATGTGGAAAGAATTGGAGGTAGTGTTGTAGAATCCTAAAATTAGGAGGAAATGTCTGAATTGTGCAAGATTCACAAGAGCTAAAATTTTTTAATAAATCTTAGCTCTGGGATAATTAGTAAGACAATAAAAAAGAAATTACATGGAGAAGTTAAAAAACTTCTATATGGTTCTCTCGACCAGAATGAAATAAAATGCAGAATTTAGGTAAGACAGAAATGTGAATTATTACTACTGATGGAAACGATTCACTTCTATGTTTAAAATAGCTTTGTTTTAATTTTAGTCATTAAAAGAACATTACATTGTTTTTTAATGTTAAATCATAAAAGTTTGATTTGGTTTCCACATAATCCTCCTTTTCAAGTACTGATGTCAAAATACATGTTAGTCTTAAATAGGTTTGACATTCACTTGGTGTCAGCTGTGAAAAGCTGGGATCAATAAGCACAATCTCACCTATCAGATGAAAGTGAAAGAAACAGAAACCTATCACCTCATATTCCCTTTGCAGACAGTTTTTATTTATTTATTTTTATTTGACAGATATTCTACCTTTATTCCATAGTGTGTGTTACTCCTCAGTTGTTAAAAAAAGAAAAGGTAATAAAAAAATACATAAAAGGAAGAGAAAGAGTGAGAAAAATCCTCGTAATCCATTCCATTTCTTTATAATCTATTTTACTTCTCCACTTACACTGTTCATCTGTCAGGAGCTGTACTCTCAACTGTTTGTGCATGCTACAAGTTCAAGACAGTTTTGGCACATTCAGGCTCTTGCTAATGACCTGTAATTTTGTTTTCATCCACTTAACTTCACAGGTTGGATACCTTTGAAGTGGTCCTTGATCCTGTGTCTAAACTATAAACTTTAAGTGCTGTAAATCTGCATTCAAATCTAAAGCAGTCCTAAAGACAGCAGCTGGCAAGAAGATAAGTTCAGGGGCTGGAATTGCTGCTGCTGTAGCAACAGAAGCAAGTCGGCTCTCGTCTTATTGCTGATCAGTTTAATTGGCTGAGTTCATGCTTCTTTGTATCTTTCAGTATTTATTTGACAGACTCTTTCATGGTATGTTTTCTCTTGAAGACAAGTAAAAAACTTATCATTTCAGAGCTTTCAGTAAATAGCCTTTTCCCTACTAATATGTAAAAACTATATTTGATTAGTGTTGATACATTACTATGAAAAGTCAGGGTGAAAGTGAGATCTCTAACTTGCCCCTCTTGTGCAAGTATTTTAACCACTTTTTTCCCTTTCTCTTCTCTCTTATTCCCCTATTCCTAGTCCCCTCTCTCCAGTTTACGTGACTTTTTCCGATTACCTTATAGCTTTTGCAGCAGAAGTCTTTCAGAAAACCATCTAAAGTCATGTCTTCAAGTTCCTTAAGCATTTTAAAAAGCTCTCTGAAGATGAGAAGTGAGATTTACAAGCCAGTGGGCTTTTCTCCTAAAGCTGCTTTTCAAATTCTGGCCTTTTTCTTCCAGTTCCCTTCTCTTCTTCCTTTTCTCTTCCCATATGCTCTGACAAGACCCTTCAGTCAGTCCAGCCTTTCCATCCCATTTCCCATGCATTAAAGTGTTAAAATATGTTTGGGGCAGTTGGTTTGGTTGGTTCCTAGTGTTGAACTCCTGGACCTTATTGTACTGAAATTAAACTTCCTGTGAAAATTTAATGGAGCATGAGGAAACTCAGGGTTTGCACCAGGCAAACACACACACTGTGGTTCTAAGGCAGAAATAAGGAGGTGGAGGGCTTTTGCAGGAGGGCCAAGCGCTGACAGCTGAAAGCCAGAATGTGCATGTGGAGAGAGAGCAGTTTGCTCTGCTGAAGCACTAAGCCCAGGCAGCTGCAGGTACAACCCAGCACCAGTTGTACTCACCGCAGAGCATTTTCATCAGATCCATTCCAGCCAGCCTTATTGAATTTCCTTAAACTCTCCAGAGGTAGTAAAGTACTGAGGTACTTACCCATTCAAGGTCTAGTTATAAGCTATGCCAGTGTGGTTTTGTTGCGTGTTCAGTACCATGTATTTTAAACGTATTGTGCAATCAATTTAAACTTGTTATTGTCACTGGGGTTTGAAAATTTAATAAGCAATTACCAGAGTCCATTCCTTTGGTTTTAATTTTTACTAAGATGTTTTTCAATTTCAGACCTTAAAGCAATCTTGCTCTCAGGAATATCGAATTGGACGGGTCCATAAGTCAGACCAGCTCTTTACTGTATTTTTCTTCACTGATTTATTTGGCTGAATGATGCAGTATCTCCTTGTGGAATGAGCAAAAAGGAAATGCAAATCACAAGTTAGACCATAAATATAAGGCACTGCAATGCTTATCAAATCAATGGGCAGCAGACCACATGACTCCCTCTTTTTTTGTTATAGTATTGCTCTGCTTTTTGTCAGTACCTACAAGGAAAAAAACATGTTCTCCTACAATTTGTAAATTCATAAAATGTAATTCTCTGTATAGTTCCATATGTCCCTCATTGATCTTACAAGAGAATATCCAGAGAATCTAGGACTGCATAATTCAATTATTTTGGTTTCCTTTTCCATTTCCTTTCCCCATTTTTTTAACAAAGCACTTTCTTTCTCCAGTGTTTTTCTCACTTAGTTCTGACTGAAGAAAAAAAGTTACTTAATTTATTTTCCTGTTCTAGTATTCCACAAGAAGACCAGCAAAATGTTCCAAAATGCGGATGAATCCTATTTTAAATCACTACAATGTTACTCAGGCACATTTAGGCTAATACTTTTAAAAAAGTAACCATGTTCTCATTCTTGTTATGCCTATTTCCATATTGCTGTAAAAGGCAATGATTTTATTGGGATATTCTTCAATACACATCACACCAGAAATATAAAAGAATGAACTAAAGCCTCCATGAATAATAGGTAAGGTTGCAGAGAGAAAGAATTAATATTCTGGAAACTCACTTAGCTTCTGAAAAGAGAGGGCTTGAAGGACAGAATTCTGAAGATATCAAAAGTTTTTATTAATTTTTTCCTCAATATTGTGCAAAAGCTGATGCTTAGATTTCAGCAGATGGAGAAAAAATTCTTCATGTTTCCTTGAAAATTGCATCTTAATATTATGGAGAACATAAGAAATAATTTTTAAGAGTCGTACAATCTGAAATTAAATTGAAACTTTTCAATATGCCTTAGAAAGTGTGCAGTGCACTAAAAATATTTTATTTTTAAACAGGATATTTTTGCCTTCAAATGGAATTGATTTGGTTTTCCCTCTACATTTCCATTTTACCACAGAAATAAAACTATAAATTGTCATTCTTGCAACAATATAAGTGTACCCCATCTTGGGGACCAGTGTTTTTCCTTAGTAATAAGAAGTCCCAATAATATGCTAGGAACAGTTTCCCCATCTTGTACATTCCTAATTTTCTTCTAAGAAAATCCTTTTTGATACAGTCAGCTTTTGTCTAACTCTTGTGTTCCTCCCTAGAGAAAATCCCATCTGTTCTCAGCTATAAGAAAAGCTCCTGGACAAAATCTGTGTAGCTATTGCCAAATGTGTTGGGTTGGGGTTTTTTTTTAAGGTTCCTAGGCACAGACAGGACCACTTCAAGGCAGAATAATACAGACCCTATTTGGAGTGTCTTTGTATAGTTCTGACCAAAATCCTACTTTTGGAGGTACTTTAAAGTTTGGTTACTTTCTACTTGATTTCATTTGCTTAGACTGTTTTTTCTCGACTATTAATGGTGGAAAAGTCATGATCCAAGTGCAATTCAAAACAGTGTGCAATACTATGACAAAATTATCATGCAGAACAGTAGCAGAAATATCAGGAATTTGCTGTGGCTAGAATAGTGGTTATGTCATCTTTATTCTGTATTTATTTCTCCTCTGTTTCCACTGCCCTGAAAATAAAAAACATCATGAAAAAGTAAATGAGTAAGCCAGAGAAGTCATCACTGGAGGAATGCATTCCTAATATAACCAGGTATCCATTTATGAGTGGAAAATAAATGAGAGTTTACTCCGTTATCTGTACTTATTTTCAGGCAATTTCCTTTTGTTTACAGAAATGCACTTGTCTACAGTCCAGGGTCAGGTTACTGTGGATTAGATGAGATGTTTTCATTCTCAGTAAAATGGCCAATATCCACTTGAAAAATCCATTTACAGTCCAGAAAAACAGATCTCGACACACTCTTCAGAGCGGTGGCCTTTGTTACAACAGGCAGAGTTCTCACTTACCAAACACACTGCCTTGATTTGCATGCGGGCTGAAATTGTGGGATTGTATCTGATTATTTTCAACATTTAACTGTTAAATTCTGTGTTTTCTAACTGCAGAAATATGGTGAACAATGAATTCCTAATAATTTAGGCTATTGAATCTCAAGGTCTTCTAAAAATTTGGCTCAAAATGTATTTTTTTAAATTAAGAATAAAAATTGTAAAATACCATCATTTTAAAATTAAATTTTTTAAAAAGGGGAAATGTGTTAATGGAAGAGGAAATATCTTAAATATAAATGGTTTAAATTAAAATTTTTCTTGTATGTTTTGTAGGTCATGTCTGAAAAGCTTTCTGAATGGCAGCTTTTGCTTGCAACATTTTGCTTCATATCTTGTTCATTTCCATTATGTCTTAAAGAAGGAGACTAGAAGAAAAAAAACATAATGGAGACATGTGAGGAACATGTCTTCACATTTTCCATTGTCTACTTTATTTTGTTTGGGTTTTCCTACAGTGTGGGCAGATTTAGGAGAAAGTGTAAGACAGCATTTCCAGAAAACTCTAGGAAAAGAAAAACTTCTGATGTGCAAGAATTATACTCCCTTGAAAGACTAACCTGTCATTTTCATTTAAAGTGTATTTATTTTTCTTTAATTTCTGATTTGTAATTTCTAGTAAATGAAATACAGTGCTCCTTTGTTGACCTTGCTCATCTCTGTACAGGCTATTGCTTCAGTTACTGGCTCATATGATACAAGCTGAGAGTGGGAACAATTAGATGAATGCGTTTCATTACCTTATGACTAATAAAAGGTTGAATTTTCTAAGTCCTAAAAAAATTAAGTCAGCTATGAAGCAGCATTTATGGCATAGAAAGGACTTCATAGAAATCACTTATCCAGTGCTCATGTGTGCACACATTTGTTCATGCATGCACACACACACACATACACATGCATTTGTGAAACAACTTTCATTGTCTTGGCAGGGTTGGTTCACTTTTGACTTCCTTCTGTTAAAGATAGAACCTGTAGATTACAGATGATGAGGGTTAATCTATTTCTGTACTATTTTCCTGCTAAAATGTGTTTCCTTCAGATGTATTTTAGGGACCAAGCTTGAGTATTTGTAATTTATTCAGATGATTTGGCTTCAAATCAAAATCAAAAATCTTTCCCATCAAGTTTAATTTAATTTTTAAAAGATAGCATGAATACATTTTAAATTAGTTTCCCCAGCTCCATGCTTAAATAACTTACACCCACTATCTAGCTGCTGGAAGCAACTCTATGTTTTGGACATACTGCGATATTTGCTACCTAAGTGCCTAATTTTTGGAAATAGTGGAACACATTTACTCTTCCACATTTGCACCTGAAATAACAGGTTATCAAAAGCAAACATTGTTATTGATGCTCATTTTGCATGTTGCAGTGCTGGATTGCTGATTTGCCAGGTAGTCTTTGTTTACTCTCAGTATCTGTTTTTGCATAATGGTGTCACTAATTATCAACTCTTTCAGATGCAGTTAGTAAATGTAACCTTTCTGGAAAGAAACTAATCATTAGTTTGGAAAATATCATAGGTGAGAGTATGTTAATTGGTGGGAGAAGGCCATAAAAAGAAAGAAGTGGTTTTTTCCTTTCCTCTGCACCAAAATGTGACCAAAACATAAAAAATATACAATAAATGTTTCCATTGAAGGTAGATTTTTCTCTTTCAATATCAAAACATGAAAATAATTCCCCTTCCTCTGTTCACTAGCTGTCCATCCATGTGTCTTATTTCAGTCTGACTTTTGTATGCTACTTGCTGTTGTATTTTTTGTTCCTTGTCTTTATCTTTTGCATCTAAAACATCACTCTGCTTTTCCCTACTATTTTCTCCCACTTACATGGTGTCTTTCCTTCTGTTTTTTTTTATTATTATTATTATTATTATTCTCTGTGATTACTCTTCCTTGTAAGTATCTGACTTTCACACCTTTGCATTGAATAGGGTATATAATTTTTTTTTTCCTAATGCTTTTTGTTCTAATGGCAAAATTTTCTCATTTTTCCCATTCAGTCTATATCTTTTTCCCTCACTCCACTGAGCTACAGGCACTCTGTGCTGCTCAGCCAGCTAATCAGAGACTTGCAGGGAGACAAGGTGCTAAATAGTTCCACGGTGAACACAAAAACCATTTTCTCCTTTTTGCTAGCTTGCTTTTCCTCCCCCGCCTCACCCTTCAGCAGTTTGCAGAGTCACAGGATGAATGTCCTCCGGTAGCTGCAGTGTGCCCAGCTTTACTCTTCACATCCCTCTGTCCCTTTGCGGCATTTGTGCTGATAGTATACTTTTCCCCCTTTGCCTGAACTTCATATTCATTTTGCTTATGCTTTCACCTTGTATTTAAATCTTTGGATATAGGCATGTTCTGAAGGGTTTCAAAGGTTCAGCAGAATATATTTTTTTTCAAAGAACGTAGAGAAATGTAACTCTTCCTTTTCCCAAGGCTTGCACAGTATGTTGGTTTAGGAACTACTGTTATAGCCTGTCATTCAGAATATAACCAAGAGCTGTGCAAACAGGTATTTCCCAAGAGACGTCTTCTACACCCAGCTTCTTCTAAAAAGACATTAAGAGATAATCCTTCTTTTTCACTGTCCATGGACCTGAAAAGCCTCTTGTTATCTATCATATGGGATTAGTTAATAATATTAGAATTTAGTGGGATAAGACATGATTGATTGTACCACTTCAATGAACTGACGTATTACACAATAATTTTAAACAGAAAGCCACTATTATTTCACAATAATGTTAAGGACAACATTGGAACATGCAATGTATATCACAGAAGCCATCAGCTCATTCATTTAATAGAGTTACAGAACTATGTTAACTGCCATTAACAGCATTGTTGATTGTGTGAATTGCAGCTTAGAGACCCCTGCTATTTCCCATTCAAATAAATTGGAAAGCTGCAGGAAAATTTATTGCTATCCTGTGAGTATAACTGTGCACAACATGTTGGAGATTGTCTCTGCTCTCTGCTTCCTTTATTGCTTTGGAGAAAGGATGCTTTTATTTTAGTTTCTTTCACAACACAGAAGAAAAACTTGTCTAGAAAGAGATAGTCTACCTTGCCGATACTTAGGAAAAAAGTTTTGCGGTTATTTAAGGCTATAGATTGAATGAAATGAGTGATTTTTGCCAATACAGATGGGCTTTCTCCTTATTCACAAAGTTACAAAACCTTTTGTTTAATCTTGAAAACTACATAGAAAGAGAACCTCTTTGGGTACGTATGCACAGGTACTGGATAACGACAGTATCCTGAACTCTACCACAGTATGAACGCTATCTATCACAAACCATTGCAAATATGCCTCAGCATGTAATGCTGGCATAGGTATTAACTTTTCACTTCCTTGGTGTGGGGCAGGTAAATTATTAAGGGATAAACGTATCGTATGTGACTTAACTTACAATAACAATATGAAAGGGCAAAAGGAAAAGCACTTGTTGACTCTGGTTTTAGTTATTTTTTTCAGTTATTATACTGTTGTAAGGGTTCTGCATTGTTTTTGTTGTTATTTAATTGGTTAGCAGATTTTTTTTGTAGAAGAGCAATTGGACAAGGTATACTGTATGCTCATGTATTTTGTGGTAGAGAGGCTACCTGATATAATGAGGTTTTAGTAGATGAGTATGAAGGTAGAGCATATTTCTACTGTATTGTGTTCTCTATTTATCAAAAACTTATTCAGCTGGCAAAAACTCCCTGAAGTGAATAGGTGTTCAGTCTGAATTGTATTAAATAGGTCTGGATAAGTTACTTCTCTCGATAGTTATTATTTCAAATTAGAACAGATTCGAAATCTGTCTGAGAAAATTGAAATAAGGAGGGGGCAGAAATTTGCTGTTTGGCCTACACTTTTTTGAAAATAAAATTTTCCTCTTTTTTCAAAAGTTCCTATTATATTTAAAGCCATTATCTCCAGCTTCTAGTTGGGTTGATCACACTGTGATGAAAACCTTTCATTCCACACTTCTGATTGGTCAAACGATGCCAGTGAAAAGCACAGACAAGAATCAGAGTAGTAGCTGATATTGCCGTAAACCTAATTAAGCATTTACAGAAAGGAAAAATTTGGCTCAACAATCTGGCAAAGACTTGACAACTAAGTATCATAAAGACTGAGGTACCAGTTTATCTGGATTGGCATAACTGCTTATAGTGATCATTAACCTTAGAAATTTGGGATTTGTATGCATGTAATACAAGGTGCTAAAAAAAAACCCAAACATTTTTATTGGGTTTTAATTGCAGAAACAGCTAAAATACTCAAGCCAGTGTTTATATATACTATCATTGTAACAGAAATTAATTAATGATTCTGTCAGTATCAAATCTGTGTGCATTATTGAATCATTAAGTGCAATGCTTTTCAAATGTCCTGTCTGGTCTATACGTCACTTTTGTGAGTGCAGCAGACCCTTGACTAAAGTGTGCTTTTATCATTAAAGCATTGATCTGGCTAAATTTCAAGATAATAAGGAAAACCAACTGAGGCTTAAGTCCTATCTAAAGGAGACAGGGAAATCTGACTTTTATTAAGTGTGTTTAAGCACTTAGACTCGTCTGGTCTTTTCAAGAACCTTATAAAGTTAACAAAATGTCAGAGATTTCAGAGTTTTAAACCTGTAAACTGCCTTCAAAGTCCAACATAACTTATGCAAAATTGCTTCAGTAGCCCAGTATGCCCCTTATTGCCAACTGCAATAACTACAGATACATTAAATTGCATTAACGTAACATGACTGACATGATTTTTGTGTCTGTTCACCTGTTTCTGTCAACCCATACTGGGGTAGAGATCTCAAAGATAACACATATCAAGTTTCACATCAACTATCAGAGCATGCACAGCAAAAGCTATAGCATAAATACTCCCAAGCACTCAGTCCTACCTGACACTGAAGAATTCACACAACCCGCTACATGGGTTTTTTTCTATGTGGATTCTCTGGTGTGTAATAGTAGGTGAGTTTGTAAAATCAGTTGCAGGGAAAAAATCCAGAAGGCAACACTGTCAAATGTTTCCCTGATGCACCATCCAGATGGTGAATGCAGACCCCAGTGGGAAATGAGAGTCTTCCAGGTAACTGCAATTCCAGATCAGCCTGAGCAGAGGCTTACAAGGGCAGCACAGACAAACACAACTTACTCCAGACAGTCCTAAATGAAATGTTTATATCATCATCAAAACACTGAAATTCCACAGCATTTTTTCAAAGCAGAAGTCAATGTATTTTTCTTATTTTTCTTTTGGAAAAATGGCTGGAAAATGCTAAAAGCAGGGGTAACATGGAATCCAGTGGCCAGCCGTGTTTGCCAGGTAACCTGCCTGACTGCTTCCAAATTGCTGTGAGTTCAGCATGAGGCTTCTTTGGCAAGCCCGTGACCCTGTACTAAAATGGCTATCTATTCTTAACAGCATAATGTGGTTAGGTGACAAGGCCCAGACATTGTAAGCAACTACTATGTGATGGGTTCTGCAGATCTGTAGAAAATAAGTTAGCAGAAGGCATGAACAAATGAGCACTTTGTGTTACAGCCACTACAATAACTAGATAATATCCTAACCACAACAGAAAGTATAAACGTTATACAGGATAAGAAACTCCATGGTAGTTTGATTCTCCTTCCACTGAAGGAATTAAAATTATAGAATCACAGAAAAAGTTATGCTAGAAGGGACACCTAGACATCACTGAGTTCAACTCCCCATGGAAACTGAGGCTGAGCTCAAAGGTTTGGACCATTTGGGGTTATTTAAAACTTAAAATTCCTGTAACTTGATGAAAGATGTGACAAAAACAGTGAGGCTGGTAGGAATTAAAATCTTTCTGGTGTAAGAACCCCATAAGAAAATAACAGTACGGATAACGTAAAAACAGTCCTCTTGGATAATGATGCTAAAAGAGCAGCTGTCAGACTGGTGACTTCACTACTAACCTCTTTCTCAGATCTTCTCAACAACACAGATACTTGTGGCTTTTGTTGCTTCTTTTTTACAGATGAGAATTTTGTTATTGCCTGAATGCATCTTTCTGACATACTAACAGTAAAATACATTGTCAAGAGTGATGTCTCACTAATGTAACCCATCTTCCTCAACTCTGTGACTTTTTGTTACGGAAGATTGATAGTGAAACCCAATAATCAACATTCAGAATAAATTCAGAATTCCATCCAAAATATGGACTGCTTAATACAATTTAGTTAGTATATCTTTTGAGCTGGGGTTATATCAAGGAGTCAAATTGCTTGCTAGCCTCTCCTTTACTTTATTGAGCCCTGAGCCTATGTGTGCCTTACCAGTGTCTAAGGCACTAGTACTGACATAAAATCCTTTATTTTTCGATGACTTTGCCAGTCTAGTAAGGGTTTCTTCCTTATGGATTTGTTTGCTTTGTCCCTTAATACTTCTGTTAAGTCCTGTTGCTGTTCTCCATCCCTTCTTTTATAGGGACTCACAGGAGATCTTGTGACTAACGAGCTACCCCTGTGTTGATTGTCCAGTCAGTGCATTTGTGATATAGAGCAAGTTACGTCATCAGCTGGCTGCTCCCAAACAATCTGTAGAGTTGTTGGGTTCTGTCTAAGTGTCTTCTGGGACACTAATTTGAGACTCTTTATTCTGCCTTCCTGTTGATGTTTCATAAAACTTGTAGGAACTTCCCACTGATCATTCCTTCAACTTTGGCTGAAGCTGTCCAACAAACCTAGAGGTTTTGGCAGAAATGACAGACAGCAGTGTGATCCCACAGGACATGTTCTCACAAGAAATCAAGCCGCCATTTTATTAATTCACTTCTGGTATTAAGCATAAGTCACCTTACTGTTGGATTGCCTCAATCATCTGAAATATGTATCAGGGATATTGTAAAGCTATACTCATTGCTTACAAATGAAAAGGACAAGTTTACTGACATTAATTTATACTTCTATATTTCTAGCTTTTGTTTGAAGGTTTCTTAAACTGCATTCTGAAACCAATATAATCACATTTGCTTTGTATTCACCTGAAATGTTATTGGAAAGTTCATTTATGTTGCTGAATTCTTTGACAGACACACCTCTTCATCTGTCCTTTTACTAGCAGTTTCTTCTGTTTCATGAAATATGAACTGTATCATTTATTTTAAAGCCCCTCTTCAGTCCCCTCTACCCTGTCAATCTTCTCATTCACTGCAAACTCCAGGTCTGACCCATCATAATGTCAACATCTTGTTAAATTTAAAAAGGTGTTTATGTCTTTTATATTCCATTCTGCTTGGGAGGAGTCTCCTCAAATCTCCACAAAGCTGCACTATTATCAACCTCTGAATTTCTTCTTCTCCATGGTGTTTATGCAAAATTTGACAGCAGGGTACTACTGCAAGGGCAGTCAGGTTTACCAACTTTACTTTTCCTATTTCCTTGTGCTCTCCCATCTATTATATGTCCATATATTATCTTTATCTTTTACTTAATCTGTAAGATTCTTGTGTCAGAAACCATCTTTTCTCTTTCTGTTTAACATCTGTCCTGGTGATTTCATAGTCTCTGCCAAGGGAACTTGGGTATTGCAGCAAGGTTAATATTTCTGTAAATAAGTGACTATTGGGAAGCTTAAAGTACATATGAACCTCCAATCTGTAGCAGCAAAGCTTTATTAATAAAAGTGGCTTCCAACAGGTTCAATTCAAATTTTCGAGAAATTTCCAGATCGCACCTTTATCTGGCACTCATTCATTGTGGCCTTTGCTCCACTGCTTTCACTAGAACATATCTTCAAATGGAGCCATCATTCTGGGATCAGAAATGTCGCATTCATTACAACAGAGTGGCAAAACTGGCCTCAGTCTCTACATGTGTACCACAAAAGAACACCTATAAAAAGGTATTTTTTAAAAAAGTTGCTTAGTTGGTTGCTTTTTTTAATGATTGGCATCAGAACTTTGACACAGTCCCTTGGGTGTGCCTGGGAGTTATGTAGGATGGTTCCTTAAAACTGCTCCAGTTTGCAGCCACTAACCATTGTGCCAGTAGAGCTGGGGAACATAAGGGGCAACACGAGGAAACCCAAGCCCAGGTTTCCTTTATCCTGGCCTCATGCTGACCTGCTCTGCTAACCTCCCAATAACTGTTATCAGCACAGCACAAAAAAAGCTACACCAAACTCAAGGGTCTGTGCAACTGTTCTATGATAAATTTTTTCTCATAAGCTAACAAGGCTTGCAGGTAAGAAGATTCCTTATAAGAAACAGGTGATTCCTTTGATTTCTTCCTTCTTAGTATTTTGAGTGTCTAAGGAGAACTTTGACAAGATACATTTGAAATGTATATTTCTTTATAAGACACAGTTGCAAGAGATGAGATTTAATTGCTTGCTTGTCTCGGTTTTTCTTATTCTAAAAACCTGAAGGGTGCTCTGTGCTATAGGCACAAAATTAATCTACAGAGTACTAACACACCCCCAGCTGCACAAGTTCCTCATGAAGGAAGGGGTTTGACTACTACCATAAATTGTGAAAGCAAAGCTAGGAAAAGATTGCTCATGTCCCTAGACACAAAAACATCTTAAACAACCACATATACTTTGCAGAATTATGTTTCATATTATACTTTGAAAACTATTGTAAACTAAGCAATGGTATAAAGAGATTAGTTCACTTAAGTTTTCTGAACCTGCTGAAGGACTGCACTACTGCTGAAAAAAACAGTAGCAGGCTTTCACATGAACAATAAAGATCTTGCAAGTATTTGTTTAATTAAGTAGCAATCTTGGACAGGGATGAGAGTACTGTTGTTGACATAAGTGACTAGACCTAACACTTCTTTCTCTGCAGAGATTTAGATGTTCTGTGAGCATTATTTAATGCTTCATGTTACAGGACTTTGACTTCATCACAGAGATCTAAAGAGCCACAGGCTTCCATGGCCTTTAGTTCCACAGGTTTCTCCTTTAGTAGATGTAAATAAATAGTAGCCAAAGAGCTTGTCAAAACCTTTAAGAAGCTAAAGGGCAAGCTGAAGTGCATAGAGGTCCACAGTAAGATTTTTCAAAATTACTTACCCAATTATGTATCCTTTCTTGAGAGGATGAAATACCTGGGAATGTTAGGCAGCCTGATTAGAGCAGGTCCAACTCTTGCTGACAAGAAGAATGAAAATAAACCAGCACAGAAATTATTTTCATCCAGTCAGTCTAACAGTGAGAAAAAGGCAATAATGAAACCTTTTCTCCTGCAAACTCCCTGTGAGGTTTCATCTTTTATTTTATTTTGTGAGAAACTTTCTATTTTATCACTATTTGCTCATTTCTATTAATATTGTCTTTGCATTCACATTCACATTTCCAGCATTTAGGCAAATTGGGTAAAAATTATTCTTATTTTTTTCAAAAAGTGGGATGAACAACATATGGCTGTTTTTCTTACTTAAATTTACTGATCCATTATTGCAAAAAAATATTTTTCCCCATTAGTTTTTAGCAGAGTAGAAAGTTCAAGATCCAAACATGCAGAAACTCTACAAACTTCAAAAATCAAGCAAGGTTTCAGCATCAGAACTTGCAAATTATCCTTATTATTCTAAAAAAAAATTGGTGGAATATTTCCAAAAGCATACCTAGGAGTTTTCAAATTTTAACCATAAATTCTGTGGGTTTGAGGGGAAAAAATACCAAACTCTTCTTAATATTAACCTTTCAGTCACAATACCAGCAGAATCCCACAGGTTATTTACAAGACTTACTCAAACTTCCTGTAGCAAAACAAAACTCTATCATTTAATCTACAGGTTTTTGTAGTAGAAAAGTTCAAACTATGTTCGCTTCAAGATTCATTTATGGTCACAAACCTCTTTTGCAGACTAAGCCTACACTTAAGCAAACCTGGCTCTGAATTTCTGTCTCTGAAACATCATTTCATATATAGTAAGTAAGAATTTAGTCTGCATCCAAGCTGAGAAGACAGCATAGAACAGAGATGCTGATGTTATAAGGTAGTTTTATGAAAGCACCAGATCAGGAGCAGTGGAAGAAAACAAATAGAATGCTAGAAATTATTTAAAAAGGAATACAGAAGGTAAAGCATTATTATGCCACTGAATAAATTCATCATTCCACTGCATTTTGAATGCTTCCATTTCTGTCATATTATTTTTCAGATGTGAGAACAAGAATTGAGGAAAGTGCAGAGAAGGGTATCAGGGATGATCAAAGTTAAAGAATATTGTCTGTAAAAGGAATAACTAAATAGACTAGGACTCTTCAGCCTGGGAAAGAGATGAGAGAGGAGGGTTAGAATAAAAGTCTATAATATAATGAGTAGAATGAAAAGAGAATAAGGAATTATTATTTCCTTTTTGCTGTAGAAGGGCTAAGGGTCATGAAAAGAAAGAACTAAACTGGAAAAAATAAAAAGAGATACTCCTTTCACACAGCTCCTCAGGGTGTTGTATGTGCTCAAACTCTATGTAGGCTCATGAGTGTATCTGGACAAATTAAGAAAAGTCTTAAATACTAGTCAAAAGCAAAAGTTGTAACTGAGAAGATCCTGAGCCATAGTTGCTAGCTGTGGAGATAATCACAGAACGTCTGCTGTATTGCCTGCACTCTGGGGTGACATTCTGCCCAAGGCTAAGCATTGGTCTCACTCACTAGGGTTATTTAAGCATGTATTTGCACTCTGTGTGTGTATATGGACATGTAAAAGATGGACTTTAAGTACACAAATGCATTTTGCCATTTTTTTAACATATCTTGGAATGTTACCCAGCTTAGTAGATATTTATGAAAAAAAAAGAAAAAAACCAACAGAAAGGCATTTTTATTTTGCACTTTACCATATCCATTACAATATTGAAATCAATAAATCATTTATGTTAAATATTATATTTCTAGGAGCAGCAGTTTTATTTGACTTAGATCTTTTAGACTCTGAAATAGTTGAATTGTCTCTCTCAGAAAATAGAAAATAAACAATATTATGTAGTAATAGAAAAACTTTGTGGGGATTTTAACAGCTTATCTATCAAGTGGTCTATCCCAAAGTAGTAAAGATCCTTAACAGATTGTGTACTTGTATTCACCATCTTTGTCTAAAAACACCCCCCCCACACACAGACACACATGCGCGTGCGTGCTCCCCCAAGATCACTGCAAGACATACAGCATTTCCCAATGTAACCAGACATAACTCTCAACAATTGTAGTTTCATTTAAAATGCACTCATTCTATGTGCATTCTTTGGATTTTCCCTTTAACTTTGGGCCAGATGGTGCCAGCAGGAGCTCATAATGTGAAGCTGTTCTCACAAATAAGGAACTTTTGAAGACATTGCCCCTCAGTGAACTGCTGTAATATCAAAGGCTACTGACATTTTTTTTTACAGAGGCAAGGGTTGGTTTGCTGGTATTGAATGGGGTGAGAACACAGATTTCCTCTTTTTTCCAGGTCTGAACATAAAGATGGTACTGATTATCACCAGCCTCTGCATAGAGCATCACAGCAGCGTAAGGCTTATTGTATATGACACAGACACCCATGAGTATTGACACCATTTCATTTAGCTTCTCTCCATTTAAGATGGCTTTTTTTACCCATTGGAAGCCTCAAAGTGTAAAATAGGTAATACAAAAGCATGTAATTTCAGCAGATAAATGGAATTCAACTTTTTTGTCTGCTTTCTTCTATTCTAGCCATCCTGACTTGCATAGCTACATAGCAAAGAAAGCTGGTATTTAAAACTGAGGAAATGAATAATTGTTTTCAATAGGTGCAATAGTTACTGCTCCAGACAAATACCATAATTAAAGCTATGTTCCAGCACCCTTACAACATGAACAAAAGGAGCTTCACACACTCGGTGGTACATGGCAGGGAAACTAGAACTATGGCAGTTATCGCAAAGAAAGACTTCTCAGTGATCAAATACAACAAACTTAGTAAGTTTAATTTTATCATAATGTTAACCTGCCTGGTAGAATTGAAAATAAGATTTTAGATCTGACAGACATCTGATATTTTTATGTTTTATCTTCTTTCACAAGGAAAATCTAAGTTGCAAAACTTCCCAGAGAGCAAACATTTTCAGGAAAGCTCGATTCAACAGTGAAGGCATTTTTCATTTTGAATGGGCTCAGACTTATTTTGCATCCACCTAAGACAGTATTGTGGCTTACAGGAAAAGCAACACAGCTGTCTCATGCTTTAAAAATTGGACTTCTCAACTGCCAGGGAAATGTACTTTAGCTGGGAGTATTCCTCTGTGGATAAACTTGCTGTGATATATCATGAGAAATATAGTCTAGCCAAGCTGAAGCAGTATGAAGTACCCATACTGTATTACTTTAATGAGGTTCTAAAGCTGCTTAGGAAAAAGCAAAATGCATTCAAAGAATCCAGACTGAAATCTGTGGATAGACTTAATTGGAGAAAACAAGTTTCACAACAGAAAGCAATTTGACAATACACTTTCCCACAGACTTCTTGATTTGCAAAACCTGAGTTTTGTTTTAAAAATGTCTTTGTTAAATATAGGGAGCTTAATCAAGGTCATATATTAAATATCAATGACTATGAACCAGGGCCACTCACAGACCAATTTTCCAACCTTTATTTATATTCAGTAACTCCTAAATTGCATGCAGTGTTGTTAGTCTCCCTTGTTTTATGATATAAAGTTGCACTTTCCACATGAAAGAGCATTGAAGAACTGGGTCCTAATATATTCTGCAATGCAGTTAACATTGAACACAATACTTAGTTACGTAAGATATCCTGTGAGATGATACAAACATTAGCTAAATATTTTACTTAGCTTTGAATGTTTTCAGCTGTATATACTGGCAGAAAACATTTTCCTTGGAGCACAGCCATTTTTTTCTGTGTATATCACCTCTGTTTCTTTATTCTTAAGGCTGGTGGTTATAGAGAAGTAATCTGCAGTTACTACTAAAATTTCCTCTCCAATTTCAGATTCTTCGGTGGCATCCCACTTCTTTTATTTTCAGTATTTCAAAAGCATGGAGTTTTGAGGAAGCTGGGTACCAAATAAAATAAAAGAAGAGCAGTATTTATCTGTTCCTTCTGGTGGTATTCCATATGTATGTATTATCAGTGTCTTTTATTAACACTTTTATTGATTCCTGTGTTTAAAATCACCTATGTTTTCCATAAATTGATGGAATAGTTTCCGAAGTTCTTTCAAACTTTATGCTTTTGGCTGAATCAAAGAATAAGCAAGGCTTAGAAAGTCCAGGAAAATATATGTTTTAAAATACAATACACCCTCATCTACACAATGAGCCAAAACCTTTTCGAAATTACAATGTTGGAAATATTTGTGATGGGTTTTTATGCATGTGTAGCTCCCAGTGCTATTTATTCCTACCAACATCTTGACTAGATTTTGATTCAAGTTCCTAGAGAGGTAGGAGAATATTATCCTTATTGAACCAGCAGTGACAACTTTTCAAAGAGGAGGTCATGTTCCAGTGGTCTAACTAGCAAACCATCCTTTCTCCACATGGTTTTCTTACTCATTTAATGGCTTAAATTCACTGAGTCTCATAGCCTGTTTCTAGGCAATAACAGAGAATAGATCACAAAACCTACTTGTATCAGGGCTTGCATTCTTTGTTCACTAAACTCTATTGCTGTAGGAAATTGTTTTCTTTCCATTAAAGCTACAATGGAAGCTGTACATAGACAACTCTATCTAGAGACTAGACATCATATTACAAATTGTTTCAATTTTAATGTGGGGTGTATAAAATTTTGTATTCCCTTTCTCAAGTTCCCAATCAAATCTAGAGACTTTTCCACAACTCTTTCTTCAGTTAAGCATTTTTTTTTTTGCATTCTACTAAGAAAGAGCATTAATATAAACATTAGTATAGGTTTCCTGGTTAATCTGCATGAACTTAATTCTGGCTATGGCTAATAATAAACAATGCCTGAAACTTAGCATGACTTATACTTAATTAAATATTTTTTTTTTCTCTTTAGAACCTTGAAAATCTCTCTGGTGCTTAGCTTACCAAATTTTTTTTCCATACTTATGTCTCTTAACAAACCAAAAACATCAGGAGGAAGGGATAGGTGGTTTGTGATGCCTATAGCATATTTCTATTTCATTATGTGTCTTCTCTTTGTCTCAGACTTTCAATATATTTTTCCTTATGGTTCTTAATTCTTTCCTGAGGGGCCACATAAGAAAATCCTTTAGTGCTGGACCAGCAGCAGTCTCACACTGTGACAGACACTTCATTCAGTCATTGCTAGGTAATTTTGGCCAGACAGGTACAGCTGTGGAATTAAAACTTTCCAGTTATTTACATTGGAGAAGATTTTTGTGATGTCTGGATCCAGACAAAATAATCAGTATATCCCATATACTTCTACAATATCATAATAATCTAAAAATTGATTAATTGGTAAAGAATCCCTTATTGATGAAGTATTTGTTTTCCTTAAGCCAGGAAAGAATTAAACAAGAACAATTCTGTAAGATACTTAGAAGTAAATTTATTTTTTCCCTTTAATGCTTGCCTTACATACTACTTATTTATATATTTTTCTGCATAATCATTTTAATTGGGTAATAAATACGTCAAAGTATACCCTATTTTCTCTGGATTGCATTTTGTTGAATGACATAACAGGTCACAGCTATTTTCCATATAACCTCAAATGACAAAAACAAATTTCCAAAAACAACACATTAGTTATTCTGAAAGAATGATTACAGTCTTCCTGACTGCTTTTAAGTTCTGGGACATGCAAACATTGACTATCAAGGTTAAGACTGGTAACTTCAGGTGTAGCAGAAACTAATAGAACGAAAAATTTTTATTACAAATCGCAGGTTCAATAGAAAGTGTGTAGAATTTTGGGTGTATTAAGAGTATGCCACACAAGAAAGTGCTAGCAGCACTGCAAAAATCTTTTGCATTGTGTTAGTTTATTAAGGTGATGGTCATTTGCATCATGTCTAAATAGCTGGTTTTTGCAATTAAACATTACCTGCTGTTTTCTATCTCCTACTGTTTCACGCCTTGTGTGCACATGCACATGCGCGAAATATCATTCCCTTTCACAGCATGTCCACTGTCACAAAGGTGTTAGAAAGAAGAGCCAGACTGAATCAAGTTGTTGGGTTTTCAAGCATTCTTTTATTCCTAGTTGCTGTTCCCCTTGTCCTATCTCCGGGCTGCTCATTACCTTTTTATCTGTTGCATTAATGTCATGTTCAATAAATAGTTTGAGGAAGATTCAGATGATGTATTCTCATTGCAGAATAAGGAAGGAATTATTTACCATTTTAAGGCTCATTCAGAATGCCATTAAAAAGCAATTGGTGAAGTTCAGTGTTAAATCAGTGTGTATATATATATAATATATATAGTATGTATATATCATATCATATATATCATATCATATATCATATATATAGTGTGTATATATATATCAGTGTGTATATATATAATATATATATAATTTGCATCCTTGAATTTTTTAAAGAGCTGGCCAAGTATCTCCCTCGGTTGTTAACTTTAATTTTAAAAAAGTTTTGCAGAAAACCGAGAATTCTGAAGGACTGGAGGAAAGCTAATATATCAATAACTTTAAAAGGTAAATGGGATGACCTGGATAATTACAGGCCTGTCGGTGTGACATTGATCTAGGCAAAATAATGGAATGACTTAGATGGGATTCAATTAATAAAGAATTACATACATAATTAATTCCAATGAACAATGACTATGGAAATTGTGCCTTTCAAGCAATCTTGACACTTCTTTTGTTCATTTGTATTTAGTTGGTTGTTAAAGACAGCAGTACTGTTAGAATTTTCTGTAAAATAAGGTTTTCTGCTTGGCCTCATGTTATCTTACATTTTCATCAGGAACATGGAATAAAATACTATCACTAGTCTAGTTTCCAGATGAAAATGTGTAGGGGAGAGAAAGTAAAGAGTACCTTGTATACAATGATCTGGGCTGTCTTTTTAAATTCTAAGTAAACTGTGTGAGCAAGTGAGAAGTCATCTAAAAGGAAAATCTGTAGATCTTACTTAAAGTATTTTGGCTTGGGATTCTGCAAGAAACTTGGGACTGTGCTATGGACTTATAATCTTGAGCTCCTAATGGGTAGCACAGAAGACTGACACTTTGAGAATGAAGAAACAATGAGGTTTTGAATAATAGTATTATCTGTGTTGGTTTTATTATCTGTTTCTACATAAACCATGTGTTCCTAGTGTAGTAGAGAATCCCTTGATATTTCAGTTGAAGAAAGATGTAGAAAAAATTTAAAAGTGTTCTGAGAGATGAAAATAATTAAAGAATTGGACAGTATACCTTATAACGGAAGATTCTTTGAGCTGCAACTGGAAGTTAAAAAGAAATGGCTTGTTCATAATCTAGAAGTATCAATATAGGAAAGAGGAACTTTAGAATAGAGGCTTTTCAATAAAGCAGGCAAGGAGAAAATAGCATTCACTGGCTAAAATCTGAAGCTAGGGAACTTCAGCTCCAAATGGAAAGCACACTTTCAATAGTGGCTCTAAATGGAACATTCTCATGGCAGTAGCAAATTTTCTATCAGTGGAAAATAGAAATGGAGATTGGCAGCTTTTCTAAAAGCCGCCTTCTGGTTCAAAGAGGCACTAATTCAGCAGAGTCCTGTTATGTAGGAGAGGAGGCCAGAAAGTTGGTCACGGTGATCCCATTTAGCTTTATTATCTACACATTGGTTAAGAGCATGCAACTTTAATGCTGCTGTACAATGTAAGAAAGCCATCTTTACACACGCACATTTCTCTTGTTTTGACTAAAGGAAAACACCCACCATGTACCCTTTTCCTGGGTATCAGAAGGTTGGAAGTTTTGTGTGTCCTCCTCCCAAAGGAGGAGTATTATAAAGCCCTGTGTGCTTTTCCTTTCCCAGCCAAGAACACTCAATTTGCCTTAAATTAGACTGATATACTATATAATACACTGAAAACCACATAATTTATACGAATGTAGGTTTTTGCTATGTTACCATACAATCCTTTGTAAACTAGATTCCTTAATGCTCCTGTTCTGATTGTCCACTCACTGACAGTACCTGAAACTGGCTGCTCAGTAGGAAACTTCCTGTAGCTTTTTTCCAGGCTGTTTATGTGCAGGGTTAGTTGTTGAAGAATCACTTGCTATGAAACATCAAGCTACAACTAGCTGCTTAGTTTACTTCTTACCCCTCAGTGCTGGTGCTGAGACTTTGCCCCATGTAACAGTTCAATCCTTGAAGTGTTAATGACCACCATTAGCCTTTTTCAACAATACCTGTAAGACATTTCCAACTTGAAGGAAGGGTTTAAAATTCCCTGGGGTTAGTAGCAGTAGAGGAGAATGCTTGAGGGAGCGCCTTGTCAGCCTGTGCCTGTCTTTCAGCAAGAGAGAGGAGGGGAAAGGCCTGATATTGAACAAGGTCATCAGAGCACCTCTGCAAAAACTTGAGAACTTGGGGGGAGCTTGATTAGGACCTTGATAAGCAGTACTGTGCTGGCAGAGCTGTACTGCGGTGGCTAGTTTGTACTCTAACAGCCCTGGAAGAGGCAGATGTAAGCAAGCTCAGCTTGTGGGTGTAATTTCTTAGAGGACTGTCTGTAACAGAAAGTCTGTGGTGTTTTTCAGGGCAAATTCCATGATTTCCCACCCCTCCTCGCTGCAATTGCTGCACTGAGTGCCAGCAAGAGCTCTATGGGGAGTATGTGGGAGTGTCTGGCCTTTACATTTGTATTCCAACATGTAGAGCACCCTTACAATCAAGCTGGAGAACCTGTGCCATGGAGAAACCTTGCCAAGCATGCCTTGAATTTGCAAACAATTTTTTATTAGAGCTAGTGGCATTGCCATTTTCTTCTGCTGCTCTCTCACTTGTCCCCCTGCAGCACAGGCAAGACATGCAGTTTCTCATTTGCTGTATGGTGTTGCCAGTCTACATACTGGCATCCTGTGGACCACTACTGTGGATAAATCCTTTTCTTGCTGGCACACATCTGTCCCTATGTTTGGTGGTAGCTCTTGACAGTCACATCCTGTTTTAAGGCCATGGAGTATGTGGGCTTTGCAAGCTCATGCAGCACTATTCTCATCCAGTTGGCCAAAGTGATTTGTAACTAAGCCAAGGACAGTTCTTTTAATGTGAGGGAGACTCAGGTACTTCTGCTTCTGTTCAAAGTGGTCCAGGAGGCTCCTGAGCTTTCTTCATAAGGAGGTTCCTGTGCAGCTTGTGGCCATATCCACAGGGGTGAGGGGAAAGGAACAAATATATCATTTCCCTTGGAGTGGGAGGCAGAAGGCACCTGCACATTTTAACCCCACCTTTGTGGGGTTCATCATGATTGCCAATATGAAGCAAGTGGAAGACCCTTTTCCTGGCCTGTCTGGAGACTGCAGTGTGGTGCCTGCCAGTGTTTTGCCACTACTCGCTGTGTATGTGTCAATTGAAAGGTGTTTTGTTTAATCCCTGGCTTCCAAAGATTTAGGTTGTTGCACTCCCAGCCTGTGACTGACACCCATGCAAGACCTGTGCAAGACCTCTGAGGCCATGGAGCAAGAGAAATGTGTTCTGAGTTTTAGCTATTGCCCCTCCTTCAAGTGGACATCATGTGGCAATGTTTCCTGTGAGGGCTTGAGCCATTGCTCCCGAGAGGGCACCCCTGTGGTCTGGGGCATATGTGTTTGCTGGAAGTGACCAAAGTAATCCCAACATGCTGAACACTCATGCGAGTTCTGTTAAGGTGTCTTGCTGCAGTGTGATGAGAGGTTTGAGGAGTTTTACCTTAGTTATGCCCTGACAGGTCGCCTGAGGAAGCAACTGAAGAAAGTCTCAGCTGTGGCGGTGTCCTCAGCTTTACACAGTCACAAAGTAAAACACCCATCACTCAGAAATGGTTCCTTGGCATTCATTCACTCATCTGAATACACTGAAAGCTAAATTTCAGTCTGACAAGTTCTGCTGAGCCCATGCTGTTCCTGGGAGAGGTGACAGTGGTAGGCAGTGAAAGCCGTCCAGCAGCCACATCAGGAGAGCAAGACGATGTGGATCTGGATCCACACAGAAAGCTGCCATTATTTCAGTGAAGCTCAGCTGGAAAAAAAGTTGGAAAGCCTTACCAAAACTGCACCCTGCATTTGGGCTGGTTAAAGTGCCTGACAGCCTAGTTAGTGCTTGAGAGATTGGTTAGGTTAAGGTGTCAGCTCTGCCTGTGCATGCTATGCAGTGTGAGCCATACTTAACTGAGGCTTCAAAGGATGCTTAATAAGTCCCCCCTGTCCAAACAGCTGGCAATTCATGTTCAATGTTATGATCTGTTGTAACTGAGACAGAATGGCCATACAAATTGTTACAATAGAAAGTCAGTGTAAAAACAGAGCAGCAGCGTTCAGAAGGCAAACAAATGCATTCATTCAGCAAGTATGGATTTTTACAGGTGTTCAATGCTTCTGTGCTGTCCTGAAATGCCTCTCAGCTTTAGAAAGAGGTAATTTTGTTTTAAAGGTGCTAATTCCTATCATCATTCAGTTTTGGCTGTCTTTTCTTGAAATACAGAGAAAGAGTCTGTCTTTCCTGAACTCATAGACCATATTTGTTTAAGTATATAGGGGTGGACCTTGACCATAACTTCTGTGTGGTACCGTACATCAAATTTTCAGATGCAGTTATTCATTACATTCAAATTTTGTGCCCACTAAGAACATTCTGACTTTAAACCTATAATTCATTAAGAGACTACAAGTCTTAAAAAGCTCCTGAACAATTAAGAAGCAGTCACCTGTACTCCCTCCGGGATTGTAAGTTTTCATGACTGATGTGGCACTGTGTCCTCCACACAAGAAGGCATGATGCAAGACTTTTCCTTGAGAATTAGAGAGCTATCCAGGCTGTTATTAGAAAGGGTGAGATCATTACCCACTCCAGAGACCAATATTTCTTGCCAAATGCCTAGGAAACCTAATGCTATCTGAGGGCTCACACAGACTTCCACAAGACAGTGACTATATGGCTCTGGGCCAACTTCAGATAATAGTAATTTTGAATATTTCTAATGTATCACTGCACAGAGTAATTGTAGATTTATCAAAATTATTATTGATTATAAAAATTCTCTCATTTTTTCTTTTATCTTCTTTCTTTCTTTCCTTCTTTCTTTCTTCCTATTATTATTTTTTAAAATCATTATTAAGTTCATTCTAACAGCTACCCCTGCTTACTTGAAAAATGGGGGGGCCAGTATGTACAGTCATGATACACATTGCTTATGATGGAAAAGTGTATCCAAGTCTCCTGAACCAGTGGGAACACTGTGAGAGAAGAGAGGGTGCGGAAGATCTAGTGTCAAAAGGTCAAGTGCATCAATTTCCCGCCTTATATTCAGGTATGTTTTCATCAGCTGAAAACTCATTTTGGACCCAAAGTTCTTTGAAATCAATGAAAAGGCTTTCTGATTGCTTCTAGTAAATATAAGAGGGAACAATTTACTTAACTGACCTAAAATATTCACCAGATTTAATGATAATAATGGAAGTCTTGTGACCTTCAGTTCATTTTCTCTCCATACGCTGAGACTAACAATTGTAGTATTCCAATGAACTAGTTATCTATTCTTAAGTAAAAATTGGCCACCTGATCTTCCTTTATTTTTTCAGTTAACCTACCACTTAGTTCTCTAATGTTTAAGTCAACAAAACCAGATGCACTATTTTTTATATGAAGGCCATTTGAAAATTACATTATAGATTCATAGAATCATTTAAGTTGGAAAAGACTTTTATGATCACTGAGTTCAACTGTTAACCTAATACTACCATATCCACCACTAAAGCATTATAGTGCAGTATTTCCAGTCCTACAAATATGTTAGGAGTGAACCAACTGATGAGTTGTTACTTCACTTCTTGTGGGCTCAGACAAGCATTTTGCAATACTTCACATCATGCTGGTTAAACACCTTTTATGTAAAAATATTCATATATTACTTTTCTTGGATTTGCAAAAGCAAAGGTTTTATAGTGATATATTTCTTGAATACTAGACTTTTAATAATAAATATTTCAAGTCTATGTCATTAAAGATACTGAATTAAATGGCACTCTGTGAATATGAATCTTGTTCTAAATGAACTTTCTTTAAATATAAATGGACCGATTGTCTGATTTCTTTTAAGAAATAGGTGGGGTTTTTTTTAATTACTCTACTACAAGATATATTCTAACATAAATTAATGTTTTACAAAACACTTAAACATTTATAGGATGACTGTAAATATTATGAGGTAATAATCCACAGAAGTCTGATATAGCCTCATCTTTATTAGCATAAGCTAAGAAGAAGGAGAAAACAAAAAATAAAATGTTAGCACTCAGTCTTTCTCTGCCTGAGGGACTTGTGAGCTGATAAAATGATCTCACCAGGTACACCCAGAATTACTTCATAAACACCTATCAAAATTCATGAACTAGAATTAACATGACTTTTTAAATATTAGCTGATCAGACCAGAGGATTCTTATTTTATGATGCTTAACATATCCAAGATTATAACTAATAACAGTTAACATAAGCAGTGTAGTAGCTCCAGACATTTCTCTAGTAGCTCTAGTGCTGATCTTTTCACATAGAGCTTGAGTCCAAATTCATCAGCTTTCAGAAAGGTCAAAAATACAATGCTATCCAGAGTACCATGTCTCTTCTGTCAAGATTTTGTAAACACAAACCCAAGTCAGAAGCTAAAATGGATGATAAAGCAAGTCCAGTGTCTTTCCCACTGTAGCACAAGAATGCCAGAAAGGAAAATACTAGTTGTCTAAAGGAAAAAGAGTTGTCTCTTTCATGGTGATTGCACGTAAGCCTGAATGTTTGGGAACATCATTGGTTTATCATTCAGATGCAAATATGCTTTGGCTATTCTTCAGAATGGAATATCTTGCTGGGCAGAAAATTTATAGGTAGGCCAAATGAATTGGAGGTTTAGTGAACTGTGGAAAGGGGCTTAGTAAAGGGTATTGTGGTCATTCTTGAACCATTGCTTATGGAAATACTAATTTATATTTTAATATTAATGAATCTGTCTTTGAAAAGATAAGAGGTGTGTAGGGTGTATTATTTTGAAACCTGCAATGGGTTTCAGATTGTGCAGTCAAATCTTCATGTAACCTGAAACTCCCACAGTTCTGAAAGTCTTCAGAGAGATTAGATCTCTAATTAGACAAACCCAAACTTAATTTGCTATAGAGAGCAAGCATATAATTTTAAAGAAAGCAGTCAATATTTCATCTGTTTCAAGTTTATGACATAATGGCTAACTGGTATATCACTGCATATTGCACATCTGATACACCAAATGGGATATTAAATGTATGCTCCATGTATAGTAGGTAGTAGTTCGAATGGCAGATATTCACTGGTTAGCCAAAACAAATTGAAGACTGTAAAGTAAATATGTGATGGAGAAACTGTAGCTGCAGTTTTTCCAAGGGAAGAGGGAGGAGGTGTTACTCTGAATATAATTACATAATTCAAAATAAATTCCTAGAAAAAACACTTAATTCATTCAAAATCTGGAAGTGAAATTTAGCCACTTTATACCAACGTACCAACATAGCCAAATGGTACCATATTCATCACAAAAACATTTCGATACCTCAAAGGCCAAGCTTGTCCAAGCTTGCTACAACCAGATTGACCAAGTAGTATATATGGATGCAGTATGAGGAAGAACAACTGGTTTGGGAATCACTTTTATTCTGTCAGGATTTGTATTTCCATCTGTTTGGAACAGATTCAAATCCATTTGGCTCTGTAAACATGTAGTTGATAATAGTTCATGTTGGAATCTGAATTTACAGGAAGTACTAAGATTGTTAATTATGGGGTGGAGAAATTAAGGCTGCAGCAGAAGCAGAAAGTTGATACTGTTTCCTGGTCTTACCAACAAACACAGACACAGATGTTTCATCTTAGCAGTTTGGTTATAGCTATCATACAGAGCAAACACTGTCATTTTGTCAGGCAGTCCTGTGCTCTTCCTTTGGCTGGCAACATGATCTGGCTTTTGTGAACAGGGGCTGTGAATGAAATATTAAGTCTTGGTAACCAGGAAATGTTATCAGCCATCTTCCTAATTGTCTGCTAGGAATCATCTTGGGTAAGCTGGGAGGAGAAGGGAACTCTGCAGAGATTTATTTAGTAAAGTTTCTGCATCATTAACTGCTTATTCCTCACAATGACAAATAATTGAGAGAGCTGATCAACAAGCTGGCTCTTGAGTATCCCTTAAGAACTATTTGATTATTTGGGTTCTGTTTCATGATATAGGTGGCTCCCGTAAGCTGCCTATACTTTCCTGTCATGGTTTAGCCACAGATGGCAACCAAGCTCCACACAGCTATTCACCCTTCCCCACCAGTGGGATAGAAAAGAGAATGTGAAGAGCAAAAGTAAGAAACCTTTTAGGTTGAGATAAGAACAGTTTAATAATTGAAATAAAATCATCATCATCATCAAATTGTAATTAAAAGGAAAAACAAGTGATGCAGCTGCTACCACCTGCCAAACAATGCCCAGCCCATCCCCAAGCAAGTGATTGCTGCCCCCCCTTGCCCCAACTCCCCCCAGTTTATATACTGAACATGACATCATATGGTATGGAATTAGGTAATTTAGGGTCAGCTGTCCCAGCTGTGCCCCCTCACAGCTTCTTGTGTACCTGGCAGAGCAGAGGAAGCTGAAAAGTCCTTAGCTGGTGTAAACACTGCTTAGCAACAACTAAAGCATCAGGGTGTTATTGGCATTCTTCTCATACTAGAACAAAACCACAGCACTATTCCAGCTACTCAGAAGAAAATTATCTCTATGCCAGCCTAGGACATTGCTTTTATTGGATAGCTATTTTGCAAATTTAACTAACAAATTTGGGGTGTTACAGCCTAGGACATCCAAATAGTGTATAAATATTTTAGAAGTCAGTTGCTCGAGTAATCCTCTCTCTTCAGACTCAGAAAATAAAATCAGTCTCTCAGCTTCATTGTATTTATCTAATAACGGCCCTCAAAGAGTTGTAGACAATTATAAAAATCAGGTCCAACAAAGCTTTGACTGCTGTTTAATCCCTGAGAATGTGCTTGACACCTCCTAGGGATTTTCTGAGGACTCAATTCTTGTTTCTGAGTTTAGAAACTGTGGTAAATCAGACACAGAAGATAATCAGTCTCTGTTACTTTTCTTCCAATATGAATACAATGTACAATGTAGCTGCAGCATAGCTGTGAAGAGATGAATCGGCTGCAGGACTGCAGACAAGGACAAATCACATACCATACCGTGAGAGCAAATTGTGGTAAAACCACATGTGCTTATGCTAACTGAAACATTGATGAATACAAATTATCCTCAGCAGCCCTGAATAGTGTCACAGTCAGTATCACATTAGTCAACCTGGCTCTTGACAGCCTGTGGTGCAGTTCAGTGCTGTAGCAAGTAGAACCAGTATGGGAAGCAAGCCTTGCCTTGCTCAAGAGCAAGTCTTCTGAGCTTCCTAGGAGAGATATTACCTGGGCAGTGTGACACAAAATACCAGAAAAGGGATGTACAGAAGCAGTGTGAAACAAGAAAGTAGTCCGCTGCACTCCTGCAAAAAGGAACAGAAGACGGGTCTTGCAGTCTTGCATGGAGGAAGTTCAGTTTCTGTTATATCAGCCTACATTTGCATTTGATTTCCATTGCTTCAAAATGAATAAGGGTTTGAAAGTCAGTAGTAGTAACGGATGACATTCTTTATTAATATTTTAATACACATACACGATCTAAAACACTGAAGAGAAAGAACTTGTTCATTAATTTTGTTCAGCAGAAGTGAATTCAGTATTCCAATTGCTTATCCAAATGTAAATCCATGTGGGACTTGATCAAATATTCTTTATAGTGTACATATTTAATATTAATCTTAAATTATTTCCTAACAGAGTTTTTTTCTGTGAGGGTAAAAGGGCCTATTTGGGAGTACTAGTATTACCAGCAAAAAAAGCAGGAAAGGGTCATGAATTAAACTTAATGCTTATACATGCAATACTGCATACTTGTAAAAGGAATACGATCACTTTGATTCAGTCAAACTATGAACGAACTTTTATCTAAATATTCTGTTTCCCAAGGTGCTACAGAGAGCTAGTATTGATTTGTCTTATGGAAGGATGAAAGCCATCACCGCAGCTATGACAACTTGGGAAAACTTATGTGGTGCATGTAATTAAAATCTGACTTAGATGTAAGGTGAGAAAGCATTATGGTAACACGAAATGTTACATTTCTAAAAAATCAATCCCTTCATGATGAGTTTGGAAGGACCAAATGTGCCTTGTTTCTGCTGGTAAATATATTGCCGTGGCTTTTAAAAATGTTAAGGTCCACTGCTCTGTGAGGGAGCCTGAGGCTTTGTCTCTGATTTTGTTCAAGGCTTAGTCAGGCAGATGCCTGTAACTTAGAGAACAATTGAGAAGGTGAAAATTGAGAAAAGGCTTCAAGATTTTGTCCATTGGTGAGGAATGCCTAACATTGAGAATGACCTTTTTGTGATAGCATTGTGTAAAATATTGGTTACACTCAGGTAACATCTGATGGCAGCAAAGCAATTTGTGAAATACTTTCTGATGTTCAGTTTTACTGGTTTTAACAGCATAAGCAGTTATTTGCAGAAAATGCATTCAAAACATTTTGAGAAACTGGAACATTTTGTTATCACAAGGACTTTTTTAAAGTTTAGATATTTTTTAAATTTTTATTTCCTTTGACAACCCAGCTTTTTGGATTAAAATTTTGAATGTTTAGAGGCTTATGGCCTATTTATCAATTTCACCTTAACAGAATGTTTTAAGTTTCAGATCAAAGGATATGCTGTGTTTGAACCTTTTCCCCCTTTGCCCTCCAAAATACTATTTAGCTTTCCAAAGAAACTGGTTTTTTTATCGTTAGGATACAAATTGTCTTCTCAGTGAAGCAAGAAATTATCATTTACTCAGCTCTCTTAGTGTCTTCCTCCTTTCATTTCTTTGATGACAGCCTCCTCTTTCTTGCTGGATGTGATCCAAAATTTTGGCTATACTTTCACATTTTGGATCTGCATTTTAATTAAATCTGATTCCTACCAAACTGGAAACTTTTTCCAGTGGACTTTGTACCTTTTGGGAATTAGCAGATCAAGACACAGATGTTCTGCTTCAAATTCCCTGACAAATAACCAGGAATCATGGTAGTCAGTTTCATTAAAAAACACTCTGGTCACTTCTAGACACCACTAGATGTTTAATTACACTAGAAGTAAGTTGAAAGATGTACCAGTCTGAAAACTAAGCAGAACTTATTTGTCTATAAATGTTAGTTACTAAACTTACCTTTTTTTGTAGTGGCAGCAGATGTTTAATTCCTTCAGAAGCTTTGGAAAATCCTGGTCAGAATTAATACTGTATTTCTCTGTTGAGAAATCTTGCCACCTTGCTTATTTCATGTATTGTCTAATTTCTCATCTATTTTATCTTGTTAGGTGTAAGTGGTCTTTCACAAGAGAGATTCCACCTCCTAGTTACACCTTTCTTTTCATTATTAGGACAGTGGTAACCATTGAGACTTCATTCAGACTGTGACTTTAGTTAAGTATGAACTATTATGTTTTATGACCAGGCTGAACTCTAATTAAACACAAAAGAGCAAACTGTTTTATCATTTCTGTACTAGTGACAGACTGTTAATTTAAAAAATAGAATCCAAAGTTTCAGATACTCTAGCATGTTTGGAAGCAACCAATCTTTTGTTAATTTATATTATAAAATCCTGCCTAGAAGAAAAGCACACTTAGAACAAAATACTGGAACTACTTGGAATGGTTTAGTTATGAAAGATTGTCTAAGCACTTGCTGTATTGCCTAAAAAATCATCCAATTTTACATGACAGTCAGTCATTTCAAAATATGACATACCTAATCTCCTGAAAGATGAAAAATTATTTACCTATAAAGAGAAACCTTTGTGGTTTTGTGTCATTTCTTAGTTGTTTTCCATTGACTTTTACATGCTTTATCTTAGTATGCATCTGTCCGATCACAAAGCACCATTTACTAAATCATTCTAAAGATATTTGGTGTATCAATGTTTTGGGTTTCTTAGGGCATGCTTGCTATCTGTATATATTCTATGGATTTCAGAGCATATAAATATGGAAAAGAGCACAAAGAATTTTTTTTATATTTTGCTCCGCTTTATGGAAAGAATATTATTTAACACATTTGGGCAATATGTGGCTAATTGCTATTCTATTCAGGGTATGTATGTGTATCCAAGCATATTTCTCTGAGTGATTCAAAAAGCTTTTCTGAGGTTAAAATATGCCAAAGCAAAATTATGCTACCTGTTGTCACTCATTTAGATTAATACACCAATGTTAGTGAGCTGTTATGGAAGGTTAATGCCATCTGATTACCCTTCGGGTTAGGTATAGAAATTCACTGTGACAAAGCAGTCCAAGGCAGGTTTAATTCCTCATTGCCAGCTTTCTTTATTAAAATTGTCTGGATTTTTTGAACATGCAACATTGCCATAATAACCACTGAAATCAGTTTCTCAATGTTTACACATGCAGAATTTCAGCTGAAATCAGTGGGACTTTTTTCTTATGGTCTTGAAGTACAAAGCCATTGTGTGGAAAGAGAAGTTTTTCTCTATAAATAATGCTTTCCTTTGTATTATTTATTCCTTCTGATTATCCTACCCTGCCTCAGTGCTCTCTGGACCTAGTAGCAGGTATCCCACAGATGAGATTGTTAATGCAGTAACATATTTCTGTTTGCCACTACAGCTTTTGGGGTAGGGGGAGAACAAAACAGTGAGTACAGTTCCATTTGAAACTGGGATACCTGTTCCTGGCAACCAAATTTAGCCCCTGAAGTCTGACCTTTTCCACAAAGCAACAGGTTCAATGATGTATATGTATATATACATATGATGTACGACGTATATATCCTAAGAAGGTTTTTGCTATTCAACTGGAAAGAGGTTAATTTGGCTGCTTGATATATTTATATATTATTTATGCTGGTTTCTAAGGTTTATGTCTTAATTTGTATTGCTCTATGAAAAAGGTATTTGTAAGAAAATTGTGTTAGAAGAGAGAAACATTTCATATAGTTTTTTGTTGGTGTACTTGCTTGCCTGTGGTATTAGCCCAGGTGCTTGTGCAAGATTGTGCTGTGGCCCATGCGTGTCCAGAGGAAGAGAGTGGCTGAAGGACACTGATCCTGATCTGACATGGTTGGGAGAGGTGAGGGACCTACGTGAACATGCAGGAGCATTGCCTTACTTCCACAGTCGTGCTGGCAGCTACCTGGTGCCAGCGAAAGCAGCAGTATGCCACGTGTCACTCACACATAGCAAGGGAGGAAAGAGAAGGCACAGTGTGACTGAATTCACCTCTTGGGCAATGGCTGGTGTCTTACCCTCCAACCAGTGTGCGCAACAATATACAGCACCATCACGACCCCACTCCCTGGTGAGCTGTGTCAGACCCTGCTGATCAGCACTAAAACAGTTGTGCGTTATTTGCAACTTCTGTTCCTTTGGCTGCTTTTTGTGAGTAAGCTCAATTTTTCCTCCCCTTGGTACCTCTTGGTTTTGCTTCACTGAGCAGATAGAGCAAAATAAGTAGCTATATCTACTTCTGTTTTATGCTGCTTTGAACACCAGTTCCTTGTGGATGCTGCGCCTTGCACAGGGGTTTTGGCAGGGTGCAGATGAAGGCAGAGGGCTTTCATTTGCCATCTCTCAGCGGGTTCCTCAGAGCTCCTCAGCTGCAGCCAGAGATCTGGCCCAGGGTATTTTATAGCCAGTGATACGCCTCCTTACCAAGTTGCATTTGCTGACACAGCTCACAAATTCCCCCTGAAAAAGAGGCCCCATTACTGTATGAGACAGTAAAACAGAATTTATTGTGACCGCTGCTCAAATGGGCTTGATCATAGCTTGAGGGCCTAGATTTGGACTAAAATAAATAGTCTGTGCAGCAGGTTTCTATGGTCTGCTGGACCGTCATGTAGAAAAAGCAGAATTGCTTTGATGAGAGCTGGTGAATAGCGTATGTTTAGACAGATTTAGCCTGTTTTTAGCAATTTAAAAATACTACTAACACTGCCAAGATGTTTTTAGAAGGTACTTGCAGGGGGTTCAGGACAACACCAGTGGGAATAAATTGGCTCTCTGCATGCTGAGGCTGAGTCTGGAGCAGTATCACCTTCCTTGGCAGCACCAGTTCATCATCCAGAGCTGTCCTCTGGCCTTGGGTGCTGGGTGACAGGAAAGCCCAAGCATAGGAGAGTGTATTTTGGTGTTAAAAGAAGGAATAATTCAAAACCTCATGCACAAAGCAATAAGTTGGGAAATGTAATAAAGCCTACTAGGCAGGAGAAAAGAGGGTTGGACTTGAGGTTTCTCATTCCAGTTACATGTATTATATGCACTTATTACATACAGTTATTGTGGCATGGAGGCATTGCTGAAAGTACATTTTTAGCAGATAAGACAAAGAAAGGTCAGTGCTGTTCTCAGAACTATTAATAGCAGTTTCTATTAAAAAACACAAGGAAATAATTTACAAAATAGTACTTTCATAATAATAAGATGATGAAAGATAATAGTATCTGCTATGGTAAGTCTTCTTTTACTCACTAAGCTCAGGCCACAAAATAAAATTGAAGGTGGTGAAATTCCACAAAAGTAATGAGACACCCCAGTATCAGCTGTTCAAATTCTGCCTGGAAGTCATGCCGTTGTTGTTCAGCTTCAGGAAATTATAACCTAAGTCACTGGATGGAAACAGATGAACTCCCTCTTGGGATGGAAGCCAAGCTGAATGTTATTCTAAAAAAGTTCTTATGTTGTGTCAGAGTATGAGGGGAAATTTTTCACCCACCCTTCCTTTTTGGTGCATACAATTACAAATGCACAGGGTTTCATCGTGTTTCTTTCTTCTGCCTTTCTGGCTGAAAATCTGAAGTTTTGGACAGATATCTTGGAAAGTAACATAGGGGCAGGCATCAATTAATGGAGATGGAAGCATGTGAAGTTATTTGAAGCAAAAGTAGTTGAAAAAGAAAGTCTGTGCTCACTGAAATCCCCCAGTAGTGTGAAAGGCAGTATCTCTAGAACAATTTTCTTAAAACTGCAAAGGGACATAAGTATAAGCTCAGACAAAGTTTGTCCTGTAGTTTTGAAGGTCTAACATTTTAATGACAAGGCTCTGAAAAACTGCAGCCACCAATGGGTGTAATACTTAAAGAAATTCTTGTGTGGGCATATGTACCATCTAAAAAAAAGCCATTTGTAAATATACTTTAAATCAGTTTGCTTAATGGAATAAGCTATAACTGTAAAGAGCGTAAGTGACTATAAGATAAGCTAAAATAACTACTAAAAGCTGCTTCTCCAGTAGATTTTTTTTTTAATGTAACTTTATCAGCCTATGTGTATCAGCAAACTGTTTTAGCACCCTGTTTCTCTGGAGAAGTGTTGTACCGCACAGCACCCAGGGCACAGTTGGCATGGTTCCCTGTACTATTGAAGTAGGGGTGCAAAGTATCTGCTATTTTCTGTATGCCTCCCACCTAAGTGTTGACTGGAATAAATACTAGGCAAAAATCCTCGCTCTTCTCTGTGTTTATATGATCAACATGAAAAATATACAGAAGGACAAGAAAGATTTTACAGCTCCTGAAGAATGCCATAACATGATAGAACATCAAGAATAGCCTGGAAAAGAAAAGTCTCATGGTGAGGGGAGGGAGGAGATCAGGGATGACATGGTGATAGCTTATAAAATGTCTTCAAAGTAATAGTACAAATAAAAGAAGAAAAATTCTTAGGCCCAGACAAGGAAAAGCAAGAAATGCAAGTTTGGACTCCAAGTATTCAAGCAAGGCAACTAAGCAACAAAGAGGGCTGGCAGAGCGGAGGATGGGGAACTAGAAATTCTAAGGAAAAAAGTAAGGCTATTGGGACCTGCTGGTGGCACTGTCGTGGAAAATCTAGTGTGACCAAATGGGTACTTTCTGGCTGTTTCCTGTGAAGCATATCCTTCTACTTCCTCCGCAGCTACAGAAAAAGCTTGTCTACTCTGGGACTGCTGCAATGGTATCACTGTGGGAAGAGTGTAGGAGTCTTTTTATCTATTTATACTCATTTTACGCATGCAGCATTAGTAGAGGTGGTTGGGTAGAGCTCAGTACTTCTACTTATAAGTCAGTCAAACACTTAGCTGCATCTTTAGTTACCTTAAAAAATGGGGGGAGATAAAGAGAATCTTTTTAGAAGAAGCCTATATCTCTGCTTTACTAAAACTAACTTGTTAAAAGGAGAATGTACATTTAACGACTTATCAGCACAGTATGAAAACTGCCAGTGTAACAGGAAAAAGAAAGAATATATTTAATGACTCAATTAGCTCGCATAATAATTTTTATATGTACACATTTTCATAAAGTGTGGCAGCAGTTTGCAAGCTATATTTTTCTTTACTCACTAGATTCACCCTGTTCTTTCAGTGGAATTTAGGTGACTGTAGGTATGATCTGGTACTATATCTAAAATCACCTTATCAGTATCACTGTCTTGGCAGAGAACAATTTATTGTATAGTACATGGTTCTTCACTGACTCTCGGTGTTTATCCTAGCCCAGAAACCTAGCAAAGCCTGTCCATTGTGGAAAACTGGCAGATGTTCCTGGGACCTGAGAAAGTGTGATGACAGAAACGGGCTGGGGCTCCTAAAGTAGTTTACCTAGAACAAATGTATAGCTGGGGTGTGCTCTTTAGGCAGTGGTAGCTTCCAATAGTGGAAACTGTAATGGCAAAAATCTGTCTCCTGTTTCAAAATAATAAAGCCACACCTCCTCCAGACTTCTTCCAACAACCCTTCCAGGAGCAACCCCTACACTAACTTTAGTACAGTGGGTGGTTCTGTTCAAGTGAATGATTTACTGTGTTACCATTTGTTTTCAACACAGTGAATCATATTTGCATAATGCTTGACTAACTTACTATCAAAATATTAGCTTGATATGACTCCATACTGTATAAGCGGTTTACTCCCCTATCTGTCTAGTGCAGCAGTATAATGAAAGTATTGATGGGAAGAGTCCTGTCTCACACAGAATTGTGCTAAGCTAATACAATGGCACAGAAACTTGCTAAGACACTGTAAAGTATTAAAATATGAATATTTAATATTGATATACAGAATATATGAATGTTAATCTTGCCCATTGTAGTTCCTAGATTTGGGGCATTAGGAAATAGTGTGTTTCTGATTAATCCAAGACTTGTACCACAAAGCACATGTGCGTTGTCCTGATAAGGTTAAAAAGTGTGTTTTGCCATGTAAACATATTAGGAGTCTAAACTATTTTGAATTACTCTCAGCTTTGAGGCTTTGATACTAACTCATTGACATTTCTAATTGTGTGAAGAGTAATTCTCTCCTTATTGACTCCTTTGGAATTTAATAGCAATTTCTAGAACACTTCAAGAAGTCTGTAAATCTGAATTATTGTGGCTTCACTCTATGCATAGACAGAACAGGCTGTGCTTTGTCCTTTACATTAACACAACCAAACGATGCTTTTGGGGTGTCAGCCTCCCCCTATCCTAGGGCCGTTCTGACCTGTGATCCTGGTGCATACTTAGTCATATGAGAACTAACAAAAAGTCTGTAAAGATCTGAGGGAAGAAACCAGTTCTGCATGTCTAGCCTTTGTCAGATGGGTACTACATATCTGAGACATAACTTTTCTTCATAAAACACTCTAACTTTTTCTGGAAGGCTTAAAAGGATTCATGTAATATTTATTGAATTTCTGAATGTGGCTGGAAAATAGTATATGTGCAAAAAATTTTTCCTGTAAAACTATTTGCAAATTTAGGACAGAGATTAGCACTGACACACACTATAGCAGTGTATTAGCCACAGGCTTAAAACTTTATCTCTTTCACATGTTTCCAATGCAGCTTTTAATAGAGAATCTCAGCACTCAATGTTTTTCTCTGCACACTAGCCAGCTGCTCAGAATTTCTAGTTATTTTGGTGAAGAAGCATTCTGTGTCAGCTGAGAAATGTTTAAGATTAAGTTAGCCAAATAGTTTGGGCTGGGAAATTGCAGATACCATATGGAAATGATATTCGTATTATCATATAATACATAGTATTAATAATGAAATGCAGATATATCATGAAACTGGCAATACACAAAAAAGGCATATATGCAGGTCTGTTTAATACAAAGTGAGTTGTGTATGCATATAATTAACATGAACACAAAAGAACTTGTGTTGCAATTGCTAACTACAGAAGTTGTGTATATGAAGCTTTTGTTTGTTTAATACTCTGCCAGGCATAAATGATTCAAAGTCTGATTGACCTGTGGGTACCAAAAACAGTTAAATAGTAATAATGATTTACAGACACCTAGAGAACATACTCACCTTGATGTAGGACACAGAGAACATTAAAGTGAAATCAGCAAAAATAAGATCATTATCTGGAGTATTGAGTGGCCAAAAAGGCAAACTGAACTTATCAAGTTCAAAAGAAGACCAAAGCTGACCAAATATGCAAAAGGAGCTGCTGAAATTGGCAGCATAAAAAAAAAAATCTTTACCAGTAAAGGAGAGCACGCCATGGGTTTAAAAGTTAAAAGGAGTAAAAAATAAAGAATATTTGGTAAAAAATAATGGGCATTAATACTGCATTTTTAAAGAATATGAGGGAAATAACATTGAAATAACATTGTGATACTGTGTTTGTAGAGAGGATTGAACACTAGTACAGAAATTTGATTGGTCTGGAAGCTAATTTATGTATATATAAACAAATTCGGTAGGTGACAATGAAGAGAGAGAGCCAGCATAAATGACTGCAGAGAGGAGCCATCCTTTGGAAAGTGCCAATGCCATTTTATTAAATACTAAAGGCATTTAAAAGGAAAAAAAATGACGTTACATATAATCTTGATGGGATTTTTTCCCCTTGTAACTTAAAAACATTTTATTTCTATATAACAAAGTTCATGGAGGCATGTCCTCCGTGGAAGACATGTCACGATAACAGTCTTTTAGGAAATCTGGAAAGGAAATCAAGCAGGTGGTTCTTCAGGGATGTGTCTCATTTATTCCCAGAATTGTGAAGAGAAACAGGTAAATACTACCTCTCAGCCTGACAAGTCACAGATCATATCCAGTCCCTGTGGAAATACCAATGGGGCCTGAGGCAGTCTTAGTAGAATCCTCTGAAGACAGGAATAAATTTAGGATGTGTCATTAGATGCATCTGTTGGAAAAAGTGATGGTGAAGTTGAGGGAGGCATATCCTCCCTCAGACTCAAAGGACATGAGGATGAGATGAAGATACAAGCCAGCAGAAACCATCACAGATGTCATTTTAAAGAATTGGAAGACAAACAAGAAATGATTGGAGAGTGTGAATACATAAAATCCCCAAATTGTGGGGAAGGGAGGGACAAGGAATGGGTAGGACTGAAGTTTTCTTAAGAGTCTGCTCAGAGCACATATGCCTGCGAGTGTGGGATATTGGAGTGACTATAAACAATAGACATCTGGTCTTATCTCTTAAGTAAGAGATCCAAAACTCTCTAATTGGCTCAAATTGCAACCTGGATTTTAAATGTGATTTAAAATGTTATGTAGACATGAAAATTAGAGGACTTTATAAAGCTTTCTATCAAATCTGTGTTGCATCCATTAAAAACAGGAAAAGATAGAGTTTAAAGTGCTTTGTTTAAAAATAAATTTTTTAGAATTTTCATTGCAAAATTCCTTCCTTATTTCAAAAGTATATATAATGCTAGAGGTAAAAGGAAAAGACAAAGCAAAGTTAAGGATGTGAGGATATCATCAAAACATTGTGGGGTATTGCTTGTCACCTAAGTGACTGGGATGGTACGTTCATTCTTTATCTAATTGGGAGGTAGTGTAGTCTCAGTTAAATTTCAGTGGGAAAGATTTTAAGCTAAATTGTATTTCATTGCAACTGAGAAAGGCTAAGACCATATTGGTATATTTTGGTAAATTAACTAAAAAAAATCAATGTTTTGCCCAATGTTAATCCTAATTACAAAAAGGTGGGAAATTTTGCATATCTCTCAATTTTTATGATTATTTCTGCTTACTCTATAATTATATGAGGCCTCAGAAGAGATGAACCACTTTTCAGCCATTAATAGAGCAGCAGATGCATTTATAATTGTCTGCATATATTCAAATGAATGTTTTTTTATACTCATCCAAAGAAAATATTTTCAGTAGTTAGGAGTTGCTCTAGGTCATATGACCTTTTCCGATTTCTTTTTTTCTTTTTTACTCCTTAACAAAAAGAAAACCTGTATCCCAGAGAAGAAGCAGGTTCCTGGAAGGCTGCCTGCTGATGTGGGACATTTGGCAAGTTTTCCGCAGTTATTCAGTAGTGTTACTCTAACAATCCCACAGCCCTGACAGCCTCATCCCCAGGTAGACACGTGGTCATTGCAGACTTGCTTTACTTTCTTTTGCCATTTCAAAACTGAGATCTGTCCTCCTCTTGGGACTGTGCAGAATGATGCTTTTTAGTATTCTGCTAAAATGCTAGTCACCAAAATCTGAGTCTGTTATAAATTACTCTGGAGCTGGTCAAACAGGTGAAGGCTTGGGTGGGAGGGGAAAAAAATCCTGCCTTTTTAATCTCTCAAATGGAGATGACCAAATACACATGCAATTAATTAAAAATGTCTAAAAATACTACCTTTACATTTTAGGTGGCCAGCTATAATTCAGAACTCATTAGTCTCTTGGTTCTCAGCCTCTAATATTTTTTTCAGTAACCTCAGTAATTATTCTACCCTGCCCTCTGGGTGGTAAGAAAACTTACCATCTTATGGCAACTGTTAAAAACCTCTGCAAAATTCAACAGGTACTCACTGGTTTTTTTAACATGTATATCATGAATATTCCATATGTTTTTTCACATCTTATTTTTGCAGGTAGTGAAAGGAAGGTAGTCTTTCAAATAATATTCAGAGAGACTCTGAAATTATTAATTAAACAGAATGACACAGCTGTGTGGAAATACATTGAAGTGGCAGGCAATCCCGGCTGAGCTTAACTGGGAGATTGAGTGCAGGGAAGTGGCTTTTTGCAGCCTGCCATTTCTCCAAATCATAGAATAGTTTGGGTTGGAAGGAATCTCTAAAGGTCATCTAGTCCAACCCTCCTGCAATAAGCAGAGACATCTTCAACTACGTCAGGTTGCTCAGAGCCCCGTCCAGCCTGACCTCGAATGCTGGGCTGGCTCTGCAATCTTAGCCTGTTATTTCCTCGCCAGCTCTGATTTCCTCCATGATACATTATTACAACAAGAGAAAACTCTTGGCACAAATATAGCTGGTTTTTTTGTTACTTACTTGATGTCTGTTTCATTATGAGTAGATCTTATGTGTAGAAAAAAGGTCACTTCTGTCATCTGACTGCTGAATGTTATGAAGGATGCAATTCAAAATTCTTTCCCATATACCTGAAAAGTTATCATTATACATTATACCTAAAAGTATTATTATCACCTTTTACTACTTAACTACATGAATAGCTGAGTGATGTTATTTCTTTTTTCTGTAAGGAAGTATCCTGAATGTCCCCAGATCTCTCAAAGGAACTGTGCTGCATGCACAGTCATGCAAACTTATGAAATACTCTGACTTGGTTGGATTTTGCAGACTTTGACCTATTTTTGATGGAAAACTGAAATTTGGTAGGATGGCTATAAAGATGTATGAGATGTTTTTCACTCCTGATGCATTTTATTCTCATTTTCACCCTTCTTTGGCCTCCATCTAGCTCACTTAAAATTATCTGTTCAGTAGAAGTTATTTTCTCAGGTAAACATGCCTGTATGTTTTTCTTTTTTTTTTTTTTAGTCTGGTTTTGGGGGAAGGGAGGAGTAATTTTTATTTGCTTTTTGTGGGGGGTCAGATGACTTTATCAAGCAGATATTCTCATGTGTGTGGCAATTCCTGCATCCTGTCTTCCCCATCCACTTTAGTGAACATAAGAAATAAAGACATTGCATGCCTGTTGTAGTGTCAATGTAAAGGACAAAAAAATCTACACTACTGGTGCTAATTTTCATCTGGGGATGCATGGTGATGAGGTATGTGGATTTGTTCCCTTCTTTATTCCCTTCAGTCCTTAACACTGACACAGTTTGCTGCAGATGTTTACTCTAGGTCTCACTTCTGCGGTAATTGCTCCACACTTGAAATTTACCTTCACACATCTACTGCTATAAATCTTATTTTGGACTCAGAGATTTTATAGTTATGATTGTTAGTGATATTCTCTTTAACTTCATAAGGCAACTATTTGAGTGGTTTCAATTAGTATTGTGTCTCTGACTTCAATAGATCTATATCAAGTTGCCACAACCACAGATTTGGCCTAAAGTGTATTTGGCTTTGGGACATGTTCCTTTGAGAATTCCTTAATTAACACCAAATTTTCATCAATCCTTTCTCCCCTCCTCCTGCTAATTGCTACTACTGTGGTGCATGCAGAGAAGGAACATATCTGTGAATTGAGTCTTGTTCTGGATGACCGCTAAAACATATTTGCCTTTTCACCGGAGACAAGGTATTACAGGTGAAGAAAGATGCTCCATCTTTCAAAATGCATGTAATTTCTCATTGAAACTTGAGTTTCCATGTGTTGTTTATTTTTATTCTCACTTTCCAATAGACAGTTTCTCCACCCCAACTTAAACATTATAGCATTGTCAAATGAAAACAATAGAAATGGTGGACAATATGAAAGCAATTAACAGAGAAGAAGACTGGTCCATTTATTCTACCTCGTTACATCTTCATGCTTTAATGTTTTTAACATTTTGAAATCTGCCAAGAAAGTAATTTTAACCATTATCTTCTTGGCTATTACATGTAAAAACACTTAAATAATAGCTGCTCAATCACTAAGATTTTGTTCTGCAGTTCTGCAGTTTGCAATTTAAGGTTTCTAAGTTTACTAAATAATCATTTAATCATTTCTGCAAGCAAATATTACTACTACTTCTACTGATAAAACGTGTATCACTGAAGAGCTAACATCCTGCATATTCAGTATGTCTGGCATGAAGAAATGTCCTGCTAAATTGCACTAATATTTTTTTTAGCATTGGTCTTGGTTCATATGATCTATTCAGTCATAAGAACCAGTTTGTTCTACTTGTCATGTATAAGTCACTTTCTTACGTAAGTCACTTTCTTGTTTCTGTTAACAAGATGCATTGCAGTGCATTGAGATGCGTTCGTGTTCTTTAAAGATGGGTGATCATCAGCTTTGCTAATTAAATTTACTGAAATCTTTGTAGTACTTCTCCTTTAATTCAGCGTTACTTCAGAGGTCTTTAATTTCACACCAAAAAAAAAGAAAACCTCAAGAGGTAAAATGTTACGGAGTTTAAGAGATTGAAGTCATTGTAACATATAAAACTTGGAAAATCTACATTAAGCAACCTGATGGTTTTTGTCTAGAAATGACTTGACTTTTATGCGGAAGCAGCAATTTCTGACGTGGAGTTCAACATTCTTTTGATCTTTCCTTGTTGATTTGGATTTATTAGTTTGATCTGGCTTTACTGGGGGGATGACGATGTATGCTGCATTTTAAGAAATACTACTTCCTGTGGAGAACCCTTTGCTATTAGATTCTTTGATCACAGCTGCTTCCAGTACAATTTACTTTCATCTTCAGGTAGGAAGCAAGTGACAGAAATTAGAGATAGAAAAACCCATTAGGTCATTCTCTTCTTTCCATTTTTCCAGAATGCAGTTGTTTTCTGCAATACATAGGAGGGTTTACCTTGCCTTGTGGGGAAACAACCACTACTTCCTGGTGCTTCTTGCTGATACAGGAAGGGCAGAGTGTATAAAAAGCCTATGGGCTTTGTGGAACTGCAGGCCAGAATTGCAGGTAAGCAGCAAGGCCTGCACCGTCAGGGCAGGCAGAAAACTTCCAGATACCACTGATAGAGAGGAAGCTCAGTGTAAGGTGTCAGTGAGAAAAAGCATGTCCTCCAGTGGACCAAAGCCCTGTTTTGTTCTTCTTTTTATAAGCCCCAACATTGTTTGGCTAAAACTACCTTTACTGAAAAAAGCAGATTCAAGTTCATGGAAACATTAAATGCATGTTGTTTTTGCCAAGGTGTGTCAGCAAGGAAAATCCTAAAAAAGCCCTCTACGCTTTATTTCAATCTTTTCAAAACAAAATGGATCACCTCCATCGAAAAGCAAAGCTTTTTTTTACAGTTCATCTGTTTCAAGTATATTTGAAATAGATGTTTAAAAAATAAAAACTTGCAACAAAGTTAAGTTTTCAGTTTAACCCAAAATATGTTTTCAACTGCTGTTTGTGGAACCTTGACAAAGCAGGATGACCGGCTGTTCACATAACTGGCAAAAACCTGCTTCAGTAGGGGTTCGGATTGCAGAGACCATGATGCAAGGTCTCTCTGCTCCACCTACACACACACACACACCCACCCACCCACCCCCCTAATTTATTCCACTCAGTTGTAGTCCACTTACAGATTGTGTATGCTTCACCTAGAGATTTGTAACCACTCTTATCTGTCCTCTAGTAAATCTGTGCATGGTACTGACAAAAACACATAAAATGACTAAGCTTTAATGAAAAAAGCTAATACCCTGCCCAAATATGTTCTTCATATTTATTTGATAAATTGCATTTATTCCCTCTATTCCTTCAAATCTCTACTATTCGTCTGCATGTAATACTTTTCAAATATTTGTACATGAGTATTATTGTCTCTCTAGCTAATCATTAGGCAAGGTAGCCATTTTAATTTTGTTAACCTTTCCTCCCAGGGTAATTCTTCTGTCTGATTTATTTTTTGTTTGTTTGTTTTTCACTTTCTTCTTTGTTTGAATCAGTCTCACATATACCTTAATTGATTTTAAGTTCATCTGTACCTAGTAAGCTTATGTAAGCTCATCATGGCAGTGATGATCATATAAGATCATCTCAGCAGTGGACATCTCTCTCTGATGATCCTCAGACTCGGGCATAAAAATTACAGATGAGTAGTGTTACTGTTTTCCTCCATCTGCTGAAAGCAGAGGTGTGTTACCAGTCTTTCCCTGGCTGGTAAGTCAAGCCTCTTGTCAGTTTACACTTTGAAGACTGATCCAGTGAGCTGTTGCGCTGAGCTTTGAAATACTTTCTCTCCATTTCCCAAATTCATTATCTTCTCTCCTTTGACGAGAATCTGGAAATTCTTCCCATCCTTTTCTAGCACAATAGGATATTCCTCTTTGAGATGAGCTGGCCATATTTATCTCAGTGGTTGTTTGGGAGTCTAGTACACCCTCCTGCAGTATGTATGTATAAACACCTCTGAGGACATACGTCTAAGGAGGAAACAGAGGGTCAAACCAAAATCTGTCAAACTACCAATTTTGAAGGAAGTAAAATGTTAAGTGGAATTTTGCAGCTCTGATTTTGGCACAATTCACTGGAGATACCTTTCTTCCTTCCCCAGCTCTAATATTTTTCCTTATTTCTTGAAAAACTTAAAACCACTTCTAATAATCGCTAAAATCTCTGAAGAATGCACCGAAAAATTTTTGGAGATGTGGTGTTTTTAACCTTGATATAAGTCAGAATAGTCCTTTACTTTAAGAGAGAGAGAGTGAAAGGGAGATTTTGAATGGATTTCTGTCATGACTGAGCACAGGAAACTTCTGTGGGACTTATCACACCATCAAAGTATATATTAAAACAGGACCATATTGCAGCTCTATTTTTACTATACTCAGTACAGAGAGCAAAACCAGTTTTGTTCCTGATGCCAGTCGGTGACCCAGACACGAGGCTGTGAATGTTATTATTCCACTCTGCAAATCCTTTGTTTAAGCAGGTGCAGAGGCCCATGCTTCATACACTGCCAAACAGTAGATGTTGCATTACAAAAAAGATCATATCTGTTTTGAAAAGCAGAAACTGCAAAAGCAAATTTAAGCTGGAAAGACTAGCAGAGTTGAGGCATTTGATGAAGAAATCAATGACTGATTAAATCAGGGACATTAATATCTCCTCTCAACAGTGTTAGGCACTTACTACTTTGGCATGTGCAGTGGCTCCAGGAGGGGAACACTTGGTGGTTACAAGGACTGTACTAACATTGATCATACCATACGCCAGATTGTCTGGCTGTGACCTATTTCATTTGAAACTGGTGTGTGTGTTATGCCAATCCTTTGAAATAAGAAAAAAACCTCATGATGAGTTGTTGGCTATTATCTTGAAGCTCTGTCCAAGTCTAATTGATCTGTGTTAGTGATGTATATTGGTGGCTGACAAGAATTCATAATAACCTAGTTGTTGAGGGTTGTTGTCTTCCCTTCAGTTGTCCAATTTCATGACATAATGCAGCTGATCCAGTACTGGACTGTGTTCCTCTCCCATGCAACCTTGTCAACAATAAGGGGAAAAAAAGCACAGGCAACGAAATATACCTCAAGCAGTTGTCAGAAACCTCTTGGCAGTGAGACTGAAACCCCAGCCTCTTCCCAGTGACAGCCCCAGCACTGTAAGGTCATGGTCGCAACCCAATTAATGCTTACCAATTCAACCCGAACAAAGAGCTGGGAGCCCACTCTAGCTAGGACTTTTGGGGAAAAGATTTTGAAACCATTCTAGTTGAGGAGATAACAGGATTTGGATCTTCTGAATAAATACTCCTAACAGTGAGTGGGGCCTTTATGGAAAGGACAGGAAAAATTCGCAGAGATTGGCTGCAAGTAAAGGACCAGAGAGGCAGCTTCATCTTCATCTACCTATAGCTGCCACTGAGAAATGATCTTTGGATTTTCAAAGAAAAATAAAGAATTCAAAAAAAGGTAGAAAACTGTGCCTCACAAGCAGTGGAACGTCTCCTTTGTCTTTCTGTTTAAGGCACAAAAGCCCCATAGAAGCAATATTTAAGGACTAGCCCTCCTGGTTGCAGTTCCTAGAGGATAGCTCCAAGATGTCACTGCTTAGTACGCTGGCTTGGAAGCAGGCTCTCCTCCTGGGTGTGTGACACTGTCTATGCATTGTAAAGGAATTATAGGCATCTGAATGCACAACATCTGCTTCTGGAATGGGTGCAAAGTGTCTAAAAGCTAAACACTCCTGTGTTCTAAGACATGATTGTTTTGTGGGTTCAACTTCTTGGAACCCTGAATATGAAAAAGGAAAAAAAAAAATCAGGGAACTACTATTGTTTTATTAATATTTAACTAACCATTTACAATACGTTGAACCATGAATTGGTGTCACCCTGTGATCTCTACATTGCAGGAGCATGTGCTTTTAGCTGTCATTCTGTCTTGGTTAGAAATAGAGGCACATGTGTCACATAGCACACGCATGGCGACTCTCCCATCAGGGACAGGTTGCAACTCCTTTGCCAGTGCTAAATAGGTGGTCAGTCTACATGCAGTTAATTAAGTCACTGCACATGTATGAGCTCCAACAGGCCTCAGATACCTTGAATTCATCAACTAAGCATATATTACCCCATTATTTCTCTGAAACTTTTGCATACTACCACTTCCTTTTTTCTGAGAGGCTTCAAAACCGATAGGGTTCCTTCACAAATACACAGCACCAAGGAAAGAGATATGGGATGATAAAAGAAGCTTCACCGTGATCTTATGTATCAAAACATCATGCTTTTGTGAGTTTTAAAAATTGCATTTGTACATTTTGAATAAATATCAAGCTAAGGACTGTATTTGCAATCTGATGGAGTCATTGTGTAGTTTTTTATTTTTGCATGTGGAACACAGAAGACGTATTTTCAACTATGAATAACGTTTCTAGGATAAATAGTTTCCAGAGACAGCCCATTCTAATATTGCAGACTTCTATGGCTGCTAACATCAGAAACATCTTCAGAAGTAGTTAACCAGCCACAGATCTAATTGCCATAGCTGAAAGTAAATGTCATTTAAAATGTGACACAGATGTACCCAGACCATAGACGCTAGAACATATTTCTGTAATCTTCTGGCAATTTAGCAGTCATGCACTAACATCGCTGTTGGAATTGGTGAGATGATAAACTCTTTTCAGCAGGGCAAGACATGTAGGTCTCCTGAATTTCAGTCACAATTTCTGCAAACTAGAGTGCAGGAAAGGAAAACATCTTAGTTCATTCCCTACTATGCAGAAACATAGATCCAAGGGAAAAAAAGTGTACAGAAGGTTTTGTAAACAACAGCCCTCTGTTGGTCCATGAACATTTCTTGGGTTTCAGCAGCAGTAAGAAACTGAAATGTAAGACAGAAGAGAACTTCAAGAGGTCATATAGCCAGCCTCTGTTCTGAAGTAGGATTAGATACACATGCACAGGTTCTTGCCTAATCTGTTTCTGAAAACATTAAATGTGTGTTTTTACACAGCTGCCTTAGGTAGTCTTTTGTGGCATTAATTACCCTTACAGTTACAAAGCTTTTTCTAATATCTAGCCTCAATCTGCTTTGCTACCAATTAAGCTGATTACTAGTTGTCCTACACCCATAATAATACCACTCTAAATATAGCATTAAACAAAACCCACTTTAGAATTTCACATAAAGCAAGTATAGTAGAACCATTTTTCTAATGCATTCCCCAAGCTAATCAGTGATTGAGATAAAAATTATTCAGATGTAGTAAGTTGTGTGACACAAAAAGATAATTCAGGAAATAAGGCTTTGTAATATTTTATCTGGTTTTCTTCTTCCCACCAGACAAAAATTTCTCTTAACTCCATTTTTCTTGAGGAAATATAATGGACTGTCTAGATGAATATCTGGGTTTTGTTCTATTGTTGTATTTAATTTTTGGAATAAAATAATGTAGAGAACCTGGAGTGCATTTTCATACAACCTTCAGAATTTATGGATAGATTGTATTAAAAATCATCCAGAGAACAAACTAAAAAGGAAAACTTAATGTCCTCAACATGGAAGCAGAATACAGACATTAATGTAACCTATGTTAGACCAAAACATGATATTAAACCATTGTAATATTAAACAACATTGGAATACTGGAGTGGCTGTTAACTAAGGGTGGATGTCACGATGACAGAGCCAGACTCTTTGCAGTGGTGCCCAGTGACAGGACAAGAGGCAATGGGCACAAACTGAAGCATAAGTTGTTTCAGCTGAATATGAGGAAAAACTTTACTTCGAGGTTGACAGAGCACTGGAACAGGCTGCCCAGGGGGGTTGTGGAGTGTCCTTCTCTGGAGATATTCAAAGCCCACCTGGACAATGTCCTGTGTAAGATGCTCTAGGAGAACTTGCTTTAGCAGGGGGGCTGGGCTAGACGATCTCCTGAGGTCCCTTCCAACCCTTGCCATTCTGTGATTCTGTGATTCTGTGATTCTGTGATTCTGTGTAAGTGCAACCTATTACTGTAGTGGTTTAACCCGGCTGGCAACTAAGCACCACGCAGCCGCTCGCTCACTCCCCCCCCCTCCCTCAGTGGGATGGGGGAGAGAATCGGGAAGGAGAAAAAGGTTAGAGCCGAGGGCTGAGATAAAGACAGTTTAATAAGAGAAAATAATAATAATAGTAATAATGAGAATGATAACAAAATATACAGAATATATAAAACGAATGATGCACAATGCAATTGCTCACCACTCGACGACCAATGCCCAGCCTGTCCCAAGCAGCGATCAGTACCCGAACAGCAATCAGTACCTGAACAGTGATCACTCTGCCCGCAACCGACCAACTAAACCCCCCCGAGCATGAAGTTATATGGTATGGAATAGCTCTTTGGACAGTTTGGGTCCTAGCTGTGCTGTACTCCCAGCTTGTTATGCACCTGGCCGAGCAGGAGAAGCTCAAAAGGTCCTTGAACAGTCTGAGCACTACTTGGCAACAACTAAAAACATCAGTGTGTTATCAACATTCTTCTAGCACTAAATCCAAAGCACAGCACTATGCTAGCTTCTGTGAAGAAAATTAACTCTATCCCAGCTGAAACCAGGACAATTACACAGGCAGCAAAGTTTACCTTCTTCTAGTATTCTATGATGCCTGAGGATGAATCCTTCCATATAGGCATTCCTGTCTTGAAACATATAGATGTGTAAGGATACAACCCATACAAATTAGAAAGATAAGTATACTTTAACACACTGTCCTATTTTAAACAAACTTGAGGTGACACAGCAGCTGTTCTGCAGGACACAACGTTTTTAAATATGTAACTGTGGCTTTTGGAGTAATATGCTAGTAATGTCTTCTTGGTGGGATGTACTGGTGACATGATAGATTTATAGCTGGGAACAGATGTTTCTTCTTCCGTAATGGCTGTAGAAGAGTTATGTTTACTGGTGAAATTGCAAAATTATCTACACATACTGTGGTCTTAGATCTATTATTATTAGAAATGTACACTGGTTGTGTGATATTTGTGCTTTTTAAATGCTGGGGCAATTGAAACTCAGTATCAGTTTGGAAACTTAGGTTTAATACTTTCTTTTCTCAAGGAGAAACCGGTAGCAGAGGGGAAAGAGCTATTTCCTTATGATGACTTTTTTCAAGGTGGCTCCTCTATTTTGTTTTATTTAGTCTAAGTGTTCTCCATATTACAAAGAGAAAAAAAAAAAAGCTAAAATCTTTTCTGTAATTGTACGCTAATTTTTCCTCTGCACTGTGTTCTGGTGATAAATTCTGCGCTCCTGGATAAATTGCCTAAGAAAAAACATACAAGCAAATCTTAGTAATATCATCTGTGTGCTCTCCAAAAAAGGGAACAAATTTAACTCTACATGTAATGTAGTGTTTTCTCAAGCTGGTAGGTTTACTCAATGTTTCAGGAAAAAAATGTAAATGAGATCAAAACCTCTTACGTACAAGTCAGTTCACCTAAACCAATCCAAGATCAGTGTTGACTTAAACTTACATTGTGAAGCTGAAACAATAACTAGTTGGTGACCTTGGTGAAATTTCATTTCACTTCAAGGAAACATTTATGGGGCAAATTTCTTTACTGTAAAATTGCCCATCACAGGTCGCATCTTGGAACCTGACATGAGGGACCCAGCAGCCATTGGCACTGGAAACTGGAGCCAGATTTGGCTCAGTCAGCATATATTGTGCAGTGCTGTGCAGAAGCTGGGGTAGATGCCACTCACCTATCCCAGGAATATTTTGCTTGTATTCTGCAGACTGTACTTGCTTGTAACATCTGTGAGACATCTGTGATAGATGTTATCTTTGGTTCAATATTCAGGCTACCTAGAGTTAACTTTAATAGCTGAGCACCGTGTGAAGGAGGATGGTTAGCTTAGTGACAGTATTGGCAGGAAATAATTTTAGCAAAGGCAGCAGAGCAGGTAGACGGGCACAGTAGGGGACAGAGACGTTGGGCACAAAAATTCTTGGTTACAGTAGAATAATACTTCAAAAACAATGCGTAGTGTGGTATTAACTCTGCACAAAAGTAGGAGACCGGCTTGGTCTGTCACCCTAGTCCTTACCTCCAGCTAGTCTGTCCCTGCCCCTTCAGGGTCTATACACCACAGAGGCTATGTTAGCCTGACTCTCTATTTTAGCAAAGCAGACAAAGTTCATCCCTGAGGAGTTAGTTATCTGAGGAAGTACCACAGGCTTTATTTCCAGCTCTGTATGAAGATGAAATTTAACTCAGCAGCACTTAACACGTAGCTGTCTTCTGGGAAAGTGTCCCAGAGAGATTGTGAGCGCGAACCCTTTCCTTTTTCCTTTATCACTTACAGAATCAAGATTCAGTGTTGAAAGTTTTAATCTTGTCAAGATTTAAATGGTAAAACAAACATCATTCTGCATGGTTTTCAAGATGTTTCAGGAAAACAGCTGAGCTTGGCTGGGATCTAAGAATCATAGCACTACAGGTATATTCATTTATTTTTACCCTTAATGTGTGCATTTGGAAAGAGACTATGCACATGAAAGAGAAACTTGCATTTTTTTACTATTTTATGTTCCAGAGTCCTTACAAGTGGACAGTGTTCTGAGGTTTTTAAATGTATCTGGCCTATCTATTTAATTATTTATTTATTGTCATATTAATCTGCTCTATAGGAAGTTTCTCAGAACTCAGTATTTTATTTTGAGAGTCAGGTTTTGTTCTTTATCCCTGGGATTGTTTATGAGCCCAGGTGACTTAAAACTATTTTGAACAACCTACTTCCCCTTCCTCCCAGCCTGCAGAATAGAAAAGTATTTTCCATTTTAATAATTGTGCTTATTAGACTTCTTGGTGGAAGAAAATTTGAAGCCTGTTTGTACTACAACAACTCGACTGAGAGACAGGCTGGTTCTGAGCTAATTCTGTAAAATTTGTCTAAGCTCAAATCCAAATCCAAATCTTTTGAGGAAGTGAACACAAACTGCCTTCTACTCTCTCCTAGCTACGCATGCATGCACGAGTGCATGCACATACACACGCACTCATACATATATATACACACAGAAACACACTTTCCATTCATGAAGATGTAAATGTGATTTAAGCTCTTTAATAGATACTGTTTTCTTTCCACATTTTCCTTCTTGCCACCTCAGGTATTATTTATACTGAATTTCTTCATTTGATTTCTTAATTTATACCAATTCTCAGAAATTTCATCAGGATTATGGAATTAATAAATGCCTTGATGATTAGTTTATATTGTTTACACAAGTATCCATGTGGATCTCTTTTTAAGTTAATTATCCACAGTCTGTTAGACTAAGTACTTTATTAGGTACGGCAGGTGTGATTTTATTCAATATTTTCTGAGATTTGGGGTCAAGGAAGGATTTGGGTGTTTTTTCTGTTTGTTTGGGTTGCGTTTTTTTATTTAGATTTTGTTAATGTATTACATTTTTCTTAAAAAAAAAACACTCTGCATACACCAATACCATAATTTTGTCTAAATCAAAAATTCTGTTTCCCTTATTTGGAAAGAGCAATTTCACCATTTCCAAACCCTGGAAGTAGAGTAAAGCTCACCTGAGAAAGGGACTCAAAATCTGAATGACTGGATTAGGTCATTGACACAGAGTGGGAACTTCACAAGACTGCATAGAGAAGACTGTTCTAGCTTGCCACGTTTGAGATCCACTAAGAGTGTGGTCAGCAGCACCTCCTCCTTCCAGGGAGTATTAGATGGTTTAAAAAAACTGCGGAAAGCAAAATATCCTGTGTAAATGAAAGGGACAGGAGGGGTAAGGGCTACCATCTCTGCCATTTCAGTCTGTACTTAGGAAAGCAGAATGTTCTGAGACCTTTTTTTTAAACCCATGACTGTCAGCTAACCATCAAACCTAGTTCTCATGCACCCTTTTCCACTGAAATGACCATAAGCTATTGGAAATATAGCTGCAGGGCTCACTGGCCAACTTCAGGAGACCTAGCTTTGGCCTCTTCAGGGACCTACTTGGAAGAATTCCATGGGCTAAGGCTCTTGAAGGTAGGGGAGTCCAAGAGAGCTGGCTGCTATTTAAGCAGCTCTTCCTCCATGCTCAGGATCAGTGCATCTCTGTGAGTAGGAAATCAAGTAAACAAGGCAAGAGGCCTGCACGGATGAACAAGGAGCTTCTAGTGAAACTCAGAGAAAAGAGTAAGCTCTACGGAATGTGGAAAGAGGGTCAGGCCACTTGGGAGGCATACAGGAATGTTGCCAGAGCATGCAGGGAAGCAACTAGAAAGGCCAAGGTTCACCTGGAACTAAGTTTGGCAAAGGATATCAAGGATAACAAGAAGGGCTTCTTCAAGTATATCAGCAGCAAATGGAAGACTAGGGGAAATGTGGGACCACTGCTGAACGAAATGGGTGCCCTGGTGACAGAAGATACAGAGAAGGCGGAGCTACTGAATGCCTTCTTTGCTTCAGTCTTCGTTGCCAAGGCTGGCCCTCAGGCTCCCCAGTCCTTGGAGATAAGCAAGCAAGCTTGGAGAAAGGACAACCTTCCCTCAGTCAAGGTGGATCAGGTTAGGGATCTTTTAAGGAAGCTGGACACCCACAAATCCATGGGCCCTGATGGAATGCACCCACGAGTGCTGAAGGAACTGGCAGACGACGTTGCTGAGCCACTTTCCATCATTTATGAAAGGTCATGGAGAACAGGAGAGGTGCCTGATGACTGGAAGATAGCCAATGTCACTCCAGTCTTCAAAAAGGGCAAGGAGGACCCAGGGAACTACAGGCCGGTTAGTCTCACTTCCGTCCCTGGAAAGGTGATGGAACAACTCATTCTGGGTGTCCTCTCCAAGCAAGCAGAGGAAAAGAAGATCATCAGGAGTACCCAGCACGGATTCACAAAGAGGAAATCATGCCTGACCAATCTGATAGCCTTCTATGATGGCATGACCAGCTGGGTAGAAGAGGGGAGAGCGGTGGATGTTGTCTACCTTGACTTCAGCAAGGCTTTTGACACTGTGTCCCATAACATCCTCATAGGGAAGCTCAGGAAGTGTGGGTTGGATGAGTGGACAGTGAGGTGGATTGGAAACTGGCTGAACGACAGGGCTCAGAGGGTTCTGATCGGTGGGGCAGAGTGTAGTTGGGGGCCGGTAGTTAGTAGAGTTCCCCAGGGCTCAGTACTCGGCCTGATCTTGTTCAACTCATTCATCAATGACCTGGATGAGGGTACAGAGTGTACCATCAGCAAGTTCGCTGATGACACAAAACTGGGAGGAGTGGCTGATACGCCGGAAGGCTGCGCTGCCATTCAGCAGGACCTGGACAGGCTGGAGAGCTGGGCAGAAAGGAACCTGATGAAGTTCAACAAGGGCAAGTGTCGAGTGCTGCACCTGGGGAGGTTGAACCCCATGCACCAGTACAGGCTGGGGGCTGACCTGCTGGAAAGCAGCTCTGCTGAGAGGGATCTCCGGGGAAGCTCCATGAGCCACCCTTTTCCAAAACCAATCCTGGGGGGCTTAGAGGGTGGCCAGCAGGTCAAGTGAGACCTCACCTGGTGCCCTGGTGAGACCCCACCTGAAGTACTGTGTCCAGTTCTGGGCTCCCCAGTTCAAGAAAGATGAGGAACTCCTAGAGAGAGTCCAGAGGAGAGCAACAAGGATGATAAAGGGCCTGGAGCTTCTCCCCCATGAGGAAAGGCTGAGGGAGCTGGGCTTGTTCAGCCTGAAGAAGAGAAGACTGAAAGGGGACCTCATCAACACATACAAATATCTTAAGGGTGGAAGTCACGAGGATGGAACCAGTCTCTTCTCAGTGGTGCCCAGAGACAGGACAAGGGGCAATGCATACAAACTGAAACATAAGAGGTTTCAGTTGAATAGGAGGGAAAACTTCTTTACTTTGAGGGTGACAGAGCACTGGAACGGTCTGCCCAGGGGGGTTGTAGAGTCTCCTTCCCTGGAGTTATTCAAAGCCCACCTGGACGAAGTCCTGTGTAATATGCTCTAGGAGAACTTGCTTTAGCAGGGGGGTTGGACTGGATATTCTCCCGAGATCTCTTCCAACCCTTGCAATTCTGTGATTCCCAGTTGCCTCAGCCATCTGTCTGAAATTCAACCCAATGGAAACAGGAGGCTAGCTAGAAAAGACATTAGTGTCCTATATTTTAAGTTGTTTGTCATATCATTAACCAACATATCTCTAAATGGTAGAAATGGTCCAAAGGAGAAAAATCCACAGCCAGATCATGCTTTAGAACTAAACTTTTCCAAATTTAGCAATGTTGCAATCTGTGGGTTTGGTTTGGATTCAGATGAAATTGACATATGTTTAATAATAATCTTGAAGGCTAACTAAAGATCTGTTTGTGCTACTGACCCTTTTACTAGAGCTGTTCAAGCAGCAAAATTCATTAATTGTGATACACAAAATAGTGTGGTTTTTTATATTTTGTGATGCTACATTATTCATTATTCATGAAGCCTCTACCAGCAATCAGGTGTCTATAAATTTTCCAGCTTTTGTGCTCAGGTTAGCCTTAAGTAGTTACTGATTGATCAAAATTCAAACCAGAAATGATATGTTCCTTTTATAATATATCAAATTTGAGAGAATAAATAGTAGCATGTGACTGACTTATGTTCAGAAATCAAGCGTGATGAGAAATTTTCTCAAAAATTTGCTGAATATTTCCAAATGAATGACATTGTAAGATCATAATGGTTGGCTAGGATGAGAGTCACTAACTGTAAAGTGGGCATATAGCAAATATAAATTCTGCTAAAGATGTCAATGCATTGCTTTTCTTTATTGCTGCCAGATTACGCTACAACCATTCAGACTAAATTGTTTTACAGTTTCAGCTGGGGTTTTTTTTCAAACATTTTGCAAAGCAATCTTTATCAGAAATGTTAGAAATTAAGGATAATCTGTTCATAAAACAAGTTTTAAAGTCAAAGAAAAGGAGGCAATATCATATCAGGATAACAGCTGGAGATGTGATATCTTTGAATCTCTCCATCAGAAGAAAAGGAGGAAGCTATTCTGCAACATATTGACCAGCACCACTCCCACTTAGAATATTTTTCTGCAACAAGAGGAGAGTAGATAAAACTTACTATTTCCTTGAATTTTCAGCATAACTGTTGAAGAAAGAAAGGGTAGTATTTTACAAAATTTATGTATAACTTCCATAAAATGAATGAGAACATTATTTCATGTATATAAAAATGAAAGCAGGTACAAACTTTCACTACCCGTTGAAAGGCTTCAAATCCACTTACACATTTCTTATAAAAATGGAAATGGTGCAGCACTGGATTAGAAATGCTTTAAAGAGCAAAGATACCTTCAGTCTTACTGCAAAAGGGTTGAATAGCATGATTTTTCAGGTTAGAGAGATTTATCTTTATTTTTCATGCCTTCGTATGTATCACTTAAACATCTCTCTAGTATTTGTTCTCATGGTTTCTAATTGTCATATTTTAGCTACAAAACTACCATAGATAGACTGAACAACTTTCTTGTTCATCTGGTTTTGCTGCTTTAATGTATGCTGTCCCTATGTACTGCTCTAGGTTGTTTTTCTCTTTTTCTCTCTCTGAATATGGTGTTCCAGTAGTGTAAACCTGGCAATAATTTTAGCTATATGGATTCCCTTCTCAAAATGTTTAATTTGCTTGGCCTCATATTTCTTGAATTTTTTTTTCTTTAACTGTGCAGTACACATTACCACATATTATCATAGAATCATAGAATCCTAGAATTGTTTAGGTTGGAAAAGACCTTTAAGATCATCAAGTCCAACCGTTAACATAACCCTGCCATCCCACCACTAAACAATGTCCTTAAGCACCTCGTCTACTTGTCTTTTAAATACCTCCAGGGGTGGAGATTGCACCAGAGAAGTACACTATTTTGATTATGAACTCTCATGGCAGCAGAGATTTAAACATAATGCAGTTACCTTTTTCCACAGTACTTCTCAAAGAGTTGATAAATTGATATTTGTGGAGAAGGCCATGGGAAGATTAATTTTTTATGCACATTAGTCCTTGTTTTTCATTAATCTGGCAGATGCAAAAATCAGCCTGGTATCATGTAGGCTGGTGTTACAGATGAGAAACATTAACCTAACTTGTTACTTAGTTGATCTTGAGAAAAGTTCATTGAAAAATACAGATGTTTTAAGAAATATCATTGAATAAATAGCTACCTGCTTTAGGCATAAAACAGAACAACTGGTTTCTCTGAATGAACTAAAAGAAAAACTTTTTAATTTTGTATGAAAGTAAAATTTAAAGAGAAATTCTCTGTTTTCCTTTCTTGAAGCGTATTGATTGTGGGGTAGACTATTTTGGTTAAATGATACACTGTTTAATTCTCCTTTGTATCTCATTTCAAGTGATGTCTCTCATCTGAGCTACCCTCATCTCTCTGGGGCTGTTGTCCCTCTAATTCACTGTCAAAATTTACATATAGTGGGGAATATGGCTGTAGGGGAAGAGAGATATTTAATTCCATTTTAATTTCTATGGGAATACATTGTGTCTGTGCTTCTTTTTCCCACACTATGTCCCACATCTGCGCTTTTGCAAGTTAGTCAGTGTGTAGACATAAGGTAACTCCAAAGAGAATGATAAAACCAGACAAAGCATAGAAAAGCTAGCAAAGTCCCATAATAATGAGAGAGAAAATCTAGCAATGGCAGTTACAGATTGGCATATAAATTGTAGAGATCTTTCAAGCAAAGAGGAAGGCAATTAGGGAAAGCTCCAACTTCTGTGTAGATGATGGTCATAACCAATATTCTGGTGTGTAAGGGCCTTTCAAAGGCTCATCACAAAAATTATACTGTGATGCTGAGGGCAAGTTACCTTCAAACTCAGATCATGTATTAACCTCACTAACCTCATGAGGTTCACCAAGGCCAAGTGCAAGGTCCTGCACTTGGGTTGGGGTAACCCCCGATATCAATACAGGCTGGGGGAAGAAAGGATCAAGAGCAACCTACCGAGAGGGACTTGGGGGTACTGATGGACAAAAAGCTGGACATGAGCCAGCAATGTGCACTTGCAGCCCAGAAGGCCAACTGTATTCTGGGCTGCATCAGGAGAAGCGTGGCCAGCAGGTCGAGGGAGGTGATTCTGCCCCTCTCCTCTGCTCTGGTGAGACCTCACCTGGAGCCCTGCGTCCAGCTCTGGAGCCCTCAGCACAAGAAGGACATGGAACTGTTGGAGTGGGTCCAGAGGAGGGCTACAAAAATGATCCGAGGGCTGGAGCACCTCTCCTATGAGGACAGGCTGAGAGAGTTGGAGTTGTTCATTTTGGAGAAGAGAAGTCTGAGGGGAGACCTGATTGTGGCCTTTCAGTGCTTAAAGGGGGCCTATAGGAAAGATGTGGACAATCTTTTTAGTAGGGCCAGCTGTGACAGGACAAGGGGTAATGGTTTTAAACCAAAGGAGGGCAGATTTAGACTGGATCTAAGGAAGTAATTCTTTACACTGAGGGTAGTGAAACCCTGGAACGGGTTGCTCAGAGAGGTAGTGGGGGCCCCATGCCTGGAAACATTCAAGACCAGGTTGGATGGGGCTGTGAGCAACCTGGTGTAGTTAGCGGTGTCCCTGCTCACTGCAGGGGGTTGGACTAGATGACCTCTAGGGGTCCCTTCCAACACAAAATATTCTATGATTCTATGATTCTACAATTCTATGTATCTCAAGAGTTTATTTCTATGAAAGGACCACTAAGGATGTTTTACCGAGGACGATATCTCTATATATTGCCATAGAGACACCTGATGTTAGGAGTAGAGACTTCTTTTACAAAACAGTCAGAAGCTTCTGAAAGTATGTGATATATGTCACCTGCCAGGAGAAATCATCTCCGCCAAACACCAACAGTATTCCAGCTGAGTATGCTGTCGCAGGACAGTGGCTTTGTAGGCCACCAAAAGAAGGTTGGATCTGACTTGGATATGGATTTTCCCATATTTGTTACCAGGAAGTCTGAAATATGTTGCCTCCAATTTTTTATTGTACTGAGAAGAATAATGAGGTAGTGAAACACAATTCAAATAAACAAAACATAAAAGAATCTGTGGTAATATTGACCACAATTTTATTAAAGCACATGAAATAACGTAGTAATTACATACTGAATGCTGGTAGAGTCCAGGAAAGCAGACTAGGTATAAGAGGCAGAAACACAAAAATGTGAAATACACAGATGTGAACATAAAGGTGCTTTATGTATGTGAAGGACTTCTCCATCTTCAGTGGCAGACTGTTGTAGTTGTGATGGTCTAGAGACAGAAATAAAAGCAATTTGTATGAGAACTTAATAACTTTTCTTAACATCCTCTGAAACAATCTATCAAAAATCTGGGTGACCAAAAAAGAATTAAGTTCTGTGTGTATCTTTTCAGCACCCTGAGACAATAACACGATAATAATACCTTGCTTTGTTTACTCAATACTTTGTGTATGTTCTAACCATATAAATGCTCTTGGGTTTGAATGTATCCATACATTTTTTCTAGACATGCATTGAATTAGAAAAAAAAAAAGTGAAAAATTGATTAGTTAGAATCAAGCAACTGCTAATAAAAAGGGAAAATATGGCAAAAATAGGAAGGCTGTAGGCTATATGGAAAATTCCTGGGCAGTCGTGGTGCAGTGTTTGGTTATACACAGGGTAAAGAATGTATCAGTTTCAGGAAGATGGAAGTCATGACCTCATGCAGCCCAGGGAGATGTTACATGATTGAAAAGATCATCCACATTTTATAGGTTAAAATGTTTTCATGTGAATAGTGTTGCTGGCTACCTAGGCATTTCTTGCTCATGTATTTGAACTACTAAATGTATACCATGGTTCTCATGCTCTTCAGGGCCCAACCCTGAGAGTGGAGGAAGCAAGCATCTTTTTGCTGAGCTGGGGCATTGGTAAGTAAACATTGTGAACAAGTCAGAAGCAAATACGCCTACTTTTTTCATCTGGAAATAGCCTGGCTGGTTCACCTGCCTTGCAACTCCTACCCTTGGGTAAATCACAAATTCTCAAATAACCATTAAATAGTTGTAACTTCAATTGAGTGGAAAAATGCATTCATACATATCTTGTTCTCTCTCTCTCTCTGAAGCATGTCCATATTCTTCAGAAAGATTCTTAAAACTGACTTTTTATGTCTTGGTATTCAGGGATTTTCAACATCATATTTTAGTACTCCTGTATTTTCACACTTAATTATTTTATTTTCTCCTAAAATTACCCTTTGGATGTTAAGATTTTAAATGTAGGCCTCTCTCACTCAGAACTTCGGTTGTTCCTCTATATATTCTATCAGGCATTTAGGTATACCTGTGTAAATATTTTCTTTGATTTTTATTTATTATATATTTAATCCAGTTATCTTTTAAATTGACAACTGTGTAATAATGCTCCAGCTTTCTCTGGGTATTTTAATGGAGTATATTGGTATTTCCCATCTTCTGAAGCCTTGATAATCATGAAAGGATCACTTGAGTTTTTACACTGACATGCAGAACATGAGAACATGCTCAAATAACACTTTATGAAATTGATGGTGATGGCAGACAAACTAAAGGATCTGATTTTAGCTGAAACATCTATAATGTATTCATACAATCTGTGTGCTATTATTTGGCTGATCACGAGTTAAGTACACAACAATTGCACCTTGGCAGCCCACCTAGAAATTACAGTTGTCTGTAGATTAAATGTGAAGAAGAAAATTTTATTTTGAAACTATTTTCTAATAGCAATTGAGAAAGGAGATGAATATCTAAACATAACTTGCTAGAGAGCTATTTTGTATGAGTAAAATCATAGATTGAGCTGGAGTCTTGAAAGTCTGGTTCTAATCAAAAGAGAACATCTTCCACTTTGAAAGGCTGTTCTTCAATAGAGAGGCTTGAGAATGGATTTGCATCAGAAGCTATGTGCACATGGTATCATTCTCTGATTTTGTGAGAAAAAAAAAACGTAGCAACAGTACCAGGATGTCATAATGAAAAGACTGAAGGAAACATAAGGTCGTCTTAGAATAACAGTATATGCCTTATTGGGCCATTTTGTTCGAAGTACTGATTATGTTAGCTATATACAGTTCCTCCAGCACCAGCTTCAGTGCCTGACATACAAAATACCTTAAACTCACTTGACATACTGGAAACTCTTTGTGCCTGTCTTTATTTATAACGTGTTCTCTTAGTTAAATCTAATTTCATTGAAGCTATACATTACCCTTCCTCAAAACTAATTCAACAAGAAAGAGACTTTTTTCTTGAAATTCAACTGGCATCACTTTATAGGTTATAAAATCTCCAGGAAAATCTCAGAATTTGGTAAAAAAAACCAAACAGTGTCTGCTGTTAACTTTCATACTGCACTTTGATCTTTGTTGTGTGAGGTCAAAACATTTACTGCTGATTTCAGTGAGGAGGAGTGGATGGCCACAACCAATTGCCTTGTGTTCGGTCTAAAATTGAATGAGGTGATGTTGGCCAGCAAGTGGATGAAATTACTTGGATATTGACTTCCTCTTTTTATGAGGGTCTATTAGTTTTGCTGTGAAGCGGGAGAGTAATCTCAAAGCATTCTGGATTTCTTTTGAGTCCTTTGGTCTTTCTCTATTGCCAAGTAATTCTCAAGATTTGATTCTTTCTTCCATATCTAACTAGTGAGAATTGTGATTTAATCCCTTCCACAGCAGGCAGTTAAAAAACCCTCCACCCATTATTGCTGTAGAGTTGCCTAGACACCCTCAAGTTTTCAAAACCAGGGCAGACCAAAGAGCATTTTTTTCTTGTGCCCAACTCTCTAGTTGCTGCTAAGTCAGTTTGGGATTTAATTCAAGTTTCTGATCCGCATCCCTACAGATCTTTCTGGTATTACCTCTCTCTTTCTGGTGAAAAGAGGATTTGGCTTTCAGTTCAGTGGGCAGAATTAGCAGGGACAAGATGCATTCCATTGAAAGAGCCCTTGAACTTGGGACTCACTGCAGCTGGAGATCCATCTGAGCCAGTCCTGTCTCCTGTAGGGTAGGATAAAAGTCTCATCTCTTTGTTCTGCCTTTCCCCATCTTGGATTGCAGACTGCTCCTAGCAACGTTGTTCTGGACGCTTCCTTGTTCTGTTCCGTTTTTTAAATGAGCTGATACACTATAGGGGCAAATACTGAACTTCACTTCCATGTATAATATGAAACTGGTGACTTATTTGTAACATTAGTTAAGGCATGATTCATATACCAGCAATCATTAAGCATTTGTCACATACGGTTTGTGAACAGTCAATACTTAAAAACAGACTAAATTCTTCAGGTGTAAATAAAAATCAGTTCCCTCTTTTTGACAGCTGTCCTATTGATTGCGGCTGTTGAATGTGTATTTGTAACTCCATCAAGTATAAAGATTACAAGGATATTCAGCTGATTTTGCAAGATTGTTATGGCAGTATTTTTCTAGTCTATCTGCATATCAGAGAATGATGAAGGTTAGAGTGGAAGCATGATGGAAAGAGAATGATGTGGAAAGGGGAGATTGAAACGATCAATCAAAACCAGGATGCAATCAAGGAGAGGAGCATTTAGAAGGAGAGTTAGAGTGTTACAGAAAGATATAGTTGGAAAGTAGGGAAAAGGAAAAGTTATTAGATAAAGAAGGAAGATGACATAGATTATGAAAAGGGCCCTGGCTTTTTCTAGTGTTCATGGGCCCAAAATTCTCTTGCCAGCTTTGATTGTCATCAATAAAACTGCTTCCTTACAATTAGCATATGTATCTGGAAGCTAGCCACACTCCTTGTTTAACCACAGTACATGCTTTGGAAATTTCATTTAAATGTCAAAACTGTCTGTTTGAATTGAATTGGATTCTATTTAACTGTTTGCTTTTATCTAAGTCAACTTGCAGCACCAAAATAGCTGCTGATTTCTCTAACTTTTAACCTCTTCCTCTCCATTTCTTACTTTCTGCAGTGTCAAAATGCATTTTTGTTTTGTTATGTGATTGTCTCACACGCACATACACACACACACTAATAAAAGAGGTGAAGAAGGGACTCTGGAATTTGGCCTGAACTCTGTATTTAAAGTTTACTAATGGCATAGCATTGAGCTATCACATGTAGCAGGACAGTGATCCATAAAATGTTCTTTTCAGTCCTCCCTTTGGATCATTTAATTCTGTTGTTCATGATTAGCAATATGTCCCAACACATAGTTAGAACCGCCTCTCTCAGCCTTTTGTCTTGTACCTTTTTTAGGTTTTCTTAGAGCCTCACAAAGGGTAGACACAAGTGGGTTGCTTACATTTTTGCAGATCTAACAATAATATTCATCAGTTTTCTAAAAAAACTCCTTTAAATGATCTTTTCATACTCATCCATATATTTTAGAACTACGTCAAATTTTGAATGAGTTTGTTAGCCCTTCTTCAGCAGCTATTAAATCATCTATACAAGTCTTACTGGAAGACTTTTTAGATCCTTATCTATTAATAACCGGAAAAACAGCTGGTGCCAAAGCCACACCATATGGCAGATCCTCATAGTGACACAAGTGCTTATGGTGATACAATAATGAATGAAAAATGAAAAGATTAATTGATGATATATAGCATAGCAGAGAGGCTTTAAGGGATTGCCATTTGTATGGATCACACAAACAGTTCTAATCTGGCTGTTCAATACAAGGGCAAGGTCTTTCATTTATGCTCATCATTACAGATGACAGCAGTTTGGAGTAATACCAGTTGAGCAGGCAACTCTGACCAACTTCTTGCCCCCAGAATAACCCGAATCCCATTGTTCCTCTTTGGTTTTGCATACTACATGTTTTTGAATAACTTAGGAATGCAGAGTAATATAACATATAGCACTTATTGTGCTTATTTCATTTTTACCACTTTCCTCCTAAAGATTTCTTGCTTCAAGCTGCTCCTTGCCTGTTTTAGCATCTAACCCTCTTTCATGCTGGTTCCATTATCTTTCATCAGCTATGTTTTTACTGTTTCATCTTTCCCTTGGTGTCCTCTTCAGCTTTTTCCTCTGTTTCTTTCAATTCACAGTGTAAAATGAACTACAGATGCTTCTATGTTAAGCATCTTTTAAACACCCAGCAAACATGGATGCTTTATCTGATTTTCCTTCTCTCCTCATTTCTAAATCCCTACCATCTGTAGTTATTCCCTTACCTGCTATGTATTCTTCTTCATATTTTTTCTTGTCTTAAATCCCAGAAGCAATGTTTTTATCTTTTTTCCTTGACATGTCAAGTATTTTCCCAGCTGCCCTTGCATAACAGCTATGGGGCTCTGGAATTTGAGGGCCAGGCAACTGAAGATGGGGATGAAGGCCCAACCAGGGGGTTGGCTAGGGAGAGACGGTCACCCCTACCTATCAAGACTGACTATACAAAGAAAAAAAGAAGGGTAATTGTTGTGGGCGATTCCCTTCTGAAGGGAACGGAGGGCCCGATATGCCGCCCGGACCCATCCCATAGGGAAGTCTGCTGCCTCCCTGGGGCCCGGATCAGGGACATTGCCAAGAGACTCCCTGGTCTGGTACGGCCCTCTGACTACTATCTGCTCTTGATTATACAGGCAGGCAGTGATGAATTGCCAGAGAGAAGCCCCAAATTGATCAAAAGGGACTTCAGGGCACTAGGGAAAATGGTTGAAGGATCAGGAGCGCAGGTAGTGCTCGATCCCATTAGTGTCAGGAGGGAACACGGAAAGGAATAGGAAAGCTAGAGCGGTTAACGTGTGGCTCAAAGGTTGGTGCCATCGGAAGGGCTTGGGCTTCTTTGACCATGGTGAGGTTTTCATGGCACCGGGCCTGTCGAGAACAGATGGTGCCCAGCTCTCTCGGAAGGGAAATAGGATCCTCGCTCATGAACTGGCGGGGCTTGTAGAGAGGGCTTTAAACTAGGCCTGAAGGGGGGAGGGGATATAAACAGGCTCACTAGAGAGGAGCCTGGGGGCGTCACCCCATTGCTGGGGGTGAAACCGACAGCCCAGCTCAAGTGCATCTACACTAATGCATGCAGCGTGGGCAACAAACGGGAGGAGCTGGAAGCCATTGTAAGGCAGGACGGTTATGATGTAGTCGCCATCACAGAAACGTGGTGGGATGCCTCCCATGACTGGAGTGCTGCGATGGATGGCTACAAACTCTTCAGAAGGGACAGGCAAGGAAGGAGAGGCGGTGGGGTGGCTCTGTATGTTAGGGAGTGTTTAGATTGTACAGAGCTTGACGCTTGTGGTGTGGCAGAATGCTTATGGGTGAGGATGAGGGGAACGGCCAACAAGAAAGATATCCTGTTGGGAGTCTGTTACAGACCACCCGACCAGGATGAGGACGTTGACAAAGAATTCTACAAGTGGCTGGCAGGAGTCTCTCAGTCACGAGCTCTTGTTCTTATGGGGGACTTCAACTTCCCAGACATCTGCTGGAAATACAATACAGCAGAAAGGAAGCAGTCCAGAAGGTTCCTGCAGTGTGTGGAAGATAACTTCCTGACACAGCTGGTAAGTGAGCCTACCAGGGGAAGTGCCCTGTTTGACCTCCTGTTCACTAACAGAGAAGGACTGGTGGGAGAGGTGGTGGTTGGAAATCATCTAGGCCTTAATGATCATGAAATGGTAGAGTTTTCAATCTTTGGTGAGGTAAGGAAGGGGGTCAGCAAGACCACCACCATGGATTTCCGGAGGGCAGACTTTGACCTGCTCAGAACGCTGGTTGGGAGAGTCCCTTGGGAGATAGTCCTGAAGGGAAAAGGGGTCCAGGAAGGCTGGGTGTTTTTCAAGGAAGAAGTCTTAAAGGCACAGGACCAGGCTGTCCCCATGTGCCGTAAGACGAATCGGCGGGGAAGACGACCGGCCTGGCTGGACAGAGGACTACTAGTGCGACTAAGGGAAAAAAGGAGAGCTTACCAGCTCTGGAAGAAGGGGCAGGCAACCCAAGAAGAGTACAGGGATCTTGTCAGGTTATGCAGAGAGGAGATTAGAAAGGCAAAAGCCCAGCTGGAATTTAACCTGGCCACTGTTGTAAGGGATAATAAGAAAAGTTTTTATAAATATGTTAACAGCAAAAAGAGAGCCAGGGAGAACTTCCATCCACTAGTGGATGCAAGGGGGAACATTGCCACTAAAGATGAGGAAAAGGCTGAGATACTCAACGCCTTCTTTGCCTCAGTATTTAATGGCCCGACAAGTTATCCCCAGGGTACCCAGCCTCCTGAGCTGGAAGATGGGGACAGAGAGTGGAATGAACCCCCCATAATCCAGGAGGAAGCAGTCTTTGACCTGCTATGCCACCTGGACATCCACAAGTCTATGGGGCCGGATGGGATCCACCCAAGAGCGCTGAAGGAGCTGGCAGAGGAGCTTGCCAAGCCACTCTCTATCATTTATCAGCAGTCCTGGAGAACAGGGGAGGTCCCGGATGACTGGAGGTTGGCAAATGTGACGCCTATCTTCAAGAAGGGACGGAAGGAGGATCCGGGGAACTACAGACCAGTCAGCCTAACCTCGGTACCGGGGAAAATTATGGAGCGGTTTATCTTGAGTGTGCTCACCAGGCACATGGAGGACAATCAGGGGATCAGGCCCAGTCAGCATGGGTTCACAAAAGGCAAGTCTTGCCTAACCAACCTGATTTCCTTCTATGACCAGGTGACCCGCCTGGTAGATGAGGGAAAGGCTGTGGAAGTTGTCTACCTGGACTTCAGCAAAGCCTTCGACACAGTCTCCCATAGCATTCTCGTGGAGAAGCTGGCAGTTCATGGCCTAGATGGATATACTCTTCGCTGGGTTAAAAACTGGCTGGGTGGCCGAGCCCAGAGAGTCGTGGTGAATGGAGCTAAATCCAGTTGGCGGCCGGCCACAAGCGGTGTCCCCCAGGGCTCAGTTTTAGGGCCGGTCTTGTTTGATATCTTTATCAATGACCTGGATGAGGGGATTGAGTGTGCCCTCAGTAAATTTGCAGATGACACCAAACTGGGTGGTAGTGTTGATCTGCTGGAGGGGAGGAGGGCTCTGCAAAGGGACCTGGACAGGCTGGATCGATGGGCCAAGGCCAATTGTATGAGGTTCAACAAGGCCAAGTGCCGGGTCCTGCACTTCGGTCACAACAACCCCATGCAGCACTACAGGCTTGGGGAAGAGTGGCTGGAAAGCTGCCTGGTGGAAAAAGACCTGGGGGTACTGATTGACAGCCGGCTGAATATGAGCCAGCAGTGTGCCCAGGTGGCCAAGAAGGCCAATGGCATCCTGGCTTGTATCAGGAATAGTGTGGCCAGCAGGAGTAGGGAAGTGATCGTGCCCCTGTACTTGGTGCTGGTGAGGCCGCACCTCGAATACTGTGTTCAGTTTTGGGCCCCTCACTGCAAGAAAGATGTTGCCTTGCTGGAACAGGTCCAGAGGAGAGCCACCAAGCTGGTGAGGGGTCTGGAACACAAGTCATATGAGGAGCGGCTGAGGGAACTGGGGTTGCTTAGTCTGGAGAAGAGGAGGCTGAGGGGAGACCTGATCGCCCTCTACAACTACCTGAAAGGAGGCTGTAGTGAGGTGGGGGTCGGCCTCTTCTCCCTGGTAACAGATGATAGGACGAGGGGGAATGGCTTGAAGCTGCGCCAGGGCAGGTTTAGGCTAGACATTAGGAAAAACTTCTTCACCGAGAGGGTTGTCAGGCTCTGGAATGGGCTGCCCAGGGAGGTGGTGGAGTCCTCATCCCTGGAGGTATTTAAAAGAAGGATAGATGAGGTGCTTAGGGACATGGTTTAGTGGTGGGATGGCAGTGCTAGGTTAACGGTTGGACTCGATGATCTTAAAGGTCTTTTCCAACCGAGGTGATTCTATGATTCTATGATTCTATGATTCTATCTGCCAGTCCTGTGCTTTCCTCCTTCTGCCCTTTCCATGTTTGTCTACCTCTGTAGTATGAATGAGTGTTTTACTGGTCTTCATCATCACTTTATTCTTCTTCCACAAAGTCTTCACTGCCACCCTTTAGTTTTCCTTCCTCATCTCACCTGATGCACAGAGCCACCATCTCTGTACCAACTGTCCTCTCTCTCCATTCACAGCCTGCCTCTTTGCCTTCAAACCAAAACCTCAGGCAGTTCTTTTTGATGTTTCCACAATAGTAACTTGTGCTCACCTCAGGCTCAGCATGACATAAATAGATCTCTCATTCATTCCTGTTGTCTAGTTTTTCTTTCTTGGTGCTTCTGTATAGCAATTTATCACTCAGGCAGAGTATTCCAAACAATTATTTTCTTCTTAGAAATATCATTAAGTTCTCACTTCCATGGTGCATGTGAATGTGAAAATCTCAGACTCTTTACAGCCCTAGATAAATTATTCCAGCTTCCTTTTCATTACTCTTGACAAATGCTGTCTTTACCCATAAGTGTCCATCTTGAATGCAGCTACAGAGGATGTTTTCCTGCCCATTATTTTCTGCTCTCTTCTTTGTTCAACATGAGGAGTTTGGTCTTTGGTTTCAAAACTTTTCATGGGAAATCACCAGTTATCCTTCAATTGTTCCTTTTCATACTTTCACCAGCAGTTGGTAGTTACATAGAAGCAAGCACCTTTGTGCTTTTTTCCTGTGATAGTTTTCTTAATTATCCCCTGTAAAACTGTCTTTTGATGTACTGCTTGCACATCATTTGTTAACTTGCTAGTCATCTCTGCATCCTGAAATCTTGTTATCACGGCACTTCACTTTTGTCTTTATCTGTCTCATATTATTTAGATGGTATGCACCTGTGACATCTCTTCATGTGTCACTGTTATGGTTATTTCCTTGCCAAAGCTCTGACTAAAATTTTGAAGCCACTGAGGTCAGGACTTTTCTCCATAATATAAGAGTAGCAGCATTCAATTACTGCAGATTTAACCTGCTAGTGGAACTTCAGAAGCCAGAAAATGGCTCTAAGGAGCTAATGAAGGGGACAAGATTATGTGACATTGTAATGCTGACACAAATTGACATAGTTCAGTACCAGTCTCCGACACTTTTGGACATACCAGCGTTTTTAGTTTTTTACCTACATCTTGAAGCAGGTTTTGGCTGTGTTTTTTTTTAAACTTCCTCTGTGAAGATTTTGGGGTTTGTTTTTGGGTAGAACGATCTTCATGTGTTTATGCCCAGTCCATAACTATGGACTGGTCCTTTTCTGTATCTTCAGTAAAAACTACTAGTGCAGCCTTCAGAATAGGAATAGACAATTCTTTGTTTTCTTCTCAATTCCCATTCCTGGCATTTTTAGTCAGTCTTTTTACTTTTTAGCTTAAATATCTTTACATTTTCCATACATTCACTTCTGTTTCTTTTGATACTTCTCATAAATTTATTTCCCTTTTTTTTTTCCTTTTCATTCAAGTTAGCATGTCCAATCCTAGTTTTCTGCAATTCTATCATCTAGCTGTTCAATATACTTCAGGGTAAAGCGTTTTCCATGCGTGAATGATGCACTACTCATTTTAATCTTTTTGTCTAGCTGTCTATAGTTACATAGCCCTTTGTCTAAAGATTTTGTCTTGTAGACACATGATTCTGTAAAAAGTCTGTAGTAGCAGCTTTTGTGTTGCTCTTAAAAAGGAACTGTGCCTTAAAATCATTGATATGTATGGCTTCTCCATTTTTACCTGTCAGAACTCTGTTATTTGCCTTGTTTTGCTAAAAATACATTAAAAATACATGTCCTGAAATCTATACCTTTATGATATGACCACATGTTCAAACATTTTATATAGAGTGTTCTTTGGATGAAAACCCAGATGTCTTCTTATCCCCACCCCAAACAGTTTCTCAGCAACCTCTGCTTTAGGAGGCAGAGATAACTCCATCTGCCTAATTTTTTCTGTTGAACTTATTTCTCCACCTTTTAGCTTTTTACCCTTCTAAAATAAAAAGCACTGAGCTGACTACACTCAGGAGAGCTGAAAAGCTGGCAAATTCTCTCAACTATATGCAGCAGTTTCCCAGGATGCAGCCTCCCATGTCCATCCCTTTGACAGCTCCCCGTAAGTGAAGAAGAGTGCCTAGCTATTGGCTTCCTGCTGTTAAAGTGATGTGGAAGATTTTGTCCATTTAATCCCCCAATATTACCATGAGACGTGAGTGTCCAGACTTTCTTCATACCCCAAGTGATTGTCTGAAGTGTATCTGAAGTCTGATCCCCAGTGTTTGTACAATCTGGTGTTTCTCCTTTATATTTTCATGAGAGTGCCCAGTGCTTTATTTTGTTGTTCTTCCTCCTTTTCAACTATGCAGTAAAATGCAGCTGAACTTCAGATATATATTTTAGTACAAGATACTTCCTGAATTTGGTTCACATAATTCAAGGTTTTTGTACAGCAGTTCTACAGCCTTTTTGCAGAACTTCCCTAAGGTCTTACTAAGAGCACTTAAAGCAGCAGAATTCCTGTTTCCTCATACTGTATTTGTATATTGGTTTGTGTCTGTGTCATAGCAATAACTTCCTCCCTGGTTTACTTAGTTTTTCCATTTCCAAAGTTTTTACAATTCAAGGGGGAAAGAGATGAAGTTATACGAGGAGGGAGGCTGACTGTTTTTCTTTGCCAGGGACACTGCATTTCAAAATGGAAAAAGCTCTTTGGAAACATTCTGCTTTCCCGTTATTTCAGAGCCATTCATGTGCCTAAACAAAACATAGGCATTTAGTGCCAATCTAGATGCCTTCAGGTATCTAACACATCTGGAGGGTAATATAGTATGACACAGGACTACCAGGAACCCCCCATCTGTCTGGAGTAGCAGCACAAGTCCACATGGAGTAGACTAGCAATTTTTAAATGGTACTAGAAACCATGTGTGGGCAGCTGAATTGCTCCCTTAGGATGTACACTGATTTCAACCCAAGAAGCACCTGGCCTATATGTAGTGCTTTCTGTGCATGCCTTAAAGAGTTGCACAGTTTAGCAAGAATAGATTTTTCATGGCAAACGCTGAGAATAGAGATCGACTGGAAGCATCATGTTTCCTGTAGATCAGGTTGAAGTTGCATGCAGAGCACCAGGGAGGGATGTTTCCTGCTCTTGGGAGTAAGCCAGCCTTTTGAGGGTCTGTTGCCTCAACTGTCAACTGTGCAAGCATTCACTGATTCAGACACAATCTTCTTTTAAGGCATTTCACCACTGTTTTTTCTCTAAGGCTGTGAATGTATTTTCTATAGTTTACATTTCACTGTCATGAATCTTTACAGTCCACCAAATTCTGAGAGCTGACAAAACATGTAGCGTAAACATTCGTTTAAGGTTTGATACTGTGAAACAAATTAATTGTGACAAATCCACATATATGTATGGTGTGCAGAATAACCACAGAGTAAGTGATCGTGCTTGTGTTTGTGAGTTGGTCAAGGATCACTGATGATCACTAAACCCAAATTCATCAGAATCACAAAACCATTTACACCTAGAGTAAAATTGTAGAATGTTGATGGGATGCATGATTTATGTCTGAAGAAAACCTGATGATGTACAGAATACTTTGTTGGCTGCTCCTTTTGTTACTGGACTAGTCTACTGTTTCTGAAAAGCATCCAAAGATGTTACCATTTCTAGCAGAGATTTACAAGAATATAAATTACCTTCCTATTTTGAGCTAGGAAATATCTCATGTAGTCAAAAATAGTTGTCCATACTTCCTACTTTTTTTTGGAACTTTTTGTTGCATGCCTGCATGGCCACATGTCACTGAACTTTATCTCAAATGTCCTTTCATTTCACACTAAGCTGCTCCATCTGCATCTACAGTTAAAAAAAAAAAAAAAAAAAGTTGATTTTTCTATCACCTTTCTCACTCCTTTATTTTTAAGCAGGCCCTGACACTAGACTGAGGACAATAGTCATATTATTTTTCTCTGTCAAGATGTAACAGAGTAGGAAGCCCTTATTCCAACATATTGTTGAAGTACAACTTAATGTCTTTCAGTGCTGGATGCAGGTGTAAGTGGAGGATTAGGTGGCTAATGCTAGAAGTAAACATAAACAGAATTAACACAGAGACTAAGCAAGGTCAAAAAAAGAATCTTCAAACAAGATTAGACAACTTGAAATTTCTCCTGTCGTAATTACGACTAGGTGTCTCCAACAGTATACATCAACTTCCCTCTTCTCCATCCTCCCCTGTCTTTCCAACTGCAAGTGATATAATGTTTTTTACTTCAGATAAGGACCTAGAAGGATTTTAAGAGTAAAATAAATATAGGAACATTTTATATCTCTTGTATTTGGAAATGCCAGTCCACATTTTCTTACGACCTCTGAGTCAGTCCCAGCTCTTATATCGAACACTTCCGTTACCAAAAGGCAGTATCACTTACTATTCCACCTTAACATTCACACTGGTTTTCTTCAGGTTATATAGATTTGAGGAACATGTAAGTAGGGATACACAACCTGCAGACTTCTTGTGGTATGACAGATTGAGCAAATGGAAAAAGTGCTGAGCAGTCCTGTATACATTCTTGTGATACCTGGTGCAATTTTCTGTGCAAGGGTACTTGTTTGATCTCTGTTCGGGGAGTGGGAAATTAAAGTTAGCAGAATGAGTGTTAGGAAAACTAATTATTAGTTATTGTGGTGTATTTCCCACTTTGTTACTGAGATCTAGAGTTCTTGAAAGGTATTTTCAGTCATTCAAGACTAATTGCAATATGCTTGTATAGTGGTAATGTGAGAAGCCAGGCAGAGTGAAGTCCTGTTCTGCAAGTACACGCTGTATAAACTTAATGCTCTACTGTACGCAAATTAAAGGGAATTAAAGTCTTTACAGACATATAGCCTACATAAGTAGCTTATCATCATAAAAAATAATATATGATGCATAGATAACACAATCCTGGACAAGCCCCCTCCACCTCCAGTTCTTGGGTGCCTGCCAAGCTGCCATGCTGAACTTGTATGTCTTCATGCTTTCTGGAGTCCAGACGAAGCCTGCACATTGCCCATGCCTCTGGCTTTCCAGGATTCCTCTCGTCGTTACACAGATTTCTCTTTTTAGCACTTAAAGAACTGAGAACAGTTGTCAGCTCTTGCAAGTGGCACCAGTTTTTCATAGGCTGTTCCATTACTTAAGCACACCTTTTCCCACAGTGCCAGCCTTGAAACTACTTCAGTTGAAATTTCATCCCTTTAAAGAAGATGGCAGTTGATACACACGAACACAAGCTTTATGGAGCTCATGCCTGTGCAAACATACCATCCAGTTTTGGAATTCACTTTCATTTTTCAGCTGGGCTAAATTTGAGTTTACATGTACAGTTTATCATAGCAGTTGGTTTCGTATTATCCAAGTCCGCAGCAATAATTCTGGGTCATTCAGGTTAGCATGCAGTGTGCTGTGTGTGCTAAGCCTGAATGATCACTTCCACTACCATACAGAAATACATAAAAATATATCCAGTTGTCTTATATTCCATCAATATTATTAATCATTTCAAGCATCATTCATCTGCAAAATTTATGACAGATTAATCTTTTCTTTTTAGCCCTGCTATTCTTTGTACTGTATTCTCAGAGTGTGCTGGGGACATACAGATATTGAACAGTATTTCTTTGCCTCCATCTGTGGGTGCAGTGAACCTCCTGTTTTTACAGTCCTGTTCATTAGACTTCTCTGCTGGAGCAATAAGCTGCTGTTCCTTGCCTGAACCCTGGCTGTTCTGTTTCAGAAAAGTTTGAAAGCAGATGAAGTCTGCATTTTTTGTTCCTCATTTTTGAATATGCAACAGAAGCAGTCTTGAGCAAGTGCAGAAATGAAAGACAGATATAAGAAAGAGCTTGAAAAATGGATGGAGAAAATATGAAAGTGAGGTTGGAAGATTGATTTGGGCAAGTTGTGGTTGAGAAGCAGAGAGCAAGGAGGAGGGGGAAATTTGCATAATTTTGAGGTGATGTCACTTTCCAGAGAACATTGGGAAGAGGATTCAGCTCACAATGCACCTCCTGGCTTCGTTGCATGACTTTCCAGAAAAAGTAGAGTCTGGAATGGAAAAACAAAAAATGTATTTTTATTTGATCACATATTTTCAAAACACAGAAATCACACAGAATTTTCATCTATATTACTGTAACATATAACAATATTTTTGAAAGACCTGTGAGAGTTTTGATAAGTTAGAGACTCAGTAAAAATGGCAGTTAGACATGCTGACTGAAGTAATTTCAGAATAATTTTATCTGTTGTCTAGCTTTTTCTTCATATATGTTAACAACAATGCATCCAAAGATGAAAAATTTGTCTTTTGAAAACATTACAAGCTGACCAGGGCCCAGCCTGAGCTGGAGCAATGGGTGAGTAGCAGAAAGAAATTTTTTAGGACTAACATGCATTCAATGAATGGTGATATAATAATTTTCTAGATTATGTGGTATCATCTTCATGACATGTAGTTTTGGTGGAGAGACTATTCCCAAGGTTCAGTCAACAGCCCATGTGAAATCATTGTAAACATTTTCACATATATGTCTGCAAATTAATCAAGCCAGGGAAAATCCTACAGTAATTTTCATGTGACAGAGACTCCTTGCAGCTCAACTTTTTGAGACTCAAATGCATGACAAAAGTGCTAAATAAGGGATATAGAAAAATATATCTGCAAAAAACATAAAATGTTTTGTAATTCTCTCCACTGGTATGCCCCACAACGTACTCTGTACTAATAGCCTACACTTGTCAGGAGTTCCTTTCTTGTGCATTTGTTCTGCATCAACATGAAGTCAGAACACAGTTGAAATACACAGTTGGAATCAGTAGCTGGAAAGCACTTTAAATGTATTGAATCTCATAACTTGGCAGATATGAAGATTAAGAACTGTATGATACCAATGAATTTGCAATGATATTAAAAAAATAATGCTTTTACAATTTTTCTTTCAATTCTCTTCCAAAACCAGGTGGTTATATTACAGCCAAATAACTAAAGTACATTAGCTGTCTCAGTTTAAGATCCTAACAGAGACAAGTCATGAGTAAATTTTTTTTGCTACCACTGTGTAACTAGGTGAGATTAACACTACAGCCTGACCTCACCTACCTACATGATGGTCAAAAATTTCATTGCCATTAGGCAGAAAGCTAGCTAAAGCATCCAGTTATCTCACTGTAAAAAAAAAAAAAAAAAAATGTTTTTGACAGTGAAGACATAGCCTAAGCCTACATAGTAAGACAGATGGGGCTAGTTGTGCGAGTGAACAGGATTTGGTTCCGTATGGCTCTCAATCAGAGAAGCCATAAGCAGAACGGAGCAAAATAGCAGGAGGTAGCTGAAAAATATGAGAGGGACATTTGGAATAGAAAGAATGAGTATCAGTAAAAGAGCAGGTTTATATGCTAATATTAATTTTGGAAAATTTTCTGCCAGCAGATGCATCTTGCTAAAGAACTGTTTTCTTTATTGCAATAACAGATGTATATAATTGTACCCTGAGAAAATGGCATTGGCTAACATCAGTCCCATATGCTTTTTGTTTTAAGGTAAAAAAAAAAAGGTACTTATGCTCCAACCATTCTGCCAATGTTACTTCATTTACAATGCCGAGCTGTTTCTTTTTAATCTAAAAGTTATAACCTGAAATGTTACCTCATTTAAATTTCAAATTCACAGGTCACTATAAACTTTTATAGTGGTGAACAGATGTTCATGTGAGCTTTACTTAGCAGTAGAGCATCTTAAAAGAAAAACATGTCAGTGGAATGTCAAAATTAAATCTCCATAGGAAATGGTAAGGGGCTAAGTCTTTCAAAGATACTCAAGTTTGCCATTAGTTTTGCTGTCACCCCATGTTCTTTGTCCCCCAGCTTTACATGAACCACAAACTACTACTACTGATTGCCTTAGAATTTTTTTCACTCAGAGGTAAAGTAGGATTGCAGCACCTATGTGGATTTACTTACACTTATGTGTTTCTGTACATCTGTGTAGACAATGTCTTGCTCCAACATAAAAAGACTTGTACTTGTTAAAATGTCATTGCTACCGTATTTGTACTTGATTAAATATCTCATGACAGTTAGCAATGATCATAACAATTCAAAAAAAGAACAAAGCAAATTGTCAGTATCGCACTTTTCAGGGACACATGCAGCTGTTCCTTAGCTTGTCAAATTAGGAGTTAAAAATAGGAAAGTGTGAGAGAACTTAACAAAAAAGTTATCTGTAACTTCATAATCTAAAACCAAAACCATTAGCTACGAATATCTGTGTCTAAATTCCTCCCTCAAGATTGCTGTATTCCTAAGTAACTCCATAAATGACTTAGGGTTTGTAGTGGTGAGCAGCAGATCAGAATCATGTCCTCAGAGTTTGGTTAATGCACTTGGCTACAGGTACCACAAGCTTCAAAGCTATGAATAATTTCACAGCTTGAGCTGAAGTATTATGTTTTGTTTTTATCTCTCACCAAAACATACAGGCTCAGAACAATGGTTTGTGTCCAAGTCATTGTATACTTTCTAGCAGGTTATAAAACCAGTCTGATCAATATTTTTGTATGCTGAGAATAACTTGGGGCCCCACCATTCTTCATTTAAGGAGAAAACTCTGTCTTTGGCACAGTCTTGAGCACGGATTCATGACTCCCTCCCTCACACCACAGCCTGCTTTAGAGGATAGCAGGCTGATGCTCAAGTCAGCAGCATTAGCAGCCCTCTCCTGCCCCGTCCTTTCAATAGGGCAGGGAAAAAAGCACAAGGAATGTAGAGGGCTTTGTGAAGGAAAAACAGAAGGAATAGAGAGGGTTTCTCTCAGGCCCAGTAATGTGTACGCACAGTACAGAGCTGCCTGAACGTAGCACTCTCACTCCATCTGGAAGGTTTCTGAACACAAGCTTGGATTTTGTTTGGAACAAGAATATTCCAGCATATGAAGCATCTTTGCAATGCTCTCCTCCCAGTGGATAACATTCAAGTATTTCCGAGTGAACATTCCTCTTAAATTCTGCTCAGTCCAAATCAACGTGCATTTGGGTGGCCACAGCCAGATGAAGGTCAAAGAAGGCCTGCTCATGTTCCCGTTTCAGTGAAGGCAGTGTTCAGGCTCTAATTTAGCAGAACCTATAATGCCAAGTCACTGTGTCTTCTCCATCTCAAAACCCTTCCCTGTATATTCTGGGTAAAAAAATGTTATTTCTTATCTTGGCACATTTTTATGTGGTTTTATAGGGCTGTATACCTTCTTATTTTTATATCCAGATGTTTGCTTAATTTTACTGCTGGAATAAAGATATTGCTCTCCTACTCTTATTAGGAGACACTGCATTATCCGTTGGCCCCACTGCAGATTGCTTCCTTGCATATTGCTTTTCATCCTATTGAGTTTGCATGGGAATCAAATTCCAAATGTAATTTGTTTCTAGGTGTATTAACCATAGGTCCATTGTGCTTCAGACGCTGTGAAGAATTGAAACAAACAGTGCGTAAGGATGCTGATGAAGAGGCATGACTCCAGTTACTCTGCTGGCATCTCACTGTGATCATACCTTAGATTTCATTTACCACCCGATCACACCAAACATTTGTGCCCCTAGGAGGAGGATGGCGTGGAGGCAACCAGTGATGGAAAGGAGGTAGGGTTGCTTCTGTCAGTGTCATTGGCTAACAGTCTTATGTTATGACACCCTGAGACTTTTCGTAATATGATAACTGTTAATTAGAATCATATTGCAGAATAACTTCACAGGCAAATGAGTTAGCAAAGGCCTGTTGGCAGAATCTGAAGAGGCATAGCCGTGGGCATAGCACCACGTCTCACTGAAGATTTTATTCTAAGGTTTCAGGCCTTTAACCCATTGCGAAGTTGTTTTTTCTCCATAAAGACTCGAGGAGGAAAACAAAGCCACATGATTCAGGTATGTATATCATGCTGTCTGGCTTCCTATTGTCATTAATTGTCACATCTATTTTCTCCTCCTCCTAGTGATAGTCTCTCTGGTCTATCACTATTGTTTTCTAAATAAGCAATGCTCCAAAACAATGTATGAATTGCACAGTAGAGTTCAATATTTAGAAGTTTTGGTATTTGAGCATACAATTTTTCTGTTAAGCTGCAGTGAGACCCAGCCATTTGCAGCATTTCATTTAAACTTAAATACTGAATCCCCTTTTTAGTATCTGCTTATAAAAGCACAAACTCAAATCAAGCCAAAAAATCAGGTCTTCCTTTAAAAACTGGTGGCCTTGAACTCAGTCATCCCACAACCTCTTTATTTCTGCTTCTAGCAAATATTGTAGAGAAGATCGTATTTTCAATCAGTTGCTGAGAGTGGTTCTTGGCTTTAGGTTGAAGGTCAGAAATTATCCCTCATTTAACAAGAAATGCCTGTCATTATTCCAAGACATTGCTTTTGATGTCACTGCATAAATGGCCACTGAAACTCCAGTTTACCTATGTATAGTGTGTTACAGCTGGCATTTTTCATGAGAGTTGTAAGTTGCTCTGACAGAAAGGCTGCCATAGGCCTGTGTATACAACTAGCTTAGCTGTATATTAACCAGAGAGCTGTGCATGAGCTTCTTAAATATGATTGCTCTGGCCCATCTGCCCAAGGTACCAGCTTGGTTGTATCAGAGCCTTTGAGCATTACAACATCTCCCTTTTCACCAGACTTCTTGAGGCAGAAGAATTTTTGCACATAGCCTTTGTTACCCTGTTTCCTCTTCCCTACATTCCCTGCATTTTCTAGCCATAAGGTATGTTTATTTAACATTATCCCCCAGACCAGGAGGGCATGTGTTTTTCAGGGTGCCTGCTCAGGAGGGTGAAACACTGTGCTGGAGTCATCACCCACACAGCAGAGAACTCATAGCCTGAGGAGTGAAGATGAGCAAGGACGGATACCATCCACTTCTTCAGCCTCCCTTTCCCTGCTGCTGCAGGGCTCATGATGTAACCGAAAAGCCCTGAGGGACTGGTCTCAGTTACAGTAGTCTGCCAAGCGTGTCCTTTTTCATGGCTGTCTTGGAGGTGATTCAGACAGATCAAGTCAAACCATCTGTTGAAATCACAGCTGTCTCCTAGCCTGCTAGCTACAGCTTGCCTCCAGCAAGCCCTGTTCTGGTTGCGTTTGCTTGCACTGCCCACACTGGGATTAGCAGGACACTCCTTGTCTCCCAGACAAAACATTCAGCCCACTTCATCTTGGACACAGAAGTCCTTGCTTGGACTCAGACATCCCTGCTTTTCTTTCATGATTTTCATGCCCACCTCCCAACTGAGGGAGGATTATTTCCTAATACAGAAAGGACAACACGTCCTGCTATACCCGACACAGCACCACTCAAGAGTCCAGCCACCACAGCATGGGCAAGGCAACATCGTTCTGGTACCACTCCAAAGGGATCTGCAGGTAGTGGTCTTGCAGTTCCTTTGCATGCTGTCTTTACTGGAGGACATTCTTAATTAGAAATAGAGCTTGCAAACTGTTTTTTTCACAAAGTCCTCGTGCTTTTTCCCTGTGAAAAGACACAGAGCAAAGCAAATATCCCCCTTTTTTCCCAACGCATTGCTTGTAGAACTGCAGAGAAACTAATAATGCCTAACATGTTAGTGGGAGACTGAAACCAAGTTCTCTACTCACAAAAGGCCTTAATCAACAGGTCAGATATGTCTGGAGTTGAGTCTGTGTATAATTCTTTCTATAATCCTTCCGCATCTAAGGAGCAGTCCTTTCTCATGCAAATAGCCCCCAAAGCCTATTTGGTTTCTTGAATGAGTAATGCCATTCCCAACTGGCCTCTCTTCCTCTCACAGAAATCATGGTTCCTATGCCCAGATAAACTTCTGCCATTTTAATAAGCAAAAGGCACACTTTTCAAAATATCCTATGCCAGTTCTGCAAACATTTCAGCTATAGGGAAGGATGTAATTATGCATACTCATTGCTGGCTATTAATCGCAGGCTCTGCCTTCTCCAAAAAAAAACCCCAAACCCCAAAACCAAATTCTATCAAAGTGTAAAACTGTTTATACACAAGAATAGAGTTTTCAAAATTGGTTAAAGATAGAAAAATAACCTAACTTCATTGTAGCACATGGGAGTGATTATAAATCAGACATAAATTGTGAAAAAGAATCTGCAAATGTATGAAAAGGTAAATTCTGGCCATTTGCTGTGCAATAAAATGGACTGTTAGCCAGATAATGGAAACATAACACACTGGCTGTATTTTTCTAGATATTTCCAGGAAAGGAAATATAAAACCATTTTGTTTTTTTAAATGGATTTTCAAATTTTATATTTTTCATAGTTTCTCCTTTCAGTCAGTTGGCAAAAGAGCTTTAGGAAAAAAAGCTGAATTGTGCCTTTCTTCCCCATGCAAGTCATCTCAGTGACTGAGACAGAATGACTGATGCTAGTTAGGTAAGATGTAGAATAATTAGTACAAGCTGCTTGGGTTAGGCCCACAGAGATCACTGGGTTCAAGAGAAAAAGGGCTATTTTTAAAATTAAAGCATTCACTCCTGATCATACTGAAGATACAGAGTGTTTGCAGCCAGCTTCAACAGTACCTGTATTTTATTCAAAACTTAACTGCCTTTTGAACTAAACCTTCTAACTGAATTTAAACTAGCAACTAAGTGATTATTTAGTTCATCTAATATACCAACTTATTTGAACTGTCAACTCAGTAATGAAAAGCAAGAACTGCATGGTGTTCTGAAGCACTGACACTTGAAGAAACTATCTTCCAACTCATGTAAGTCAGCTCGTCATTCTGCTACAGAAGTGTAACTCTCCCATTTTTGCACTACAGTCTGCACGCTTGCCACACTGAAGCAATGGACATTAAGTTTACATATTTAAGGGGTACTGGACTAATTTCAGTTATTCATGACTGGAATATACTTTCTTATGTTGTCTTATGATGCTTTCCACATACTGCATCTCAAAGCTCTGTGTGTGTATTTTTAATCTGCTTATGAATTAATTGCATGCAGACACATGGACCAACTCACCTATTCAGCAAGTGGCAGCTTAGAGTGAGGATCGTTCGTTTTAGTGCAATCTGTGTTAATCTGCAGTGGTATTAGCTGAGAAAGGCAACATAAGCAAGGACAATTTGCTTATTATCTATCACTTTTTTCAAACAGTAACAAAGAATTTTAAACATCGATTTAAAAAATCACTAGAAAAGAGAGGATATAGTATTCTGCCCAAGGGATAAAGCTCAGATATCTGACACCATCTTTAGGTAAAATGCAAGAAGGGTACAAAACTCTAGTCCGTAGTAACGAAATTTTTGATCTAATGAATTTACAGTGTATGTTAGCTAAGCTTTTAACTTTTCTGCTGTTCCCAAACACACATCCTCAAAATTTCTCAGGGATCAATTATTTCTCTAAGTTTTTGTTGTTGTTGTTGTTGTTGTTCAGGCTAATAAACATTAATGATATTTTTCAGACATTTTAAGACTAGCTTTTCATTTAATATTTTCTAAAATTGAATGCAGGAAAAGGTTCAAACTGTGTAGGTCGCAGTACTAAGTTGTGAGGGAAAATTCAACTTTTTTGTAGTATCACATATTCAGGTTTCAGAATTTTTTTAAGATCCTGAATCCCACCTATCGAAGCGTCGTTACATTCGAGTGCTAGAACAGCAGTTTGCAATTCAGCTTATCTCATTTTAATCATTACTGAGGTTTATAGAGAAAAACTATGGTCCTTTAGAATAAAGCATTGTTCAATAGTAACAGCGAGGGACTAGAGGAATTAATCTATGCTACAGATCATTTTTTCAATATCAAGCCTTACTTCCTCACACAAATTTTAACTTTTATTTTCCTTTTATTACACCATATAAAAATAATCTTAATGCTGTAGCTCTCTTTACAACTTGATGACAGCTTTCTGAAGAAGACTGTAGCACTTTGGCCACCCGAGGCCACAGAATCTTTTAGGAACCCATTTGAAATCTACTGCACCGAATGGAAAAACTTCTTTGACCTGAGTTAGTCAAAGCATGGAGCTGCAAGACATGCAGTATGGGATCTAGACTGATCCTGACTGTACCCAAACCATTTTTCTGTGTAATTCACTGTGAAAAGCACCTTTGATTCAATCACTCATGAATGTAAAAGAGAGAGCAGTATGTAGAGTGAAGAACAGTGAGAGTGTCTGTGGTGAATAAAAAGGGGAGAAGCGATTGAGTTTAGAAGAAGACCGCCTCATGATCATCTCACCAAGAAGAAGGAAGAAGAAGGGTGGGCCTGATAAGGGGTATAAAAGCTGCTGTTGTGTTATAATAAACGCCATTTGCTGCATCCTCATATTGGTGTCAGTGCATCAGTGGCCCAGGGACGAGGACGTGACCCCCCTGTGCAGCTCACACGTCGAACCGTGGGTGATTGTCGCTATACAAGTGAAAGCGACAGTGTCAGGATGCTTGGAAGTCATGCCTCTGATTTTGGTGTCACTCAGCACTGCAAACCAACAGATCCTGACAGTCGCCTCCTGCCTGCTCCTTGCTTCAGGAATTGTTCAGCCCATGCAGAAAGAGCAGGAGGAGGAGAACAGCACAGAGTGAAATAGTTCCTGCTCTATCATGTGCACTGGAATAACAAGAAAACTTAGCTGAAGAGGGGCAGACCAGACTTTCAGCAGCTTTTGGTGAAGAAAGCTACCAAGACAACAGGAAAACTGCTGACTAGAAAATATATTCTATTCAGAGTTTAAGAAAGGTAACAGAAAGTGTAGAAGACAATAGGTGAAATGCCTGCTTTGGCACTGTAAAACACAAAGGGCATTTGTTGTTGATTTTACGGAAAAAAATGCTGAGGATCACATCTTGTTCGCATTTATTCTAGGAAAATTCTAACAGCTTTTGGAGGAAAAAAACTAGTTCTTTTCCAGGGAAACGTTCCATGATTCTATAAGAACTGAGGATTTCAGTAAGTATGGTGTCACTTCAGTAGTTTTTAGAGCAGATATACAATTTTTTAAAGAATATTATTTTTCTCATTTTCATAGAATCATAAAATCATTTGGTTGGAAAATACCTTTAAAATCATCAAGTCCAACTGTACTTGTCCACCATTAAGCCATGTCTCTAAGCATCTCATCTACCCATCTTTTAAATATCTCCAGGGATGGGGACTTGACCATCCAGTGCCTGATAATGCTTTCAATGAAGAAATGTTTCATTTTCTATGAAATGATCAAAAAACAGTAAGCAACCATTATATATATAAACAAAGACAGGATCTAACCTTGTGTTTTAATTTAAACCAGTATTTTAAAAGCCATCTATATGGCTTATAACAAGAAGAAAAATGTGTGTATATTTTCAAAACATTAAAATACACCCTCGAGATGAAAATTTGCCAACTCAGTTGTTGTAAGGTTCCCTCAACTCCCATTGAAATCAAAGGGGCACATGTTTAAACACTTTTCAGGAAAGAGATGTTTTCTTGAATTAGTCGTAATGAAAATGAATTAATTTTGGTCTACTTCCCAGTACTCCCCTAGAGTCACAGTTTTTATATTTTCCTCCCAACTGTAGTCTGGGTGAGATTTTGTGCCTGGAGTCCTTGAGCTAGATGAGGTTTGTAGTCAGTAAAGCCTATTTATGCTTGGCTCAACCTCCTGCTTTGCCAGATTGGTCCTAAAGAAGGAAAAAAAGAACTCTGCCACAACACTAGAAATAATGTTTTCAAGACTCCATGGCATATGTATGCATGAATCACCCTGAAAGAGAACAGTAAATTTTTTAACCTCTGTGTACCAGCTATAAGGCAGTAAATCTCATTCATTAAGAAAAATACAGCATTCCTAGAATGAATGATACAGGAACAGTACTGCCATCTTGCTGGAGGAACATAATAATGTGATTTGTGTTTCTCTGCATTGTTTGGATGGCCTAGAATTATCAGAATTAAGTATGGTAATAACCTGGTAATTAACAGTAATTTCTTTTATCACTGTGGAAGTGGTATTACAGAAGCAGCACTGACCTATAATTTTTTCACAAGTTCTGCTGTTATTGTCACTATATTTCTAATTACCCTTGCAGTCACCCAAAATATTTCAGAGCAGTTACTGAGACAATGCAAATGCACCCCAGATCATCTTATTTTCTTGATCAACTGATTAAAAGGTCAGAACCATCAGAAAAAGTTAACCATGCTGTGACAAGCATGGCACATTGAAGAGGTAATTAGAACTATCATCTGCCACTTAATAACTTTTGGGAATATAAATGTATGTAAATAAGCAGATTTTAAAAAAAAAAGAAACCAAGATTGTTATTGCTTTAGACTGCTCATCTGTAATTAAAACAGTAATTAAAAAATATACCAAAAAATAAAGATGTTGAACAAAATTCTAAGCAACTACATTTGTTGCTTGACCTGTCCATTAATTGCTATTACCATCGGTGTTTTATGGGCCTCCTCCACATCAGAGGGGAGGATGAAGTCTTAGAGGTTGAGGGAGTAGCTGGTGGCAGTTTTATTTTGATCCTGGATTTCTCATTCCTTTTCTCCCATCCCTGTGCAGCACATAAATGCCATTTCACATAGCAGATTGCAGAGCAGTGACCTGGGAGCATTTTTGCTGGAGCAGGCATCAGAGGCTGGGGCCAAAGGCGGGTGACAGGGCTGTGCTGGCTCCTTCTCACTGGACATAGAGAGGGGCAAGCACATCAGGAACCAAAGGACCACACACCTCCACGTGGTCCCTTGGGAGCTACAGGGAAAAGCTAGAAGTTAATGTTTCCCTAAATCCAGAAAAGACGGTTTTGTTGGCTAAAACTGCCTGTCCTTCTCCCTTGCCTATTTTTTTCTGCCAATGGCAGCTGAACAAGGACAGGACTCCTGATTGTGGTAGCAACCAAGGAATGAATAAATGGATTCTGCTGAGGGTGGTTTATGTCAGCACTGTCAAGGCCACTAGGCTGCCTAGCCTTTTGAAGCTTTTTTCATTGTCTGGGTGAAGATAACCTTCCACAAGACTGTTTTAATACTTTACAAACAGGTAATCAAATACCAAGTGTTTGTATTCTAGAAATGGATCTTCCTGCCAGTCATTTGGAGAGGAAGTGCTACCTAAAAAGGAGCTGATGAGGACATCAGAAAAGACCTTAAAGTGTTCTGTCAGCTAATCTGCATGACTGGAATTAAATATTCAGTACAGACATTTGTAGGTGAACATGTACAAGGAGAAAATAGTAGTAAGAAGAACAGAAATGGTACACAATCGAAAGGTCTGAGTCATGCTTCTTTTGTTTTTAAAAGGTTCCAATTTCATCACTTTTTCAGCTCCTTGCCTTTGCACTTTTCCACCCCAATTCTTTCCCTCTTCCCACTTCTTTCCTCTGTTCCCCCCTCCACTTCTATTTCCTGTGCATTTTCATCTGGAAAGCCCCATGATGCTCAGCACTTGCCCGTGAATCCCTGGGTAGGACCCAAAGCTGTCTCCAGCCCTGCAGCCTGAAGGGTTCTGGTTTAAACATGCTCAACAGGTAGCTTTGGAGATGACATGGCTCCAAGTGACCGTCCCAGTACCCATGCCAGTGAATATTAATATTTAATATGGCATGTATGTCACAGAAATATGTTATGTCTATAAAATCTAATAGTATGTTTGCTGTTTCAACTGCCATGCTTTAGGTAACAAGATGAAAGGATTCAGCACTTGTGAAGTTGAAATGATTGTGTGTTAGCTGGACTTAGTTAGAAGTGCTCTTCCTGAGATTTTGCTATGCATGCATAGATTGACTTCATGCAGCTTCTTTCAAGCACTTCTTCCCCAGCTCATGCTTCCTCATTCAGACTCCTTAAAGGTTCCTATGGACACCTCAAATACCAGAAGTTGTTAAAAAACCTGTAACACATGGCTGGCTTCCTAGCTGTCACTTCCCAAGGCAGTCCCATTTTATGAAATGCAGGCCTGAGTTGTTTGTATTTGGACTTCTTAGACTCTTTTAAGATACAGACCATCTTTTAATACAAGTTGTCTTGCCAACACTTCTTCTCCCCTACACAGCCACATAGACCAGACCTTCCATTAAGAAATGGCAAAACATTTTTTGAGAGCTGTTTTTAAAAAAGAGAAAATTACTTATTAAAAAACTGCTGGATTTCATTAAAATGAGAAAGAGCCAGAAGTGTATAATCCCCCAGATCTCAGCAAGCCCTGGACACTGCTCTGTAAGCCATGTGGAGCATCTTTTGCTTAATTTTGTCAACAATGAGAGTTGGCTTTCTAGGAGAAATTCCTTCCAAGAAAGAAAAGGTTAATCAGTTTGCTCTCAGTTCTTACCTACAATGATGAAGCTTTACGTTGCCCTGTGTCTCCAAAGCCAGCAATTCTAGTCTGGAGAGCAGTTATTCATGAGTGGGAGTTATTCACCAGGGAGCTGTAAATCACCCAAGTAGTAGCTTCCACCCCCTGTGTCCTGAGCCATTTCTGGAAAAAATCTGTTCCTGGCAATCCTGGTGTATTGTACAGGCCCAGCAAGGCTGATTGCTAATGTCGTAAATTAGAACAGCCATTACACTTCCCTAATTCATGGTAGTTTCCTAGCAGCCCCTGGATCAAGAGGTCACAGCACTAACTGGACTGAGTCCTTGTTTTTCCTTTGAGTGTCTCCTTGCTTTTGCTGAACAGACTATGCTGGATGTGTGCTTTGTCTCACCCCAGTTAGGCATACCTCCAGAGAAGCCAAAAAAATTACACTGGTAACACGTAAACTGGGATATTTCCATTTTGCCTGTGAACTTGTTTATTTGCTGCATAAGTGCTTAAGATCTTCACACAAACATGCCTGAAGATGACTCTTTTATTTACTTTTCCTTATAGGAGTTCTAGTATTTTAAATTATTATATTATCAGCTATGAGAAAAATGTTACAGAGTTACTATACCTCTGCATGGAGAATTTATGTAGCCTATGACTTGTTGAGGCTTTTTTTTAATATACTAAATATTTTTCAGCTTAATCACTCATGCATAATGTGAGAACATATGAGGGTCACTCTCTAAGAATGCAAATAGACATTACTACATAACAGATGAGTTTAGGGAGCTGAAGTGGGGTTCTCGTTGAACTTCACACGCAGGGTTAGCCAAGTTCTTTTATCTATGACACCTTATACATTTCTTCTCATAGATTTTTCATACTTCCCTTCCTACCAAGCCATGGGGTTTGCCCCTGATTTTCCTTTGTGGAATTGAAAACATGAATCTGGGAAAAAAATCTTGTTGTTGGACAAGGTGAAAATGAATCTCAATATTGCAGTATCCCATTGAGTGTATTGATTACTACTACTGCTCGTTCACTCTAGAATGTCATACAATGGCTATTAGAGTTTTCACAACTCTCAGTCTAATTATATGGTCTTTGATTTTTCAAATACAATAGAATTTTAGTGGCAGTTGCCCTATTATAATGACCCTTTTTATTTGTTTCAGGATTTAAATTCCATATTTCTTGATCAAAGGATGATTTCTATTATATTTCAGAGAACAGTGGGTTATGCAGGAAGTTCTTATTGCTGAAAACAATCTTTATTTGCAGAAATATAAATTTCTTCTGAAGTCTCTGATGTCACAGAACTTGTATGAACTTTTCACATTTTAGGCACTTCATTTCAGAGGAGATGTTAAATGAAATAAACATGAACAAATAGTTAAAATGTTAAACTTAGCTTGCAGCTCTTGCATTTATAATAAGAATCCCATATTTGTGATCAGTAAATGAGGTAAATGAGTCATGACAGGTATGTGCCTCAGTTTCTTGATCTGTAGTGAAAAAGTCAAAAGTAAGAATTATTTTACGGTTCAGAAGAGTATTGAAGGGCCTACATTTACAGAAGCTCAAACCAGTAATCCAAAAATCAGCTTGACCTTGTGTTTTGTCCAGTGTGGGTTCAAAGTTGTGGAAAAAAACACCAAACTGATTCAGTACCTACAGTACACTAAAATGAGTTTCAAGTTCATTAGAAACTAATCCAAGATTTCCCAAAAAATGGACACATGCTTGCTTAAAACTTGATGACTCTTTCAGGATTTAGAAAGTAGAAGAGTAAGTGAGAGTGAATTAAAAGTTTAAAACCTCAGAATTGTATGTGCTCTATGTTTATCATGAAAATACAAAAAAAATATTTATAAGCAAAGTGGAAAGCTGTCCTCTAAATGCTAAGTAATCTTGTGTGCTGCTTCAGCATATGTCATATTCCTTTGAGTATCAGGAAGTAAAAACTAAAAGTAACAGGTTAATCTTGGAAATAATGAGTTTCATGTAATTATTTTGATTGGACTCATCCCAACTATGCATTCACATATGCACTTCACTAACACTGCCTAATATGCAATGGTAAGTTATACATTGCAATAAAACACTGACTGGAGACAAATCCTTACCTAATTCAAATCCCCATTGACCCAAGCAGGGCTGTGCTTCAGCTTTAGTGCTCTTGCGTTTCTTTTCACTCTTGGATGTCAAAATCCATTGGAAAAGAAAGCACAAGACATGCTGTCAACACTTCTGGGGGAAATGACTTGTTATACATTATGTAGAGAGTCACCCATTTACTTACACACAAGTCTATATATTTACATTAACCTCATAAAGGTATGAATTTCTCCAGCTTGGTAAACAGAAGGCAAAGGGTTAAACTCCTGTTATCCTTACCCAGAACATCTGCAGCTGCTACCTGAAATCCCACATTTGTGTTTAATAGTTATTGGGAGAGCCTTTCAGAATATGGGTTCATCTAATTGCTTCCAGATGCCTGATTCCCTGGAGGGCAGGTAAAATAAGGAGAGTGGCAGGCAGAAGGGAAACAGCATGAGTTTTTTCTATATAGACTTTAAGCCATTGAAGATCTGTTGCTGTGATTAAGCTTTATGCTGCCAGAAGCTCACTGATTTCTGGAACTAGCTGGTCAAAGGGAATCCTCATTTTCTGTTAGAGAAGGTCCCATATGCAGTGCCTATCTGCTGTAAAGTAACACCTAGGTAACATCTAGAAGGGCCTAGGCTTGACCACAAAAGTTTGGGCATCGGAGGACTTATTGCAGAAAACTAGGGCCCTGCAGAAACCAGAGGCAGGCCAGAATTTCCTCCATACTGATTGTAACAAGAGAATCAGAATTGCATGTTCTTCACGTGTATTGCAGAAGTGAAGTAACAGACAATTTTAAGAAACAGGCAGACTTTTTGTTGGCTTCTGGTAGTGTTCCAGCAGCACACATTCCTAGCTTGCACTCTGATATAGATTGGGCACTAAAAACTATTAAAAGGGGGCCTGTTTCATCAGAACATGTTGAACTTTACAGACTTCAGCCTGACTTAGTAGTGTACAACAAGAAGCTGAAACTAGAATTTCACCTGCTAAAGTTAACCAGAAGTTTGAGGACATGGCTGAAAGAACAAGTTGGAATGGGGATGACATCCACAGAAACAGCTAGGAGTAAGTTTTATACAGTCGTAAGTGAGGATTTTCTGAATACTTTTTACTCAGTTTGAACTTTCATTAAAAGATTAGGCACTGCAGGTTTATAAGAAGCTTATTTTTTTAATGAAGAAAAAAGGAGAAATCAAAAATGTACACTAAATTTTTGCTCTCCATTGCCTAGATCCTGGACCCCTCACACTCTGCTACATATCCTGGAGGTGTTTCAACCTTGAGAAAACTTAAGGTTGCTTCAGAGAAGTTCTGAGACAGCATCAAGTTCCCAACCATCCTGCAAACAAGGGCAAGTCCTGTTTTTCAGAGATTTGTGTGCATTCATGTGCTCTCATCTTTCCTGAGAAATACCTGAAGTCATTGAAAAGGTAGAGAATTTTACTTTTTCTAAAGGAAGGCTCAGGTAGCCAATTCACTATAGGGCTGTAACCCCTAAAGTGAAGGTATTCCGTACGTAAACATGCAACTTCTTTTTTTATAAAGTTCTTAAAATTGTGTGCTTTGTGCTAGGTGGATAGGTTCTGATACCTATCAATCCTTAGAGAAAATAGGCATCGTTAGAGAAACAGAAATATGTCTTCAGTGCAGTCAAAGGCATCCTCAGGAATTTGCACGTTTGCAATGCCAGAGATTTATTTGGCTGAACATAGACTTAAGCATCAATTTCAAATAAGAAAAAAAATATTCTTCCAGCTGTTGCAACATCTGTTATCAGGACCTGCTGCCATGCCAGTGAATGCATTTAGGCAATTGTTACAAGAAGCAAACTTTGGCTCTTTGTGCGTAGAGGAAAGAGGGATGCGTTGGAGGCTGTGAGGCATTAAACTCTCGGTGCAGAATATCAAAAGTGGATTTAAATCTTAACGGAAGATAGGATACTAGGATACCAAAATCAGACTGGGGAAAAAATACTGTAGTACTAAAACAACGCACAAGTGAATGTGTCTGAAAACTTAAACAGAGTATTAGGAAAATTTGTGTAAAGTCACTTTGAGAAATAGAATGACAGACCTTCAGCTGAGAACAAAAAGACTCATATGTGTAAATTGGCATGTGTCACTGATTTAAATTTACACCTGTTTACTCTAGCTGGCCAAGAATTCTCAAAGGTTTTTTTACAGTATTTTATTGCTTCTTGACATATATACCATTCTCATAAATTCTGTCTTGGAACACTATGTGAAGTGAGAAGTAAGGAAGTTCTCTGAAAATAAAAATAACTTGATAAATGCCTATGGAGGTATGAAGCTCACCTTATAAAAGTGTAAAGTTTTCACAAAGAAACAAGTAGTTTAAAAAAATATGCTTTTAAAATACTTTAAAAATAATTAAATTTTAAAATAAAAACTTTTTATGTTACAGCTTTGTAAAAAAAACTTGTAGAGAGGAGCAGAGACACACAGTATATTGCAAATCTTCCATACAAGTCTGGATAGCTTTCATGTTACAGAGTCTTTCTAACTGCTCGATCAGTAAAGAATACCAATAAAAACAACCCTCTGATGATTTTCTTTTCAGATCAGTTCTTTCGTCATGAATTTGCCTTTTGGCATCTCTCTTACTGTATGTTCAGTGCACTAGTCAAACAAATGTAATATCACAGCCATCACAAAAAGTCATCAAGCATTCCAAGCTGAACAAATTGGTTTGCACCTGCCAAATACTGGGCAATTGTTATTTTGATACATTCTGCATTAAAGCAAAATCCATCAACAGAATAGTTCGAGGGGAAATAAAAAGTCTTATCTTCTGGGGAGGCCTAAAAGACCTGCTATAGTGGTAGTGAAATTTCTGTGCCATGATTTAATTTAAAAATAACATTGTCTTATCCTTTCACTACTAGATTTTAAGTCAGATAGTTTTCTGAAGAGATAGAGGTAGTAGTCCAGATAATAAAAGTACTATTACAACTGTTCTTCCCATGCAGCTAATTCTGCTTTATCTGGGGACTGAGGCCCTCTCCATGGTGTGCACTGTCCATATATCCAATAAACTGATAGTCCTAGTTCCAAGAAGATGGCTGCTATCTGTGAAGAGCAGGACGCACAGGAGCACAAAGAAACCTTATCAGAAGGTTTACATTCAACAGACCTTTCTCTTTCCTCTTTCCTGGACTGTCTCTTCTTCACTGAGGTACTGCTTTCTACCCTATTTTTACTCACTTCTCTCTGAAAGTCCTAAATACTAATCAGCATCTTTCCTTTTGAAAAGGAAAGTGAAATGCAATTTCCACCGGAGATTGTAAATCCATCTTTGCTGCAGAATTGATACAACACACTTCTATCTTCTAGAAACACTTGCTGCTCTATTTTAGACTTCTCATTCAAAAAGTGACAGGTCCAAAGGTTTTGCTAAACATGCACATGTATGTGCAATATAGCTATATGCTTAGCTGGACACTTCTTTGATGTGCATGCAATGTGGACGTAATCTACTTAATCCAACATTTGGTAGCCGTTTGCAGGTTTAGAGCATTTTCAGTGTATGGTCACAACAGAAGTAGCAGCTTTTCTAGTAAGAATTTCCCATTCACTTTCAGTAAAATAAGAATCCTTACTTTTCAGAAAGATTTGTGTTTCACTATTTACTATCGTGATGGTGTTTCAAATGGGAGTCTGCATGTCCAGAAATCCTAAACCGATGATCCAGGAAATGGTAGGGCACATAAAACTACAAATGGAATGTTCTCCTGCTGCAGATGCAAAACATCTAGGCCAGTTCATAAAAGTTCCTACTGCACAAGTGAGCTCCTTGGAGCATGGAATATAGTAAGTGTAATTTTGGCTTTCCCCAGCAGAACTCCAATTTGGTATGGGGCTTTTGGGTTCTATAGCCATATAAGGTGCAATACATCAATAATGTGAGTTTTGCCACCTTTTGTAATGAGAAGGGAATCCTCACTGTACTAGCAAATGGAGGATGCTTGCTTTACCATACATAAGTTTGCCTCCAGTTGTCAGTGGAGTTAAAAACATAAACACTGAAGGGGAATGAATATTAGACTTTGTTCAGAAATCTGTTGTCCTAGGCTGTTTTGAACTGGTGCAGTGAAACTGCAAAGTACATGCTGTGTGGCTATAGCAGTTTTCAGTCATATTTCAAAAACATCAGAAGTATCATGTCTTGTATTTCTCCTTTGGACCTGGAAATTGAAATAATAACAATGAGATGTGTTTATTTTAACTTTCTGCTTGGCTGGGCTCACTTATTATGGAAGCTTAATGTTGATGAATAAGTTAAGCACAGATGAAAATTAGCCTTTCCTCCCCAAGAGCTTATTTGACTCAAGACATTTCTCAGATTTTTAAAGGTAAACTGATTTTCTTCAGCACTTGAGCAAACAATCACAGGTATTTACGAATAGTCACTTCAAACATAAAAATTTGCCATTCACTTTGCTTATTTGTTTTTCTCTCTTGCATCTTGGCAAAATGTACCACTCTGGTTTTCTCTAACAGCAGCCTCAGAAGTGTTCATACATATTGTGCCAAATTCTTCATGGTTGGTATATCTTTATAAGACAGAAACACAGAAACACAGCATAATTCTATTTTTAAATAGAACAGATTTTTGCAGTGTTACAAACAACAGAATAGCACAAGCTCTGTGCTTGATTGTGTTAATTATATGAACATTTCTAAAACAAATTCCAACTCTTACATAAAATATGCATGTGCCTGTGTCTTCTTCAACCCCTGTTTATTGTCTCTTTCTTGTCTTGCTGTTGACTGCTGCTAAAGACCTTTCTCTAGGACTTACATTCAGAAATTCTGTCGTCCAGAGAAGCAGTCCCACCATGATGAAGCTGGCTATGAACCAGAGACTAAATGTTTTGCCTTTATAGTACATTCATCTCTCACTTGCCAAACCTAAAAGTATCCCTAGCAGTCTGATATAAGTGTTCCTTTGAATACCCAGTTTTTATGTGCAGAGGGAAAACATTCCCCTAGGAACCTAGTGCAAACAGTACCATCCATAGGTAGCTCCTGCCTTCTGCATTTGTGGTGCAAGGGGAAGTTGCACATTTCCTTCAGATTGGAAGGTACACATGGGAAAAGGAAAAAAGAGCCCCAGTCTTTGAGCCCTATCCAAGAACAGCATTTCTTCTGAAACAGTTTCCTTTTGTGTGTTATTGCCAGACAGAGGCACATGAGTGCCATGGTTAATCCAGTGATATTCTCTGCCAAGGAGCAAGAGGGAGACCTGAGAAATGTAGGAGCTGGTGTGGAAGAACAAGGCTTCTTTGTATCCCAAGACTCAAGTGCATCCTGTAATAACAGTGGAAGGTTCATGGTCTAGGAGGAGCAAACTCGTTATTTCTAATACAACGAGGAATGGTGACCATCTCACCCACTCATGGTGCAATCAAAGGGGTCAGTTTCTCTGTGGCTCTTAGTTGCAGAAGAAATTGTCTTAATTTTGTTATAAGTAGAATCCATTTTTGTGTTCACAACGTGAATACCCAATAGAGAGAGATAGATTTTGATTGCAAGCAGCTGTTGCCATCTGATCAGGGGATGTATTGAAAATATTTTAGCAAACGTTTCTCCTCCTCTTTTTCTCCTAAGACTCTGACAAAGTTGATGCGTGACTGGGAAATCTATTCATATGTGAAGAAATCCCCCGTGTCAATCCCCAGACAGCAGGCAGTACCATTTCACAAGCACGTACATCAAATGGCACCTGTTAGAGTTTAAACTTTGTTCTTTAAAACCTTGACTAGATGGAGTGGCCAGAGAAGTGTGTGCTTTAGACTGTAAAGCTTGGAGGTGACAAAGAAGTTCAATCCCTGTTGGCTGAACCTGAAACCAAAAAGTCACCCTAAGCGCAAAGCTAGACCTTTGTTATGTCTTTCCCTAGGTTCTCCATTGGGAACAGCAGTGTTTAAATCAGCTAGATGTGACACAACCCCAGAAACAGGCTCTTTAGAGGTATTATTATGAGTGCCAGAAAATATTTTCTGCTGTAGGCCAAGGAGAGGGAGAGATCCTTAATCTTTCTGGGGGAGAAGGAGTTGTTTAAACAAAGTCCCTGATTCAGATCTATAGGGAAGAGGGAAATCTACAGTGACAGAGCTCCTAATCCAGGGGTTTAGTTTGATTCATCACTTTCCTAACTGTGACTATGAAACCACTGGGGCAAAAACTGCTTGTTCCACTTCATGCTGTTACTCTTCAATATGAATAAGGTGAGCAGAACATGAAAGGCTCCAGTGTACCGTGGAATAGATAACATTTGCATATATTGTATTTAAATCCAGACCCAAATTCTGCCTTAATATTTGCTCATGTTCTCATTCAAAGGTGGAAATCTACGCACAATTGCTTAATCACTATGTACTTTAAATGGGAAGCAGATCAGGAAACTCTGTTGCAGAAAGAGTGCGGTTTTTTATTTGGTGTGTACAGCAGAGTCCCGCAAGGTGCTGAGTATCTCCAAGCCAGGTCGTCAGTCTATCAGGTCCCAGCAAGTCGAGTAGACATGGCAGGTGCTGGCCTTTTCCTAGAAAATATTCTGTATCATCCAGAATACTGACTGAATGGAAAAGGCAAGCATCCAGTGGCTCACTTGATGTCCCTAGGTGGTTTGCTGCAAGATTAATTTCACGTTTTAATGAAAATAAGAAGTAATGATCTAATGGGGTTTTTAATTAGAAAATGTACAGTCCTTCAGCACGTTCCACTCAAGTCCTGGGTGACTGAAAAGCAAATCAGAACAATCACCAGTTAATACAGAGTTACTTATTCTGATTATTCTAGGAAATTTTAGAGCTTCATGCTACATACCGTAAACACTGTATCACAATTTTTCTAGGCATTTGTGGCCAAATGCTGTGAATACACACAGGACATGTAGAGCAATGCTAAAATCATTTCACCTACATCTGATCACACCTGCCATTAATATCAGGAAATACTCATTAAAAACATATGCATGTGTACAATACTTGTGGATCTGCTAATATGACTGATCAAGGGTACAGGCTAGATCCTGTTGTCCATGTGTAACTTCTGTTTACTTCAGCACTTGGGAGATGATTTCTATGGTAGATTCCTCCGAGCATGAAGTGTTATTTCCACTTACCCTAGAAGTAAAAGCTACCCATGCTCTCCCGTGCTTTTTCCTCAAGCTGCTCTCTCCCACTTTGCCAGCTTAAGTGATTCCAGTTAGAAACACTGCCCTATTGGTTTCTTCTTCATGCTCTTCATTTCTTTTGCTCAGAGGATGCAACGAAGTTAATAAATCTTGTGCTTGTTAGATGTAACCATACAGAACAATATTGTTTGCTAATAAAGATCTCAGACAACTGAAGTGTAAGATTATTTCTGGGATTTACTGTTAAAAAACCTAAACCTTTTTTTCTTTGGTAGCTCTGCACTAACCTAGCCTAAAGTTCCACAATGAATATTTTAAAGTTTTTAAAATTTTACAGCCTGGTAAACTCTCTGATATATTCTTTACCACCTTGGGTAAACTAGAAAGTTTGTTTTCATAAGATAAAAAGGTATAGAGCATGTTTAATGGAGTTTCCCAACAAACAAACAAGAAAAAGAAATTTAGTAATAAAATACAAAACAAAGGAGAGAAGAAGCAATATGAAAAGCAAAACAGGCTTATAGGACACTATTTTAACAGGTTTAGAAAAAAAATGCTGCTAATCTCTTCTTTCTAAATGCAACATTTTTATTAAGGACTTAACAAATAAATATGCAGCTAAATAACATACCTCACAAAAGTGATTTTCATGGCTATGCAGAAAATGGTGATCAATGTATGGTGTGTAGACAGCTCTGGTGTCTGAATAACCTCCTCTAAAACAAAGTTCAAAGCAGTATGAAGAACAATGAGGAGAAAGTGTCATATGATGTTGCATGTCTTGAAGTATGCCTAACTGTAAATGAAACATTTAACCAGGAAGCTTTCATGGAAGAAAACATCCACAGATACAGTCTATATATAGCCTGAGCTCGAAATTTGTTTCTTTTTTACCAGGAAATACATCTTATCTGCTATTTTATATAGACAGCACAATAGCTGATTAATATTTAACGCAGCATGAATCCTTTAATGATGATAGACTTTAATGATGATAGACTTCATCTTGTGCACTTGGAATTTTGTGCTGCAGAAGATTCCCTTTGATTTTCTCTGCATGACAGAGTTCTAGAAAAGCAAGTGAGAATCTCTATGTTTCTTGAAAGAGTGGCTGCCCTGCCAAAGCAGGGGTTGAAAATGTAAGCAAATACACAGTAGGCTATTTCTGTTACTGCATTTTTCTTACAGATGGCTGAAGAGCCAGGGAATAGGCCAATAAATTACTTATATGCAAACATGTACAAATGAATGCACATAAGCTCTTTAGCCAGAAACCAGTTACAATTGCAGTTAACCCGAAGTAATCTTCCTGGTTACTTCTCCAAATCTGTAGGCTGGATCTTTGCCTTGTGGGCAAGAATAGGTTACATTTTTGTGGGGGAGGATGGACATGTTTTGCAGGCTCAGACAGGCTCTGAATAATAACTCACGGGTGCAATCTATATATACATTTTGCAAGACTATCTTTTTCTGTCCATTTGTGGGCAAAATTGTCTTCTTTCCTTATTCATTGTTGCACACTCTGCAGTGTTTCTGGAGACTTGGATTGGATATTTTGTTCCTGTGGGGACAGGATTGCCATGGGGGACCAGCGAATGTTTGGGAAAAGGACAGTCATATCAGAGTATTTCTGTTTAGGCTGATGATGCAGGACATACCTTGATCCTGGTAGAATGTTGTGTCATTCACACTACTTAAATGTACTTTTTAAATTTCTGAAATGGAAAAATTATCACCTTTAAATACTGCAAATTGAAGCTACTTGTGATGTCTTAATTTTTTTCTGTGCTACTTTCTGGATTTTGTAAGGTCTGAAAAGATTATATTTATATTTATACATATATTTATATATATATAAATATTTCTCTTAACTAAATATCAATAACATGGAAATAATTCCCATATTGTCAACATCATTGTAAAGCCATCAAAACAAAACCATGGTCTGTAAACAAGTACGTCAGTTCTTTGCATTCAGGAATGCTATAAGCACTCCCCTGGGTCAGTGCTTCTCAGTAAATTATTTCTCTCTTTTGCATCTTGCTATCTATCTTTCCCAGCTTCATGGCTTTCTTCACAACCTTTCACAAGGCCTGATGCTCCTTGACACTTTACATCCCTGCATCCCCAGGGCTACTCACTGAGCTCGTCAGATACTGTAACATTTCCTTTACTACTGCTGGCAACCCCAAAACATGCCTGCACGTGAAGGTTATTTTTCATGTTTAATGAGGTGCTGTGATTATACTGGAATTTCTAGTGTTTGCCATGATGTTAAAGAGTCACCTTGTTTGACATTGTAAATGAACTGTATTTGCAAAGTAAATATTTTCTCAAAGGTTTCAGTTCCCAAAGAGCAAATTCGAGGCTGCCTAGTATTCAGATGTACTTGGATGTAATTTATGATTGCTCACTGAACCATGCGCACTATCCTGAAACATTCTTCAAACTGAGAGCCAAAATTTTAGCTTCTGCCATGTGTCTTGACTAAGTCACATAATTATAGTTACCTAGGTGACACTTGATAACTATGACACTTACCTCGTTGCATTCTGTGCATGTACCAGTCAGTCCACATTCAACAGGTCTCTGTAGCCTGAAGTTTGCCACCTGGTAAAAAGAGCATGATGGAGATGTGAGCATTGGACTGGGTTATATGAGAACTACATCCAAACCCCAAGCGCTGATTAACCTTGGGGCAGGAGCGTGCAGCTGGTTGATGTTCAGGGGGCCCACACAAAGGGTGCAAGTGGAGGGTGGTGGCCTATGCAAAGAGGTGAGCTTTATCCAAGTCATCTCATTTCTCCACCTGTCAAATGAGAAAAAGTAATAGCTTTGTTCAGAGTGGCATTGTGAAATAAAGATGTTAGTTGCTTATAAGGGGCTTGGAAATCCTCTGATTGAAGATACTGTGGAAGTGCAAATTATTTATTATGCCTACAAATTGTATGTACCTGTGGCCTTGTCTTGCACAGAATAAATGATGTATTACTAGCACAGGTCAATTAACAAATTGTAAAGGTGTAAAAAAGACAAGGCAAGCTGCCTTTAATGTATGCTAAAATAATGTAGTTTCAACTTGATTTTACTCTCTGCTTTCAAACATATGGCTGTTGTGACCCTGTAACCTTTCATTCCTCTAAGGTACCTGTCTTGTTAACCTTTTTTCTTAAAGCATTTGGGATTGGAAACCACCTTCATTTGAGAAAGAATCTACCCTCTCAGTCTATTATTTTCTTTACACAAAGACTTGATTATAAAAATAGTAAGAGTTTTATTGTATTGGTAAGTGGTACATTACTTTTTCCCTATTAAAAAACTGATTAAAAGTACTTGAAGGTTCCATGCTTTTGTAACTTTGGCCCTTGTCCTGAAAATTTGCTGAGTTACATTGAATCTATTGTGTAATTACCAGGCTTGTTAAAAAAAGAAACACTAATTTTCTGGTGAAAAAGAATTCAATAAAACTTTCAAAACAGTGGCAATGAAGTAAAACCACTGTTTTCACTCTGATCAGGCCTATCAACAGATTACCAGTATAAATCCATTCCCATCCCAGACTGCAAAATGACCTTTGGTAATTACTTGGTTTTGTTTGTGAAGAAACCCTTCTCAGCATCTCTCTGGAAGCACAGGCAGCTCAAATTCCTTTGGGCAAATGTCAACAGGTGTGTCTTCCAGCTTTCAAATTTGCTCTACGTGGTACAGATTGCTTTGGTGTGATGGTAAACTAATCACCACTGGGAAAGAGATTTTCCACTAACCCAGTTCCACCTGATTAAAAACAGTTTTTCTTATATGGCCTTTTAAAGAAAGCTTCCTCCATGTGTAGATAGAAGGAGGTCCTATAATCTGGATAAACTTAGTTGTAGAAGAAGGAATAGCTCATTTGCCAGATGAGTTTTTTTCCTTCACAGAGTGCAGACTTTTCCTTAGAAACATGCTGTCATCAATTAATATGAATTGTGTCCTGCCACTTTTCATGTAAGACACAGTTACATATCCCTGTTTGCATTAAGACTGTAGAGATGCCTAGTGCGTGCCTTCTTCCAGGGTCTCATTACTCAGCAGGGAACAAGTAAGGTATCAAACATCATAGAATAAGTAGCCATAAGATTCATTAAAGGGGAAATGTAAACATTGCTGGGAGCAGTGAAAAGAGGGGCACTCAGGTGACAGGCGTTCAGAGTATGAATGGGACTGGGAAGGAAGGTGGTACACAGCTTTGAATGGGAGCTGCCATGCCACTGTCTGTAAATTGCTCTTTTAATAGACAACTTGGCAGTGGTTGGTTTTATTTTTGCAAACATAGAGTCCTCTCCTGTCACTACTTAGTATGTGACACAAGTAACTGCAAACCAAAGAAAATAAACATAGGCTCTGCATAGCTCTGGTGGAGCATAAAACACAAACACGGAAAAGTATTTAGACCCACATCTTAGGGTTTCCCATGCTGGTGTCTTAAACAGTGAAATCACTGAGTCAGCTTTTCTGCAGCAAAATAAGAACTATGCTGGTAAACAATAGGTTTACCAGCCTTGGCAAAGAGCCTCAGTACATATTTTGTATCACGACCCCATACATGAAATACTGACAGAAACGGAGATTCTGTTTAAAGATAGTATCAGCATTCCTTGGATAGGTTCTAAATCTTAAAAACAGACTCAGCATGTTGTTTGCTGAATTATGCTGTCTGTTCATATATTTCAACAGAGAGTAGACTTTGAAAACACAAACTGTTTATTTGTGAGGTGTTTTAGGCATTTACATGCTTCACAGAAAGATTAAACTTGACAGAATATACTCTTTTATATGTTTGAATTGTAATACTATTAAATTATTTTTAAAGGGAATAGAGAAGACCCAGAGGCCCCAGGACCCTGAGTGGTACAGCTGACATGCCTGAGGGACAGGATGAACCCTCCAGAGGGACCTGAACAAGCTCAGTAATTGAGTGCATGTGAACCTCATGAAGTTTGACAAGTCCAAGTGCAAGGTGCTGCACCTGGGTCAGGGCAACCCCTGGTATCAATACAGGCTGAGGGATGAAGGGATTGAGAGCAGCCCTGCCAAGAAGGACTTGGGAGTACTGGTGGGTGAAAAGCTGGACATGAGCTGGCAATGTGCACTCACAGCCCAGAAAGCCAACCATATCCTGGGCTGCATCAAAAGCAGCATGGCCAGAAGGTCAAGGGAGGTGATTCTGTCCCTCTGCTCCAGTCTGGTGATACCCCACCTGGAGCACTGCATCCAGCTCTGGAGTCCCCAGCACAGGAAAGGCATGGACCTGTTGGAGCGTGTCCAGAGGAGGGCCGCAAAAATGATCCTAGGGCTGGAACACCTCTCCTATGAAGAAAGGCTGAGAAAGTTGGGGTTATTCAGCCTGGAGGAGGTTGCAGGGAGACCTTGTTGTGGCCTTTCAGTACTTGAAGAGGGCTGTAAGAAAGATGGAGACAAACTTTTTAGCAGGGGCCTGTTGCAATAGGACCAGGGGTAATGGTTTTAAACTGAAAGAGGGTAGATTTAGACTAGATATGAGGAAAAATTTTTTACAGTGAGAATGGTGAAACACTGGAACACGTTGCCCAGAGAGGTGGTAGATGCCCCATCCCTGGAAACATTCAAGGCCAGGTTGGATGGGGCTCTGAGAAGCCTGATCCAGTTGAAGATGTCCCTGCTCATTGCAGGGGGGCTGGAGTAGATGATCTTTAAGGGTCCCTTCCAACCCAAACTATTCTATGATTCTATGAGACTGTATTTTTAAGCCTCTGACACCCTTTACTAAGTACCACCAGTTTGGCCTTTTTTTTCATACTTATATCTGGACAACTCCTGAAATTAAAGAGAGTGAAAAACAAATGGGAGAGGAGGATATCTGCAGTTTTGAAACATTGTCTATTTCTCCCTCAAGAGACCCTTCCTTCCTTCCTTCCTTCACACATCTATAATTTTCAGAGAATACTAGGGAAACTATAGTTCAGGTTTTGGCATGCAGCTGAAGGCAGTGGACAGAGAGCCACTAGAGGAGTGTCAGGGTATCTAAGCCCACATTGCCATGGTTGCAGATCTTGTCTGCCTTCCTGCTCCTGGCAGATGTGCAAATCCATCTCTCTGTCCAAGTTTTGTTGTCAGCTTGAGGATTCAGCAGTTCCTGGGCATTTCAGTTGTAATAAAGTTATGAGAGGCCTGACTATAACAGACTTGTCTTAACCTGTTGATCCCTAAACATGCAATAAGGATCAAGGCTAGCAAAGTCTGTATTTCCATTCCTCAATATGGAACAGTGTCCAGTCACTCCAGATACTGTTACACAGACCTCCAAAATCTTTTTTTTTTTTTTCCCTGTTTTTTGGTTTTTTTTTTTCCCAGTAGACTACAGCCTTTTGTCCCTTTCTTCTGGGAAATCTGTCTTAGTGCTTTTTCTGGCTCCAGGATCAGGGCACATGGGATTTCTTCTCACAAAGTGATTTGTGCAAGTTAAGAGCTAGCCCTGGCACCAACATGTCTAAACACTCTTTAGTTTCCTTGACTTTTCTCATCATTTAGATTATGCAAATTCAGGTTCCACAGACTTTCTTTAGAGCCACAAATTTATGCAAATATTTTTCTCTTTCTGGGAGCTAGTTGTTTGGTTTTAGTGTCCATCTTTCTCAGATTTTCCATTCATCTTTTGCAATTCATCGTGAGAACTTCTTGGGGCTGCCTTGTAATCATTTAATGTATTGCTATAGCCACTAGACAAATACCACTACGAGCAAAAGCAAATCCAAATGCTAATCCAGTGTGCAACCTTAGGATGTTAGTATGGGGTTTTAAGAGTACCTCAGTGCTTCAGAGCTGTAGTGAAACTTCTGGGGGATTTGGGGTTTGTTTGTTTAGGTGTTTTGTTTAGGAAGGGCTCCCACATACTCTTCCTGTGGGATAGAAGCGAAGCGTTTGAGCATTTGACAGTTTAAACAAAGCTCCTGCCTCATTGTGGAGAAGGCAGGCAGCAGTACTTAGCAAGCACAGACAATAATAACATTTTTTGCATAGCTCTTATTTTGCTGTAGAAAAGTTGACCCAGTGATTTCACTGTCTAAGATGCCAACATGGAAAACCCTAAGAAGTGGGTCTAAATACTTTTCCCTGTTTTATGTTCCACCAGGACTGTATTAGCCTCAGAAACCTGTTGTCCATTCAGAGACAATACAACAATACCTATTATACTACAGAGGGATCAAATCTCAAGTGGAGGCTTTATTCAGCCTTGTTCAGCAAGGAAATCCCTGCAGAAGTTTCTAGAATTGGCTGCTTTCTTATTCATGTATGTCCCCACAATACTGGATAGTGGAAATGTCTTTTAATTATGGAATTTTGCTGCTGTTTTTTGCTTGTAGTAATAGATTAGGGGGTTTTCAAGGGCACTTGTAGAAATTATACACTGAAATTTCTGTTAACATTTCCTAAGTGGATATGGCCAGCAGGGACAAACCCCTCATTTATCTCCTAGTGGACATGCTGTTTCAGTGGAGGGAGGAACAAAGAGAGAGAAAGAACAAGATCATCCACATTTGCCATGAAATGGCTAACTCTCACCTTCTCAAAAGACTCTCTAGAGAAATTCAACCACAGATGTCCTAGTGACCACCTGCCATCAAGTACGGGATAACTTGCAGAGGTGATGAGGACTCACAGATATTTCTGCCACCAGGAACTAAGGAAATGTTGAGCACTCTCCACTGCTAAGAAAATCAATGAGATCTGTGTTGTGCACCTTGTAGCATGCTCTAGCAAAGCTAATCCTTTTGAGAAAGTCAGCTCCTCCCTCATTTAAAATGGACACCTACAATTAATGCACTCTTCTGAACACTTTGATTTCACCATGACCTATCTCTCCTCATCTAAGACAAGGAAAATAACAACACTTCATCTGATGGAGATTATAAGGATAAAGGCAGTACTTACAAAGCTCTTGGATAATGTAGTGAGAAGAATTATAGAAAAATCTATGAGGAAAGTAATGATTCTGCACTGAGCACAAGATTGACTGGCATATAATAAAAAGCAAGGTGGGTGACTACGAGTTCAGAGATTGCAGTCCAGCTTGTAAACTGACGAAGATAGGATGTTACAAGGGGGAAAACCATGTAGGATTACATCAAGGCGGGGTGATTGTCCTTTTATCCTGTTGAAACCTTACCACGGTCAGCAAGAGAGAGTTGTGTCAGATGTCAAGAAGCTCTGGCTTCAGACTCGGGGGGCCAAGCTGGGGAGTCCAAATGAGCTTATCTAAGTGAGATGGCAATGTGTGTTGTCACTGAGGGCCCATGCACTGCCATTTCACAGTGCAAGGAAAGTAATGCAGAAACCTTTACTTCATTGAGACATTTCAAACTTTCGTCTTTGTCTTTTGGTGGAGGTATCTGGACAGGTTATGTATGTAAATATAACCACTGCAAATGGAACATGAACTTGAAAATTATTTGGGAAATTTTGGGAGTCTTTGGGATTGATTCAACCACTTCGTATTTCACTCAGTAAAAAAGAATTAAAGATTATGTCCAAAGACTGGAAAAGGAAAAAATAGCTCTTCCTGCTTATAAGATTCATCCTTAAATGTCAGCAATAGTCTAGAAATGAAAGCATATATAAATTGTTTGTTTATATGTAATTGACAATAAAAAAAGCTTTTGAAACAGCAGTAAGGGGAGGCAAACAAGACAGAGTGCCCTGCCTGAATCAGCTCTTCCTCCTGACATCAGTAGAGGTCAACAGAGTTGCCTTTCTGAGTATCAGCAGCAAAAAAGTCAAGCCGCAATTCTGTTAGGGTAGGTGGAAAAAGTAATTTACAGCCTTTAGTGATGCATATTTTATCACATGCTGGGGAGAAGCTGCAGTAGCCCCATAGCGCTGTGATGTATAAAAAGATTCATTTAATAAGTCCCAAAAATAAAATAGAACTAATTAAAACTCTGGTATAAACGTCATGTTGCAAATTTTAGTCAGAATGAAGGATCAAGTAAAAGTTTTAAATAGAAGTGAAATATTCCAAAAATATATTTGTTGGTACTGAGGAGTCAGGTGTGTTTCATACATAGTGGAAATAGTATGTGTGGTGGGTTAACCCTGGGTGGATGCCAGGTGCCCACCAAAGCCACTTTATCACTTCCCTCCCCCACTAGATAGGGGAGGGAAAAATACAACAAAAGGCTCATGGGTCAAGATAAGGACAGGGAGAGATCACTCACCAATTACTGGCAAAACAGACACAACTCAGGGAAATTAATTTAATTTATTGCCAATCAAATCAGAGTAGGGTAATGAGAAATAAAAAATAAATCTTAAAACACCTTCTCCCCACCCCTCCCTTCTTCCCGGACTCAACTTCACTCCCAATTTTCTCCACCCCCTCCCCTGAGCAGCACAGGGGGACAGGGAAAGCGGGTTGGGGTCGGTTCATCACATGTTGTTTTTGTTGCTCCTTCCTCCACAGAGGGAGGACTCCTCACACTCCTCCCCTGCTCCAGCCTGGCCACAGTCCCTCCCACGGCAGACAGTCCCCCATGAACTTCAGAAGTATGAGTGTTTCCCATGAGCTACAGTTCTTTGTGAACTGCTCCAGCATGGGTCCATCCTTTCCACAGGGTGCAGTCCCTCAGGAGCAGACTGCTCCAGCGTGGGTCCCCGCGGGGTCGCCAGCCCGGCCAGCAAACCTGCTCCAGCCTGGGCTCCTCTCTCCACAGGGCCACAGGCCCTGCCGGAGCCTGCTCCAGCGCGGGCTTCCCACGGGGTCACAGCCTCCTTCGGGCACCCCCCTACTCTGGCATGGGGTCCTCCTCGGGCTACAGGTGGGGATCTGCTCCCCCGTGGGCCTCCCCCGGCTGCAGGTGGGGATCTGCTCCCCCGTGGGCCTCCCCGAGCTGCAGGGGCACAGCCTGCCCCACCAGGGGCTGCACCAGGGGCTGCAGGGGAATCTCTGCTCCGGCACCTGGAGCCCCTCCTGCTGCACCGGCCTGGGGGGCTGCAGGGCTGCTCCTCTCACGTGTTCTCACTCCTCTCTTTGGCTGCTGTTGTACAGCCCCAGCAGTTTCTTTTCCCCCTCTTTAAATACATTATCCCAGAGGCACTACCACCGTCACTGATGAGCTCAACCTTGGCCAGTGACGGGTTCATCCTGGAGACAGTTGGCACTGGCTCTATAGGACAGTCAGCCTAACCTCAGTACCGGGGAATATTATGGAGAGGTTCAGCTTGAGTGTGCTCACCAGGCACATGGAGGACAATCAGGGGATCAGGCCCAGTCAGCATGGGTTCATAAAAGGCAAGTCTTGCCTAACCAACCTGATTTCCTTCTATGACCAGGTGACCCGCCTGGTAGATGAGGGAAAGGCTGTGGATGTTGTCTACCTGGACTTCAGCAAAGCCTTCGACACAGTCTCCCATAGCATTCTCGTGGAGAAGCTGGCAGTTCATGGCCTAGATGGATGTACTCTTCGCTGGGTTAAAAACCTGGCTGGGTGGCTGAGCCCAGAAAGTTGTGGTGAATGGAGCTAAATCCAGTTGGCGGCCGGTCACAAGCGGTGTCCCCCAGGGCTCAGTTTTAGGGCCGGTCTTGTTTAATATCTTTATCAATGACCTGGATGAGGGGATTGAGTGTGCCCTCAGTAAATTTGCAGATGACACCAAACTGGGTGGGAGTGTTGATCTGCTGGAGGGGAGGAGGGCTCTGCAAAGGGACCTGGACAGGCTGGATCGATGGGCCAAGGCCAATTGTATGAGGTTCAACAAGGCCAAGTGCCGGGTCCTGCACTTCGGTCACAACAACCCCATGCAGCACTACAGGCTTGGGGATGAGTGGCTGGAAAGCTGCCTGGTGGAAAAGACCTGGGGGTACTGATTGACAGCCGGCTGAATATGAGCCAGCAGTGTGCCCAGGTGGCCAAGAAGGCCAATGGCATCCTGGCTTGTATCAGGAATAGTGTGGCCAGCAGGAGTAGGGAAGTGATCGTGCCCCTGTACTCGGTGCTGGTGAGGCCGCACCTAGAATACTGTGTTCAGTTTTGGGCCCCTCACTGCAAGAAAGATGTTGCCTTGCTGGAACAGGTCCAGAGGAGAGCCACCAAGCTGGTGAGGGGTCTGGAACACAAGTCATATGAGGAGCGGCTGAGGGAACTGGGGTTGCTTAGTCTGGAGAAGAGGAGGCTGAGGGGAGACCTGATCGCCCTCTACAACTACCTGACAGGAGGCTGTAGCGAGGTGGGGGTCGGCCTCTTCTCCCTGGTAACAGATGATAGGACGAGGGGGAATGGCTTGAAGCTGTGCCAGGGCAGGTTTAGGCTAGACATTAGGAAAAACTTCTTCACCGAGAGGGTTGTCAGGCTCTGGAATGGGCTGCCCAGGGAGGTGGTCGAGTCCTCATCCCTGGAGGTATTTAAAAGAAGGATAGATGAGGTGCTTAGGGACATGGTTTAGTGGTGGGATGGCAGTGCTAGGTTAACGGTTGGACTCGATGATCTTAAAGGTCTTTTCCAACCGAGGTGATTCTATGATTCTATGATTCTATGACATGGGGGATGCTTCTGGAAGCTTCTCACAGAAGTCACCCCTGTAGCCCCCCCACTACCAAAACATTGTCACACGAACCCAATACATGTGCTCGTTTTGGATGAGACAAAGTTAATTTTCTTCACAGTAGCTCATACAGTTTCATATTTTGGATTTGTGCTGGAAGAAGGGTCGATAACACAGGGATGCTTTAGCTATTGCTGAGCAGCGCTTACACAGAGCCAAGGCCTTTTCTGCCTCTCACCCCATCCCACCAGCGAGTGGGCTGGGGGTGCACAAGGACCTGGGAGGGGACACAGCCAGGACAGCTGACCCAAACTGACCCAAGGGATCTTCCACACCATATGACATCATGCTCATTATATAAGCTGGGGGAAGAAGGAGGAAGGTGGGGACATTCAGAGTGATGGCGTTTGTCTTCCAAAGTCACTGTTATGTGTGATGGAGCCCTGCTGTCCTGGAGGTGGCTGAGCACCTGCCTGCTGGTGGGAAGCAGGGAATGAATTCCTTGCTTTGCTTTGCTTGTGTGCGCAGCATTTGCTTTACCTATTAAACTGTCTTTACTTCAACCCATGAGTTTTCTCACTTTCACCCTTCCGATTCTCTCCCCCATCCTGCTTGCCAGGGGGAGTGAGCAAGCGGCTGTGTGGGGCTTAGCTGCTGGCTGGGGTTAAACCACAACAGTATTTGGGAGGGCATAGATTTATTGAGCTCAGGGCAGAGGAGCAGGCTGTGTTTCGTGCTCAGGGTACTGAACTTGTATTACAATAGGGTTTCCCAGTTATCGTCTTCCACAGGGACATTCAACAAAGGCTTTTTGTTGTCTTTCTGCAGTTTGCAGGCTAGCCTTCTGTTCTTTCACAGGAACATATGCAGGGAGCAGGTCCCCCACAATTCTCCAGTTGTATTCCAGACTGCGGTACCTCCCAGACAGGAGGACATGTTAACATACCACTTTCCCCAGGAAGGAAGTAGGGGCGGAAGAGCAGCAGTGATTGCAGGAGATAGAGTGTAATTCATTTTTCAAGGGTCATGCTACCAATAATGCCATTTACCTCACCAAGTTATGATGCCACAAGCCTTTCAGTTCCTGAATCTATTATCTCAAAGACTGTAACTGCTTATGCTTTTCTGAGGCTAAGATTTGTCCTTTGGAGGAGGGCTTTAAAGTTCAATTCCTTTGATACACACATACAGTGCCTACTTGAACTAAAAGGAGAAGAAAACCAGGAATGACCGAAGTGTGAGGGTGTCCGCATTCCCCTTCTATATGTGCAAAATTGTCTGTGTGAAACAAACTGGCATACACAAATCAGAATCTGCTAAATAAAACCAAGGAGAATAGGGAGTAAAAACTGGGAGAGGGAGAAAGAGAGGGAGAGGGATAGATGGGGTGCGGGGGTGGGGGGAGAGGGAGAAAGGAAAACTTTGGCCCAAACATCCAGAAGAAAAACTTTTTTCTGACCTCAGACTTGGGAATCAGTTCAGCTCTATACATTCTAGCAAGCACCACTGTCATTAAGACATAAGCTGGAAAGGGCATATGGTTCATCATTTATGTCCAAGTAATGCTGCTGAAAGCTTCACAAATATACAGAGGAGACAATAGACCTCAAGGTTTTAGTATACAGATGAAATATTATTTCATTAATTGAATTTCAGTCAGCCTGGCCTATTTTTGAACCATTTAGAGTAAATTTTATGGTTTCAAGTACTTTTTCTGCTTAGAGAACTCAAAACCAGCTGTAATTTTTTAAATAAGATTTGCAGTTGATTGTTCCCAAGTGGAAATGAATTAGTTTTCCCCATTTGGAAAATATATAAAACTAGATCGGGTTCCTGCATTTATAAAAGCAGATATCATTCATGCTTTTAATTTTACTTCTTTCTTTATATTAGGTATGGAACTATTGAAGGTTCCTTGAACTGGGTCATGGCCTTTTAATAGGTCATTTTTGATACTGTCAATCCTAAAGAATTCATAAAAATCAGTGCAGCTTACTGCTATTAATGTTTTAAAATGATCCTGTCAATATTCTTCCTCCTAAATGCTTCATTAGTACTGTTGCATCTTCAGATGCCAATGGTCATCAGACATTATCCCTGAGCCTTGAGACATAAGAAAAGCTTAGTGAGAGAATTCAGAGCTTGTAATAAGATGTCCTAGATAACTTTAAGGTATTAATTAGTGAAATTCATCACTTCTCACTTAGCATTGCATGCGGGTTTTTTACATGGGTTCTTTTGTTGTCACTTTTCTGCCATCACTTAACATAGGTTTAAAATGCATTTTTTGTCTTGCTTGTAATCAAAATGTTTATATCTATTTGGAACCTGCTTTTAGAAATACTAATCTCCATATGGAAGACCAAAACATCATTGATGGAATATGCCAAAAGGTTTTCTTTCATGCGTTTCCTCTAGATCAAAACCTTCATCAGTACCAAAGGAAGAGGGAATTGGTTACTTTGCATAATATTTGCATAGAAGCCCTGTGTTCATAGCTGACTTCAAAGGGTGCCTTTACCACCCCTCTCTCAAAGGGGTTTTGTCTGGTTCCATATGGGGATGAAACCCTTACTTCAGGGAAATACAGCTGCACAGAAAAAGAGGGAGCACAGCTAGCCCCTTCCCCACAGTGAATGACTGGGACACTGGGAGCACTTGCCCTGCCCAGGCACACAGACACAGACATTCAGATCAGCTTTACTATTGAGAAGGGCAGGAAAATGCTGGAAATAAAAAGTTTTTCGTGCCTGTTCATCATAGCATCCTGACCAACATTTTATTTGCCTTGAGGCTATGTGCAGTATTTACAGAGTTTTGGGAAGACAACGTCCACCTGAGTCCAAGTGTTGTTCTAGGGTACCTTTACCGAACTCAGTGTAAATGAATTAAGGACTTAGAAGGTCCATTTGATATTGTGTTAGTTTATAATATAGGAAATGAAAATGTTACATTTTCAACTTTATAAACATTTTAGGGAATCATCTATCAAGTGCAAGCTGGCAAATTGTTTGGCTCAGCATGTGAGGGCAATGAGTTTATCTCAGCATCAATGATTGAATTGGTGGTTTGGGACTGATTAGTCTGAGCAATCCGTTTGCAGATTTGAATGAAATAAGTGATTTGTGACTTAGGGAGAAGGAGCAAAATCAATAATGCAATTCCCTACAGCAAAAAATGAGTTAACACAGAGGCAGTAAACTTACCCTAGACTTACTTTGCCATACTATACAATGGCAAAAAAACCACTAATAAAGTCTAGGTGACAGCTGTATTTCAAAATAAACTCCACAATAACTAAGGTATGTGACGTCACATTAAAGTGAGGTTTCTTGCTCAAGCAGAGATAACACACAAGTCCTTCTTGCATTCCAGTTAACAAATGTTGCGTTTTGGAGTGTAGCAAAACACAGTTGCCTGAGTTATTAATGAATGAGAACATCCTTGACAATTGGATTAAAACATGAAAAAGGTAATGATAAGAGAGAAGACGTGACTTAATGGTATGTCTTCCTCAGAATATATTGTTTTTCTGCATCAACATTATGAATAATTGAGTAACCTCTTGAGGCAATCATCCAGACACTGTTTGTAAAAGCAGTAACTTACAAAAAAAAAAATTGAATAAGTGACTATAGTAAGTGGAGTGAGAATGTGCAATTGTAAGCCAAAGGTCAGTAAAGCTTAATACAATGCAAGGTTCAGCCTGCTGTTGTACTTTACATGTACATGTATTCACATGATTATGCTGTAGTGATTGGTTTTGCTAGGAGATTAAAGTATGGTTGACCTCCCCCTCCTTCCAACATTCAATTTCAGATTTAAAATGCCAAAATGTAGTTGGCTATTAGATAAAATTAGACTGCAAAGGGTATTAGTTGAGTCAAAGCTCACTTCCATGGCTTGCGCATCAGTTATTTCCTTCATATTAACATATTGCATGTAACTTTTTCCTTCTAGATGTCAAAGGGTTAAATTATGTTTATACATAAAATGTCACCTCTCAGACACTTAGACACTCAGACAGCAGGGACTCTGACTTTGAATTACAGAAGAGGGTGCTATGCAGCAAGCCAAAAATAACCCCCTGGGAGGTCAAATGAGTTTGGAGACATTTAAGTAAGCATGTGTGTGTCTGTGTATATGTGTGTGTGGTTTTTTGTTTGTATTGTTATTGTCTGTTTACTTGTTTCATCTGAACAAAGAAGGCCCATGTGACTCCTTTGCTTCTCATCATCCCCGCTATTCACAATAACATTCCTTTTTGATCAGCTTTCACTCAATTTGACAGACAGAAGAGGTCGTATGGAAATGAAGCTCTCATACATTTAATACCTTCAACAGCTAAGCAAAGAACTTCAATACTGGCACCACCGGTTCGAGGGAGAAAACTAGGGAAAACAGCCATATCCATTTTGTCTGGCAGCTGCCTGCTGGATGGGACAAATACTTGTAGTAGGATCTAGCTACAACCAGTGCTGCCCCTCACTTGGTTGACGGGCATTAAGAATGCCCAGATTACTGTAGTGAACATTTCGTGTGAGACATGGAAAAAATGAGATGGGAAGTGAGTATAATGGGTATAGGGAAATTATGCTCTCTCTCCTGCAAACGCTTCTTCATTCCTTCTTTTTTAATACAATATTAATTTCGCTCTGCCATATTTTTCCTATATGAACTGTAGCCATGGAGAAAGAGAATATTTCCACATGTGGAAAAATCCATTTAATTCATGGGTTAAGAAGATGGGGAACAGAAAAAGACAGGAGGGTGTAAGAAATGGCCTTCTAGGTGTTGCAGACAGAAAACGCTAAGTGTATGGCCACAGCCTTGAGGGAGGGAAGGAGAAAGGGTGGAACATCTTGGCACAGCAGTCCAAAAGATTAAGCAGCTCCCTTGCCAGTGCCAGAATAACGGAAAAGAGGCACGTGAGGGCAGAGTAAGTGAGAAGGCAAAGGCAGTAGCTTGTGCAACACAGTAGGAAAAAACTCTGGATGCTATTGAATACAAGCTGCAGTGTAGACTTCCCTCTCTTCAGCAGGTCTCAGATCTCTTCCACTGGAGCACAATGGAGCGATCGCCTCCAAGAACTGTCATAGGAAATCTGGTAATCCTATTGCAGATAAACCTCAACTGCTGTTACTGCTATTTCCATTCACACTTGGGAATCATCCAGCAAAATGACACATGCTGAAAAAAAGCTTAGCAGCAGTTGTTTGCCAGCCTAAGAAACTGAAGAGACTCTTGAGCATTACAAAGGGACTGGTTTCCCTTTCTTTGTCATCTCCTGGAGAATCAATGATTTGAAAAGACCAAGCCTTGTTTCAGTACCCTAAAGAGCTAAGGTGCTATAGGTGACTTCAGTGCAGCAGATGCATATTTCACCTACACAAGATTAGCGTGCAAACAACTCAGGTGCTTTAAGCAGAAGCCTCACAGGAGAGCAAAAAGGGAAAAATACATAGTGGCAACTTGGTCCATCCAAGTACAAAAGCATGAGCTTGACTTTAGACATTCGGTTTTAGCATTGCTTAATTTACTGGAATGATTCACCATCTTAAAGATAAGCATATGTCTGTCTGCTTTGCTGCATGAGGTGTGTTTAAGCAAAGCATTGCATTCTCAGTTACCCCATTTACACTGATTAAAATGATACATCATTTGAGTGAGACACAGCTTTGGCAAACGGAAGAATAAACTGGAGCACGGTGAGAGTAAAAGCTTGTGAGGTTGATTTGTGTAGCACTCAGCCGGTTTGCTCAGTATCTCTTGGAACACCCCATGGCAAACCATGACAAAACTCAAATCATTGCAGGATATCTGGTTGTTGAAGTACTTTATCTGTCAAATGTTTCTGCAATACAGCTCCCCATGTCTCGTCTCAGGTGTCAACTTTGTTTTGGGGGCATTTTAAAGGAAAGCTAATGAAGAGTTAAGAAATTCTTGTCTTCTATTCATTCTGGTTTTCCTTCTGTTTTATATCTTTCCAGTGTTTCTAGGGAGTTTTTTTGTTCCTGTCTGATGTGGTAGGATTCCTGAATGCTAGTTGTTTTCAGCTATTTGGTTCAACTCCAGGAAGTCGTGCTGGGTGAATTACTGTAACATGAAAATGGTGCAAAGAGTATATTTTACACTCCCCTTGAATCAGATGGGTGAGTGCAAATTAAATTTTGCACTAACCGGCTCAAAACAGTTAGCACACAATTGGTATCTGGATGTTTAGGCTGATTATGATATGAAAAGTACAGAAAATTCACCTATTTGATGAACGCATAAATATAGCAAAAGCATTTTTCACCATTATAAAAATTCAGGGACTTTCAGAGACTCTGCTAGAATGATGTGAAGTTGAGCCTTTGAAGAATGCTGTGTAATACATGTCGCATTATACAGGTTTCCAGACCAGTCAGGGCATATTACCAGAGTAGAGGATGCACAGATCTCCAAGGCATTTGTTACCTAAGAGGATACAAGGCACTGTGACCTAACAGTGTGAACATAAGGAATGGGAATTTAGTTCTACTCTGTTACTGATTAATCTATATGCACTGAAATAACTTTTATTGCTTTTTTTTCTTTGCCTCAGTTTCCCCTACGATGTTGGGCAATCCACATCTCTTGTCAATCTGTCAGTTGATAAAAACTGTAGGCTGCTGTTGTTTTTTTCCTGTCCTGTGTTGATACTGCTTATTAGTGGTCCATCCCATCTCGTAATCTCACAATATGGTTTTCTGGCACTCTGAAAACAATTGTTTCTGAAGGTAACCACCCAAATGATGTTGTTTCTGAAGGTAACCACCCAAATGATGTTGCTGATAATTTACATGCCACCATTCATACAGGTGTGGCCTTCCCAGTAGAAAAGCTGTTTCATCTACTGGCAGTCCTCACCACTACATGGTAGAAATGACCGTGGAAAAAACAGCATGGACAAGTTGGCAACAGCATCACCACCTCCTTCCACCAGGGTCTGTTAAGTGACCTTCAAGTATGCCCAGAGATCTCTGTGTGCAGAAACAGTCTATCACCCTGCTTTGTGGCCTCCTCTTTTAACAAGCTGGTTGTACCTGTATTCAGTCTTCCCTCCTCCTGGTACCCCCCTGCATTGGGGGGTGGCACAAACACAGAACATAGGATCATAAGAATCATAGGATCTTTTAGATTGGAAAAGACCTTTAAGATCAAGCCCAACCGTTACCCTAACCCTGCCATCCCACCACTAAACCCTGTCCCTAAGCACCTCATCTGCCCATCTTTTGAATACCTCTAGGGATGGGGACTCGACCCCTTCCCTGGGCAGCCCATTCCAGTGCTTGACAACCCTTTTGGTTCAGAAATTTCTCCTAATGTCCAATCTAAACCTCCCGTGGTGAAACTTGAGGCCATTTCCCCTTGTCCTATCGCCCATTACCTAGGAGAAGATCACGTCCCATCGTCCCAACCCTCTCCCTGCAGCACACCCATAGCCCTAAGCTCATGTCCCACCAGCTCTTCTGGCTTATGCCTACCACACTGCCCCATACAAATCGTGGTGCCAGCCTTGCTGGGACCATCCAGGGTGAGCCTGGTCCAACCCTGAAGCACCCCAAAGGCTGTGATGTAGTGATGAGCCCCCACACACTCCTTTGCATGTACCCAGGAGGTCAAGATAAGCTTGGTGGTTGCAAACTATCACGTAGAGCTCCTTGATGTTCAGATGCTCAGAGCCCCACACCTGCACCTTGATGCCATAGAAGTGCTTGAGGGGCCAGATCACAGCACACAGGAGCCTGGGCAGAGGAACACTTGTGGTGAGCAGATTGACACAGAGCGGGGCCACTTGATTTTTTCCAGCCCTTCACAATCACTCAGGTAGCAAGGTGCAAGACGGGGATAGGCTATGTCTGGCCTACATGAGCAAATAGTGTGTTCCAGGGTGGATCTGTGTTCAGTCTCAGTGATGCTTTGCTTTTCTAAACATCTCAGGGTCCACTTTGAACACCCCTGACTCGTCACACCAGCACCTGGGGCTTGGGGCTTCTGCCTTTCAGTGGAGCAGGCATTGCAGTCTGTGGGAATCTGCAGTATCAGACAATTTCTCTTCAGGACAAACCTGTTAGGCAGCATTTATTCCTTATCAGCATGCAACAGGGAACAGCTTCAGGGCTGAGACATGCCCTGGGACACTGCAGAAGAGTGCTTTAGTTAGGGCTGCGGCATCATCTATGGGAGAAGGGACACATTTGTAAAAATGTTTGATAAAATTCTCCTCTCAAAAATGCAGGAAAACTCACGCTATATAGAGCAACTTCTAAATTTAATTCTCTTTTGCAAAACAGCAAGAGTGAAAAAACAGCTGTGAAAAACAGTTGGTTGTACCAGCAACTTCTAAATTTACCTTTGTACCTTTATATTGCAGGACACAACTGCAGCACACTACAGGGTTCATACATGTCAATGCACCCTGTATTTCAAATGTCATGTTTGAATGCTTTAGGCTTAATTGTTGGTTTAGTTGTCATAAACCATGGGGAATGTTGACTGAAGGTCTCATGGCAAAGGAGGATAGATGCATTGTGTTTTAAGTTGCCTAGGGCACACAGGACAAAGGCTTCCTTGTTTCAAGCAGAGTAAACTCATCAAGTCCACATTGTTTCAAGTTGGGTTTTGCCCTGGGTTCAGAAATGGTTAGAATGAATGAAAGCACAATAAGGCAAGTGATTTATAACACTGTGGGGAAAAATTACATTCAATGCAATAATAAATTGAGAAACAAAACATCTTTCTTTGATTATTTTTCTTCCATACTCATCTATACATGATGATTGTTGTCATCATTGCTTTGTAAAGAGAGACTGAAGTTTACCACTGCACAGTAGGGTTTAGGTTTGGGGGTTTGGGTGGAAGGGTTTTTTCTTTGGCTTTCTGGTTTTTTTATTTTGTGAAAAGAAGAAAACAAAGCTGAAGGAATAGCACAACATGAGTGCTTGCATATTATTTTTTTTTATCAAGGAATAAAAAGTCTCAAACAAACTCTGAGTCCTGTAATGGAAAATAGAAAGTGTTTCACATTGTTAATTCATGACTCTTTCTGCTGTAATTAAGCAGCTAATGCTCCAGATGGCTTAGTTTTCAAAATTAATAAATTTCAGCTCTGCTGAACACTTTATTTCAAAACGTGCAAAATACTAACCAGAAGCTTTTAGTAACTTCAGCTGTAAATGTCCCAAAACACTATAGGCTTTGTGACATTTGCCACGTGGGGCAGGGATGTAGCATCCCAAACTTTGCACTCTGTTTAGCTCTGTGCCACTTGGCTTATGCAGTTCCCAGGATCCAGTCCCCATCCAGCAGCCCCTCTGGTGCAGATTCAGCATTTCTCTCAGTTAGGCATTGCCTGTCTTCTTTGCATCATTTTCCAGGGATGGACTGAGACTTTGGCAAAGGATATCTGAAGGGAGACATCTGGCCCTGACACCCCAGTCAAAATGGGAGTCCTGCTTGTTGCTTGGGACAAATATGTGCAATACCACCAGCATCAGCACTAAAGCGATTTGCCACAGTTGCTTTTGGAGGTCAACTGAACTGAGTTGCCATTTGTTCTCCGTCTGTGGCAACCATCTGCTTGCTTTGGGAGGGAGTCTGCAGATACGTGGCATGTTCTTATCCCACACACTCTGGCCTGAGATGCAGCTAGCCTGTGCTAGGACTTAGCAGAGGGTTCATGCTGCCTTGCATGCTTCTCTAGACCAAGTCCAACCCAGCCTTTAAGTTCAAATCTCTTTATCAGCAACTTAATGTGAGTCTGGAAAAGAAAATATTTCTGACTTTTCTGTGCAGCTTTTTCTTATGATGGCATGCACATGCTGAAAGTACAGCTTAATGAATGATATGTTATTTCATGTTTTCTTGCTGTTGTTCCTCAGGATGAACTACTTTTGCAAAAACCACTGCATTAAACTTGTAGAAGTCTTCAGGCATTACGAACACTTTTTTCATCTTCTGCACTGCTTCTTTTTGCTGGATCATTTGTTGGCAACCTCTGTGATATAGCTCCAAACTTAAAATATCTCAGAAGTTTGAGCGTACTAAAAGTCGCGTTGCTTATACATTCCAACATCTTTGCTAAAGGCAGGGCACTTAGTACTAAGGCCAGTGTAAAAATAAGCATTGCTTCTTCTTCAGAGCTTACAGTATGAAACAAAAGGTCTTCTGGGGGAGTGCAAGGAAGATTTGGAGAGCACAGGTTAGCTTATAACATGGCTTTGGGAAGGTTTCATGAATGAGATTAATTTTTAAGGCTATTAAAGATGCGAGTGAAGTCTTCAGTAAACTGATGGATCTGGCATTTCATATAGATACCCAGCACTGAGCAGGGTGTGCTCCCTTTTCTGGGTCACAGAAGATCCAGAGCATTATCATTGTTGCTAGTTTCTCAGAGGTAACTCTCCTGCAATTCTGGGACACAGCCAGTTGTTTACATTCTCACATTCCTGAGCTGATAGTACCAAATGTTTGCAAATACCTTGCACTGAAGAGAAAAATTCACTTTGTGGGATTGATTCTGGGCAGCGTCCAGCCTGTGCTCACCTCCCCTCGGCAGTGTCACTGCCTGGCTGCTCACCCACAGCCCCGAGCCGAGCAGAGCAGGGCCGCAGCGTCATCGCTTCACGTCGGTGCCCAGAGGCCTCCAAAGGCCACCTAAGCAATCTGCGTTTGTCTTTCCCTTGGCTCTCCCAGCAGCTGGAAGAAAGATGTTCTGCGAGGTGGTGTGTGAGGCCAGCATCACCTGAGGATTTAATTTTGCAGACAGAGCTCTCTGGGTTTGCATTTATGGTTCCCACATGCTGGTCTGTCAGCATGAAGCTGCTGCAAAACAGCCAATATTCTGGGTCACTGTTTTGTGGCTTTTTGTACCTTTTTGCAATTTTTTAAATGAAGACTGTGCTCACTATCAGACTGAGCTGATTACAAGCCAGTATGGCTGCACCTTCTGGTTTTATCTTGTATTTTCATGTGCGGGTCAGTCACAGCCCTTTTACCATATTTCCTCTGAAGCTGCATTCATAAAAGAGCTTTGAGTTTTATCCACCACCACCCCAACCACCTGTTTCTGTCTCTGAAAACAGGCTTATTGTAAATGATTCAAACCACAAATGAGAGCAAAGGGAAAGGAATTGTTTGATTTACTGTAAGGCCACAGTGAGATTTCTTTCAAGCTCTGATAAACAGGCTTCTCAAAGATCTTAAAAAGTATCTCTGGGGCCAGGACCTCCATTTACCCATTAGACTCTTAACTCACTTATGAAAGGCTGCACTTCGACGAAAACAATTCCTTTCTCAGGTCATGGCCCTTCGTGGTGGGCTTTGCATCCCACACAAGGAATGGTCTGTGTGGTCAGTGCTCAGAGCTGTGGGGCACTGGGCAGTCGTAGAAACTCCAAGACTATGGGAGTAGTGTAGGAGTAACTTGCGGATTTACGGAAGAAATAATAACTTCTAGTTGATGTTGGCAGCACTGAGAGCTGAGAGTGGGAGCAGAGAATGAAAAAGGCAGTTCTCTAAAGGATTCCCTTTTAAATATGTCATCAGCAAGGGCTGCCAGAAGAAGAGTACCAGGGCTGTAAGAGACTACGTCTGTAACAGCAGCAAGCGATAACAGGAGGCCCTGATAGTAGGCTGGGAGTTTCAGCTGGATAGTTCCTCCCAGTTGCTGCAGAAGATGTTGGAACTGCAACACAGAAGGGACACTGTGTACACACACCAGCAAGCCTGTACCACAGCATCAGGGCAGCTCAGGAGGCTCCAGCTCCCAGACCCACATCTCATTCTCTGTCCTTCACTGTGTCGCACCATATTTATCACCTTGTGCTTGTAAGATCGGGAGCAGGACCTGCCAGCTGGGGCAGCTGGTGGGAGGGGAGGCCCAGGAGCATTTCTGCACCCAGCCCACCCCTTTGGGCATGCGTTGTGTTGTGGTATGCTATGCTCCCTGTGATCATCTTCACATACTGCACTCTCTCTCTTTCGCAGCATTTTCATCCTCACTTGCCCTTGTTGTGGTGATAGGAGGGACTGCTTCTAAAATCCTTCACCTCCTGGGTGGCTTCAAACAGGCCTGCTTGTGCCAAATTAAAAAAAAAACAAAACAAAAAACAAAAAAACAACAGAGCAATTTCCACCTTCAATCCAGATTAGGAACAGTCAGAGTCAATCCTAGGCATAGTGAACTGTTAAACTGTTGTGATATAATGTAAAACATTCTAACTAGAAACATCCATTTAATTATTCCACTGGGGAGCTGAGACTCAAAGTTTAGGAAGATTAGTTTCTCGTTCAGGTCAAGCATAAAATAGTTGATTTTAAAGTACATCGCTCTTATCACTAGCTTTTTTATTCAAGAATATTCCTAGAATGATATTCTATGTCTTTTTCTTTCTTCTACAGTCCTCTTACACCACTGAATTACCAATGAAGGAATCAAATCTCATATATTTACTGAAACTAAATTCAAAATGACAAAAGTGTGGAAATATATAAAGGAATTAAGCAAGAATACATAGGATTGACTCTTATGGTTCTTTCACAGTGTCGCTTCTTGTGAGCACTGCCGCCACATTGAATTCACCCTATTGAACGATCCTTTACATATCTTGCAGTCAACAAAGTTGCTCAAAAAGCACTTTACCCAATTCAGATCTCTTGTGAGTCACTCAGATCTCTAAATCTGTCACAGTTCACCCATCACTAATTAAAAGATAACCTTATGAACCCTAAGGTATCTTGACCAACTTTGGTCAAAGATTAACAAAAGGGTCTTCCAACATTTCAGCGCAGCTCAGGACTTAGCAAAATCTGGACATCTTTTGCCTGGAATGGAGAAATAAGTGTTTGTTCCAGACTGAATGACTGAGAGATTCAGTGATTTGTGTATTATTCCCTAGTTTGGTGGTTCTCAAAACAATAAGTACACTTAATAAAAAAAAATGATACCACAATCCTGTGTGTTGGACACCCACTTCTTTCCCAGCTTTAAGCTAGTGTGTGTTCAAAGGATTATTGTAAAAATATTTTTGTTTCTGAGCTGTAAAAGTGAAATCCACAGGTGTCATGCTGCATGATTTTTACTACTTTTTTAAAAATGTATTTCACATTTCCAGGAGATTTCACCTCACATAAGGCTTTGATTTATCGTCTGTCTATTTCAACATCACACATACTGATCATTATAACATGGTTAATATTCATAATAATGACAGCTTTAGGACAAGTTATTTAGGTGAGCCTAATATTAATTTTTGAGTGTTCTGCCTTCAAGGGCAATGCACAGCCCTTTGGCAGGTCTGGTGATCATCTAGCTTGTCTCGGGTGAGCCTTGGGAAGGACCATGCCTGAAGGGGAGGCAGAGTTCTCCTTTGATCCTCTGAGCAGTGAGGAAGCTGCCCATGCTCTGCTCTAGTTGAGGAATGAAGCAGTGCCCTCACTGTGTTTTTAGTTGAATGGCCCGATGACTCAGCCCCACTTCAAGGTCACCTAAGACCTGGCGGAACATGACTAAGCCTTGCTGCTGATCTGGCTACTTTTTCTGTGCCCTGTTTAGTAGGGTACAGGCTGGGTGTATTTACAAAATACAACAAAGTATGTGTTTAAGATGAGCAACTAAACCGTACAAATGAACTTGTTAGAGAATGAATTTTGACCCAACATTTTTTTTTTTTTTTTAATTCTTAACACAGAGTGGGAAGAAAAGTCGACATTCAGAAATGATCCATGAGGTTCATTTGGGAGGGAAAACTGTTTGGGTAAAAAAGCTGTGGTCACATTCCAATCCTCAAAATATTTGTATAAACATTGCAATATTTTAACATTACTGAAAGCCTTTTCAAAGTAAAAATAAATAAAAGGGTGCAATATGCCCTTTCGATATTTTTAAAACAATTCTGCTTCTAAAACAAATGCTGATCTATGAAACACTGTTTGAAAGATGTCAACTTTACTGAAATGCCTGTTTCCGGGGCAACCCTGTTTGATTCACACTTTCTGACCAGATTTTCTCTGCAGAACTTTCATGCTATCACCCTCTATTGCACTCTGCTGTCACAGCCTCTTCAGTACCTATTAGTCTCCTACCCTTCCTAAAATGCTCTGTAGTAAGTCAAAGTAAATGGGTAGGGAGAAATGGTCTTTAATATTTTACTGAGCAAACCTGGTTATAGCCAGCCTCCTGTCACGCAGCCCTGGTTCTTGAAGTGTGTTTCATTAATTCTTCAGTATGTCCTGTGATATCCTTTCTGATCATCGTAGGATAAAGTTCATTTCCTTCACACTTTTTTTGGAGCTCTTTGAGGTGGTCTTAATTTTTGTTTCCAGATGTACCAACAGTTTTGTGCTTCTAAGCCAAATGTGGTTTAAATTTCCCTTCCATTCAGGAAATGAACAAAATAATCCATGGATATGCTCATGTAAAGCACATCATTTGTCTCCCAAGTGCTTGCAAAAGAGTCATGGCAAGCATCTGAGCTCTGGCTGTCCTTAACAATGAAACTTTCTCATTTCCAGCCTAGGATCCGTTACAGGGCTGGAGTCCATTCTCCAGAGAAACTTCAAAACATTTTATGTGTCGTTGTGTCAGCCACGTCAGTTTATTAAGTTAAAAGACAACAGGGATATCTGAGGGAGGTGGAAAATGCTCTAGTGCTTCCTGCCCCTTGCAAACATTTGGTCCTGAAGCACAAAAGCAAATGTGATTTCATCTTAAAGTTTAAAGGTACGTCTGGTCCCAAACTGTGCCAGCATAGTTCTGCCCTCTCCAGACCACCAGCGGGGCATCCAGCTCCTGCCAAGTCTGTGGCAAAGAGGTGCCAGGAGAAACGTCCTTCAGCTGGTCTGGGAGGGAAGGTCCTGGGGAGCTGCAGGATGTGAGATCCCAGCCACCCCCGGGCCCCAGCATGAATCATCCTGCAGCTTCTGCGGCCTCGCTAGCAGCAGACATTTGGTGAGCTGCTTTCTAACACAGTAACCCAGCAAACACTGTGTAACCTGGGTGAAACCCAGAGAGTCCAGATCAGACCTGAACATCAGGCAAACCTTTTTAACCTTTTTTTTTCTTTCCCCCCACATGCATACAAGCACCTCGTTCATAACTGATTATTGTTTAGCTGGGTGGGAGGAACCTTAATGCTGGTACAAGCTGGTATCTTAGAGGAACACATGCAAAGCTGTGTGAGTCAATAAGCTCTGTAGAAAACGCAGATGCTGATATAGGCTGTCAAGTAAATTTAATTATTTTTCCTGTCATAAATTTAATTATTTTTCCTGTCATCCCATGCATGCACACATATACTCACTCTCCAGCATAGTTATCTGTTGCTGTTTTCAGTTTCTATGCTGGGAAAAGAGGTAGGAGACTTTTGTTTAAACAAACAAACAAACAATAAATCCTTGTCTTTTCGTCCAGTGATCTGAAGCCAAAACCATTACAAATATATTGCTCCACATCTTTCAGATTAACATGAGAGCCCACACATAGGGAAAAAAAATGTCCCTTCAAAGTCACCTACTTTTTGTAACATTAAAATGTAAACTACTGTAATAGGCATGGCCAGTGCTGGCAATTTTTATTCTCATGGTTTGTACCATGACTTAACTAACCCATTATCTTTGGATTTACAGGTGTCCTGACCAAGGGTATAAACTATTTTGAACTACCTCCAGACCTGGCAGGTGTCTCTTCCAGCACACGTGGGCTGCACCTGCCACACACATTTGGCACGTCATCGTTATCAGAGTCTGACCTGGGAAACTGGTGAGCACTCCACTTCTTACTGAGAAAGAGCATCAAGACCTTAAAAAGCAATAAATGAAGAGGGCAGTAACAAAAATAGAACACTGCAGAATCCAGCATCTGGGGTGTAGAAGTTGCTGCTGCATTTTGAAATGCCCTTCTCTTCCTGGCTGCCAGGGATAGGAGCAGCTAGAGAAGTTCTGTGAAGCAGCTGAGGTCTCCATTATTCAAAACAGTTTAAAACAGCTCTGTTCCTAATTTAATTCTGGAAAAATTAAAGAATGGATAGGAGTTCAAAATGTAATCTCTAACAGCCAAAATTACTCTAAAAACTAGCAAAAAATTGAATGGGTGGGATGTTCTTGTCCTGACATTAATAGGCATCAGACAAACAGCCAAAATGAAACTTCTTGTAAGAGTAAAATTTTATGATCCAAGAAATAGAGATAAATAGCTAATAAAAGTTTCAATATTCATACGATATACAAGTTACTATGTTGTATACCATTAGAAGAGAAGTGTCTTTCATGCAGACCACTATGGCCTGTTGGCAGTACCCCGTTCCTGTAGCTTGTCACCCGTTCCTTGTCCTCACCTCACTTGAACACAAAGAAGAGGGGGCAAGGACTTGTGCTCATGCACTGATCAGATGGTCAGCATGCATCCGGTGTCCCCCCACTCAGCAAGACCTGCTGAGCAAATGCTCAGTGTAGTCCTCTTCACTACACTTGTTCAGGAGGTCAGGTCTCATCCTGCTCACCACTTCCACAGCAAGCCACGTAACCAGCTTGTCTTAAAATAAACAGGCAGTTAATTTAAATCATTATAGCTCTCAAATCTAAGTAGTGGATAGACCTTCACAATGCATAGCTATACCTGGCTACAGCTTATTTCAGTGTATATGACTCTGGACTATAAATGGTAAATTCAGATTACTCCGTTTTATTAAAATGCCTCATATCCTAATGAGTGCCTTAGCCAGCCAGGTCAGAGAAAACAAATCTGAGCTTCCCTCTGAAAATTTTCATTAGGGTAAAAATATAGAAAGAAACAAGAATATGACTAATTCCTTCTAAACTATCCCAAAATATTTAGTGATTACAATAATTTAGCTTTGGACCTAATTTTGCAATCTGTGAAAGAAGAACTGGCATTAAGCATCTAATATGTAAAAAAATCTTTTGCATAGTTGCAAGATATATACATCACTAGAATAAAGTACTGTATTCAAGCTGATAAGGTAAATATAAACTGTAAGACTTGGCTGCTTCTTAAACAAGTTATATTTTAAAAGACCACTACTTCAAACACTTAAAAAACAATCAAGTGGTTTAAAAACATACAGTCTTATATAGATTACAATAAAAGCAATCATAATCAAACATACTCACAGGTGCTGGTTTAATTAATTTTGAGTCTCATAAAACTCCCTTAAAAAAAAAAAATCAACAAAATGGCCTTGACCTTCAGAAACATGGGGAACTGGCCACGCAAACCCTATCCAAGTGTCCTCAAAACTGCAGTTACTTTCTGTGGCCTTTAGATCAATTGATGGCTGAAGTTTCTTATTTTTAACTTTGCATATTTGATTTCATCATTTAACTAGCCATCCTTTTAAAAAGAGCTCATTAGATGGCCAAACTGATTGACTGATCATTTCAATCTTTATTGCACATGGTAAGTTCTGGGTCAGGTTGTTTTCTTTTAATTAGAGAAGTGGTAGGTATACCAGGCAGACTCTGTCTGAATGGTAACATAGGCTAATTGTACTCTGTATCAGTCCTCATTCTCTCAATGAAGTGGGTAATATTCATTTGTTTTACCTCCACTCTGCACAGAGACACATAATTTTCCTGTGCAGTTGCAAATACATTGCATCTTTATCATTTTTGACAGGCTGCTTTCTCCACTGAAAGCATGTTTCAGACCACAGAAAACATCTGTCTGTTGACAAATACTCTTCAAGGAGGTATGTGTGTGCCTCATAATTTTTGGTCTTGGTTGATACAGAGCATTCTGTTCTGTGGAAAATTTCTTTCTCTATAACTTTACTTGTAAAATGAAGTCTATACTCTTATCCCATAGAAATGAATCTGTGAAAGCCAATATCTTTTCTTTATTTCCACAAGTAATTACTTCCCCTGTCCACCCATGCTCCTAAAATAACACAGAGGTAGGAAATACATAAAGTTGCACTACTTCTTGTCCTATATATCGTTCCTTCAGGTGAGAGCAAGCAAATTGCTTGAAAAGTTGACCTGAATTTTGGGTATCCCTGACAAGATACATAGAAGTTGCACATATATGAAGGTCTAACTGTGTTTGACACCCCTCTTATTTGTCATTATTATCCTTACTGGAACAAGTTAACCACAGGATCAAACAGCTCTGTTTGTCTGCTGTCATCTGCCAGACATAACTCTATTCCAAAGACTGTAAGGTGTGCAGTGTCAAGTATCCACCTCTGACCAAATGTAGTGATTTTTCCAACATCCCATAAAACACAAGTAATTAGAGACTGCTCTCAAAGACGTTGTGCACTAGAAATAGCCAATTACTCTGCCTACTAGTGATGGTGCTCTCAGCAATTCCAATCTTTAGTATGACAAGGCCCACAGGTAGATATTAATTAATTCTTTCTTTGCATATCATCCTGATTTCAGCATTACTGGCCCATAGATGCTTCAAAGTAGTGTAGGGAAACAGAAAGATCAAGCCCACATTGAGATTCTTCCAATAAACACATAGTTTAGGAACCAGAAAGTTGCCCAGTTTTCGGTAAACAGTTGTGTGGCTTTGTGCTGAGATAGAGACATGTCTGTGCTAAGTGTTCCTGATCTTTTTCTGTTCTGTGTTATGCACAAAGGAACAGAATCCTTCTAGCTGTACACGTAAACAGCCATATTTTTTTTTTAAACCATGGCTGTCTTCTTATGTATAATAGCTTGTGGAGAAGCAAATAGAAAGTTTAATTAAAAGAGAGCTCAGTCAGGTTGAACCTCAAACCTTTGAAATAAGAAGTAGGGTTGTTATCCAGTTGACTACCTAGTCTCCATGGGAGTATATATATATATATATATGGGAGTTTACTAGCTGCACTTTTGTTCCCTGAGTATAGTAGAAATCTGGTGAGAATACAACATTAAAAATCACTTTAAAAATCAAATATAAGTAGTATTCAGTTCAAACAAAACCTATTCCCCAATACATATGAAGATCTAAGTGCATGGAAAATTTAATGAAGGTTAGATTTGCAGTAATAGTCTGTTATTTTGCTTGAACCGAAGATATTTGAATAGTTTTAAGGGCCAAATACTAGCACTGTTCAGTACATCAGCTGCTGATTTCAATGGGATCAAGGTTTGGCCCCTGATGCCCCATTTTGGCATTCTAATGAATTTATTGTTTGACTGCTTTGAAAAGCCTCTTGGCAGAGAGCTGCTGCAAATATAATGACTTCGTACTATAGGGCCATTTTTTTCCTCTATGCTGTACTGGCTGTACTTTCAGCCATTGTGGAATAGAAATATTATTCAGCAAAAGAACTATATGAAAAATTATGGAAGGAAGTTAATTAAAAGTCAGCTGTAAATGCTGACTGCAAACAAAATTGACTCCTTACTTCATAACTCTATATGTAAACAAAATGTAATAAAAGTGAAGCTAATCTACTGTTTTATTTCATCAGAAAAAAATGATCTGCAAATGAATTACACACTTCTTTAATACTTAATCCATAAATACATGCAGAAAGATGGTGCTAATAAAGTGACTTTGGGATATAAGAGTGATTGAGTCTGTGCAAGCCCATCAAGGGACTAATATTTAAGACTTTGGTATTAAAGTTCACATCTGAATACAAATTATCGCTGGGATGTCAGACAATACTTAGGGCCTAGAAAAGAGTATACATCCCTGTATATCCTGACTTGTTTATGTGAGTTCTGTAAGCCCAATACATTTTTTTCTCTGCCAGTGGTTTTGTTGCAGGGTTGGGTTTTTTCCTATGTGGAAGATGTGCTATTTCACTTTCCTAAGTTTTCTCTTGAAGATATAAGGATTTATGATCCTAATGAACTGTGTGCTGACATACATCTCTGATCCACATGGGTCATTTACCCACACTCCATTTGTACGTACATCTTCAGTATGTGTGTTTGGGAATATGAATTACTCACTTCAACTATTCTGTTCTCTAGATGTGAGATTCCTGGCACAGGTAACTGAAGCTGCCTGGCAGTTCAAGGTGAACTTACACTAATAAAAAAATACCATAAGCATTCTTAATATCCAGAAACAGAGACCAGAGGCTGGTATTTTAATGATTACCTGTGATGTCCCTCCCACCATACACAAACACAAAAAAAAATTTTCTTACCAAATGAAATCTACCTCAGAAAAATTAAAGTGCTATGGATGGCCACAGCAATGCTGGTTTGGACTACAAAGCCATGCCCTCTAGTCAGCAGAATACCAGACACTCCATCAAGTATCATCTTGCCTACGTGGTATTAATGAAACTCCCTATTTAGCCAAGATCAGTCATAACCATGATGAGACAGAGAGGTGTTAAAGTTCAGCGTATGCTGGTGATTACTCATCTCAAGCAACCTCTTTGACATTGCATTGCATGGCCACATGTTTAACCAGAGAATTTGAATGGTTACATAGTTAATTTTGTGCAAACTGGGGGCCAGTGAGTGAATACACACTCCCTGTCTCACTCTGCTAACTCCCTGAAGGAGAGAGCAATAGGATGCTACCATTGCTATGCAAGTTTGTCCCAGCTGTTCCAGGAGAACATCTGTCCTAAGTCATCCATTTTTGCTGACTGACTGAGCAAGCTTAATTAAATGCTTTGTGTGTATGATAGCACTCTGCAATGATAGGTAGAAAAAGGGAAGAGACACTCAGTGGAAGAGCCAAACAAAGCCAAAATAACTGCTGTGCTTTGCAGTGCATCAGGGATAGATAAGCAAGGATGCTGGTGCTTCTCATTTACATATACCATGAAGAAATTAGGCCATGGTGGATGAGTCTCGAAACATAAGGAAAAGACCCTCAGAACTGACATTAGTATGATTTCAGGGTTTTAATAGCCCATGTGTCTGCAACAGCTCCATTGCAGCAGCTGGGCTATTCTCACTGTCCTTTTCTAAGAGGTGGATTTTATCTCTCCCAGTCTTCTCCCCTCAATCATTTGAAACCTAGCTAACTTGTCAGGACACTGGTGACATAAGTTTCAGGCAGGTTGACAATGCCATCACTTGCAGATGGAATAGTGGTCTTATTTTAACTTACTCTTTGTTAATAGTAGCATTGTTGCTAGCAGCACCAGGGCAGTTAGCAGCAGAATTCCATCTATCTGAAGCTCTTCTGCAGAGCACTCAGCTGCAGTGGGCGGCAGAGCATAGGCATACATACTTCATGTACTTTAAGTATATAGACAAGTAAGTACATTCTTGACACACAGCATTGTCACCATTACAGTTCAAATAGGGGACTTAAGTTGCAGAAGAAGGGCTCTTTTTTTAATACTTCTTGAATGACAACACTCAGAGAATAAAGACTTAAAGTTCTATATTCAACTTTTGCTGTTTGTACATAGGAGAATACCGCAAAAAAGTAGTGGGTTGCTCTTGGAAGTAAATATTCCACAGTCCCAGGACTGCAAAAGCAGACCTGTCAGCAGTTAGGCCATTTACCATTACTCTCTCCATTTTCTGCTACTAGTTGTCTTCTGTACCTCTGTCTTTCACTGGAATGGTCTTGGAGAAATTGTTGGAGCTTACAGCTTTTACATAATGAAAAACGTATCAAGGGAAAATATTCTGTGACTTTTGACTCCTGAAGGAGTGTGCTTCTACTACTAAATTTTAGCATATGAGCCACCTATGAACATACCTTTTAATGGGGAAAAATGGAAAAAAAAAAAAAAAAACAAAAAAAAAGAAAAAAACCACATGATTTTAGGCAGAAAGAGTTAGAATTATCAGAGCGGTGATTTGCTATAAGATGCTAAGTTAAGCTTTTCAAGGAATGTTTGTGCAATGGGCCAGCAACATACTGCAGATTCCAAATTCCTGGTACCATTGAGTGGAAATGAGAGAGAAAGCACCTTAGTTAGCATGCAAACTAACAGTGCTTACAAAGACACCCTAAACATTTGTGCAAGGTTCCCCCATAATTTTTAATACAGCCAAAATGACTAAGAAACACATCATGGGAAAAAAAAAGCAACAGCAGCTGTAATCCTGAGGTAAATTACACATGTTTATGCAGGAGGTCAATCACTTCTGTAGCAGAGAGAAGCTAAATATCTGGCTAGTCAAGTATAACAATTGTACCCTGAACACTTGGCAATAGATGGAATTCACCATTTGATAAACCTGTTTACTCTAATTTGTTCAGTAGGAATAGCCAATGGTTAAGTGAGGCTATATCTCACAAGAGTATAATCTATGGAAATGTATGTAGCATCCCATGAATACTAAACAAATTCATTATGATCAGCAGTGTTTCCAATGAATCTGTAATGATGGAACCTTTAAATTAAATTGTCTCTCTTGATTTTTCAGTGTAATCAAGTTCATCAGCCCATTCCGTTTTTCCCCTTATTTAAGGCATCAAACCCATGAGCTCGTCAACAATGAAAGCACGTTTGAGCAGCTCAGCCCAAGAAAAAAACAGAGGGAAAGAGACAAAGGAGTCATTCTTCACATCATGGAGCACCAAATTCTTTATTGTAAAAAGCACAGTAAAAAAAAGACAGGGATTAAGAAATACAGAACAAAATACCCATGCTAGAGAAACTGCAAGGGCTCGATTTCCTAATCTCTATTCTGCAAAGGTATTGTAATGCCTAAGAGGGATAAGATACCCCCTGACATTTGGATCAGTCAGAAGGATTTCTGAAAGGCAATTGTTATGAAGCTTAAGCCAGTTTCTTCTTAATGAGACAAACCCTTAAACCATACGGTGACAGGAAAACCACATTTTTTCTACCTGTCTCTCAAACTCTTACCAAGAGCACCTCAGTGGTGCCCTCAAATAGACTGCTTGCACCTGCACTGATCAGAGGAGCATTTCCCCAGGCTGACAGTAAAGCATTTTTTTTCATTGGGTGAACTACCTGCCAGGGCATCAGGTTTACAAATGGGACACAACTTCTTTCATTTCTTCATCATTACCATCGAGTCATCAGAGAAACAGCAAATGACTGTTTTAACCACTGTCCTAGTACTGTAGGAAACCTCGGCTTCCTTCATCTATTAGTGACAGCCTCTTAGTGCCATCATCTTCCAAACAGTGCAGTTCTCCAGCTGCATTATTTGCTCTTACAGTGCTCAAAATCTGTATACAGTCACCAAAACGCAAAATCTATTGCTCCTGTATGTCTAACAGTTCTGAGTTTATACCATCATATTTCTGTGCTGCAGACAGTAGACTAGTAGAACAGGACACTAACAACACTTGCTTTTATCTGATACATGGAATACGTAAATGAACGCCTGAAGTTTTAGTGTCTTATGTGTTTTTTAAACAGTACAGCCAGCTGGAATGTGCATTTCCAAGGCAAAAGGTCTTCTGTACCTAGAAGAATTGATGAAAAAGAGCCTTTACTGGTAGTAAATGGCAGTATTTGTTGACTTAATTGTTTCAGTAAATCTATATAATTTCAGTATTTACCCCAGTGAATACCTTCTCAACTTCTTTATTTCTCTGCCAGAAATTAGTTTGAGTCCTGTGTAAAAAGTATGATTTTCTGCATAGTGTAAAATGTAACATCACACTTCAGTATATGTGAGTTAGAATTAGCTGGACTTAGAATTAGACAAGGAATCAGAGAAACTCTATGCCATTGTTGATGACAAGTGGTCTTCATAATTTTTAACTGGCCACAAATAAATTGCATCATTCTTATTTATCCAGTAGGTCAAAGTGCATGCACTTTGCTGTTTCAGCATTTGAAATGGCTCTGTGAGCAGTCTTCCTGCATCAGAATTTTCATCTATGAAGAGACAGAGATGATACTTAACTTTTTTTTTCAGTGAATGTACTTGGATTTCTCACATTCTTCAGTATGTGTGCAAGATACACAAAACTATAAACGTGGTTGAGTTTAATTCCTTTGAAAATGAAAATGAATCTTCAAAGAAACTTTTCTTTTGCAATATTCATTTAGCTCTCTTACAGACGTAGAATTATCTTTCTTTTTTCCACCTATCTAATTTCCCATTCAATACAGATACACAGAAGGACACCATTTATCATATCAAATCTGCCCTGAGGTCCACCTAACAGTCTATGTCCCCTGTTGGTGGTGACCAATGTTGGATGCTGCAGAGAAAGTTTTAGGCCAAAGCTGAATAAGCTGTCCCTTGATCTCTGCTAATAGAGACTGACTAAAACCTTGAGGCCCAAAGATAATATCCCTTTCAAAATTTTGTTGCCACTTTGAAGTTCAGTAAGTGACTCTTGCTCAAATAATTCATCACCTCTTCAAAGTAAAGCAATACAAAATCCTGAAAAGCTGTCCATATTTCATGCTACAAGGAGATGTCAAGATAATTGCACAAACAAAAGGTTTCTAATGTGCTTGCCTGTGTCACTGTAACCAACACCTGCTCCCTCTTAAGTTCACTGAACACCCTTCAAAAACTCATACTCATGTATCTTTGATTTGTTTTACTCTGTTGCATCTCCATAGCAGAACTAATAGGATAAAAAGTGTTGCATGCATTGTGTGACCTTTCTCTTTCACTGAGGAGTGACTGCAGTAAACACATATTTACAGAAAGTAGATAATACAACAGCGGAGCAGAAATATGTTACTGCAAATATAAGTGGCTTCATAAAATTGCTTCTCACTTTTCATTGCCCTGTGAAATACTGTTTCAACACAGTTAGATTCCTGGCCATCGGCATCTCACTGATGTGGGTGTATCTTTATTTTTACATGCTTTCTCAGTTTGGGCAGATGTATGTTTTTGGCAACACTACATTCATCTATTGAAGTCGCTAAACATGTGGCAGCATAGCATTATCTAGGCTGCCTGTGCCTAACTCTCCACATAAGCCTGGATTTATATTACTGGCAGAGAAAATCTCTTTTTGATCATATAAAGAAAGCAAAGCAAATCTTAACAGACTTAGCAGTTTCTATTAGCATTTATTAAAAGGCCTTGTCCAATGCCCATACAAATCAATAGCAATTTTCCTCTTTGGATATCAGTAAGCATTTGGGTTAGCCCCCAACACAGCTGTTCATCTTCCCTCAAAATTGTTAACTAATATATAAAAGAGATTTGAAAGCACTTTTAGTGACATTTACAGGGCTACACTATTAATATCTACAGCAGTGCCATGATGTCCTGGATATGGCTTGAACATAACAGATGATACAGAGCATGTTCTGCAAGCCTGAGATTGTACCGTGTTACACAACAAATATCCATATTAACTGGAAAAAAAAAAATAAAACGGTGCATCAAGGTTCTTTAGCTTTTACCATCTGGAGACATTCAAACAGTCTTATTGCCACGATTACTTGTTGCCAATTCAAAGCTGTATTTTTAAAACAGGTATATATACAAATCAGTCACTACAAGAAAAGTATTTGCAAAGTTCTACTTGACAGAAGATGGAAAAGAGTACTGTGTTTGACCAGTGGCAACTAATCAACACCTTTAAAATAGTAAGCATCAAATGTCTGTTCAGATCGGGCTGGCACAAAAATGTAGTATGAACAAAAATATTAAAAATTAACTGAAAGCCAATTATAAAATCTCTTTAGAAAATGTTGTGTTTCCCTTGGCTTTGCTTCCTTGAGAAGGTCTGCTACTAGAATATAAGAATCTTCCACAGGCACTTTTTTCAGACTAGAAGTAGCCTTTTTTCATCAAAAATTCAGTGAACACTTAAGGAAAAAATCTTTGGAAAAATGAGATTAGTTGTAAAAACCTCTCAGAGCAATTAAAGTGTTCTCAGGATGTGGTTGGTGAACCCATGACAGGCTGGGTACTTTGAAAGGAACCACAAAAGCTAGACAGTAAGGCAAATATCCTCCAGTGAGGTGTCCCATAATCAGAGAAAAGGTCCCCCAAGTCTAATCTTTCTTCTGCTCTTTGGGAATACCATAAGGACTCCTCCATTTTTAAAGAAACCCTAAAAACACCAGCTCTTTATGGACCCACAACTGTCTCCCAAAAGCTCTTGTTCAGTTTTTTTTCTGAATATTTCTGGAGGCAAAGTACTTGTCCATTGTTGTAGTTCTCACTACTGCTATCTTTTTTTTTTTCCTTGACTGTCACACCATCTTGAAATTTAACCAGAAATTAACCATAAGTTTGCCAGATTTCTGACCTCTGATATTTTCTTCTCATTTAGTAACAACAATTTCAGAAGGCAAGGAAAGAGCATACCTATAGCAAAAAATTGAGGCATTCAACAAGAAGCTTATGTGTTTGTTAAATAAGAGAAAAATCTTTGTCATACTTAGAACCCGTGACAATTTCTTAGCTGAAAGCAAGTTGACACTTGATTACATAAGAAGCAAAATAAAAGAATGTTGTTACAGCCCGACCTCAGTTTCTGTAGTGCTTCTCTGAAATGAGTAAGAACAATGACTGGATGCAAAATCTGTTTATAGAAAATGACAGCGCTCTGGCCAGTGCAACAGCTAATGTAACACCATGACGGATTAGCCAGTGATAGTGGACTGGTGTGTGAACTGAACTCAGAACTTCTTGTCCAGTTCAGCTAAAACCAAAAAAGTAGTGTGACATAGCAGCTACTACCAGGATCATCCTGAAGCCGCTTCTCATGATTTCATCTTTTCACAAATACTCGTGTTCAGCCTTAGCAACAATGAAGATGAAATCTCAAGATAAACTAGATGGAGGACAGATATTGCTACTGAAACAGTGAAATGGCCATCGTTTGCTCACTTTGTACCATAAACCCATCTCAGCTGAGTAAAACTCTCTGAACAAAATTTCAATTACACATAATGTTGCCTTGAGTTATTTTGTGCACAGTGTTTTTTAACTGTTTTTGTTGTCAGCATGCTTAAAAGTCCTACACAGCAATACACGTACACAAAATTTCAAAACAGGCTTAAATGCCTCTGTTGAAAATATCAGCCACTCCTCAAAGACTACCAAGTGCTTCTACTTACATTAAGTATTTCCCAATCAAAATTATCCAGCTGTTTTACACAGGAAGACACAAAGACTAACAGTCACTGAACTGATTTTCCTTTGAGCAAACACAACTGTAGGAACAGCATAAAACAGGCAGGAATTGGATTCTGTAATACTGCATTCTAAAGAATTTTCAGTCAAACACTTGAATGAAACTTTTGAACAAACATTTGAACAAAGTCTGTACCCTACAGGAGGTTCCAAATATTTCACGGAAACAACTGAAGCACAGACCAACCTAATGTAACTTTGAAGTTGGTCCCACTTTAGGAGGAACTGGACCTCTAGAGGACCCCCCAACCTAAGATGGCCTACAATACTGTACATCCATTGCTTTGAGCAATGGATCTCAGCTATGAAACCAGACATCTCATTTCTAAACTCTTGAAGAGTCATTGTTTGCTATACAGGTTTGTTGCCAATGCAGGTAACAAGGAGAAGAGCTGATGACCACATATCAAAGCTCTGTTCTCTCAACCAAAGATATTAGGAGTCTGAAAAACTTTAGTGAGACTACTTTGACTCTACCTGGTTTAAAATGTCCCAGTGTTTTCACTGGGATGCCAAATGCAAAAGAAGCCTCTAAATGGTAGCCCACCCACAGTTAACTCGGTAAACAAGCCACTTACATAAACAGCTTCCCTGGATTAAGTAATTTATGAGTATAGATATTTAACCTGAGCTGCCACACATTTCCCCAAATGCCTGTCTTCCAAGTATGTGAATAGTCCCATTTACTGCAATAAGAAACTTCTGGCTGTAAGAGATTAAGCAAATGAGTAAATATTTATGGTATTAAATAATCGCCAAAATACTAGATACAAGTAACTATACACCACTTTTTAGTTGTAAAGGTTCAAGATTTAGAAAATGAAATCTACTAAAGTAGAGATTTTTCTTAGTTTTTTAAAAAAAAAAAAATTAAGAAAGGCACAGAAGACAGAGGAACATCATTTTACCCGTGCAATTTAGGATACACTATTGGAAGAATTTTTTATAACCTGCCCTATGCAAGAATAGAAAATTCTCTTTCTTTTTTTTAGCACACACTTTTAATGCTGATTGGAATCACTATCGTGTCATAAAAACCAATAGCATGTTATTAAATTCTAATTGCAAACTGCCTTAATCTGTGGCCTCCACAGATTCTTAACACTGTAAAACTTTCCACCCCCTTTCTCTCTCTGGCTGCTGTAGCTTTTTCCAAATTAGACTATGCTAGTCAGTTGTTCTGTATAATTTAATATATTTTATGGCTGCCTTCAAAATATTATTTTTGTAACTTTTGTTTGGCCAATAAACCTCTAAGGAAACACAGCTGATGTATCTCTCCAGATATGTTTTCACTGTCATGTTATAGTTTGTTTTAGCTGCAGTTAATGCAAATATCCATGAACTTGAGCTTTTAGCTAATTTCTCATTAAATGAAAGTGGTCTTAGTCAATTTCCAATGCATACATCAAATACTACAACATTTCTAAGCATTTTATTAGTGGTCTCTGCTACTGTCCCCTGGGTAAAATTCATCCTTTTTCCTAAGTCTCATGGCTGGTGAGAGAAATGACAAGAGAGGAATAGCCAAAGCCAGTGTCAGCCTGGGGGTGTTGCTCAGGGTAGCAGACTGCTCCAGTAAGAGGCTCTTAATCCCTGTGCCACCACATCTTCTGTCTTTCCGCCACTAGTCTGGGAAGAAGAGGTAGAAGAGCAACTTGACACGAGTAAACCACCCTGTGAGGAGCAGAGCACTGCCGGGATGCCTCCCTGCAAGCCAGGAGAAGAGGGCTTCTGCCTCTGCAGGTGCTGCAGGCTGCAGGTCTCCAGGGCTAATTCTCTCAGAGGAGAAAGGCTTACACTTCTGAGGGCCAGGGGCTTTGCTTTGTCCCTGCAGGGCACTAATAGCAGTGGACAGTCCAGGTCAAAACAGGTAAGAGGGGAACAAAGTGACACCTGGACCAAGAAATCTATTTTGTCCTTCCTCCAGAGCAGCAGAATATAACTTTTGCCCACACTGCTGAGAAGGCCTCAACCAGCACTTCTTCTCCTCTGTGCTAGTGCAAGCGTGCTCTGCAATGGTTTGAGCAGTACCAGACAGCAGCAGCTGAAATAAGAACTACATAGGGTTATGCTCCAGGAAATTTTTTGAGGAGGTATTTTCTCTCCCAGTCCTTAATACATGCTCAGAACTCTGTGATCATTTTCTGTGTGAGCAAGAATGAGCGTCACCACCTGTGCACAAAGACACAAGCTCTCTAACAAAAGGAAAATCATTACTTTAAATGCCTCTTGTGGGGATGGATCTGGGTAGTTGAGGTCAACATTTGGTTGTACTCTATCCTTCTGCACTGGGAACGGGTGCGGAGCAACTCCCCAAATGCTGCTTGCCTCTGCAGTCATGATTACTGTTCATACTCTCAGGACAGCGGGTGGTCTAACATTTCACGTTGCAGAAAGGAGTAGTGAGAGGTTTCTTAGACATTTCTGCATGGAAGAGCTGCTCCTGTATGAATTCTTTTATGTTCAAAGATCTGATTTGAGTCAAAGTTTAAACTGTGCAGACCCTGCTATCTTAGGTGGTATCAAGCTAGCTTAAAATGAACAGCTTAAATGTTTCTTCTTTTTCAGCTGCCATGTTTGTGAGGCATGGGGAGGACTGGTGGTCATCTCACCAAAAAATAGAAAAGAGTGGAATAAAAGAGTAACGTAGTGGTCAGAGTGTCTTGTGGAAGACCAAAGTAGTTGTAATAGATGGGATTTGATTTTGTGAGGCAATGTTCTCTTGGAAGGTTTTTATTCCTCCAACTCTCCCTGTTTGCAGGATTAAGTGTAAAATTTCCTATCATGGCTGTTCACCGATAAAGCAGCATATTCAGGACTTGTAACACTTTGTTAATATGTCAGATTATTCCATCCAATAGAATGAGATTTCTTTCACCCAGAAAAAGTGCATAGTGTCCTATAATGGAAAATGCTAATAGATTTTAAATTCTAACTCTGTGCAGGCAATTTAAAGTCTATTTTCCTTCTTCCAACTGTTGGATTATTATTATTTCTTATATGTTTATTATATGGTCCCCCTCTTCTGAAAACTCTGGTTGCCTTCAGCTGTTTGTTATTGTTTGGGTTTCTGTATCACTGTAGTATCTCTTTAGGACTTCTCCCCCTTCCTCCCTCTTTTCCCTCTAAGATAGATTTGATTTTCCTCTCTGCATTTTCCTTTCTCTTAAATGCTCCTCTCTTTTTCTCTCTGTTTCCTTTCAATATGTATTCTTCCCCCCATCATATGTTTGCTTTACTAGCACAGAGGAAAGTTATATGGGTCATTTACAGTTACCACGTCTTCCAGATTTGGGGTGAGAGAGGCTATGGTGGATTCAGGAGTTACTCCTGTCCTACAGGCTGCTGCCCCAGCTCCTTCCTGCACGCAGCCTGGGTACAGGACCCCAGGGTGACCACAGAGAATCTGCTCAGAAAGTCCTTGCACAGAGGACAAATGCCACAGATATATGGCATTTTGGCCATATATCTCTTGGAACTCCCCCATTTTATTCAAGGGTACTTGAAGTAATGTGTTACACAACTTCTGCATCCCCTTTTCATAATATAAAAAAAAACCCTGTGCAATCTACAAGCATAAAGAGATGGCGTAGAAATCAGCAACAGCTCAAATGCTGAAAGTCCTGGCTTCAATCAGACCCTTCCTGCTACTTGTTTAAAGTGTCCTGCAGAGGGAACTTGGGGGAGAAGGCTGTGTGGCTGCTGTTCCAGCCAGCAGGAGCTCAGTTGTTAACAACTGTGGGCTTTAACAAAATAAGTATTTCTGCTCCTTTAACTCGTTTTCTTTTTCGGCCCCAGCACTGTATTTTTTCCATCATTTTTATGCATTTCATTCAACACTTTCTCCAGATTTCTGATACAATTAAAAGACAGTAAAGGCCGTGCTTCCAGAGATCAAACTTCCCATTGTTCTTTGAATAAGAGATTGTATTTGAGGACAGAGATTTGCATAAGAATTAGTCCCCTTCCTTGTATCAAGTCAGCTATTTTCAGCTCAGCGTAGCAATCTTCAATTTCTTGGTTGTAACTATGGCAATAAGATTAGATGGTATTCAGTAAAATTCATTTTACAAATTAGCATGGGAGGGTGCCCATGACTGTGATAGAAGGAGCGATGTAAAAACATTGTGGAATGAGATTGAAATTAAATCAGAACTCAGAACATTCCTCAAAATAATGATTCTCAAACTCGTCCAGCACCATCTGGTAGTTTGCGAATGATTTACAGTTAGCCACAATAAACATGATGGGATCAATGGGCCTGATGGGGGTTATATTTCTTACTCAAAACCATTTTGAAAAGACATTTTAACCCCATTTTGGGTGGATGCTGAATTCTTTGATCTGGAACTTTTATAGCAGTAGCAGTCAAATCAATTTCAAACAGTTTCATTACAGTACAAATCTACAAAGCTTGTTATGGTCTGGGAACTAAAAAAAAAAAAAAAAAAGGCATGCTCCAGGCCTCAGGCCATGTTATAATGAGGGTAAGAATGAGCAGTGGTAGTTACTATTTGGAGTTCTGCCTCTGCCTTTCTGCTGCATGGTACAGTCCTGTCAGTTCATCAGAACAGCAGACCTTAATTTGCACACAATAAAGATGGCTTCCTGAAGTTTTGCATCATTTGCAATAAATCTTAGGTTTGATCATATTTCATTACTAATGAGTCTCCTGTCTATACCTAGCCTTTGCTGTTCTTAATGATATATGCAAACAGGGTTAGGAGGAAGGCAAGTTTAGATGCTTTTTTTTTCCAGAAGTTTAATGAACAACTTCTTTTTATATTATTTGCATTTTCCCAAGGAAACTGTTAACTTAATAAGAAAAATATTGCAAAAAAATGTATTTTCAAAAAGGTATTTGACTAATTGGTTCTTGCATTGATATGCCATGATATGATACTGAATTTAAAATGATACAATATTGAATTGATATTGATAGTGTTCTTTCATTGAATATTGAGAAAATTCAAAATTTCAAAAAGAAAGTGAAGTTTTATTTTTTTTCCTCCTCTAAATACAGTCTTTCACAGCTTTTCTTGGATGTAAGTTGGCATATTGGAACACTGGCAGAGATCAGCTCTGCAACCTTGCACAGGAAGACAGCAGTATTGCATGAAATTTCATCTTGCAACACAGTTTAAGCTCAAATGATGTCCTTCAGTATTGCATAAGGCCTGTACTAGCCCTCTGTGAAGTGAGTTGTCCTCACGGAACAAAGTCATGTTCGAATTGCGTAAATTGGTAAAATAGAATTTTGCCTTTATAAGTAATGTCCAGCAGCCCTGATTCACTGTCTGACATGGTCATCCTACCAAACTGCATGCAAAGCTTCCAAGGGTGTGAATAACCAAACCTGGTCTTTGGGAAGGAAGGAGGAATAACAAATTGTCTACACTTATGCAGGACTACTATTTCTGTCTGGAAAGGTCATCTTCAGGTATTTTCTCAGCACTCCATCCTGAGGTAGCAAAGGTCTTAGGAAGAGCATTCAGGAACCTTTCAGGATAAAGCCATTATTTCCTGTGTGACCGTTCTGGGGGTTCCCAAAGTAAATGGACGTGCAACTGCATTTGCTACTTTTTTCTTCTAATACCTTCCTCTGAAGTTACTTAATTGCAAATCCTCATTGAAAGCCAGGAACAGGGACATTATTTCAGTAGATGCATCATGGATTATCAAAATGGCTTTGTGTTTCTTCTCAGGCAAACCCAAAAGCTATTGGGGTGGAAATTTACTTACTTTCACTATTGGTCATCTTAATAATTGTTTGCTGTTCTAGATGAAAACAAATGGGTGTTTGCATATAAATAATCATAACCCATTTTCTTGCCAACAATACATATTCCAACTGATGGTACCATCAGTTACTCAGAAATTATTGTGCCTTTTTTAAAATGGTCTATTCTGCGGGATAAAACAGTTTCTAGCAGTATAGCCAAGAGCTTTCAGTTAAAGTTTTAAACCTTCCATACTTTTGCAGGACAACATTCAGCAAGTGCGCTTAGTTTTTTGTGAATCTCTGAAATAGACCACACCACAGCACAAATTCATCTTATACAGGGTATGCATTGCAACTAGGGGATATAATGCAATATGACAGCAGAATGACAGCGCACCTACCAAATTACTAAAATCTGCGTAATATGTAGTTCTCAGTGCAGAGAGTTTAAATGAAGCAAAACAGTGGGAAAGCTGAAATCAAGTACTGTCATTCAGGAGGCCACATGACATTCATCCTGATTTCAAAAGCAAAAGGTGAAAGGATCATGCAGGCCTGTGAAGGCTGTTGTCTTCCCAGGCAGGAAGAGCATCAGTCTAGGACACAGTTTGCCAGACAGCAAGCTAGGTGAGAAGTGGAACCAGACCATCTGATACATGGCAAATTATTGTTTAAAGTCTTGGCATTTACCAGAAAATACCAGGTGGTCCTCATAGGTTTAGGTCATGCCACTTGGAAGAACCACTCATAGGATAGGTAGGAACCTGATAAGGACAACAGCTTTTCAAGAATGTCCACAAGGAATATCTACTGCTTCATTCTTATGCAACGGAGAGATTTGCCTCAGATTTCAGCACTAAACCTAATCTCCTATTCAGGTGCCAGAAGCGTTGCATAAAGGTATTTTATGGGTAGCACAGCTCCACAAGTAACTTGTCCCATAGCAGCTGCCCAGTAAATATCTTTTCTTGACTTTTCCAAGCGTCAAAGTGAACAGTAGTGGCAGGCCCTCCAGTTGTCCCTGTTCCCAGACAGAGGAAGACACCCTGAGTCATTTCTTTTTCTGAGCTGAATGAGTATGAGCCAGGGATACGTGTGTGCTCTAGCAGAGGGAAATAGCTGACAGTCAGTCAAGAGCAGGTGAGGCGCAGGTTAACAAAAGGTTGCTGAAAAAACCTATCCTGCCTGTCTTGGGAAAAGTTGCAAAATATGTGTATAAATAAAGGGAAAAGGATCCACCTTAAAAGAACAACTCTTTTTCAGTCACTAACCTGGCCTGCAGACCTACTTACTACACGGCTGTCCTGCCTTAGCCAATCAAGGCCGTACAGCCTTGAAATGCCATGGGACAATCAGTTAGGTGTATCAACAGCCTTTGTAATTGCTGACTGTGTTTCTGCTTTTAATTTGTGAATGCACTGTGTTTCATAATGCCCGCCCCTGATTGAAGGAAATGCCAGAGTGTAACAGGAGCCTCTGGATAAGGTTTGCTCTCCTGTTGTCCTTCACATACTGAGAACAATGCTGAAAATGAGTCATTACTTAGCTGACAATGTAGCAGATCAGAAGTAGCTGATATTTATCTCTGATTAGGAAGGCATCACTATAGTTCTTTTTACCTGAGCAACTTAAAACCTTCTCTTTAATCTGAGAGAAAGGAAGCTCTGCTGTTGTACTGAGTGAAGGATATTTTTAGAGTTACTGAATACTGTAGGATCAGAATTTCCACCTGTCTTTGAAACATGTTGGAGCTTTCCTGTTCCTCTGGGCTAGATTTCCTTGTTCCATTATAACCTGTCCATCCTAGTCTTTATACAGTTCTCATGTGATGTAAGAAATATGTGGGGGCATACTGGTATATAGGGCACAAACAATGCCCAAGTCTTTGTGTAGGTAGCTAACCTGTCAGCTTTCAGCTCCTCCATACGGATATTTGGAGGGGCTGTAAGACCCTGTATGCTTGTGCCTTTAGTGCAGTTATGAAATACCAAAACCATCACCTCTTGAAAAGGATCTATATAATGTTACATTTTGGATTTGGGGTGAATTGAGTTGTCAAAGATGCAAAGCACAGCAAAAATGTATAGATGAAAAGGAAAAAAAGGAAGTAATTGTGCAAAGTGCTTTAGGGTAGGTGAGGTATAGAAATATTCTGAACAGTTTTGACCAAGTTACAAAGAAAACTATGCAACATATTAATTCTTGTAGGGTTTAAACAGTTGGTATTCACCATCAGTATAGGTTTGTTGGTGCACAATGGAAAATTCAGCTGAAACAGTGAGATCCAGTCTTTTTTGATACAGCTTATATGAAAAAGATTGGTCGCCTTTATCACAAAAATACAAGCTGATCAGATATGTAATTTTTTTATGCAAAGTTGTGTGCTTGTTCACCAGACTCATGAGGAAATCAGAGTTTAGCTTAGCTTAGTTTTGCTCCACTTCTGCTTTGGAATATGAAAGCAACAGTGTTCAGTTCACAGGCAGGCAGATGACACTTTTATGGTCAGCTCCAGACAAAGAACAAGAGGATCTGCTTGGAGTTTACCTGGCTTCTTCCCTAAAAATCAGAACAAACCCTCCATTGAGGATGGAAAAAATGGGGCGAAAAGGGGAGGATCTTCTGATGAAGGACCATGAAGAGTGAAAAACCACAAGCAAGCATTATGGTGAATTCATTGCTTTTTCTTTACAGTTGAGAATGCAGAGCAAAATCTGCATCATCACCAGAATGCCCTTCAGCTGTTTACTGATGGCAATGCTGTGGCTGCTGTGACTCATTCTCAGCTCCTCATTGTCTCATGGTTATTAAATGTATGGGGACAGTGGCAGGCAGCAGCCCAGCACTGGAGATCTTTGCCTCAGCTGCAATTTGGGAGCAGCCTGCAGGTCAGCATGCTCAGAGAGGGACAGAAAGTAGGATCCATCCTGAGGCCAATACCATAACTCTGCTGTCACAGATCACTACTGTCATTACACCAGATCCTGTAAAAGTGCCCCAAATCCCCACACAATAACAAGAACCTCTTTTCTGAGTACATATTACAGTGCAGACAATTCCTGTAGGAGATGCAGTAGTTTAATGTGAAAATTTCCTCATTCAATCTTTGCTTGTTCTTTCTGAACCATTGGAGCTGCTCTTCACTGCAGAGTGGTCCTACTGTGCCCTTTCCTGATGTAAATCACATTACACCCAGCTACGACTCTCCTGCCTGTTTGCTTGCTAAATTGACAGGAAGGCTCACACTTAATTTACAAGTATCTGCATTTGCTGACTTGTCCTATTAAGCATGTTGACTGACTGTTTTACTAATTGAGAGTGCAAGAAAATGAGAAAGAGGCAGAAACAGGAGTGACCAAGCAAGCACAAACTGAGAAAATCCAGTCACTGACTTTCTGGAAACTTGTGGTAATTTATGTGTGATAACTCTGAAATGCCTGACTGTTTGATAGAAATTGGCTAATGGGTTCAGAGCTGCCAGTGGGGAGGGAGAGGATGCCAGGCAAGTAAAAAGGCAGTGTGGTTATATAGGTCTTGTTTCCTTGGTGAAAGCAGCAGGGAACAAAACATCATTAAAAAAAAAAATATAAAAAAACAGTAGTCATGGAGATTTTTCCTCAGAAATCTCTGGCCCTTTCCAGCTACTTTAGAAATACAGTCCATCACTGGTCACAAGGCCCATGTGCCAGCTATATCCCACATAATTTTATTTGAGGAGTAAGTGCAGCTCAAGAGGGATGGATTTTTATTGTTAATGCTCTCTGCTCAGGTGAGCATTTCATTCTACTTGAACAACACCTGTTAACAGGTTGAACACACAGAATATCCCTCACTTGTCACTAGAAGTAAGAACAAATTGCAGATACAGAAATTGGTTTTCATAGAGCTCAATGATGTTGAGAGGCCTGGTGCTACTTTGGTCTATTTCTAATTGTCACAGAAAGGATGGGGTTGTCCAAGCACTGTGTCTTACCAGGCTGTGCTAGATCCACCTACCAGTCGTTGTTAGATGATTACCTAGAGAAAGAGGTAATTTTCTCGAAGACAGAGTCAGGTCAAAAATTACAACCTAGAAAATTAATTCTTGCAGCTGTTTTATGTTAGCAGATATGTAATGCTGAAGGAGATCAATAATGTATTCTTTTTTTTTTAAATTCTTAGACATCGTCCAAATGGAATGTATTTTGGTTTTGATGAATAAAATGTAGTGTCAGCTGAAGTGAAATACAAAAATTTAGGCTCCTTAATCTCATCAAAAGCAAAACCATTTCTGAGCCAAAATGTTCCCACTTGAAACATTTTGTTATTCTGATTTATTGAATGACTTCTCTTATCTGGAATCTTTAACAACATTAAAAATTCACTGATGTATTCATAAATCAGCTCAATTTTGCAGAAAATACTTAGCTTTCATTTGTTTGGGACACATTGTGGCTGCATTTCTCTAGGCAACTTTCCAGGGAAACAAGACTGAAATTCTTCAAAATGCAACCCGTTTTTACCAGTGAAAGCCTTGAGCAGGTCTTGTGACCCACTCCCTCTTATAACAATGAGTTACTTGAAGGAGACGCTCCAGATGGGCATTGCTTTTTTTTTTCTCCCTCATGAAAGTACCAGCCAAACCCCAGCCTCAAACACAGCAAAGATGATAAATGAGAGTTGGTTATAGAGGATGCGGACATACTGAGGTAAACAGCATGCTGGTTTAGACAATTCATGTATGTCAGTAGCTGGCTGCGTACTTAAATGTTTTCACTTACAGCCAAAAAAATTATCTATGGAGCTCATCAAAGTGTATACTAACACAGATGTACTACCTGACTATGAACCAAGCAAAATATGTATTTTCTACTGCTGCCTTTTTTTTTTACCTTCAAATGTTAATTCATTGTTTCCTTGTTTCACCCGAGGCACCATGTGAAGATATTCAGAACTCACTTGGACAAGGCCCTGAGCAACCTTATCTAAACTGAGCCTCATTTCAGTGGGTCCTCTGAAAGTCTCTTCGGATCTGTATTATCACATAGATTTTTAAGTTTACTTTTGGGGGTTTTTTTTGATAAATACTAAACAGATGCATATGTAGGAATAGAAAAGGAATAAAAATAACTTCTCTGCCCCATTACAGGGCTAAGGATGGATGATGGCACTAGGCACATACTCCTAAAGCTTGACAGCTGACTTTAGGGCAGGCACAAGTTCTGAAGAGGGAGCGGGTGCAAAATGCACTGCTGAGAAGTAATGCTTTGGCAGATGCTTTCTTTCACATTGGAAGTCTTTACCAGCGGTCTACCGAGTAATGGGGAGGTGCTGGTATTAGCAGGTTTTCGCTGCTCACGCCAAAGCTTTCCTTCTACCCAGTCTCCATTTGCCTCACCAAGTGAGAACAGAAAGCTTCAGCCAGAAACAAACATTTTAAGTTCTTTCATTTTCATGACAGCTGACATGCAGTGGGATTTTTGGGGGGGGGAAGGGATAAAAAACAAGTGATCTTTTATATATTGAGGCATATGTCACTTTCTGGAAAGAGTTATTGTGGGGCTGGAAATAGTTCCAGTCAGTGAGACCTTTCAAAGTTAAACAGCCCTCTTAGAAAGCTCTGCCATGGCCTTGTGCCATGTCCAGAGTGACCTGACAGGGGAACTGGGTGGCCCTTTTCTGGGAGCACCCAGAGATCCCTGAGCCCTCACTGCCCTGGCAGCAATGGGAGCTCTGGTTGTGCTCGGGGGCCTGGTGGTGGTGGCTATGGAGGGCCTCCTCATCTCCATCTTTTGCTGTCCCATCAAGGACCTTTGCCTTGCTGCCTCCTTGGGGGGTAGGGGAGTGGAATCCTGTGCCTGGCCTGCCCCCCCTGCAACAGCCCTGCAGACCAGGCCATGGAGGACCTCCCCTGGAGGCACCTTGGTTGTTCATGGGGGTCCCAACTTCCCCTGCCATCACTGTCCCCAGATGCCAACAAGGAGCTGATTAAATAGTACTTCTGTAACTTTTTATTCTGCACAGCTGAAATTAAATATGTTTACATGACTTTTTGCTACTTGAAGTGAAATTTTCATAGCAAGGATCAGGTTATCTCTTGCCCCACCTTGTCTGGACCTTTCCAAAGCACATATAAAATGCTCACACTAGCATGAGCAGAGATCTTGTATTTTTTTTTGTCTTCTGCACAGACCTGGACACACTTTATCAAGGTATAAATGACTATGCAAGGTAGAGGAGAAGTTACTCCCTGTACAGTTATTCACAGAAAAGACTGTATTTCCTACCTGTTTCTCTTGAGAAAATGAATGGTGCATGAAATCATAAGAAATAGACTCTGAGCTAAGCCCTTTTCTAGCCCTCCTCATTCACCTCTCTGAAGGATTTCTGATCCAGTCAAGCACAGATTCAGAATTTTTTCTTCTTATGATAAGAACTGGTTTTTTTAATTTCTTACAACTTGCAGTGTCATCATCACCATTAGACTGTCCCCTCTTTCCATCTGAAATTACAAGCTAGCTAAAATCCAACTTCTGATTTTTTTTTAATGCAAAATATATGTTCCTTCCAAAGGTAATGTAACAGAAAGCACATTTACAATGACTTTATAAGAAATATGAGTGCACTCTTTGGCCACTGCATTCGTTTTTCTCCTTTTGCTTTCACACAGTCGTTGCAGGTAGTATACTGTGACATCATTGTCTGTAGTGACAATACTTCCCTTTTTTGTTTTGTTTTAGTATTTTGAGGCAAACTCCCATGCTTCTATTTCCTATCAGATCCAGCTAATTTAACTTACCAAGCACAGATGAAAAACAACTAATGAATTTCCTGTACCATTGGTTATAAAGAGCATCCAAAAACAATCCTTAATGTCCACTTACAAATTTGCTTCCTCTTCCATGACATGAAAGATTTCTTTGGAAGTGCCTTTGCCTTATCTCAGACTTGATGCCATTTATCATCGAGAACTATGGCTTCTTTAATCAGCCAACCCTAATAGCCATTGGCTCTGTTACAAGCATTAGGTATATACCTTCCATCTTAAAGTGCTTGTCTTAACATTCTCTAATTAGGCAGAAAGAAAAGACAATTTCTGTAATGAAAGGGAGACTATATGAGAGACTTTGAACTTACATTGGAAAAAAAAAGTCATTTATCCAGCAGAAGGAGAGAATATTCCTGACCCTGAATACCTTTGAGAGTTGCTTTCATACCGTTTATCTGAATAGAACTGAGGGAGCATCTTTACAAATGTAATATATTTATTTATGTTAAGACAGCTGTGGCCAAGATCAGGGACCCTTTGTTCTGGTTTCTCTATAAATATGTGTAAGAGACTGCTTGGCAGAGATTACTACCTGAATAGGCAGCGGGCAAAATTGTGGGACATGTTACGATTCTTGCTCGTGTTTCACAAACAAGGGACTGAAACCCAAGGACGGCTGTGCTAACCCTTTGCAGTGTAATAATCACACTGGGAAGACAGTAAGCTGTCAGGCAAGTGGTCTGGTTCCTTGCTTCTGCGACCGGGGTCCATTCCCCAGAAGGATAATGCCAGGAACCTGCAAATACACTGTTGATATAAGGATGCTGGTGCTTCAGAAAACACATACTGCAGGCAGGGCTATAAATCCATTGTTCATGCTGTTTCTTTCTTTTCTGGGAGCTGATGGCAATGAAAAATCTTTGAATACAGGCTAGTGAGCTCTTTCCCAAAAGATTTCACTAAAGAGCTTGTCCACCTCCAGGCCTGGCTGTACGTCCATTAGGTGTCTTGTCATGGTCCCATGTGTGCATGGTTGTGCCTGGTCATGCCAGACCTTGACAGTCTGGCTGGACTGGAACTACAATGGCCTCTTTGGACTCTCCTAACTCAGGCAGGATCTTAGCTAAAAACGGGGCTTGAAGGAGAAAAAAAAAAAAAACAGGGCTAGTGAGAAAAAGTCCTCACCCTTTGTCTTTGATTGATTATGTGTGCCCATTCACATTATCATGACCACCTCCAGCTCTGTTCTGAAGGATTACACCTCATGGGAAGGGAGCCTGGGCAGGAGGAAGTCCAGCTGCACAGGTTGTATGTGGGGTACAGTTTATGCCTTTAGTTTTTCTTCCGTCAGTTAATTTCTAGTTAACTTAAATAAATAATCACCTTTGAATGAAGAGAGATTTGGTGGTGGGGAAGCACAGCTTAATTATTGTTCTTGAAAAGATAAGACTCAATGTATTTCTGGGCTAAAATACAAAGAATTATTGTGTCCTCTTTCACTGTGCAGCCTTCCTATTTTCATTGAGCAGGAATTTGCTGCTCATTTGTGTTGAACTATCCACTGCTTCAGTTTTCTAGTTTTAAAAGTTTTTCCAGGTCATTTTTCCCAATATTTTCCAACTTATTAAGATTTTTGCCATTTGCAGAGGTTGGGTACCCGATTCTTATCTACCTGGACCACCCATTATGGCAAGAATGAAAGTGTCATCAAATTTTCTTGTAAAATGGGGTCAGGTGTATATGGTTTGTCATTATGTATGTATGTGTAAGTGTGTTTATCCAGTAAGAAATTAAGGAAATGTGCTCAGTTGCCAGGTCTGCCAACACAGAATACTTCCATATTTAATCACGTATTGTCATTACGCCGTATTATTATTTCTGAGACATACGCAGATATGACCTTTATTATTCAAATTTCTGGTTAATGTATTTTAACATCACTGTGCTTTTGATTCATGTAAAATAGTTTTTTTCTAAAATTAGATACTTATTAAAATAATGACTGTGAGCTATAATCTGCATGCAGCCCTGTCCTCTTACTCCTATAATGTACTAAATTGGGATCTTTTCATGCATTGTAATTTGGGAAGCTGTTCCTGAGCAATTGCACACACAGTTAAGCTAATCTTTCTTCCTCAGGATGGGAGATTCCTTCCTGATGCAAAACTAGGGACTATGTTTTCCTTTTCCAGGATACTTGACTTTGACTGATAGCAGCTAACCTATTCCTTAAAATGTCCGCTGAAGCTGATGCTGCCAAGCCCAGGGCTGTGTGACCTGCCCTCCTCAGGCAGAACATCCTGTGCGTAAAACCATTGTGTCCCAGGGTGTGTGTGCATGGAGTTCTCTGTGGGTGCATGTACGCGTGCTTACGGAGAGAGCAAACCTCTTTCATCAAGGTTTCTGCAGACTTCCAGCTGAAACAGCAAGCAGAGTACAAACACTAAACTAAAGTCAAGGCAAGAAAGCAGAAAAAAAAAAAAAGTGTTTGGGCAGAACGTACATTAAGAAGAAAAATCTTTTTTTTAGTGACACTAGCAAGAGAAACACATTGACATAATTCACTTGAATGGGAAACAACATATCCTTCTATTCTATCGATGACATTTTTGAGTTAGTTCTTTGCTGTTGTGAGCTGTTACATGGTCATTTACACCTGTGCAGAGCACAAGTCTAGCAAACAACTTTCTTCCTTTTTCCCTTACATTAATGCTTTCCTTTTAGTTTCTGCTCATTCTGCAGTAGCAACCATGGAGAATCAGCCTTCCCAGAGGTACATACCAGGTCACTTTGGTATCACACCCTCTATTGTCACTTTGATATACGGTAACAAGTTTGCATTAATGCCATCTCAGTCGCTTTAAGAAAGGACCAATTTAAGACAATCCCCCACCCCAGGCCACCTCCTCCCTGACTCCCAGCCCCCAACCAGCCAGTCCCTCCCTCTGTTCAGTCACCTCATACTGCTGTCATTTTTGTTCCTCCTGCCAGTCCCCTTTTTCTGCCAGGTCTGCCTGGTCATTCCTCATCCAGCATCAGCCAATCTCTGATTTCAGTCCTCTGCTATCTTACAGCCCTGTAATTTCTGGCTCCCCATCCGCTCTCCAGCTGATTCCAGTGTCTGCATCAAGAAAGCCCCTATCCTGACCTAGGCTCTCTAGCCTCCCACCAGCCAGTGTGACATTTTTTCTCCTTGATGTAAGGATGCATGCCTGGACATCTGCAGGGAGAGCACAGGAGGTGCATTTCTCCACCTCCAAAACGTAGCTCCTGCTACCACCCTGGCTCCTTGGGAACATATCCAGGAAGGGTGCAGAAAATGCAACTGCTTGGGGCTGTAGCTGTGGGCTGTGGCACACAGCACACAGCAGCTCCTCTGAGAAATGTCTTTCCTGCCCTAAAATGTCCCTGTGGAGCTTGCATGAGCTGTCTTCTCCTGAGGGCTTGTAACTTACACTCTCCATGTGATTTAAATGACCAGCTACTCTGGTCCACTTCTGAATAGCAAATGCTTACCATGCAGCATGCCAGGGCCAGCCAGGAGTTACTCACAGGATGAATATCTCAGAGCACAGAATAAATCACAGAAAGTAGCAAGCTGTCTTCTGACTTGTCACAAGCACGAGGGGAGGAAATTGTGGCAAATTATTTACTTAGTTCTAACAAAGACAGAGGGCTAGATCCTCAGGTGATGTAAGTCAACCCAGTCCTACTGAGGTCAAGTCATAGATTTTAAGGAAAAACGGGACTTCTACATCGTGTAATTTGACCTCTACCAAGACAGGACAGGAAATTTCACTCATTCATCTCTTTACTGAATTGAACAGTAAATATTTTTCAGAAGTTACTTTAATGGGGTGTTGGGCTTGATATGTCTTTTCACTGTTTCAAAAATATTTTGTAACACTGTCACTATGGAGCAAATACATATATATATACACACACATATGCTTGTGTGTATATACATTCTCTGTAGGCATGTGGTGAGTTCTTTAATGTTATGCTTATTTAATTAAGCTCCTAGAAGAGGGCCTTTTCAACTTATTTTCAGCTGAAGTATACCAGTATGGCTGAGTGACGTTAACATCTCCCACACTTTTTTTAACAGAGCCCTAATTTTTCCTAGTGTCTCTGGCTAAACTCTCTCCTAAACCACAGTGGCATACAGAGTTTTCTCCAGCCTACTCTCCTTGGTAGCACCAGGGAGACACACTCCAGGTGGCCGATGCATCTGCGAGTACAACTGGGGAATCTGGTGCCGTTCCACAGAGCAATGCAGAACAGAGGCGGCCCCACATCCCCAGGACACCATATCATCAAAAGTATAGGTGATATTAAGTGCTTCTCAGATGTCAAATGTTTCTTCTTTTCTGGCTTGGAACTGTCGTAGCTGCAGAGTGTGGATACAGGCATAGACCTGTTGTGTTGCTGCTTTCAGCCCTGAGAAACAGGCAAAGAGCATAGCTAAGGCAAAGGGGGTGTAGAACTGCTCATCTTGCAGAGAGCAGATTTGATAACCAAAAGAAAAAAGAGCAGTAGGCTACTTCTACTGAAAACAGGGAAATACACTTAAACCCAGGACAGAAACCTAGTATTTTCATATGCATGAATGACATACTGTGAATTCTCTTGTGTTTTCTCTGCTGTCTGTGTGTGTCTGTATCTGCGTGTGGTTGCTAATTAGTTTATATGACAGAACACAATATAATTAAAGTATTTTATATTAAATCTCTACCATTAAAAATTGCTACAGCTGATAACCTGTTTTCCGAGTTTAGATTAATGGTGACATCTAATTGAGCTGTAACTGAGCTACAGCTGGCGGTCCATGCATCATTATGGGAGTGCCCAGAATCACAGAGGAGACTGATAGAGATCAGCCTGCCGTGCCTGTCCTTCGTGCCTTGTGTAACTTTGGACGATAAAATCAATCATATGCAATTAGGCATTAATTTCATTATTGGAAAGATATTGTAAAGCAAAAGATGTCCCTTGTGCTCCTGGTTAACACATACATAATAAGCACAAATATGACAGACCATTTTCACTAGGAAAATATTTTCCTCATGTGAAAAACCTGTTGAATATTTTAACAATTTTTAAAGGGTAATTGCTTTAAAGAAATCCCTGGTAAGTAGGTTGTGATTCTTCATTCATGCACCCTAACAATGGTCCAGTACAAGTGAGAGAATGTTACCTATCAATTTGACTAAATATTCTCCCACTGTTGCTTTTTCCTCATTCAAATATGTCTTCTAAATTGCTGCTTGTTTGTTGTAACGCTTACAAAGCCGCCATTTTAACAACACTGTTTTTTGTTCCGTGACACTAACCTCTCCTTAGTGACCATGTAATCTTATTTTTGTTTTTGCTCATGCTCTGCTGCTCCTAGCTTCTTCCTGCTATGTGTATGGAGGAGACAGGGGAGGAGGAAGGGATTTCTGTTCTTTTGTTTTACCCTCCATCAGTCTGGAGAGGTTCAAACTGGTCCCAATTCCGCAACTTCAGCCCAGATGCCTGACACCTGCCCTCCTGCCCTCAGTGGTCATACTAACTGATACCTTGTGGATTTTAGATTGCAGTCCCTTGAGAGAAAGACCATGTCTTCATTGTACTGCAAAGCGCATAGTACATGTATGAGAAGAGTCAGTAATGATAATAATAAAACTCCACTGAGAAAAATTTGCAGAACTAAAAGCTTTTGAACTTCTCAGAGTATTTTTTCACTTTGATCTTACAAATGTTTTCTCCTATAACTTAACCAAGTTTATTGTCTTGATTTCTAACCTATCCTCAAGCCTGTATATAGCATAAAAAGTAAAAGGGTTGGACAAAGTCTGTGAGAACGGCTATCCCTCCTTAATGCAGAAGTCAGGCTTTTTAATCCTCAGCATTCAGGTCATTTCACAAGGGTGTCATTTGTTTAGTTCTTGGCTTCCTCAAACAAACAAACCATGCCCAACAGCATAATATGAATTTGGATTTTGGTACAGGGTTTTTAGTGACAATATAAGATACAAGAACAAGGCTACTATAGTTTCAACTAAAATCCACAGATAAATAAAAGAGCCACACAGACATTCTAATGATGCACTCTAGGTGTAATCTATTTCTATGGCATGGAGAAGATAGAAAGAAAAAACAAAAATCAGCAGAAGTAAAACATTTACATTCGGAAAACATTGTGCGAGTTACATCACGTGCCTTCCTCTGTGGTATCATGTCGCTGAAACCCCCCAGCAATGCTTTGAACATGTGAAGATAATTGCAAATTCATGTAGCTTTTCTCAAGATTTTGGTTAAAACTTGATAGTTCCTATCAGAATCACACAGAGTAGATATTTATAGCATTTTAGCTCCTGCTGCATGCTTCCTTTCATACTTGAAAGCTTCACATCATCTTGTTTAGCAGTCACAGAATAAATAGCTTTGAAGATCATAACATTCAATTTTTCTATAAGAGCTTTTTGTATTTATTTTTTACTATCTTTTATATGTGCTATTAATAGAAATTCTACGCTTCAATTAACAATTATCAGCAGTAGCAAGATCACTTCTGTGATCCATTTCTTTTTAGTTGTTTTGGTTTTTTACTTGATTATCTGTTAGAAAATCAAAGATTTCACTGCAGTTAACATTCCCAGTGACACAGATGCAGTCTCCTTCAAATAACTGAACAAACTGGGTTTGCGTTGGCTCATGAGATACGGGTTAACTAAGAGCTAAAAGTAGAAAGACTGCTTTGAGGTTAGGTTTTCCTTCTCAGTAATGTCCTCCACAGCTTTTAAGTTTTTTATTCTAGACCACCTTTTGACCATCATTTTAAGTCAAAAGATAAGACTACAGAAGGGCATATACGTTGCTTAGCTTCATCAATTGTTCTGGGCTTCAGTTCCCAATGCTAAATGGGAACACCATACTTCCCTGATGAGTCTATTTTTATTTCTCATATCAGTAATGCACTGCTACCCAACAAAGATGTCATGAGAGTGAATGAAAGACAGATAACAAGACAGTGCCTCAAAATACACTTTGTCTTGAATTAGGGACAGATTAACCTTCTCCCCTAAATAATGCCATTACTCTCCATCCTACCTCTGCTTCTTTCTTCAGGATATGCAACTATACTAAGGTCTTAAACAGGGGTCTATCCTTACAGTGTAGTGCTCACATGAATCTCAGAATATACATAGCAGTAAAAAGTGCTGGCTTAATGGCTTAATTTTTGGATGGACTAATCACTCAGTTACAGTGAGGTATCTAAGTGGCATGGAAACCGTGACTTGCTTGCCATAGAAAACAGAGCAAGAAGTCATCAGTTCTTCATGCTTCTTTGGTCAGGTCAGAGAGAAAGAGTAGCTGGTGACCTGTTTTGGAGATGACACAGTAGCAGGATGAGCCTCTGCTTGTCCCAAGAGCTGCAGCCACAGTCCACTATGATCAGGGAGAAGCGTGAGATGGTACAGAGGGGCTGAGCTACGGAGGCCGGGGAGGATCAATCTAAGATGGAAGAGAGAGTGGTTCAGTAGGATGGGCAAAATTTTGGGGTTATTTGGATGGTCATGCAGGTGTGGCATGGCGGAGGTCATCAAGAGGAAATCTGCCTTTCCTCTCTCCTCAGAAAAACCTGATAAAACCATATGCAGTCTCACTTCCAAATTTCCTCATGATTATTATGATACTAAACTAAAGTTCTCCAAGCCGCAGAGACCTGTTTTCTTCTGTTATATTTCCATGTGTTTGATATTCTTTTTTTTTTCTTCTGTTCCTTGTGCTAGAGCAGCCAATCCAAGCATTCCAAAGGATGTTTTTCTGCAGTTCAGCAGTGGAAATTGCTGCCTATCCATTTGTGTTCCAATCTTCAGATCACAAAATGGATAGGCACTCTATGCTCTTTGTTTTACCACAATCTCTTTGTACACCATGTAGTGATTTTCCCTTTTAAATGGCATGAGGTGCTCCACATACCTCTTTAAACATTTGTCTACAGGGTAACAATATATCTACAGGATCTTACAAGGTAGAAAGCAAAGATAAATGCTTGAGAGCTTGTTTTGAGGAGTAAGCTTTGGCAGCTGCCTGTGAAATGAACTACATTCCCTTCCCCCTCCACCAGCTGACGTACAGCATCCCGGATGGTGGTCTGACAGTGTAAGCAGGGACAGAAATTTCTCATTCACTGTCTCATAGTTAGAGAGTAATTTCTCCTTTGCCTGCGCTGCAGTGTGCTATGGAAATGTGGAGCTGCTACAAGGGATGATGGACAGTCCCGCTGTGCGTGACTAACAGGTGCCACACAGACAGATTTCACTGGCCGGGCTGTACGTGCCTCTGCAGAGGGTCTCCTCGCGAGCTGTCATCCCGTCCCTGCTCCTTCCGTCTGGCTTTATGAATCCACAGGCATGCATGTAGGTTGTGGGGAAGAAAAGGAAAGTGACATCAAACAATCTTCTATATAAATCACTTCTCTCTCAAGCAGGTCCACACGACTCGGTTTCTGGCGTCACTTACGGTGGTGAAAAGCTGGAGTTCCGTTACGTCTCTGGAGTTATAACTGGATTTACACAGGTGTGACAAAAAGTCATGTTTGCTTTCTACAGAAATCTGCATATGTATCTTTCTTGATAAAGTGCTGAAAACCATGGGCACAAAGCTGGCAGTGTGCCTTAGCTGCAAACACAAAAGACAGGAAAGAATGGTGACAAGTTTAGAAATTATTTTTTCCCCCATAGTTGAGAGTCAAATGGGTTCCTACTTCTTGAACTGTAAAGCCATAAAAAAAATGAATAAGACTCAGCATTTCCTTAGGTTTATAGCACACAGAGATGAGGGAAGAAAAAAAGGAAACAGTTTTATTTCTTTTCTGTTTTACAGTCGGTTTGAATCCTCTCTCTGTGAAAAATGCTCCACTTTTTCTGACCTTTCCCACCATGAATTTAAAAAATGTCGCCTCTCTGCTCAGTCTTGGATTTATAGCAGAACATCTAATGCCTGGGTTGTGCATACACAATTAAAAAAAATAAGAATCGCTGTTAGTAATCCGTGTAATACCATGTGGGTGAATTTGGGTGAGCATGAAAGCTCCAGTGAACTGTTCACCTCCACAGTAAATGTAGCAAACAATCCCCTCTAAGTTCACAAACAGAATGCTGCTTTCCCATGAAGAAAAACTCTTTATCATGCAGCCTGAATGTGCCCATTAGGATGGCAAAGGAGTGTGGGTCTAAAGAGAAAACTTTTTGCTGGCAGCTGTGGGAGAGGGATTCTGCAGTCCTGTGGCGGAGTGGGGTCCTCTCGGCCCTGAGGTCTGGATCCTCAACACTCCCAAGGACTGTATCCTTTTATCCAGAGTCAGCCCTCAGCTACCTGGCTCTGAAGCCAAATAATTTTGGATTTTAAAGCCTGTTGCGTTGTTTCAGTTTGCGTCAGTGAGCCTGAGATCAGAACCTGGCCTATTGTGGACGGTCTGTCTGAAAGACTCATTACTTCTCCGTCTCAGCTTCGAGGCAGCATCTGGACTATTGATAACACTCTTGGAGCCAGAAGCTGTGAAACACATCATGAAAACCAAGCTGAGAGTGCCTGAGTGAAACACAACAGCAGAGTCATTAAGGACTGGTTTTAAAACCAGGGCCTCCACCATCCCACCTGTTTGCCTGCATAAACACACACCATCAGATGGATCGATGCTAGAAGACGGCTTTAACACGCCTTAAAGCATGAAGAGTTATCCCTAATTACAGTTTTAACCTACCTAATGTAGCTGTGGACAGTCTAATTATCTACATAAATGTTTAATTACTTTTTGAATCCTACTAAGCCGCCGGGCTCAGCGAGAATGGTGGCAATGATTCACAAAGGTTACAAGTCGCAATTAGATTTCAGTAGGGCACGCTTTGGACAAGAGTGCCATCCAGCACCGAATAACTCCGTAGTGAGCCAGCAGAGAATTTAGGGGTTTACTATCAGAGATGATAAAGGTCTTGCTTCATAATCCTTCTGGATGTTTTAACCATGGTGCCTTATCTACCACAATTTCTGTATATAATGGGCATGGTCAAGTTGCTCTGTTTTTGAAAGGTTTTCCATTGCTAGGGTTTATTGGGTGAGAAATGGCACGGTTTTAGTTTTCCCTTCTAAAAGTGTAGGGAGGAAAGGGGAGAAATGTCTCTGGATTCCTTGGTCAGAGCCACCTTGGCTGCCTCCTGTTGGGAAATGTGCAATAATGTCCAGATATATAGTGCAGATGAGTGTGATGTTTGCAAAATTGAAAAAAAAAAACAAACCACAACCACCTTAATCTAAAGCACAAAGGATGGCTACCATCTTTGCTTGACTAATGCCACATTGCACAGCTGTTACTAGCAAATGGATATAGAAGTTACTCTGATGGACAACAGGACTTCTGCAGGGGCAGGACTGGAGGACTCCCAGACTGCTGAGAGCTGGCATTGCTGCCCTGAGCATGTCTCCATGGCCTGAGCCATTCAAGGCAGTCCAGGTTTGCTTGGGACAGGCGGTTGCAGGGCTGGATCAGAGTGCTTTGTGCAATTCAACCCGGTGGAGCAATGCACAGGGGGCTGTTACAGCTGCTGTCCCTTACACCAACCCCCCCAGCTCAGCAGGAGAGGGAAAAAAGTAGATGTGCTTTTAGAAACACCGTCATCATCCAGTTGATGACTGTCCACCAAAGCCTGGATTCAGAGAAATGGGTATCATGAAACAGATTCAGGTCATCTGGGGCTTGGCCTTGTTACAGCTGTCTGCTTTTTAGTTTTGAGATGCTGGAACTCGCCAGGTGGGTACGAGCTCACCAAGCAGGCAGTAACACAGCTGCCCTCCTAGGACCGATTCTCATTACGCTTCTCTCTACCAGAAGTCTGCTGATTAAAACCACATTCATAACGTGGCATGGCATGTCACAGAGAGCTTCATATAGAAAGAAAGCAAATCATGCTTGAATGCCTGTGTCTGAGCTGCCCTGTGTCTTCCTTGCTGTGCTCTCCGGTAAGCCAGAATTTTAAGAAACTCTTGTTACATAAAATGCAGCATTTCCCTCACTTTGTGACCAAAACAAATAAGAATGGTAGGCAAAAAAAAAGCATTAGCACTGTGAACAGATATTTCTGTGGGATATCTTCTTCTAGGTATCCTTTTTGAGCACTTGGACAGTCATTGCTCCAAATGCTGTTGCAGAAGAGCTTGGCTCTGGCGGCCGCTTGCTTTAGCTGCTGCTTGCCATTGTTTCTAAGCCTCCCACTGTTTTTCTAAGCCTCAGAGCAGGCCAATAGTACATTTGTTTCACTTCAAATTCCTGCACAACAAACACAAAAAAGAAGCCCAGTTCTTGCACTCAAGGGAATGAAGGGCTGGGTATAAAAGGTCACTGGCTGAGGACTGCTACTCTGTAGATTAATGTTCAGGTTCCCTTTGGCTGTTTATTGTCATTTCTGCAGAAATAGACGGCTTGCTTTTGGGGCTCGCTGCCAAATGGTTCCCTTCACAAAGCAGAGGGCTGTTCCCCCAAGCCTGCGCGGCCACAGAGAGCTGTGGCGTTGCAGCATACACTACATTGCTGGAGACTGCTCTGCAATTAGCTGGGGACAGTCCAGCTGGAGGGATCACATCCCAGAGAGGGCTGTGGGAGAGGAATAGGGAGAAACAGGTAACTCAGATGTGCTGAGGATCCCTGCTGGAGCTGGGGAGAAGAGAACAAGCCGTGGCTCTGTGTACGCCTTCTGCTTGGTCTCCTGAAAGCTTGCCACTGAACAGAGCTTTTGACGTTCTCCTGTCCTTCAGTGAGCACATTGCCTGAGCCTCTGGGCTATATAGGGACTTGTGTCCTTGGGGTGGGAAGTTTCTTTCTCCTTCCCCTCCATTCTGACACATGACAGTTGGATTCACTCCCCTTTCACACAGGTCATTACCTTCCAAACATGAGAAACATTAAAGAATATGGGGATTCTGACCAGGGTACTGGTGCCCTTCAGTGTGTAGGGAACTCAGGAGGTCAAGATGAAAGCAGCAGGAGACCACAGTCTCCAGCTTATCCCGTTAATTCATCTTTCATCGTTTCAGTTGAGTGACCAGCACAGTAGGCACCATGACTTTGTTCCCATGACATTTCATCTTGAGAATGAGTGCAGCCCTGGACAAGACGAGTGGAAAATCACTTTAGGAGTCAGTGAACTAACTTATTCAAAATATTCTCTTGTTCAAGACCCAGAAACCCTGCAAATCTGTTTCAGAATCTAGCTAAAGAGCAAAGACTCTGATGATAATTAGACCTCTGACAATTGTGGTTGGTTGAGGAACAGACCCATTTTATTAGTCTTGAATGCACTTTTACCAGCCTATTATTTTGCTCTGTTTTTTAATCATCTTGCCTGAAGGTTTGTGTCAGTTGTACCTTGTCATTTATCCCTCTGTCTCTTGACCTGCTGAAATGAAACACAGAACACTAGTAACATATTAAAAGAATGAAATGGTGAAACATTAGGCATTGCTGAAGATTTAATGGGTAAAACTTTCATAAAATGTCATTCAACACATTCAAAACTATATTAAACACTTCTTGGACTACAGAGTCAAACGACTACAAACCTCAGTGTTCCCTGTGAAAAATCAGCCTCTTTCTTCTTCCTTCTTCCAAAAATGGATAGAAAAATATAGGTTTTGGTTGAGAGAGTGGGTTGCTTTAGAGGCTTAGGTTTTTTCCAACTGGAAAAATGAAAAATGTATGCATGTATAACAAGGAAAGAATAACCAGGAGGGCTGCACCACATGAGGGTTATTTTCAGTTCACCTTTGTGTAATTTGTAATTGATTAGTTAATTTTTAGAACTTCAAAACTTTTAAAAGATGTTTCTCCTCTGGGCACCTGGATGTCTCACAACTATTAGACTAGGGCTTACAAACTTAGTGATGACATTTTTGAAGCTGCAAGAAGAATGAGAATGCCAAATGCTTATTTGGGTTACTCCAAACCCTGCTGGTATTAAAAGTACTACCCTAAGTATTTAAAGCCAGACACCCATGGTATGTTAAATTCCATTATAATGCTGACTGCAGTGCTAAGCTTATTGATTTGTGTTTTTCTTTTCATGCTTAAGGTGTTTATTTAGAAGGTTAAAGATGGATTTGAGTCTGCAACTGAGGTTCCCACTGTGAATGCTCTGTTCTTACTACCAGCAAATCATACACACACACACTTTGGTGTAACGGCAGCTGCTAAAGAAAAACAGGCCACAGAGACAGCTCTTGCTCCTTGAGCTTGCCAAACCTAGGAGCTGCAAACATTTCAGGGAGTGGAGTAATCACATGGAGCTTACTGGTTTACTGGCAGCACTCAACAAAATGAGGCCATTATGATGGACAATAGAAAAACACTTGTGTTACAGATCTTTTTGACTTCACAGATGTAATGGCTTGAAAGTGAAGTTTGGTGGCAAGCAGCACCGCACAGTGTAACAGTACTGAGCTGCTGCAAACTTGGTTACCTGAAGCTTCCATTTACTTCTTAAGAGTAGTCCTGATTGAAGTGCTTAATTGTACCCTAGTTTTGATATTCAAGGGTTAACAATTAAGTAATCGTTGTTTAACTGAGAAACAGCTTCTGAAGAAATTACAGATGAAGAACAAATGATATGTTTATGCCTGTTTATGAGCAAATTGCAATGAATCCATTACTAATGAGAGAGTGTCTTTCACAAAATCTTTAGCTTAGTTTGCTCTTGGGTATTTCCTGTCAGCTTTGCTTCTTTTTCATCTAGAATGAGCTTCCTCTTATTCCTTTTAAACCCACCCCAGCCTTCCTTTAGTATCTGGGAAACCAAAACCATAATATCACTTAGACATCTGGGAGATCATCTGATCCAAACTCGAACAAACTAAACATTAGGAGATGCATTGTTTAACTTGGTTATCTTCAACCATATGTAAGGACTTGCACAAATTTTTATATAAGTATGGAATGTCCATTTTCTCTGACTTTAAGAAATTTTAAGGACAAACCATTTCACCAGCAAGCTGATTTTTTTTCATGGAAACCCTTAAGGAACAGGGATGGTGAATTTGTCTTAGTCTGACATTATCATTCCATGCGGCTCAACCAGCAAGAAGTATTACAGCTCCTTTAATCCCCTCACTGGTATTATCTTTAAAGAAGAACATCCTGTGGTGAAGTGTTGCACTTTGTTCTGCCTGATATAAAAAACTGTATTAGGTTAATATGATTAAGGCTAATGAGATTCTGAACCTCATCCAAAAATTTTGTCATTAAAGCACATTTACCACTGATGAATTAATTAGTAAAATACAAATCACCTTTTCAGAGGGACGTGTGCCAGGGTTCGTGAAAAAATGCCAACATCCAAGCATTTTCTCTGTGGTGGCTTCAGCTTACAAACCTGAGAAGAGGATAGAAGGACAAGTATGCTGCTAATGTATACTCTGGCACTGAACCTCGGACCCGGAGAGCAAAATTTAGCACAAAGGGAAGAAGGAAAAGGGCAGGGTGGGCATTTACCAGCATCTTTAGCCCAGGGGACTGTCTCTTGCAGCTGTTTCCACCTGCTTCCACCCTCTTTTCAGTTATATTTAGGAGCAAAGAGGAGAGCAATGTTTGGTAAGATTTTGTGAATAGCAGAGTGTAGTTCTGGATGTATTGGAGGGACTATAGATCTCATGACTGATTTTCTTATGAGATACATGTGGACAGTTCCCAAGCAACTTAGAAAAAACCCTCAAGAATTACAATTAGAGCCCTGGAAAGGGGTTTAGCTTCACTTCTCTGATATTTAAAAAGGTTCCAGTTCCCCTCTAATTTACCTAACTTGAACTGAAATTGAGAGATCAATCAAATTCAAGGTGACATGAAGCAAAATGATTACGTAGTCAGGCTTCTCCTGACAACACTGCCTCTCTATGACATAAACTGTTTTACAGCATCCAGTCATTTTTCATCAGGTCTGTAGCTCATTTTTGAGCTACGGCATCTGCTCTTGACTCTGCTACACCTCTAGGCAAATTGTTCTAATAACTGGCAACCTTGTTTTATTGTTACTTATCCCTATTATTGGTTTTCTGTTAATTCAGCCCAAACCACCCACCGTTTGTGTCTCACAGCAAGAGTACTGAGCTCCGTTCAGGAGGGAGAGAGGAGACTGTGCGTGGCATGTACTAACTTCCATAGGGGCTGAAAAAATTTGAGCAGTTAATCTATCACTGCTTTTGTAAAACAGTTACCTGATGACCACTGTTAATTATTTTATGGCCTCTTTTAGAAATCCCTTTTACCTGATTGGCCTGAGAAGCAAGTTTGTCCTGGGATATGTGTTTGCTAAGGACTACCATCCTGATTTTGTATAGGCATCATGTGAAGTTACATGGAGTTTGCTGAGAGAGTGGTTTGATAACGTTTTGATGCTCCCCAGGAGAATTTGGTTGCAGACAGAATCTTCTTTCAGAAAACTTTCAGGCTTATCAAAATCATAGAATCATAGAATCATAGAATGTTTTGGGTTGGAAGGGACCCCTAGAGGTCATCTAGTCCAACCCCCCTGCAGTGAGCAGGGACACTGCTAACTAGATCAGGTTGCTCAGAGCCCCATCCAACCTGGCCTTGAATGTTCCCAGGGATGGGGCCTCCACCGCCTCTCTGGGCAACCTGTTCCAGTGTTTCACCACCCTCATTGTAAAGAATTTCTTCCTTCTATCTAGTCTAAACCTACCCTGTTTTAGTTCAAAACCATTCCCCCTTGTCCTGTCACAGCTGGCCCTACTAAAAAGATTTTTCCCCATCTTTCCTATAGGCCCCCTTTAGATACTGAAAGGCCGTAATCAGGTCTCCCCGCAGCCTTCTCTTCTCCAGGCTGAACAAGCCCAACTCCCTCAGCCTGTCCTCATAGGAGAGGTGCTCCAGCCCTCAGATCATTTTAGTAGCCCTCCTCTGGACCCGCTCCAACAGTTCCATGTCCTTCTTGTGCTGAGGGCTCCAGAGCTGGACACACTACTCCAGGTGAGGTCTCACCAGAGCAGAGTAGAGGGGCAGAATCACCTCCCTCGACCTGCTGGCCACACTTCTCCTGATGCAGCCCAGAATACGGTTGGCCTTCTGGGCTGCCAGTGCACATTGCCGGCTCATGTCCAGCTTTTCATCCACCAGTACCCCCAAGTCCCTCTCGGCAGGGCTGCTCTCAATCCTTTCTTCCCCCAGCCTGTACTGATACTGGGGGTTACCCCGACCCAGGTGCAGGACCTTGCACTTGGCCTTGTTGAACCTCATGAGGTTCACACAGGCCCACCTCTCCAGCCTGTCCAGGTCTCTCTGGATGACATCCCGTCCTTCTGGTGTGTCAACCGCACCACTCAGTTTGGTGTCGTCCGCAAACTTGCTGAGGGTGCATTCAATCTCGCTGTCTAAGTCATTGATGAATATATTAAACAGCACCGGTCCCAGTACGGACCCCTGAGGGACACCACTCGTCACCGGTCTCCATCTGGACATCGAGCCATTGACCACTACCCTCTGGATGCGGCCATCCAGCCAGTTCCTTATCCACCAAACAGTCCACCCATCAAATCCATAGCTCTCCAATTTAGAGAGAAGGATATTGTGGGGGACTGCGTCAAAGGCTTTGCAGAAGTCCAGATAGATGACATCCATTGGTTTTCCCTTGTCCACTGATGCTGTCACACCATCATAGAAAGACACTAGGTTAGTCAGGCAGGACTTGCCCTTGGTGAAGCCATGCTGGCTATCTCGAATTATCTCCCTGGCCTCCATGTGCCTTAGCATAGCTTCTAGGAGGATCTGTTCCATGATCTTCCCAGGCACAGAGGTGAGGCTGACAGGTTGGTCGTCCCCAGGGTCTTCCTTTCTACCCTTTTTGAAAAGGGGCACAATGTTTCCCTTCTTCCAGTCCCCAGGGACTTCACCTGACTGCCATGACTTTTCAAATATCATGGAGAGTGGCTTGGCGACTACATCGGCCAATTCCCTCAGGACTCTGGGATGCATCTCATCAGGTCCCATGGACTTATGTGCGTTCAGGTTCCTCAGGTGGTCACGAACCTGATCTTCTCCTACAGCAGGAGGGGCTTTGCCCTCGCAGTCCCCCTCATGCCATCCATGTGCATTATTTTCATAAAAGAGATAATCTAGTGGAGCTGATTATGGACCAACTCAAAAAAATCTCCGCAAGTCAACTTTTAAAACTCCCTGGTAAAAGTGTATCGGTTTCTATTTAATTATTTAGTCAGGCTACTATACTGACATGTAAACCATTAATCCATCAGTACCGACTCAGGTAGTGCCACCTGCACTCTTCTGACCACTAAATGTTTGCTCTTATTTAATACATTAAGCACATACAGTGGTATGGTAGAAGGACTAAAAAAGAGAGGCTCGATATTGTATACTGCAGTGCTGTCCACACTGTTGCATTAGGCAGCAGAGACCTGATTCTGTTCCTGCTTTGCTTGGCGTAAGAGCAGACACACCACCCAGGCACACCACCAGCAGATGCAGCATTGTGTCGGTGTGTGGCACAGGACAGAAGGTCAGATCTGGGTCTGCAAACGCATGCCACGCAACTCCGCTGGGGAACCAAGCACTCACCACGTGCACTGTAATTACCTCTCTACCACATGCAGAGCTGTAGGCAGTAGAAACTGCCTTTATTGAGAAAAAGGACCTTGGCCAAGATTGTGGCACTGTCACCGGCCCATTTAGAAAGAGCAACAGGCTTGTTTGTTGGTACCTGAGCAGCTGTGAGACCTAAGCAGGTAGGATCATGAGTATGCACCCAATTTACTGCCTAGCTGGTCCACAGAGATTGGAAGGTACATCATCATCAGTCAGAAAGAACTTATGGGGACAATATGTCTTTGCAACAACTTGTATGTAATTAATTTACACTGCAGGGCAGAGCACATACCAGTTACTTTCCCCAGGTGAATGCTGTTCCTAAAATGAACCCTCTGGTTTGGCAGGGACTTCGGTCAGAGATTCACAATCTCCCTCACCTCACATGCAACAATGTTGTTATCTTTTGTTTGTCGTTGCCTTACTTAGAGGCTGCAAAGACCAGAACTCCCTGAGTTTTTGATATCTACATAGTTCGCACCATTATATTTTCACACTAAGGATTACATAATCAAGAGCCCCTTTAAAATACACTTGCAAGTATAAGCCATAGTTTTGCATGTAATTACATATGCACTTAGTAATATGTAAATGCAATTTCAGTAATTACATATGCAAACATGTAGAGCTGTGATCAGCACTGAGAGATGTCTGTCATGTGTGGCCACTAAACCACCGGGCCAGTGCATTTCAACTTGGACTGATGTTATTATTCTTTCACTTACCTGATTATCATCATTACCTGGTGAATCTCATGCACAGGGTGTATTTACCTGTGATCTCTTGCTTCTATTCCACTTTCTGCTGGAAAGTTATTGTTCTTTGCAGCATTAGTAATGCATTTATTTACAGTTCAACTCTCTTTTTAATGCTTTCTTCTTTATTTCTGCTAGGTTTTGTGTATTTGATTTTTTTTTTTCTTTTTTTCTTTTTAAAACTATTCTTAGGAAGAAAACCAAGTCCAGAGTTAGACTTCTATAATCAGATTTATGGTACATAAACAAATAGCTCAATCATCAAAGTTGTTGAGAACCCATAATTATCATCAACTTCAGTATGTATCTAGTTTCCACAAATCAAGAGCTGCATGGGCTGGTTTTGAAAATATGCAGACCAGTGTGCCTCTGTTTTTAAAACTATGATATTTTCTGGCTTCTCTGTAAAATCAGTGGCAAGCTTCGAACAGAGGAATCCCTGGCTTGCAGGCCTATGGCTGATCCATTCGCTGCTATAGACGGTTACGAACATGTGGGTAATTCCTTCATTAAAATTCCATCTTGTTTTAACAGGAAATTCATTAGTTGGCTGGAACATAATGTAGCTGTACACCTAGCCCAGGGACCAAACTTTTTTATTATAGCACAAGAACCAACAAACCCCAAATCAGTCTCACAGAGTGGTTCCCTGCTGCTTGACTCTTGTAAACTCTTAAATATGTAATTTATCATCCCTAAAATACTCTAACAGAATACACCATTTGCTAATTTGCAGGAAGCTCTCTTTGTATGTCACAGCTAAACAAATGTGAGAGAAAGAAAACTATTAATGAGACAGTTACAAAACACCTACCCACTGTGTAAACTTCCAAGGGAATGTAACCGCTTCTTTAATATTTTCTCACAATGAGCAAAATTTTTTGCTGGGGAGAGACACTGAATAGTCACATGAGATCACCCTAATGGGTTTATTCTTTCTTCAGGTGTGCTGCAGTCCGCTTTTTCCTTGCCTTTTTTGCTCCAGGTACTATGAAGCTCAGAAGGGTTTCCTTACCATTCAGTTTTATCATAGCTGTTTCATTGTGCTAGCCCCATCCCCCCTGTCCTCCCCAGAACCATCTGCATGTTGCCATTTGGTAAAGCTGTGGTTGATCGATTCTCTGCAAGGAGACCTTTCAGGTGTTCTTTTATTCAAAGGTTTGCAGAGTGAGACATGGCGGAAAAGTCAGAAAAGTTAAGACTTTCTAAATTTTGTTGCTGCTAGATGCAGCAAGCTGAAAGCCTGCAGAAAATGCTGCCTGAGATAATTATGGGAAGCATGAGAAGGCAAAGATATTCATTTGACACTGGGAAATGCTTTCAACAGAGTCTTTTCCTGAAGGTCTAAATTGAGGGGATAGTATCCATTAACAATAAGTCTCTTGCTAATGAAAAAGATCATGTATCTAGATTCCAAGGTTTATTTTGTCACTGTTTTGACAGTCTGTGATGTCTGTAAGTGCTTTTCCAATATTCCCATGTATTGAATGAAGCTGACGTTCATTAACTAGCTTTTGGCTTCTAAGTTTGCTCTCAGCTTAATTAATGTATTTAGGCAGTTGGGAGCTACATTTACATGAAAATGAGAGTATAGCCAGTGGAATATCTACTGATCATTTCTCATATATAAATAGAGACATGGGAATGGACATGGCCAATGAAAAAATCCAAGCAAAAAGTTACTATGTTTAGGGTAAAATAACCAGAAATAATATATATGAAAATATGAAGCATTGAACAAGTTATTGGAAGAAATGTTACAATGATGGATGTTATAAGAAAGAGGGTTGGTTGATTTTTTTTTTTATTTCATCTTCATTAGCCATTTCATTACTGTAATGCTTTTCCAGCTTGTAGCTAATTAGCTACGTTTGGTCAGCAGATACCAGAAAAATGCTTTGTACAGTGTCACCATATCATCAGAGCTAGCATAAGACCAAAACTTGCCAAAAGGCTCCTGGAACCAGCCTGCAAAGGCAGATAAAATTCCGTAGAAAGGGATTATGTATCAGATACAGTGCAGAATGACAAAATGAAATTGCCGTACAGGGTGCACAGTACAGCAATATGGAAAAGGAATTGGAGCCTATGCATGATGATGACACGCTGGTTTATGCGGATGTTTATCACTAAAAGGGTTGTCAGAGCCTCTCACCAACAGGAGGAAAGAAATAGAGCAAACAGACCACACACAGACCAAGCTGGTATAAGGAATGGGGTCATTTTTCAAGCCTTTCCCCACATCCACTTTAGATTATTCATATTTCCATTTAATCTGTTGTTTGCTGCCTTATATTAGTGAATAATTTGCTGTAATAAAGAGCTATTCAACGTCTAAAAATAAGACAAGTTGAGCAACTCTACACTAAGGGACATAATATATGGGAAGCACTTTTAGGAAAAAGGGTATTGTGTGGAGTAAGGTAGGTTTTTTTAATTAATGGATCTCAAAATCACAATCTGCAGGCTCAAGGAATTTCAGGCCTAACCTGTTATATAATCAGTTTTTATATCATGCCTTGAAAGGCGTGAGAACTTGATGCATGTCTGGGTGTCTGACATATATGTGAAGTGCATCTCTTGTTATAAATAAATTTGGAGAAGACATGATAGAAATAAAATTATGAAGGAAATATTTCTGCTTTGCTGGGATGAAATAAAATGCTCATGAAGAATTTATTCTGATTCTTAAAAAAGATTTGAACCAAACCAATCCTATTAAGTGAGGTGAAGGAGAAAGAGTTTATTGTCCTCAAAATAGAAGAGATTATTCACTGGCTGATTTATTTCCTTCCTCTCTGGCTCTCACATTTATTTACATTTTCTGGGGCTAAATGACACAGTGCTGAGTAATGAAAGCATAAGGTTTGGTAGTGACATTTTCGCCGCCTTGGCTGATTCCATTAATCCTTGCGGAGCTGCACGGGTGGCCGTGAGGGTGTCCCCTCCAGCCACCCAGCTCATTAGGCTTTTGATGCAAGTGCAGGAGAGGCAGCATGGAGCACGGTGCCTTGGCTGTTTACACTTTCAAAGTCAGCCACTTTGCGAGGAGACTTCAGTGTCATGACTCTGCTACCGAGGCAGCTGAAGAAGCTCAGAGGGATGCAAATGGATGAAAAAGACCAAGCTGTCCAAGGGGAGCAGGGATTTTGGTGCCTCTCTCTCCTAGCTGCATAACTTAAGACTCCTACTGCAGAGAGGCCTCATTTCCACAAGAAGGATATGTCTCAGAGCAGCCAAGATTTCGGGGTCTGTCTGTTCTCCGACAAGAGTATTCACTCATGGTACCATACTCAGTGTTTCCCAGGTTTTATGACCCCTCCCAGTGGTGTAACTTCAGTTGTGGTGTAAGGCTGTGAAAGTCATCTACACAAATTGATTTAGGAGACACACAAGGAGCCTTTGCGTGATCTCCTGCCAACGTGACTCCTGTCTGAGCTGTGGGGCGACCCTCTGTGAATGAGAAAACAGCTCTGGATTTTAGCTTCTAGGTTGAGACTGTTGGGTGCTAACAATACAAAACTTTTGCATTATAAGTCAGTGGTCCCTCTGCTCTGTTGTAGCATGTCCAAAAGGTTTAAGTAAAAGCTGTAAGACAGAAGGTTTAGAGACTCATAAGAAATGCTTAGCAATGACATGCTACTGGAGGAAATGTATTTTTTATAGGTGTGAGGAAAATAAACTTGGGCTCATATCCCTAACCATATTTTAATAGCAGTTGGCACTTAAATATACTTGCTGATCAGATTTGCCGTAACTGATGCTAATAGGCAAGATGGTTTGATAATCTTAGGTGAGGAAAATGTGCTATGACATAACAGGAAATATTTTTTACATGTAAATAACTGTCAGCTGTATTTTCTTGCAGCCTATTAAATCTTTTGATAAAGTTGGGGAAATCTGTCAATAGTTATTCAAAAATTATTTAAAATTAAACTGCTGCATTCTCCTGATCCTATATAAAATCTTCCAAAACCAAGACTGAACAAGTACAATTGCAGAATCACATACATGTAGATGTGATACATGTGATTGATGTGATGGTAGGTCACAGGAACTAGAGATCGGTCAGTCAGCTTCTTCATTTGGCAAAATTAATGCCTTGTTTTAGGGCAGGGAAAAGATATTTCACACCAGCTTTGCCCCCTAGGAAGAGGCCACAAGTTCAGATACTGTAGTGTTTCAGCTTGGATGGTAATCTAAGAACACCTTTAAAACAGGATTGTGAAATTGTGCGGGGGTGCACAGGAAACACAGATAGATGCACTTTTACTGGACTTAATTAAAAAAATGTGAGCAAAAGCTGTCCACTAGCTGGACAATAAAGTTTGGTTCCTTGTTTTCCCCACGGTGAGGAAGTAATGCAAATATTCTAAAATTTTTGTTTCATTAAAATCTAATGGCTTTGTGGTGGAAAAAATGGACAAGAGTCTACAGTTTCCTTAAGTCTTCAGTGTTTAACCTGTCCTTTGGGTTCCTGAAGACACCCTGCCCCCTCAAATTCCTGATGAGCTCATCAGATCCTTTTCCTGTTACTAAAGTTTAGACCATCACATCAGGGAACACAAGATGAACATACTTAGGCTAATCAGGGTCCTGAAGTGCCTGTGAACTTCCCTTAGAGCAGAGACCATCGTTACTCCTTAGGCTATTGCATACAGCTCACTGGCCTCACTTTCATAGAGGTTAGGAAATGACAATACTTGGTTGCTGTTAACTGATCTGTGCCGGTGCTGCCCTGCCAGCTCTCCTGGCAGCTCTGACGCCCCTGACCATCTGCTCCTCACACCCCATCCAGGCATTCCCTCCTGCCGTGCATGGACAGGAGTCGGGGACATGCCAGCCCCGGCTGGTGTGCAGAGGTACAGGGGACTAACTTACTCCCTGAGCAACAGCTCATGTCACAAGCTGCAACACAGAGAGAAAGAGTGTTATCTCTGACCTCTCCTTGCAGAAGGTGGCAAGCACTCAGGCCAGTTCATGTTCAGAGACATAAGCCCAGAGTAACTTGTCTTAACTCATGATCAGTATTCGTGTTAGCTGTCTCCGGCTCTTTGGGAGTACTCAGGCAATAGAAAGAGTAGGTATGGGAACACAGGTGAAGATGTGCTTAGTCAGCAGGAGGTCTGCTTTGGTGGGAAAAACCCGTACTGCTTCCTGCTCTTTGAGACCAGGATGGTAACAGCAGAACTGAATTGCTCTGGGGGTAGTTGGGATGGATTACAAAGTACCCAACCAGGTCACAGATGCAATCCTAGGTGCAGTTTTTCTACTGACATGTCTCTGGAAGATTACCCCATTTTCAAAAATACTTTGGTGCCTGCATCTGTGTTTTGCATCTTAAATGGGTAAAAGGGACCAACTACATGGAACAGATAACTTCAATGTAAAGCATTAGTTCTGCAGAACTTGTCAGCTTCATCCATGCTCATTTGTTTTAGGAAGACTTTTTACTTTATTGACGTTTTTGGCTCACCTGACTAGTTTCAACTGTTTTTCCTGATGATGATGATGGTGATTGTTTTCCAAAACCAAGCACAGCATCAGCTTTACTTCCCATCTGTTTCTCATTATTTGTTGGGCCCATTAAAGTGAACATTGTGGTAATTAATGTTAGAGCAGGAGTTGAGATTTGGAAACCTGAGTGCTCCTATCAGCAAATAACTTCAAGCACTTTTTCAGTGCTCTGCCATTGCTAGTTTTACTCAGAGCAATTATATGTCACTATGTGATTACAGCAAGCCTCTCTTGTGGAAAAAGAAGAGTAGAGAGTAGTTTCTCCAAATCTCCTACAGTTTCACCCTCAGAATTAAGAAAAGATGTCTGCTTGACAAGTGGAAAGATGGCTCTCATATCATATTGATGAACTGACCATGTTTTCACCTCTCCTTTTCAGTCTAGCAGTATAAATTCATGATCATTAGCACACAGGTGCTTGATGTTCCCAGCAGTCAAGCAACAAGGGAGTTGTCTTTATTTCATTCTGGGATTTTTACTTTCTGATTTAATGTAGTAAGTTCAGTCATTTCTTGAGCACAAAGAACTCCTATGGCTGTTTCCTGAGAAACCGCTTGGATGGGAATGGGGCAACATTTTCTGCTGTCTTTCTGCCAAGTCTCCAGCTTCAAAGAATTAGCTTTTAGGATTTCCCATAAAAAAGCTGAAGGAGCAGGAAAAATAAAGATTACCACAACAATTACGGCAGAAAATAATCCTCCTGCTCCAACAGCTATGGAACTTCCTGATTTTACTTTGCAGCCTTGGCCTTAGTAGTTGGAGCTAGGAATTAACCCTTACACTGCTTGACTGCTGTTACCGTTTATTATTCATGTTGTCACTCTGCCTGGAGACCCCAGCCAGTGACTGAAGCTGTTTTGTACTAAACATTGCACATTTGTGAAGCATAAAGACAGACCCTGACCTCAAGAGCTCAATAGATGCAGAGTCTGATCGTATACCCCTTTTTCCACTTGTATTGAGATCTGTTCCTTACATCGTCACATCTGTTCTCTATCTAATAGTTAAACAGTAATTAATAATTAAATAAGGGGAAACTTCTGAGGCTCTGTTTTGTCTGCTTTAACTCTGCACAGAACCAGTTCATTCATAGTTATGGCTCTTCTGCACTCAGACCATATCAGCCATGGTACCCTGTCATGCACTTACATATGAGCCTGCAAGAAGCAAGACTGTTCATGGGCTCCCACAGGCAAGAAAAGAATAAAAACCTTGCATTCCAAGGTCTCTGAGTCCTCTTATATTGGTTTGTTTCTGGGCTGACTTCTCATCCTGCTGCGTGTGCTGAAGAGCATGTATTCCTCGGGTATTTCCGTTGTAAGAGCAACAAAGTCTGGTCTTTATTCTTATTTCATTTGTGAGAAGAGAAAGGCTTTAAAAAAAAGGTCTTTGAAATCGTGTATGACAGCTTATCATGAACATCGTTGTTATCCTGTCAGAGAAAATATAGTAGCTTTAGTTCCAACAGAAGAGTATCAGAGCTGGGCAGATTCTGATCTAAATTACATGGTATAGATACAGAGCAGTTCTTCAGCCTACCTGATTTATTGTAGCACAACTGAGCTCAAAGTAGGTCTTAGTATTTAATCTGCAGATTAATATTTTATTCATATTTAGAAATACTGCCAAAGTGGGACAAGATATTAATAGAAAGAGACCAATGCACACAGAAGTAGGTTGTTTTCCAAATCTCCTTCCCAGAAATCTGCTACAAACTGACTGCAGATTATTGAAGTAACATATGAAATAGTAATAGCCTTAAAATTAAAGGTTTAAAAATTCCACTGCCTGCATGAATCTGTATGAACCTGTTACATTTTCAGTCATTCCGGACAAGGAATCACTAAACCGTTCTTGCAGTGATATTCCTGGGCTGAACGGTATACTGGGATGCATGAGGGAAGCACATGCAGAACCATAGCCCACGTGGTACATTAGGATTTGGTTTTCTCTGTTTCACTAAACACTACTTTTTCCCATTCAGATTCCAAAGGCAGGGTGGCCATATATGCAACTGCTGAGTATACAAAAACACACCAAGACTACACTGAGGAAGAACTCAGTGCTGGACAGTCAGGAATCCAAAGTTCAGAAGTACCAGCTATCAGTCTCTCACCTGTGTGGTCACTATGATAAACTATATGATCTCACAGTGCTTTCCACTCGGTCACTGTCTCGTTCACAAATAGACTAGCACTCAGCTGATGAACAGCTTTTCCATATTCTCCTCTCTTTACTCCATGGCTGGCCCCAGGCCCTATTGGGTGCTCACAGTGCAAAAGCATTGCTCTGTTCTTAGGGTTGCTTACTTCTTCATGGGTGTTTCTGAGGAGCTCATCAAAATTTAGTGCCAGAACCAAAGAGAAACAGATTTTGTTGTTTGGCCCTAAAAGATTTTGTACCTGCCCTGCTAAATGCTGAGCTTGTTGGCTAGGTCCCCTGAATAACACATGGAGTGAGGTAGGCATTGCAAGAGGCAATCTACAAGGACAAATACAGTGAGAGATGCAGCATCTGCCCCATGAACAGGAAGGTACCTAAGTTTAACCAGTGGGGAGAAAAGGAAGTCCTGCTTCCCTGTGGGGCGTGTAATGCCGTAGTAAATATGAGAAGTCTATACCTCCCTGTACTCAGTCTCCACATCTTCCAGGGCTTGTGATACCACCTTCTTGCTTTGGGGAAAGGAGCAGGGTTCACTCCTTTCTTTCAGAGTGTGGCCAGAAGTGGAAGAGAAGAAAGAGGTGCTGCTCCTAACCTTTTATTGGAGCATTAGGAGTAGAAGGGGAACATGCACCGTCTGTTTCTTTTCTATGCAGGAGAAAAAACTTATGGTCCCAGAAGGTTTCCAAGTTTTCTCTGGGTTGGCAGAGACATTCCCTTCCCAGGCCATGGGAAATGAATTCAACATGTCTGAGCACAGGAGGTCAGGGCCTTAATTTTCCTAGTCTTACTCAAAAAGAAGTAGTACTTTACTTCTTCACGTATTATTGGTGCCAAAACAGAGGCAGTAGGAAAGACAAAGTAAAGGTCCTGTGTTGAAAAATTTACTGATTATTTTAGGGGGGGTTAATTATTATTTTTATTATCTTGTCAATTTTTCTCCTTTGAAAGGACTTACAAGCATAAGGCCAAATCACTGCTGAGTCATTTGAGAAAAAAATATTTTGCAGTGACGCTCCAAACATGCAATTATGTGCAAATACACATGCTTCCCCAAGGATAATTAATCTGAGGATCAAGGGCTGAGATCACAAATTTTCTTCAAGTTCACATCCAGCTCTTTTCAACCAGTGATTCCAACATGCTTTTCAGCAGAGAACTGTACTGCAGGTTCCTAAGTCACAAAACAGCACTACTAGCAGCAACGGAGGCTCTGAACACCATGTAACAAAAGGCAAAGGGAGTTGCTCCCAGAGGCACAGTGCCTTATGCTAAGAAACCTTGCAGATGAGTTTATAACCCTTAGGAAAAAGATTAATGAAAAGACAGAGACCACCAGTGGTAGTAGTTGATGCTTTTCCAAGGCAGGAACTTCAAAAATTAATTCCCTCTTTAGTCCTTACCCCCTTCCTCTATTCCTGTTGTCACTGATTAATTTGTTACTATGCCACATTTCCAAACATGACATCAGAGAGCATCATGAAAGGGGAAAATATTTTTTTAGATGAAAATCAAAAAGAGCCACAAGAAATGATAGAACAGGTAAGAGCTCCTGCTACAAGGTTAAAAGTCCATTTTAAAATCTCATTATCTATTGTCCTTTACTGTCCTGCTCCCCTTCATTGTGTGAGTTGTTTGCAGCATGGCAGGCTTCCAAAGCTATTTTTCAGATGCTTTGCAGCAGATGTGATAATTACAAGATGCACCATCACAGGATTTTAGCATTTATCTTTTTTCTGTAATTTAATTTTTACTGCCTTTCCTTTAAAGACAGCATGGATTGAGGCCATAAACTGCCAAATTCTGTATCCTATGAAGAGACCAGTATCATGAAATGCAAAATGATTTACATTTTCAATCAAATGGACAGAAGTGAAAAATTCAGCACAATTCCAATAGAAACATTTAAAGGGTCCCAAGTGGGATTTCTTTTCTCCTCCTTCTAATCTTTGTAATTGCGGCACTAACACTAAATTAGAGTTTGTAGAAAATTTTCGTGTCCAAAATTAGATCAGGTTAATAAGAATAAGATTCTAAAGTAATTCAAGGTTGTTTCCCTTCACCTTTTCCTAGGTCCTTTTTGGAACTTCCTCCCCCCAAAGTATCAGGCTCTATAGCACGATTAATTCTTGCTGTCAGGAAACAAGAATGCTATGACACTTGCTAATCAGCAGGGAAAAAAGGTGGGAAATAGTCACTCATCTGCTCTGAAAGAAGGATTTCTGTATCTAAGGATCTAAATATTAATAAATCAGAACTGGAACTGGCAATTAGAGTAGGCACTCTGTGGACAAAGCAGCAGATGTGGCTATTCTTTTTAGATATAAAGGAGGATCTTGAGCAAAGGCAGTGTGCTTCCCCCACCTCTCATCACAATATGACATTGTGCACACACACATACATGCGTGTGCATGCATGTGCGCCCGCACACATGCACATACTCATCGCTAAGGAAGCAAACTGTGTGGCAGGGAAAGAGAATAGAACCTGCAAAGCACAGGGAGAAGTGGAGGGAAGGACATATGGCAATGTTTTGCTGTGCTTGATATTGTCTTGACGTGAAAGACAACTCTGCAGGAGGATTTGCAGTGCCCATCAACATGCAAAAGGCAGCTTTCAGCTAAGCAGTTCTGATAGCATTCAGTGGCTAACAGGCATGGAGAAGCATAGGCCACCTGGGGTCACAGCATAATTAAATGCAATCCTGATTTTCTTTCCTTCAGTGTGGAAAAAAAAAAACCCACAACAGAAAACAAAACAAAAAGGATGAGCCCTGACCTCAGGAAAGCAAAAAAATTTGCAGCTTTTTCTCATGTAATTAGTTGCTACTAATACATAGGAGCTTTCACAGCAGTTTCATACCTCTGTGCAAGATGTCATAGGATGATAAAAGACCCAGTGGTGAAAGTTAAGGAGATGAAGCAGGGGGAGGGGAAATCATACTCCCACCTGAACTGTTGAAACCACTTTCTCCACAGTGGCTCTTCTCCAGCTATTTTGCATCAAAGCTGTTTCAGGGTTGTAAACCATTCAGGTGTTTAAAAGGCGTCAGGTATTTCTTGGGCCAAAGGTGATGTTTATGCCAGTCAGCATAGTGGGACAGCAGGCAGCAAACCAGGCTTCCCTGCTTTCATAACTGTGAAGGCTTCTGGGCATCATAGGCTGCAAAGCTAAGGGTAAGGGGTTTTAGTCAGCTGCACCCAAATAAAAGCCAATGTATGTACTGTTTTGTTTAACTGCAGCATGGCTCAGGTGGCTTTGCAACCATCCCTCATAATACATGTACCTAAAGCTTTATTCTTGCACAAAAGTTTTAATTTTGGAACAAAGGATTTATATGCAGGTAGGATTTTGCATATGTAACTACTATTCAATCCAGCTGACTCCATTAACTTTGCTTTATTAATTTAGAGATTTCAGGCTTATGAAAGCCACAGCTCATGGAAAGACTCTTTTTATTTTTTTTAAGCTAGATAATAATACTTAATAAAACTAATAATAATAATCCTCAACACTTATATAATATTACCACTTTTTCATCCTGAAGACACCTTAGAAGCACTGCCTATGAGATGGGAGCAAGTTTTATTATCTCCATTTTACAGACTAAGAAGTTGAGGCAAGAAACTGAGATTTTAATTTTACTTCTAGTATAAAGCCGTAGTTACTGAAAATCTTTTCTCTTGCTTTTCTCTGTTGTTTCCACTGATTCAGCTCCAACAGCAGAATCTCTGCTAGAGGAGTTTTCAAACTAGCAAACCAGCATTCCTATATCTTACCTGTGTTTGCTGCATCTTTGCTTATTTCAGACCCTATGTAAAATAGGCCTTTCTTATTTTGGAGAAAAAAAAAAATAGAAGCCACCAACAAAAACAAAACAAAAAAACAACACCAAAAAAACCACACAAAAAAAAAACCAAACCAAAATCCAAACCTTTCTAAAAACCTTCCCACTTCCAGCTATCATAACATACTTATTATTACTTTTCCCTTTTTTTAACCTATAGTGTGTCCACCAGTTTCCAGCAGCAAAAGAGCCTTCACTTCAGCATCTCCTTTGGCCTAGAAAGAATTTCTGACTATTACTGATGTTGCTCTGCAAATTATTGCGCCTGAGGGCCCGCTCATAGGTTATGTGCTGTCCTCTACACAAATGCTTACCAAAAAGACAGTTCTTGTTAGGAGGAACTGCACTGTACAATTTAGCTGGTGCTCACCAGCAATACCTCTTTTACTTGAGCTTAGGAGCAGTTTAATTTAACATAGCTTGAGGTCGACGGTGTTTCTTACTGGAGCTCACAGCAGGCACACGTGAGACAACATGCCCTTTGCATGTTTGCATTTTAAGGAGGCCTAAGTTCAAAACTTAGATGAAAAAAATCTTTTCATCTTGCTGTGTCTGTATGTCTGCATCTCTCACTCCTTTTAATATTTCATCCTAAATCTGTAGCACTGGATTTTGAAAATTTTCAGAGGATTGTGTTAGTATAACATCTATTTGACAATGTAAAACTGTATTTTGCTGTAAATTTTTGCTTTGAATCAAGATCCATAGTACTTGCTGGAAAGATTTCTAGTGATTTTAGGGGCTTTCTTCAGACATTGCCCAGCAAACTCCAGAGTATTTAGCTGTGTATGTTGGGGCTAGCTTGATTGTCACCAAGTTGTTCTAGAGCTCAGTAATTCAATATTATTCCGGCTCTATTTTATTTTATGGAAGAATAATATGAATTATTATTATTTCCATTTAAAAAATTATAATTCAAGACATTAATTATGTACCAAGACATGCAATGTCATGGAAAAAAGGAGATGCTGCTCAAAGTATAAGCAACACAGATGTTTTAGCATCTCATCAGCTTAGGGCGTGCCTTTCTTTCTCCCCAGTTTTTCTCCTGTAACACTAGTACTGTACCTCATGAAATGATATGAGTATGAGGTAATATGCCATAAATTACTGGCACACAATAGCAAATTAGACTGTGAAACTTCACAACATACTGCACTGTAACAGATAATGCATTTTATAATCATTTGTTTATTTTATTGTTCAAGTGAATATTTGCCTCTGGCTCAGAGAGTGATTCTTCAGCCAGTAGTATCCTTTGTCAGTCTCAGACAAAGACAGCCTTCTTGGCAAGCGAGACATATTCCACCACTCATGAATTGTAAACCGCTGTACTTGCTGCACACCCCACGCAGCCCAGACCCAAGTCCCCGCTGCAGCCAGAGCACGTGGCACAAGCTGCGAAGAGCCACGCAGCTGCGTGGAGAGTCAAAGCCATCGTTCAAGCCCCTGTGAACAGCGTAAAGATTGAGACATTAATTAAGAAACCTGAGTTTGCATCTTTGCAACAGTGCTTACTGTTAAGTGCTGGCCACAGGGAGGGCAACGTGCCGTTGTCTATGTTCGACACCACCAGGACGGAGTGCTTTACTGACACCTCTACTTTTCTAATTAAAGAAAATCACTGAGATTTTTATTTCCTCTGCAACTCTCTAAAAGTCATTTGGCCAACTTTACCAAAGTAAATTAGATGGATTGCTTAATTTTCAATTGCTTTCTCTGCTGCAGCACAGAACCACGCCTCTCATAATCAGGATGTCAGGGAGTGACAGTGAGTATGTTGCGTTCAACAGCATTAACGCCTCTCTATTCAACATAAGCAAATAGCTCAAGGAGAAAGACTTTTTTTCTTATATTTTTGCCAGTCTTTCTCAAGGCAGAAGTCTGTGGATCATTTACTTTAGAGTCCAAAGAGGTAACAAGAGCAACACAAAATATACCCAGCAGCCATCAGCTATTTAAGTCCTGATTAGATACAATTTTTTCCCCTCTGTCTCCTTTCCTTTTGTAACCACAGAAATTAGAAGACCAAAAATATTTTTATTTCATTTTAAACTGGCTGAAAGTTGAGACTTATGTTTAGGTGTGCGTGTGGGAATCTGCATCATCACGCCTGAGCGTTTTGTCTTCCCTCCCTCATGTGCTGGAAATCTGCTGACAGCAAAAATTTACTGAAAAGGTTTCCAAAAAGATTCAAAAAGATAAAGAAGGTAGTGAGGAAAACAAGTCCAACAGCATATCATTGAACTTCAATGAAAATGCGATACAGCAGTGTAGTGCCATACACAGATGCCCTTACTCTTTAATTAGACATGAGCTGTCATATCTGCAAGTCCTATGAAATTAATTGTCAATTTGCTTGGGATTAGTCTAATTCTATGTAAATTCCATGCAATATGTAGTTTGCAGAAGGTGGGAATTATATCTGATACAGGCCACAATTAACCATTTAAATCCCAAGGTACAATTCCAACATCTTGTGCTATGACAGCTGGGAGTAACTTACTATGTGAGTCATCCTATTGAGATCCATGTGAAAACTATTCATGAGTATCTCAACAACAATAAGCCTTCAGATTAAACAGAAGATGTTCTTTGGTTGGTTCAATTACACAAATAATTAAACAATAAGAAAGTGATAAGACCAATATCCATCACTTCTAGACTAGCAGAACCACACACATACAGTTAATAGTATCATAAACAGTATGACCTCATGATATTATGAAGATTACATTTTTGTTAACCAGAAGCAAAACTGTTGTGATGCCTCCCATTAATTTTAAGACGCACGTCTTAACATGATTACATTTGCAGAAGCTCAGCTTTCCCAGTAAGGCCAACGTTCTCAAAAAACCCAGACATCAAAATGAAAGCTGAATTTTCCAAAAGCATTCAGTGCTTAACACTGCCACTGCATGGTATCTGTGGCCATGTTTCCAAAAGAGCTCAGTATTCAATGTGATGAGAAAAACATTTGTGAATGCTGAGCTATTTGGAAAATCCTGACCACCAGGGGAAGTTTTCAGAAGTGCCTAAGACATTGCTTCAGAAATGAAAATGTGAGCTCAGATATACAAACAGGTTTCTGTGAGTAAACAAATGAAGACTTACCAGCATAATAAATTGTCTGCATGTGCACTGCTAGTTCTTTATAGCCTAAGACAACTCAAGGTCCTATTATTCATTATTGACCAAGAGATGGCATTTAGGATAGCACAAGCACCTCGGTAATCCATTCACTGACTGATAAAAGCTGCATATAAAAATCACAAGACATCTTCAAACACATATAAGCATCTGATTTCTGTAGAAAGTAGGAATATAGATGTTTTCAAAAACCGAAACAGGACACTTATCTGCAGGGTCTTTAGAAGCTGAAAGCAATTTTGAAAATGTGGTTCTAAAGCCTTTTTGACTCACAGCAGCTACATTTTTATAAATCTCCACGAACATGTATTTGGTAGAAAAGGGTGAATAATTTAAAACTTTTAACTAATTCACTACTAGCACTTCTTTTCCATTCAGGTGTTGTCTACAAGGAGTTGTATCCTCAAAAGCAGGCAAAAGTATTTGCTGACGTGTTCCATGAATCATTTTTTAATCTAGAACACATTCAGCAATAGTTCACTGCAAATATTCGGAAATCAAGATGTGTCATTTAGTTAAGTAAATTACATGATACTGTTTCTTTTTGCCTGAATGGGTGACTTGGATAACTAAGCGGCAACATGAAGATTTTCAAATTGCAATCTGAGTGTAAAATTAGTCATTTGGAATTACAGATGCAATTAGAAACTTGCTGCAAGTTGTGTGTATGCGTATATTCCAGCAGCAGGCCTGTGTATGCACACGCACATGCCTTCAGGACCAGATCTTCGGCTGGTGTAAATCAGAGTACCTCTGCTGAGAGCTGAGAATCTGGCCCATATATTTAAATCCACTCTTCAGATTATGCAAATCAAGTCAGCTTGTATCTGCAGCTTCCTCAAAGTGCTCTAAGGAGTGCATTGCAGGTTTTCATGGCTGGTGGGCAGTGCGCAAGCAGCACAAGTATCATGTATCTCTGTGGCAGACTTCCCAGTAAAGTAATAAACTAAGAATTGAAGTTACTTGCAGATATCTTAGCCCTAGCTCTTAGCCCAGCTCTAGCCAGCTTCTGGGCCTGAGAAGAGCACTGCTGCAGGGTAGACGCAATTGATTTGTTTTTTTGAGGATGCTATGTGGGACATCCACACCATGACACACCTCACTGCTGCTTGATCAAATTCTTAATTACCTAGAGGAGATTGGTGCAGCTGCACTCTCCACACCTGATTCTGATTTTATTTATGCTCAGGCAGGAACTGCTGAGAATACATCAGAGTTTCAGAAGTTTAAACTGGGTGTAAATAAAGATCACAATCTCTTTGAAAACTTCGTAGAGATCCAGATTGGCTTGTGCTCTGCCAGGGCATTACTCAGTTTGAAAATGATGACAATGCAGCTTTATTCAGCTGCCCTTTTCAGTCTGTTTTTCTTTCCCTTGATGGAGACTGCACACTAGTGCAGGTCACACAGGATAGTGTAGACCAAGTCACTGGTTCTCTGACTGTGTTTGTCCATCAGCTTCTCTGCCATTTCACCTTTTAGAGCTTACTCACCTGTAGCAAGTATATATTAACATTTATCTCCCTTGAGAAGTCCTGTATGACTTAGTCTTCTCAAACTCTCTGACACCCATAAAAATCATCAGGGGAGAATACAGCATCACTGCTGTTGCTTCATCATGTTAGAGTCTGTATCATAAAAAGTTATCAGACTGTCATACTGATAAAAATTCCTGCACAGAGAGTTTCAATTAAGCTGCTTGACAACACACTGCATCTTTATGTTGCCTGCAAAACAACCTCCAGCATAAATTACAGTTCTGTGTTTGGTATCTGGTAACATACACGTCTTGGTAGGAGAAACTTTGAAACAGTCGACGAATATTTTGACAAAAGCTCCCATGCATTTCCCTGCTGAGCTGGCTGCATAACCTATATGTCGAGCTGTATCGCTGGGAAACTTACTCAGTGGAAACAAAACCACTTTCTCTCAACCAAAATCCAGGCACCACCAGCTTGTCAATGAGTAAAATTTCTGAAGGCAGAGGCTTCTTTCTTGTGAGAGCAATGCGAGCATATCAAGCAATATGGGCAGATCTAATTTCAGCCCTAGATCGTTTTCAGAATTCAGCCATGGGAGAAATTTGCACCTGCAATTTAAATACAAGACTAAATCATGAAAATTGCTCCTCTGTGTGTTTAATTGCTGGGACAATTAAAATTATTGGAGGAAGAGGTGTACAGAGAGCTGTTCATAACTCAGTTTTTCATCCCTCCTAGCCCTTTGGAAAAGGTAGCCCTAGCAGGAGTTTCTGAAAATGATGAAATATTGTTCCTTAAGATATACCAAACTATACTGCCTGGCATTCAACCTGTAAGGTAAAAGCAGGTTTAAGTGTCAATCTTCTAAGACAGAAATACTGTGCCTGTGAAATATGTGGTAATGTGTGTGACATTTGGTGAAAGTCAGACTTTTCCAACAGCAAGAACCCAAGCCCCTGGGAGAAGTCCTCTCTGGCAAGAATCATTTACCTGTAACCAGAGAGAGAGAAACTCTGTGAGAGGGAGAGGAATAGCTCAGGGAAAGTCCAAACTTATTTGGTGACAAAACTGTAACAAGGGTCTCCAAGCCTTGAACGATTTGTTTCCAGCCCATCTTCATTTTAGAACCACGGAGTTATTTACAGGATTGCATGTCTCCAAAAGGAGTTGCGGAATAATTAAGTATGGAAACCTTGGTATAGATGCCTGATCATCTACCTCAAGGGTAATGGATTTTAGCAATAACACAGAGGATAAAGTCCTTTCTGTAGGTTTCTTGCCAGGCTCATTCATTCTGTTGGCCTTATTTACCTCTCTGTTGCTCTAGTTTATGCTTCAATCAGTGAAGTTACTCCAGCATAAAACTTGAGTTAGGTGTGAATCAGCTCTTATGATTCCGTAATGCTTTCAACTCAGTTGTGGCTGCTAAATCTTGCTGTGGCTGACTAACTATTGATTTTGCCCAAACATTTCTTTTTAATTGATTTGAACTATATATATATTTTACAGCAATTAAGGAAGTAAGAATTGAGTATCTAGCAGTACAACGTAATCTGCAGACCTCTGATAATCAGGATGACAGTTTATATGTTATATTTCTTTTACTTTTTTTTACTAGTATATGTAAATTAATAGCCTCCACAGATCTGCTTTTACTGTGATGGATATAAGAAACGGTAATGATCTAATAATTCTCATGCTGCAGGGCAGTCAGGTATAGCTGCTGCAGATTTATTTAACTAAAGTTATAGAGACAGGATCTGAGAATTATTGATGCTGGGCACCCACGACTCCCGCTGAAATCCATTGAAGCTAAGGGTGCTCATCACTTCTGAAAGTAGGCTAGTAATGTATTCATGACAGGCTTTGTATATACAAGCCATCCTGTGAGCAGCAGCACTAACTAGGCCGATTTCAGGAAAACTGTGTTCATACTTGCGTGTCCTGCAATAACTCCCGGTCCTTCCACCGTGGCCCGCTCTCACCTTTGTAACCCTTGTTTGGTTCCTAGATCCCCTTCAGCCCATGCTCCCTCCTCTTCTTCTATGTATCCCCTGCCCCATTCCCTCCTTAGTATTTCCTGCTTCTTCCACACCTCCCCCCAGGCACCATACACCTACCTCTTGCCTCCTTTCCATTTCTCTTCTACACTAAGTGAAAAGAAGCCTGATTCATTATTCCCTGATGGGCTTGAAGTTGTTTGGCCATGTTGGCTGGCCAGCTGGCAGGCAAAACAGAGCAGGTAATTGTTTAATTCACTCTGAAACCCTCCCCTCATTGGGAGTACTAATTTAGCTCTCTTTTCCCTGTCTAGCTGCCAGTTTTCATGAAACCTGGAGGAATGTAATATATCTAAGGCTGATACCTCTCTGTTAAATTTAGTAGAAATAAGCTAACAGAATCAGAAGTTATTTGAGGGCAGGACAGAAAAACAAATGGGCAAGCAGTACTGTTATGCAAGTCTTATTTCCTTAGGAAGCCAGGCTAATAAAACATGCAGGCAGCTGTTCATTGTATTTTTCTTCTCATGACCTTTCCTGTCTGCTTGGATCCCAGTTCCACAACTTCATCTGTATTAGAAGACCAGTGTGCCCATTCAGTATCCCAGTTACGCCAGTGCAGCTGCATGCAGCCTTACCCATGGACTGTAGACCATAGAAACCTTCAGTTTCAAGCTCTTTGGACAAACACCTTTTCATGACAGTGACAGTGCATGATTCACCTTGGCACCGTTAATAATTTAGAGGCCAGATACCTCATGCAATAAAAGCTTCCATCATCTTCTTCCATGACACTGCACAAATTACAGAGGATCTAATCCATTAACTATAATGTTACGGTTTGTTCAGTCTCTTCGTATTATTTCTTTATGGTCTACTTACAGTTGCAAAGGATGTGTGTTTTTTTTGGTTTTCTTCTTAGATAGCAAACTAAACATTTTTGTCTCTTTCTTCTATTAGAAATACTTGATCTTTATTTTCTACCTCCTGGGAGCTTTTGATATTCACAGAGGTGTGGTATACAGTTCTAAACAGAGCCATGACTTTTCCTCCTAGTATGGGAGCTGTGGATGCAAGATGTGGATTCTCAGAATCATCAGAGCAGTCGGGAGAAGGCTGGCCAGTTGTAAACATGGATGAGCTTGTTTGCCTAGGGCAGCTGTACTACTATGGTTGGCACAGCAGTGCTAAATGTTTTCATGAGTGGTAAAATAGAGTTCATTGGTGGTCCTGTAGCTTTTTCCACAAAAGGAAGGACTTTTGTCCTACTGTAGACAAATTCCATATTGAGCAATTTGAGGAAAATTAATGCAATATGGTGTTCTTCACTTCTTGCCTACAGAGGCTGGAAGTTTCTTTTAGCCTTATCCAAAACCACCGGAGTAAACCGCGTTTAGACCAGACCTTCCACAGACTAGTGCATGCTGCCTGTGAGACCATCTCTAATTCAGTAAAAACTCATAGTAATTCCATCAGCATATCCTAAACACAGCACAAGTGTATACCAAGAGTTTTTTAACTACCACAAATGGTTCTGATCACAGTTCCACATCACATTTGAAAGTGATTCCAGTTGGGCCACCTCTGAGGAGACATCATTCTGTGCAGACTTGCTGATCCACCCGCCATGATCCAGCCCCTTTCACCACACCTAATGGCACTGGCATGTTGCAACACCAGCCACCACAGCCAAGCAGCTCATACTAGCCCCTGGTGATGCAAAGCCTATGGTACAGAAGATGCTTTGGGGCATAATTAAGGGGGAATTTGTGCTATTGGGGCACCATAGCTTTCCAGCAACCTGTACCTAACTTCCCAACTTTGAGCCTGTTGGCCTGAAGACAGATGAGGGAAGAGAGAAGCAATTCCAGCTACAAGTTCGAGGAGCTTCCACCATCACCTTTGGTGCTTCTTCCCCCCAGGTGGGTCCAGAATCCATCAAGAATGGCTGGGGTCTTGGTCCACAATCCACATTTCTCCCAGCCCACACACTGAGGCACAAAACGGTTAGTCTCCTTAGGTCAAGTCTCCTTGGCAGTATAAGCTAAGGAAATTTTGTTGGCATGCAGAAAATCTCTTCCCTGGAGAGATCCCCAGTTTGTCCAGTTTTAACAGAGCCCTTATTCCTCTGAGGGAACTGAGACAAGCCCTCTACCAAACTGGACAGACTTTGCCTTTCCCTGAGCTCGAGAGGCACAGCTGGCAAAGTCATCACCAACTCTGACCTCCTCCATGGGCCCTGTTTTTCAAGAGAGGGCTCAGCAGCCTACTGTTTTGTTCAATCCAGAGGCAGCAGCTCAGCCCTGCCATTGGTAAATGCCACCCTGAGAGGGGAGGAGAATGGCTGGTGGGGAAGGAAGCACATTCAGGGTAGGGAACAGTCACTGCGCAGGCACCAAGGCCATTACTGCTCCTCGGAGTGGCAGCCTCTGTCCCCAGAACTATTTCCCAGGGGATTTCCCATCCGTACCACCCCCACAGTCTGCCCATGGCCAGCACCAGCCTTGTGGTAGCCCATTGCACTGGAGCCATGTTCGGTTGCCCTTTACCACAGAGCTGGGGCAGCAGTTAAAAGATGCTAGTATGGAAGGATGTCTCCTTCCAATGCAAGCACACCTTTCTCTGGTTGCTGAGGTAATGTAACAGCTTCTAGTCTGACCCTGCACGCACACCCGCTGTTTCTGACCATCCTGTTCAGTCACATTCCTCTGAGGAGCGTACCAAAGCCTTTGGCAGGTGCGGATGGGTGTCTGCTGAGCATGGCAGGGGACCTGAACTGCTCTGCTCCTTGCACTTCTGCTTGTGTTATTTTACTTCACTGGGTGTCAGGTCAAGTGGTCCTTGTTGCCTGACTGTGCAGGGCTTGAAATCTGTCAGTGCTGAAGGTGGAAATGACCAAGCAGCACCTGATTTTACACATTCAGCAAAGAAGTCTCTTTTTTTTCTGTAGAGAGACAGCTCTTCCAGAGAGCAATTCGGAACACTATTAAATCACTCCTTGGAAAGGTCTGCCTCTCGCTCAAGAGAAGGCAAAGCTGAGACTAATTGTAGGCTCCAGGAGGACTTAAAAGCTACCACATCCAAATGCTTATCCTAAGTGTATGTTGTCTCAGTCCCCAAAACCTCTGGCTATGCTTCTACAGAAAAGGAACCCAGGCCTAAAGCTTAGATAGGAGTCACAGCAAACTCAACCAATCAATAAACTCAAAGATGAGAGGTACCCCACAGGCTGTTTAAAGCCAAGCCAAGATTATTTTCCTTGAGTTGCCTAAAGTAACATGAATCCCACAGAGTTTGGGACAGATCCTGCACTTATGGCAGGATCTTATGGCAGTTTATATCTGTAAAGATCTGGTCCTGCATAGTGTATCTTTTTCATGGCTTTGTTTCTATGTAATCTGAATAAAAAGCATCTTATATGCTGCACACTTCTGTGGAAAATCTGATAGTAAGAAGCAGATCTGCACAGCCATCCTGAGAAAGAGGGATGGTACAGAAAATTATACAGGGATTGTGATAGGTTGACCTTGCCTGGACTCCAGGTGCCACCAAGCCACTCTATCACTACCCTCTTCGGCAGGACAGGAGAAAATGAGATGGGAAAAAACCTCACGGGTCAAGACAAAGGCAGTTTAATACAAGCAATAGCAAAAGCTGCACATGGTAGCAAAGGCCTCACGCAGTAGCAAAAGGAAAACAAATATTTTATTCTCTACTTCCCATTAGCAGACAATGTCAAGCCACTTCCTGGGAAGCAGGGCTTCAGTACGCATAGTGGTTGCTCCAGAAGACAAAATGTCGTAAAAACAAATGCTGCCCGCCTCCTCCTCCCTTCCCTTAGTTTTTATATCTGAGCCAATATCATATGGTATGGAATACCCCTTTGGTCAGTTTGGGTCGGGTGTCTTGGCTATGCCCCCTCCCAAGATCTGGCCCACTCACATCCCACTGGTGGTAGTGGGGGAATGTTGGAGACACAGCCTTGATGCTGTTTGAGCAGTGCTCAGCAGTAGCCAAAACACTGGTGTGCTATCAACACCTTTCTACATACCAATAGAAAGCACAGCACAATGAGGGCTGCTATGGGGGAAATTAACTCCGTCTCAGCCTGACCCAATACAGGGATTCTGCTCTGTACTCACTGGACTGGGTATTACAAGCATCAGTTAAAGGAACCATGAAAAATGCTGTAGTTAATACAGATTTAGATTATTAACCTACAGTTTATTCTGTTTCATCCCAGCTATTACTTGAGAAATTTTAGTCATGAAAATGAAATAGTATAATTTCACTTACATGTTTGCACATTGTATTATAAATGAATTACAGTGAAGCTTTTTGTAATTATCTGAATTATACTGGAGACCTTTTACTTTCTCATAGGTGAGTGGGTTAATGGGAGAGGAAGGTGCAGGGATCTACTTTCCAGACCTTGTCTTAACCAGCACCAGGTGACCTTTGTGACTGAGCACAAGGAGAAATTTTAAGGAAGGAGGTTGACCTTCCAGCTGTGGCAGTCCCTCAGGGCAGAGGGACTTATGGGGTCCCCAAGTACGTAGCAAATACCAGGCAGTTGTGTACTCTGAATATTTATAAATTATTTTTATGAATGACAGTGCAGATGGTGCTTTGTCATATTTTTGGTTTTTGCCTTTGCCCACCTACTCCCCAGATCTGTCTGTAATTAGCTGGAGTGCCCTGCAGTGAAGGGATAGTTCTGGGACCCTCAAACACCAGGCATGGTCCCCTTCTCTTCTGCTTGTGAGGGTGAAAGCCTGATGATGCTTTTCATGTGGTGGGATAGAGGCTCTCCACACCTGGGTGTTGGCTCTGATGCATGCTGGACCACATTCCAACCTCCTTTTTTCCCCAGCTTTTCCCATTGTAACTCTTTTTGATACAGACAATTGTCTCGTGACTGCAGACTAAATGCTACAGGATTAGGCCTCAGGCTCAAAAGATTTTATTACAGTAGTTGTACCTTGACTAAAACGGTTCACCTACTAAATCCCCGGCCAGGATATCATATACATGTTCTTTAATGTGCACAATAATAATACGAAAGCATCCCTCCCATTAGCTCAGCCACAGCCAAAGTATACCAAATCTATAAAGAAAGACTGCATAGACTGCTAGGCTTTGCAAAAACAAATCCTTGGGGGAGATTTAATCACTAAATGCTCTGAAGCTGCAGCTGAACAAAAATAACAATCCAGTGGATACAGACCAGAAGAAGGAAAAATTAGCAGTCCATTTAACTAATAGTGACACAAACAATAAATACTGTTTGGGACTGGAGAGCTTTCATTGTGTGCTATAAAAATGCATCTTATTCTTTCTGCTTATACTCAGTCCTTGGTGAGACCACTTTTGTGTCCCTTCCCCTCTCCTTTTAAGATTCTCACAAAATGGGTCATTTTTATCTCACTTTTACTAACTCATTTTGTTTCTGGAAGAAGAGACAACTTTCAGTTGTAGTGTCTCCTCAATACTCAATAACAAGCAGAGTGCTTGGAAAATATGCATTATGCAATGAGTTAACCATTTATAATATCTAGAAAGTTACTTCCCTTCCCAGTTCTATAAACAAATATGGAAGGTTGCTAAGCCAGAAAGAAATCAAATCCTACCACTGAAAATGGCAATGAAAAAATGCCAGTATTAAACTTCAATTTTAACTTTCAGCTGCTATAGCTATCAGTGGGTGAAGACTGAGTCTTTTGTATTGCAAAGAACCTGCTTACGATTTTTTTTTCTTAACCTTTTCAACACACGAATATAAAGAATGCTGTTCTTTGTAGCAACCCTGCAATTTGGCCCTTCAGTGTGACTTTTAAATACAGCTATGTGAAATGCTAGGCTTTTAGCTTGCAGGAGTTGATAGGCATTTTTCTTTAAATGTTTGTGAGAGTTTCAGAGGAATCCCCAAATCTCATGGCTAAGCACTGGCAAAGCGACTGCTCTCTGGCAAGCTTTAGCACCAGAGTTTTGAAACCAAGGCTGGGGTCAGATTCACACCAAACCTGCAGTTTCTCTGGGTTTCCTCTCCACTGAGCTCTGCTTGCTAAATGCAGAACTCAAAGCAGAGCAAAGGCTTCTTGCAGCCCTGGGGAGCCCTTGGCCAGCAGACAGGGGAGCCCAGCCTCCTCCTTCTCTCTCCCAGCCAAAGTGTCAGGATTGGATGCAGATGCACTGCACCGCCTTCCAAGTGCTTGCACCAGCTTAAGAGTCAGTGAGAGAAAATTAAAAGTCAGCACAATGCAGACCTGAAGTAAGGTCACTCTTTACTCCTGGGGCTGGTTATGATGGCCTCCAGGCAGGTGGAAGAACAGGGTGAAGCCAAGCTATGCTTGCTGAACGAAGAGCTCCTCCCTGCAGGGACAGCAGTCTGAAAGGTGGCTCAGTCACAAGCTCTTCAGCAAATTCCAGTTCTGTAATACTGGGAAACTTGCGTATGATCAAAGCGCTTTTCAAACACCCGGCCAAATTCTGATCTCAGTTTTACAGCACAAGTCCAGAGTAACTTTTTCAGCCAGTAGAGTTGCTGCTGCTTAACATCCGTATCAATTTGGCCTGATACAATTTGGCTAAAATTGCTGAAATTATGGCAAAATATGTAAATGAGGTATGATTTTAGTCTCTTAGCTCTCCTTTTCAGGGGTTTGCAATTTCCCTTTTGGCTCCTGCTCCCCCTTTAATTATGCCAGGCTCTAAAATGCATTCTCAATGGCAAGCCAAGATTTTGAGTAATTGCAACAAATGGAGGATTTCTTGTTCCGACACACACATTAGCTAATTTTCCTTGGGTTCTGATACTAACTATCATATTCCACCACCCCCGTGTCTCTGGACTGGGTTTGGTTTTTTTTTTTCCCTTGTTTTCCAATTGCAAAGCAGACATCTGGCAGCTCTCTGGTGGCAATAGCTGATACATTCACTCTGCTCATTGCGCTTTACCCATTTGTCTGTGGGAGGTAGGGAAAGAGGCAAAAGGAGCCGTGGTTTCAGATTCAAGCCCTTATTTTTATCCTGTGTAATTCCATAGGGGGATGTTTTCTTCCTCCTACCACCCTTAGGCTTGTGCTTTCTATTATCACTGAAAGACCCGGCCAGCAAGAAAGGCTTGCCCTGCCTTTAAAATCAGGGAAAATCTGTCTGGTTTCTCCTTTTGCAAACAGCATTTGTTTCTTCTCCTCCTAAGCCTCGGATGAGCTCCTCCTTCCCTCACACCCCCAGAGGCAAGGGGCACCTGAGCTGGGGCGGGGGGTGCTGGATTCGGCGCTGCCACCTGGCCTGCCTGATGCTCACTGCCCTGGAGATCACAGCAATCGGAAAAGTGATGTGGAGCGCACCTGCCGTGCTGTTTTTCTGTGGGAAGAGTCCCCAAGGGGAATATTGACATGTGGGAAGGGGAGGGGAGAAGGGATGCAGCGCATGACTTCGCCATAATTTGCCCTGTTTGTCCCTTGAGTTCTTGAAGGAGAATATAACAGAGCCCTCCGTGACCTCAAGCTTTTACCTTAATATTTAATCATGATCTAGATTGCTGTGGTGTTGATTAAGACTGAGTAAATATATACTACACATAAATGATTTCACTCTAAATCAACAGCTACATTTTTCCCAGTAATGATCGTCATTAGCCTGGAATGCTTCTCATGCCTATAATTTTTTAATAGATTGAAATTATTTTTATTGTAAAATAATCCCCACATGCCCCCGTGTAATTTTGAATATTAATTCATTCCTATTCCCATATCTGTGACAATCCTGCCTGAAGTCGTTTAGGCTCATATGAGAATGATCAGATTTTATTCTTATGCAAACTACAGAGTCTTCCATTCTTTTGATACCAATGCATTTCAGCTTCTGAACTGATGCTGACACAAATTAATTGTCAAGATCTTTCATGTGTTCTGTGGAAGGGCCTAACTTCGTGTGACACTTCCTTTGTTCTCCGTCACAGAATACATGCCTGATAGTCTTGAAATTATTTTATAGTTGGTTCCAACTGTGCAGACTTGTACACATAGTCAATAGATATCTCTATCATGTTTTCATCCTACTGTATCTACCCTACTTTCTTTACTCTAGCTCAGTTACACTGCAGGAAACTGTTCCCTGATATTTAAGAAAAATTAGAAGTACCAAATGTTGCTATTAAGCAGATTTATGTCTCTTCAAGAATAACAACTATGCTGTGCCAGCCTCACATAACATCTTCAAGTCATTTTCTGGATAATACTGATCATTCAGTCTCAAAACTGCTTTTTTCAATTTCTAAACAAGCCATCATATTGTTTGGAGTTGTCGTATGAATATGTATTATAAAGCTTTAGTACCTGAGAATGTCTGAATGTATAATATGAAAAAGAACACATAAGAAAAATTAAAGTGTTTTAAAAATAGGCTCAGATGCTTAAAAACTCTAGCTAGAAATTTCTGCACTGTATACTGAGAATGCACAGCAGCAGTGAGCCCAGTGTGTTGAAGATGTGCCATTACTTTTTACCCCATATCAGTTCGAGACTGTCAGCAGTTCTTAATGTACCTTATTAAAGGATCCTCCTAGAATATGTAGAACAGGCTTGGTGAGTAGACACCAAAAAAAAAAAAAACCAAACAAAAAAAACCCCTACTGCAGCCCACAGTTTTGGCTTCACTGCAAGTGGTGATAATGATCTGGACTGTTTCCTTTAAGCTCCGTCACAGGGCAGGACAGTCTGAGACAGGACAGGGTTTGAGAAGGCTTTAGGCAGAAAACTTAACATGATGCAGAGGGAGACAGTGTGAAAACAATAACTTTGTGGAAGCCTCTTTTTTTCTAAGCAGGTTCCTGGTTCAGTTTAAGAAAGGCTGATGAAGCACTCGGGCTAGCTAGAGGGACATCCAGGTTCTGCAGCAGCAGAACTGGTCCTGATATCAGCCTAAGGGCAAGTTACTACCAGCACAGTAGTTTATTTCTCCAAACCACTGGTCCATTAGGACCACTCAAAGTTTCAGAGACAATCAGTGCTTCAGCTGCTGCTAATATTTCCTGCTCCCTACTTCAAATAGCTGTATGGAGGTCCTTCCTTAATGAATGTGAGTGAAGTACCCCTTCTGCCTGCAAAGTGGGCAAGGTTACAGTCAGCCCATCTGTCTGTTGTGTCACATAGAGGGAGTTTAGCCAAAGCTATCATTGCAGGTGGATGGTGCACATGTAGCCATGATCTGTAAGATGGACTATTGTACAACTTTACTTCATGGCTTTCTACGTTATGCTGCCTACTCTCTAACATGTGCAAAGTGCTGCTGTCAGAGTCTTAAGTCAGGGTGAGCAGTCTCAGCATGTCACACTAATCTTAAGGGAATGGCGTTGGCTCGTTTTCAGAGTTGCAATTGATTTTAAAATTGCTTTGATGACTTACATAGTATGTAAGGGAACAAACTGTGGAAAAAGTATTTGTCTCTCCAGGTAAGCCTAGGCACCACATGAGAGGTGTACCCCCTCACCAGAAGTATACATTGGAGTCATAGCTTCCTCATGTTACTGTGCACCCCAGACCCAGGCTTTAAAGTCAATTAAAGTCAGGAGGGAAAGGTCAGTAAACTAATTTTAAAGGCAACTTCCATTCTAGTTATTTTCTCCAGCATCTCTCTTTAACGGAGCAGCTCTGTCCCACGGAACTTCTGTCCCCTTCAGCTTTTTAAAAAGTGATCTACTTCATGTTATAGACTCACTGTGATTTATTTTTTTGCTTTTACAGAAGTTAATCATACTTGGAACTATCAGATAAGTAAGAAAAAAGAGAGACAGAAAGAGATGTTCAAGCACTTCTGTTTTACCTCACATTTGGGACAGACTAAGCACATGCATATGATTGGTTACTGTGGCTCTGCTGATGTGCAGTAACTTGTTGAGCTGCAGTAACTTTAGCGTCTGTCTGAGCCCTGAGGGTTTGTCTACACACAAAAGTTGTAGTGTTTAACCATACCATTAAAGTGCAACATTGCCCTCAAGGACAGATGCAGTCAGTTTGATATAAAAGTATGTAAAACCATGGAACTTGTAAGAGAATAGCAGTAAACAAAAGGTACATAAAGTACCTTTATACCTTACTATAACATTATCTGTAGGAGAATATGCCAACAGATTACCACTCTGTGCAACTATACCAGTGCAAATACTGTGCAGATACCAAGTTTGAAGTAATACAGCACCCTCGCTGTTGTTAAAATTTTAGCTGAACCCATATTTCAAATCCTTCCAGTTCTGCAGCATGTGCCATTCAGCAATATTTCACCCAGATTACATACAGGAAAAGTGGGTGGGGTGCGGTGGGTGGGACAGAAACACACAGATTGTAAAATATCACAAGAATCTTGTATGAGACAGATTAAACCTTTCTGTTCAAGCAAGAGAAGGTGTATTAAAAATTCAGGAACTGAAGAGCAGGAAGGAATCTGAACCAAGGGTCACGTTGAATTGCTAAGCTTTCTACATTACATGTTCATTTGGTAATTCATGACAATCAGGTGACTTTAGGAAGGTGGAAAGTAAGACAGTAACATGATAGTCAGCAAACAAGTTTTGTTGGAGTTCTTGAAGGAGCTTGATTTGAGACGTGGGACCCATCCATAATGTCTTCACTGTTTCACAGAGGAACAAGAAAACATGATCCTTGCAGATGTATTGGATAGACAGAGCTAAAATCTAATATGGAATACATGTTATATGCTGAATATATGCACAGAATGAGGTCTGCAAGGAAATTCTTCATGGTGGAGGGACAGTGTGGATTATCCTGGAATGGATAATAGAACACAGACCATTTCTTTTTACATGATTTAGAAGTATTGCCAATATCTGTCATAACATCATCTGCTGTGTGAAACAAGTTGGTAAAATGTGTAGGGCACACTCTTTTTGTCCTCTGAGGAAAATGTGAAGTCTGAACTCCAGTGCAGAAGTGGTTCCTGCATAGGTTGGGTCATCACTGTCAAACGCAAAATGACAGCCACTGTTACAGGACAAATGGCCATCCTTCATTTATAATGCATGACTTTACACTGTTGCATTTCCTTTTGACCTCATTCTGTATTTGTATGTTAGAGTCTATTGGGGTTTACATGGCAAGATTTTGGTAGCAGGGGGGCTGCAGGGGTGGTTTCTCTGAGAAGACACCAGAAGCTGTTCCATGTCAACAGAGCCAGCTCCAGCCGGCTCCGAAGCTGAGCCTGCCAGCAACTTTAGTAGTGCCTCTGTGATAATATATTTAACAAAGGGTAAAAAAAGCTGTGCAACAGCAGCTGGGAGAGAGGAGTGAGAAAATGCAAGAGAAAACAGCCCTTCAGACACCCAGGTCAGTGCAGCAGGAGGGCAGGAGTTGCTCCAGGTGCCAGAGCAGAGATTCCCCCGCAGCTCCTGGTGCAGCCCATGGTGGGGCAGGCTGTGCCCCTGCAGCCCAGGGATGTCTATCATGGAGCAGATCTCCACCTGCAGCCCAGGGAGGACCCCATGCCAGAGCATGTGGATGCACCTGAAAGAGGCTGTGACTCCCTGCAGAGGAGCCCAGGCTGGGGCAGGTTTGCTGGCAGGGATGGTGACCCCGGGGGACCCAAAGGGGCAGTCTGCGCCGAGCAGTGAGGAGCATGAGTAGGAAGGAGCAGCAGAGACAAAGTGTTATGAACTGACCGCAACACCCATTCCCTCTCCCTGTGCCATTTTCAGGGAGGAGGTGGAAGATATGGGAGTGAAGCTGAGCCTGGCAAGAGGGGAAGGGTGGGGGGAGGTTTTTTAGATTTGTTCTTATTTCTCACTGTCCTACAATTAATTCTCAATAAATTAAACTAATTTCCCCAAGTCAGGCGGTAATTGGTGAGTGACTTCCCTGTCCTTACCTCGACCCACAAGCCTGTCGTGATATTTTCTCCCCATCCAGTTGATGGAGGGGGAGTGATGGGGTGGCTTGGTGGGCACCTGGCAGCCCGACAAGATCAACCCACCATAGAGAGAGTAGTGTTAAAGGACAGATTCTCACATGACTTTATCTTCTCTTGTATTAGACAAGTCAAAAACAACAAAACAACCATCTCAAACAGTAAAATGCCACTACAGCACTAACAGAAGTAGTAGGTAGACTCTGGTCCTACACAGTTAGCTCTGTAAAGAACCTTCCTCTGCCAAAGACTTGCTGACCTTTTAGTACCAATTTCTTTCAAAGCACAGCACCAAAGTGCTGATTTAGTTTTGTCATTAGATTTCATGATCACAAAATGCCCTCTAATTCTTCTGTACCAATGTATCCAGCGCTATTAGGAGAATGCAGATTACACCCCGAAAAACAGCTAACGCAAGGCACATCAGTGTCAGGACACACTGTGGAAGACTGTTCCTGGAGCAGCGGATGCACGAGTGCTTTGTGCTGATTGTGCAGCTGCACACATGGATTGAATGAACAGAGTGGAGATTTTCCAGAAAGAGGTATAACATCCAGAAATGGTTATTTGCTGGGCATTTCACAAGGAAGAAAGCAGCTGCAACAGAAAACAGCATCTGATTGTTACACCAGTGTGGAGCAGGCAGTCCCACTTCAGGCCTTTTATTATTCAAAGAGAGAAATATGGGGAAGGGTGTTACATTACTGTGCTTTACCTCTTACAGTGATATTCCTCATATCTCTGGAATTAAGAAGGAACTAATATTCATAATAACTTACCTGCAGAGTTTGAGGCTTCTCTAATTCCAGCTTACTTTATGTGCACCATATACCATCTATTAACTAGATACAGCCTCTAAACCCCTGCTTAAGCACCAGAGAGGTAGCCTGGCATTTCTTTTTGCCCATAGCCTGGAATGCTGTCTAGAGTCATAGCTGCTCAGGATATGGAGTTATCCTCAGCAAGTGAGAACGACTTTCCAATCATCCCTTCTAGTTACCTCTCCCTGCCTTTAATATGCCCTCAGTACTTCCTCTGTAAGAAGAGCTGGAGAGAAGGAGGTGTAGGTGATGGCCATACTGGGCATCATTCTTGCACCATCTAAGTGGCAAAGAAGAGAAGGTGCTCTGAGGTTTCTGCAAAATGAGTCCAGCTGCCCCATGAGCTATTCCAGCACCCAGTGGGAATGAGGTCCTAGATGGCTCACAGCCCATGTTACCCTCACTTAACACACTGAACCAAGTATAATTCTTACTAGGAAAACTGGTGACATGCAAACTTGTACCCTGTCCCAAACATATAAGAAAATGCAATAGCATAACAAGTTTCAGCTTTCATGAGGGAGAACACATTTTACCCTGCCTTCTAAGGAACCATATGTATCATCACCTATCATAACTCAGTGGTGCATAGTAGACAGCAAACTCAGCCTTGTGTCTGAACCATGTGTTAGGTCTAATACATTTGCCAGTATCTGCCGATATATATGAACTTTATCTTATTTCCTCTTTTACTGGTTTTACATCTATGTATGTGAATTGAGTTCAATTCTTGCTAGCATAAGCAAAAAGAGAGCCAATTCCATAGATACGAACAAACCATAGACTTTAAAATTGCAGTTTAACCAAACACTTTCGGTGTAAACAATCCCTTTGGTAGATTAGAGACTGCTGCTACATTATGGCACACAAGATAGCCTCTGGCTAGTGGTGGCCTCTTTCTATTTTTAGTTCCTTTTCATTACAATTGCTATGTCATGTAGTTTTAATTAAAAAAAATAATAATTTATTCATTTGTAATGCATGTCCAACAATGGTAACACACTGTCCACATAGCAGAGCAGGGAACTTCTGCTGTACAATTGCATTTCATTTCAGAGCTTTCAGAAAACACAAATTTATACAACATGTAGAGTGGTGAATCACCAAATAAGGCTGCGTACAATTAGATGTAATAAATTATATGAAACATGCAGGCCTCTGGAGTGGGATCCAGAATTCTGAATTAGGTGCTTTCTGCTCCATACATACTGCTGAGGGAGACAGAATCTCCTCAGGAGGACAATCTGAGCATCTAGTAAATTGAGCAAGCAATTAGGAAACCAGCATGCCTGAAACTTCACCCGATCCAGATGCAGATGCCAGAATCAGGTCTGCAGGCATGCCCCTCCGCATGCTCCAGCTCGGAGGCTGGATGTAGTGAGTGGGTGAAAGTACACTTGTTTTTCTGAGAGGTAAAGCAAAGCAAGAGGGATGAACAAACTCTGTCCCTCCCTGTAACTTCTTGTTCCCCACTCCATATAATAATATGGAAGCTTTCTCACCACGGTGCCACAGTTCCATTCCAGTGCTGAGTGCCTCAGCTGTCAAAGAGATAACGTGGTGCTGTGCAGAGACAGGGACCCTGCGCTTTCATCATGCACAGCGCTCTACTGTTGCAGCCGCCTCTCTTGTGACAAAAAGACTGGAGAATGGTGAGGACAACCAGCATTTTCGTTCTTGCTTTGGATCCACAGGAGTGGGAAATGACATGCAAGCTTTCTCAGGCTGTGGCGAAGACTGAAACCAAGTCTCCCATGAGTTGGCTGACTGCTTTTGTTATCTAATGAGCAGTGGCTGCTCCTTTCTCTCCTGAGACAAAAAATTTGATCACATCAGCATTTGGATGAGAATCTGATCCTGCCAATAAGCAGTCACTCGTATCTGGAGGATAGCAACTGGCTGGAGTCCTGCCTCAATTAGGCAGAAACAAGGAGCTCAGCTGCACTGAGGGCTGCAGGAGGATCTCTGAAGCAGAGCTCTGGGCTCACCAAGGACTCTGAAACCAAAGAAGGATGTGCCCGGGGCTAAGCAGCAACTGGAAGAGGGTATATATGGACCTCAGTTTTACACTTTCATGCCACAGTTCTACCCAAATTCTAGCTTAGCTATAAAAGCCCTTTACTGGCCATAGTTCATTCTTCCATCTTGACACAAATAACTGGATCTTCAAATTAGGAGGATCAATGAATCAATGTTTTTTCCAGATGTGTTTACAGATGTTTGATCTTTTAAAAGTAAGACTAAAAAAAGCTAAGATGAGAATATGGCATGCTTATATTAGATTTACATTTCATATGCATTCATATACATACATTCATATACATTTCATACTCAAACCTACCAGGAACTCTAAGACAAAAGTAGCCTTTGATGTCTTGGTGATGTTGTAGCCATTGTCTTTCCAAAATGGTGAGATGTTCATGGACTGATATTCACTGAAGAAAGAGTCTATGTTAAAATAGGAACATATAGGGAAATATTCTTTGTTACTTCAAAAAAAAATTGAGAAGGGAGCAGAAAATTGTCCTGCACTAACAGAATTCTTTAAATTGTCTCCTCGGTTTTACGCAAACAATTTATTATTTTCAGGACCTCGGTATTACAAATTTTGCAGTCTTGGAGCAAAACGTAATATACAGAGGAAAATAGAAGCTACATAAATAATTATTAATAGATTAAAAATAACTTTCCCATGAATACATGGTTAAAAAAAAGGAACATGCAATCACTGGAGCTCTATTTGTAAATACTTCCTGGCCAGGCATACGTCAAATAACACTTGGAAACAAATTGGCAGAAAACCAAAGCTCCCTGTAAGTGCAAGTACGAGACAATGAAATTAACATAGCCTTGAGTTCATGGGCATGGTTAAAAAAAACCCCCAAAGCTCTTCCTTTCAGCATGTTTTTTCTTTCTTCATTGTGTACATTTTTCCCCCACTTAAAGACAAGCATTTGACAAATCCTTGTCAGCTTGATCTTCTGGGATGACTTAATACTTTCAAAGATAAACATTTAGATTCCACAGGAGAGCCACAACTCCAAACTAGAACTGCAATATTCAAGCAACTTTTGTCACTCAGAGAAATTCTTTTCCAAAGAACCTCAGATGTTATCAGTGTTGATGAACAGTTTGAATTTCGATCTTTTTGTGTGTTCCTTCATGTAAGTTTTCAGAACCTCATCACAACAAGAGATGAAGAAGCCTGGGCCTTTTGTTAATTTTGTGCTGTCCCTCTCTGGAGAGGCTTTAGAAGGATTATCAGGGCATTTTACATCATATAAGGACTGCCTGAGTGGATCAGAACTTCTAGCCTAATACATTTTCTCTAAAAGGGGTCAAAAGTGATTTCCCAGAGAAGTGCCTTCAGAGCAGAGTAAGGACATAGTTAGACTTCCCCTAAATTTCTCTCTAGCTTCCCAGAATTTGCAGCTTGTAGGGTTCCTGAGTCAGAGGTGAATTTTCACATCTTTAGAAGGCTTCAGGTATTCATCTTCCAATAGCTAGTTCAATTTTCGTTTGACCCTGTGTGAAATGTTAGGTTTCACAGCATCCTGTGGTGAAGTATTTCCACCATGTAATTACCTATTGTGTGTGTAAGATCCACCCCTTCTGATTGTCCTGACTTGTCCTTCTCTGGACATTTTCTAAATCTATGACAACTTTTTTGAGAGCAAAAAACTATAGAACCCACCATAGATTTATACAATGATAAAATTCTATTCTCTGTATTCTTTCCTTCTTCTTTTCTAGTAATTCCCAACAGTCAGTGTGCTTTTTTGACCACTAAGCTGACATTGTCATGAAACTGTCTGTTATAAACTCAAGATCTCATTCCTGACTCATTGCAGTCATCTCACAAAGCACATATTTTATATTTTCCCCACGAACTCCTGGGGAAAGGGAGAGCAAGGCAAGGGAAAGGGAGAGCAAGGAGAGGTCCTGTGTGCATCAGTCTGTATTTATCTCATTAAATTTCGTCTTCCATTTTAATCCTCAAGTACAAAGTCCCATAAAGTTCTTCTGCAGTTCTGCACAGGTAGCTCCATCATTACTACCCTCAGCAACCTGGTTTTGTCAGCAAACTTTGTCACCTCTCTATTCACCCTCATCAAATCAAAAAGTTTCCTAGGTCTGCAGCAGTCAATTGTCATGCACATCTGCACGCCCATGCAGTAAAGGGAGAGAAGTTACAGAGATATCACAGCTATGGAGGAGAACAGCAAAACAGCCACAGTTTTGAATTATTTCCTCATGCATTCATTTGAATCTAGATTGCAGGAGGCTGACAAGGAAAAAAATAAAACAAAATCAATCTTTTGGAAAAAATCATCTCTAAAGCATAGTCCTGTTCATAAAGTAAAATTCTTGCAAGGCACATCAGTTGACCATATTTTAATGGAGTGTAGATTTTAATCCAGATTAACTAAGTCACACTTAAATAAATTTAGAACCCCTCTAGCAGACTTAGGGGAAGAAATATATCACAAAGTAGCCTGTTTCTTATTACTTTCATAGCAGAGCTACTATAGTAGATTACAGGTGTTGCCACCATGCATACTCATGCAGGGTGCATGAGAAATGTGACACCTCAACACACTGTATCATTACCAAAAAATAGCAAATGGACCCACAACAGTCTTCCAGCATGCTTTTTTGTGACAGGAGGCAGAAATGTTCTCCCAGTTCCTCATTACTTTTTTATTTATTTACATGGTAATTGATTAACAGACAGGCACTGTTCAAAAATGCTGTTGTATTTATCACAGTCAAGCCCTCCTTCCAGCAAATGAGCTTGCTTGTGAGCTGTGTGTCTTGGGTCAATAAATTCTGACACGGCTGGACATATGGAAACCAGGAGGTTCTGTACCAGATACAACTGCTGCCTCCTGCTAATGCATGGCTCCTTGAGCTTCCCAAAGTCAGCGCATGTGGACAGAATTAGAAAATTGGCATAGAAGATACATGAGCTAAGAAATTCCCAAGCTAAATAGAAATAGACTTAACAGAAATAGTGCTGTAAAAATGCCTTTGGAAGCAGTGAATTACTCACCACCTGGAGATAACAGAGCGTGAGGATAGCTCTGCAGCGACGTAAGCAGGAGCAGTTGTGGTCCAGATCAATCAGTTTGCACCACGGTCATTTGTTGCAGTACCCCAAAGTTGTGGAACTCCAAGGGGGAAGGTAGAGTAGGGCTACCTAAACTGCTACCTACTCCAGGGCTACCTAACTGCTGAGTAACTGGTCCGGGTTAATGTTGGTTTCTGCACATTGACGCAACCTTTTGCTGGCCGCCTGTGATCCTCATACACTCTGCACTGCCTCTCCATGCCTGCCATACCAGCTGTTTTTGTTTTCATGTTTTCAGATAGCACCTGATGTGTGGCCTGCCAAAGGCTCCTGAAAGATTAATCTGACCTTCAGCAAGGGAAATAACCTCCTATTAATCATTCTTCCTGGGTTTTTTTTTTTTCATCTGTAGTTTTTGCCCTAAAATAACACATAATTGAAATGCAAATAGATAAGACAGAAATTAATAAAAATACCTACCTTCTTTTAGTTCTTTGGATTTCCAAATTAATGCAGGAACACTGTGTGACTCAGAAAACAGCCAGTGACTTTTGATCAGCGTGTGTAATGATAACGTACGTCCAGTGAAAATTAAGAAAACATTTCCTGAGGCCACCTAACTTTGCTGCTGGCTGTTCTTAAGCCAACAGCACAGTTGTGTGCTCTGTGCTCCCAAATGCAGTTTATCATCTAAGCTAAGGTAGTAGACAAAACGGCTTCACTAGAGTATGTTCATGAGCAGATCATCAAAACCTATTCCTAAACTGCTAAAGCCTTTGTTAACCCATTGTGAATTTTCTGACGGAAAGTTGCAGGTTGTGAGGAGATGCTCAGTGAGGTAAAATTTGAGGGAGCTTCTTTAAACACAGTGGTCTCAGGGGCGGTGAGGAATGATAGGTAACTATATGAAACGCCTGAGAGGAATGCTGCCCTCTCTCTCCCCTCCTATAGTATGCCCATTGTTGATAAAGGCTGTCTTCCTTTTGTTGGTGTTCATTGTGGAGAGAAATGCACTAGTTATTTACTGGTGAAAATGAGATGGCAGTAACAAGCAATGGAAGACAGTGTTGTTTTTCATTTTGCATTGATGCCCCTCTACAGAGGCATGCATTTCTCACATTAATCTTCTCAAAGCCTTCATTGTGCTGACTTCCTGTTACAAATCAAGCTGGTAATGGCAGCTCCATGAAATCCCTTTAGCATACTGGGAGCAGTGTATTACAGTACCAGGCAATAGAATAAACACAGAACAATAAGTATAATAGGGAATGCATTACCCCAAAGTGAAACAGCAGCACTGTACTGCGTGCCAGTTCTATGAAGGTGCCTTCTCCGCTGCTTGAAAACAAATAAACAGCATTTTCGGGGTTCAGTTTCACTGTCAAGTAAAATCTGCCTAGTTTGAGCCAAGAAAAACAGAGACGCAAGAGGAGCGGCGTGCCCAGGTGCAACTGTCTGTCTCCCTGTTCATGGACTCTAATTTTAATCTCTTTGAGGTATAAAAAGCTGCCTATTTTTGATCTACAGATATAACTGGACCCTGCAAACAGCTGAACTTATTTTAGAGTCTTATTGTTTCCTTTGCTTTGCTGGCATCAATGGCAGCACAAGATGACAGCCTTCAGAAGAGAGGCTGTCTTCAAAAGCAGCAGGGTTGATTTTTAGTGTTATTTCTTGTGAAGCCTGGACTAGAAAGGAAGTTGCCAGTTTGTAGCCTGGCAAGCAACAGCCTGCTATGAATGAGTAGGAAGACAGCTGGGTCATCAGCATACGCTAATACATCAGTAATACTGACAGTTCTCAGAAGCAGGCCTGTATATGTCTTCTACTTAGGTGGTCTTAATGGTCTTGAAGTAAAGACCCATACAGTAGGCAAGCCACCTTTGGAAAAAAGCACAAAACTAACTATGATAAGGAACAGTCCTACAGAGGAATATGCATTTACCTTTGCCTTGGACAGGGATTGTAAAAGCCTCTTCGAAAATGTGAATTCCCACTGCCTGTCAAAATACTGGTGTGTTCAAAGGTGGGAAAGCAGCTGTGTTTCTCCAGAATGAAAAGGGTGATCAATTTGAAAGGCTTTTAAAAAAACTGTCAATCATTTCAAAAGAGCAAATTAGACTAGGTATCAGCATATTGTTTCTGATGACAAATCACTTTCTAGTTTTAAATATAGGTTATAATTCTAAAACTGGAAACAGTTAAGTTCAGATTTTTTCATGAATGCCAGATGCAGAGTTTCTTTGTTAGTAACTTAAGATGATATAATGACATGGAACATAATTTTCTCTCTGAAATATTTTAATTTCTAAGTGGGGCTGTGGCTTGGCAAGCAGGTCCAAGGGATCTCTTAGACCAGCAGATCTCCAGTGAGATTTGGGCTCTCTCTTTGCAGATGAGCTTGCAAAAGTTGAGTAAAATAATACATGAGAACTTCTCACTGAAGATTTGTATTAGGACAAGCATTTGCAAGTTTGGTTGTTCAGCTGAATAAAGCTGAAATGCATTACCTTGGAACTTAGTATTAGTTAATCTTGTTTGGTATATTCTCTTGCCATCCCCTTTGTAAAATTCAAATACTAAGTGGAAAAAACCCAACCCTGAATAGCCCAAACATGGCTGAAAATATAAGAAAACAAGCAATGTTGTGTGGTATCTGAGCATTTCATCTTTCCAGCTAGGTTAGGCCTGCTTTGACATGAGAAAAACAAACAAGGTCTTCATGAGTTAGGCCAAAGGATGGGAGGAGGAGCATGAAGCCTGAACATCTTCAGAAGCTTAGCTGAGCAAAAGTTTGAAGGTAAGAGATGTGAGAGCTGACATACAGAAAAGCATTTTGTCTGTGCTAGGTTCATTTAAGCTTTCAGGCAGCTCTGTTTTGTCCCAGAAGAATGATGGTTGCATAATAAGCATTGCAAACAGTGGATACAGTTATCATGTGAGCATGAAGGGACTTGCTAGGATCTCCCATCTTAGCATATCAAAACAGATGCCCACAGGGGTTTTGCGTGGAAACACAGAACCTGGAAAGGACAGTTTTGGTCATCCAGTATAGACAAGCATGCAAGAGATTTTTAAATCACATAGATCCACAAGATCTCTACTTCACCTGTCCCTACATATCACATGCCAAAGAAAAATTTCTATCACCTTAAAATAAAGGGAGGCCCTTCAGTATAACAGATGAAAAATTAGGTTGAACTACAGGAAGGCAGCATGAGAATTCAACAATGTTGCTGCTATAGGCTGCTCCAGAGTCCATAAAACCCCACTTTCTCAGCCACACATGTGTTTAGGAAGGTTCAAGAACAGTCATCTTAGCAAACACGGTTTCTGTCCCTAACTCTGAATAAATATTGATGAATTCTTAAATTTAGACAACCACAAGGCAGAAAACTTCAGTGTCTTTCCTGATCATAACTCCTCAATTAAGGGATGGGGGATGTTAATAATGTTTTTCAAAGCAAAGCCCCAAGTAGTCCATCAAACACAGAGGTCCTTGTATGTCTACCTATAGTGTGTGAGGTAATGTGCTAAAAATATCACAGCTAAAGGGCAATTGATTGCACAGCTTCTGAAATTACTACCAGCAATTATGTAATTATTTTTCTCCCTGTAATACCCTGTGCATGCATTACCTCTTACGAAGACCTATGAAACAGAAACTGCTTCATGTTCACCTACGTGGTTCGAACCAATGCCCTTGGAAGACTCTCAACCTTGAAGTTGCTTCTGAATCATTCCAGGAAGTGCATATGCAATGCAAGGTATTGGGTGAAATTATTCATCCCCTAACTATTTGGAAGTTCCCCTTTGCCACAGTGTGCTCATGCTTTCTAAATTGTTAGCTGTGGTCATTGTGAGATGAGTCCTCCAAACATCACTGTTGCACATGAAGAGATATATGCATTTTTCACACTAATCTCTCATTACTCGGTAGTAATGAGTGGCATAGAGAGCTGGTTCTGAAAGTTCAGTTTCAGTTTAAACTGGCCTCTGAAGCTGAGTGTTCCTCAATGTTTAAGTTACCCCCTTTTAAGTTTTCAAAATACACATGTAGCCAGTATCAGTACAGGCTGGGGGAAGAAAGGATGGAGAGCAGCCCTGCCGAGAGGGACTTGGGGGTGCTGGTGGATGAAAAGCTGGACATGAGCCGGCAATGTGCACTGGCAGCCCAGAAGGCCAACCGTATTCTGGGCTGCATCAGGGGAAGCGTGGCCAGCAGGTCGAGGGAGGTGATTGTGCCCCTCTACTCTGCTCTGGTGAGACCTCACCTGGAGTAGTGTGTCCAGCTCTGGAGCCCTCAGCACAAGAAGGACATGGAACTGTTGGAGCGGGTCCAGAGGAGAGCTACTAAAATGATCCGAGGGCTGGAGCACCTCTCCTATGAGGACAGGCTGAGGGAGTTGGGCTTGTTCAGCCTGGAGAAGAGAAGGCTACAGGGAAACCTGATTGCGGCCTTTCAGTATCTAAAGGGGGCCTATAGGAAAGATGGGGAAAAATCTTTTTAGTAGGGCCAGCTGTGACAGGACAAGGGGTAATAGTTTTAAACTAAACCAGGGTAGGTTTAGACTAGATAGAAGGAAGAAATTCTTTACAATGAGGGTAGTGAAACACTGGAACGGGTTGCCCAGAGAGGCGGTGGAGGCCCCATCCCTGGGAACATTCAAGGCCAGGTTGGATGGGGCTGTGAGCAACCCGATCGAGTTAGCAGTGTCCCTGCTCACTGCAGGGCGTTGGACTAGATGACCTCTACGGGTCCCTTCCAACCCAAAATATTCTATGATTCTATGATAACAATAAAACTACTAATATGATATACAGCATTTAGTGTGAGGAAACCATTAACAAATATTTTAATAATCCACATTTATTTCTAAATCCCCATAAGAAAACCTTATTACAACAGTAATCCACTCTGTAATAACTTCCCCTAGTGCTAAAAGCAAACTGGAGGAAAATCATCTCAGAGGTGCATCTGAACATAACTTGCTTTGACCATGAGCATATTAAGTTTTATGACAGGCAGAGCTTCATTTATAACTAGTCTGTAGAAGCCCTCCAACAATTAAGGCATTACTGCCCTGAAAAAGGATGTGATATTGCAAAGCTTCACTTTTTAGCTATTCATTGTAGTCTTCATTCTCCTTCAGATCTAATAACAATATGAAAAGATCTATTCCTCTTTGAAAAAAGAACTAATAAAAAACAGTCTAAAAATGATGCTGTTGGCTTGCAGGCACTGAGGAAATTCTGTGCATTTGCCTAAGTCCCTCCTACTACCCCAGTCAGATTAGGGTTCTGCTGTGTAAACTCCTATTGTACGAAATGCTTCCTGTCGCACGGGTCATAAGCCAGGATCCAGAAAAGCCTTTAGAGATCTAAGATAGGCTTTAGCTGCATAAATACAAATTACAGTCCTCAGAAACGTCACTCAGTTGTTGCCTAAATCTGCAAAGTGCTCAAGTTTTCAGCATTACACTGACTTAAATCTCGGCTTATGGTCATTCCCAAAATGACTGAGAAGCCCTGGCAGTATCACGCAGCATTTTCCCTCTCGTGTGCAAGCCCCACTGAGTCCCACAGCCCAGATCTGTCGTCTGCTGAGTGGCTCAATCTGCATCTCCCAGGTGGCATCCTGCAGAAGGCATGGCCATTGCACTGCCCCCACATGTGGCAGGTGATAGGGTACACCACTGCTCCTGCTGCTTATGGAAGATCTATTTTGGTTCTCTTCCCCACCTGAGAAGATCCCAAACTATCTGTCCAGATCCATTCCTCCTCTCCTGTCACCTGCCACGGTAAGAAAGTGACTCCTTTAATGTCCATTTTTCCTGTTGTTAATCCACTTGCTATGGAATATGTCAAAGTAAAGTGGAGACAGGTAGTGAGTACCAGTGTGGCATCTTTCATACTAAGACTCTAGTCCCTGCTGTACTGGCATCAGATATTTTATCAAATGACCATTTAATGTAAAATACAACTAAGTAGGAAGAATAGGGCAGACCAGCTGCTCTAAATTCCTGAAGGTACTTTTGCAAAGTATGAATAAGTTAAAGGAATTTGATTACAGTGACCTATATTCAGAGCGTTCATTCAGTTACATCAATCCAAAACCCCACTGCAGGATGTCTGGTTGATGCCATACGTTTCCTTCCAGCACACCAGCCAATGAGTTTGTCAGTGAGGTGTAGCACTTCCAAGCTTCTCCTTCCTGGGATTTTTCTAAAAGAGGGAGGGAGGGAGGGAGGGAGGGAGGGAGGGAGGGAGGGAGGGAGGAAGGAAGGAAGGAAGGAAGGAAGGAAGGAAGGAAGGAAGGAAGGAAGGAAGGAAGGAAGGAAGGAAGGAAGGAGGAGGAGAGAGAGGGGAAGGGAGAGAGGAAGAGAGGAAGGGAGAAGAAAGAAAGAAAGAAAGAGGGAGAGAGAGAAAGACAGAAAGAAGGAAAGAGATAAAGAGAGGAAGAAAGGAGGGAAGGAAGGAAGGAAGAAAGAAAGAAAGAAAGAAAAGACCTTTTTTCCATGTTTTGTAATGCTACGCATCACCAGTTTGTGAAAATGTCGATTAGATCTCAGTTACACCCTCGGAGTATTACTGTGACGTTGGACAGGCTACCAGATCTACTACTGTGCTTGTAGCACAGGTATTTTGTATCCTTGGACTGGCTTCCCTGACAACTTTCACTTTTTAATGGGGCTGAATGTATTCTTAGTTAAAAACTAGTCCTAGTTTGATGGCTGATGATTCCTGTCTTTCATTAGAAGTCCATCCATTGTGTGGGGGTGGGAGTGTGCTTGGTTTTGCTGAACTCAGTTCACTCTATCTGTTCCTACTCAGTGTGTGTTTGTTACAGCATTCCCTGATTTGTAACCTTTTTTTTTTTTCCTTTCTTTAAGTGCCCTGTTTTTTTCTCATTTCAGCCAAAGCAAACAGAAAAATATTGCAAAAGATAAAAATCTTTAGTGGAGTTACAGTTCCATAAATTTACAGGCTTGTTTCTCATGCAAAGACATTTAGGCAAGTCTGATTAAGCTTTGAAATGAAACATAAAGCTCTGCTAAAGCTCTGTGCCAATCCATTACAACTTTCAATATTTTCAGTATTGCACTAACACGCTGGAGAAGTTCACTCCGACTTTACACCATCTAATCGCCCCTGTGGTTTTGCTGTCCTGCCCTCACCAAGCCTTTCACACCACATGGCTTGCCCACCCACAGAAAATGGTCACTAAACCCCTCTCCAAGATCTGTACAGATCCACAGTAAGATAGACGTACATTTGCCTAGAGGTCTCCCAGCCATTCATTGCTCCCCTTCCCTCACTCCTTGGAGTGTTACTCCAGAATTATTCCTTTATTCCCAGTAACATATCAAAGTAGTATAAGCCTAGGCTGTACAATACTTTCTGAGGAATAGCTGCAGTCCAAGAAAACTCTAGAAAACAATGTTGTCATTCCTATTTGTTGCCTTGTCCTGTCTTGTTATTACCCTCCTCTCTTGTAGAGAGACCTCCAACAGATTTGATGGGGGAAGGCAGAGGGAGGTGATTAAGATCCCCCTTCACCAAAACCACCAAAAACCACATCCACATGAAAGGTTGCTTCATTACAGCTTTCTCAGGGGAACAATCCAGACCTTCATTATAAATGAATTATCGTTTCTAAGATACCTCAGTGTTTTGGATGGTGATTCCAAGTAATTAGAAGAAATATACAGCATGTAAGTAAAGCTAATAATTTTATCAGGTGCTGTGTTGAACAATGAGGCTGTGTGATTTTTCCCTCTGGGCTTTAGTAAAAGGAAAAATACAAGAAAAATTAAGGATATTTTTCTGTTTGAATCCCATTCAATTTCATTTTGACTGAACAGGGAAGAGAGCCACAGGGGCTCTAGAAAGCCCAGTCTTATCAGTTCAACTAGTACACTGAAATATTTTGGGTTTGAGTGAAAAATGATGTTAAAAATGGTTGTTAAAGAAAGGAAATCTCATATGTCTACCAATTTGCAGCATTTTTAGCTAAGGCAGCATTTACACTGAAATTTGTTATCTTCATTGTTCAGTTGTCAGCATCCTTTGTTGGGTCTTAAGCTTTCCACAAATTTCTGGGTTTGTTTGTAGGAATATATATGAAAACAAAACTCTAGGCATTGTGAGAAAACAAAATATATTAATATTTTTGAGTATTTTAATCATATGGAAAGGTAGGCAGGTCACATCATTTTATTTCTAGAATTATTCTTAATGTTCCTACATATTTCAGCTGAGGAAGGCATTATAAATAACCCCTAGACACAGTACATTTATGAAGTTTAATTTTTTACAAATTCGTATTTTCTCTCAAAGTGAAATCTCAAAGTGTCTTACTTTCAGCTCAGCAGATTAAAATAATCTCTTAAAGTCCTACCAAGAAAGAATTTTAGAAATACTTCATTAAGCATATTTATATAAATCTTCTCTACCAGTACCTTTGCATCTACAAAGCAGCATCTTTCCACAGCTCAGTTTAGGGATTTTATTTTCCCTTTATCCAACAGTGTTATCCTCAAAAATAATGAATGTTTCAGTCAGAACTCCCACAGTTCCTTAAGAATACCACAAGGATTTTATTGCTAATTGAAGAAATAGATAACATGTGTCTTCACTTCAGCAGCCTTTATTTATTTTATGGACATTTTTCATCAACTTTCAGACATTTTCTGTTTGAAATTCTACATAATTTAATGTTCCCCATCTGGAATGTTAATACTCAGCATGAAGAAAAGGAAGTCAAAGGGGAAAAAAAAAAAAAAGAGTAACAACATTTCTTTGACTCCTGTGTCAGTAGTACCAATTAGCTACACGAATTTTCCATCTGCTTTTGCTAAAGAATAGGTGAACAGCTGCATCCTACAGGAAGACTTCCTGATGCAGCCAACAGAAATTGTCAAGCACCTGGTCATTTCCTCTCACTAGCTGAGCTAGGGCTGCAGATATCAAATCACACAGCCTTTCCCTGCTAACTTTGAACAAACTCTGCTAAAAAACCTGCTGCTATTCCACTTTGTCTTAGTGAAATCTCTTTGCCTACTGATTTAAGTGTTTTGGGTTGATATTTTACTTTATGTGCATTGGGTTGAATAGCATAATGCCATATGTGTGGAAATTTACGGGCATCACAGTCTCCTAAACAATAAGTACACCAGAGTAATGCTGCAAATTAAAGAGAAATCAATGATTTTCTTTGGCATGGTCTAACTCCGCTGTTAATTGGTAATATATATTGTATTGGGTGGTTGCATCTAGTCTATTTATTTGCTTAAAGGAATACCTACCACTTTACCCTTATGTTTCACAGCATATGATACAAGCTTTCTCATTCCTCAAATTTAAAAGGAAATATTCCCCCCCCCCCAAAAAAAAAATAAAAAATATGTACAGATATTATGGAGATAGGTAACTTCAAAATATCTGCACAGCTGACTTATGCAACTGGAAGTACTAATGTTTGCAGATATTTTGTACGGAGCACAAAGTTTTTTGCAAGATATCTGGACCTTTTGCTGCTGTCTCCTGCTGAAAATGTTGACAGAGTACCTTTCTCCTTGTTCATTGTTGAAGCAATCTGCTTACTCACATGGTATTGTTCAGCGCTCTGGCTGAAATCAGTGGAAGGCTTATAAAGAGGTAAGACCATCTGTAGTGTTAGGCAGAGAGTGAGAATGCTTTCTGGAACTGTCAGGGGAATTAGGAGATTTCTAATCCTTTTAAACTCAAGGATTGTGAACCCTGTAATTTTGACCTTGCTTGTGAGATAAGGAATTTTAAAATAAATAGATTATTGTGAAGATAACAGTAGGTGTCAGAATTTAAACCTACATTCGAGATCTTCACAAACAGCAACTGAAAGTCACACATTCATATAGAGTTTGGGGCATGAGGCGTGTGCATTTATGTAATATCAGTGCCGCATTTCTTGTCAGGAGTTTCGCCTGACTGTAAAAACTGCCTTATGGACTGTCTGCCTTATTAAATTTGCTGATTCCATGGCTGTGGTCTAGAGAGTTGTGAAGGCAAGACCATTTCCTTCATTTTACTATGTTTTTTAAGATCTACGTTCCTTCTAGTTGCAAATGGTCCAATAAATTACCTTTCTCCTCAGTTTCCACAGTAATCATCTTTAAAAACAACTGTTGCAACACAGGTTTTGTATTGTACATGCATGCATGCGCTACAAGAATGCAGTCAGTGTTTGCTAATATGTCCATGCCTAGAAATAGGGAGGATGCTTGAGCAAGCCTTGCCCTCTACTCTGTGAAAGTCTCTCTTGCAAAGACTTACTCTGTGTTGCCTTCCCTGGTCCTCAGCACAAAAATTTTCACAAAGACAGCAGCTAACAGGGAAGGAAAAATCCATATGGGAGCCTGGGCCAACTCTGGGGGACAGTCTCATATGAGTGCTGGCATAGACACATCTTTGCAACCCAATATTTCTGTTAGGCCAGCTCACACTGGGATGTGTGGCACAGCAACAGCGGCCTCTTTGTGTTGCTTGACTGGGAAAGGCAGGTTTTCTGCCACAAACACATCGTTGTACCTCATTTCTACACAAAAGTTTGTGAATCTCCTGCATTTTTAGCAGAGGGAATTGACATACAGGGGTCAGAGCTATAACAACCAAATGTCTCAGCTAATTGCAGGCGTTCATCCCGTGAAACCCACAGCATAAGCTTACAGTGTTTCATGACATTTCATAAGTTCTGGGTGAGCCATTTCATCTCACTCCTGCATTCAAACCTGTGCCCACAGTGCCTGTCCCTCATTTTTTCCTTTCACAGCTGACAGCCAAGATGTTTTTTGGTCTTAGCCCAAGGAGGGGGGAAAAAAAAAAATAATTCAGACTCTTTGATTTACAAGTTTGTAAGTGAAACTGAATAAGGATCTTGGAATGGGAAATGAGTACGATTGGTATTCAGCAAACTAAAGCTGTGGTGGCAATTATTAAAATTCAGAGCTCACAAGACCCCTCAGAGATAAAAGAGAATTCACTTATGAGTTCTTTTATGGTATGTTTTTCTAGTCCTCAGAATACCCAAACATCTGTATCTATGAGAAAGCAGTGACTTTTTAATATAAATGTCTGAAGCTAAAAGTGACTTTCTTAAGTTATATTTAGATCCTTAAGGTAATGCTTCTTCATGAAGAAGACAATATAAATGACTGATTTTTGGATTCTGAATCATTAGGTTATCTATCATGTTATGCAGAATTTTTTTAAACACAATGTAGAAGTATATGGTTTACAATTACCTTCTCCCTTCATAATCCGTTCTGTTGTGGATATATCTCCATTCTGGTTTTCTCTTTTAGGCAATTGCCCCTAACAATAAGTATATCCTGACAAAATTACACTTTAGATCTGAGAACTGAAGATCATAATAGCAGATCCTGTAATTAATTCTCAGAAATAAGATAAAATATCTATAAAACAAAGATTAAGTTACAACAGATATTCTTCTTCCTTATTGGAGCTATTTGTGCAAAGTGTATTCTCTACTCTGATTCAACACCTTCTACACTTGCTTTAGCTGTATATAGGCTCCTGTTTCAAAAGATTTACAATAGGTGTGCCATTGTTTATAAAACTAGCTCCAGATATTCAGCTTTTGAAAACCTGCACCTATTCACTAAGTTCCCAGCTGTAGCTTACCCACCATAAACACTTCCCAAGCACCTAGACATTATTAGTCTCCCATAACAGTGTAACTCTCTTTTTAAGACTCTTTTATGATAACAAAATCTCTGATAAGGGCTCCTAGTACATCAAGCTTTAGCATTATCTCCACTGTTATAACAGTGCCACTCTACAACACACAAACAAATTGGCTTTTGAAAATTGTTTTAGATTACATGAAGTATCCATTAGACAGACAGATACAGTACATCATATACCTACATTGGATAGCAAGAAAGGATGTGGCATCATGGCAAATGTAGCTCATTTTTTTGGATGAGGGTCTGTCCAGCTGAATCATTTGTATTTACTGACTGACTCACTGGATGAACCAAATGCTGCAAAGCAGGGAATTATGTCAGATAAAAATGGTGAAAAATAATTCAGTTAAAAACCAGAATAGAGACAGGTGTATTATGCTGTATTGCTTTATTCAGAAAGCAGGAGGACTCTGAACCTGTCGAGGTTAATTTATTTATTTATTTATTTATTTATTTACAAACCCACCCATTTTGCAGTCTTTAAGCTCTGCACATTTTGTCATGTAGTAAAGATTCATAAACTGAAGCATCAATCAGTGTATGTATCTAGACACAAGGCAACGATCTTCTAATTACATAATAGCCATTATATGAATATATACAAAAGTATACAGTATCAGTCACCAATTGCTTTGGTGTTTCCCACCAAGAGTAGGGCACTGCTGAGCTAGGTCCTGTACTAATAGGGAAATATTTAATGCCTTTCATATTAAACAGAATGTCTTTCATTTAATCCCCATGGTTACTGCCAGGCTTAAGGCTAGAAGCAGCAATAACAGACCATCAGAGAAAGGTAGGTAAGAGGTGCTGCAATGGAAGGTGTTGCATTTGCACAGCTGGAGATGTACCATACACTACCTGCTGGTACAGCTATGCAACACTTACCCCTTTTAGTCACCACGGAGCATGAGAGGGAGAGAAAGTGAGCATGAGAAAGAGAGCGAAAATCAGTGAGAATAAGAGGGAAAGGAGGGAGAAAAGGAGGAGATGATGGTTTTCAAAGTGCAGCAGGGTTGTTGGTGGTGGTGGGGCAAAGCAACTTATTAGAAGCAGTCATCTATGAGAAGCTCCACTGGGGAGACAGAAAGCTCAGCTTGAAGGCATTGGTGTGAAAACCATTGGCTGTGGTGTCAGTTTTGATGTGGTTCTGTCTCTAGCAGCTAGTGCTGCTCAACATCTATCACTCCCACAAGCTTGCCCGAGAAGGCACGCTTTATGGTGTACCCTTGGGTAGGTGTAAAAAAATAGTCAGAGAGCCAGTGGACTGAGAAGGGGGAAGGAAATCCTTGCCTATGAGGACATGTCAAGCTTGTCCCGCTAGCAACCCCATCATTTAAATCACCAGAGCAACAGCCTGAGCTCCTCCAATCACCCCAGCAGTAATGTGCTGTGCTGTGCAGAGTCTCCCGGGTATGCAAGTCTGTGCCAGAAATCGACAGCCTCAGTGCAAGTGCATGATGTTGGATGGGAGGATTTGTACTAGTTCTGTGAGTAAAGCTTTATACTGGAGACTTCACAGCTTTATCACGAAGATTTCTTAAGGAGGAAGCTGAAAAGAGGGTGCTCAGAACTGATTTCAGATGCTGCAAACCAAGAGAAGGGGAAAAGATATTCAGTGGATGTCGAACACATTCATGTCAGTCAACCAGCAATATCTTATTTATTCTACATGAATTATTTTCCTTGTTGTTCAAGTCTTCACAGACCTTTTTTCTCATTTCTGTGATATAATTATTATATAGGCAGAATCACCACTATAAATTAATTCCTGGTTCTATTGTCAAAGCAGTGGGGCCCAAGGTATGACTTACTGGCTATGTGTAAATGACAAAAGACTGAAAAGAATTCAAGTTAATTAAAAGGAGATGAGAACGTGAATTGATTGTTTCCCGTGGTTGCAATTTTTTCTTATAACCCTTTATGCTATTTCTTGATGCACTCATGTGAAAAATAATGCTCCTACTTGAACCAGTCTTCCAAACTCTTTTCAAGTCTACTGTGCACTCCAAACTTTAACGACAAGCACTTAAACAAAATGCACTGTTCCACTGGATTTACTGTGAGCCTCTTAAGAGATTCTTCTGGTCAGCAAACTCACTTGAAAGCTTGACAATCTATCCTTTTTTTAAGAAGAAGAGGAGCTAATTTAAAATCACTGGAGAAATCAAATGTAGGAAATTAAAGCAGCAAATCAACAGCAGAAAGGTGAACAGACTTAAATGGCCAGCGATATAACTGGTATCATCACCTCTGATCATGGATACCTTACCTGAACATCAACCCCCCTTCCTGCCAGTACTTCTTTAAGATCACTAGGGGTGCAATAGCTACACATACTATCAGTAACAATAATCTTAAAATATTTTTCCATAAATGCCTTCATTTGACTTCATATCCCTGTAGCAAAATAACTCAGTATAAGCTATATGTCTAAACTGGTTTCTATGTAGCATGATTTCTGATGTGATCCCTTAACAGGAATTAGACAATAACGGAACTATGTCCAGATATATTTTTTCTTTTGAAAACAGTTACAAGCCCATTTATTTAAGCCATAACCCTGGCTTAGTGGTCCTGAAACTGGTTACAAACTTGCTAAATCATTTTGACTTAAAAAAAAAAAAAAAGAAAAAAAAAGAAAGCAATCTTCAAAGTAAGCTTCAGAAAACTGAGGAAGATAAATCGATGCTAACCTACGCCCCTTTTCGTCTCATGGGCTACTGATAATGTGTGCTCACCCGAGATCAGCTCCCTCGTCCTCCTCACAGGGATTTCAGCCGACATCTCTTGCAGCACACTGCCTCCATCAACATACCAAAGTTTATTCCAGGACGATCAATCTCTCTCTTCATATCTTGTCAGCCACACTGCTGTCTCAGTGCAATGGCTTTTCAGATCGGTCACGTGAAGTGGAACAGTGTCACAAACGAGGCCAGGAGTAATTCAGCCTCGCATGCCCAGTAGCACAGAGGAGGCAGCTCCCCACTGGGGCCTCCGACCTCCTTGTCTTCTGAGACAGAGGAGAGGCTTGAACCCAAGCCTTGCCCAAGCCGTCAAACAGACCAGTCCCCAAGCTGCCAGACAGATGAAGCTGCTGCTGCAACTACCTCGCTCCCAACGGATCGCTACTGAAAATTCTCCCGGCGAAAGGAGACTCCAGTCAACTTGAAGCAGCGCACGTGAAGTTTTCCTCTTTTCACCCCTCAGCCTCCTGGTCTGCTTACCCAGGCTGTAACCCACATTGCGTTAAACTTTGGATGCACAGTTGCGTATGACCGTGGTTAACCACTTGGTCTTTTAAAAACTCCCATCACCCAGTGCCCACCCTGGCTCTCCAAGGTCAGTTTTCAGCAGCTCGCCTGGATTATCACCCTCTTTGATCTGCCAGGGGAGCTGTTTGTGTGATTCTTGCTTTAATACATTTCAATCTGGATGTGTCAGGCTGGCAACACCCTACCACTTGAATTGTTTAAGTCAGATAAAACACTGTTTAAAGAGGCACATGAGGGCCTTTCACACCTATTCTCCCTGAAAATATTTCAGAGACAAAACAGACCTTGCTGTAAGCTGGAGAAATGAAGAACTGTTGTGACTTTGTGAGTGACTAAAAATAGCACATCATGGGAACATCTCTCCCCCCCCCCCCATCCCCCGTGTCTGGTAAAACAAGAGAACAGTAATCATAAATATGCTAATCTGTCTTACACAGGACTAGATCTCAGCCCTGAGATCTAGTCATAAACTGTCAAATCACACACATAAGTTTCCATAAGATGCAAAAAAAACCCCCTTCAATTATATTTTAGGTCTTTGGTTTTGCTTTTTGTTTTGGTTTTTTTTTCTGCCTCTGTACTGCCTACTGACTCCCATATAAAGAATAACCTTACATTTTATCTTCCTTGCAGAAAACAGTGATCTCTTAATTTTCAAATAATTTTACAGGAAAACAGGCTTTCATCCAGTTTTTGTACTTGGCTTTTTCAAGATCTCAACCCTGAGACATGCACATGAAAAGGTCTTCATGATGCTATCTCGATCTGCTCCCAGTTAACAGCCTCAGTTAATTTCAATCCTGCCCCACTGAACCCAAAGGCATTTTAAGGTAGATTGCTGTAGCATTGGACTCCTTACCTATTTCCAGGGACAGCCTAGAGAAATCTAGCAACATACATTTTGCTTTGAATCTAATGGATGAAAAGTGGTTGAGGGCAGGATCACGTCTCTGGCTTCCCTCTTGCTGCTGCAGCTCTATTTATTAATTCTGCAGTGGGTATTTTATAGGCGCCATGCAATGCCAGCTGAAGGTTACCACAGTAAACCGGCAAAAAAGATGAGGACTACAAAGTCATTGGCAGTTTATTTTAATTCAGCTGGAAAGAGCAACTTCTGCTTTTATCATCTTTTGTATTTGGCAAAGGTGAGAGTTTATCTGAGTTTCACAAGCTGCCAAAATGCTGAGTAGATCCTGCCATTTTCTCAGTGAACACTGAATTGCATATTAATTGAAGATCTAAGGCTCTACATCAAACAACAGAAGTGTAACCAAACATTGCAGACCTGGGACACAAATGTCTCTGGAGCTAGATGGGACTGTTTGATTTAACAAGACCCTTTAAATGTTTCCTACAGAAATGTTGCTAAATCCGTTACAACTTTGATAGTGTTGTGCTACCGGCTGCAGTTAAAAATCATTTTCTGGAGGTCAGTCCAGGCTGCTTACCTTGTGGTCATAGCCAAATGACCTGTGTTAGGAACAGCCCCATCATCCCAGCTCCTAGGGCTGCTTGAGATGACGCACGTCATGGAGATTAAACACCTCGCCTCCTGCAAGGCCTATTGATCATGCACACAGGCACGTTCTTACCTTACTGATTCCTAATAAAAAGAGAAATAAGACGAGGGCCATGAGAGGATCTGCCTATCTCATCCTTGCAGGAGGTGTATGAGTGTTGCAAGGGCAGAAAACAGCAGCGAAGGGAGAACACCTAAACCAGTAAACTGACATTTGTGCGCTCCTTGAATAAAGAGGTGAAGTCGGTCACACTGTAATGCATTAAGTATTTCTATCAGCCACAGATAAGAAGACATCTCCTGGATGTCATTTAATATATGCATATACATAAAGAGAACTGAGCATTTATCCAATATGAGATACTAATAATATAAAGTATATTACTAGAGTTGGAAATCAGGAATAATGCCAATGGTAATGATTACAACACATTTGAGTTGCAGAAATTGTTCTAAGCTGTTTATCTGGATATGTTCATTCCTGATCTAAAATACCCAATTCCAGCATTTATAAGTTTACATGTTTAGGTATGACCCCACTCTTGCACGATTTGCTTGTCCAGGGAAAAACTGTGAACTAAATCCCAACTTCAGTGATGTAGAGATAACTGGCATTAGTCAGTACCATTGTAGCTAGTTAAGTCCCTTGCTTCAGAAATAGAGTCACAACTACACGTTACAGTATGGAGATGGTATCCTAATTGCATACTAGGTAACTACACCCCTTTCTGGCTCTGACCTGCCCTATGCATATTATGTGCCGTTTACATAGGACATTTTGCCGAGCAAATCCCTACACATCATTTTTCTCATTATATTTGTAATGCAAAAGGAAAATAGTGCACAGATGTAAAAGACTTGCAAGTATAAGTGATTAGCGACAACATATGTAGTTTCAATGGACCTTCTTTTAACAGAGAATGGATTAAAATCTTCAGCATGCGATGGTATAATTTTAGATGTGGTCCAAAAGTCTAGGAATCAGACTTTTGAGTAGGAAGTAGCTTAAAGTACTAAGTATCTGCTATAATTTTAGACTCTCAATGCTGTACACTGCAGCCAGGAAAATTTGCATCCCAGGGTTGGATATGATCCAAAGATCTTCAGGCTCCTACAACTTCTTACAGACTCACCATAGCAACTTCCATCTCTGCCTCATCCATACAGCTGACGGCTTTCCTTCTGCCCCGTACTTTGGGGATGCACTAATAGATACTTCCAGTAAATACACAGGGCAACTGACTCTTAAGATTGCAAAGAAAGGATTGGTAAACTAAAAGATGATAAGGCTCTATTTCCATATTCAGTACAAATACTTTAAGGAACAGAGGTTTCTTGAGTTTCTTGTATTTCTTTTCTCATGGGCATGTAATTGGCGCTTTATAAAAAACTCTGTCCTACAGCTACTGGAGCCAGAACAAAGAGGTCATGGTTCTGAAAAGTCATTTATTACCAAATGCCTCCTCTATATAGTTAAACACACATAAAACCTGTGATTCTAAGAGGTAGCAATAAAAAAACCAACTAAACAAAAAAACCAACAGCCAGCAGTGTGATAAGAGAGGTAAGTTCAAGGAGGTAAGATCTGCTCTATATAAAAAACTCTGCATCTTTCTCCTATCAGTATAACAAAATGATTTTGACTGGGTTTTATATTTAACCTAATTCTTCCAAACGCTGTTTTACTTCATAGTTACTATTTACACAAGCTAGCATTTGACATGCTGTATGTTATAAATAAATCATATTTAGTGCTGTTGTCAGGATATTAAGTTCCATAAAGAAGAAGGTGTGTGCAAGAGCGTGACCTCTCAAGGAAAAAGTTATAATGTGAAACGGAGTTCCTAAGGTGAAAGACACTATTTGTGATTTACCCACATGCTCAGGGGTGACTAACAATCCCCACCCTGCTTCAAGGTCTAACAATAAAGGAGTGCTTTGTAGGTAGTTCTTCCAAGACAAATTACAACTTCAAAGGAAAGAGTAGTTCCATTCACAAAATGGGTCACCAACAAGAGCTGTCGGATGGAAGGAAATGTAGCAAGCCAGAAGCATGGAAAAATGGAAAGTAAATTCACTGAGATCTCCTTCATGATATAGAAAGGAGAACCTCCACCTGTTCTCATTATCTCTGGAAAATTTTATAGCCTTGCTTTTCTAACACTGGATACAGAAGCTTCAGTAACAAAAAAAAAAAAAAAGGAACACCAATGCAAAGATTACAGATTTTTTTTTTATTTTTTGATTTTTTCAGAAGGTGTTATGCACAGTGCAAAGTCAACCAGAAGATATAATAAAATCTCTTACAAAACTTCACCTGTATATTGCCACATACAATACAAATGAGGAATAGACTGTATTTTAATCACAATTTTTTTTATTTCCTTATTCACCACTGAATTAATTCAGTCCTGATCATCCAGTCACATGACCTGAGGGCAATTAGTTGTGTATTGAACCCTCTCTCCAACTCATCTGTTATGGTTTAACCCCAGCCAACAACTCAGTACCACACAGCTGCTTGCTCCCTTCCCCCTGGTGGGATGGGGGAGAGAACTGGAAGGCTAAAAGTGAGAAAACTCATAGGTTGAGATAAAGACAGTTTAACAGGTAAAGCAAAAGCCGAGCACACAAGCAAAGCAAAGCAAGGAATTCATTCCCTGCTTCCCATGGGCAGGCAGGTGCCATCTCCAGGAAAGCAGGGCTCTATCACGCATAATGGTGACTTGGGAAGACAAACACCATCACTCTGAATGTTCCCCCTTTCCTTCTTCTTCCCCCAGTTTTCTATACTGAGCATGATGTCATATGGTCTGGAAGATCCCTTGGCTCAGTTGGGGTCAGCTGTCCTGGCTGTGTCCCCTCCCAGGTCCTTGTGTCCCCCACAGCCCACTCATTGGTGGGGTGGGGTGAGAGGCAGAAAAGGCCTTGGCTCTGTGTAAGCGCTGCTCAGCAATAGCTAAAACATCCCTGTGTTATCAACCCTGCTTCCAGCACAAACATAAAACATAGCCCCATGCTAGCTACTATGAAGAAAATGAACTCTATCCCAGACAAAACCAGCACATTGTCCAAAAACCAGTGAATTGTTTAGCCATTCTGGAGGCAATGGTTACACAGGAGCCCCACTTGCACACATCTACATCCAATATATTATCTCTTCAGAAATTGTTGCCTTTTTTCTGCTGGTTTGCTTGCAAAACAGACTAAAAGCACCTCCCACTCTTGTGTACAACCAAATAGTGTAGCTGGGGCTTTTCAAGGAGGTGGCCACCCTTACTTAATTACCTGTGCAGCTACACAGGCTGACCTAATGAGGCTAATTGAGTTTCCCATGTCACACTGTAAACTTATCTATGGAAGGGATCAGTCTGCTGATCTAAATAGCTCATGCATTTTGCCTGTCTTCCAACAACTGGTGGACAGAGAATGTACAGCAGTCACAGATTTTTAAAAGTCCTCATTTATTGCCAGTTGCCATACAGTACTGTTTTCAATGCTTCCCTACGAAACCTGGGACAGGGCATTCACTATGGAGTGTGGTAGCAGTGTTGTATTTTAGGCCTGTAACACCAGCCGTTTGTCTGGCAGCAGAGTGCATACTGTTTTCTCATCCTAAATCCAGAGGGCTGAGAATTTCAGTCTATCAGTTCAAAATTAAATGCGAATCTACAGGACTCCCCCAGGTTTTTTGCAGCCACATATGCAGCCCTGAAATATCCAGCTTGCTCATTCCATTGTATTTCTTCCCGAAGAGGAGCTCTAAAGGGACACTTCTTTGGCTGCTGAATGCCCTGTATTTTCTCTCTTCACTAATCATGCATACTGTGCAATGTAGAGTTTGAACTGCTAAGCATAGCGTGATTCACTTTCTTATGTGAAAAAAAAGGCAGGACTGTTGCACTTCACATCAAAATCAGCAAGTTTGTAACTGCTGGGACTTTTAATGATTGATGAGAGCTTTGGCATAGTTTCTGTTTGGAAAAGAGGGCTTTGAACTGGTGGATGAAATACGAAGAGGAGAGACTTACATAATGGGCCCCATCTCCCCTAATCTCCTCACCAAAGAATACACAAGAAAAACAAGGAGTCCCTTGTAACCCTTGCAGTGACGAGCGCCTCATTTAATGTATTCAGTTACTTATTAGTAGGCCAATATAAATCTAGCACAACAGTGTGCAAAGTCAGCAGGGGGTCTGAATCCTGATATTATTTTTCCCACCACTGAATAAATGATCCCAACTTCAGAAGCTCATCCTCATTAGTATGTATGAACTGAGTGGAATAAGCACTGGGAGATCTATATTGTTCTGTATTCAATTTAATTAATAAGAGATGGTGCCGATTTCTGGAGGTAAGAGGCAGTGTCCATAGATTCCTGTGCACCTTTTGTTGTTATTAGTCATATAAATCTATCACAGCATGGAGACCTTAAAAAGTGCCCTCATCGTTTTCTAATCCTACTGACATTCATTAACTAGACATTTTAGCAACCTGTGTATTATAATCTGCCACCATCATTAAGGTCACTGTAGAGTTTTCATTATAAGCCCCCTACTTACAACGTTTTATAACTCTGCTGGAAAATTTAAGGGTAACCAAGGAGTACTTCATGCAGTAGTCCTGTCTATTTTTAAATTCTAAACAGGCCAAACCAAAAAGAACAATATAAATGCCATTAAATAAAAACACCAAACAAAACCAAAACAAACAACAACAAAAAAAACCCCACAAGCCCCCACCTATCTGTTGGTGTCGGACACTGCTTTGAAAGCAAATAGTACAGGTAAAGTCAGTGTGAAACCGGTTCCCAAGAGGTAGGAATGGGATATTAATTTTATTAGTATGAAGTAGACTGTGGGAAAAGGTGGCTTGTACATGTCTTATCTGACATACACAAAGACCATGCCAAAATCTGGATTTGGACTTGAAAATCAGTGTCTCACCACACTGAGGTCAGCTACAGTTTTGCTATTGACACCAGTGAGACCAAGAATTGAACCAGACTTTCCAGTTTACTGCCTGTTTTATTTTATTTATTTTATTTACAGTTATGGTCTTCCGAATTTTCTGTTTTCAGAGTTAGGAGGCATGATTACAAACTGGTTAACATTACGGATTTTGCATCTTGGGTGATGTTCTGGTCCCAGGAAAGTCAGTGACAAAACTCCCAAAGACTTCTGTAAGGCCACTTCTTTACCCCAAGCACTTTAGCCCACATCAAACATGGCTCATTTATAAATCTACATTGGTTTTTATTCAACTGAACACCCACATTAAAGATTTCAAAAGAATACAGGCCCAAGCAAAAACTTGATACTCTTAAATCAAGCTTTATTTGTGTCTCTGACATAGGATGTAAGTAGATATTAAAATGCACATATGTTTTCTGCTGATTTTCTGTGAACACTAATGCATATTCCACACAGGGCTGAATGTACAATCCAAGCAACATCCACAGGAAGTCCCTGCCAAAAGTGAGGAATAATGTTGTCTTCAGGACAGCCCAAATAAAGAGTTAGTCACCAAGAATATTGCTATAAATTATACCATTGGCAATAATACATGAATTTATTTTTCAGCTAGTGGGAGTTTGATCACTGATGGCATGTAAGTGACAATGCCTGTGGTTTATTTCATGCAAGTTGATGTTTTCCTCCACGTTTCTTTTTCTTTATACATAGTCTTGCCACTTCTGCACCTATGAGGTACCCTTCTTTATCTACTAAACTTCCACGTATGTAACGGTAAGTACACGCTAATACACTGTGTTTGGTATGATGGTTTAAGGAAAGGACAATGGTTTGACTCAGAAGCTGAATATTTGTCTCCAAGTAATGGAAACCTTTCTTTCACGGTGAGTCAAACAGGCTCCTCCTTGCAGTCAGTTTCTGCATGGTCTCTTGCCCTTTCTGTTGGATCAGTGACAAATCTTCCAAATGGCTTTCGCTAGCTTCCTCTCCATTTTGCTGCACTAAATATCAGGTCCAGTGAAGTGACTGAAACTCACTTAGGCAGGGCTGGAATGTCTAGGCTGTGATTTACCTGGGACAGGCACACCCAGGAGCACAGGCTAGCTAATGATTGCCAGGAATGAGCAAAGACGGGAAGTCTCCTCTCCCCTTCCCTCATTCTTCGGTAATACTGTGGGCTTAATTAGCAAGTGCTTTTCAGCTCTAATAATCACTAGGAAACTCCAGACTACAACCAGCCTGGAGGGAGGGAGGGGTTGTGCGTGACAGTAATGCTGTTGTCATCATCACCCTCAGATGGGCCAGAAGGTATCACCTCTGCACACAGTAAGAACCATGTAACTACACAGCTACCTGTACTAGCTTCAGTGCAACTCGTTGTGGAGTAAAACCCTTTTAAACACAAGCACCATTGGCAGAGTACAGATAGTAATATCTGGAAAAATCTAGACTACTGAATTTGCATCTCCAGCATTCTTATTATTACCTTTCCTGGCCTAACGCAACCGGGGAAAAGCGAAAGAGAGCCCTTTCTACCCCTGTTAATTGAACTAGTGCTAGAAATGCCATCTTCTCAGTTTTCCTCTTAGGAAAAGGATTACAGACAAGCAGACAATGGAAAATACTCATTTCGGCTCTTTTTTTCCTGAATAACATCTTTGCTAGATAAAGCATACTCAGAAATCACTCAAAAGACCCCACCAACTCCCCACCGCCAATTCCCCACCATGTCTCATAAAAGCCACACTGTGCTACAAACTGATGGGCTCATCCCACGTCCTCCCTTGGAGAGAAACCACTTTCTGCTTTTCCCTGTGAGACACCAGGGATATTAACTCTCCCTTGGTGAGGGCAGGTGCATGGGGACCATGAGAGAGATGTGTTTCCACTCGCCTCCTGTTTTTGGCTAGCTCACAGGTGTGAGCCAAGAGGAGCCAAACTCCAGCCAGCCCACCCAGGGACTATGGCTGCTGCTCACCCTGGTGCCTTTCTCGACTGATCCACCATCTGACCTGTGTCCTGGGGCACTGTTATTTCCTGGCTATCCTGTGTCACTTTTTCTGCACAGAATTAGGTCCAAATAGCTCATCAGGCTGTGTGGGGAGGTGGCTGACACTGATGAAAACTGCTTTGCCAAAAGCAGGACATGCTCTTTTCTTCGCAAATACTTTGTCATGTCTTTCAACACGTTTTTCAGTCACTCTTCTGTATCTTAGCAGGCCATAATGTGTTTGACATTAATTTCTCCTTTAGTATGTAAAAATATTCATATTGTTTAAAAGCAAGGGTAAACCTAGAGCAAATCAGCCTCTCATTTCTTGTTGTTTCATTTCAGTAATCTCATAGGACTGAAGGACAAAACCTGACCTAAAAGATCCATTTTCCATCTGCTGCTCATTTGCCAAGGTTTAACCAATCCCATTTTTCCTACATTGCTTCACTAAATCTCACTACTCTTTCGTTTCACATAGAGACTATTTGCTTTCCTCTCTCTTTGGTCCTCTTTCTTCCTTTCTCCTTCCCCCCATCACTTCTCTCTGGTTTCCCTCCCTTTCCCCAAGGCACACTCTGCTTCACAAATTTTCTCAGCTGGAGCCTTCTCCTTGTCTCTTCCATTTTTTCCTGACTGCTCTTCCCCCCTCTGTTCTTCTCTTTCCTCTTTTTTTCTGTCTGTCAGTCGCAGACCCTTTTTTTCTTCCCACTGCCATCAATTTGAGGGTTAAAAAAAAAGAAGTCAGCTGGATGAGATTTAATGTTATGAATTAAAGTGTGTGTGTTGGGTAGGAGGACAGAATAAAGCCTCTTTCTTTTGAATACTGAAACCATTAAAGGTTTCTCTTTGGTAATATTGTATTGCCTGGCAATTCCACTTACTGAGTGTTCCTAAGGGCTCAGTTCAGCTGAAGGGACACTGAAAGCAATGATTTTGACTTATTAAACTAACCACTTCTTATTATTTAAAATTGGATTTCCTCTCAGTTTGATGCTGTAATTGTATTTAAACCATTTTTTATTATAATATTGACTTCTTTCAGTGCTGTCTTTTCAATTATGATAATTTTACACTTAGTTCCCTCATCTAGATCTGAAATGTTCATTGCTTTTTTGGGAGCCACTGCAATAGTTCACTTTGGACCATATTCATCCACTGAAAGAACACAGGCAAAGCCAAAGTAAATCTTTTCTTGCTGTCAGATTTTAGAGAGACCTGATGAGAACAGAGGATTTACTCCACAAAAACTGTATGAATTTGACTTAACTTTCCAATCAAAATATATTTTGCATGTTTTCAGAGAGTCCTACACCTCTTTGCTTGCTGTCCAAACAACTCAGTAGCGTCTAGCCTTAATCATATAAAGCAGATGAGAGACATATTTTATTCTTTTCAGTTCCTCACTGTACTCAGAAAGGATGCAACATCTAAGCACAGTACTGGAAAAGCTGGGGGGGGAGGGAGGGCAGAATAGTTAACTGAAAATGTAGAGCCCAATACTTTAAAACTAAACCACCATGAAGTAACTGAGGAGCATACTGCCTTATCCCATTATAAAACTGACGGGAAAGAAACCCTGAAAACTCTTTTCGGATGGTCTCTCTGTGGTTTCTGATTATTTTTCCTCTCAGAGACTCTAACTAGAAGAGACTAATGTGAGATCATCAACATCCAACGTGTGAAGAAAGTAAGCTTCCCTTTATGGAAAATCCGATAAGAGTTCAATAGCAAATAATTTTGCTAGTGACTTTAACAACTGGCTACAGAATGCAACAGATCAGTTATACTGCTGTTGTGGAGCTCTCCAGGCTAGTTAAAAATTACCACACACTCCCTTCCTGGTGCAATTTTACAAAACAGATCACCAGCAGGTGACATCGATTTGGATGCACTAACATCAACAAGATCATGTTAATTTACACCAGAGGAGGATCTGGCCCATGTGTGTTTAGAGTAATTTGATAATGAATCTCTACAAATTTCTGTTGGTTTTAACAACTGTTAAATTCTACATCACTTTCCCATATCTATCTTCCATGCTGTGTTGTTTTGTTTTTTTAACAGGGAACCACTCCCTTCACCATATGGTCCAGCCGCTATCCACAGTATTCTCTGCTTATTTCACCATCATGTAACACTCTCCTCTTCTGGGAACTAGATGACACAGTGGCATGTGAATGTTGCTCACAGCGCAACATGAATTTCTGCTGATTTTTCTGGCACAGTGCAGCAGGGGCTGACCAGGGCAGCCTCCTGCATAAAACATCTGCTCCACAGCCCTGTTTGCCTTCCAAAATCCTCCATAGTTGCAAAGACCAACCTGCACAGAATTGGCACAGAGAGACTCCCTTTGGGTTCCCAGGCAGAGGCAAATCCTTCAGCTGGAGTCCTTAGTATTTCTAGTGAATACTTCAAACTACTTTCCTGAATTTTGAGTACTTTGGGTGCCCCTGCTTAGCAGACCCCAGGTCAGCCTATGGTCATCTGGGTATCCATTTGGAAGACGCGTGCACAAAGTGATTAAGAAAAGCAAATCCATATATGCCATCCAGCAAACTAAAAATGTGGCATTTCTAGTAAGGTCCTTAGTTACGGAAAGAATTTTGCAGGGATTCACCAACCATTAAAAAATCACATGCATGGAGTAAACTCATGGCCTACCTCTTCTTAATCCAATCTCATTTTACGTGTTTACAGCTGTCTGTAAAATGCCTAACGCTCGTAATTTTAGACGACGAGCCTGACTCTGCAGGAGCTAATTGGCCAGAAGACCTGTTGCCATTTTATAAGAGACTTAAGAACTGGGTCTGTGTTGGTTTTTACAAGTCTTCTTTCTTTTAGCTGCAGCGTGCCCAAGAACAGCTATGTGCTGATTAAAAACCTGCCCACTTTTAACCACATTTTTAGAGTACAGCTGAGTTCGGTGAATTCCTCTGAAGTGATTAAAAGAAAGATCTTATTTTTCTCTGTGTAGGAGTAATTACTTTGCCAGGCATTCAATAGTGTTGTCTTGACAAAAATCATATTTACAGTTTGATGAGCTTTCACTATTGCTGTATGATTAAAGAAGTCAACACTTCTTTACATGAAGATGTCCCTGCACTCAACATTTTGTTTTTATTTGTGGTGAGATATACCACCACAGGTAAAGGCATCTCCTCTTCATTCTAGAATGGGAGAGAGGGAAAAGGAGCTACAACCCCTCCTAAGAATACAGGCTTCAAGTGCCTCTTGGACATCAAAACCATCTCATACCATCTTCGGGGCAAAAACCCCCACTTTTTTCCCCCAGCCTCCCACTTTTTGGCCTTTTGTTTCTTGTCGGGGGGGTTAAAAACCTGCGGCCCCCAAACCCTTTTCAAAACAGGGCAAAAAGAACGAGCCGAACTAAAAATAACAATCAAAACCAAAGTGGGAACTTCATGGTTATTCGACGTAGGAAGACAAAGTGGGATTCCCATGACAAGGGGGCCACTGCCCGCCTGCAGTATCCCAGCTCCTCAGAACTGTATCTAATGGGATGCTGCTCCTACAATCACATGGCTCTGGGAAGTTGGTAGAGTAGAAAATATATACATACAAGGGATGATACACTCACGGGGCCCCCCCGGGGCACGGCCCCAAACCCAAGGAACTCTCCCCATAAAAGGCCCCCAAAACCCCTTTTCCATTCCCTGTAAAAAACTTAAGTAAATTTTGAAAATGATTTGGGGAAACGGGGTTAAAAGTTTTTTGATTTTAAAAAAGTTTTGCCAAAGGGGGAAACAGAATTTTTTTCCAGGTTTTTTTTAAACTTAAGAAAAATTTTAAAATTTACCCCAAAACCCCAAAAATTCCTTTACGGGCCCCCCATTGTTAACCCCCCCCAAAAAAGCTGTTTAAAAAATTACGCTCTTTTTTTTCCCTTAAAGGGGAAAAATTTCCCCCAAAAAGTTTTTATGGCCCCCCAAAAGGAACAGTTTTTTGGAAAAAAAAAAGGGTTTTTTTTTTTAAGAAAAAAAACTGGCCGGAGAAAGATTATATTAAACCAAAAAAAAACCCGCCCCATTGGGGGGGGAGAAAAAAAGGAAATTTTTTTACTGGTTGGGAAAAAAGGGGAAGGGGAAGGAAAATTTTGTAAAAGAAAACCCCGGGGGGGGAAAAACCCCCCCAAAATTTTTTGATTTCTGGGGCCCTTTTTAAAATTTTAAAAAAAGGGAATAAACAAACGAAAACCTCCCGGCGAAAAAATAAAAAGGGGTTAAAAATTGGGGTTTGGGAAAATTTGGCAGGAGGGTTGGGAAAAAAGCCCCGGGGCGGATAATGGAAAACCTTTTCAAAGAACCTAAAAAACCAAAAAATTTAAAAAAATGGATGGCCGTAAAAACCCCTGTGTGGAAAAAAAAGGGGTTTTTGGGGCCCGCCCTTTTCCTTTTTTCTTCCCCGGCCGAAATTTTTAAACCCTTTTGGGTAAAATTTTCTTGCAAACCCCTTTTTTTAAAAAAAACCCCGGAAAAATTTTAAACCATTTTTTTTTAAAATTGGGAATTTTAAAAAAAAGGCCCAGCCTCGGGGGGCAATCCCTTTTTTGGAAACCCCCAAAAAAAAATTAATTCCGGGGGAAAAAACCCAAGTAAATATTTTATTTAAAAAAAGAAATTGGGGCCCCGTGGGTTTTTTTCTTAATCCCCGGGGAAAATGGGGTTTTAAATTTTTTCTTTTTTCCAAACCCAAAAGGGGGGGAAAAAAAAGGGGGGAAAGGGGGCCTTTTTTTTAAAAAATTTTTGGGGGCTTGGAAACAAAATTCACTGGGTTTTCTCCCCCTTTTTTAAAAGTTGGGGCCCAAAAATTTTGACCCGTTCCCCCCCCTTAATGCTTTTAAAAGGAACTTTGGGTTTTGGGAAAATTTTTTCGGGGGGAAAACCTGGGGGGCCCCGGGGCCTCCCTTCCCCTTTTTTTGGGTTTTCCCGGGAAAAAAAGGGCTTTTAACTTTCCCGGGGAGGGGGGGAAAGAAAAAAGAACCCAGAGTCCCCCGGGGGAAAAAAATGGCTGGGGAAAAAAAACCTACCCCCTTTTTCCCGGGGGAAAGCCAGTAACCGGAAAAATTTTCAAATGGGGGGTGGGGGGTTTTTGGTTCCAAACCCCCAAAAACCCCAACCCGGGTGGGTCCCAAAATTAAAATTAAAGGGGGGGCCCCCCCGGCTTCCCGAATTTAAAAAGCCCACCAAACGGTTTGGGGGAAGGGGGAAAAACAAAACCCCCAATGCAGGCCCCCCCCCCCTTTTTTAAAATGGAAAAAAAAGGGGAAAAAAAATCCCCACCGGGGGGGTCCCGGGGAAAAATGGGAAAAAACCCCCCCTAAAACCCCCGGCTCCCCTTTTCCCGGGGGGTTTTTCCGGCAGCGGGGGTGGTTTCGGGCCTTGGGGACCCCCCCCCCGGGGAGGGGGGTCCAGGGCCCCGCCCAAAAAGGGCCCGGGGGGGTCCCCCAGGTTTTGGGGGCTTTAAATTAGGGCGGGTGAGTTTTTTCCCGGGTGTCCGGGCCCGAGAGGGGCTCCCCCCGACCCCCAGTCCCCTGGGGGGAACCCCCGGGGGCGGGCCCCCCCGGGAAAAAGGGACCGGCCCCGGGCCCCCGGGGACCCGGGGGGGTTTTTTTTTTGGCGGGGGGGGGCGGCGGCCCCGGCGGCGGGGTTTGGGGAAACCCCGCCCCCCCGGGGCCCCCCCCGGGACCCCGCCTTTTGGGGGCCCCCTTTGGGGCCACCGGTTGGGGGGGGGGAAAGGGATTGGAGGGGCGGGGGGGGCCCCGGGTCGGGGGGGCCTTCCCGGGGCCCCACCCGGGGGGAAAATGGGGAGGGGGGCCCGGGGGGCAAGGGGAAAACCCACCCCGCGGCCCCCAAAAAAATTGAGGGGGTCCCCGGTTTGGGGGGGGTTACAGGGGGGCGCCCGGGGCCCGGCCCGGGGGGGGGTCCCCGGAGGGAAGGGGGGGTTTGGGCAGGGCCTTCGGTTTTTTAAAAAATTTCCGTTTGGTCGCGGGGACAAAGGTTAAACGGGAAAGGGGGGCGCGGGATTTTATTTGGGGGTAGGGGGAGAAGGGGGAGAGACAAAAATTTTGGGGGGGGGGTCCCAGCCCCGGGGTTTTGGACCCCCCCCCCCTTTTTGCCGGGGAAAAAAGGGAATGGCCCATTTAAAGGTAAACGGGGGGGGGCCCCCCCCCCCTTTCCCGGGGGTACAGGGGGGTTTGGGGGGAGGGCCCCCCGGGGGGGGCCCGGGGGGGAAAGGGGTTTTGGGGGGTCCCCCCGGGGGGTCTGGGGGGGGCCCCGGGGATCTGGCCCGGGGGGGGGCCCCCCGGGCCCCCCCCGGGGTTTGTTTTTACGTCCTGGGGGGAAACGGGGGGCCCCCCCCAAAGGGGGGGGGGGGATTTTTTGGCCTTTTTAAGGGGGACCCTTTTTAGAGGGGGGGGGGGGGGGGGGTTTTTACCCCCGTCCCTTTGGCCCCCCCCCCCGGGCCCCCTTCCCCCCGGGGGGGAAGGAAGGGGGCCCGGGGGCCTTTTTGGGGGTTTCCCGGGCGGGGGGGGGGGGGCCCCTTTGCCCGGGGGGTTGAAAGGGGGGCCCTTCCCAGGGCACCAGGGTAATCCCTTTTCCCGGAAAACCCGGGGGGGGGGTGCCCTGGGGGGGGGGAACTTTGGAAAAAAGGGGGGATCCCAAAAAGGTTTGGACCCGGGGGGGGGGAAAATCCCCCGGGGCCCGGGGGAGGAGGGCGGGGGTGGGGTTAGCGGAGGAAAAAAAAAGGGGGCCATTTGCCACCCAACCCCAAAAAAAAGGGGGGGGAGGGGAAAATTACCTTGCCCCCGCCCGCCCCCCCAAAAAAAATCGGGCCCGGGCCCCAAAAAAACTTTGGGGGAAGAAATTGGAGAAAGGGGAAAAAGGGAAAAAACCCCAAAAAATTTTTTCCTGAGGGGAAGGGGGTTTGGGGGAGGGGGAAACCAAATGGTTTTTTTGTTCCCCGGGGGGAAAAAAAAAAAGGGGGGGTTTTTTTTTTTTGGGGTTTTTTTTAAAAAATTTTTTTAAAAATTTTTTTGGGAAGGGGGTAAAGGGGAAAAACAAAAAAAAGGGGGGGGGAAAAATTGAAAAATAGAAATAAAAATAAAAAGGGGGAAAAAAAAATTTAAAAAAAGGGGGGGGGAAAAAAAAAGGGTTGGGAAAAGGGGGAAAAAGGGGAAAAAAGAAAAAAAAAAAATAAAAAAAAGAAAAAAGGAAAATTTGAAAAAATTAAAATTTAAAAGGGGAAAAAAAAAAAGGGTGGGGTTGGGAAAAAAAGGGGGGGGGGAAAAGGTGGGGGGGGGAGGAAACAAAGGGGGCGGGTTTGGGTTTTATAAAACCCCCCCGCCCCCCAACCCCCCTGGGGGGGAGCCCAAAACAAAAGGGTTTTGGGATATGCGGGGTTTCCCCCCCCCAACCCCGGGGCCAAGGGGGAAGCCCCCCAAAGCGGCGCAGCTTTAAAAAAGGCCCCCGGGGGGTTTGGGGACCCCCCCCGGCCCCCGCCCCCCCACCCCCGGCGCCCGCTCCCCAGGGGGGCCGGCCCGGGGGCGGCCCCCGCGGGGTCCGCGGGGGCGGGAAACGCGCCGGGGCCGGGCCGGGGCCCCGGCCCCCGGGCCCGGGGACGGGGCCCCGGGACCTAGCAACGGGGCGGGGGGAAAAGGGGGCCTTTTTACAGGGAAAAGGGGGGTTCCTCGAGGCAACCCGCCGGGGGGCCCTTTTCCCCTTTGGGGGGGGGCCCGGCCGTTTTTTGGCCCTTTTTTACCCTTTTGGGCCCCTTTTTTGGGGGTTTTTTTTTCCCCCGGGGGGGGGGGTTTTGGGGGTTTTTCCCGGGGAAACCCGGGCAAAATGGGCCCCCCCCTTTGCGTTTTTTTCAGCGCTGGGCCCTGGGGCCCCCGGGGGTCCCCCCCCCGCCCGCCCAAAATTGGGCCCCGGGTGCCCCGGGTTCCCCCCCCCAAAAAAAAAACCCCCCCCGGGGGAAACCCGGGCCCCAAGGGAAAAACCCAAAACAGAAAAGTGGGGGCTTGGGGAAACCTCCCCCCCCTTTTTTTCCCCCCCAAAAAAAAACCCCCCAAACCCCTTTTTCCCCCCCCGGGGTTTTTCCGGGCTTTTTTGTTCCGGGCCCCCGTCCCAAAACGGGTGGGGCCCCCGCAACCCGGAAAACCCCCCAGGTTTTGGGGGGCAAAAAGGGGGGAAAACCCGTTTTTTTTCCCCCCCCCCCCCCCTCTTTTCCCCCCCAAAATTTTGTTTTTCCCCTTTTTTTTTTGGGGGGGGTTTTTTTTAAAAAAAAAAAATTTTTTTGGGGGGGGGGGGGTCCCCCCCCAAAAGGGGCCCCTTTTGGCCACCCCCCCAGGGGCCCCCGGGGGGCCCCCCGGGGGGGGGCCCAGGGGCCCCCTTTTTTGGGGGGGCAAAGGGGGGGGGAAAGATTAGAAGGGGAAAATGCTTTTGGGGGGGGGAAAACTTAAGGGGGGGTTCCCTCCCCGCTCACGGCCCCCGGGTTTTTAGGGGGGGGGAAGGCCGGGGGGGCGGTGCAAAAAAAGGGGGGGGTTTCGTTTTGAACTGGGCCCCAAAAACCCGGGCCCCCCGGTGGGTTTTGGGGCCCCGGGGGGGGGGGCCCCGGGGGGTCCCCTTTCCCCCACGAAAGGCCCCCCCCCGACCGGGGAGGGGGCAAAATTGGGTTCACTTCATCCGCCGAAGATGTTTTGCACTTTGGGTGCCCAAAAAAGTTCCCCTTTTTCCCCCCCCTTTTTCCCCTTGGAGGGAGGCGTTTTTGGGGGGGGGGGGGGGGGACCCTGGGCCCGTACCCGGGCGGTCCCCAAAAATTTTTTTTCCCTTGCCCCGGGTTTTAAAAAATTTTTCCCCCCCCTTGACCCCCCCAAGGGGGGAGCTTTCGAAGGCTTTTTTTTTTTAAAACCTGAAATTTTTTTCTTAAAGGGAAATTTTCCCCTTTTTCCCAATTGGGGCCAAAAGGGTTTTTAAGTTTGTAACAGTTGCCAAGGCGTTTCACTGTCTAGGATGTAATTTTATCTAAAAGGAACCCATTTTTAATACGGTAGCTTCTCATAAGATATAAGACAAAGAGAATATATACTAGCTCTCTTTAAAGCCAAACAATTTTCTACACATAAGAACATTGATCTCCGTTCTCCACCAGCCTTCACTGGAGAAAATCTCTGGCTTTCATGGAAGTTTAGTTCAGGAGCAGAATGCCCAGGTGAGGTTTCTGTCTGAATGCTAAATGAATTTTAAAAAGTAAGTAATACTGTAAAGTATATTTGCAACATTTGCTTTTCATGTTGTAGGAATCAAACGCTTGACACATGGGTGAATACTTTCAGGGAAGATAAATCATATGGTCATAGATGTTCTATGTATCTTCAATTAGTCTGCATTAAAACTGTGTATTCTTACTTAACCACAAAACCAACCGTAGTAACTGAACTCATACTACCTGAACCAAAAAATAATTGGGCACTAACATCTATGAGAAACTTGACTGGCTAACATCTCTAGCTACTTGAAGATGAAAGTGAGTATTAGCCATAGTCCCCCCTTAATGCTTGCAAATATAGGATCGAAGTTACTGGAGTTTAAGACTGAAGAAGGAGGTAGTTCAGGCTAAGGGTGAGGAGTTGCTTTCACTGAATTTTTGAAAAGGGAAAAAAAAAAAAAAGAAAAAGAAAAGGAGAGAGATCAAATTAATGACCTGTGATAAATCCAGACTAGAACTGTTTGCATTAAAAAGGAAGTAGGTGATTGTGAACTTGCTTGTGCTTGTTTTGTAAAGGGAAGGGGAAATTTGTCATCTTGTTTTGAAGAGCCATACATAAATACACATGAAAGGAGTTTGCATGGTTTACAGCAGGGGAGACATAAAATGTTTTAGGATTAAATTGACCTGAGCTAATACATGCCTCGCATACAACTAGTTTGCAAGAGTACATTGTTATACTACCCAAACAAATGTTTTGTGTATAGTATCTGATTCCCATACGCTGTAGCAGAGTGCTGAAAGCAGCCAGCCAGGTAAACTCTGGAAAATAACATTCAACTCCATTAGACGCAGCATATGCTAGATGAAAGTTGAACCATACTAAAGCAGAAGTTTTCTCTATCCTGATTTGATGCAGATGTTGCAGTATTTTACTTCCTGCTCTTCATTTATTGAGGAGGTAAATCCTTAGCCCTTATCCTTCCCAGACTCATTCACCCAGGTAAGCTTTGCTGACCTAGCGAGAGTAGGCAGTTGCTGGTATATTACTCAAATAGGGCCTCTTTTTCATGTTTAGGACCCAATCTGAAAAATGCTGTTCTTTGTTGGGAATCAATACTTGGTGAGGACCTGAAGGTGTCTTGCGAGTACATTTGCTCTGGATCAACCTTCAGCGTTAAAAGTCAGACCTATGGTGCGTGTTATGGAGCAAGTCGTGTCTGACAAATTGTGACAAGCTTTGTCTTAATGGGGCAACAGAAGAATAAGACGAACACCCAGTGGTTTTTACTGGTGACCGTTTGAGCATTTTATGCTCATTAATTCTGTGTATCAGGATTACTCTGAGGTGGGTGAGGCATAGGCAGAGATCGTTTTGGCAGTAAGATACAGTCAGTAGTAACATGGAGTCCAGCTGCTGATAAACAGCATACAGCAACCATGAACAGTGTGCAAAGGCAGAAGAAAGAAGCAGCTGGGGGAAAGCCTGGGCCTGAGCCTGACCCCCCTCTATGGGAATGTTTTAATTTTTGGCGTGTCACACCAGTCTCTTGAGTGAGGAACAGCTGAGATGTGCGTAGGGTCCGCAAAGGCGGAGTTGGACTTCCCCAGTTCAAGTCCAAACCCGGCAGATGAGAGTTTGCTCATCTTTATTTTCTTTATGTGCTGTGTTGTGAGACAACTAAACCATTACCTGTGGCCATGGAAATAACCGAATGTTCACGTTTATACAGTGTTAAGGCATCTTTAATTGTCCATGGTGAACAATGCTTTGGGTTTGGGTCTTGATTGCAACATGGCAAGTATGGCAGCACAGCTCCAAGACACTGCTTTAGCATTTAAAGGGAAGAGTGCCACCTACTGTGTTACGTTTATACATATTGCATGTCCCGCGTGTCTTCTGGAGTTTCCAAGCTGCTCGTTTGCCTACCCTGTTTTAGGAGCTGGAAGATGTGAAAGGGTTCAAAATTAAATGTGGTATGGGAACTGAGGGAGGAAAAAAAAAAAAGGAGAGATACGCACCTACAGCAGCAGGGTATTCTGGAAGTTCTAGGAGGGTTCATTGAAAGACAGGCATAGAGGCATTTGCAGGTTTTGTCGCTTCAGACTTATAAAGGCTGCTAACAGTTAATAGTGGGGCCACTGGAAGCAGGGAAGAGAGATCTATGCCTCCCCCATAAAATAATCGTATTCTCAGCTTTCATGCACCAGATGAACATAAATGAGGCTGCCAGACTTATGCCCTCTGAAATCTAAAGTTTAGCTCTAGCTATAGTTTAATAAAAAAAGGAAGTAGGTATCACTTTTTTTTTTAAAAAAAAAAGCTTTCAAAAAATGAAGAAGAAAATGAGAAAAACCCAACATGAATTATCCTGTAATTTGCTGCAAAACCTTTTGAAGTCTTTCCCAGTATAGAACTGTAGTTACTTATTAGCCAAAAGGAGGGGCATACTATGCTGTATGTGAATACAGAGTCATTTCTGTAGGGAAGGAATTTTTCCCCAACCCCGAAGTGTTTCTTTAGTGGCTGAAATAGAGATGTAAAATGAAGTAGATAAACCAGCTATTAACAGAACTGCCAGTTGCTGTATCTCTAGAGTGAAGACATATGGTAATTCACTACATTCAGTGATGACCTTTCCTTTAAAAGTATTGTTAATAATAGGCATTTCTATATAGAGTATTTATACGAGATACTTGAAATTCACATATCATGGACTACCCCATGCCATTTTTTTCAGGGTTTTTTTTTAGCTACCGATAAAACTGCTACCGAGGAACTTCCTATAGAAATATAGTTCTACAACAGTCATGCGACGCTGAAGTTAAAGAGTTTCAAGGGGCAGATGCACAGCACTGCAGCACATCGTGCGACACGGCAGTGCTGTCCTTGCTATGGGAAGCCTTTGGCTCCTTCTGCCTCACCCTCCCCAGGTAAAGCCGTACCTTGAACTGCAGGGTTATACCCTTTGTGTGATAACAGGCAAAAAAAGCATTCCTGTGCTTTTATGATCTCTGTAGCCAATTGCCTTTAGTGAAAACTTAATGTTTATGAAAGTGGAAAGAAATAAAGAATATTTTTGTTCCATCCTTTCACCTTAGTCTGAGACTGTCTAGTGGATGAAGACTGTAATAGTATTTTTACTGGAGATAATGGTGGAAATTTGATTATGCGCTTTAAAAAAAAGGTATTCCAAACCCTCATCAATTTTGCAATGACCCTGACAGACTCACAGGGCCTTCTAGTAATGAAAATGTGTAGAGTATATAATAGATATGGTCAGGTGTTCCAGTTCAGCGAGTGGAAAAAGCACTCTCTTATATGAATCCCCAACACAATGGGAAAAACTGTGTCCAAATATATTCCTGACTGCAGCAAACATTATTTCTACTTTCTTATCTCCACTTGCTCAGCTTCACTCAAATGTTTTATATATTGAGTATTCCTACGTATGGCTTTGATAGTCGGATGGGAAATTTGCTATGTTGGTTCCTTCACCATTGTTCATGAACATTTATCCATTACTTGCACTCGAGGCAGCCATTCATTGAAATGTTAATGAGAATTTGAACAGTTTATAGTTCTATAGAATATTTTTTTTAGCAGAAAAAAAAATTGCTGATTTGCTGATGCCTTTTGAAATCTACTTTTTATTGGTAGATTGAGATGGATTCTATGCTAATTCCTCCTGCATTCCTGAATTATGGCCTAGCTAGGCACTGTCGCTGGGATCTTCATCTATTAATCATGGAAGCTGCTTTCTTATTCGGTTGCCATAGTTTCAGTGCCTCAGATAGTGTTGGGGTGCCTTGGGAAAGGCTTGAGATATACTTGGACTTGCAAGCCTTGCAGTTATTTTGGCAGTAGTAGAGCTCTAAAGGAACAGAGAACAGCATCCAACATTATTCAGAGTTGGATTAAAAGAGGAAACTTCTGGATATGTCTCTCTGGACCTTGTTATGTGAACGTCCAGCTGATATTTACTCCTAAGATTTGCCTTTTGTTTTGTCTTGCTGGTGAAATTGTACAGTTCAGAGACTAATGGCTACCTTTACCCATTGCAAGAGCAAGAAAGGCTTTTCATTAGTCCTGCTGATAAATGGTTGGGTAAATTAGGGCATTTAGGGTTTCCTGAGCAATCCAGGTAATTTGTTTTATGTTCTCTTTTAACCTAGCTACATAAAGCATGACATCATGTTTGAGACTGAGTTAATGTTTATTGTTACCTTAAATTTAATAAAATGACAATAAATACCCTTTTGTTCAAGCGGAGCAGCTTGAATTACAAAGTAGAAAAGGGGAAGTAAACTTTTTTTTCAGACAGAACTAGTGCTATTTCAGCACTGTGTTAGCATTGGCACTGTTTTTTTTTAATAATGTTTCAATATCAATTCACAAATTCAGCATTAAAACATGCATACTTTCAGAAATGTGGAGCTGAGTAGTCAGAAATATCTTTTTTGACAAATGAGAAAAATGGTAAAGCAGTAAATAGGTCTAACAGGAAAGTAGCTGGAAGACTGACTTGTCAATGTAGTGCTGAATATTAATTGTTTTGACAGTTATGCTTAATATAAAATAATGCACAAACATCTTTCACTAAGCAAATCATGGTCTCCTTTTTCCTTTCCCATTGAGAAAAGATTTCATCACTTCTGTGTGAGCAGGAGTAAACTACATGTTTTAGCAGATGTTTAAATCCCATTTCTTTTGCACTTTACATTACAGTGTCTCCAGAATTAAGTGATTTCCCTCTAGTTCTAATAAAGCAGTTTGGTTCTTGCACAGATAAGCTCGATACGTATCTTCTGCTCACAAAAAAACCCCAAAACCTTGAATATTCACATCAAGCAAAGGATCATGTTAAAAGCTGTGCAGTTTAGATTAAAGAATTCAGCTTAATTGGAACTAATCTGGAAAATTAGCCACTTTTTTACTTTCAGATGGTTAGCTTGCATTCAGAGACGAGTTTTAAAGCTTCAGCTTGGGACTTTACTACGCAATCTTGTCAATTTTTCAAGTGAGATCAACAAGCAGATTGAGAACACGTGCCTGTTATTTGTAATCCCCCTTCAGGACCCTTACCAGCTGAACAAATTAAAGTCCAAGCTTTGTTTGCTGGTAGATGCACAGAAAATCTGGATTTGTAATTTTATACTCTCACATAGTATGGAAGTTTCTGTTTTATAATCTGGCTTTTGCATACTCTGTTTTTTTTTTACATGAAATTAATCCCAGCCTTTCCTGTTACGCGCACAGTGCACGCGTATCTAGCAGATTGACAGTCTGGTAGAAAAAAAATAATTTGCCCTGGTCATTTTGTAGTTCCCTTTGGAATAAGGGAGCTGGTGATTGCATAAGAAAATTGTTAGCAGTGGAAAAATTTCTTAGGTCAAAAGCTGTAGAGGTACAAATTCAGTTGTGTTTTTCTCCTCAGAATTTATTGTACTCCACTTAGAGAAATTAATTTAAGCAGGTCTGTAAGGTAAGTTTGTACTTTCTTTAACAGTAATTAATGATTTTTATTGCTTATTATTTATTTTTTACCTCTAAGACACAGAGAAGTGAGCAATAACTCACTTTGTATAGTCAGTATAGAGGCCCAGTCTTGTTCCCGTTGGAGAGTACAGATGAGTTCCTACTGAACACCTCCGCCACAAGCCCTTACTCCATTTATTGGTCAATGTAGTTCTTTCAGTTTTTTTATGGTTGGTCAAAAGAGTTCTTCTGCATCCCCAAGCAGCTGAATTTTAGCATCGCATGTACTAATCTCATCAAGGGAAGAAACTGTTAAAAGCAATTGTTGTATTTGTGTCCTTACAGCAGCGTTGCAGAGTTTGCTTTGCAAATCTTGCACGTGTTGAATAGCATCTTACTGCCTGAATGTTCCCAGAAGGTTAAAACTTGGCTTGGGCTGCATGCTCGCGAAGGGACCTGAGAGAGAGGGAAGTTGTCCCCACTTCTGCCGCAGAGCTTCCCTGCCCGCTGGTCCTTTGGTGCAGGTGGATGGGGAGGAGTGATGGGAGGGCAGGCGAGCCCTGGCCGCTGCGCCTGAGTCTGTGTGGGAAATCAGCATGGGCCAAGAGGATGCCACGGCATCCCGCCTCAAAACACCAGGGCAAGGAAAAAGATGGGATGGGATGGGAGGAAAAAGATGCTGTCTGGAGTTGCTTTTCTGCCGCTTGCCCCACAGGCGGGTTACAGCCCACTGTCTGCTGCCTGATGGCAAAGTAGAGGTTGAGTCCCATGGGATTATCTTCCTTGAATAGTATTTCACTCCATGAGTATGGCTAAATGCAGCCTGGTATTTGATTCAAAATGCCTTTTTTATTATATAGGGAGGATCACCGGCTGTTTAACTGCAATCTTGAACCTCAGGTCATAGTCTTTATAGTACTCACTCTTCATCATAGCTCTCTAATGAAAGAAGGGCATCATGTATTAAATCCACTTTTGAATTTAGTTTTCTGTATGAACAGAATTTGGTGCTATGTGTATGAACTTCTAATAGTGTTCAACCCATTCCACTTCTGAACAATTTGTACTTATTAATTACAAATGCACAGCTTCTGCAGTTACAACTTACTGGTCCTAACCATGTTAATCAGAAATGGCCACAGTTAAATTGATTTTGTAAATTTGCTGTAGTCTGTTATAGGAAGGTGATTATGCAACATATTTTTTAAGAACTGTATCCGTGCAGTAAAACTTTATTTCATAAAAATGCAATGTGCAGAATTTTTTTTTGTTCTGGGAAAGGAATTAAGGAGAAGAGTCTTTTCAGGTTTTGTGAAGAAGTAATAACACAAACTTTTTTGTAGTGATTATTCGGGATGCTTTTTTTCTTACCTGGTGAAATTATTCTTGAATTTGTATAGGAATTTATTTTTCTTTAAAAAGAAATCAAGAACTGGATCCTTAAAGAGCTGTTGTGGGAAGAGGAAAGATTTTTGCATGAGCCACTACACTTTTTCATTATTATCTGCAAGGTGTTTCCTTTTAATTCTGTTGGAGGGAAGTTCAGCATGTTCAGATATACTGATTAATTCCGTCACGAGACGTGTATGTTGTAGGGTGGTGTCGTCTTTTTTGCTTTATCCTGTTGTAAGCATAAGAGCTAGAGACACTGCCAGAACACTTCCTTTCCCAAGATAAAAAAAAAAAAAAAAAGCTCATGTTCTTGTTCAACAGCATGTATAGTCCAAAAGGCAAATTTAGCCAACCTGGAGCTGATAGCCTGAAGGTGTGAGATGAAGGCTGGTAACTGACTGGCTGACTGCAAGAATAATGCAGTTTTGATTTGTCAGAACGTTTTTCTTAGAGTACTACATACGTGTGTTAAAGTATCGATCAGCAAAAAACTTTGAAACTAAAAGGCAAAGTATGTCACAGAGTAAGTTCTCTGACACGCAAATTCTTTTTGGTGCACCCTTTACATTTTTGACCAACTGGTTTTGTGTTTTTCTGTGTTTATGTCATAAGCTCTCTCATGTAGCTGAAATCCTTGAGGTAACATCATTTGCAAAAAAACCCCAAGTAGCACCCAACTCGAGTGTTGTTTATGTGAGAGAGGCAATTCAGCCAGGCCCTTTCTGTTAAATGTTGGTGCAACTATGTGCTGGTGATGTGCTGCAGAAGGGTGGAAAGTGTAGACTGTATAATGACTGCTAATGTTGGAGAAGAGGTCTGTAGGAATGCTTGCATCAATTTACCCTGAGATCAGTTCTTTAGACCCTTTTTTTTTTTTTTTTGCCATAAATGGTCAGTAATCTGTTTTAGTTTGAAACTGATGAAAGAATTCATTGTTGTCACAGTCAAAGAACTTAAAAGAACTTTTCAAAACCTGGAGCACCTACACAGATGCTTACACCACTGTTTTTTTAGGATTAATCCTGACCTCCGCCTTTGTGCCAGGCTCCCAAGATACAGCTATTGGGATTCCCATCTGTAAACCTCTATGCAAACAAGCTGCCTTAGCATACAGGAATATGTCATCAGAACGAGTTTCGTTGTTCAGAGGAGCTGGGCTGAGGCACAAAAGCATGGGTTAGCAGGATCTAACTTTTGATCTTGTTAACATCAGACAGAAAAGTGAGCGCCCAGTTTTACTTCAGATTGCATGTACGTATTTATTTCACCAGGCATGGGATTTGTCTAGAAAAGCTAACCTCGGACTCGTTCATATCAGTGAGGTAAGTCTTGCTGACTTCAGTAGGAATCTTTAATTACTGAAATATAAAATTTTTGGCAGAAACTAACTCATGAGCAAACGAATATCAAAAGCATCAAGAAGGCATTGCACTGTGATGGCATCTGTACATTGAATTGATATTTTAGCTTCAAAGACTTTAGTACTGGAAATTTTTTGACAGTAAACCAGCAGAGAACGTGTCAGTAGGGGGGCTGGAGTGCTACTTCGCAGCTGCGCTGCCCACTTCCAGACAACCATCATATGACAGCCTGCTCTAACAACTACCCGCACTTAAAAAACAGGGTTGTATAAGAATGAGCACAACACATTTACCAAAATACATTTATGGGGGGAGCGCCTTAAAGGTTTCAATGGATGGAATTTACTGGGAGAGAATCCATTGTATTTTCCTGACATTGCATGTTGAATCCTGGAACACGGCAAGTAACTTTTCTTGCTGTTACATGGCGGCCTCAGAAATGGCTATGGATTTCAGGAGTGAAGGACCTTTCACCTTTTGACACGGTTTCTGACTGCAGAGGTAGAGCTGTAACAAGCAGTACATTGTCCAGGGAAACAGCAGAGGAGCGTGGTCACGTATTTTTATGCTGAAAGTGAGAAACACGGCTCAAACACAGAGTTTTCCGACGGCCTGTTCAACCGGGCTATTTACACTGCGAAACCTAGTGGGAAAATGCACTCTGCTTTTTCCTTTGCATGCAGCCTGCCCTCTTGTGTTTCAGAATCTCAGTGCAGACACTTCAGGCGTCCAGATGATAACTGCGGTAGAGAAAAACATGGAACAAAAACAGGAAATGATGGACACGAGCCATGCTCTTCAAAGGCCCTGATTCTCTGTGTGTGTGTTGTCTTGCTGTTTGCCATGTAAGAAGCAATATAGTTTTCAGCTTTCTTATGCAGAGACAGAGACATTAGAAAGTGGGTTAGCCAAACTGATGTGCAGAAAAGCAGGAGTGAATTCGCAGCGATGGATGAAGGCCGTAATGCATATGATTAAAGTGAGACATGCTGCCTACACAGAGAATTGCTAACAAGATTCTTTCACAGCTTTCATGTCTCAGCCCTGCTTTTACAGAAAATAAATTCATGTTTAGTTTCAGTGGTTGCACCGTTTTGCTCAGCCCTACAGGATAGATAAGACAACCAAACTACACAAGTGCAACCAGTTGAACACAAAATAATACAATTTGCACTGAGCAGAAACTGGCTGTGAATATTATCAAAATGGTGTCCCAGGTTAACATTCACTTGGTGTATCTTGAGCTCCTGTTCTCTTACCGCTTAGTTCTTTAATAATCACAGGGAAGGAAGGCTAAAAGAACGGATTAAGTTAAGGCAAATTAGTTGGATATTTTAGAGAGAAGAGAAGATAGAAAGAGATACCATGTCCTTTCAACAATATTTTTTTTTCTCCTGTTCAAACAAGAGGGTAGAAGTTGCTTCAAGCTATTAAATAGTTTCTGGCAGTAGTTCTAGCATTTCCCCTTGCTCGTATGAAGTATATGTTCTGTAGCTCAAAATAGTATTTGAATACCTCTTATGTTTACAGAACTTTCAGAATTTAGAATTATATAAAGTTTTAGCAAGATGCAGAAAAATAGACAGCAGCAGCTGCATGTTGTCCCAGTGTTTAGAAGAATAAAGAGATAGTAATTCAAGTAATTCTTCATTTAAAAAATGATTTAGAAATCAGCTAGAAATGACGTTGACCCACAAATCTAAGGCCATTTTAATTTTCAATTTTCCAATCGATTTTTTTTGACTTCTTGAGAAATAGTGTGCATTTGGATTCAGATTTTGCCTCAGGTCAGTCCCATGTGAACTCAGTGCTTATTTTAAACAATTTCGTTTGTGTCTTGCTTGAGACACAGCATCTTTCAGCCTTCATTTTCTTGACAATAGTCCTATCATGGATCCGGAACAGGTAAAATGCAGATTCTGGAAATGGCTCTTTTAGCCATCCAGAAGTTACTTTTGCATTAAGGGCTGAAGCCAGAGTGCTCACGTCTTAACAAAAACAACTTCACAGGGTTAGCATGTTTTGTTTTTGTTTGTTTGTTTGTTTTATTTCAAAGCAATGTACCCACTGTGAGTGTTTTATATGTTTTGGAGTAATTCTGCTCCTGCTCCTGCTGATCTCTTGAGATCCACACAGGCTGAGAAGTCAGCAGAAGGGCACAGCTGGCTGATCAAGATGCCTGTGCTCACATGCTGACTTTGGGCCTCTTCAGGGCTTTAAATTTGCATCTCCCCAAATCTGTTTTGCTGGGGTACAGTGGACTCCCATCTGGGGAGCACCTTTCTGAAAAGGTGGCGTGTTTGTATTTGCACCCTGAAACTGCTATATGGACAGATGCTTGCTTCTGACTGCAGTTCACACCTTTGCCCTCTGCTTGGTCCACACCTCAGTCTTAGATCTGCAAGCCTGCAGGTGGTTTTAGGCAAAGCCTTGGGTAGAAAGCTGCTGTCAAGCAGCTGGTATTGTGTGTAGGAAAAAGGTGATGTGTTCACAAAGAAAGCACTCAGTTCTTCTGATCAGGTCTCACTTTAAAAAAAAAAAAATAGTGGGTTTTGTGTGTTTAAAATGTGTCTTGGCTAAAATGTGTAGGGACTTAGAGCAGAAACAACTCAAATGCATAAGTCAGATGTGCCAAAAGAATTATGAAAGACTCCAGGCTTTCTCTTCCTGGGTACGTCGTGAAGATGATGCACTGGAAATGCATTGGTGATGCAAGGAAATTCACCTGCAAATAAAGCTGTTGCCCGATTGCTTCACTCGTGCCTGTTACCTGCTGATAAACCAGACTTTTCAGACCGGGCATTTGTTTATTTAGATTTCTACTTTGTGCGAGCTAGCGGCTTCAGGTTTGGAGAAGTTAAGACTGGAAGCCTCCAGTTCTTATCAGTACAAACCACAGGCTCTGCAGGCATCTGTCCCAAGCCCATCTCAGTGCTTCACTGCATAGCCTGGAAAATAGGGAGGTTTTAAGGGCATTGGATTTTCAGTGCGACCAACAGAAGGTGCGAAGCGATGGGGAATGTGTTGCAGCACCGAGTCATCCTGCTGAGAGCGGTGTCTCGGCAGCCCTGGCTCCATAGACACGCTGCCAGCTCCAGCTCGGGTCTCGCCAATTCGGACAAGGAAAGGTGGTTTCTGCAACTCTGTGGTGAAACCAGTTAGGATGACACAGAGGTGCCGCTGGGTGGCAAGGCAGCTAATACTAACTAGACAGATTATCTGTTAAGACATAGGCGGGATACTCCATAAAATATTATGTTGCAGTCTCGTGATGGAACCTGTGATCTCCTAGGAACATATGGAGTGTTTCCATTGACATCAACAGGTGTGAAACAGGGACACTGTCTTTGGCCATGTCTTTGGCCTAGAAAACACTACAACATCTTAAAGTCGCTGCTGTCATTCTCTGCTTTAAACTCCATTGCAACTTTATGTTACAGTGTGAGATATAAAAAGATTAAACATTTTTCTGGAACTTGCAAGACTAAATGGAAAAAGAAGGACAAAATGTCTCCCTTAACTGCAGGAAAAATCCTTACTTTTTATCAGTTTAAATGAAACCCTCTTCTTGAACGGAGTACTTCATACCTAATGCATATTTTCAGCATTAACTCAGCAGGCAAAAGATGGGAAGCTGTGTTGTCCTGCTGAAGGATACATTGGAGGAGAATAAGTAATAGTGAATTTATCTACTTCAATATTTGTGGTGTCTTTGAAGTGTTAATAATATTTGGAAAAGTTTGTATGTCAGGTTAATGCCTGCTCTGTGAGCTTGTGAGAGAGATTGCGAGAAAGCTATGAATAATTTGCAGATTTTTTTATTTTTTTTTTTTCCTTAGCAGAACCGCTAAGATGGTCCGGGTTGAGGTATCAATTTACCTTGACTGCATTTTTTTGACTGAAGCTCCACTCCAAATATTTTAATGAAGAGAAAGATGGTTTTGATAGGTGCTCCCCACTTAATAAAGTTAAAGTAAAATTTATGGAGGCATATCAGCGCTTTTGGTATGTGCGATCTCTCAAAAACATTATCTTCGAAAAGGTAACATCATGACCAAGTAAGTCAACAAGAAACCCATAAACCTTGAAATTATGAGCAGATACAGCTGTGGTACCATATTGCTCTTGCTGGATCCCAACTACCCCACGTGCGGTGCGACACAGATATGTAGAGTGACTGTTAAGGAAAAAATGGTTGTAGGGAGCAAGGAAAGTAGCTGTAAGGTCGAGGCTGAGTGGTGGAAGGTTTCTAGACACAGAGGGATTAAGAGAAAAGCTGTAGGTACATATCCATACTGGTACAGAGGGATATCCAAAGCACTGGGGCATAGGAGGGGAGGGCAGGATGAAAGTGCCAGATTTCATTGCTCTTGCTACCTTACAAACCAGCAGTACGCCGTGGGATGATTCCTTTCTGATGAGCTGTCACTGTCTAAAGTACATGGGAAGCTTGGAGTGGAAAAAACAGATGGCACAGGAGAGATGCAAGTGACATCGTTTGTCTCTCTGCCTGATTTCTTTACCCTTCCTACATAATTTGGTAGGTGGGGGAGGAAAAAAGCCCAGATGGGACTCTCCTCTATCCCCACGCCCTTTTCCTTGCCCCTGGGAAATCTCACGAGACTCCTTCGACTTTTCTCACAAGCTATTGGTAGAGAAAAGAAGGTTTTCCATCATTGCTGAGCATCTCAAGTGATTGGCTTGGAAAGGCAGGGTGGTTTTTTTTTCTTCTGTGGGGAAGAAAGATTGACACATAGCCGTGGAGAGAGAAGAAGGACAGAAAAGAAGTACAGTAAGCAATTTTGTTGTAATAAATCTCAGGTGAAGAGGTGGAAGGAAGCTTTACAATACGTGCATTCTGAGGGAAGCTGCTCATGGGCTGTATGGTGTTCTTGCTGCCAGGCCAACAGTGAGTTGACTGTTTGCAGCCACGAGGGAAGGGCATTGGCATTACCCTTTGCAGCTGGCTGGTCAGCTGTCTGAAACAAGTTCATGGCTTTTGGCCAGTTTCCACTGAACTAGTAAAACTTCCTTTCAAAAAAAAAAAAAAAAAAAATCCCTCCACCTGGCAGTGTTTAGGAAAATTTGTCAGTAGCCTCAGCAGGGAAGCAGAAGCCTAGCTCAACACAGAGGTTAAAATCCATAAAAGTTAGATTTTTATATATTATACCTGTTTTAAAAAAGGGCAGCCTGTGTTTTTGGAGATAGGGGTTTGTGGGTGGGGAAGGGCAAGGCAGAGGCTGGTGGCTCTGGAGGCAGGAGGACCCCAGATCTCCGCTGGGTCCAAAACTCTTGCTGAGATGAGCAGGACTCGTCTTTGTGTGGGCAGCAAGTGTAGGGTTGGTCTTTGTAGTAGTGAAGGAATAACACTGGCACGAGAATCATAATTTTCAGGTGTGATTGTCACACTGTGGCTGTGAGTGCTGATGTGCCAGGAGGCCTGTGAAGTTCAAAGCCCCTTTTCCAGCTCTGGACATGGATGTCTACAGAGGAAAAACCTGCCAAGCCAGCTGCTGTGGAGTGAGCCCGGAGCATAGCATGCTGGCCCGCCGGCCGGGTAGCACCAGGAGGCAGGGAGGGCAGTATGTGCGGTGGCTCTGCCTGCGTCGTGATGAACGTGAGCAATCTGGTGTTTGTCACAGGTCTTAAAACTAAAACTGAGTGTAAATAAAGAACCCTGCTGCAAGTGAGCAGGATTGTTACAGTGGTTTGCAGGAATGAAACCAATCCTAAACTGCTAGGGAAATACTCTCTGCCATATTCAAAGTTTGTGTATAGAACTTTTCAAATAAATACTCGGTAGAAATGATTTAATTCTGCTGTGATTATGAACTTTTGCAAACATGCCGTTTCACGTTACGCTCTTAAATAAATCTGATTAGTAACAGCTGTGATTCTTCAAGACCCCCAAGAAATATACTAATTACTGTAAATTAAGATTTCATTTGTACTTTAAGCTAAAATGTGCTTGACAACATCCCGGCTATATCAGGTGGACACAGTCCTGCTTGGAGAGGCTGCAATGAGCCGCCTTTAGTTCAAACACTCTTTTCGGTTCCTGGAGCGCTTGGTGAGTGTTAGTTGTTGCGTGCTGAACGAGCACGAAAATGTAACGAAGTTATAAGCAGTGCTGCTCAGCGACAGGCTGTTTGAACCCAAAAGCGGGCTGCCGTGGCTGCATTCTGAATTACCCCCCCTCACCTCACACGGACTTGACGCCGGCACACTCGCCCCTCTCCCACGCACACGTATATCGCATGGGTTTTCTGACAGCAGTGTTTGTTTACCACCCGCGCCTGTGTTGGTTCACTCACGGTGCTCTGATGCTGAGAGCGCAGGTTGTCTTTCCCACCCGCTCCTCCCTCGTGCAGAGAATACACTCGGTTAATGGAACACGGATGTGCTCTGCCAGTCATGCTCTGTGCTTTGGCATCCCCCCGCCCCCGCCCCGAGATGTCAAATTTCACTTTATGGCACAGTGTGCGGCAGAGTTTTGCCGTCGTTAGGAGAACAGGCTTCCCTGTCCCCGGTTGTGCCATACACCGCTGTTGCTGCCAGCGCTGGGCAGCTTTCTGCACGTGTGATGGCAACCTACTTCTCCGCAATCCTTGATGTGAGCAAGGGCTGCAGGCGTATTCTCCTATACGGCTCTGCTAATGAGCTTGCCTGCTAATTAAATAGAAAGACGAAGTTGGCAGTGTCTTTGATATTTATTCTCAGTGTGGCCCTTTTGACTTGTTTAGAGTTTCAGGGTGGTCTTGAGGGAAGAGATCTGGTAAGCAGTTGCTGAGTTTGTATTATGCTTTATCAACATTGAAATAAAGTCTGTAAAATATTGTTTTGTTCCTTCTAAGCCATATAATGCAATATAATTTTAGAAAGGTGAAGCTTAACCTAGACCAAACTTATAATTTAGAAGCAAAAAAAGCCATGTGGGAAAGTCCTTTTGAAATTTGTTAACGTTTTTGTATATGCCACACATATTCAGTGACATCCGTGACGAATGACAGTCAGAGGTTAAATAGCATCTATTACATACTTTTGACCACTTTGCTTGCACTTTGCTTCCTAATTCTCCCTCAAGATTACTTCAACCATTTCAGCCTTCTTGAAGAGCTTCAGGCAGCTGCCATTTTATTAAAGGGGGAAAAAGCCCCCAAAAAACCCCAGCCCAGCCCAGGATAGGAAGGTTGCCTTTTTACCTAGCAAATGAAGAGTGTCCTATGTAGAAGTACATTTGCCAAGGGTAAAACACATTTTTTTGCTGAGGTAGGAAATAGGTTTAAAGCTGAGATCCTCTGATCTGGTAGGTTGAGAGGCAGATGGCTGGACCCCCAGGTGATTTGTATCTGCTCACTCACTGTTCCTGATCAAGCATCAGTGCTCTGCAGTATGCAGAGCAGGAGATTTCCATACCTCCAAGGAAAAACACGCTACCTGCCTCCTAGTTGTGTGACTTACATAGGTATCAGAATGTAAAGCATTAAAAAAAAGCCTGAAAAAAACTAGACTGGGTCATTCCAAGGTTTACAATTTTTAATTAGGTACTGTTTTTTCCATCCTTCCCCTCTCTGTCCACCTCTATAGATAGATGCTAGGTAGCTAAAGCACTGAAGTTGAATATTCACAAAAAAATGTGGAAAATGGTACGACGCCGTAAGACAGTTTAAATACGTGAAATGCTACAAGCATTCAGTAATGCTTCTGTTCATGGCTCTCCTCTGGAGGTCTGTTCATGATTGTTTCTAAAGACAGGATGCCAGGGTAGGTGCACTTCTGGTCCTAATGGCCAGTATGTCCGTTCCAGTGTTCTGACGGTGTGGAGAGTTTCAGACATGTGCCTTGGTCTGCTGTTCAATGAAAAAGTTACCGGTGAAGGTTTGTATGCAGATTGAACAAAAAAAAATGTTGCAACTCCAGCTCTTTGCTGGGGTCAAGTCAACAAAATAATAAGGGACAAGTTGAAATAATCATATGCCACCTTGGTGCCCTGGTAATTTTCACGAACTTCCCATATAGCAGAATGATTCATGACTTCCCACAGTTACTTCAGAGTGCTAATTTCAAGCTGAAGAATTAAAGGCCTGCAGGTCTACTGGTATCAAGTAATACCTGAGAGACTAGATCTCTTTGTAACTTTTGGCAGTCCTGGTTAAGAGTTGTTGAATGCGTGGCGACCATCAGGCTAGACGCTCATTTTAGCCGCGCTCATTAAATGGAAACAAGTGCTGCTTACGTTTCTGTCTTCTGTATAAGAACATTGCAGGATCAGGAGTTGGCATTAGGAGCAGATTGTATTAGGAGATATTATGAAAATCTGCAGACATTAAAATTTGTGGTGAAAGGTGTTGAAGGATAGATGTATGTTATATGGGATGATCTCTATTTCTTGGTAGGTCATTAATATTCAGTATGTATGAGAACTGATCTAGACATTGTAAAGTAACATGGAAATACAGCTAAATAATTTTTCTTTGTACAGTTATGTAGAAGAGGAATGTGAGTTAATTATCAGAGGCCTATTTACAGGCTTTGCAAGGAAGAGTTGGGCTGGCCAGGAAAGCATCATAGGTAGAGTTACTTTCATTCTGATCCCTTCAGTAATCATGGCTTGGTGCTAACCACTAAATATATTGTCTAGTTTTTTTCAAAACAGAAAAAGAAGTATTATTTTCTATATAGGGACATGAAGATGTGTAACGTTATCACCTGCTCTGTATTTTTAGTGGAAATACTAAGAAGTGATCAGTTTTATTATCTTGCTTAATAATAAAGGTTAATGCTAAAGCGAGTGTTCTACTGGAGATGCATTTGAATTTTCCCTCTCTTACAAATAAAGAGATTTTAATGTTTTATTTTCTCCAGGGGTTTGCTCTTAGGGTTCAGCTTTGTTTGCATTTGTGGAGGCTTAAGGGAGATGTCATGACTTTCAGAACTGCTGAATATTCAAGACTTCCCGGTGCAGTCGGTGGCACTGGAAGGTGCAGCATGCTTTCGAAGGGCAGGCCACAGATCTGTACTTTTCGCTTGCAAGAACAGGCAGTGCAGGTCTTGTCTTTGACCAGATCCTGCAACTTCTCTCGAAGCAAAATTCCTGCGGACCGTTGGCATCAGGTAGAATCACCCCACCTGGTGCAGCCAGCCCAGCCCAGACTTTGCCTGGGTCTGCTGGGTTGGGCTGAGCTCTACCCAAGGGTCAGAACAATCTCACTTCTGTCTGCAAGAAGTGGTGCTCAGAAAGCTTGTTTTGTGTACCAGTGGTTTGAATTCCTTAACCTGGGTCTGACAAGTGGCGATAAAATATGTCACTGAGTCTTTCGTAAGACTCATAGGAGAGCGGTGTTTTTCTGGAGTCTCTGGAAATAGGAAGAGACACAGCGTGACCAAGCTCCACTGATCAGGTCTTCAAAATGATGAAATAGAGAAGCTTGCACTGCATACTGAGGGACCAAAGAGTTCTCTTACTGCTGGAAATTAATTTAATACCGTGATTTCAGAAGCTGGAGCATCAAAGAAAATACCCAGTGTTATATAGCCATGTGATAAAAATTGTAGGAGTTAACAACACTGGTGCACAGGGAAACTTTTCTTTAAAGATATAAATATGCATTGCATTAGCTGGCAAGTGATCTTCTGGTGATTCTTAAGTTATCTTCAGAAAGGTGTACCTTTTTTTTGTCAGCTGCCACTTAACACAAAAGATGACTTGATGAATAAAAAAATGAAGAGTTTATAAACTTTGGTGTTACTGTTCATTCATTATCAGGTATGTCAGAGTAAAGGAGGAGACATTGCCCGTGAGCAGGCAGCATGTGAAACTAATGGTCTGCCTTCAGACTCCGGACCTGCTTAGTGATGGGTTTCTTGCAAATCAGTCATTGGATTTAAATCATGTTTTAAACAGCTCTATTCATAGACTATGGGAATGGAAAGCAAGGTCAGTGCAGAGTCCATCCCGTAGTTATTAAAGCAGGTGGTTGAAAAATGCAGGCAGGCATCTGCATCTGCTTTGCATATTTAAATGCAAAATAAAAAAAGAAAAAGTATCTCAAGTTCTGTGGGTCTTTTAGACAGCAAGTGTGTATTTCTGAGAGGAAACTAAGAATAACTTCAAAAATTCAGGAGTGCTAGGACAGCACAAGAGGGAAATTGGGAAGAGCATGACTCTTGGGAAATAATTTTCTACAACATGTGGAGAGTATGAAGAGCAGTGACATTGCAGTTTGATTCTGGAACTTTATACAAGAAATCTGGGCTGTGATCAGCAATCAGACTGTCACTGGGAAAAGAAGTATCATCTGCAGTGAAGCTTTTTTTTTTTTAAAAAAAGAACAGTTTTCAGAACTTGTATCTGATTGTCGACCCTATTGTATTTGAAAGTAGGAACCAAAGCTATTGAGTCAGGGCTGACCGAGAAAAAAAATACAAAAAGTGAAGATCTCTCTGAATAGGCTGAGGGTAGTTCCACAGTCACCAGCACATCTAGCAATGACCCTATTAAAAAAATCTGCTAAAGAGCTGGGAATTGGTCCAGTAAATTTGCTGCAAGTACATTCGCTGTCTGGTGAATGGATTTGCAGCAGCTCTGTGCCTGCACCAGCTAGGTGCTCTCTTAGAGCAAACTGACAAGGACCAGCATTTTTAACCCCCTGTACATAGGCACTGGAGTGTAGAAACAGGAGGAGCATCATCATGGCTCAGTGCGTAGAGGTTTACCAATTGGCGCTTGGTGATTTTGTGCAGAAGCCCTATGGCTTTGTCAGCACAGGGCTCCGCCAGGGTGAATAAACTCTGATTTTCAGGGTCTTGTAATAAACTGCCTTGTTTGATGCAGATTCACTGTTGTTTCACCTTACCAAATATGTATGAAGCTCGCACAAAGTAATACTGTTCCTATGGAATATTCCAGGAAATGAACTCATCTGCTTGAGTATTTCTGTACAGAAAGTGAAAAGGAGTATAAAAACTGTAACAGAAGTATTTTCTGTTGATGTTCACAAGTGAATCGTTTGTGCTTATGGATGTTAGGCTAATGGATGTTAGGGATATTAAGATTTTGCACCTGCTTTCAAAAATAGGATATAGCCTCCAGGTAAGGTAGGTATGTTAAATTGATGCTAAGTGGTATCTCTCTTCCTTACAGAAAGACCAGGTATTTGATAACTACTTGTCATGAAAAAAACCTACTTCTTCAGTTCATGTAGAAACCATATTTGCAGCCAACCATTGTAGTGTATGAATGCTTTTGAAATAAAGTCAGTTAGTGGGAATGAATTTCCTACTGGAATTCACAGTGGTCAGAAGGTATTACTCAGCCCAGTCTCACATAGCTAATTTGCAGCTCTTTGAAACTCCCTGCTTTAGAGAAGTTACAATACTGTAATTTTCAGAGTTTGAAAGGAGGGGGGGAAGCTACAGACCCTGACTGCAAACTCTATAGAAGAAAGTTCCCATTGCCCTTAATAGCTTGTAAGATCCCCGAGAGTGGCAGAACCTGCAGGAATCCTGCACATGGCATGATGAGCCTTTCGAGCAGCCCTCGGTTATGAAAGCCTGGCTCGGGGATGTGCTGGGGAGAGGTGTGTGAAAACCGTGTCACAGCCAGGGGCCGGCTGTACTATTCCTGGAAATCAGTAGGATGTAAAGACGCATTGTTCACAGCTTCTTTCCCTTCTTTATGTCCCATACAGTGGTGGTTTGGGAAGCAATAGTTAAGGACACAGCCTGGCAGCTCTGTGCCAACATCAGACAGCTCCCTTTCTGAAAAAGTCTCATTGCAGCTCAGCTGCAGAGGTCAGTGTCCAGTTTGCCCTCAGAACCGGGATTGACAGCACTGAAAGGGTCTCAACCGAAAAAACTTCTCCTATGAGCTGGCAAAAAACGTGCTGTTCATGCTTGCAGTTCAAAAGCAGAAATAGTTCTTTATCATGAGACAAGAAGGGATAAGGAAATATTTCTTAACTTTGGGGTTTTTTTCAACTCCCTTTAATTTTGGAACATGTTTTTTATTTTTGTTCCTCGTTGCACATAAAACACACTAAACTGCCAGACTTAATCTGAAAACTAATTACAGTAGACCTCAGCGTGTTTGCATGCCTTATGGAGTGCAACACCTGCACTCCACAGGACTGAATTCTCCATTGATAGGGCTGGAGCCGTCTTCCACCAGGGTAAACGGAGACTGCAGACATGGCTGGCTGGGAACGGTGGGAAGAGCTACCCCACGTGAGGCAGTTGTTTGTACTAGCTTTATCCTTATCAGAGAGTTCAGCAACAGTTACTTGAGCAAAGGTACTTTTATTTTATTTGCTCAGTGAGCTCTTGCAGTTCATAGTCGAAAAACTTCTCAAAAAGCCTTTGTTTGAAAGGAGCAAGGGAGACAAACACCTCGTGTGTGCAGATGTCATATGGGTAGCTGGAAAGGAGTTAGGGGAACTTGCAGACCGCTGCTGGCAGGATTGAGGTGGGAAGTGAGTTCATGTGTGAAGGAACAGTCCGATGCGTGTCAAAGTCCTGCAGTCTTACTGCCTCAGCTAAATTTTTAAATAACAGGAACAAGGGAGGTGAAATATCCTGTGCTCTTACTTGAAACGCCTTCGCTGCTTTCATTATTTCCTGTAGTAATGCACAGGATATCCAGCTGATTAGCCACAGCAGGCGATGTGATCTTCACAACATCTACAGGAACCTTCTAGGATGTAATCTCTTGCTGAACCTGCAGAATAAACTGCAGTTTGGCAATGCCAGATATTACTCCTACATATAAGGGTTTTGGAGAAACTGAGTAGAGACGAGGATGTCAAAAATCTGGTCAGCTAGGATAAAGTCTTACCATTTTTTTGCCAACCAAAGTTTTTCATGTCTTTTCTCTGTGTCTTTTATCTGCCCCTATCTTCTTTTCTGTATGTCACCATGGCCTTATTCTCCAGGACATAGATAGGTAAGACTCATTATCTACAACTATGCTTTAATTAAAGTGTGTTGATCCCTGTATGAGTGATCTTACTCTGAATGGCCTTACTTCAGCTTAACTGTGCATGCTTTGGAAGATTAGTATGTTTTAAGAATTAACTTTAAATTCACATCTTTCTTCAATTGTCTTGACTTTCCTCAGGATCCCAGTATCAACAAGGTCCCTAATCTTTACTGCAGTTCAACCAAATCCTTTCTTCCTCTGAAGGATTCATATTTCAAGCCTTTCTCCTTTCTTCTCTGTAATTGCAGCTGCCTTCCTCTCTACATCTTGATTGCTGTGGTGCCTGTTCCTCCGTATTCTTTCTTTTGCTTAGTTTCTGACTCTTTACCTCTTGTTTGTTTGCCCTTGTCTTCCAGTACGTGACATCATCTCAGGAGGTCTGATCTTCAGGCTCTTTGATGCATTGTACCACCCGTCTTTGAGGAAGACCTGAGTGATCTGAGATTTAGGAGGCCCCTGAGAAGCAGACAGCTTTGTATTTGCTGATCCCACATTACATTAATAAACATACTTTCTTTGCAAATAGCAAGCCTGGCATAGAGATGAAGCATTATTTACGCAAATGTGAAGAAAATGTGGATGAGATTCAGGATTTGAGCTGGAAGTCCCATTGCAGCTGATTCTTAAGTTTTCCACAGACAAAAGCAACTACTGCTAACTCAATCAAAAATTTAGTGCTCTATTGAAGGAAAAGACTTGTATAATTTTTTCTGTATCATTGAAAATACTTTGGCCAAGAAATAACCTGCTAATATGAACAGAATCATCGCTAGCAGAGCTGTTTTGGTAATTAAATAATTTTACATAATGCCTGTTCTTGCAGCAACAGAAAGTGTTAGCTGTAGTTCGTGCTTGGGAGTAAGCGTCAGAGGAGCCGGTCATTTGCAGGTCTGTCTACGTGATTAGCTGCAAAACTTGTACCTTTTTAAGCTTTTGTTTTATATACAAAATAGGCAGAAATATCCAGCAACACATCTCCATCTTAAAAGAATGGGTGCTTCCCTATTCTTCATCTGAACAGAAGAACGGGTGCTTTCCCCTTGGCTTCAGAGTGAGCGTGAGCCTCATGGCGAGAGAGAGATACTTGCTCTTGTGAGGTCAGTGGAAAAGCTCTCACTAACTGTGATTTTGTTCCAGGTTCCTGACAGACTGTTCTGAACATGTGTGGATTTATCCAGGGATGAAACAGCTGGGGTGCCCTTCATTACTCCCTTTCAGAGTGGTCTGTGCTCTCAGCCCTCTGAACTGGTAGCAGTCAGAGCTGCCTCTGGTGCATCTCTGCCATCTCTTCTTTCTCGCCTCCGGATCAAGGCTGCTTTCTCTGCTGTTCTGAAAGCCAGAATTCAGAAGAAGTACTCGTGCACACATGGGGCGTGTGTTCCTGAGAGCAGTATATACCGCTTCCCAGTTTGGAAAGCCTGTAGTCATTTAAGCATTTCTGTATTAACTCTGGTGTGTCTAAGGCATGCAGTTCGTTCTGTTGATTCTAATGACGGACAGAGGTGAAAGTAGAGATGGAGGTAACCCTTTGATCGAAAATAAATTCTTGAAAGGAAAAGAGAGATGGAGGATGAGAAAAACAGGAAGAGTCAGATCACCTTTCGTGCCCCAGGTTCAGCTTGCAAGTGGATCCCAGAAGCAGTCCAGCTGGAATCCCTAGTGGGGGGGTGGGTGTTTCAGTACATTAACAAGGACTGTATCCAAGATACAGTTGCTCAGGTCTGGCCAGAAAAATTAACGAGCACACCCTCTGGTACTCTTTAAAGTTGCGCCAGTTGCAGCTGGCACTTATTCAAACTTGTCATCACCTTCACTGCCTTTGAAAGAGCGTTTTGCTAAAAGGTGAAGGCATATGCTTTTCTCCTTGTTTCATCTGCACCGTTTTTTATAATCTTCAAGTAAACAGAAATGGCATTTAGGCTCAAACAGGTCTCTAGTCACAATGCTGAGATTTATGGAAACTCAGATTTATTAGCTTGTTTTAACATGTTGATTATTCATCACAAGCAGGGTCAACAAATGTGAGTGCAGAAAATCTTGAGAAGGGAGCCTTGTAACTGGATAAATGAAGCTTTTAAGAAGCAAAGAATGAAGTTCAAAACCTGTCAGGAAAAAAAAAAAGAAAGTGAAATTAAGGTATTCTGAAAGTTCCTTGACGTGGGAAATGCCATGACCTTCATGGGTGCGATTCTTGAAAAAAAAATCCTTTATACTTGAACTTAGGTGTTCTTCTTAGTCATTTGTAAACCAGGCTTTCCAGTTCATTAGGCAAAGAGAAAAATAGCAAATAAATTGGAGTGTGAGGGCAATAGACAATGTGCATTTTATTATTTGTTATTTCAGGGGAAAGGCCCCCAAAGATGGCTTAGCAAAACAGCATGTTATGAAGCACTGCAGAGGCTGAAAATGTATGGTTTCTCATGAGAACCGTGGAGGTTAGCTGTCCGTTGAATTCTAGTAAAAAGCACGTTGTACCTCATTTTGCTCTCACAGCAGAGGAAGTCGGGAACTACACCACCAAAGCCATTACCCTTGTTGAGTATGAATCAACCTGGTGGCAGTTAGGTAAGAATTTTTTATTTCAGTGGGAACCTAATGTGGAATTTTCCTGCAGAGCAGAATTTAAACAGCAAGAGTTCCTGCACATTTTTCTCTACTGCTAGCATGGTATTCTTTGCTGGAACTAGTGGGATGCATGTTTTTCAGTATATTGAAGCTTAAAGTACTTTGTTTTCATAGAATCACAGAATCATAGAATTTTTTAGGTTGGAAAAGACCTTTAAGATCATCAAGTCCAACCATTTTAGTCTGCTGAAAGGAGCACCATGTCGGTGAACAAATGTCCGTGAGGGCTGAGGTTGTCCTCAGAGTCCCTGAGCCTTCAGAAGTGCTTTCCGCAGTACACCAGCACAGGGTCTGCTGTGTATTTTTGAATGCTCTTTTTGTGATTGAAGGGATTTTATGAAATCTGGCAGAGTGAAATAACCCAGTGAAATAAGAGAGAACTAATTTAGTAATGGGGGTTACAGAAAGCAAAAAACATGCGAACAAGGGCGTGATGCAGCTATGCAGGAGAATTCCCGTGTGGATAAATCAATCTTCTTTAAGGCTTACAGAACTTAGAGCTTTTTCCTGTCCTAGATACCCATCCGCGTGTAAGATAGCAGCAAGTGTGCTAGAATTACTACAGTGTTTGTACCTGTAATGACCATAATGTGTTAAGTACTGGCAGACAAAAGTTATGTTGGATTATCTTCCTCAGTATGTAATCATTAACCCTTTCCTGTGACCATGGCAGTCTCCTTTTTAGCAGTTATTTCAACTATATTTTAGTATGCCATCTTGTATGATTTATTCATTCAGAACATCATGGCTTTCAAATTAAATCTCTCTGCAGTTGTTCTTTTTCTTCTCAAAATGTACACCTGGTTTTTGTAAGACTGATGGAAGGACTGCATTGTCTGGTTTCACTTCCACCAAATTCAGGATTTTTAGACTAAGCTAATTCCAATTAATTAGTAATTTGCTTCAGCAAGGCCAGCATGTAATTCAAGCTTTCCTTTGCTGCTAGGCTGTTTTCTCACTGCACCCTGCACCTGCCCCCCACCCCTCCCCCCCAAATCACTGCAAGTGTTCACAGAGATATTCAACCTTCAGCCCATATGGCACAAACCCAATTGTTGACCTTGAAACGCTTTGTCATCTTTTAGAGAGCTCTATAAAGAGCTTTTGCAGCAGGGATGAGAGAAATGAATTTTTATGTTGCTGTCAGTATAGCTTGTTTTAATTCCCGTAGTTTACACTAAAAACTCTGAGACTGACTCAACTTTGCTAGTGGAAATTTATTTGCAAAGAGTTTTTGGCCTCGATTTAGAGACAGAGCAATAAAGTGTAGCCCAAGGGCTAAAAGAGATTAAAATTAAGCAGGGAAAAGGGAGAATTGTGCCAACTAGCAAAAGGGGGAATTTCCAAGGAACAATAACATTACCATACACTTGCCTAGCATCCTTTATTTGATTATCTTGAAGCGCATTACAAGAATTAATGGAGCTTCATAACTTCCTTGTGAGGCAGGTACTGCATTATGATACTGATTTGCAGATCAATAAACAGAGGCCTTGTGCAATCCTGGGACTCAACAAAGTCACAAATATTCTCAAGAGAACATTGGGAAAGGGTAGCAAAAATAAGCTAACGCACTGTGGACTGGTGTCTACCAGTGAGCCACCCATACAGCGATTAGTCTTGATTTGGCATGGCTGCCTAGCATCCGTCTCCTGGAGAAGAATGTCTTTGAATGTTAAGAGGAGGACGTTGAGGACTCACCCCCACCCCCCACCCCCCATCCCCCAAAAAAAGGAACAAGTTTGGAGACCTGGTATTTTGGTTGGCTACTAGCTTGCCACTTTGAACAGCCGCTCCAGTCCTGCTCCTCTCCTGATACTTTGTTTTGTTTCTCTTCTTGTTCTACAGTGCAATTCAAATGAGTTAGCAGTGGTGTAACTGCCCCTGCTAACACAGGGTTCAACTCAGCAGTCTAAAGTGAATTTCCCACCTCTCATTTATTTGACTATGATTTATTCTTTGGGGAGAAAAGATTGGGAACTGGGAAAAATCATACATTTCCCAACCTTTAAAGAATAAGCTGCAAGACCACCCATTGGTGACAGCTTTATATCTCCTGCCTTTGCTCCTGCTGGGGACCACAGCTAGTGAGGGGAAAATGCTTCACTTGCACCTCATCACGAAGAGCAGTCTTGAGTTGCACTGTGACTAAGTGCTTGATCCCTGCATGCCAAAATACATACCTTCTGATTACATGAAAGCAGCTTCTGGCTTGGTATTTAGGATGTAACACAGCTCCCAGCGCAGGCTTGGTTTCCAGAATAAAGCACATTCTTTTCTACCATGCATGTTAATGCATTGTCCTTCTTCCTTCTCCTAATAGCCCGTGAGATTTGAACTTGGAGTCAGCAAAGTAGAGGCTTTGTGAAGCACAAAAGAACACCAGGTTTTTATCACACTATGCCTGTATAAAGAGCTGTTCAACCATTCAGTTGCTGCTTGTATTGTGCAGCTGTTATTCTGCTGCTGAGAACATCTTGCTGTCGACACTGAAGTAGTACCTGCAGGAAACACTAGCACACTGAGCTTTTCAGGAGGAACCAGGCTTGGGGATTTGCCAGGTCCCCGCATGGAGAGCCAAGGTATTTTCTCCCCCTGAGCCTTTCCCATTCTAAAATCCTTGTAAATAAGGCACAAATTTTTGTCTGCCCACCAGCATCTCTTCTGGGATTTTTGCACGATGATGTCTTCTCAACGTGATGAAGGTCCACGTTTCTTGTCTTCCAAACCCACCTCTCCCAAACTGATAGCGGGGCTGTGATGGGTGATGGCAGCACTGTGCCGCCTGGGTCCCCAGTGGGGGGATGTGGCTTTCTCACACAACAGCTCTTTCTTTGCTGAACTGATGGTCAGTATCTGGTCAGCCTCATCTATTTAAAGTCAGCCAAGCAGGGAACCCAGTGCTGGTGGAGAGGGTGCTTTGTTTGATTACGAGTTAACAGGAAATTCAACTGTTGCCAATTAAGCACAAACAACTGTGTGAGGACAGGGTGATGTCTGACATCCACAGAAAGGAGGGGGGGTCAGAGATAAGCTCAGCCTCATTCAGCCTTCAGGGCTAAATTTGGCTCTGTGCAACTGGGGGTACAATTCCCACTGTAGTTCAGGGCTGAAATTCTTCTGAGCAATTAATGCAAATGGCTATATTTTTAGCCTGGCATCCTAAAGGAACAAGACTTGTGTGATCAGATTGTCTGTGCATAAGCAATTGTCAGCTCCCAGTAACTCGTGAGTTTTTGGGTTGCTTAGCCGAGGCTGCCAGACAGCGGTTTTCCAAGGTCCCTCCTGAAACCAGGCACGCAGGTGAAAGAGTGCGGCTTCAGAGAGGCAAAGGGTGTGCGGGGAGCCCTGTCCTTCTACAGACATCAGCATCAGGACACAAATTCCTAACAAGCAGGCTTCGCTGGTTCCAGTGTTTGTTTATTAGAAACGTTTCCATACAAATAAACAGAATGGTCCTGCCGTAGGGTTGTGTGAGGCTGAATTTGGTATGTTGCATTTCACAGTGCCCGACACATCCTATAACATAAGCTAGCAGACTAGCTAGTGCAGAATATTAATTTCTTAAGGTCTGACTTGCTGGCTACACTCCCATTGACTTTATTAAATTAAATGGCAGTTTTGTCTGCCTACATTTTTCAGGATCCAGACCCACAGTTTGCATATTTGTAACAGTTTGAAAGTATAACAGTGCACAGCTCCTGATCTTTGCCATATGGGATACTAACCTTGCACGCCTTGTGCAGAAGATATAACCCCATTAAAATAAGACAGTATTGGGGAAAAATGCGTGGGAAAATGCATGCAAATCAATGAATGGAATGTATGGAAGCAACAGCAACATGTTGGATAACACCATGGCAGGCTGGTAAGTGATACACCAATGTCAAATATCTATTGTATGTGCCCAGGACTTAAATGTTCTCATCTTAAATATTTGTGCTTTGTTTGCTGCTTTTTCATGTTTTGGTTGTTTCTGAGAGGAAGAATGCTGAAGGCACATCATCTGTATGTCTGGAGCCTTTAAATCCAGTGGGAATCTTTCCACTGACTCTACTGAGAGTGACCTGATCCCTCATTTTAAAAATTAATCTAGTCTTTCTTTCACTTTGGAGTGGTGTAGAAAACATTTCAAACCGTTCAAAGTACAATTTCAGGCTGTAAAATGGAGCATTGTAGATCCCCTTCTTACGAGGAACTGATTTGATGTCTGGGACTGCCAAATTCCAGTCCGATACAAATTGCAACAGCTGAGTTACAATTTTTAAATCAACCCTGAAGATGAGGGATTTGTAATGGTTCCATGGGAAGAATCTTTATCTTTGCAGCTGTATGAAAACAGAGGTCTCTTCCATTTAGATTTATTTACCCAACTCCCATGAGGCAAGTTAGGTACCTCTTGCGTTGGGCTTTCTGTGTATTTCCCTGTTATTTCTTGCAGGTTCCCTTTTTTACTGTAAAGTAGTGGAGTTTAGCATTCCTTCTGCATGTAGCAATCCCATTAACTTCAGTATGGGGAGCAGTTGCAGAAGTTGCACGCTATCTGTGCTTCTCCCCCAGCTCTGTCCTTCCTATCTTGCTCTTCTTCCATTCCACCTTGATGCTTAGCGGTCTCTTCCCCTCCTTGTGGGCCATTTGTCAGTCCTCTCTGATGCAGCTGCTGACTGAGGTGTATGACAGCACTCTGCAGGAGGACATTTTCCTGTGCTTTTATAACAAGTCCCTGTGCTGCAGGCAACAGACACAATTGCTATATAAATCAAGCCACACATGGATACACACAGGGAGCTGGGCCCAGACTCCAAATCCTTCATCTCCGAAACATAAGGACAATTCTCATGCACAGGCAAAATTCCCTTGGCTCAGTAAGTCTCCAGGTTTTTTTAGTTTGGATCTCACAAGAGTGATACTGCTGTTTGGTGGACCACCTGCCTTCCCACCCATGATCTACAAGCTACTTTCCCTTTCATTTATGACTAAAATGCATCTCTGAGAGAACTACAGTGATTTCTGACATGGAGGACTACATTTAAGAAAGTACTTAATGTATTTTAATGTATTTAGATGGCTTGTGACCAGAGAGGTGCCAACAGAAATGATGGCGAGTTATCTTTTCATCCACTAGTGATCCATAGGACACAAACTGTGAACCTGTGTTTGGATGTAGCTATAGTTTTGGGACCTGCAATCTTCTTGTGAGGTAGCTGCTGGGAGGGCAGCGTCATTGCCTCCTTTAATAGGTGGCATCAGTAGATACACCGAAGACTTCCTTGTATCCTTCCCTCTCCTTGAATTATTTCTGTAAGATTAGAAAGTTATTAAAGGAACAAAATAACACACACCCATGAGACCCAATTTCCAAACACGTACTCCAAATGAAAACAGTTGTGGTACACAATGGTAGCTCTAACGATGTGTTTTCTTATTCTTTCAATTCCTGCCATAAGTTGATGTCCTTCTCTTACTTCCATTTTCTTAGGAATCTCCTCTGAATCTTTTCCCTTTCTTCTCACTTTGCCCATAGTACCCTTCCTTCACTTCTAAAGATTCCTTTACATGTATCTTCCTCTGCCCTTCTGCCTCACAGTCTTTTTACAGCTATATTCAGTTTGAAATGTCTTTCTCATCTTTGTATTTTTTGCTCCGTCTCCCACTTGCCCATCATTTCTCCCCCTGCATGCCCAGATGCCACGACAGCTCTCCCTCCCTAGCCTGCTTCACCTGTTTGAACCTCCAGCTTCCCAGTTTTCACAGCCTTTGTCCTCCTCTTCCCAGTGCCTGTACTGAGGTCTGCTCCCTTTTTTCCCCAATTTGGCCTAGCTCTTCCCCATTTCTTTTCCAGGTTCTTCCATCCACTGTGCATAAATATAACTGTACCTTCAGCCACTTCTGTTCTTTAGTGTGGGGAATCTTTGCAGGAGTCTGAAAGTAGGATTTAATCTGAAGAGTAAAATACATTTTGGAGGTTGTGGTGGCAATCCATGCCTCCATCTCACATTAGGCCCACTCTTTGTGTTTACTTAGAAGTTCTAAAAATCCCTGGCCTTGAAAGAGTCATAATATGAGAAGACATTAAGACAGTAACTGCACAGCAGTGGGGTGTGGAGAGATGCAGCCAGCATCAGCACAAAGGGTTGTTGGAACTTGTAACACTGCGTCATCTTTCTGCATCTTCACATATGCTCAGATATATTCTTACCTCTTCTGTGTTGGCCTTCATAGTGATTTCCACAAGACCTAAAACATTGCCCATGTAGGAGCACTGCTTGAATTTCATCTCCTACCACTTGATACTATGCCAGCTTGTACAAATGCCTTAATACCTGCTTCTGCAACTGCTCCCCATAGTGAAGTCAATGGGATTGCTACATGCAGAAGGAATGCTAAATTCCACTACTTTAGAGTAAAAAAGCTCCCCAGGAGTAGGGAGCACATCTCTCTGTGTCTGTGCAGTGCCGAGCACACAGCTGGTGCTCAATAAATAATACATGTATAGGCTTGGTAAGGAGCGACTTGTTCATCTAGTGCAGCTGAGGTGAAACATCTTTTTGTAATAAGAGGTGATGCATTATCACTTTTACTGGTCTATTTTATAATTTAGGCTTTAAATGATGAAAGTATATTAGCCAGCTAGTCAGGGGAGGCTCATTTACACCGCCTTCACACAACATGTCCCATGTTTCAAATGACAGGAAGGATAGCTAGTTCTCTACAGCCGAATGCATAGTGATTAAACTGTCTGGGCACCAGCAGTAGGCAGCCATCGAACAGATCGTTATTAAGATGGCTATAATTACAGAGTCAAAGCAGCCCCTTGCAGCGCACTGGTAATCTGCTTTGAGAACTGGGGGCACAAAGGCGTATCTCCTTTAGATGTTGAGGCCCAAGCTGTGCGAAGTAGCTGCAGATTTTTATGTTACATCAGTCATGTCTTAAGCTGTTAACTGCTTCTTTCGGCTGTTTTGGAAGCTGGCCTGTTTTCCTGGGCAGGGGGATCTGAGAGAGAAATAAGTGTTGAGTAAAGGGCTGTTTAAAAAAAAAAAAAAAATATAGCTACAACACCTCAACAAGAGCTCTCATGGTATTGCTTTAGTCATTAGCTGAGTGGATACTTGAGCTTAATCAGTATCAAAGGGACATACACAAAGTCATCTATTTCATTAAGCTAATTTGCATGACTCGGCTTACCAACAATCAAATTTTCATGTATTGTCCGTCTTGCTGTCAGGAAAATAAGGGGAGGGGGAGGAGTAGATGGTAAGCAATGCAAGAATGAGATGTGGTGGTGTTTATTCCTTTCTTTCAGAGATACCTGCTAGTCTCTCAGGAACCCTCTTTGCTTTTGGATACCAAAGACACAGACTAGTAAGGTTTATGAAGTTTATTTTTAGTAACCTCTACTTCGAAATTGAACTTACAGAGCTTTATTAAGTGCAAGATCTTCAAAGCAACGCATAGTTGGGCTTTTAGCCACTGCTGTGGTTGAAGAGGAAGGCAAGTGTTGGTTTGGGAGGAGTTGACGGAAGGATTAGAAAAGTTAGCTAAAACAGACCTTCAGCCTCCTCTGGTCCCTGAGAGACATCAGCGAAGTGTTTTGTGTGTAGCTTCACACAACATTACAGTCCGAAGGGAGCTGCTGCTGCTGTTTATATCGTACCAGATCTGGCTGTGGCTTTAACAGAAAGCTGTGATGTGCTGAGATGGCTGTTTGTGTTCTTCTGTTTTGTCCCTGATGTTCATGACACTGTCCTCCTCCAGTACTCCATCTTTGTCTGTCTGTCTTCTTTCTTTCTGTAAAAAAGAAAGGTAATATTTAATACCTTCCTTTTCATTACTGCTAGAATTGAAACTTAATGACTGTTGAGTGAAACCATATTCTTTTAGTTGTATCATCTGGTGGCTATTTGCATGTTAAACCTTCAATTTGTCCAAGACATTGTGACTGAGGCTTGCTTTTAAGTGTGAATCTGTTGTCATGATTAGATTATTCTGGTTAAGCCCAGCTGTTGGAGTCCAATAATTAAACGTAGTTTAAATGGATTGTTTAGACAGAATGAAGGAAAACTTTCATAAGACAGCTGAAAAAAATGTGGGGCATCATTTCTCTTGTTACTGGACCGAGACTGAATGGTGCATCCTGCTGTCTGCTCTCAGACCCTGCCCAGGGTTTTTCAAACATCAGTGTTTCAAAGTCTGCTGTTTAGGAAAAAACTTGTTTTGATAACAACTCTTTTGTTATTTGGGTAACTTTTGTGGGAATAGCTAGAAAAAAATGTAGCTCTGACTGACCAGTTGGTAATGATGGAAAAACTAAACAAATGCATGATTATGAGCTGAGTATTTCCAGAGACATGAATCATTATGTTTACGCTCCTTGAACTGCAAAACTGTGCTCCAAAGCCATGTCCCTGCCGAAACAGAAAGTGCAAGCAATAACTCATCTATCTTGGGGAATGCATCCCATGTGTGAGTGGTTCAATTTTTAGAGGACTTGGTGTTGGACTGGAGGTCAGCAATTGAATGCATTTGTTCAAGCCCAAAACATTGATCTGAGCAGTTTGGGATGTTGGAAGTCAGTTATTATGGAGGCCACTATGCTATAGAAATGCTGTCAATATTTTTACAGTTTGGTAACTAAAATGTTTGCTTAGGGAACGAACAGGGCCAAAGAAGACTTGTGTGTTTGAATCGAGAACTGCAGGTGGGAATAGTTTTTCTTGTACCTGTAAAAATTGAAAAAAAAACCCCACCTTTATCCACATATTTGTGTGTTGTCTATGTGAATTGTAAACTTTCTGGGAACAGGCTTTTTTTTTTCTTAAAAAATTGCACAATACCTAGCATTCGTGGGGTAAAATATGAGTTTCTTCTGAGGAAGAAATAACCAAAAGTAGCTCCAGTGCAGTAATATCTTCTGCTGGTGATGATGCTTTTGGTTTTGGGGTTTTTTTTAATTTCTGTTGGTAGCACTACTTTAATCCTCAGCAGTATTTTGCTATAGCGGTTGTAGCCCAAACTTTATAATCACACCAGTGACAGACAGAAACTCAGTTACAGTCTTCTAGTTTATAGCTGGGTCCAGCCAGCAATAGAAGTAATAGCATGGACAGGACTGCTTAGTGCACTACTTTGTTCAGCTGATGCAGGACATTGGTTGACTGTGGATGATGTGCGGTTCCTTTGTGACAAAGCAGTAATCAGTGATCAAATTGCTATTGTAGGAAAACATTGATTCATCTACTGCATGGCTTTGCAAAGTCAAAGAGAAAAGGGTGTAAGAAGGAGGAAAGGTGGAAGACTGCTTGTTGCTGAGTAGGTTCGAAGGAGAGGTTTCTTTTCCTTGCATTTGAAATTTTTACCTGTGTTACCTCTGAAGTTGTATCTGGTTTTGCTAATTAGAACTGCTTTACCTCAGTCCTGTCATAAAACAGAGCATACCTTTTGTCTGCATTTACATTAAGAGATACCTTGAAAGCAGCATATTGGAAATGAAAGTTTTTTATAGAGTTTGCTGCAGTTTCATGCAGTACAATTAATCCTACCTGAGAGAGATACAGGCAGGAGGACCCTATGGAGGACATGTGGCTTAGCACTTTTGTCCTACTGTGTTTGGTCTTGCGCATTGCGAAGCATACACAGCAAGAGAAGAGACTGAAGTGGAAGTCGTTCTGAAAAGATTTCTGTCCTCATTTGCATTTCCAGTCAGGCAAAATTCTTCTGGATGACTGTGTCCTGCCCTTGGGGAATGCATAGTCGGGGTGACCCGCTTCGTTCCTGGCAGAGGGAAGTGGTTATCTTGGTTTGGTTAGTCAAGGAAAAAGAGGGTCCCTAGCTCTGCTGATGTGAGAAAGAGCATGGCAGTTGATCTGTCACCATGACAGGAAAAGAAGGAACATGCCTGGTGAGACCCAGGAGGAAGCAGCTTCCTCTCCGTCTCTTTCATTGTCCAAGCCCTGCGAGAAAGCTATGACATCTCTCTATCATGGTTTCTCCGTATAATACCTGCCTTAGGAGCTTACCAGCATTCAGCTAAGAGAAATAATGTCACAAGTCAGATTTATTAAAATGTACATTAAGAGTTATATGCCAAGTTTAGTCATCCTTTGATCATCAAGAGCTGGTTTTTTTATTTATGTGAAGCACTAGCGATCTTCTTAAAGCTATCCAAAAAAGGAGGGAAGATACCATCTGTCCCCACAAGCTTGCAGCAGAAATAACATTCTCAGTTTTTGGGGAACGTAAGGGTGTGTGTGAGTAAGGGGAGTAATCTGTTCTGGTGTAAGGAAAGCCAAATCTGTTCTTGCGTGAGGAAAGCCAAGTCCTTTTACGAGAGAGAGTCCCTGTATGTAAGTGCCGGGAAGGGAAGGGATTGTGGGGAGCTCCTTAGGATTTGGAAAGGAAGCATACAAGCATTTCTCACAGCCTGCACCAGGGAGGCATTGGAGTTTTCAGTCTCACAAACCAATTCCGTTCTTTATAAAATCACACTATTGTAGAGTGTTGTTTACAACTTTGTCTTGCTAGTCGTACGTTCGTGTTGCTCCTCCTGGCTGCGTGCTACTCGATGCAGACCCTGTGGAGGTTGTTTCGTCTTGTCCAGGGCAGTACACAATACTTTTAGGACAGCAGGGAAAAGAAGTACAGTAATTTGCTGAGGGGAAAAAAATTGGTTTCTAGCTCTAAATTAAGGAGGAGACTTGTGGTATACACCAGTATTCAATGAGTTAATTGTAAATTATCAATTAATTTCTGCCTTTTTGCCCCTGTTTTTAAATATGTGAGAATATACTCAATATTCAGTTTGTTGGTTTTTTTTCTACAAAATTGTTCTTCAGCATGTTCCGAGAGTACCATTTGTTCTGTGGCTGTACGTGTTTCTGACTCCACATGCAGTAAACATAGCTTACTGATAAGTGAACTAAATGAAGCTCTTTCTCCTTTCTGGAAGCTTTGTGAGAGCGTGGAGAAGCTCTGGGCTGTTTGTCCCATTGAGGTACCTCTATGGCTGGTGTCTGTGAAAAGCTATTGCCAACAACACTGAGGTAAAGCAAATGTCAGGTAACAGGGTCCCTTGGAGCTTCCAGAAAATATTTTGTAGGTTAAGTGCTTTCTTTCAAAGTTGTATTTTTCCATCAGAAGAGGGGAAATCCCTGAAGGAATGTCCTTCCGATTTCTTTGTTGTTGCAAGTCATTGAGAGAGGTCTTCTTCCAAAAAGCTTTTTCACTGAGCCATCACAGACCATTTTGTAGGTGGTATTGGTCGTGTTGTTCAGGATACCAGAAATGATCAATGTATATAGTCATAGATACTACAAAATTGACATTTTCACAAGCACAGGTTGAATATAGGGGCATGCATGTGCAGGGAACAGTCTCTTACTTAAAGCTGATGTCGTGATGTTTACCACAGAAGAATAATACCCATGAGATTCTGTTTTGGATTGCTCACAGGAAAATTTTAACAAGAAGAAATACAGCGTGGAATATGACCAAAGGCATCTAATTTGCTTACTGTAAGGAAGCAAGAATTCAAACCAAAAGAAGAATTTCTTCTTTTAAAAGATTAAGTGTAACCTCAAATTTCACAGGAAAATTGGATGTGGTATTTCCATTGCCTTACATTAGATGGGAGACTTTGTCCAAAAGCCATAAAAAGTTAGCTGAATTCAACTGAGTCTTTATGTAAGGATGTGTACTTCTATGAGGATGAAATTACACAGATCTTTGTGAGTGAAAGGTTTATAAATAGGTAAAGCAATGTCACCCGTGAGCTGATGCAGATGGTATGAGCTTGAGAGCAGCTACAGGTCCTTCTGAAGCCCTGTGGGAATCAGAACTCCTCAGTCTAGCAGGCATCAGTGTCAGCAATTCCACAGGCATAATTAAAACCAAGCCTATGCCCTTTAGTTGTAGCTGCTAACCATGTGGTTGCGCTGCAGGCTGGAGAGTCACCACCTTGCTTCGTGGTGCAAGGAAGCATAACCTGTGAGGCATCGTTCATACGTGTGGGCAAGACTTGACATGGGGTTGCCAGATTGGAGTCCAGTTGAGAACCTCACACCTTGATGCCAACCTGGATCTCTTCAGGCTTTTCTAGTGTGTTCAGCGTGGTCCGTGCATACAGCCCTCAGTCTCATTAAAAAGTAATTTGATTTGCTGGTCTAATGTCTTTTATGCTTTTTTTCTCTTCTATCTGCTGGCAGGAATTTGGGTCTTGGCTGTAGATCAGCTCCTGGCAGCTGACCAGCTGAACATCCACATTATTGAGGGCAACCCAAAGTTAGAGGAAACTGTCTCTGCAGCATTTGATATAAATCACATAAGCAGCAGAACTGCAGAGTAAGAAATAACAGCAGCAGTTTGCCAGCTACACTCTCATCTTCCCTGTTCCTTCACAGGAATTTCTGTTTTGTCAGGCAAGCTAGGAAGGATTAATTTGGGTTCAAAAACACCTGGCAGACTTGTTAAAAAGCTGTAACTGTGTGTGCGTAGTCATCAAGCAATCTTGCTGAATTCACATAGACGCACTCAGCTAATGAACCATTGCTTTTCCCACACCCCCACCTTTAAGGAATTCAGTTGCAGGGTGTGGGGGTGAAGAGGAGGAGGCTTGGAATGGCTCTTTGGTTGTCTGAGGAAGGCTCATTATTGTGGATAGAGCCAAACCTTCTTCAGTGAACCCCACAGAGAGGGTCTTCCCATCCTGGTGCTGGTGGATGTTATTTCATCACTGTGATGATGCCTGCATTCTCTCTGTTGCATTCAGCCTGCTTTTTTTTTTTTTTTTTAACTCCACAAAATTAGCTGGAATATTAGTAATGATGTTTTCAGCATCAGTCATTAGCTGTGTGCTGTGCCATGAAAATGACTTCTTTTCCCATGTATCTCATTATTTGCAGTTGGAACCTGAATGCAGCCAATCATTCCTAAAATAGCCGTAGGAAGTGCAAGCAGTATAGAAACGTCTTTGTCTTGCTGCAGGGTTTTGGGCTGCATAGCTGAGCCTGCCCTAGCACAAGACCTGGAAACAGGCTGCTGTCTCATCTGGGTGACAGTCTGGATTGTCCTTTGCAAAAACCCTGCACGTGGTATCGAAAAGGCAGAGGATATTTCCTGGAGAAGAAGAGAATGACTTCGCCTTGCTCTACCAATGAGCCGGAGAACGGATTAGAGGCTTTTCCTATCCGCAAGGAAGCTCATCCATCATGCCCTATTCAGGCAGTCGTACTCAGTGGGCTTGTTCTCTCTTGCTACACTGAACCTTTTTCTCCACAGCTTTTCCAAAGAAGTAAAGCACATAATAACAGAGCTATTGCTTTTGTAACTTGTACTACGGGCATTTGTCAATGCTGCTTTGACTTCCTTTTCTATGCTGCTCTAATTCCCTCATGCTGTGCCAAGAAGCAGGTGTGAACAGATGTGTAAGGATGCTTGTATTCTTCAGTATGTGAGTGAATGTGTGTCAGGAGAAGAGAGTAGTGTATTTATGTGGTGCAGGGGCTCATCTCTGTCTAACTGTAATCTTTTTTTTGCTTCTTCTGACCTATACCACCTCAATTTTAAGTTTGCCCTTGAAATCACATCAGATAGTTTACGTTTCCTCTCAATAACAGACCCCCAGTAATTAAAGCTATCTTGCACTGTTCTATTAATTACAGGAATTGTGATTTTTATATTCAGAGGTTAATTGATGATATCTGTATATATCATTTTCCCTTAAAATAAATTGAATTACAGTAATTAACCTTATGTCCAGGTTAACAGACAATATCATTTGTCTCAGCAGTATCCTGGAAGTAGGATTTTTCTTATGCATATGTTGGCTTCTTGCTTTGCCTTCTGTTTTCTTCATAACCCCAAAGAGGCAGAATGAAGAGTGAAAAACGTGTCATGTTGGCATACTGAAGTGACCCCTTTACTCAAAAGGCGTTTTTGAGGATAGGGTACTTCTTGTATTAACCTGTCCATAAAGCTGTTTAGATTATATATGATGTAAAATTTGGGAATTTGTTGGGCATGAATCTAGGCAGAGCAAAGCTCAGAGTCTGCCACTTGCAGCTAGCAATTACTAGCAAACTGCAGGAACTGGATTATTGCAAGCATCATGCTCATCTCAGAGGAAAAGCAAACTACATAGATTTTCTGTCTCAGAGTCAGATTTATTCTGCCCCTTTAAGGTTTCCAAAAATATCAGTAAAAAACATTGGGCAACAAAGAGTAATCATGAAAGAGAGATCTATGAAATGTCTCCAAAGTGTTAATAAGAAAAACCCCTTTCCTGTGATATCTGAGGCTTTTAAATTTGGGTCAATGTCTATGAGGGTATGGGCACATATGAATGGATGGATGTCTGAGGGAGAGAGGTGTCAGAGGTAGTGCTGAGAGACAATGTTCCCAGTTAATTTGATTGTTTTCTTAGCACTCGGAGTCTTCTGTTTTTTCCCCTACCTGCTCATGCTTATCCACAGGCATTTTTAAAATTTTCCTCAGGGATTACATTTCTTTTGTGGATATTTTTCATTTTTGCACTAATCTATTTCATTAGAAAATTCATGAGAAAACTGATTTCATAAACAAATTAGGAGCTAAAATTATAAATACATATTGAGAACTCTCTGCTTACCTGTGTTTTTTTATCTGTCAGGGACAAACATAACTTATCTTGATGGGTTTGCTTGAATTCCAGAGGGAAAAGCCTTACCCTTTTTTCTGCATGTAGGAGTTAGCTTGCCCGACCACATTGTGTCTGCATGTCCTTGTGCTGAGCAGCCTTGCCCCGAATATGATGCTGAGGTTTGGCCTGAGTTTTCCTGCTGCCATGAATAGACTATTGCAGTGTAGAACAAAGTGCTGGGCTCTCCAGAGGTGGCTGTCAGGGTAAAGCACTTTCAGGTAGTATGGTGTCCACACCTGGAGTAATTAATATGTAAATGGTAATGTCTGTTCTTAGCATTTGCAGTGTTGCAGTAGATTTCATTCACATTTTGAGGGTAGGGGCGTAGTTTGATGCTGTATCAAACCACTTCATGCCAAAGTTGCTTGGTGCCTTTTGAAAAAACACTCTGACAAACCTTGCTGTTTCACTCAAGGTAAATGAAGCCACATTAATGAGTGAATTTTTGCACAAATGGATATAGGACTAGAACTGGCCAAATTCAACGGAAGTTAAGCAGCGTGCTCAGATTACTTAACAGTGAATGTGAGGATTTGCATTTCTCTACTGTTTTGTTGCCTTAAAGAATGGACATTTTCATGTCAAATAAATGGAACAAGTTTCCTGAAGAAAACAGCCAGGGTTCATGCACAAAATACATGACATTATGGCAATGCATTAACAAAAAGCAAAGTAGAATTGTTTGTGATTACACCGAGCTTTAAACACAGTGATATGTTCTATGGGATCCTAACTTCTTCTTCAGAGTTAATCTGTGCATTTGTATATCGATCTGATCTGTTATACGGATGTAAGAGGACTAGAAATTAAGTTTTTCTTCCTGGTTAGAGGATGAAGAAGGGCTGCAATCCAATTAACCATGTACCAGCAGTGAAAGGAAGCAAATGCTAAGTATCTGAGGGAATCTGGCCTGAAGAGCTGGCTGAGCTGTAGGGATTGTTTTAGGATTACTGTCTGATCCTAAAAATGTTGTGTTTACAGCAGGCATGTGGCAGCTGAGAGTTGTCTGCAGGACTGTGTCAAACTTATAATCAGTGACAATTGTCCGCATTGTTGTGAAAACTTATCAGGCTTCGAGTTTCACCTTTGTTAGCTAGAAGGAGAGGAGAACAAAGGGAGGCCACATTTCTTTCCCGTTAAAGCTTTGAGTCACCTGCAGCTACATAATTTTTATTCCATCTATCAGATGAGAGAATGGAAGGTCAGTTGACTGGCACTGATATTTCCCAGGCAAAGTGAGGGTTGGGGAGAGTAATGGTGTTGCTGGTAGTGTATCTGTTTTCTATTAAGCATGCTGAGATGAAACAGCAAAGTATATATTAGAGATGGCGTTGTCTCCTGTCAAAAGGCAGTGATTGCTACATTTAGCTCTTAAATCAATTCAAAATCTTGACAGAGGTTTGCTGAAGTCCCACAAATAATCAATAGAGCTATTTTTATCTCTTAAATGAGTGAGGCTTTTAAAAATAATAAAGACATCTTTGTAATGACCGACCAAGCTGTTCCAGAGTTAGGTCGGTTGCTCCGCGTGGTTGGGGGTGGTGAGTGAAAGGGGTTATTTAGGCATTGCCTTTGTTCCATTCTGCAGGTTTATAACCCCAAAATAAAATTGCAAATGTTTCTGGCAGTCATCCTCCAGGCACAGATGGCTTTCCTCCCAGTTTTGGCAAGCCTGATTTCAGTATAAAACTGAGCAATTATTAGAAAGTGAAATGTTGCATGATATAATACCACTACCGCCACCATCAACATCATGACAAATGGAGCATTCATTGTTTCTGGTGCCATGCGAGAGAGCTAGTGCCACTGCTTTACCCCTTCCACTAAAACCCATACCTTTGCTGCTGTTGGTGATGCAAAGACAGAGGGACGGAACTGAGCAGATGCTTTAGCAAGGAACTGTGGCCATTTTCTCATTTGCGTTGGCTCTGTATTTCAATGCAAATATCACTGAACAGGTGGCTGATGAGGCCCCCGTGGACTGTTTACAGTAAAGGTTACAACCAAAATCGATAGGCCTGAGATGCTTCTAATTCCATCTGGGAGATGTTCATCTTCCATCTGACTGTTCCTGCTCTGAACAGCAGCATCCTATTAACGCTGCAGTCATGGGGATGTCTTGCTCGGGTCAGCAGAAGGTTTCTCCTGTTTAGGCCTCCATTTGTTCTTTACATTTTCTTCTTGCACCGCGCTGGATCGAGTGGTAATGTTGATCTGCACGAGACAGGTTGCCAGCATTAAGCATGCTGAGTTTTGCCTACTGACTTGACACCTGCTACCACCATTCGGCAGGCCGAGGCTCACCAGTGCTGCCTGGGGGTTGTCCAGACCTTTTCAGCTTGTCATGTACTGAAGCAGACAGTAGTGATGTTACGTATCATAGCTGACATTATTGTGTGCGATGTATGGCCTTGGAAAAGTTGCAGGCAAGGAGGGAGGAAAGCTGGTGAGGACTCAGGTTTGCACAAACCTGAACAAAATAAGCAAGTACCCCTGAAACTTGCTTGAGCAGTACTTTGTATTTTGGCTAAAATTTTATTTTAGACGTGCATTTTTGCAAGTCTCAGTGGGAAGATCCGCGTGGGCCGTGTATCTGTTTCGTCCAACTAGTAATGAAGTTTGTATTATTCTTTTTAATGAAGGTAGATGCTGTTGCTTACTACATGAAGCAAAATCTCTCTCATTGGTGTCTTTCCCTTGGGCCTAATCGTCACGTCTGGTGTGCAGCCCACAGCAGCTGGGCAATGAGTAAGCAGTACTGAATCCAATTAAAATGGTAGTAAAGCATGCATAGGAGAGGGCACCCATGCATTGCTCTTATGGCCAGGGAGAACTTTTTGGTGTACACAAGATGAGGGGGAGTGCACTTTGTATGTGTAATTTAGGGTCGGTAGGGATGCTGGAGAGGTGAGGGGCTTCCCTTGGGCGCTGCCTGCCTCCCCCCACCAGCATTCAGGAGCGACCCCTTGTTACCGCATGATTTGAAGGAGTACAGGTGATTACCCTAGTGTATTCATGCACCAGCCTCTCTGGCCAGCTACCTGGAGTGCTAGAGTGCTTTTCTGGCCACATGAAATGAATGGCCAGCTGTAGAGACAACAGGAGCAGGACAGGAGAGGAAAAATGAATGATGGCTGCACCATCGGTCACAAAAAGATGTTGGAGGTTGGTAGTGATGATGGGCACAGAGCTGGCACTAAGTCTCTGTGGCCACCTGCACCAGCATTCAGGTGACTGAGCAGCAATCATTAGAGAAAGGACAACACGAGCAAAAGAGCTGTCCATCCTGTCCACCACCCTGCCACGTGCCAATTCAGTTGTAATGTCTGGCACTCCATGCTGTGTCTTGCTGATAGCCGCTTGTGTCTCCTCTCTCTTGAGCTCCCCAAGCGCCCGCTGAGCTTCTGTTCACTCACATCTGTCTGATCCCCTTGGCACTGCTCCGCCTGGGCATCTTTCAGGATCCCTTCTGCTGCCAGGTGCAGCCGCACGAGGTGGCCAAGCAGCAGCTAGCCCACCACCCAAACAGGCGTAGACAAAGGATGCTCTCCTGAACAGCTCCGCTGCACCGGCCTAACCTTCCTCATTTTCTGGAAGCTGCAGCCTGCAGGTTGTATTCCTCTCTTTTTGCTGTGGTTGTTGCGTTATTCCTAATTCCTTTCTCTGACTTGCACAGAACTCTTGTCTTTCACTTTCTAGGAACTGTGAATTTAAAGGGGTAAATAGCAGTAACAGTGTCTTCCACTCAGAGATTTCCAAAGGCTTAGCCAAAGGAGAGGAAGGATGCTTGCCAGCATCGCGTGGCAAATCTGTACCATAGCAGCGAACAGCAGTCGGGTCGGCCGAGTAGTTTCTGCGCTCTGCCTTCAGCATGGCAAAGCATGTGCTGTGTAAATCAATACGTGGGTTTTTTTTATGTAGGGGTAGATAGATCTTGCTCTGTTTCTTTCAATGAGGCACTGCAGGAGGACTTGGGTTTCTGATTCACTTGCATGCCTTTAAAGCTCTTACCACAGGACAATCCCAAATCTTTTTGTTACATCTGTTATGCAACTCAAATCAGTTTCTTGCCTGCTTCTTTATGGTCCTTTTGTTTTCCCCCAGGGTAAGAAATGCTAACTGCGGTGAGAAGGGCTATTTGCCGAGTATTTCCAGGGTCAGTTCACAGAGGCTGCTATTTTTTCTGGTCGTGCACTTTTCCTTATGTAGTGGTTCAAATTCATCCAGGGTCAGTTTTTAGTTTCCTCGCTGTTTGGTTAAATGCTGTTCCTTCTTCCTAGACTTACTGTCTTTTTGAAGAATAACTTATTTCTACATGTTTGTAGAAACAAAAGAATTCATTTGAGATAGTCATGGGGAGTTTTATGGCCATTAGGTTTTCTGGTCTTGCTTCATGCGTAACACAGACCATTGAATTTTGTCTGGTAATTCTCACATTAAGCTTAATACTTTGTGGATCGAAGTGCAGCTGTCGTGTATGACACAACCCCTCATGGTATAAAGAAGGTTTGTAATAAATGAATATAACAAGATCTCTCCCTTACTGAGCAGGCTTGCTGTGCCATGGGAAACTTCTGACATGGTTACGTACTTTGATTTTACTTGGAGTTATGCTGGGGTTAGCTGAATGTACAGTGAGGCCAAAGCAGCAAGATGGGAGGTTTTCCAACATGGAAGAGTGTCCCTTTCAATAGTTAGTTATAGATGTGTCTATGCAGTCATTGCTGTTGCTGTTAAATTTGGTCTCAAGGTCAAATCTGACCTCACAGTTTTAGGGAGCTTACCAGGAAGTTAGCAATTCCATTTCGGATTTTTCATGTGCTTTGTATAACCTTTCTGGAACGTACAAGCTGTAGATACAATAGCCTGGTTACTAGGGTATTACTGCAGCAGCCATGTAATCATTTCCTTAGCCAAGCAGCTCTACTATATGCATTTCGACCCAGACTGTTGTTCACTAAATGCTAAAAGTATCAGAGAGCAAAAAGCAGAGCTCATCATGGTGGTGTCTTGTTGGCTCAGATAGCCATGGATAGGCATAGTGGAGGGCGCTTGGCTCAGAAAAATCAGACTTTTCTCCTTGATTTGGAGTGATTGCTACTGTCGTGGTTTAACCTGGCTGACAACTAAGCACCACGCAACCGCTCGCTCGCTCCCCCCCCTCCCTCAGTGGGATGGGGGAGAGAATCGGGAAGGGGAAAAAAGGTTAGAGCCGAGGGCTGAGATAAAGACAGTTTAATAAGAGAAAATAATAATAATAGTAATAATGAGAATGATAACAAAATATACAGAATATACAAAACGAATGATGCACAATGCAATTGCTCACCACCCGACGACCAATGCCCAGCCCGTCCCGAGCAGCGATCAGTACCCAAGCGACCGACCGACCCACCAACCCCCCCGAGCATGACGTTCTATGGTATGGAAGAGCTCTTTGGACAGTTTGGGTCCTAGCTGTGCTGTACTCCCAGCTTGTTATGCACCTGGCCGAGCAGGAGAAGCTCAAAAAGTCCTTGAGCAGTCTGAGCACTGCTTGGCAACAACTAAAAACATCAGTGTGTTATCAACATTCTTCTAGTACTAAATCCAAAGCACAGCACTATGCTAGCTTCTGTGAAGAAAATTAACTCTATCCCAGCCGAAACCAGGACAGCTACTTTCTTAGCTTCAGAAATTCCTTCATGCCAGCAGCATGATTTTTACAAAACTAAATGCCCCTATGTCAAGCATCTATGCGTGTGTGTGAGTGAATATGAATATTTATATCTATACATAGGCTTTGAGTGAGTAAATATAATGGTAAATAGCAACTATATTGCACTAGTATCTAAACGTCCTACTTAGAGGCAGTTCACTCTTGGGCTGCAGTGTACAAACAGAAAAACTTATTCCAACTAGGAAGGCAAAACTTTGATTTCTATATACATTAAGAGAGCATATGTTTTATTTATACTTAATCATAATATGACAAAAAGGAGGGAACATAGAAATAACCAGAACAAGTCATCTGACACAGGTGTTTGAAATTATCAACTTCAGAAAGAAGAATCAGAGCACCAGTGTATCTTGCAAAAAGTTATATTTGCATTGATCTGAGGCATGCAAGAAGCAAATTAGTTGGGGTTTTTTTTAAGCTTTGAAGAAACCTGATCTACTCCACTCAATGGCTACAAGTCGTTGCATTAGACATAGATTATAAAACACGCTCTTAAATATTTGCAGGTCTGAATTTTATTAGCATGTCTGCTAATAAAAGAACACCACCAAAACTCACTCTTCTTGTCACCACTAGCTTCCTTCAACAGGAGTAGTAATCGTGTTTGGAACAGGGAGAACTGGAGTTAGGTGCAGTTCTCTCTCAACCGGTATGGCTTAGTGTAGGCCAGACTGAACTGCAGTGGTCTACGTTGACTGAAGATCTCTCTATTGAAGTTTGCAAAACTTTTATTTGGAGACAGTGCTGGTACTTGCTCGGCATCACTGTCTAGCCACTCATGCTTCATCAGACACTGTGTTCACAAGCACTTTTGATTAGAAAGTAGTTTCAGCACAGTTGCAAGTGAGAACATTTGCATCACTCCCAGGAGCCCAACCAGAGCTGAGTATTTGCTGAAAACGAAATTTGTACTAAAAATAAGTGTGACCTTCTCGAATCAGCACTTTTCTGAAATTCCACTGAAACAGTATGGCTCTTTCCACCATTGTAAGAACAGCAAAAGTAACGTTATTTTTGAATAATTACCTCCTAGTAAAAAGCTGTCTTTGGATGCAACTTGAGGCCTACTCGATGTTACTTCATTGGCAGAGGCATTGATACAGATGTGTAGTCCACTTGAATCATTGACAGATCAAAGCAGACATTTTGCATTTACTTTGTATGAATTTGCACAGCTACGTTTGCACCAGAGCAACAGAGAATTATGCCTTTTTCTCTCCTTCTTTTCTTCCCCAGAAGCTACCCTTAAGAATGACAGAGAATTTAATATACTTACAAAACTACAAAGCTAGTCTTTCTTAAAAGGCAGTATGTCAGTTCATTCATCAGTTAGTTGTTTTCAGGTAAAAGAAAAAATCTGGCCCGATAGCATGTACATAAAGTGACAAAGAACCGTGCTAGGTGTTGTTCATTTTCCTGGAAGCCATCTCCTGTATGCATTTAGGTAGAGGGGTACACAGGGAATGACGGTGCAGACTCGCCCATGGGAAGTTTTTCAAGCTCTGAAGTGGAACGGCAGCAATATGTTTGCGGCACCATAATGCTTTCCTCATAGCATGCATAGGCTGTTAGATAGTGGATGATGTGCTGATAGGGAGTAAGAGAGAGCGGCTGTTCTTATGCTCCAGAGTCTTGCTGTGAGCCAAGTGGTTTGAATTGTCAGCCTGCAGACTGATACTGGGGATGAATAAGGTTTAAGTGGAAGAATTGGATTGCTCGATAAGTTTCTTCCCGTTAAACTATTGCTCCTCATGTGCGTTTCAGAAAGACTTCTGCATTGGACTGTAACATTTTCAAGAAGGAAAGAATTTCATTCTATTTGTGCATTAAGATAAGGCATTTTCTTTTGTCACTTTGCATTGTACTTGCAGGGGCACAGTTTCTAAAGCGGCAAAATTACATTTCAAAACACTGTGTAGAGAGAAAGGAATTAACCCCTTTAATGCGTATATCTTAGTTTTAATTGAAACCTTTTGAGGGAAACTGTTTCCAAGTGTTATATTTAGTTCTGCTGCTTATTTCCACTTTGGGCATTCCTAAGGGCCCCAAATGATGTTTCGCTAAGCGTGGAAACAAATAGAAAGAAACAGTTCCTGCCCCAGAGAGCTAACAGTCAAGAGAAAATGTAAGAGGTGATTAAGGAGACAAATGGAGGAAACAGGTAAAGAAAATGTCTGCAGGATAGCTGTGTCAGTAATCATACACAGCTATCGGCCTAACCAGTGCTAGATGGAAATGCTTCTCTTGGGGCTTGCATATACCATCTTCTAGTATGCATACTCACATAAGTGTCTGTATTGTGTTGCATTTATTCTTGCTATTTTTATCCTTTGCCATCCGCCACACACTTTGTTCAGTTAAGGTGTCAGTCATTGTCTTACATTAAATTTTATTTTTTCTGGTCTCAGTCTAACTTGGTCTGTCAGTTATTTTGCTAATAGAAATAGAGAATCAGCCAAGTTTCCAGTTTGTGTGTTTGACTAATAATAGGCAAACACAGAGCATAATAAATCATTAGTCCTTATGGACTGTATCACCCTGCAACAGAGTCCCTATTCCAATGCAGTTATAGGAGCTGAAATTTTATTTGAACGCAAATATCTGATAAGGCAAATTAATTATTGTGTCATTTTTCAATTGGGTAAAAGATGAGGAATCAGCTGTGTCTGTGAAATTACAAATGAAAATGCAACACTCAAGACTTATTAATGCTTTTTTTGGCATTGAGAAAAGAGACATAGGTATCTAATATTAAATGGTGTTGCAGAAGGGCAAGTTAGCACTTTGTTTGCCAAATTAAGTTTCAAAGACTATGTAGGTTATGAAGTTTGACTTTCTGACAGTAAATCTTGAATGACTGACAGACTACTGTAAAATAGCTTTGTTCAAAAGGAATCTTTGGCAGGCAGCATCAAAGGTTTGAAAATCTGGAAAGGATGAAAAGAAAACCCCACTTTTACACTGATTTCCCCTGCAGATCAACGTCTATGTGAAATTTGCCTGGGAATTATGAGCTATTTACTGTATTATGTGCTGTTTTCTTTCACTGTATCCAAAGGCCCCTGTGGTTCCTTTTATCTTTAAGATTTAGGGATATTTTTGTACATGAAATGTGAATGAGTGAATGTGTCAGTGGAACACAGGGAAAAAAAAGCTGGGTTTAGACAGTTTTGTTCTCCCTTATTTTATCGCAAGTTGGAGTATTGGTTTTATGGCACCTAAATTTATGGGTACATATTTTTATGGTAAAACCCAATGACATGTTCTGCATGCTCCATCAAGCGCTCTCAGTGTTTCTTCACTTGATTCACAACTCTGCAGGATATGAATCAGTCCGGTAGTATAACCCTTAATCTCTTTTTAACCAGAATAATGTAGTGTGGGTTTTTTTATTTATGGTGTGTGTCATCATGTCATCATCTAATTATGTAAACCAAAGAAGGGGAAAACAAAATATTTCCAAAAAAACCTCTTGTCAGCTGTCGATCAGTGCAGGAGACAAATTTTCTTTATTGAATATAAGCAGCTGAGGCAGAAAATTCTTCGTAACTCACAGATATTTAAGTCTGTCCTCAAGCAAGATGTGGCGCTGCTGGGGCACGGGCTAAAGGGAAACTGGCCTGGTAGGGAGAGTTTTTGCTTAGAAACATGATATACCTCCTCAGGTACGGTGAGAGACGTGGGGGGGAAGGAGAGCTCCCTCTACTTCCCATTGACTCTTTTTAGCTTTCTGTATGCAGTGGTTAAAGCTGAATGGACAGAAGGTGCTGAAGCCCTTGTTTGTCTTCCACAGGGTGAAGTGAAGAAGTGAAGCCTCCCAGCTGAACTACTATGAGGTCAGAAGCCTTGCTGCTATATTTCACACTGCTACACTTTGCTGGGGCTGGTTTCCCAGAAGATTCTGAGCCGATCAGTATTTCGCATGGCAACTGTAAGTATAGGAGGCCAGAGGGCTTCGTTTGCTTAATACCGATCAGGGGACTTCAAATCAACAGTATTTTGTTACAGTTACAATGAATAAAGTTGTTTTTCTTGATGTCTCCCAGATCAGCCAATTTATGTTCACAGATACTAATACAGGAACATGACTTTTTCACGTTGACTTATGACTACTGGGTGGTAAACTGCTCGATCTTCCAAAACCATAACCTTTCTCCTTCTCAAACAGAGACACTTCAGTAGCATAATGAAGCCAAATATCTTGCTCTATCCAGCATCAGAGGAAAGAAGTGTTCTCCCGCCCCCACCCCATAATCCAAGAGTCCCTCACCTGGCTTGTGAAAATGTAGTTCTGGATAACCAGTGAAGCCCCTCAGAGTATCAAGCATAGCGCACTAAAGTAATGGAGGTCTGCAAACGTAATTTGTTGATATAATACAAATAATTGGACTTACTTCTTTAAGCTCTGATGGAGCTTTAGCATTAGGCATTTTGCTTTAGCACTAGGCATTTTTTGCTAAGCTGGAAATGCAGCTAAAAAAAATAATCAAGACAAAGAATCTTTTGTAACAGAATCTCTCTTCTTTCTTTCCAGCAGTAATTGGCAAACTCTCCAAAATCTAGGGTAACACAGACAGCTGCACGTCAGTATTGCGATTAGCTGGCTAAACAGGTGAAGGGCTTTCTGTGCATTTCACTATGCAAGTGAGGCTTAGCATAGCTGATTCCTTCACATTTGCCTCAACTCAATTACGATTACTGCAGAGAAAAGACTTCTGAAGTCCCAAAGGTTCAGATGTTTAAAAGGAAGTCCTTAGCGCCTGGGTCTGTAAAAGTATGCTACGGAGTGGTGAGTCAGCAGTGAGTAGGCTTATGTTTAAGCTTACTTTGGGTCAGGAATTTGAATTTAAAGCAAATCTCTTTATTGTCCTTGCTTACTGTGCTTTGGGGTGGCCAGAAAAAAAAAAAAAAGATCTTGACAGTTAAACTTGATATTTTGCATGTAGGACTTGCTCGGAAGGGTTAAGCTTCTGAACGTAAATCTCGCCTGGGCTACCTTGATTTGTTTCTCCAAGAGTTCTCGGCGTCTGATTTGCAGGGAAGTTCCTGCAGTTTTATCTCTTTCTAGACAGTTTTATCACCAGGCTTTCTGACACATGGCACTCTGAAGTGCTTTGCTGAAGCCATGGTGTGAATCAATACTTTGACCAAGCTTAATAGGGAAAATACTTTTAAAGGACAATAGCTGAAAACACTACAGCAGTAGCTGAGTTTCTGAAGAAACAGACTCCCTCAAACAGCTCCAGGTTTCTGGGAAAGCATTTTCATAGGGAAAAGGCTCAGGCGTAGCCAGATGCTAGTCGGCTCTGTATAACGCGTGCATGCAGCAGTTCTGCTCATCAGAGGTTTATCCTCCTCCTGTCTTCTTTGTTTTGTTTACTTAACTAGCTCCCTAGTTCGTGCATGTAGATGTCATGATCGTGTATACATATGAAGTCTAACAGCAAGGTGGCCCTTGGTCAGAAGTCTTCACTGTTGTTACAGGTTGTGCACCCAGATCATCTGGGGAGCGGCAGCACACACTGTGTATGCTGAGGTCTCACCAAAAAAATAGTGATAATAGAGTGAATAAATGCTCTTGCTGACTGATAGAGGGTGCAGGAAAGCTGACTTGTTGATCATGTAAGCTTAGTATAGGGCTTCCAGTCGGTGGTGTTGTCCAATTGCCAGAAGGAGTATCAGAATGGTTGCCAAAATAAAATGCAGTGACTTTCATTTTATAAAGTTCAAATGGTTGTTTCCCACCATTTCTCAGAAATCCCCACAGCTGTTCTACGACGGCTGGCCAATCCTGTAGGAATTGGGGAGGGAGCTGGCAGTTTGAACCAAGGAGGGCCAAGTCTTTTGCTTTAACCACTACCAGTCCAGTCGTTGTGGTGATTGATGGGCCACTGCGAAACAGCCTTGTCCTGCTAGACACCCTTTGGCAGCCAGGAGCAAGCATTTAAGCTCTGCAAGCAGTGAAAGAAAAACTGTGAGAAAGTGCCATGTAACTATCTGCCAAGAGCTCGAGAACAACTTTATGCTCTAACAAAACACACGATTTTTGTCTTCTACAAAGGTGATGACTTTCTCCTTTGCAGCTGCAAAGACTGTAGCCCTGACGGACTCTCCAGCCCTCTGTGCTCATGCCTTCCAACCCCAAGCTGTGGTGCCAGGGCAGAGCAGAAACCACAGGTTTTGGCAGTGTCTGGGCCCCATAGTGCTCCATGTTATCACGCTTTCAGTTTGTGGTTCTCTTTTGATGCTGGGTTTTTTTTTTTCCTTCCTGCAGATACAAGACAGTATCCAGTGTTTGTGGGTCACAAACCAGGGCGGAACACCACGCAGAGGCACCGGCTGGACATCCAGCTGGTCATGGTCATGAACAGGACACTCTACGTTGCTGCTAGGTCAGTATTCCCTGCTTGGCTGCTCCTCCCTTGCTGCTTTCAGAGGAGGAAGAAGACAAAGGATATTCTGAGTTCTTCTCTGCCAGACACGTTGTTTTAGGATTTTCTCACACTCAGAGAGAGCTTTTGCAGCCTCTTAGTAAGTCATAGTGGAAACCTTGTTAATCGGTCAACTCAGGTTCAGTTTGGTGAGGTGCTGAGACAGTCCTTTGAGGACTACACATCTCTGCCTTCCTTTGAGTCTGGCAAGAGGAAAGTTGCCAGAGAAATTGTTCAGCCCTATGGAGGAGAGAGTCCGTCCTCATCCTGTAATTTTTGTTTGTGCACACCATTAATGATATATTTTAGAGAATGATTCTGTTGATGCACAAGTGTATGTTCAGATAAGAGCTATTAAACCATAGCATTGCTGTTCTAAGTATGGTTTTAATATCTTAAGACAAAAAAGAGGCAAACATATTTGCTACTGTTCTTTTCATGTACTCGGCAAGGTTAATTGAATTTGGTGTCTGGATTTTTTTTGGAGAGCTATACTGTGCAGATACAAGCACATGCCCTCTTCTAAAAATTGCATGTAGAGCCACCTATTCAGTTTACATAGCTCAGCATGGCACCATCAGCATCACTGGAGCTACGCTGATTTATACAGCTGCCAGCATGGCACAGATCAGGCGTTAACACTTCCTCTCCCTGCCTGTTGTTAGCAAAGGAGATTGAGGATCTTAGAGTGGGACTTACCTGATGGGTGCAGGGTAAATGCAAGAAGGGTCCAGATTTGCAAGGGTGAGTAGTCCAGCTTAGGAGCTCTTGGCCCCCAATCCTGTTTGGGACCTCCCCGCAAGCTGCTACTTTGGTAGCAGCATGTTTCCTGCTGGTTTTCTGGGTCCTTCTCCTCCATCAGAGAAATACACGCCCTTCTGTGTGTGCCGCAAAGAGCCAGGCTGTTGCTGCAGATGGGAGAAGTGGTGGGTGGGGTGGCCAGGGGGTGAGAGGGAACAGCTGCTGAGCAGGCAGCCTCTTGCCACCAGCCCCGTCCTCAAAGCCCTTGCCAGCCTCGGGGAGCTTGCCTGCCTGCGCTTTCAGACAACCACTCCCCATCTCCTGGGTGGCCAGATGTGTCCTGTGGTGGAGATCTGTCTGTTGGTCTCCACTCGGCACCAAGTAATTGGTTGCATTACACCAGCAGGGTCACCGAGTGCCCTTTTCACATAGTCATGTCCCTGGCTGTAGGAAGACCACACTGTTGACCTACCCAGGTATTGCAGCCTTTCCAGCTAAGCGCAGCTTCTTTGGACCTCTCACTTAGGCCAGTCTGTATGGGATCTGGGCAGCAGAGCTCTGGGTTCTCACGCGTGCCAAGCCCTTGCATCAAGTCCAGGCAGAAAGCGTGCACCTTTCCACGGGGAGCTGCAGTGGTGCTGACCAGAAGGTGGAAAGAGTGGGCAGCCCCACAGCGAGGCCTCCCTGAGCTTTGCCTGAGCTTGGGGCTTAGTATTTTTGCTCCACTTAGTGTGATAATGAGCAGGGCGGGGGAGCGGGCTGAAGGGGTTTGAAAAGTGGTGGCAGGATTTCCTCCTTTTCATGGCCGGGTTCCCTTTGCTTTCCTTATTTGTTTTCCTTTAAATTAGGAAATCATTTGCAGTAAGAAGGTGGTAAATACGCTTTGTGGATTTTGCTCTGCTGTATTCGTAGTTTGTTCCCAGACTGAGATTGACGCGATTAGACTGTCGCAGTGCCCAAGCAACCGGTATTACAGCAGGAAAACCCATCGAAACATTTTGGGATATAAAACCACTGTGTGCACAAATTATATAAAGAATGCTAATATTTGGGGGATGCTGTGTGAATGTGAATATGGTATGTGAATATGCATTCTTACATATTATGTGGGTAGATATTTGTATAAAACAGTTTACTACAATGAGAGTGCTTATATGCTCCTAGGCTCTAGTGACCTACAAGAAAGAATAAAGACCTGATCTCTTTTGTGCTTACACAAGCCCAAAAAATCTTCTTGCACTTTTTTCCTGTGGTAACTAAAAAGACTCTCTGACATACTCTTTTCCCCCTCCACACGTTACTGAATAAAATCCCTGCTGGGCTGAGAAGCCTATGTGATACAAGTTAAAATTCAAAGGTCATTTTTATCTTTAAGTAATAAACTTCAGAAAATGAGTCATCCTTTGATAACTAGTGTGAATGAAAGTTTATAACTGCAATACCAAATCTCCTTTAGAGGCAGTAGTAAATCGAGAGACTGAAGCAAACATGTACACAAAGGTGTTTCTCGAAGTGTTTTGTAACAAGTTTCACTGAAAACTCTAGCTAACATAAATTGCT